>CM060254.1:37509988-38779988 GCA_030684275.1 Acipenser oxyrinchus oxyrinchus
ATCAGGGAGGCATCTGATTGGCCCCAAATTTATTCTGCAGCATATATATATATATATATATATATATATATATATATATATATATATATATATATATATATATATATATATATATATATATACAGTACTGTGCAAAAGTTTTAGCCAGGTGTGAAAAAATGCTGTAAAGTAAGAATGCTTTCAAAAATAGACATGTTAATAGTTTATATTTATCAATTAACAAAATGCAAAGTGAGTGAACAGAAGAAAAATCTACATCAAATCAATATTTGGTGTGACCACCCTTTGCCTTCAAAACAGCATCAATTCTTCTAGGTGCACTTGCACACAGTTTTTGAAGGAACTCGGCAGGTAGGTTGGCCCAAACATCTTGGAGAACTAACCACAGTTCTTCTGTGGATTTAGGCAGCCTCAGTTGCTTCTCTCTTCATGTAATCCCAGACAAACTCGATGATGTTGAGATCAGGGCTCTGTGGGGGCCATACCATCACTTCCAGGACTCCTTCTTGTTCTTTAGGCTGAAGATAGTTCTTAATGACTTTCGCTGTATGTTTGGGGTCGTTGTCATGCTGCAGAATAAATTTGGGGCCAATCAGATGCCTCCTGATGGTATTGCATGATGGATAAGTATCTGCCTGTACTTCTCAGCATTGAGGAGACCATTAATTCTGACCAAATCCCCAACTCCATTTGCAGAAATGCAGCCCCAAACCTGCAAGGAACCTCCACCATGCTTCACTGTTGCCTGCAGACACTCATTCGTGTACCGCTCTCCAGCCCTTCGGCGAACAAACTGCCTTCTGCTACAGCCAAATATTTCAAATTTTGACTCATCAGTCCAGAGCACCTGCTGCCATTTTTCTGCACCCCAGTTCCTGTGTTTTCGTGCATAGTTGAGTCGCTTGGCCTTGTTTCCACGCCAGAGGTATGGCTTTTTGGCCGCAAGTCTTCCATGAAGGCCACTTCTGACCAGACTTCTCCGGACAGTAGATGGGTGTACCAGGGTCCCACTGTTTTCTGCCAATTCTGAGCTGATGGCACTGCTGGACATCTTCCGATTGCGAAGGGAAGTAAGCATGATGTGTCTTTCATCTGCTGCAGTAAGTTTCCTTGGCCGACCACTGCGTCTACGGTCCTCAACGTTGCCCGTTTCTTTGTGCTTCTTCAAAAGAGCTTGGACAGCACATCTGGAAACCCCTGTCTGCCTTGAAATTTCTGCCTGGGAGAGACCTTGCTGATGCAGTATAACTACCTTGTGTCTTGTTGCTGTGCTCAGTCTTGCCATGGTGTATGACTTTTGACAGTAAACTGTCTTCAGCAACCTCACCTTGTTAGCTGAGTTTGGCTGTTCCTCACCCAGTTTTATTCCTCCTACACAACTGTTTCTGTTTCAGTTAATGATTGTGTTTCAACCTACATATTGAATTGATGATCATTAGCACCTGTTTGGTATAATTGTTTAATCATACACCTGACTATATGCCTACAAAATCCCTGACTGTGTGCAAGTGTACCTAGAAGAATTGATGCTTGATGCTGTTTTGAAGGCAAAGGGTGGTCACACCAAATATGGATTTGATGTAGATTTTTCTTCTGTTCACTCACTTTGCATTTAGTTAATTGATAAATATAATCTATTAACATGTCTACTTTTGAAAGCATTCTTACTTTACAGCATTTTTTCACACCTGCCTAAAACTTTTGCACAGTACTGTATATATATATATATATATATATATATATATATATATATATATATATATATATATATATATATATCGGTTTTCAGCCATGGTGACCTGCAATACCTTTTGGTCAGTTTC
The DNA here is from genome assembly GCA_030684275.1 of Acipenser oxyrinchus oxyrinchus. Classification (NCBI taxonomy): domain Eukaryota; kingdom Metazoa; phylum Chordata; class Actinopteri; order Acipenseriformes; family Acipenseridae; genus Acipenser; species Acipenser oxyrinchus. The sequence goes on from CM060254.1 coordinate 37,511,812, forward strand.
ATTTTATACTCATATACTCGTTTTATGTTCATTTTAATTAATGAGTAGTAAGATAAATTAGTTGAAACAGTATTCACTACTAACGACATGACACCCCACTAATGACATTTGAAAAACAATTTGGGCAAGAGCAGTAAAACACATTATTAACCAACTAGGCACGAGGTATTTTGCTTTATTACAGCAGCTTAGATTCATTCGTTTAACAGTTCTCTGCACATGGAAACCACATTTTCATAAAATTTCACAAGTAATCTTCAAAAACAGCACGAGTACTTTACGCATACCTAATTAACATATCAACCCCCACCTTTCCCATTCATTTGCATGACGTTGGGTGAAAAGCCCGGTTTACTCGAGTAAAAAACTGAGTGACTGGAAACCCCAAAAAGCATTTTACACGAGACATTTTTCTCGAGCAAATCTCTCGAGCTAAAAAAAAAAACATGCATGGAAACCCCATGATTGACTATTATTTCAATTACAAATACACAGCTATGGCCAAGAGTTTTGCACCACCTGGAATTTTAGGATTAAGACATACTTTAAAAAAAACTATATGAACATAATTTACATATTTTATCTAACATCATGTAATCAAGAAATTATAAATTGATATCACAAAAGTCTACTGGAAGCCACAATAATAGTACAGTATTTTCACGTTAGATTTCTAAATGTCTTTTTTATTTTTGTCAGTTTTTCATTAAGTATATGCAAATATGCAAACTGTAAACAAACTACATTTTAATCTCTTCATAAAATTGATCCCAAATGTATTACATTTTTTACAGAAAACAGGGGCTTTATAACTCTGAAATCTAATATTGGTTTTGAAATTGTTTATAACTGAATAATTCTTTGTGATTTTCTTTTAAATCTTGCATTTTTATAAATAACTAATAATTGAATTTGTATTGCATATAATGTGGGTTTTGAAAGTTAGACAGGTTAAACCACTACCACAACCTAGTAATCAAATATTTAATATTTAATGATTGTTTAGTCAAATCTGTTCGTAAAAATATATGAAACAGGATATCCTGTACATGAGGATATCCTGGATGGGGATGAACATCCTTGAAAACAAGCAAATATTTGGGCATCTCAGCTAACAAATCACATGTATTTCTACAGTATATCTGGGGCAATTTCTGTTAAACTTAGTATGGACATTCTTTAACACGTCTTTGAAGATCTCATTTTAATTGATTCATTTTCTTGATTGGTTTGATTAATGAAGACTGAATGTGATTAACCATTCTATGTGTGTTACAAGAAGTTCTGCATGTTGTTGATTTCAGTCGTGGTGACAAACTTTTTCACATTACAGACACCAGACTGGCTGTGCTTTTGGGGTCTATGTTAATAATATAAACAGTAGCAAATCTAAATACTCTATAACCATAACTATATGAGTCCAGCTGGGGTTTTCTCCTGGGGTGATTTATTGGCCAACTTAATAATTACATACATTAAAAATACAGTGAAACAAAGGCCTGTTTGAACCTGATTTAATTAACTGATATCCCTTTGTTGATTTCACATCAGCCTCTTCCTTGACACATCTGCAATATCTGCACAAATAATAATTTGGAGTCTAAAGATTTTAAAGACCCTTTCATATCGATGTACATATCATCTCACATTACCAAAAGCTTGTAAGTGACTTAATGGTAGCCTTCTCCCCTCCAAGCAGTAATGGTGTCCTATAACCTAATCAGTACTGAGCAAGAATCTGTTTATTATATTTACCATTTAAAAAATTCAACACAGCAAAATAATGAAGAATAACCAAATATATTTAAATTTAAAGAAACATTTGATACAAAAATGTTAGTTAATAGACATTTTAATTATGTCATTTTTTAAACTGCAGAGCTTGTCTATCTTAGTGGATAAATTATTAATAGTATATCAAAAGGGATCAAATAAAAAGTAAAACAAAAAAACAAACAACAAACTGTAACCTGATATTTGAATTGTGTGTGTTTGTTTTTTCTAAGGATCAAAAAGTAGTCAGAAATGACAAATCTGAAAATATTAAAATCTAGATTTTGGAAACACAATAAAATCTCCAATATTTCCTGACTTTCACATTTTTAAAAATCCTTCCTGAATTATTCAGTTTAAACATTTGAATCAACAAAATAAATAAGCATATCAAATAACTAAATGTAAATTCAGAAGTACTTTAATGTACATAATATTTCCATTGATATAAGAGGTCCTCCAAAATTATCATCTTGAGTCATGCATTGCGGTATCTGCAGCCATTAGATTTTATGAAAACCAGTGCAGGCATAATCGCGTAGTAAGAGGACAGTGAGTGAAAGCTTATAGTCAAATGCATTCTGAAACATACATTGGATGCTAGAATTGAATACCATAATAAACGCTTGGTGAATATTGGTACAAAATCAAGGAGGCTATCATGTATTGTGTGACAGACAGACTGTTAAATGAAATGTATAATGTAAATGTATAGTATAGGCATGGGAATGTTTCAAGTTGTTTTTATCAAAAAGCGTACACTGCCATCGACCCCCGAAGTTAGAACAGTGGCTGCTGGAGCCAGCCTGGAGCTTGATAAGGGGGTCTGCACCAGCTCTGTAACTAGCCTGGAGCTGGATCAGGCCGTCTCCACCAGCTCTGTAACTAGCCTGGAGCTGGATCAGGGGGTCTCCACCAGCTCTGTAACTAGCCTGGAGCTGGATCAGGAGGTCTCCACCAGCTCTGTAACTAGCTTGGAGCTGGATCAGGGGGTCTCCACCAGCTCTGTAATTAGCCTGGAGCTGGATCAGGGGGTCTCCACCAGCTCTGTAACTAGCCTGGAGCTGGATCAGGCCGTCTCCACCAGCTCTGTAACTAGCCTGGAGCTGGATCAGGGGGTCTCCACCAGCTCTGTAACTAGCCTGGAGCTGGATCAGGGGGTCTCCACCAGCTCTGTAACTAGCTTGGAGCTGGATCAGAGGGTCTCCACCAGCTCTGTAACTAGCCTGGAGCTGGATCAGGGGGTCTCCACCAGCTCTGTAACTAGCCTGGAGCTGGATCAGGGGGTCTCCACCAGCTCTGTAACTAGCTTGGAGCTGGATCAGGGGGTCTCCACCAGCTCTGTAACTAGCATGGAGCGGGAGCTGAGCTCCCAGAGCTAGCAAAGCTGGATCACGGCCAACCCTAATTTAAAGTACAAAGTTCTTTTTTTATATTATTTACCATTAGAAGTCACCTATTTTGATATGTTTGATTACATAGTTACCTTGACATCCTTATGTTATTCAAATTAGGCTGGACGAAATGTAATATAAGAGACCCCAAGAAGTGTTGCACTATCTATGCTGCATGTGATGGTGTTTGTCCCAAGTAACAACATGAAGCTTGCAGTGATAGTCCTTCTGAGTGGACTTTCTCTACTCAAAGGTAGGTCATCCTTAAGTTTAAAATAGATTCATTTTTACAATAGGTATAAAGTATGCTAGCTAAGCACTTGTATGCAGGATTATAAGGGGGATATAGAATAATATTTTAGGTAATGTCAGCCTTCAGTATCATGTTAAATAAAATGTAAAACATGTTAATGCGTATGCTTCTTCTTGTTCTTTACTAGGCGTCATTACAGCCACCAGTGAGTCTAATGGTAAGTTACTGTAAACTTTTTAGTCTTAGGAACATTTTGTAACCCAATCTAAAAACAAACTTACTGTTTATCCCGAGAAAATTCTTATTATAGACTACTGTAATTACAGTCCTCTTTAAATAGTTTTATTATATTTCATACTTGTATTTTCAGGCATTCCAAAGGGTATTGGAGACATTATTGCTTTTGATGAGAAAATAGGTATGTAAAAGTTCCAATTATTTTATAAATTCAGATCAAACTCAGTCAATTCTGTTACAAACATATATACAATGAACTACACAAACACAAGGACATGTTATCATTTGGATTTATGTAAACTGTACAACATTAGTATTAGTACAAAGGGGTGTCTTTAATTACACATTAAACTATTTACACCTTATCAAGTAATTTATCAAGGACAGAAGACATGCTATTACGCATTTTGATGGGTTTACTGTATCTTGTCCGGCTTATTAGCTGGGATCCTAGACATGGTGTCAACTTTTTAAGAGCGTGTAACAAGTCAGTTCAGCCAGGGTGTGTAGTTCAGTGCTTTTCTTGGCACACTTTTATTTGTATTTAAAAAGGTTCACAAAACAAAATACCAAAAAGTAAATTCTGTCACAGATCTCTAATCGATTTAACAATGCTCTCTTTACACTGGTGTTAAGCAAATCTGCACCAAATTCAATTGTAGTAATGTCAATAATGCCAGTGTTAAGGTAGCTCTTTCATCATATTCAATTGTTTGTTTTTACTTACTGTGATAGAAATGAATAAATTGTTAATGAATAGTTTTTAACATACATTTACATTTTCACATTTATAGTACATACTTTTTTAATTTGTTTTAAAAAATATCTTCTGTTTAGTTTGTGATGTTGGTAAGTAAGGTATTTTTTTTTTTTTTTTTCAAATCATAGCAATGATGAGAGACAAACTGTACTAATTAGTAATACTGGTGATTTTCTAAGGGATTTTTTTACACAGTTAATTTACTGATAAAAGAAGTCTAGAATACTTCCAATTGATTAAGTCTATGAATACTTCCAGTTGAATAAGGGCCAATTTGGGCAATGTGCTAAATATACATGTTACTGTCTCTGAAATGAGTTTGGTTTAAGGGGTTCAGCTGATGTTCTTGGAAATTGACATGGAATGCTTCTAAAGAGAAGCTTATAAAATGAGACAAACACTGGCTTGGTTTACATGTAAATTAGAAACTCCAAATTCTCTCTCCATTCTCATGAGAATATGACATAGAATGCACATGTCACACACATTCCTCACGCTATAGCAAGTGCCTGGCCAAAACAAGGGTGGGTAAATCACCTAATCATGCAAATTGGTTAAAGACTTTTTTTTTGCCACATGGCAACAAGTTCAATAGCTATATCATATGTTCACCAAACAGTTGGGCAATTTCCATGGAAATAAGTCTCATCTTTTTCTATTTTAGTAGTACTTTCGAGTTGTATGTGTTTCCATGTAGTTTTATTTTAGCTAGAGAAATTCTCCTTCAAAATGAAAATAACCTTTTAAATATTAAAATATGGGAGGGTGTATTTAAATGTTTATGTCTAAGTTCCAATTTAGCATTGAGTGACTACTGAAATCGTACAGCTGTCTTAAACTGGGTTTCCACAAAGTTATACATCTGTGTTGAAGCACCGCAAGTGCAGCCTGTCTCGTTTGGCCACCGAAAAAATGTAATAAAAATACTTTGGAAAAGAAAAAAAACCGAGATAGCGTTACACAAGTACAAAAAAAAAAAAAAGCATTTCTTAAGGAAACACAGTGTACTATCCTTGTATTATTTGCTAAATATTTTTTGACTGCATATTTATTATAAACCCATTATAAACGTGCATATATACAAGTTTTCCTACAGAACCGTAGCTTCAGCAATTCTGATCAAACTGAGCTAAAATACCAGCACTTTAGGTTAATAATATAAAAATCATCCAGTCAAAATGTTTAATACAGTACATTTTTAAAATATTGGTAGTATATCTACAATAGGCTACCCTACTCACCTGGATTTCCCACAACATAAAAGATGTTCTTATAATAATAATAATAATAATAATAATAATAATAATAATAATAATAATAATAATAATAATAATCCAAATTTCACAGGTGCGGTGCAAGGCTTTCACCAGTAGTTGTCTTTTTGAACAAATTTGCAGAACTAACAGTTTTTTTTTTCTTTTTCATGTACTTTCAAAGCAAATCTTGCTCAACGAATTAGGCTCAAGCCTGATGTTGTTGTGAGCCCACAGCAATAACACAGCTCTACTAATTTAATACATATTTTGGCCTATTTTACAGCCTTTTAGCATGCAAAGGCGATTTACCCACTTGTTAAAGCTATACAAAGTTTTAGACACGCACTTCCCAGGATTGCCCGATGCTACTCATAAAACCCCCCTATTGGTGAACGAATTTCCCCATTTTCAGACTTTTCCTCCATTTGCACAATAACCGTATTGGAAAGGGGAGTTGAATAGTTGAGTATTTACCGTCCTAGGATTCATAAATAATTCAGGTGTTGCTGTAATTAACTAAAATATTAGTCATCACTAAGAACATTTTCTAGGCAGTCCTAGTTGCTAGAAATGCTGTAAATGTGGCTTGTCAATTTCTGGAGTATTGTGTGGTTGGCTGAAAGCTCCTGCAATCTTGTCCCCTCCACTGCAAGCCATATCTAACACCCAGGAGGCTTCCTGACTTCACTGCCTTCACTGACTGACAAGGCAAGGATTAAAGGTTTATGACTCCTGTATATTTAGTGTGCTTTGTCAGTGTTTTTAGATAATTGAATAAACAATATCACTATTTATGAGGCATTGTTACATTTAACTAAACTTTTAACAAAAGTTTTAGTTTGGATTTTCTTTTAAATCCCAATGCTTCTCTACCACAATTCATTTATAATAATAATAATAATAATAATAATAATAATAATAATAATAATAATAATAATAATAATAATGTAGTACAGAATTTCTCTGAAAATATTTTCTGCAAATCAAGAGCCATACAAAATCTACCTGTCTTCTATATTCAATGCAGTGGAGGAGTGTGCATGTGTGGATGGTGGAGGAGTCAAGCATAAAGCCTGAGACAGACAAGCGCGGCGCAGCACCTCTGGTCATTTCACAGTGCGGTACCGCTATTCTGCACCCGGACACCAGGGTTGCCAGATTGGGCGGGTTCACGCAAAGGACAATACGGACAGCTGGAAATAAATCATCTAAATGCATGGCTGAAATCGTGGTGCACAGAGGAAGGCTTCACCTTCCTTGAACATTAGACCACATTAGACTATCTATTTAGGCGGGACCGACTTCACGTAAATAAAAGGGAACCAATCTACTCGGAAAAAGGATACTCGAGGAGGTTCAGAAGCATTTAAAATAGAAAGGAAGGGGAGACTACATCAAAACATGGGCAACAACTCAGGTAAGATAGCCATTAAATGTATTTATCTAAATGCCAGAGTCTCAAAAACAAAATGTTACAACTTGAAGCTACTGCACTAACTTGGTTATCCAAGAGTGATGGAGATAAATATAATATTAGTGGGTATACACTGTATAGGAAAGACAGGCAGGACAGAAGAGGCAGAGGGGTAGCACTATACAGCAAAAATAGTCAAAATCTAAAACAAAATGGCCAGAATGGTTTAATAGTTCAATTAAAAAATATATATTATATTTCTTATATTAAGAAAATATATTAAATGATTACTTTTAACAAGTTTTTACAAAGGAGGATATGGATAACATTCCCCACAGAGGCAGAAGTGTTAAAGGGACTAGGAGCTTTTAAAATAAACAAATCCCCTGGGCCGGATGAGATCCTCCCAATAGTACTCAAGGAAATGAAAGACGTTATCTACAAACTGCTAACCAAGATCATGCAACAGTCTTTGAAACAGGGGTTGTACCGACAGACTGGAAAATTGCAAACGTAATACTGATCCACAAAAGGGAGACAAAACCGAACCAGGTAACTACAGACCAATAAGCCTGACTTATATTATATGTAAACTTATGGAACCTATAATAAGATCCAAAATGAAAATTACCTATATAGTAACAGTATCCTGGGAGACAGTCAGCATGGTTTTAGGAAGGGGAGATCATGTCTAACTAACCTGCAAGGTAATCGCTTCTTATTCACAACGTAATTGGCACAGTAGCCAAGAACCATAGGTGTATCATTTAGACAAGAAGACATCAATTTAAAATAAGTAATATTGTAAATCTGGCGGCTAGAGATTTGTATGCAGCCGTCAATGAGACGGCTGCATACATTTGCTGAATGCAGCCGTCTCATTGACGATTGAGATTATTGGAAGTTTTACAGTGACAGAGATAAATAATAATAATAAAAAAACATAATACAGGAAAAGTAAAGGCATATAAAAAACATTGTAGAAATATTGTTTGTTAAACTACACGTACATGGCAACGATACCTCTTGTAAGTGTGTTGAACACTCATTCGACTTACCAAGTGGTAGTTAAAAATCTGGTAAATTAATTGATTTAAGGGACAGGGTACCAATATTTATAACTCCAACTCTATGAAAGTCAATGGAGTCAATGTTTTTAATAGAGAGAGAGAATGTATGCATGTTTTCACGATCACGTCACCTAGCCAAAATTGTGCCATAGCCTTATGTTTTCGATATTGTCATTGATTTGCCCCATTGTCGCAGTACTTAATGCATCCACAGCAGGTCAAACAGCAGAAAAAACGGTTAATTATGCGTCCCTTCCAGCGATTTCAATCAGGCAGTGGGTGATGCCAGCTAGCAAAGATTTTTTCGCCATGCAACCTCCTCCATAGAGATGTGACGGTCTTATCGGGTAGTGTGTTCCGGCTTAATTCTTGATTTTTTTTAAAGCCTGTTTCTTGTCTGAAATTAAAACAAAATGTTATCCCGGAGGTGATTGGCTACTCTTGTAATTACGCTGCATGCTTAAAAAATGACCAACCACCACATACAGTAGGTACTACTGTAAAATGACCAGCCACCACGTACAGTAGGTACTACTGCAAAATGACCAGCCACCACGTAGGTACTACTGTAAAATGACCAGCCACCACATACAGTAGGTACTACTGTAAAATGACCAACCACCACGTACAGTAGGTACTACTGCAAAATGACCAGCCACCACGTAGGTACTACTGTAAAATGACCAGCCACCACGTAGGTACTACTGTAAAATGACCAGCCACTATGTAGAAAATGCATAATTAATTGACATTTATTTAGAACTCGTAGTATTTTATGTATCCTGATTGGTACAAATGAATACGTGTACTAGGTATGCATTTTGACCAGGAAGGCCTTCCATACTCTGCTATCCGTAGCTACACAGTGTGCGTGTTTGTGCACTGCTGAGTTCTGATCATTCTAATACCTTAAGATAAAAATGTAGCAAGAAACTAGAAAATACCATGTTTATTGGGTGGGTTACTTTTAGAGCTATTTAGGCAACATAATATTGGGCTACTTTTGGGCTGGTATTTGGTTGACTTTGGGCTACAAATGTATTTAATTTCTGTCAACCCTGTCGGACACACATGCACTACGCATTATAGTTGTCAGTACCACACCTTAGGCTCGAATATATGTAATACAATAGTAATGCAGCATTTCATGTTAGATTTCAAAATGTCACATGTTTTAATTTTTGGAAAACTACAAAGCGATATGTAATTTAACGTAACATTATTAATTCTATAGGGTGTGGTGCAAAACTTTTGGCCATAACTGTAATGCCCCTCATATAATATACTAAATAAAAACACTGGTTTGCTTTTCAACATTGTTTTTCTGTCCTCTATATGCAGGTGTATGAAGTGAGCGATCTGAGCTTAGCAAAGAAACACACAATACGTTGCTGACAGCAAGTAGCCTACTAATAAAGTGTTAGAAAATATATCCTTTAACAGCCAGTTATTTAGTAAAAATAGTAGTGAACTACAGAAATAATAAAAAAAGGCAGAAAGGATGCTTATCAGGGATGATTAGCTGAATCCCCCTATTTGAAAAATATTTCCCCACGTTTCCCCATGCAACATTTCTCATATGTTCCCCCCAATCTGGCAACATTGGCACTTCCTAGTATGATATGTGGACTATGCATTGTATGTGTGTGCTACGTCACATAAATAATGACTGTGTGGATAGAGCTGCATGGAAACCCAGCCAGTGAAGATCCTGTGTGTAATGTTCTAATATAACTAAAGGCTGTACCAAGCAATACTTTAATATCTGCTGAAAGTAGTCATGGCAAGCTTCTTTAACCAAGTAACAACACTACTACTACTACTACGACTACTACTACTACTACTACTACTACTACTACTACTACTACTAATAATAATAATAATAATAATAATAATAATAATAATAAAAAGCATATTAGAGACCTCTCAATTCAATAGTTTTTAATGTGACACCATTTATTCAGCGTTTCAAATTATTGTCTTTTGCAGGTGACTACTAAAATGATAGTGCCGCATAATGTAGTAGTTTTATAAGGTTATAAAAAATACTAAAGTGACTACAATGTATATAAAGAAGCAGCCCTTTATAATAATAATAATAATAATAATAATAATAATAATAATAATAATAATAATAATAATAAGCCATTTGCAAAGCAAATACACTTGTTATTTGGTGATCGGATATCGGATTGCGTTAAGTATAGACTTTTTAGTCCCTTAGCAGTAAGATAAGATGCAATTCATGTTACACTAGTCTTTGAGTAGCCAAATTGGAACACTGACGGAAACATTTAAATATGCCCTCCCCTATTTTAATATTAAGTAGGTCATTTGAATTTTGAAGGAGAATTCCTCTTCCAAAAAGAAAACTTCATGTAAATCCAAATTGCCCAAAAAGTACCACGAAAATAGTGTGACAAAAAAGTTTATTTTTTAATGTAAACTAAGCCGGTGTCTTTTCTTACATCATTTTGTCTAATGCATACTGTAAAGAGTAAATAGCTTCAAATTACAGTTTACCACTTAAAGCTATTTTCAACAGCAGACTATATTAGATGTATACAAATCAATATTTGAACAATAGCAATCTGACTAATTGCAAACATAATAAAAACAATAGGAATAATATTTGTGTATGTATTGTTCTTGAAGAAAAGCGAAATGACTTGCTGTGCATTAAAAGGATTTTGACTGATTCAGTATTTACTGTAATCTGATTGCAGGGGTGTGCAGTACATTTGGAAGTGGATCACTCAGGACCTTCAATAACAACTTTCGCTATTTGGGATCAACTTGTGCGCTTGTGTTCAGCTTAATCATTTGAGACTGATGCTCAATTTCAAATAATAATACAGCGAGGGAAGATGGTATTCTGGCTAAAATTAAAATCACTATAGACAGTATTGAAACTGTTGTGGAAAATGGAACCATTTCTGTTGATGGTGAAAGGTAAGTATTTTAAGTCTATGCGAAATAAAATATACAGAATAGTGAAATATATAAATATTTGTATAAAACAACAAATACTGTCATAAAGATAATTTCAATTACATTATTATTAAACTAGTACAATTGCCAAAACATACATTCTATTTAAAATATTCCATAGGAATATGCCATATCAGGCTTAGTTGACCCATGGTCGCTTCAGAATATAAACTGAATGTGCTTCTACTGTGTGTGTGTATTCCAGCATTGCCATTATGATTTTTACATTACTTTGGAATTCACAGGATTTCCCTTCCATTTGATCACAAATCAATTGATATCCATAAATACGGCATTTACACAAGACTGAGGAGTAGGAGAGAATTCCTGTCAGTGCTGTGGAATAATCAGGGAAATGGCATAGATGCCTTTCGGGTAAGATGTCAAACTTTATCTACTCTGTAATTCAGGTTTTTATTAATGACACATGTATTATGGATATATCCTAAAATATGTATTGTGGACATGCACCTTATGTCTTAACCTTAAAAAGTAAAGATGTTGTGTACTGTAGAGCAATTAATGAGTCTTGCTATGTGAGCTTCCATAATATCATAACAGCTCAATCCAAATGATATTTTATTATTTCCTTTTTTCTAATAGATGAATCTTAAATCTGACTACCAAGAAAAAACTAGTGGTCTATGTGCTGGTGGTAATAATCTTTTTTTTTATTTAATTTTTGTGGGGGGGTTGTGGAATGATGCATATTATTTTACAACTTTGTCATTACTACATAGTAATATAGTAATATACACTTAACACTTTTTTGTTCTTCTATTTAGCAAGTAATCAAGAAAGTAAACATTTTAGTGGAAAAGACTGTGAAGACATTGATGTTATACCAACATGTGAAGGTGACCTCCTTGTAAGTGTCAACTGATACTGTACAAAGAAAAAAAATAATTCACTAATGCAATGTTTGTTTTAATATAGATTTGTATTATTGAAGCACTGTTAGTTATTTATACCAGATAGATAAGTTAGGATAAAATATGTTCAGCATGTGCTTTTTGTTTTGCAGTAGATGTAATCAGTTTCTCTTTAAGCTGAATAAGGAATGCGGTGCACTCTTTTGTTTTAGGTTTGCCAGATGACCATATCAAATTACTTGACTTCTTGCAGTAGATCATTAACTTCTGAATATATTCAAATTTGCCAAATGGAGTTTTGTAATGGCCTACAAGATAAGAAACGTGTGTGTCCTGTTTTTGAAGAAATGGCTCGTAACTGTGACATAGTCACAGAAAGAACCTACAACTGGAGAAAGGACTGTTGTAAGTTATTATGGAAATTAATGTATTATATTGTGATAAAGTTTGAGGGAACATTGTTCATGAAAATAAAGGTGTTCACAGCAATCAGAAGCACAGGTGATCCCATATTATTTCAAACTAAAAATTAGTAAGAGATGGTTCCTGAAGTCAGGACAACATTCACTTAAATAAACTGATAAGGCAATCAAAATCCCACAAGGAGATAAACAAAGGGGTTACTCACAGTGGACTGTTGGATGCAGGGAAGAAAACCAAGCTGTTGAAGACCACAATAAATCGATTTACAAATATCTTTGGTTTCCAGACTTATCGATACTAAATAATTGCCCTTTTAAACCACTTCTATAAAATAATCTTTTGAAATGGGCTCTAATTGTAAAATACTGTTTACTATTTGAAAAATTTAGGAAACTTAAATGGATTATGCCACGTTTACAGATTTTATACAATGTAGAATGATGTGTATATATATATATGTGTGATATAAACTGTCCTATAACTAAGCCTTTTTTGTTCTCATATAAAATACAGCTACACCCACCTGCCCTGGAAACCAGGAGTTTAAAGATAATGGCCCTGCCTTCATGCAAACATGTTCAAATCCAACATATTCCGATGAGAAACTAATAAGCACTTGCGTTTGTCCTGAAGGTAAATATATATTTAGAAATGTTTAAATCAGGAGGGTGGTGTCCACTCACTCTCAGTAAAACTCCACAAAGATATTACTCTTATGAACAGCGTTTAAGTATTTGTAAATGTTTTTACTACATAAAACAGTTTTGGAATTTGTATTATTGACATCACTTATTAATTATACCACATAGAAGTAGGCGTTATTATTATTAGTTTATTTGGCAGACACCTTTATCTAAGGCGACTTACAGGTGATACAGGGTAATACAAGGTTACAGTGCAAGAACAATATTTAAATACAGTGTAGTTTACAGTAGGTGCAAATACTACTATTATTATTATTTATTTCTTAGCAGACGCCCTTATCCAGGGCGACTTACAGTTGTTACAAGATATCACATTATTTTTTACATACAATTACCCATTTATACAGTTGGGTTTTTACTGGAGCAATCTAGGTAAAGTACCTTGCTCAAGGGTACAGCAGCAGTGTCCCCCACCTGGGATTGAACCCATGACCCTCCGGTCAAGAGTCCAGAGCCCTAACCACTACTCCACACTGCTGCCCTACTAGAATACAATATGAGATAAGAAGTAACAATTTAGGATGAAGACAATTTGTATCTACAGTGACATAATAGTAGTACAGTAGTGGAAGGGTAGTGCATCGGCTGAGTGTCCAGTAACATGGTGCTTAGGTCAGGCAAGTCCAGTGCATAATAGGAGAGGTAGATCAAGACATCTGCAAGTGCAGACTAAACAGGTGGGTCTTGAGGAGGTGGCGGAAGTCATTGAGAGGGAGCAGTCCTGAAGTTCTCCGGTAGCTGGTTCCACCACAGAGGGGCTAGGGAAGAGAAGGAGCAGGCATGGGAGGATGGAGAGTGACAATCTTGAATTGAAAACGAGCAGAGATAGGTAGCCAGTGAAGGGTGTGAAGAAGAGGGGTAGCATGAGAGTAGCAAGGTTGGGAGAAAACAAAACAAGCAGCAGAATTCGAATGAGCTGAAGGGGTAGACCAGCAAGGAGAGAGTTACAGTCATCCAATCTGGAGAGTACAGAGCTTGGACCAGGAGTTGAGTGGAATAAGTAGCGATTTAACAGGGTCCTTCAAACTATGCATTTATTATTAAAATAAGTATCTTTAAACGTGTGTTTCACCCGTTTACTGAAGGTGCAAGTTAATGGTTTAACTCTTTTTTCCAAAAGGTAAAATTCTTGATGACCGCCTTGGGCAAAATAAATGTGTGGAAAAAGAAGACTGCACCTGCAAATACGATGAACAGATTTATAAACCAAATAGCACACGTACAGAATTGTGTTCATCATGGTGAGTCCATTTAGTGCCTAAATAAATAAATAAATAAATAATAATAATAATAATAATAATAATAATAATAATAATAATAATAATAATAATATTTTCTTCCATTGCATTAACATATTTTAAACATTTTCTTATCAGTACTTGTGAAAGTGGAGAATGGAATTGTCAAAAAAAGGATTGCCTTTCAAGATGCACAATTGAAGGGGGGTCTTTCATCCATACATTTGATGGCAAAGAGTACACATTGCATGGAAACTGCAAGTACTATGCTGCTATGGTAACTTATGTTTTAAGCTTCATCATATGTATATTCTTGTAAAAATTATATTTAACATGATTTGTTCAAATTATAGCAAGACTATCTGACTATCTATCTACAGTGATATCAGAATATAAGTTTCAACATACAATTGATATATATATATATATATATATATATATTGTTAGGTACAGTTATGTAAGTAAACAAAGCTGTAATCTTCTATATTAAGTGTCACTATCTCTTCTTGCTGCAGTATATTTAATTTGTTTGCCCTAACATTGGTTTACATGTATCATTTGAAATAAGCTTCAGTGAAATTTGAATTCCCAAGTCACAGATCTGCCACAGCACATTATTGTTGTTACCCCCAGAAAGGTAACTTACTCCACTAAAACCTACAAAATACAACAAATGACAACACAGAACGGGTACCCATGATTCTCCATCCACCACTGTCTTTTTCATATAAGCCAGGGAGTACAGCCCCTGAACTACCCAGCAAGGGGATGCCTAGCATTGCAAGCTGCTTCCCTGCTACATTTGGTAAAGCACAGTAAATGCTGGTGAACAGCAAAAATACCATGCAAATTCAGCCACCACCTGAATAACTTAAAATGTAAATGTTTTCCATTAAACATTTTTTAAAATGATTATTTCTGTATCTACTTATAGGGGGATAACTGGAAATTAATAATTCAGCTGAGTAAGTGTGACAGCAGAACGACTTGCCTGACAAGAGTGGAACTTGAAATCACTGGTAACCAAGTAAGTTTTCAGATTCAGAATACTGGTACATGTATTTTTAAATTAAATGGTGTGTTTGCAATGAAATGCAAGTAAGGTCAAATTATTAGTGCAATCTGACACCTTGGCCTTTGCTACTATGTTGGTCAGACATTTAATTAGAAACCCCACCCTGCCCCACCCTCATATGTCCACTGGATTTAGGATGTCATGAGTGGATCCACAAGAAAATGTAATACTGCATGTAACACTGATTCAGTAGTTTAACCCATGCAACCGCTTAAGCAAGTATATTTTCTTTATTGTTGCTTTCACATATTGTGAACTCTATAATAGTGTAGTTTCTGTTATATAACATTATTGTAATTTATTCTGGAATTAAAATCTTATCAACAGTGAACTGTTTTTTTATTATTTTTATTTAATTATTTAAAAAAAATAATCATAAATATTCACAGACAATCACCTACTCTTTCACTGAACAAAACATCTACATTGATGAGAAAGACACTAATGAAAGGTACAATTCAGGTAAGTAGAAAAAAGGATCCTATTTTAAAAGCAGGTGCAAGGTAAAGACTAGTTTTATACCATAAAAATGTACTGTACTTTTATTTCTTTGTACTTCAAAATAGATCTCCACCACTGCCAAAAATTAATCACCCTCTAACCCTGCCATTCACCCTATTTATCACTTGTTTTTTTCATTTTCCACCACCCTCCTCTCTTCCTCCACTATGCTGCTCCACCTCTGCAATGGTCTCCCTCTGGGGGCAAGTGAAGTTAATTTCCTGAGTGCAGCTCTCTGTGAGTCAAGGGCAAACCCTGTCCTCTACTAACTAACTGCTTTCTTCTGTGCCAGTGTCCCTCTCTGGAGACACCTTCTTTGTGTGTTATTTCTTCCTCTCTTTCAGCATTCCTGTCTCCCTGTCTATTTCAGCCTCGGAATTCTGGCTTTGCCGACCTCCCTAATCGTAGGCGATCCTTGTAAGCCGGGGAGACTTCTAGTCTTCTCTTCTTTTTTTTAATTTCACCTTGGGGGAAGTAACGTTTGCTTCCCAGCCTTGGAGGCCGATTGGTTTGGCCTCACCTCCGCGAGGACGTTTCTCCACTAACCAAGGGGAAATCCAGTCCTCTTTCTAAAGTCACAAGCACATACATACCTATTTCAATTCCTAGTTGTTACTCCATCCCAGTTGTTACTCCACGCAGCCCTTGCTCCTGTTACGTGAATCATTGTTGAAAGATTCTGTTATCTTGAAATTGTCTCATCAGCATTTTCATATGGTATTTCTTAGCTGCACGTCTATTAACGTCTTTTTGTAAATTTCTTTCAGAAAATGTGCAATTTTTCCCGCAGTCTTCATTATACATTCAGGTTCAAACAAAGTTTGGTATGAAGATGCAAATTCAGAGGCGTCCTTTCATGCAGCTGTATGTGACATTACCTGCCATTGCAAAGGGGGTTACAAAAGGTAGGACTGCTGTGTGGTTTACCTGTCATAGTGTATTATTTGTCTTATTTTCACTCTTCAACTTTTATTTACACTGGACAATGCAAAAAGTACACATAGTAATTTTGATTGTCACACACGCCCAAATAAAATGATTAATTACTTGATTCGGCAATTCACAGAATCATATGTTGACGGTTATTATCCATGTAATCTTTAGGATTGTGTGGCAACTACAATGACAAAAGTGATGATGAATTCATGGCAAGCAGTGGAATTGTGGAGGATTCCAAATCCTTTGCCACATCCTGGAGGAGACAGACACAAGAGTGTGCCGAGATCTCTCCCATCTGCATGAACACAGACAATGGTAAGAATGTCATTCCAAAAACAGGGATTTCTTGTTTTGTTCTTGGTTTTTTGCAGCATAATAATAATAGTACATAATGATTTCCTAATGACATGGAAGTGTCATCAAGCTATTAAACAGGCATTGATAAAAGATCTGCTTGTGTTTTTTTAATGAGTTAGTAATATGACTGGCTGAAGATAAGCTCAGAAGACAGATGCTACATCTACAATGCACCTGGCATTGTAATTGGGTTTGACTAACGTATAGAGTAGAGAAAAGTGTGTGAAACTGCAAATGCTGTGCAGATTACCTACTGTATGGTAAACTGTTTGAAGGGTCTCTCTTGAAATGTTCTGACAGACCCAAGAATATAATATTTTTATGTTATTGCAGAAAAATATGGAAAAGAGAAGTGTGCCTACCTGAAGGACCCTGTATTTGCTAAATGCCATTCTCATGTCGATTATACACCTTTTCTCGAGGTAAATGATATAATTGTACAATATAATAAATGACAAATTTCCATTTACAAATGTACTAAAAAAAACAATACCAACATTCAATAGTAATGTGTACTTTCAATTGAGTTGTGTACTCTTTTGTAATGAAGTGTTGTTAAAAATGTATAGAATTGACAGCCGTGTATTACAACAATAGGCCCACAGGCTTGTTCATCCATGAATAATTCACATGGTCAACCCTGATTTGGCTGTCATATATGGCAACCGAGAACATTGTTTATGCAGTACATAAAACCTGAGATTGCTTTTGCATAATAGATTTACCAAACATTTACAAAAAGGGGAAGGCTCAGTAATGTTTTAGTAGTCTTGTGTTTTGTATTAAAATTAATATTACAATCTTTGATTGTTGTTTTTTCCCAGAAATGTGTAAGTAGCGAAAATGCTGTGCCAATCCTGTAGAATGCACGTGTGTAGCACTGGGTAATTATGCAAAGGCCTGTGCTGCTAAAGGCTTGATTGTGGAAAACTGGAGAAAGGACGATTGTGGTAAGTTTCATTTTCTTTGAGTGGGTACTGTAAATGTATAGTTTTTTTTAATTTTTTTTTTATAGTACACCTACACAATTTGCAATAGTACTGTAGGTTAAACCCTGAAAGCTTTGTCCCTACATGCAGTATGGTTGTCAATCTTTCAATTCAGCTTCATAAGTGGAAGTAGCAGTCATTTTACTGGAAAACTGAAATGTGTTTAATGTGTTAGTTGATCCTAAATCCTTTTTTTTTTTTTTATAGTTGAGGTATGTTATAACAATCAGAAATTTTCATACAACATGAAGGCCTGCAATAGTACCTGCCAGTCACTATCAGGGTCTGACTTTGCCTGTGAGGTGGAAGATGTCCCAGTTGATGGATGCGGCTGCTTAGAAAAACATTTGAACAGCAAAGGGATGTGTGTTGGAGAAACTCAGTGCCCGTGCTATTATGGTCAAACTCCAGTTAGTCTGGGGCAAAATGAAATTGATGGACATTCCTGGTGAGTTTCTTCCTATGTGTATTACCTACTCATTAATTCAAGTCATCCAACTAGTACCTCAGCTGTTTATGGGTTTGTTTGTATGTCTGCCTGTCTCAGTCTATGATAACTGTCTTGAATCCTCTACAAACTTTTATCATAGACTCCTAGATGTCATAGACATTGTATGCAGCTATGTATGTGCATTCACTGGTTTTGCAATTTTCACAGTTTTCATTTACTTACAAAAAGTATGTTCACATTTTCGACTGGAGCAAAAATAGTAAAAAAAAACAACAAAAAAAAAACATCCAATAAATGTTCTAATGTAATTTATGTGGTGGTGGTACGTGATGTTTTTATAAGTATAATGTGGTAAACAGAAAGTACACTGAAGTCTGTGTTTCAATTCTTTCCTTTCAGTGTTTGCCAAAATGGAAAACTTGACTGCCAACTACTGATAAGTATGTTGTATTACACAGTACATATATACATATTTTACAATCATAGAAATAAGCTATTTGAAATATTTGATCAGTAAGGTGTACAATAATTATGTACTTTTGATGTAAAGTGGTGTAAATTTGTCAGGCCTGATTATTATTCATCAGAGGGCTGAGCTGACTAACCTCTGATCTCATTGTAATCCAAGTTTACTTACATTTGATTTCACTTAGTCCGAAATGTTAGTGCTGACCTGGTTTTGGGCCGAACTGACTGTGAACCAATGTGAATGGACAATCCTAGTGTTTTTTTTTTTTACTGTTGTTATTTAATATTTTACCTACGTTTTGATTTTTAATGTCTCAGTCTGTGAGAGGAATTTTTTTTGTCTCCAATTTTCACTTTTCACCTGAAGAACAGACCATTGTGGTTGCGAAAGCCAGCATGTATATTTTTATTACATATTAGCTGATCCTATTAAAGAGGTATCACCAGAAAAGTTGATACATCTTTTTAGTATTGTGTAAATTAGCAGTGCAAAACAATATTAATGTGCTAAGGAAGCGCACTTTTCCCTCAAGAAAAGAATGGAAATGTTTCTAGTGTATGTGTCCCACTCTGTTACTAGGTGATTATAACTTTTACTTTGTTTTTCTTTTTTAGACTGCACAGAGGGAAAGAATTATATCAAATGTTCTAAATATTCAGGCCCAACATCTGGAAAAACATGTGCAAGTCTAAATTTACCAGTAAGTCCATTTAAAAAAGGGTTATTTGATAAACAATATAAAGAGCAAAACAATATTTAAACATTCATATATTAACCACCAGTATGTAAGTCATTTATTATTTACATTTCTAGTAATCTGAAATTGAACCTTAAGCAAGTAAAAGAGAAAGATGAAAAAGTAGGGGAAACGCCTGATTAAAAAGTAGATTAACTGCTATAAAGTTTTAACACTTTAAAGTTTCTATGTTTTATTATTCAATTTTTACAATATTTAATTAATATACAAATGTAGAGTAATAGATTATGAATAATAACATAGATAAGTGGATTATTTTTTCCATAGGTACGTTTATTCATTTTAATACAGTATACATAAATCAATATATAATATAGAGTTTTATACCACTCTGCGCTGTCTTCTGAGGCCCACGTTAGAAATATCTGTAGAGTATCTTTTTTTCATCTACTAAATATCACTCGCCTTAGATCATCTTTGTCAATGTTTGATGCGGAGAAACTGATACATGCCTTCATTTCATCGAGAATTGACTACTGTGATGACTTGTTTGCGGGTGTTTCCATTAATGTTCTTAATAGGTTACAATACATTCAAAACTCTGCTGCTCGAGTTTTAAGAAGAAAAAGAAAGCATGACCATGTAACACCAGTTTTAGCATCTCCTCGTGGTTACCAGTTAAATATAGAACTGACTTTAAGATCTTGCTGCTGACCTTCAAGGCCTTGAATAGCCTGGGTCCATCTTACATCAAGGATCTGCTTTACTGCTAAATTTTTATTGTATTGTTTTATGTACAGTATATTTATGTATTTTGATGTATTTTATGTATAATTGTAAAGCACTTTGTAATTTATTTTAATGAAACACACTATACAACATAAATATATTATTATTATTATTATTATTATTATTATTATTATTATTATTATTATTATCACCACAAGCATGGGTATATCTAGCGTGGGATACATTTTTGGTATTCCACTTCACATGAATAACATGAGTGGATAACATGAGTGGATAACATGCTTACTGGGATTAGTTTTGAATGTGTCTTTGTTTACATTTAATCCAGTGCACTTTGGTAGCTCAAACAACAACTTTTGGACTTTGATTTCCTTGGGAACGAGTTTAGTCAAGAAATGCCTGTTACCAATCTGCCTGCAGACTTCTCCTAACAGCCTGTAGCCCCTTTATTGCCACCAGTAACAGTAGGAAACAACAGAGAGGCTGCAAATTGACAGACTGAGCTCAAGGTTCTATCTAAAGATGGTTGCGAAAAGGCCATAAACAGGGTTCGAAATAAATCTGCGTCGAAGCACTGTCTGTTAATAGTGAAAGTAAAGACCCGTCAGGTATATAAGTCCCTGAATTAATTGATTTAATATAAAAAAGTTACACATTTTATTGCTCTTTATTTTAAATATATACTTGTGGTATAAACAGAATACTGAATGATACCTCATGATATATGGTTTTTAATCCCCTTAGGAGCATGTTCTTACATAAACCACTCGGCCCCGTCAGATCTCGTGATTTACTGTGACATCCTCATTTGGCGAATAAAAACCTTATACCATGAACTATTATTCAGTGTGTGTGTGTGTGTGTGTATATATATATATATATATATATATATATATATATATACAGTATATATATATATAGTATATATATATATATATATATATATATATATATATATATATATATATATATATATATATTATACTTATTAAGTATCTATTTATATATATACTTTCATGTGTCATATTTTAATAAATCAATTTAGCTTTCCCCTATCCTCTTGTAGAAATTGTTCAGTTTTAGAAAGTCATATCATTTTTCCACTCTAAAATTTAAGGTACCTCTGTTTGTTTCCATTATTTAAGTCCAGTATTAGTTTTTTTTTTTTTTTAACTATTAAAGATGCATTTGATGTTATATATTTAAGGGTTGTTGGAGGAAAGGGGTACCATTAATACATTCTCCTAATAAACAATGCTCAAGTATTACAGTGTTGGAAGCTTTGGCTGTAGTATTAAGAACTTGTTCTCAGAACAATTGGACTTTCATATATGACCAAAAAGCATGAAGAATATTTATATAATGAATTATACATTTTGGACAGGATGGAAAAATATTGACTTGAAATGTATCTAGGTTTGTTTTCGTATAGTAAATAAGATGAACAAATGTACACCGAATTAATCTCAGATTTTCATTATCAGTAATCTGATGAGAGTGTTTCCACATTCAGTATCAGACTCAAATTGTTCTCCTTTTATAGGCCAGTGATAACTGTGAAAGTGGCTGCTATTGTCAAGATGGATATTATGAAGATTATAATGGCAAATGCGTTCCTCAGGAAGAATGCTCATGCTTGTTTGGGGTCAAAAGCTACTCTGCAGGGGAAACGGTCACAAGTGGATGCAATAATTGGTAGGGTGAAAGACATGTCTAAAGCAGTTTGAATCAAATAATATCTACAAATATAAATATGTAATATTTCTAAATCTGTTTTTGTTCAGCACTTGCATCATGGGAAAGTGGAGTTGTACAGAAGAAGAATGCAAAGGAAAATGCCAACTTTATGGGGATGGACACTTTCAAACCTTTGATTTAAAGTGGTTCAGCTACGATGGGAATTGTGAATATACTCTTGTAGAGGTAAGGATCTGTGCATTTCTAAGCGATTCAGAGCTTAATTTTTGTTATTGCTGGAAATCAAACATTCTCTATTCATAATACCTGTATATTCAAATATGAATATTTACATCAGCCCTTTTAACAAAGATTTTGGTTTCAATGTGACCATGTAGTGTGTTTGGTTTTAGGACTACTGTGGTTCGAATGGCACTTTCGAATAGCAGCAGAAAGTGTTCCCTGCTGTGAGGAATCAGTTACATGCTCAAGGGCTATTAGAATTAACTACCAGGTATGGTTGGAATCTTTATTTTTATAGTTCAGTTTTTTAAACTTTTTTATACCAGCTGTCTAATATGATTTGCAATTATACAGGGTGAAGAAATAGAATTACGAGATATGAAAATTTTAGGAAAGAGATCAAACAAATGTGAGGCTGGGACAGCGACAAGCTACTCAGTTCATACAGTGGGCCTCTACCTAATTATCACTCTGAAGAATGGCATTACGTTGTTGTGGGACAAGCACACAAGAGTAACCATTATATTGGACTCCAAATGGAAAGTAAGTCTCAATTTACATTTCACTTTTTAATTGAACAAGCAGTATATGATACACCCAATAACAAGTTTATCTGTATTTGAAGTTGGACAAGCAGTTCTAAATGGGATGCCACAGTCCCTCATTTACCATAGTGATTATTTCTACATGGTACTAAACAAACTCAATTTTAACTTGGAAATGCCTATCGTTAATCTGAAATTAGTATCTAATAACGATAAAGACGTGATATAAAGACATCCTATTAGAACCTTGGCATTCATGATTTGTATGAAACATAAGAAATTCCAAAGACAGGACTTGACTCTGTAACAACATCTTAACTATATCTCAGTTTTAAACCAGGATCAACACCTGTTTCAACCACAGGTGCAGGATTTATTAGAATGTATTAGTATATGTATACGTGATTTCGATTGAGTGTGTTGCAGCTGTGGTACCATTTAGTAAAGCAAAAATTGCAACGGGTACTTGAGCTGACACCTTCAGACAGAAGGGGTACAGTTTTTAAAAAATTGATAAAATGTGAAGTGAACTTATTATTTTGATCATCTTATCTTTTCAATGGAGAACCAAGTTGTTCTCCTCCTTACATATCTTAGATAGTTTACATTGCACATGGTTTTTTTTCTGTTATCTGCAGAATAAAGGTCTCTGTGGTCTCTGTGGAAACTTTGACGGGGACTCTAAAAATGACATGATAACCAGAGGAAAATCGGAAGTTACAAAAGTACTGGAATTTGGCAACAGTTGGAAAGTCAATCCCAGTTGTGCCAATACAGTAAACCAGACATCCCCCTGTGAGAAACACTGGTACTGTAATGCATGGGCAGAGAGAAGGTGCAAGATCATTACTGATGAAATCTTTCAAGAATGTCATAAGAAGGTAAATATTTAGTGCAATTATTGTTTTCCTGTAGAATCTAAGGTCTAGATTCCCAAAACTTTTACTCCAAATCATCATTAGCTCTGAACCCAAGAGTCCAATTTTGTTAAAGCCCCTTATAGGCAACTTTTGTTTCCATGAACTTTGTTATTTTATAAAAAACGCTCAACTGCAGGGCCTGTTTTCTGTAGAAGTATGTAATGACTCGGTCACTCTTTTATAGAAAATAAAAAATCTAAAATAAACACTTCAGTCATTTATTTTGAGGATTTAATCAGTAGTTAATTTCTTTGGGAAAAGTTTACTTGAAATAGAAACATATTTATTGTTAAGGGACCAATAAAACAGTAATAAATTTATAGTTAATCCATGGTTGGGTTTATATTTACTCTTCATTGTGCATTTTTTTATATTTAGGTAGACCCCCAGCCATATTATGATGTTTGTGTTAAAGAGTCATGTGTCTGTCAACTAGAGGGACAATACCTTGGATTTTGCACTGCTGTTGCTGCATATGCGGAGGCTTGCACTGAGGTTGATGTTTGTATAACGTGGCGGACCCCAGATTTGTGCCGTATGTATTGGTGGCCAAGGGCTTTTTTTTTTTAATTCTAACAAAAAATAAATACATTAAAGTAAAAAAGTGGTAGCACTTTAGGTTACAGAGAATGAATAACCATGCCATTAGTTTTCATGCTTTTTCATATTAACTACCAGTGGAATAAGTGTGTAATTACATGAAATGGTTTGTGTTTTATGATATATTTACCACTAGCTTTTTTCTTGCTCTTACATGTAACAACACTTCGAGTATGGTGTAATATTATTATTTTTTAAAAATGTAAATACAAGAGGATTAAGTTACTAAAGGAAGTCATTATTTTTTTGTTAATCTAGCATTCCGTGGAATACATTAAATCAATCTACATAAATGGAAAAGTATTTATATATTTAGACAAGACAGGTTTATAATAAGGGACAGTATAGAAAGATACAGAAGATATCCTTGCACACATAAACGAGCTGAAGTGTGTACACAAAGACATGTTGATGTTCTGTTTTATTAGAATCTGTAATGTAAAAAATAAAACATTTTGATAACTTAACAATGTTATCAAAAAGCCAACAAGCAAAATCTCTTTGTTATCTTTATTACTTAATTACTAATTAAATAGCTTTAGTGTGAATAAATAAAACCATAAAACCAGGTATTAACAGGTTTTTGTTTTTAAGTTTCTATGGGCAACAAAATGCTTCTAGTTGTGTTGTATTTTATACAAATATAACATAGCGAAAGTATAGCTTTCTCTACAAAATTATTTCGTAACCTTTAAGTTGATTAATTTGCATAAAACTTAGAAGTGATAAAGAAAATAGCAAGTAGCCATCTCCTAAAAGGGAACAAAGACACTTTTTCTCTTATCTTTAACTCATTAAGGAGCTAAAACTGTTGTAAATAAATGAAACAATTGTATAACTGAATGTATTGATTTCATTACAGCTGTATATTGTGACTATTACAATGATCCAGGAAAATGCAGTTGGCATTACAAGCCTTGCGGAACGATTGCCACAAAGACCTGTGGTAATAACGTAATTTCTGAGATGTTCTCTGCAAAGCTTGAAGGTAAATTCATTGTTATGGGTCAACCGTGGTACTGAATTATTTAGTAGCACTATAAATAATCTGGTACGGAGATAAATATGTGAACTATTGTGCTCCCCTATTCAGCCTAGACGTACTCTATAGAAAATGTAACCTGTGTGCTTTCTTGGCATGTGCTGTCAGACAATGGCTTTTTAAAAGGAAAACAATTGTCATGTATTTCTTGGCCAAATAAGGACCCTGGTTAACTGCTAAATAGACAAGATTGGACACTTAATCATTTTTAAACCATGCCGATATGACATGGTATACCCACAGATGCAGCAGTCTTGCTAATTCAATCTTCTCCTTTAATTTTCTGTTTTATGTAGGCTGCTATGCAAAGTGTCCAGACAATAAACCTTATCTTGATGAGAACACAATGCGGTGTTCTGCTTTAGAAGACTGCACCTGCCTTTATAATCAAATAATGCAACCAGGCGAAACCATACAAAATGACTGCAACCAAACTTGGTAAGTTATTTACATACTATTATGATTTAAAATACCACTGTATGGATTTGTATTAACAGTATTGCTTTCAGATTTAAAAAAATAATGTGTTGTTGCATTAAACCGTTCACTGGCTCAAACATTTTTTTTGCACCATAAATACCATTGAGCCAGTATTTGCAGCGACTCTGAATGGGAAACACTTGCATTCCTCTGCTGTTGGGAGAGTGTTTCATGAGTGACTGTCTTTCTTGGCCCACTTGCACTGATAGCCCAAAGAAATTATCTGAAATGACCACAAATATTTATATATACATTATTGCATTATTTTGTCATGCTAGTATTGGATAACCATCGTCCACAACATATATGATTAATTTGTCTACATATTTTTTTTCAGTAAATGCATAAATGGTGTACCGATATGTAAGTACTTTTCATGACTCAAATATATCATGAATAAAGGAAATAATCCTGTTTGATATTTTACCATTGTCCAGCAGAAAAATGTGTCTAATTCTGAAGATGCAGATTTACTTATATCTGTCCCCATGTCTCTGTAACACAAGTTTACCCCTGGTATCTAAGGTAAAGTTATATACCATTGATAACCTTTTTGGGGACAATAAAACACATTTCAAAATGATGAACAATTACATAACTGTACTTAAAAGTTTGTGAATGAACTATTTTTTTACACAAAGTAACTTTGTATAAAGCCTAGCCTTGGATAAATGACTGTTTCAATGTCCTGCACTGAAAAAGAAGTATTATTGGTTATATATGTACATATTAGTATATTAGAAAAGTTTTTTTAATGGTATTATGTTGCATGTATGATATGAACAGTCTGCAGTTTTGAGAATGTATATTTCTCATATCTGTATGCCGTTCTGTGGTGTTGTTTTTATGTATTTTCTGGAAATAATACATTTCAATAGTTTAACTTATACTGCTCTCCAGCCAATGTTAATGCACTTTATTAAAACATAATATAACTTGTTTATTTTCCATTTGTAGGCACAGAATTATCAACAACCACACCCATAACAACCTCATCTACAAAAACACCAACAACCACACCCACAACAACCACAACTACAGAAACACCAACAACCACAACTATAGAAACACCAACAACCACAACTATAGAAACACCAACAACCACACTGACAACAACCACAACTATAAAAACACCAACAACCACACCCACAACAACCACAACTATAGAGACACCAACAACCACAACTATAGAAACACCAACAACCCCACCTACAACAACCACAACTATAGAAACACCAACAACCACACCCAAAACAACCACAACTATAGAAACACCAACAACCACACCTACAACAACCACAACTATAGAAACACCAACAACAACCACAACTATAGAAACACCAACAATCCCACCTACAACAACCACAACTATAGAAACACCAACAACCACAACTATAGAAACACCAACAACCCCACCTACAACAACCACAACTATAGAGACACCAACAACCACAACTATAGAGACACCAACAACCACAACTATAGAAACACCAACAACCCCACCTACAACAACCACAACTATAGAAACACCAACAACCACACCCACAACAACCACAACTATAGAAACACCAACAACCACAACTATAGAAACACCAACAACCACACCTTCAACAACCACAACTATAGAGACACCAACAACCACAACTATAGAAACACCAACAACCACACCTACAACAACCACAACTTTAGAAACACCAACAACCACAACTATAGAAACACCAACAACCCCAGCTACAACAACCACAACTTTAGAAACACCAACAACCACAACTATAGAAACACCAACAACCACACTGACAACAACCACAACTATAGAAACACCAACAACCACACCCACAACAGCCACAACTATAGAAACACCAACAACCACAACTATAGAAACACCAACAACCACACCTACAACAACCACAACTATAGAAACACCAACAACCACACCTACAACAACCACAACTATAGAAACACCAACAACCACAACTATAGAAACACCAACAACCACAACTATAGAAACACCAACAACCACACCTACAACAACCACAACTATAGAAACACCAACAACCACAACTATAGAAACACCAACAACCACACCCACAACAACCACAACTATAGAAACACCAACAACCACAACTATAGAAACACCAACAACCACACTGACAACAACCACAACTATAGAAACACCAACAACCACACCCACAACAACCACAACTATAGAAACACCAACAACCACAACTATAGAAACACCAACAACCACACCTACAACAACCACAACTATAGAAACACCAACAACCACACCCAAAACAACCACAACTATAGAGACACCAACAACCACACCCACAACAACCACAACTATAGAAACACCAACAACCACAACTATAGAAACACCAACAACCCCACCTTCAACAACCACAACTATAGAGACACCAACAACCACAACTATAGAAACACCAACAACCACACCCACAACAACCACAACTATAGAAACACCAACAACCACAACTATAGAAACGCCAACAACCCCACCTACAACAACCACAACTATAGAAACACCAACAACCACAACTATAGAAACACCAACAACCACACTGACAACAACCACAACTATAGAAACACCAACAACCCCACCTACAACAACCACAACTATAGAAACACCAACAACCACAACTATAGAAACACCAACAACCACACCCAAAACAACCACAACTATAGAAACACCAACAACCACACCTACAACAACCACAACTATAGAAACACCAACAACAACCACAACTATAGAAACACCAACAACCACAACTATAGAAACACCAACAACCCCACCTACAACAACCACAACTATAGAAACACCAACAACCACAACTATAGAAACACCAACAACCACACCCACAACAACCACAACTATAGAAACACCAACAACCACAACTATAGAAACACCAACAACCACACTGACAACAACCACAACTATAGAAACACCAACAACCACACCCACAACAACCACAACTATAGAAACACCAACAACCACAACTATAGAAACACCAACAACCCCACCTACAACAACCACAACTATAGAAACACCAACAACCACACCCAAAACAACCACAACTATAGAAACACCAACAACCACACCTACAACAACCACAACTATAGAAACACCAACAACAACCACAACTATAGAAACACCAACAACCACAACTATAGAAACACCATCAACCACAACTCTAGAAACACCAACAACCCCACCTACAACAACCACAACTATAGAAACACCAACAACCACAACTATAGAAACACCAACAACCACACTGACAACAACCACAACTATAGAAACACCAACAACCACAACTATAGAAACACCAACAACAACAACTATAGAAACACCAACAACCACAACTATAGAAACACCAACAACCACAACTATAGAAACACCAACAACCCCACCTACAACAACCACAACTATAGAAACACCAACAACCACACCCACAACAACCACAACTATAGAAACACCAACAACCACAACTATAGAAACACCAACAACCACACCTACAACAACCACAACTATAGAAACACCAACAACCACAACTATAGAAACACCAACAACCACACTGACAACAACCACAACTATAGAAACACCAACAACCACACCCACAACAACCACAACTATAGAGACACCAACAACCACAACTATAGAAACACCAACAACCCCACCTACAACAACCACAACTATAGAAACACCAACAACCACACCCAAAACAACCACAACTATAGAAACACCAACAACCACACCTACAACAACCACAACTATAGAAACACCAACAACCACAACTATAGAAACACCATCAACCACAACTCTAGAAACACCAACAACCCCACCTACAACAACCACAACTATAGAAACACCAACAACCACAACTATAGAAACACCAACAACCACACTGACAACAACCACAACAATAGAAACACCAACAACCACAACAATAGAAACACCGACAACAACAACTATAGAAACATCAACAACCACAACTATAGAAACACCAACAACCACAACTATAGAAACACCAACAACCCCACCTACAACAACCACAACCACAACTATAGAATCACCAACAACCACACCCACAACAACCACAACTATAGAGACACCAACAACCACAACTATAGAAACGTCAACAACCCCACCTACAACAACCACAACTATAGAAACACCAACAACCACAACTATAGAAACACCAACAACCACACTGACAACAACCACAACTATAGAAACACCAACAACCACACCCACAACAACCACAACTATAGAGACACCAACAACCACAACTATAGAAACACCAACAACCCCACCTACAACAACCACAACTATAGAAACACCAACAACCACACCCAAAACAACCACAACTATAGAAACACCAACAACCACACCTACAACAACCACAACTATAGAAACACCAACAACAACCACAACTATAGAAACACCAACAACCACAACTATAGAAACACCAACAATCCCACCTACAACAACCACAACTATAGAAACACCAACAACCACAACTATAGAGACACCAACAACCCCACCTACAACAACCAGAACTATAGAGACACCAACAACCACAACTATAGAAACACCAATAACCACAACTATAGAAACACCAACAACCCCACCTTCAACAACCACAACTATAGAGACACCAACAACCACAACTATAAAATCACCAACAACCACACCCACAACAACCACAACTATAGAGACACCAACAACCACAACTATAGAAACGCCAACAACCCCACCTACAACAACCACAACTATAGAAACACCAACAACCACAACTATAGAAACACCAACAACCACACTGACAACAACCACAACTATAGAAACACCAACAACCACAACTATAGAAACACCAACAACCCCACCTACAACAACCACAACTATAGAAACGCCAACAACCACAACTATAGAAACACCAACAACCACACCCAAAACAACCACAACTATAGAAACACCAACAACCGCACCTACAACAACCACAACTATAGAAACACCAACAACCACAACTATAGAAACACCAACAACCCCACCTACAACAACCACAACTATAGAAACACCAACAACCACAACTATAGAGACACCAACAACCACACCCACAACAACCACAAGTATAGAAACACCAACAACCACAACTATAGAAACACCAACAACCCCACCTACAACAACCACAACTATAGAAACACCAACAACCACAACTATAGAGATACCAACAACCACAACTATAGAAACACCCACAACCCCACCTACAACCACAACTATAGAGACACCAACAACCACACCCACAACAACCACAACTATAGAAACACCAACAACCACACCCACAACAACCACAACTATAGAGACATTAACAACCCTACCTATAACAACCACAACTATAGAAACTCCAACAACCACAACTATAGAAATACCAACAACCACATCTACAACAACCACACCCACAACCACAACTATAGAAACACCAACAACCACAACTATAGAAACACCAACAACCCCACCTACAACAACCACAACTATAGAAACACCAACAACCACACCTACAACAACCATAACTATAGAAACACCAACAACCACAACTATAGAAACACCAACAACTACCACTATAGAAACACCAACAACCATATCTACAACAACCACAACTCTAGAAACACCAACATCCACAACTATAGAAACACCAATAACCACAACTATAGAGACACCAACAACCACAGCTATAGAAACACCAACAACCACACCCACGACAACTACAACTACAGAATTGTCCACAACAACAACAAGCACAGAAATAACAACAGGTATTTAAAACTTATATGATGATTCTATATGTTAAATGTGAATAATATGGATAATGGGCTATTCATTAAAGCCACAGGGTCAATTTCTGTGTTCCAAATTTAGTACAGTAGATTCACCCAACAGGGGGGTTAAGTGAGTTTGATCCACTTGCTTGGACTAATGTTAGTACCATTGATAATCCCAATTGCAGCATGCATTAACATGTATGCAGAGCCCAATGGGGTTGTGTAGAATGTGCTGCAAATATACACTTTTTTACAGCCTATGCAATTTGTGTATGGTGGATTCAACTTGCCTTTTATATGAAAGATAATATTAGTCGATGTTAAAAATGAATACAGCGGGGAAAATGATAAGATCATGTAAATTAACTATATAAATAGGTGGGAAATAATGTGGTCTAATTATATTTGCACTAAAAAGCACACAGAAAATGTTTCTTCAAATTGTCTTCAGATCCTATTTTATATTTTGTATATACGGGTCTATAGGTTCGTTCCCATGATCAGTCTAACTTGGTTCACTTGATCAGATTAGTTAAACTAATTACCTGTTTCTTCCAATTAGTATGCTGCAAT
Source organism: Acipenser oxyrinchus oxyrinchus (assembly GCA_030684275.1). Classification (NCBI taxonomy): domain Eukaryota; kingdom Metazoa; phylum Chordata; class Actinopteri; order Acipenseriformes; family Acipenseridae; genus Acipenser; species Acipenser oxyrinchus. Next base: position 37,544,340 of record CM060254.1, read on the forward strand.
TGGGAATCATTCTTTTCAGTTCCTGGGGATTTTCTAGTCCTGAAGTTAGTCTGCCTAAAGCGGACTAAAGCACTGGTACGCTGCTATTCGCTATGGTATTCGTTATTCTCATACAGCCGTATGCAACACTTTAATGGTGTTTCAGCTATGCTGCTTTTATTAATGGCTTTAACAACCTTATAATCCCCCCCTTATTAATATGAATTACTGTAACTCATTTTAATGGGTAAATAAATCTTACAGACATCATGTCTCGACCAGCAGAAGCAAAAGGCAAAAATAAAATGAAACCCTTTATTTAATTATACTGAAAATTCAACCAGAAGTCAACCAATGGCATTCCTGCTAATGTCTTTTGTGAATCTGATGTAGTCAAATGTTCTTTTCACAAGATCTTAGTAATTTACACTCCCTCACCACAGCCATTCCCCACACAACTCAGGAGAAGTGAAGATTCAGTGGGCATCCGATCCCACGACCAAGCCTGTTTGCTCTTTTACACCCAGGAACTTGAGAGAGGATGTCAGTGAGCTACTGTCAGCCCTGCAGGTGTCCGCTTGAGTTTACCAGGCGCCTGGCCAGTAGGGTCCACTATAGCGCAATGAGGGTAAACTCCCTGACAGTTTTGCCTTTAACCTGTAGGAGCGCTACAGCCAATGCAACCTCCCTCTGAAATCACCTTTGCGACTGCATGGACATCACACAGCCATAATTTTACCAGTTGAGCAACTTGGGGACCCCTTGAGCAAAGTAATCTTATTCTAATATGTGATTGGGTGATTTCAACACTGTTAGCGCTATTAATCATTTAAGACCATAGCATACACTTAAAGAAAAAGAACCCTAAATAATTATATTTTCTAAGTTGTGTTTTCTAGCAAGTCTTTAACATTTCAAGATATTGTTTCAAGTTGTTTATTAAGGCATCATCAGATGGCTACAAAGTAGTGGTTTTTCAGACCTTTATGATAAAACTGTGTGGTTGGCTGTGTGATCCAGTGGTTAAAGAAACAGGCTTGTAACTAGGAGGTCCCCCGTTCAAATCCCACCTCAGCCACTGACTCATTGTGTGACCCTGAGCAAGTCACTTCACCTCCTTGTGCTCCGTCTTTCGGGTGAGACGTAATTGTAAGTGACTCTGCAGCTGATGCATAGTTCACACACCCTAGTCTCTGTAAGTCACCTTGGATAAAGGCGTCTGCTAAATAAACTAATAATTATAATAAAAAAAAACCTAGAATGCTAGATTCAATTAAAAAGATTTTTATAATAACTTATATCAATAAATCTTGTGTTGTTATGCTGATGTGATTCATTACTAGTATTACCTGCAGCGCAAACCACTTCTTTTTAGTTGTCTTGAGCAAAATATGTATGAATTTCACTGTTTATTTTCTTCTTTGTGACATTTATTAATACAATGTGCTTCCTTTGTACAGGAACAACTACAAGGCCAGCTGTTGTAACTATGATAGGTAACTATTACAATAAAAATATTTAATCAATCCCAATACAGTGCCATTTAAAAAGAAACATTTGTAAAAATAATTATACTTTTGCTACATCTTGTTTAAGCAACAAAAATGTGTGCATGAATGCCTGCCTTAATGAATTGTTTTATCTTTTTTAAAATTCTGTAACCGGATCTACATCCACTATAGGTAATGTAAATATGTTTTCATACATGTCTGCTTCACAAAAAATTATTTTTAACAAAAATTAATTTAACATTTTTGTGGCATATTTTGAGGAGAGTAAACTTGGAGCTTGTCTGTATTTTTTTTTTGTGAGTAGAATAAAATAAGTGTTATAAATTACAGACAATGTTTGCTATAAATGAAACTGTCTGCATCTTAATTATATCTTACTAGTTTGTAATATATGCTTTTTTTGCTTCTTAAAACATTTGCAAACACTATTTATTTCTATGAATTTACAATAGGTAATTAACCCTCTGTATAATATTTGAATACAAATACATAAACTATTTTTTATAACAAAGTATGTTTTGTTTTTTTTCTCAGGCACACCAGACAAATATATCAATGGTGTGACACATTTGGACACATAAACAGGAAAAAAAAGAGAGGTAGTGGGATTTAGTGATACGCCCATATAATGCGTGATTTCTAAATTTTAAAGGGGGGTGGGGTTAGTTGGGAATTCAATGCAGATTAAAGGTTTGAACTGCCATTAGTTATTTTTCAGAAACAAAAACAAAGCTTTTTTTTAAATATTTTTTTAAAATATTTTTTTAATATTCAAATATTTGACTTAAATAGTAAAAAAGAGAGTCAGTTTTCAAATACATGACTTAATACCAACGTTATATTAAAAATAACTTTAAAGTTAGTGTCATATACTGACACTAACATGTAAAAATAACATATGCATATATAAATATGAATGTATCTTAAATAAGGAACGTTAAACATTTCCAGAAGAATTGATGGTGTTTCCCGTGAAGCATGTTGTCAGTGGAAAGTTCGTAGGAACAATGGATATTAGCAAGACAGATATTTCACATGTTTAAAGCGGGAAAAGTGTTACGGACAGGATCATTTTTTCATAGAACTATTAATACATTTGCAATGTGCTTTTCATGATGGAGCTGTGCTAACAGTAAGTTAAGCAGCGGCACGACTACAACATAAAATACATAAACTAACTTGAGATCAAAAGGCAGTCAACAAATGTGATTTAACAGTTTATTTGCAGAAAAAGAAAAAATGCTCGATCGAAAAAAAAATTGGAGTGATCAAGAAAATAGAAAAGACTTTTTGGAATATTTAATGTGTATATACCACCCTATTGGGATCGTGTTGACCGTTGGTTGGTTCCTCTGTCAATCTTACCATGCAGCGACCAACAAGAACCAACAATAAGCCATTTTAAACAGAATAACTGGAGCCCTGTGAAAATCTTTTTTTTTTTTTTTAAATATAATTTATCGTTTTATTTGGGGAAGAATTATTTCATTTTATCCATTGAAAATGTTGTTTTATTTCCCAACATCTAGAAACAGACTTTCAGACCCAGTACAATTATTTGGGCAATTAAAAAAAGAAAAATTCTGTACAATTATTTGTGGCAATAAAACTATTTGAACTGAATCTCACTAGTTTAAATGATTTGACAGAGGCTGGGTTGCAAAAAATAAGTAAGCAGGACAAAAGAGTGAAGCAGGGATTATTGAAACAGGTATTGTGCAAGCCCATATGACCGAGAGCTATTGCACATGTGCATATGACCAAGGAATGCATTTTTCGAAGGGATGCATTTTCTGACGTTACACTGTCAACATGTTTGTCCCGGGCAAATAAACAAGCCTTAATCGAGCCCTGTTAAAATGTGACATCTATCTATAACATTTTATTGTTTGGTTTTAAATATGAAGCTTATATTTTATAACATGTTGATCTTTCTTTCAAAATAATTTAAATAATGAATCCCTTTCTATTTTCAACAGGATCATCACCAGAGGGGCAATTAAAAACAACAGGTACTTGGAATTGTAGAGTTGAATGGAAATTGCTCTTAAGCGATCTTCCCCTTGTATGATGGCCCTACTAACTAAACTAACTAACAAAAGTCAAGTTCTAAAAACATTCTCAAAACTGGGCTTTGTAGTTTACCTAGTACAGTACAGTAAAAACTCCCATCCATGTGTTTGTTTTCTTTACAGAGCCTCCATGTTCAGGGAGATGGTCAGAATGGACGAACACGATGAAACCAACTTCTGAAAATGATGGGGATTATGAGTCAGTAAACAACTCCACATGTACTAATGGAATTGAAAACATTCAGTGCCAATCTACTACAACTGGTTCTGCTGTGCAAAATGTGACATGTGACAAAGACAAAGGGTTAATTTGTTATAATACAGACCAAAATAATGGTCAGTGTAATGACTATAAGATTAGAATTTGTTGTGCTGCCATTACTCCTTCAACAACTACGACAACTAGACCTGAAACCACAACACCAACAACAACAACAACAATAACAACAACGGAAACCATAACACCAACAATAACACCAACAACAATAATAACACCAGGTAAAGTATCTAATTCACGTTTCAGCTGAATTTTACTTATGCGATCTTCCCCTTGTATGATGGCTCTACTGTCTGGTGGCTGACAGCAATGGGAGTTATGCATACCGAGCCGTAGACAAGGGTTCAAATGGAAGTCAAGTTCTAAAAACATTTGCAAAAATGATTATTTATTTGCATGATTTTACAATAGGTAATTAAAAAAATACATTAACAATTTTTATAGCTAAGTGCATTTTTTTCTTTTCGCAGTAACTGGAAAAGTTATCAAATATGAGACACATTTGGACTTCATAAAGAAATAAACAAAGGGAAAAAAGAGGAAATACAATGGGCTTAATTTGAAAAACAAAATTGTTATTCCCATCTGGGATGAAATCTGCTTTGCAGGGGCAGTTGTATATATTTATACATATATATATATATATATATATATATATATATATATATATATATATATATATATATATATATATATATATATATATATATATATATATATATATATATATATATATATATATATATATATATATATATATATATATATATACACATCACACGTCACTCTTTTTTAGAGAATTACTTATCCAATCAGTCATATGCATTGTATTACTTGAGATTTCAGGAAATTTTAGCAGTATTAAATTATGACATCTGTCTATAACATTGCATTGCTTGCTTTTAAATTTAAAGCTTATATTTAATAAGACTGAAAAAAAATATCTTTCCCCTTCTGTTTTACAGAGTCAGCAACAACATCAACAATACCTCCTCCTGAACCCTGTTATTGCGTCGCCCCCAGTGGAATTACATATAAGTGCGGTGACAACTGGACTGTGGGTTGTTTCAACTATATATGCACAAATAATGGCATTATTGAAAGTCATAAATGCCTGATACAGTCCAAACCTACGTGTCAAAATGATGTAGCGCCTAGACTGGTCGAGGATGGTTGTTGTAAAAAATGGGACTGTGACTGTTAGTATGAACTTTACCCTAGATTTTATAGCCTTCAGTTTTGATTAGTGTAATTTCTGAATAATTAACACATTTAAAGGACGCTTACTTTTCTTTATTATTTCTCTTTAAGGTCAATGTGAAGTATATGGAGATCCTCATTATAAAACCTTTAGTGGGACAGCGTATACCTTCTTGGAGAACTGCACCTATACCCTTGTTGAAGAAAAGGCTCCAATACATAATTTTACAGTTGCAGTTGACAATTATAATTGTATTCCGGGTTACAAAGCATCTTGTGCCAGAGGCCTTATATTAAAATATAAAAGCAGTATTGTGACACTCAGCGTTGTGAATTATAAAATTGTGGTAAGTGAATCAATTTTATATACTAATGTGGTGGTTTTGTCATGTGGACTGATACAACCTGAGCTGGATTTGAACCCGTAATATACAGCACAGAGACTAGTGAATTCCCTTCAAAATTGTATTTATTTTTTTTTTTAACTATCGATTCAAAATCAGCTTCTAATGCCAGTTTAATGTTTTGTTTTGATGTCCTTTCCTCAAATCATATCATATAATTGAAAACTTGCATTTGATCAGTAGTGCCTGATTATTAAAAAAAAATAAAAATAATGAATTAACTATGTGTCAGCAACCTCCCTGATATTATTAACTTTAGCAACATTATCACTGGCCTACCATCTGTCGTGCCAGTATATATAGCTAAATGAGTTATTGGTCGGCAGACATTGGGATTAAAAGGACTGACTTGAATCTCCATTCTGTAACTCCATCTTTGAGACTTTTTCTTAAGGTGCCCTGACTCAAACCTGAAATGTACAGTAATTTGCCCTGAATGGGTTGCTGATTTTATACAGCCCTCCCCGCTCTATTTAAAGCTGGCTGACCATACTGTATTTACTACACCTTTCTTGTGTCTTTGATTCACTTGTAATTACTGTATTTTTATCTTTTTTGGTCTACTGCAGAATTGTATAATTGTTATGTATCTTTATAATTGTCTGTGTAATAATTATATATTTTTTCTTTTCTGTTCCTGAAAATGAAGAAAAAAAAAGTTTTAAGCATTCACGTTATTCTTTTTTTTCTTTTTTTAGTCCAAGTTCAACAATATGCAGGTGGATTTTCCCTATGAAAATGATGGAATTCAGCTGGAGTCAACAGGGACTTCAGTAAAAGTCTTTATTCCTGCAATTCAAACTAGGGTATCCCTAGCGAGTTACAATGTAATCAATATCAGAGTGCCAAGGAGTATTTTTGAGAACAATACACAAGGACAGTGTGGTATGTAAAAATTATATTAACAGTAAACACTTCATGATGATTTTATCCCATGAAACATACATCACGTTTATCCCTCCTGTATTAAGGTGTGTGCGGTGCAGCATCCTGTATCCGTAAAGACGGGAGGAATGAAACTGATTCCTGCTGTGACAAGACTGCCTATGACTGGATATACGACGATGCCAGTAAACCATACTGCAAGTCAGCCCCCCAAAACGTGCTCTGTAATACTAGCACACCCACACCACCCCCATGCTCTTCAAAACCAACGAAAAATAATACCATTTTATGTTCGCTACTCAGCAGTAGGTACGTAAGTTCAGTTTCATCTAGCCCTGCTTCCATCTAACTCGCTTCTGTTTGGACAGCTGGCATGGGATGTTTCTTTTGAAGTGTTGCAGTTTGTGTGTATCCGTTTACCTTTATTCCAGAAGTAGAAGTTCAAGCCAATACAACATACAAGCAAAAAAAGATTTGTACAAGGTCAGCAACAGTCTAGAACAGTTTAATGAATAGCAAACATATTTCAATAATAAAACACACACACACACAGGGGGTCCTCCTAATCTAACACAGTGAGTTATTTCATTGTCTGAACATTCTACTAATTTTAAGTGTGTATGCAGGATTTCCCATAATACCTTGTGCACATCGGGTTCCAGTGTAAATAGGGTGTCACAGCAATTACTGGGCAGCAGTGTGGAGTAGTGGTTAGGGCTCTGGGCTCTTGACCGGAGGGTCGTGGGTTCAATCCCAGATGGGGGACACTGCTGCTGTACCCTTGAGCAAGGTACTTTACCTAGATTGCTCCAGTAAAAACCCAACTGTATAAATGGGTAATTGTATGTAAAAATAATGTGATATCTTGTAACAATTGTAAGTCGCCCTGGATAAGACTGTCTACTAAGAAATTAATAATAATAATAATTATAGAATATTATATAGTGTGCTGTTTGAAAGAAGCTGATATAGCCACCCCACAAGAGGTAAGGGCTGGAAGCAGCTTGTATCTTACAGCAACCTATAAAATATTTTTTATAATGTATAGTTAAATAAGAATAATTAAAACAGTACAGCTACAGGTTTAATGCTGAGCAGTGGTCTGTTATAGAAACTTTGCCCATATCAATGGAAAATGTGAGACTTGCAGTTTTGGCAAACAGATTATTTGGCTTTGCTACCTGCAGTGCGCTGGGAGAATTAGGTTGGCATTCCTCACCTCCTCACCATCTTTCTTGCGGACACACTGTATACAATTGGCCTGGATTGGGTTGAGCTTCACCAGCGAAATGTAATAAATGTGTAGTCTCCCTGATGGTTGTTAAGTATTGTTTAATTATGTGTATGTCTGCAAAGGTTTTCAATGCAGTCTTTGTATTTTCTTGTTCCTTAGTTAAGAATATTTTGTTTAACAACGTTAACCCGGTGATAATTGCAGCAGCAACAGTTTGCTGTACACATATTGTTTCTGCATTGCAGTCACTATGTTCTATGCCCCTTGTCAAATTGAAAATGAACTGTTTCTTAATTAATATCTTCCTTATTTCAGTATTTTTGACGAATGTCGAAAAGAGGTAAGTCTTTCAGACTATGAAGCGGCCTGCCAATATGATCACTGCATGTTAAACAATACAAAAATGGAATGTTCAAGTATAGCACGAGCTGCAGAGCATTGTATGGAAAATAATATCTGTGTGGAATGGACTAAACATACAAATGGAATATGTGGTAAGTTTTGTTTTAAAATTAAAATTAGTTTTTAGTATATTAACCATGTCTAAGTAATTCTCGCTCTTTCTTTTAGTCTTTCTAATTAATTAACTTTTGAATTCTGTTTTGGAGAAAGTTGTAAGATTGCTTTATGCATTAGAAGCCCTCCAATAAAAAAATAAATAAAAAGAAATGCCTTTCTGTTTACCCTGTGTTCTCTAAGACCAAGAGTTTGAGTTTCAAACAATTTTCTTCAACATTTTAGACAGGTATAACATTCACTGTAATATCTCTTTGGACAGTCACCATTGCAGAAACCTTTTTTGTGTAAAATGCAGAAGATCATTTTGATCATTTCAGTCATTTTGAATTGGTGTAAGTGGGTAACAATTGTGGGGGCAGTACTTTTGTGGGTCATAGTGCTTATTAAAAACGTTTGCCTAATGTTGGGGACAATTACCAAGCAGTGTAATAAACAAGGGTCTCATTGGGGCCAAAAAGTCATAAAACACCCCAGCCCTAGTTGTTCATCATTCCCAGAAACGGATAACATTTTCCAGTACCACTGCTCTTGTGAGATTTTGCTCTTTAAATTATTGGCATATATTTGAAGGGGCAACGATAAGCAGTCTTAAGTTGCACCACAAACCAGACCAATAATTCTGAACACTACTGTGTATTTTAAAAGTTAAGCCACTACCTAAATTCCTATTATTTACAACAATCGATGAATGTGCAAAGTCATAGACTGTAGAGAAAGACCTTCACAGCCAAACCAGAATAGTCTATAAAATAAAACAATTTATTTAGTTGTATGTAAGTTTAACATAAAAGTAAGTAATGTTTAAAGAGCATGGGTTTCATATTTCAGATCAAAACTGCTCCGAGGGATTGGTTTATGGTGCATGCCGCAAAGGGATGGATGATTACTGCCAGGCAGGGTAAGTACAATTGTGTTGTTGTATTTCATGCTTAAAGAATCAACAGAACAGATAACAATTAACATATTTTTATACTGTCAGCAGTATTTTCACTACAGTATGTGCCAGTTAATCAAAACAGTTGCAACACTAACAAGAAGCAACTCTTCAATTCACACAGAGAGTGGTGAGGGTATGGAATGGGTTACCTAGTCATGTTGTTGAGGAAGAACCACTTGGATCGTTTAAGATCCATTCTGACAAAGCCTTGAAATCAATCTGCTACTAGGAACCAGACAAGCTTACAGTGGATAGACCAGTTAGTTCATAAATGTTATTTTGTACCTTGAGGTCTGAAATTTTTTTTATTGACATGTGTTTTTCCTCAACTCTGGGAGTGGAGTGCAAGTTCACTTATACATGGAACAAAATTCACTTAACTAATTCACATAATTACCAAGGGTGTCTTAAAAGTGGAGGATGGCATATTAGCAGTGTATTGATATGCAATGTGGAAGTATAAATGCATTGCTTCTCAAACCCAGGATTACAATATTGTTCTAATGATTTGTCCACCTCTTGGACATTGTGTACATTACATGTACAGAATGCAAACAGCCTTTCACCATGTGTTTTTACATTGCACACTCTTTTTTAGACTTCTTCCCAAAGGTGCACTTTTATTTAAAACTAAGCATCCACTGCATCCAATAGCTAATAAAATATTAATTGGATGAGCCTGAACATTTTTAACCAAGGTGCTACAGTAAGTGCTGTCTACAGTGTGGACAATTACCCGTAGAACCCTGGGCCTTGATAAATGTGAGCCTTCTCAAATGTATTAAACAAGATGCTGCATCTCACTGAATAAAATTGATTCAGTTATTAAATGAGAACATTTGGTTAATTTGTGTTCTTAAAGTTTCCTAATTTATTTAAAAATGTTTCTTCAGAGAGCGTAAATCTGGACGCGACTTGGGAGAAATGACATCTGGATGCTTCTGCCCTGATGGTCTAATTCGTGCCGAAAAAAACAGTGCTAAATGTATTCGAAACTGCACCTGTAAGTAATCATATACTGTGCATGTGTTCAGAGTCAATAAGCGCATCCTCCAAATAATAAAAAAGACATTAAGGGAGATGTTAACCTGTATGGTATTGTGAATGGTTATTGTGTGTGAGAGAGATTCAAGATGTAGATTTGAACATCTCTGGATACAGCTAGTTCTCTGTGGTACAATCATACAATTAAGGAGTAAAGGGAAAATAATGGTAACCAACACATTGGTTACATGACAAAATATAAAACTTAAACAAATTTAAAATCATACAGAATGATGAAGACTTGTTTGGCTCATAATATTAGCATTAAGTAACAATTTATATAAATAAACAAATATATAAAAAGATTTGTGCTGTAAAATTAACCAGAAGCACATGGGTGGGATTTGATGATGTTGATACAAGTAACTTTTAAACAGAAAAGCAAAGTTGTCTAATATTGACACAAATGTGAAAATGGGGGTTCCTCTTATCTTATCAGTCCTTTAAGTAACTGATAGTAACTGATAGTAACACTGCTCTAGGTTCTAACTATATTGTGGAATGTGTTTTATTGCACAATAATCTTGTTGTCTCTGTTGAAAATATGTAGGTCAATGGCCATTAGACAAACACAAATATGAAAAAAAACATTTTCTGTGAGATAAAACTGACGTTGGTTAAGGCAATAAAAAATAATACCTTTCCTTTTTTGTGGACTGCAAAGGACCAAATGGAGAGCACAAAGTTCAATGTTTTAATGTGTAGAATCTAGGTCAAAAATAAGGATTTAATGCAGATATATATTTTAAAAAGAAACATAACCAAATATAATATTAATAACAGTATTGATTCCCATTTTGTGGCTTTATTTGTTTAAACAGTAAACATATTGTTTTGTTTTCTAGTCAGTAAAACCTGTGAGCATGGAGGGCAAACATATCAGGTAAACAACAACGTACTTTTATTTATTTTTTCTAATTTGTTTTACATTTGGTCTACTGCCAAAAGCTAAATGTCCTTAAAAAGAAAGATATGTGGCTGATAATTGGAACTGGAGTAATACATATACTCTTTTTCTAAGGGTCTTTCAAGAAGGTATTTTTTCCTATTCGATTATTTATTAAATGTCTTATTTTATCACATTTATTAAGAAAGAAGGAGCTTGGTTTGTAATAGAAAATTGCAATTTACAAAACCATACAGTATGTAAGTCCCACTTAAAAGATTCATAATATCCTGTTTAACAAATTGTGACACTTGTAGGTCAACACAACACAAACACAACTAGATGGATTAAATACAGTTTTAACTTTTATGCATACTGTGTAACTTTTCTAGGTTATTATATATATATATATATATATATATATATATATATATATATATATATATATATATAGAGAGAGAGAGAGAGAGAGAGAGAGAGAGAGAGAGAGAGAGAGAGAGAGAGAGAGAATGTTAAAGCTTTGTGAATTGGGCCACTAAAATGATGCACTGATAAAATAACCTTTTCAGTACTAAGTTGTTTGTGTTTGGATTCCTCCATATAGATTGGAGATCAATGGCGTGATGCAAAACAGCCATGCCATTCTTACAGCTGTGTCAAGAGTGGCATTAACGAAAAGATTCAAGTGTGCCCCGCACAAAACTGCCCTGACGTATGTATTCTCTAGTTGTGTAAAATTGAAATTTGAAAGCATAAAATATTAAATATAGGTTCAAAAGAGGGACATTATTGTTACAGTGCTGACACTATTTACTAATCTAACTTATCTATTTGTATAGTTTCTAAACATTGCTTTAATAATTCCTTATTAATTATGTTTTGTGTTCAATCTTTAGAGCCATAAAGTTTGGGACGACAACAAGTGCTGCTACACATGTAAGTTTAAAGAGGACACACATTACACCATAACAATAAAGAAAAAGGAGTGATAGTCAGTATCTAAAGACCAGAGGAGACTGTATGTGAACTGTCCGTGATTCCCAAAGTGAACATCATCTGTGTATAAAACAACCAAGTCTTATCTGCTGACACACGCTTACAATATTATTCAAAATCAGTACTTGAAGCATGCGCACAATTCAAGGTTCCTGTTCTTGTGCTAACAAGTTGTACCTTTATTCCCAGTCACATCAGTGTTATGCTATTGTTCTGTAAGCATGCTAGTGTACAGTTCAAGCACATGCTCATATCCTCCACAGAATCCTCAGGATGCCATATTCAACAGGTCTGCTTAGCAGGGCTTTGTGATCAATTGCTCAGTGTATTACTGTAGGTATCCTTCCTGTGATTGACTGCAGTTGGACTGCTAGTTTTGAAACCTTAATTTACTGTCTCAGTGAAAAAAAAAAAAAATTAAATATGTATCTTTTTGATATAATGTAATATAAAGCAATTTGTTACCACTTTAAACATATATTTAGAAAAGTCAATTCAGAGGTTTGTACCCCACAATTTATATTTAATGTTCTTGTTTTAGGTAAAGCATCATGTGTACCAAAGACCTCCAATAAAACTATACAGATCGAAGATTGTTCAGCAGTTGTGAGAGTGACCGAATGTGAAGGCCAATGCCAATCTGGATCAAGGTATGTAAATGACCATGTTGCAAAAAATCAGGCTCCTTTGTCAAAATGTATTCAAAGCTCCTACATAATTAATTTCCAAAATCAACTTTCACCTTATCTATTTGTGTTTTAATAAATTACATTAGGTTTGCTTGCAGTTAGCATTTTTAGTTGTGAGATGTATGCTCATTTAAACCTTTTGCTTATATTTGAATAATTTTTCTGTGCTGTTTCATACATCTTTTCCTGTGCTCTGTATATCAGTGTTTTGCACTGTGAAGATCATCATTTGTAATTATAGTCTTATGTCTCATCTCATAACCATAAACAATGTCATTTACAGTAATACTAAATAGAAACGTTTTACATGGCCAGGTGTGTGTGCACTATTAACACAAAGTTTTGATGCCATAATTATTAATTTCGTTGTGGCCTCTATCCACTAATTATATGGTAATTTAAATTTGATAGGACTGCAATTTAAAATCTGCATTATGCTGCATTTTATATCAGGACCTTCACAATGCTGCTTTTTAGTGCAGTGATTCATAGCATACAACTGACAGGCCGCACCAATGTACTGTATACCTTCAGTGTTTCCTTAAATAGCTGACCAAAAACTGCTTGTGTATTAATCAAACATATTTAATGTATACGGTACAAACACTGATACTAATTGGGTTTTTATTTTTTATTTTTTTAGCTTCTTTTTAAACACTGATTCCAGTTCCGGATCTATGATGACGATTTGCAAGTGTTGCCAGCCAAAGACTGAGGAAAAAAGAATTGCAACTTTGGCCTGCTCTGGATCTAAAACCAGACAGTTTGAGTACACTTATGTAACAGGCTGTAACTGTGAGGACTGTCCTGGGAAATAATTTCCAATTCAATACATTTATCTTATTGTATTTCCAGTAACAAGCTGTTGAATTTAAATTACAATGAAACTCTTTCTGGTGATGGTATTATTAGGGCACCTCTGCTTACTTTAAACTATTGAAATCAATAAAACTTCTTGCATATGATTACTGTGTATCTTATTTATTCAACACATACATGTGAAGGGAGAGCATATGCAGTCTATAAGTATGGTTTTTTTAGCAGATAGAAAGGATTATGTTTTTATAATGTGTAATTGCACTTAATATACATAATAGAATACAGAAACAAACAAGATGTTACATATTGGAAAATTCATATTTTGTGACATGTTCTTAATGTTAATGACTCCTTTTGACAATTACAAACAGTTGTTTCTGATAACACAGAAGCTAAGCTTACTGGTTTACATTTTCTAAGTAAACCAGGGAACATAAGGAATAGTTGAAGGATTCAAATTTAACACAATTAAAAACAGCCAAAACTGGTACCATCATTCCTGCACACTAGCTATCCATATCCAGACATAATTCTATACCAGAAAAAGAAACAAGAAAAACATTTAAACTTATTTAGAGTCAATTGCAGAGTACCAAATTTAGTCCACTTGATTTGCCCAACAAGGATTATGTGAGTTTGATCCACTTGATTGGACTATCATGGCATGTCGTATGCAGACAGGCTAAAAGAATTGAATCTATTCAGTCTTGAACAAAGAAGACTACGCGATGATCTGATTCAAGCATTCAAAATTCTAAAGGGTATGGACAATGTCAACCCAGTGGACTTTTTCGACCTGAAAAAAGGGTCACAAATGGAGATTAGATTTTTTACACAGAGAATTGTCAGGGTCTGGAACCAACTCCTCAGTAATGTTGTTGAAGCTGACACCCTGGGATCCTTCAAGAAGCTGCTTGAAGAGATTCTGGGATCAATAAGCTAACAACCAAACGAGCAAGATGGGCCGAATGGCCTCCTCTCGTTTGTAAACTTTCTTATGTTCTTATCTTCTAACATTAGTACCATTCCTAATCCCAATTCCACTGTACCAAAAGTCGATAAGATCATTGTGATCATCAGTTAAACTAGATCAAGTTTAGTACTGATTGCAGCATACTAAACCAGACCCACATTAAATGCAATAAGTTAGTACCGTGAAGTTCCAGACTACGCTAGTATGCTTCCTCTGATTTCTCCCATTTATCTCAATATGTATTTGCAAATCTGTGTAATATGGATTATGCACATGAAAACATTATTCTTTAAGTTTCTTGTGTCTGTTTTACATCTCCCTGTAATGTTATATTTTTAATAAACTTAAGTGCTTTAAACTTCTAATACAGTACAGCCTTGCAGCCCTTATAAAAATGGCCATGGTAATTTTACATTATACTTTCAATTGCTTTTCCAATATTAATGCTGTGCATTAACAGTTTTTTTTAATGATTATTATTGTTCTGCTAACTCTACTTGTGCTTTACAAGGCTTTCACATATTACACGGCTATGTTTTTTTTTTTTTTTTAATACTGTAACAACCAAGGGTGTAAAGCCCTATCAGCCAATCAGATGATCACAACACTTATACCCACTGTGCTTTTCAATCAAATGAAAAATACAGAGACACTGATATATATATATATATATATATATATATATATATATATATATATATATATATATATATATATATATGCTTTCTTTTATAAATACAATTAAACAACATGAAGGATGAGGCAATTAAAAGATAAAAAATGTGTCATATAGCAGCATTTTAAGTGTAAAAGTTCTAGAAACTTTCTTAAAGAGCAAGAGATAACTGATATATAAAAAGTTATTTGCAATATAATCAGAATAACTGAATTATCAGCTGTACCTTAAAATATAGCACAAGATAATAATTTGAGTTCCAAAACATTATTGTGTCGAGTAGGGTGCTATTAGTCATGGATCTAGATAGTAATTAGCATCAATAAGCAAGATGGATTATTTCATACAAGCAAGTTCCACTAATAATATATTCAGTGCAAGAAAGCCAATAGCCAAAATACATTCAAAGTGAATATATTATTAAAGTGTTTCAACTAATAAACAAAGATTTTCAAAGTAAATAAAATACTAAGTAAAAGTGCAGTTAAAAAAAGTGCAACAAAGCAAGCGTAAACAAAAACCATAAGCCAAAAATAAGCATAAAGAAAACAGTGCCTAATGCTCGTCCTGGGTTACAATGCGTTGTAGGCCTACTATCACACGATGAAATCTCTTGCAGCCTCACTCCGAATATACAGCAAAATAAATGAGGAAAGGTGTCTCAGGAAACGGCCGTGTGCGGCGAGAACAAAGGAATTTGCCCCCCCCCCCCCGCCGCCCCCACCTCAAAAAATATGAATGTTGTTTCAGCTTTGTACCTTAGTAATACAGAATCTATAACAATAAACCGTGTTGAGTCTATAAATATCAAGAACGGAACAAATTATGCTCTCACTAAAATGTATCTTTGATTTCTTAGTATATTTTATTCTCAAAATTCCCCATGCAAATTATACATATTATTAATTGCAGTTTAGATGGGATTTTTTTGCATATTAATGTACACTGTTTTAGAGCATGCACATTGTGTAGATCGGTGGATTCCCCTTACCTTTTTTTATGACAGATAATATTAATCTACGTCCGCTGTTAAAAACGAAAACAGGGAAAAAACAATGACATCATGTAAATAATCAATATAGAGGGGTGAAATTGTTGTGCAATTATATTTGTACTGCAGCGCACAGAAAATGTTTCTTCAAATCATCTAAAATGATGGTCTATATTTTCTATATACTCGTTGATGGGTTAGGTCCCATGATCAATCTAACTTGGTCCACTTGATCAGATCAGATAAACTAATTAACTGGATCTTCTGATTAGTATACTGCAATTGGGACTAAATTTGTTCAGTTCCTACGGTTTTTCTTGTCCTAAAGTTAGTCCGCCTGAAGGAGGCTGAACCACTGCTGCATTTGATCCATGTAGTGCTTAACATTCACAAAACAGTAATATATATACTGTATATACTGTATATATATATATATATATATATATATATATATATATATATATATATATATTATATATATATATATATATATATATATATATATATATATATATATATATATATATATATATATATATATATATATATAAATTGATTGAAAACCATTCAGTCAATAGCCTGAAAAAGAGGTCATTATTTCCAACATCTGTGGAAGAAGAACATTTTGACAACACAGCAGATGATGGTCAAGGCAAAGGAAAAGTTTGTGTGTCCTTTTATCTGTAATTCCAGTGGAATACCTAAGAATGTGAACAGGAAGATCTTTGCTTTATAGAAAATCACAGAAACATCCTGTGTTGTGTAAAATGTTTATTACGTATTTGATCAAATACAATGTAATAGCATTTCTGAAATTGAATATTTACTATACATATAGACATGTGTTTTACTATAGACACAAACACACACACACACACACACACAAACAAACACAACACATGTATATACATCAGATTAGTTGTTTGGATTAAAATAGATAGAAAGGCACTCTTTATTTCAGTCATCCATTCAAAGTAGCCTGTGTGAAGGCTAATTCAATGTGTATCAATAGAAGAGAATTAGGGTGCCATACAGCAGACCTGTTTTTGGCCTGCAAAAAGTAGACTGGGGGCAATGACAAATTATCATGGTGCTAATACTGTATGTCTGGACATTTTTGTAGGTATTTGTCTGCCATCTGAAAAAGCAAAATAAGCTGATCCCTGGAGCCATCAACACCAGGCAGAAGGATATCTACATCATCAGATGGAAAGAAACGCAAATGGATATAGATGCAGATGGATCACATTAGTTTACCGTAAAGCTACGTCTTAGTTGGTGCTTATCTTGGCGAGATACGAGTTCAAATCAGCATGAGGTTTTAACATCTACTCTCATATAATGAAAATCTTAATAACACTCTTTGTAAAAATTGAATTTTCCTCAATTGAAACAAGTTACTCTGCTGCTTTGCCTGTGATATGTTTGTTATAGAATCTTTGCTCATTTAAATTATAATTTACACTAGAAAGAAAGGCTGAAAGCAGAAAAATGATGCTATTGCATAACAGTCTGAACCAATGCATGTTTTACAGTGAGCTTTATTAGTCACACTGAGTTAAATTAAGAAAACATTAAAGACACAAGCCCAGGCAGGTTTAATTAAGCTACCAGTGAAGCCTGGAATGTCTCTAACTGCTGTGCAATGGATGTCAAAGATCAAAATTATCCAGTGATTAGAGTTGTTTCAAATGTGCCTGCAGCTTGGAAAAATTTACATTACAACAACAGATATAGAACAGTTTATTCTTTCCTTCAAAAAGTGTACCCCTTTAAACTGACTTGACTTGATGTGTTCCAACCACAGTCCCACTAATAGTAATACTTGCTAAGATTTCATATGCGTGTAAAAATTCTCAACCTGTATCTATCAACTCTGATTAACATTAGCACCATTATGATTGCTGTTAAACTTTGCATCTAATGTATTTCCATAACTTCTCCAGGTTCATCACTAAAGCCCATTTTAAAAGGCAGATATTTCATTTTTAAATGACCACCAGTTTGGAAGCTGCCAGTTGTAATTGAGCTGTACACCCTAAATGAAAGTCTAATAAACAAGCAAAGAATGAAAGATCTTTAACACAAGAGAAGTAGGGCAGATATAATGCTGTAGTCACTAATAAGAGATACAAATAAGTGCTGCAGAACCTTTAATGGGTATACTATATACTGTATGACACAAAGACCTTTAACACAAGAGAAGTAGGGCAGATATAATGCTGTAGTCACTAATAAGAGATACAAATAAGTGCTGCAGAACCTTTAATGGGTATACTATATACTGTATGACACAAACACACACATTTCCAAAATGACCGAAACATAATAACATTTTGAAGTTCACTGGTAAAAGCGGAGCTGTGACAATGAGAGGTACACAATAGCTCAGTGTCACCTTTACTCTTGTAAATGTGAAAAGTGATACAAGGCATTTTAAATATGTGTACAGTAAAGTCACATACAATCTTAAATCAGTTCAGGAGACAGATACAATGTAGTCCCCTAGATACACTAACATATATTTGTTGCATTCAAATAGCAAATAGTAATTCATAAATCACATCTGTAGTTGTCAGATATACAAGAAACCTTATCTTTGACACCCTGCAGCCTGAGGGGAAACATTTCTTTTTATTTGAGAGTAGCTCAGGTGTGTCTTTACATGCTGAAGCTATTTTTGCAGGGATTCATAGCCTTACAAAGCACTGCCAAGAGCAGGTAAGTTTCTTTACTATTTTTTTAACAGAAAAGGCATTTTTACAAGTATAATGGGCTTTAATGTATAGATTTTTATCAAAATGTTTAAAATTAGTATATGCTCCCTTTATTGCATGTGGATTGTTTGAATTTGCAGTTAGATAAATGCTTGGAAGACCTTTAGAAAACTTGTTCAACTTTAATACCTGGGCATAGTCAGAAGAACATTAAAAAAACTTATTTATGGAATGCAGAATTATTTATTGCAGTTCTATTGCAATTTACCATTTTATTTCACTAATGTAATCTTAGTACACATTTTAGAAACCTAGGAAAGCCTTTCCAGTAGACCAGACATTTCCACCAGACCAGACACGCTTGGCTTATACTAAAACAAATGCAATAGCACAGTTACAGTTAATTGTAGAATGAATTTCCTTTTTAATTCATATGAAGTAAACATCAATTTGTAAACCGTGCCATAAAAAGAAAAAAGAAAAAAGAAAAAAAAGAATCTGTGCTCTTGATTTATTTCATTTCATGTTTTGGTATTATTTGTAAAATATCTTAAATCAGGAAATGTTTTTGTAATGAAAAAATCTTCGGTGATTGCTTTTTTGCTATTTGCGTGGGCCTGTCTTGCATTACCTGTGTGAACCTGCAGCAGCCAGGCCCTTAGCTTGTTAAATTTATGTCCAGAATTTATGGAATTTTTTAATGTTGTTTTTAGGTTTTTTGGTCTACAGAAGTACTAGGGATGTTCTCAGATTCAGTATAGTAAATCCCTAGAGAATGTTGTGTCTTTGCACATCATATAAAGGATTACAGTTATAGTATGTTGCACGTGGGTTTCCATTTCATGCCTTTAAGGGTTTTTAGGATACAATTTCAGGCAGTAGTGGATATAGAAACTACTGTATGTCCACTATACAAAAATGTACACCATGCATTCTAGTTTTTTCAGCAGTAAAAATCTTTTTGATTTAGACCACATTTATTCATATCACATGTACAACTGCTGTGCACACTGTACCATTTCAATACAAAAGAGCATTTTATCCACAACTAATGTTGTTCAAATATTTTTCAGGAGAATTGTGAATGTGCCCTTAAATTAGGATTAGCATAAAGTGAAAGTGTAGGATTCTTACTGTCCCGGCAACACCTCTCCAAGGCAGTTTCTGTTGTGTGCTATTACATTCTCAAGGCTCTTAGGGCCTTTCTGAGCAGAAATGGCTAAAATTAACAGCAAATTAATCCAAATTAACCCTATCACAAATAAATAAATAAATGAATAAATAAATAAATAAATAAATAAAATGCAATTGTATGTAAAAATAATGTGATATCTTGTAACAATTGTAAGTCGCCCTGGATAAGGGCATCTGCTAAGAAGCAAATAATAATAATAATAATAATAAATTATGGTGCTGTAATGAACATGCTGGCCATTTTATAACAATATGGTGAATACAGTAAGAGTCTTTGTCTTCATACACGATTAGACAAAGAGCTTGACCCTGTGTGCTTCCAGCAGATTACAATCACATTTTGAACTTCCAGAACCTGGAAAACAGTGATGGGATCAAAAGGGATGTTTAAAACGAGAGCTGTATTTTGAGATGCTGCTTACAAATAACAACTAGAGGTGGTGAAATTCGTAATGTGTGTAATGTGTGTTAATGTTAGAGTTGAATGTGAATTGAGTGTGGGGTGAGGTTAATGTATGTTAGTTGGTATTAGTTAGTGTTTAGGGGAGTGGAGATATATGGTGTTGGGAAATGTATGATAGAACAAATGTGTAGAGTTTTGTTGTATGTTTCACCCGTTTATTTTGGCCACAGCACCTATTTGGTTTGTTTGGTGTGTTTGTTATTTGTCCCTTGTTTTTGTACATAAACGTACGCATTAGTGTGTCACTACAGCTTTCTTATCTCTGAATCTCTCTCCCTGACAGTAACAGCTTGGCTCTGACGCTACCCTATCACAAATACATATTAGCATGTAGCTGTAACTGGGCATTTTATTATGTCCAAATGTGTTAATATTGAAAGCTATAACTGGTTATTATAGAATCTTGTGTATTTATCAGACACAACAACACCAGCCGTTTATTAAATGCTATGTGAATGATGACCACTTCTAAGCTCCAAACCCATTATGGTTTGAAGATTATTTGAATTGTTCACAGCTGCTACATCCTATTGTCTGTCTCATTTTCTGTATAACTTGGCTTGATGAAAAAGTTTGAATCAAGGAAATAGGCAACAACTGATTGACATCAGTGCAGGGTGTGACCTCATTACTTAATAACATCTGAATGCTACAGGGGTCTGTTGTAGACCCCTTTTGTTTAAAATGTATGATTGTGCTACTGTTGTGTTTTTTGGTTGAGTTACAATAGAATATGCCTTAAAGTTTAAAACTTAGTAATACAAATAATAATAATGTAACTGTCTGTGTGTGCCACAGACAGTATGTGCCTATGGCAAAGTGATTAACAGTGTGCAGGTACAGGAATGCAGCGGTTATCAAGAAACAGACAGACAACGATAATCCAGATGACACAAAGACAGTAAATAATAACAATGATAACAGGCAATACAGCGGCGTGTATTGCTCTGTTTTAATCCACGGGTTGGTCCCAAAATAATAACAGTCCTGTTTCCTAAACACCCACATGTAACACAAAACACAAACACAGTGAGTCCACAGTGAGTGATTTAGTGCTCATGGTGTAATTAGAGTTTATTCGTGAACAACGTGCAGTGATGTCTGGGTAAGTGCTGGCCTTTCGCCAGAGCTCCGGATCGTGTTCAACTGTCTAATAACAACAAACAAAGTGGTTCCTTAGACACAACAAAACAAACAAAACACTCATGATTACAATACATGTTCTCCTTCCGGTTCAGCTTTAACCATACAAAGGAACAGATCACTTCGCTACGTCCCCTTTTGTACCGTCAATCATGACTCCTTGGTTAACTAGTGCAACCGCTCCTCCAATCCGCCGTTGCAACACTGTTTCCCATCCAGGTCGAGGATTTAGTGTACCGAGCTCCGCCCACTTTCTAGATGACCGACTTCCGTCCAGTCCAGGGCACTCTGTTCCCTTTACACAGCGCCCTCAAAGGTCGGGAGGGAGATTTATCACCAAGAATCATTCTATTTTTGTCACAGTGCCTCAGTGAGTTTCCAGATAACTCAATTAGGTTTCTCTCTCCTGAATATGTTTTACCCAGATGTAGTTTGCTAAAAGAAAATCTCTTTTCTCTTTTCTAGCGATATTTTTTTCTTCAGCAGTACTTGAGAGATGCAGCTGCTCATTATCTGTAAGTATAAAAAGGTCCCAAAACAACATCTGAAATCTTCAAGTATAGATATTGTTCTGTTTTCTTGTTTCCATACTGTCGAAATCACTAGAAGGCAATGTTGTTTGAAAAAAAGAAGAAAATAAATCTTGAGAGGTTGAATGTTATGTGTAATCTATAAATAAGTATATAAAAAAAGGGTTGGGTTTGCACGCCTATTCACTTCCCACAAAGTAAATCCATTTTTGATCCAGCGGGAGCTTGCAGGCACCCATTATTCTGTTTCGATCAGGAATTGTCCAGTATTAGCTCCTTTCTGGACTAGGGTCTCTTAGGTTTTATCCATTCTTATTGGCTCTGCAGTCCATATGACACCTCCTCCTGAGGGTGTTTCCTGTGTGCAGCCTCCTCTTTTCTCACTGGCTGGCCTGACTGCTGCAAACAAGAATATATCATCTACTGTTCCTGGAACCACCTAAAATACTGGACTTGTGGAAACACCTACTACAAAAACCAATAGGGCTTGTCTTGGAAGGTGCTGGATTTGTATGATCAACCAATGAACTGATAAATATGTTTGTTAGTATACATTATTTATTGGTTACTATTACTATCTTAATAGCATTTGTGTTTGTGTTTCATGTTATATAGTTTACTAGCTGTGTGGTCCAGTGGTTAAAGAAATGGGCTTGTCACCAGGAGGTCCCTGGTTCAAATCCTACTTCAGCCACTGACTCATTGTGTGACCCTGAGCAAGTCACTTAACCTCCTTGTGCTCCTATAATTGTGAGGCTGTGTGGTCCAGTGGTTAAAGAAAAGGGCTTGTAACTAGGAGGTCCCCGGTTCAAATCCCACCTCAGCCACTGACTCATTGTGTGACCCTGAGCAAGTCACTTAACCTCCTTGTGCTCCGTCTTTCGGGTGAGATGTAATTGTAAGTGACTCTGCAGCTGATGCATAGTTCACACACCCTAGTCTCTGTAAGTCGCCTTGGATAAAGGTGTCTGCTAAATAAACAAATAATAATAATAGTGTATTGTAGTATTTCTACATATGTTAGGAATGCATGTTTTATATTTGAATACTTAAATCCGTAATTTGAGAAAAATAGAAAACAAGACATTTTCTGTTTTATATTATTTAAACATTATGTTTAAACAAGTGTGGATACGGTTCTTCTAAGTAAACCCTCATCCACTACAGGAGGATTGGAACTGTAAAACCCTTGGAACTGTTTGGACAGTATTTAAACCTAACCAAGAACTAAGAAGAGATTTAGCTTTATGAAACATATTATACTGTCATAACACAGGTTCCCTGCAATTGCAGCAGCTGAGAGCTACACAAAGCCATTCTCATGTTACTTTTGTTAATGTTTAAATCCAGTAAATAACTGCAATTCGTGTCCTGTTGGCTGCTTCGTGGTTGGTTTGCATTGTTCTGTTCTGAATCTGCAAGTTTAGCCAAGTTAGTGATAAACTCCATAACAGAGTTTTTGAACTATTCACACACAAGCTTAAACAAGGCCCAACTTGACTAGCACAAAAGAAAGCTTTTACCAATTTCTAAAATATGTACTTATTTATTTCATAATAGAAACAAATAAACATTACTGTTAGTAGTTAATGTGGAGCACCAAAACCGATTTGTAAAGTATTAAAAAATGATACTGTTTTGTGGTTCTAATCCAGCCCAGAATATTAACATGGGTATTGTGTATTTCTAGTACTGGCTGCTGTTGTCTATGCTCAAGATGAATGTATCAGGAACTCGTGTCATCCACAACTTGGAGATCTGCTGATAGGCCGCAGTTCTCAGCTTTCAGCAACTTCAACCTGTGGTTTGAATGGACCTCAGAAGTACTGCATCTTGGGATACCTAGAGGTCAGTACAGTATGA
Source organism: Acipenser oxyrinchus oxyrinchus (assembly GCA_030684275.1). Lineage (NCBI taxonomy): Eukaryota > Metazoa > Chordata > Actinopteri > Acipenseriformes > Acipenseridae > Acipenser > Acipenser oxyrinchus. The sequence goes on from CM060254.1 coordinate 37,568,342, forward strand.
GCAGAAAGGCAATAAATTCAGAAATGAAAAAATGCCAGTTTGGATGATTATCATATTACTCAACATTGTTGCATGTAAGTGAAGTAATGCAATATAAATCTTTATCAGAAACAGAAACAACTCACTGACAAGCAATCTGCAATCTAGGGTTATAATAGACTAAAAAGGGATAATTAGAAAAATTGTTTGTAAGATATTATCCAAGATTACAATTGTGCATTAAATTCCATCCATGGATATGGATACAGACGGAACCTCTGTTATTCAGCAACTAATACATGTATCAGTGCTTGAACACCTCACAATGCATTAACTATTCACCCCGAAATGACTTGCACAAAAGGATTTCTTTCAAATTGTCCTTGTTCATACAGGCTGCTCCTGACATACTAACGGGAGGCTCTTTCATATACACATCAATGTAACAATAATAACTACAAAGATTAACACCTTGTGGAGTCAGCTTTTATTTTACAGGGAAGATGAGTGGGAAGCCAGACATTCAGCCTCTCCCAGCCCTGAGAGGTTGGGGAGCAAATCTAATTTTCTAGGGCGGTGAATACCCCTCCACCACTGTCTTGTGCTTTGAGTCAAATGTACAAATGCGTTTCCAAATGACAGGATGCATATTTAGATCTCACCTCCAGGTTTTATTGTACAGATGTACACAGAACATGTTCAGATCTGCAGCCAGAGGAGGAATGGATAGAGCAGAATTCCATCTAGACAGCATTCCAACTGGGTTAAATGCTGACAGAAGTTCTAAAGAAGAGTACAGCCAATTCATATGACATTACCATATGAGCAATAACTTAAACTCTTTATCTTCTTTTCCAAAGTCTAAAAGTAATGTATCAAATTACATAAATACAGCTTGTGTTCAGATTTTTTTTAAAGGAAGTGTATTTGGTACTTAATGGTTTAAGACACAAGAACACAAATTAAAACGGATTAATTCAAAGTTCTGAAATTCATCTGAGAATAATGAATTAATTAGATTAAATTCATTTTTCTGTAAATTATTATTTCTGTAGACCCATATAATAGCATGGCTTGACATGAACTGCTATGTTTTGTGTTTGTTTTTAATGAAAGTGTATCCATTGAGATATTTACAGTCTATGTATTTGATTTATGTAAATGTTGGTAGTAGAATATCTGTTTATTTACTTTAACTTAAACATTGAAATTGCTTTACATGATCTAAATTTTAATTTCATATTTGTTTGTTTCACAGAATGAACAGAAATGCTTCACTTGCGACTCTAGTTACCCTTATAATCGCAATAACAACCCTTATAGCCATCAAATCGAGAACATCATCACAACTTTTGAACCTGATCGAAAATTGAAATGGTGGCAATCGGAAAATGGTACTTTTTGTGTATATTTTCCATTTAATTTGAATAGTTTTAAAATGCATTACAAGAACTATGGAAGCAACTTAGATATCTTTTTTTTTTGTTTGTTTTTTTGATTGCTTAAATATTAGAAGCATGAATTGTGCAAGGTTAAATTTATACCAAACTATAGACTATATTTTCAAAACCAACGAATCTGCTTTGATGGAAATAAACAGTTTGGCAGTCATTAAACTGTTCTAGGTAATTTTTGATTATTTTAATAATTAGTATTCAAGTTCAATTCATGTAATCAATCCAAAAAGACCAAAAAAAAACAAAACCCTCTAAAGTCAAAGCTATAAAATGGGCCCTGTAGTTTTTTTTAAAACAGATGGATATGTTCTGATAACCCTGCAGTGTTGTTAGAAGGCAGTACCACTTTGTTTTCAGTATGAACAGACCAGTAAGTGTCCACATATCTAGATGGTATTAATAGGCTTTTATCTGTGTTCAGACTTTCACACTATTTTTCAGGCACTAGTTGAAATGTTTGTCAGCTGAGGGGTGGTTTGATCAACCTTTAACCTGCAGGGGTTATTTACACCATTACATGAAGAATACTCTTAGGCAGAGAAAAATACAAGTAAAATACAAGAAAGGACGAGGAAGTGCATTCACCACTTATTTTTAGAGGTAAACCTGGGATTATTCCTCAGTGTTGTAAATAAAAAAACAAATCCATCCATATATGTGCAGTGTATAGGTTTACCACCAAATCAGCCCTTTAGTTTCACCAAAAGTTTTGTTGACAGCAAGTTTTAAAGCATTTTAAAAGTATTTATTTTGTACAATTTTTTTTTCTCTGAGAAATTTCTAAAATGTATTTTGCAGGTGTTGATCGTGTCAGTATTTGACTTGATTTGGAAGCACTTTTTCAATTCAGCCACCTTGTTCTGACATTTAAGGTGAAGGGTTCCTCTTTTAGCATTACAGAATAGTATGCATCCAACAAACCAATAACTAAATGTTATGCATGGGACACAATTCTACCAGCAGTATTCACGTTTCTCAGTCCAAGTACTGATAAGTGACACATGTGGTTTTACATGATGTGCCTAGAACACAGAGCCAACATACTTTTATTATGTTCTTTGTTTAAAGCCTGTGGGTAGAATTTAATGTTAAAATGCTATATATACTGTATACATATACATTTTTCCTTCCATAAAACAGACCTTTCGTCCTGCCGAAATGCTAATCGAAAGATCCAGAGACAATGGTCGGACATGGAAGGTGTTCCGATATTTTTCTCAGGATTGTAAATCATCTTTCCCCGGTATTCCAACTGGCCCAGCACAAAGGATTGAAGATGTCATTTGTGATTCCAAATACTCTGGCACAGAGCCGTCCACTGATGGAGAGGTATGCTTAGCCAAAGTGACTTTGTTATATTGCTGTAATGTATTTTAAAAATGATTGAAAGATATGGAAAACAATCTGGCAAAAGAATATCTTCATTTGGAAAAAACAGGTCTAAAAGTGTAGTAGTATATACTGCTTTCAGTTTTCTGTGTGCTGTCACTTTATTGACAATTGTTTCAGTCGCTGATCATGTCTGATGTCAATACATATAACCTTGGGTCACTCTGCCCAGAGAACTAGATAAATAAATTAATAAATATAAAGATAGTAACAGTCTCTTTGAGCTAAACTTCATATTTAATTGTGCAAATGATTGTATACTGGAGGTAATGCAGTAACTGACCAAATCAATGGCTACTTTAACAAGCAACGGTATATTTCTTTTACAGGTTGTTTTAAAAGCATTGGATCCTAACTTTCAAATAGAGAATCCTTATAATCCACATATACAAGGTTGGTATCATTTTGAGATTTTTCCTATTATTTGTTCTTTTTTCTGATATAGGAGTGGTTTCAAAGTTAAGGACTACACACACCATTTTTAAATATACACACAAAATATGTGAAGGAACAAGGTACTGTTCATGGAGTGTTAAGAGTCACAATTATATACCAAAAAAAGTAGTCTATTAAGTAATTCTAAATCTATTTACTGTAGATCAATGTTGCATGTATCTGTTTACTTATTAATAGGGGGTTGTAAAGAAACATTCAAGTATAATATTGAGACATTGTATAGTATTGAGCATTTTAATGTTGCGGTTTCTTTTTAATGGTTTGTTTTATTCTCTTCAGAACTCATAACTATGACAAACCTTCGAGTAAACTTCACCAGGCTTCTGACACTCGGAGACACTTTACTGTTGAGACGGAAGCGGAATCCTCAAGAGAAGTATTACTATGCTCTCTATGAAATGGTTGTCCGCGGGAGCTGCTTTTGCAATGGCCATGCCAGTCAGTGTATGCCAGTGGACAATGCAAGAGGAGATGTATTTAGAGAACAAAGAATGGTAAGGGATATACTAGTAGTGAAGGCTAAAAGGCCTAATCAAAACAAGTTAATAGTGCATGCACATTATCTGGTTAGACAGGTTTTTCATTTATGCTAAGAGCAACATTACCCTGCAATTTGACTTATTTCTTGCAGGTCCATGGAAGATGTGTTTGCCAGCACAACACTGATGGTTTGAACTGTGAGAGATGCAAAGACTTTTACAATGATGCCCCCTGGAGGCCAGCTGAGAAATCAAGCATAAATGGCTGTAAAAGTAATGGGATTACTATTATTAATTCTAGTGGACTACACAACTGTAGCATTACAACTTGAATCTTTAGTTGTTTCTTATATTGTAAACATGAGTTATACAGGTGGCCTATACAATAATATTAATTTAGTCCAGATGTGCTATTATAGACCATTTACAATATAATTCATTATTTGTTTTCTCTCATTTCATTGCTATAATAAATAAATACCTACAAATAAATTGCATTACAAAATAATAAAAAGAAAAAATAACTAATGAGCAAACTATTGTTTTTCAGAATGCAACTGCAATGGACATTCAGAGAGCTGCCATTTTGACATGGCAGTGTATTTAGCTAGTGGTGGAGTCAGTGGAGGTGTTTGTGAGAATTGCCAACACAATAGAATGGGACCAAACTGTGAGCAGTGCAGACCATTCTTTTATGAAGATTCTTATGCGTGTATCCGTAAGTTTGCTATTGTTGAAGAAACAGTAATCGAAGCATTTAAAAAAAGCTCTAATTTTCATAATAAGATGTTGTTGGTTTTTTTTTACAAAGCATAATTTTAAATGCATTACACACCTCCAAACTACGTGTTCTACAGAGGAACCTCACTGAATTAGGTTTTGTAGAAGCTAATATATTATTAAACAGTTAAGCAGCACAGACTACAGGTACTAAATTGTGAAAGTTTTATATATATATATATATATATATATATATATATATATATATATATATATATATATATATATATATATATATATATATGTGCATCCACACACATTTGTGAGTCTGTTTAACATATGCAAATGGTATTTGAATGCACATTTCACATTAAATTAAGTCAATAAAAAAACAAAGCCTACACCTTCTGCTCAGCTTCCTTCTTGGTCTTTTCTTGCTGCAGCACTACAGTACCACCAACTTACTGTAATTTGTTATATTGTTAATGAATTTTGTAACTTTATAACCCCATCCTGACATTTCCCCTTGGGAGTTTAAGGACTCAAACTCTCTCCTGCACCCTCGTGCAAAAGAGAATTACATTCCCTCTACTTGCTCGTGAGCTATTGCATACGGTGTCTTTTCTGATGTGTCCCCCTTGATTTAAACAGCCTGTGACTGTGACCCAGAAGGCTCTTTGAATAATGGAATGTGTGAGTCTCGCACGGATCCCAGCTCCAGAACAGTGGCTGGACGCTGCATATGTAAGGAGAATGTAGAAGGAGTGAGATGTGATCGCTGCAAAACTGGGTTTTTTGGGATAAGCCGAGACAATCCACAGGGTTGCCAATGTACGTATTTCTACTCAATATGGTATAATAATTATTTGTTTTTATAAGTTATTGGCATTAGGGTAAACATTTTGGTCAAGCTAAGCAACTGATTTATTTACACTATCTAATGAGACTACATGCAGACATTTGCTTTGCCTTGGTGGATAATACTCAGAAATATGTCTTGCTTTGTGTTCTGCTTGCTACAGAAATTAAATGATGTAATTCATACTAGTTTTTGTTTTCTTTCTGACCTGATAAGAATGTATTTCTAACATCTCAAATCTTTGTAGACTGCAGATGTAACAGGCTGGGAAGTGTTTCAACTCCATCACCTTGTGACTCAGTTACTGGAGAATGTTTTTGCCAACGCTTTGCTTTTGGTCCCTTATGTGATCAGTGCTTGGTAGGCATCTTTTTAAACAGAATTATTTTGAGCTTTAATTGTTTGTCATGCAGAAAGCCTTCATGTGTTTTGTTCACTTTTGCAGCAAGGATACTGGGGCCTTGGAAATACAGTATATAGCTGTTCTCTCTGTGACTGTGATATTGGTGGAGCTTATAATGATATGTAAGTTTGTCATGTATGTTCTTGTATATACTTTAAAGTGTGTGCTCTTAAAGAACAACTTGGTATGGGTGTGAGATATCACAATTATATTAACTTGAATTCTTCTTTTTTAGAATCGTTTTGTTTATTATTTTTCTTTTAGTCATCATATCCTAGTGACTTTTTAAAAATAATTTTAAAGCATCCGTGTCATCTCAAAAGGGCTCTGAGGCATGTCTTCTCTCTAAGCATAGCTGACACACCAGAGTGTAACCTGTATCTCTGCTAAACATTAGTGGATATACAAAAAAACAAAAAAACAGCTGAACTTGTAGTGAGGACATGTTTATTTAAAAAAAGGCATTTTTAAAGTAAATTGTTTTTCCTTAGGTGCTCTGTGACTGATGGACAGTGTCAGTGTCTCCCTCACATTATTGGTCGTAGATGCAATGACCCAGCACCTGGCTACTTCTTTGCTCCATTAGACTACTACATTTATGAAGCTGAGTATGCTGCTCCTTTAGGAAATGCTGCTTCTTTGGTAAGATAATATGTACGATATATAAAAGTAATACTACTACTACTACTACTACTACTACTACTACTACTACTACTACTACTAATAATAATAATAATAATAATAATAATAATAATAATAATAAATTATACTGGTCCACTATTTTGTTTCTCTTTCCAGGTCAATCCAACACCCCTTCCTAAGTGTGAAGCTTATTTCCGACAGCGAGGATATGCGTTTAAATTTCGTAATGGTAAATTTGTCTTAACCAAGATAGCTAAACGCAGCATCCGGGAGAAGCAGCAAGCTCAGGTAATATTATTTACATTGTAATAAATACATTTAATAACGGAAAAATACAAATAACCAAGCAGGGATTAAAAGGGGGTGTATGAGAACTAACTGAAACGGAGGCTTTGAGTTTGCACTATTACTCTTCCATTTTAATAATAATAGTTTTTAATATTAGGTTTCGTAAGCTCCAATTAAATATGGGATTACAAATATATCTGTGACTTTAATACAATGTATTTGTATTTCACTGGTAGAGCAGGATTTAAATCCCAGTGCTGTTGCATGCAAGTGACTGAGACCGGAAAATTGTGCAGGATTATACAGTGTGCTGGTTTACAGAGGTACTGTAAAATCTAATACTGTACCTAAAAGAAACAAAAAAGGTAGAATCATTTGCACACTTTAAAAAAACTCTATTACAGTAGTACTGTCCAGGTATATCCTGTAATTGAAGGATTGTATCAATTTTAATTTTACTTTCTCCATAATATAAAAAAGGATTTTACTGCAGATGTACCTGCATGACATACTTGTGGAATTAACATGTTTGATTATGAACTTAGAAAAGAAAAATCACATGATTTAATCGCCGACTGAACAGTCAGATTTACACTGATTTTAGGCTGACCAGACATGCCAGATTCAAGAATGGACAGGTTTCAGATTGTAGAGGGGAACCTGCCATTCATTTCAATAGGGATTTGGTCGGGACCCCAAAATGTTGCTGAATCATACAGAATGCCAGTTTGTAGAGGGCCTGGATTAGACAGGTTTTACTGTATTTATTGATATATTTATTTATTTTTAAATTGCCAGCAGAACACAATTCCCCTTGATCCAGGGTCCCCGTTACAGATTATTTTCAGACAGCGCTCCCCTGACAGGCCTGTCACATGGACTGGCCCTGGATTTGTGAGGGTCCAGGATCGAGCGGGGCTGAGATTCACTGTTAATAACATCCCTGCATTCCTGGACTATTCTATTGTTATCCGTTATGAACCTGAGGTAAGAATCTACTTCTATATTTTGACGCAAAGGGCTTAATTGCTGGAAGCTTGGTGTGAAATCTTAGTAAAGCAATCATCAAGACCCTTGGGGGCAAGTCAGTAGGTAGTCAACTAATCTTGTGAGCCAAATACTTCAAATCCCATATAATGTACTGTGTACGCTTAAGGACAAATCACCTCTCCTTGACTTAAGTCAAAGCCAGATTGAAAGCTACTCTATGTAGAAGGGATACACTTTCATGGCATGGCTTCAAACAGACTACTGGAAGAGCCCAGTTTATAAGGTTTGAGAGATGCTTTGTGGCCCAGCTCTCTTGATAACACAGTCTGTACTGTGATGCTGTTCTTCTCACCTGTGATGCTGTTCTCTATTGCCTTTTGTGATTTTATTATGGGGGCCAGTAGAGCATGTTTGCTAGAAAGCACCAGAAGGATTAATATACAATTAAAGACCGGTGATATTAAAATTGCTGATGTTTTGATTATTAAAATAGGTCCATAGAGTTAGCTAGATTAAACATTCTTGAAGCACAAATATTAATTTAAAAAGGTAAAAGTGAACTGCTTAAAATAACTGGATTTGTATTTAATAGCTTATCTCCAGTTCAAATCATATAGTTGCTAATAAACTGGGTGTTCTACTGGTAACACATTTAGTTGTTTCCCTTGTTGAAGGCTTCAGATGACTGGACAGCAGAGATCAAAATCACCCCCTTTAGTATACCTAGTGATGGACGTTGCCCAAATCAGGAACTTGAGACTAAAACAGCCACCCTATCAGCTTCGTCAAGGTAAGGAGGTGCTATCACAGGGCCTGTGCAATGTACAAGTAAAAATGAGTTCAAAAAGGAGGAGCTATCACAGGGCCTGTGCAATGTACAAGTAAAAATGAGTTCTAAAAGGAGGAGCTATCACAGAGCCTGTGCAATGTACAAGTAAAAATGAGTTCTAAAAGGAGGAGCTATCACAGAGCCTATGCAATGTACAAGTAAAAATGAGTTCTAAAAGGAGGAGCTATCACAGAGCCTATGCAATGTACAAGTAAAAATGAGTTCTAAAAGGAGGAGCTATCACAGGGCCTGTGCAATGTACAAGTAAAAATGAGTTCTAAAAGGAGGAGCTATCACAGAGCCTATGCAATGTACAAGTAAAAATGAGTTCTAAAAGGAGGAGCTATCACAGGGCCTGTGCAATGTACAAGTAAAAATGAGTTCTAAAAGGAGGAGCTATCACAGAGCCTATGCAATGTACAAGTAAAAATGAGTTCTAAAAGGAGGAGCTATCACAGAGCCTATGCAATGTACAAGTAAAAATGAGTTCTCAATAATGTCATTGTTTGAATATTGATATATGATCAAAAATGGAATTGTACTTACTCTTAAATACAAAAATACACTAAAGAGACACTCACACACTGCTATAGATGGTGGTTTTCATGATCTCCCCCTAATGATGGTGGTATTTAGGCCACCAATTAGATGATCTGAATAGACTCAAAAAGTGTTCAGGTAAGCGCATATTATCGCAAACACTCTCACCATATCTATTTGTCATTATTGATTTTTGGGGATTCTATGTGTCTTGCAGAGAAAGTTAAGGGGGTTAAGTGGAATTCATTACTAGTTCCTGGCTACCAGTCCATCTCTCTAACAATTAGGCAATATAAATTCACTTACTCTTGTAGTTGAAGTACAATTTACAGTGCTAGAGGAACCGTTTTGGTATCAGATATGTTTTTTTTCACATCTAAATAAAAAACAAGTTCCCATGCCATATCAGGGTCCGACACATGTGCCCTTAAAAAATGAGAAGCACAGATATCTTGATCAATTTGAATTTAGTTTAAATATAGATGTTTTGTGTCATTTGTTGGACCTTATCATAGGAAAATTAACATCTATTTTGCAGGATTGCTATTTTGGATACTCCTGTGTGCCTGGACCGTGACGGGAGGTACTTTGTGGACATTATTTTCAGACAGCCTTATGGTACAGACTCCCACATCCTTGTTGATTCAGTAAGCATGTTGCTGCAATTCTTCACTTTTGATTCCATTTAGAAATGTATGTAGGTATTTGCAAGAAACAAGTTTACAAGAAACACATGATCATATCCTGGGTCGACCGTGTCGCAGCAATAAAAATGATATATATATATATGTGTGTGTGTGTGTGTGTGTGTGTGTGTGTGTGTGTGTGTATTTTAGAATCACTTTTGAACATTGAGTATATTGTAAAATTGCAATTTTTATTTTCTAGATTGGTCTTATTCCAAAGATTGAGTCCCTTCAGAATTTCTGTTCAAGAACTGATTTAGATGAGTACCGGCGTTATCAGTGCATTGAGATTGCCTCTGAAGTTGGATCCCAGCTGCTACCAGAGGTGTGCGAGAGACTAATTGCAAGCATGTCAGCACGAATACACAACGGGGCAGTTTGTAAGTACTAAACTGTTTTACTTGAATTCATCTGCCTGTACAGGACTGTACATTTGGATCAGACACTGCAAGAAACTGCCAATATCGTAAACAAGATAGAATCACAGAGGTAAAGGTCATTACCTATGTACTGTATTTAAATTGCAGACTGTGATTGTGTTGTTTTGTTTGTAACATTCCAGCCTGCAAGTGCAATGCTCAAGGCTCTGTTAGTGCTGCTTGCAGTAAGTTTGGAGGTCAGTGTCAGTGCAAGCCCAATGTGATTGGGCGCTGCTGTGATACATGTGCTCCCAGTTCCTTCGGGTTTGGATCCAGTGGCTGTACACGTAAGTAACACTTTGACTTTAACCAAGCTTATTTTTTGCCTCTGTGTAGAAAACAAAGTTACAGATACCACAAAAATCTGAGAGATCTGATTTAGCATAATTTAGTGTTCAGCGATCATCTTTGAATATCTTCTTAAAGAAAAATATGATTTTAATGAAACATTATACAGTCTAACAGTACTAACATTGTCCTTTTTGCACTAGCCTGTGACTGTGACCCTCAGGGCTCTGTCAGTGAAATGTGTGACCAGGCAAATGGACAGTGTCCCTGTCGGAGAGAGATTTATGGACGGCAGTGTAGTCAGTGCCAACCAGGGTACTTTGGTTTCCCTCAATGCCGCCCATGCCAGTGCAATGGCAATTCAGAGATCTGTGATCCTAGAACTGGTACATGTCTCAATTGCAGAGGGTTTTCAACGGGAAACAACTGTGAAAGGTAAACTGGTACTTCATTATTAAGCTATACTATCCCAAATTGTGTAGGTGCAGTGTAGGACAGATATAAGCTAAATATTAACTACTACATTTGTTTTAGATGTCTGGAAGGTTACCACGGAGACCCCACTTTTAGAGAACCTTGTGAACCCTGCCTATGCCCTGATACTAAGGCTAGTGGTCGTTACTTTGCTCATTCTTGTAACAAGGATCATAATGCCCTACAAGAAGTCTGTAACTGTATTGAAGGCTATTCAGGTGGGGATTAGAATGTTCAACCTTTTTTAACAGTTCAATTTTAAACCTTACTTTTCATTGCTTGTTTTATACGCTATATGTTTATGTTTTGAAATATATTGTACAAATTAAAGACAAAATATATACACTTTTTTTTTTTTAAACACATTATCATGCTATCAGAAACCAACAAATATATCTTGGATGTTGACCATGAGAATTGTATGTATTACAATATGCTTTGATTATATGTTAGGTGCCCACTGTGACAAGTGCCCTGCTGGGTACTACGGCAGTTTGACTCGAGCAGAGGATCGCTGTCAGCAGTGCCGTTGTAACAACAACATAGACCTGACAGAACCGAATGCCTGTGATGGGTTAACAGGGGAATGCTTGAAATGTCTCTACAACACTGATGGACCCAACTGTCAATTCTGCAGGCCAGGCTATTTTGGATCAGCTCTCCAACAGAACTGTATAGGTATGCAAGCTCAAAATATGTTTCTATCCTACTGTATATCTGAGAAGTGCATTTTCACATTTGGATTGAACAAATGTGCATTGAGTCTATAATGGTTGGTTTCTTGGGGCACCTTGTGTTGCCTGAAGTAACGGGAGTTATTTTTTTTTTTTATTGTGATGTTGTAACCCAAGCTCTGTACAGTAAGCAAACCAGACATTTTCTAATCATGGTTGATGCATGTGTGACTGCTATATTTTATAAATGCTTTATAAAGTTTTATAAACTATTATACAAAAGGATTGTGCCTAAGATGTTGGGAGAAATGTTTGTGTTAAAGGATTTATTTTCAACCTTTGGAAACGCAGTTGTATTTCTGAAAGGAGAAACTGCCCCCTAATCAAATACATAATACCCTCTTTCATCTATGGCCCTTATCGTTCATTGTTTGTTTGGTCCCCCTCCTCCCCTGCCTCCACCTTGCAGCGTGCCTTGCCTAGGGGGAAGGTGGCCTCGGGTCCCACTTGTCCTACCCGCTGGCATTAGTTTTAAGTAATTCATATATTTAATGTATTATAGTTTTGCCAGCACAGGGGCGGATAACGAGCTCCAATGGGCAAGGCCATGGGCCACATTCAAATAACGTATCATTTATTAAGTTTATCTGTCATTTCAATAAATCATTCATTTAATTTCATTGGTGGTTGTCTCCTTTCTGAATTTTATCATTATTGGAGTTATTGTGGTTTTGCAGAAGAAAAGTAATGTATTGTATTCTTATATTCACAGTTGTTTAATATATTGAGAAAGTTACCTGCACAGTATTACTGAATGATTATCCTGCAGCAGTGTGGAGTAGTGGTTAGGGCTCTGGACCAGAGGGTCGTGGGTTCAATCCCCGGTGGGGGACACTGCTGCTGTACCCTTGAGTAAGGTACTTTACCTAGATTGCTCCAGTAAAAACCCAACTATATAAATGGGTAATTGAATGTAAAAATAATGTGATATCTTATAACAATTGTAAGTCGCTCTGGATAAGGGCGTCTGCTAAGAAATAAATAAATAAAGGGAGTTCCTTGCACAGGGACATTGTCTCCAAATACTGTTAATGAAAAGTTCTGGGGGTTTAATTGTCTCTCTTTTTGTTTTTGTTTGTTTAAGCATGTGTTTGCAATCCAGTGGGTACTGATTGCAACAGTTGCCCAAGTAACAAAACATGTATTTGTGACCAGTCAACTGGCCAGTGCCCCTGTTTACCAAATGTGGTTGGCACAAGTTGTAATGAGTGTGCACCTGGGTTCTGGGACATGGGCAGTGGAAGAGGATGCCAACCATGTGACTGTGTGCCTGGGAACTCTCTAAGCAACCAGTGCAATCAGGTTAGGCAACTATTTGTGTTTTTCATGTGCTATATAATTTACAGGTCTCAGGATTAGACTGCAAGAAGTACCTTAAAAGGGTAAAATGCATGAATTGCTTAAAGACCATATAATCAAAACTGAAATATAATATTTATTCAAGAAATAATTTAGCCCTGTTTTGTAGAACATGTCAAATATGACACATAAAATGTTATTAAATAGATAAGTTTATGGGAGATTATACAGTATTACAGTATTTCATTCTGATGTTAATGCTTTGAAACCTGTTCCAGTGCTAATTATGTTCAGTGAATATTGACATTTGCTAAACATTTTACAGTAAGTGGCAGCTTTTGTGAATAAGGCTGGTCTTATAAATAATTATGTAATTTATAACCAATTTGTAGGTTCAATAGGAAATTATATTAGCTCACATAGAAGCAAAGTAATCCAGTCTACTGTATTTAAAAATGGTGTGTCTGTTTGTTATACAGTTTTCTGGACAGTGTCAATGCAGACCAGAATTTGAAGGAAAGCGATGCAATGAATGTGGCCAAAACTTTTTTGGAAACCCCAAATTTGGGTGTATTTGTAAGTATTTAGCTTGGTAATAAAAACAAGAGTGAGACTTGAAACTGGTTCTACAGTACACAGATTGATTGCAGTTATATGCTGATAATGCAAATTACTCCTAAGGTGACAATACATTTTTTAAGTACCTCAGACAGGTAATGGACAGACAGAATGTGTCCTGAACACTGGTTGGGTTTTAATAAAAGGCATGTTACTGTTGGTCACTAAATCTTCTATTGTATTGCAGCCTGTAATTGTACAATTGAAGGAACAGAAAGACCCGTGTGTGATCAATACACTGGGACCTGTAACTGCCGAACTGGCGTCATAGGGAAGTTCTGCGATCAGTGTGCTCGAGGGTTTCTTCCAGAGTTCCCAGCATGCACTCGCTGCCACCCCTGCTTTGAGCTCTGGGACAAGAATGTCAGTGACATTCGTCAAACTCTTCAGAAACTGATTAAAGCCGCATCAGTTACTCATGATGATAAGCTCCCCACTTATGAAAAACAGTTTGACGAGCTGGAGAAGAAACTGGCTGAAGTTCAGAGGCTTCTGAACAGCCCTGTGGCATCTCTAGAGGAAGTTCGAAAGGCAGAAGAATTATGTGACCAAATCAGGTACATTTCTCCAAACCTGTTTATTATTTAAGGCTGCTTGCATTACAATATTGCTGTTTAACATCTTCCAAGAAGCTTAAAAATGAAAGCTATTTCAAACTGTGCAGAAGGCCTTTCATCAAAAACTCAATATTTATTGCTGAACAATTTTTTTGTAAGTATACATTTTAAATTTCATTTCTGGTGGAAGGCTGTTTCAAATTACAGATATAGATTTCCTCTCTGGCAAACTATCCATTCTCCAACCATCCCTGATTGGCCACACCTTTCTGACAAAAAAAAAAGACAGACAGATATGGCATTTTGTGTGATCTGTTATTATTATTCAAATGTTTGTGGAAATGTGCATCCTTAATTCCTTTTTTCTCCTCTTTTTTTAGACGAACAACTGATCAAATTGATCCAAACTCAATTGTTGTGGATGACACACCGGTGTTAAACAGCAAGATTAATAGCATTAGAAATGAACTTAATCTGAATTTCAATGATTTGAAAAATAGAGTGAAGTTGATTTTCAAATTCGACGTTACAAAATTACTGGGTAGGTTATTTTAATTTATGGGATGTAGAAGAATGAAGTGTCATCTTGTTTCCATAGTGACTTGCTTCATCTGTATCATTTAAAAGTTAAGAAAAGTTACTCCTGTTTTTTTTTTTAATTCTCTGCTTTCCCCTTAGATCTGATGAATTAGAGCTATTGGCAAAAATATGATTTCTGAAAATTGCTTTACTCTGGAAAATAATGTTTTAAATGTTCATCAAATAAATTGAATCTTTGCTGACAACCCAAATTGTAAAAGCTATCGCTGTATATGAGTAATATGTTTATTTTAATTGACAGATGTCTACAACACCATTAAAAAGCACTATAAGGATTCCAACAATACTGAACAGAGAGTAAAAAATACCCAGCCTACCATCGATCAATCGAGAAACACCAGGGAAAAGGCAATTGGTCTGCTTGATAAAGCAAGTTTACCAGAAGATTTGGATGCCTTGCAGAAAAAAATAAATGAGCTAAATGTTAAAGATCTAAATGAAAAAGTAAGTACGATATATATATATATATATAAGAACATAAGAAAGTTTACAAACGAGAGGAGGCCATTCAGCCCATCTTGCTCGTTTGGTTGTTAGCAGCTTATTGATCCCAGAATCTCATCAAGCAGCTTCTTGAAGGATCCCAGGGTGTCAGCTTCAAAAACATTACTTGGGAGTTCCAGACCCTCACAATTCTCTGTGTAAAAAAGTGCCTCCTATTTTCTGTTCTGAATGCCCCTTTATCTATATAGTAGTGTGCACAGGGGTAGGGGTCAGGGCTCTTTTGTACAGTGATATCGGCACTATGCTTCAGTGAGGGAGGTCCCGGGTTTGCATCGCACCTCCGCCTGTGAGAAACCCCGCCTGCGGGAACCGAGATTGTTACAATATATACACACTTTATAATTCAAACAAAAGAACAATTTGAAAATGTAAAATAATGCAGGGATTTGCAGCGTATTCAAGACTAACTATTTAGTACAACATGTTATTATTATTATTATTATTATTATTATTATTATTATTATTATTATTATTATTTAATTCTTAGCAGACGCCCTTATCCAGGGCGACTTACAATCATAAGCAAATACAATTCAAGCATCACAGTACAAGTAATAATACAATTAAGAGCAAGATAAATACAATAATAATAAATACATGTTCTGTTTAATAAGCTACTGTATATTTTATCTCAGTGTTGGTTGATATTGTGCCTCAAGCTTGTAAATGAAAAGCTTTTTATAGCATCAGTGTTTTAAATGTGTATTTCCATAGGATTATTTTTGTATTAAAAATATCAAATTACAACAGCTATGATAACTGTGTTCATTTATTTCATGCTAACACTGCATACAATGCCCAAAACCATTACAATGCATTGCCTTCAAAGGTACATTTTTGGGGGCAATAATTTAAACTTACAAATTGGAGCATGAAGTAAAAACACAGTTTGCAAACATGTTTCTTCTTTCAGGTGTGTGGGGCTCCAGGAGATGAGCAATGCTCTGAGGGCCATGCGGAGGTGCTTTATGCAGGGACACTTTTGGAAATAGAAAATGTGGGGGGCCTTACTGCAAAGGAACGTTACCAGTTGCTCACAGTGCTACTGAGGAAGCTAAGAAAACAGAAAAAAAAATCCCCACCCTTCTAACCCAGCTCGAAGATTCTGAGAAAGAGGTATTTGCTTTAGAGGAATTACATCTTTTATTTTTTTTTATTTTCTTGGTTATATCATGTATGTTGCCATTTATAATGCCTTTTTTTCACATAACTTGGTTTATTCAAATTGTAATGAATGTGACACATATTTTAAAAAGAGCTGATCAATTGTGTAAACATGTACTTTGTCAATGGCCTAATTTTATGCTGTATTTTAAACTGCAGGAATCTGAGAATTGATAGTTCTAGTGTGCATATCTCTAATTTCCTCAATAGCCCAACTTTTAAATAAAAAATGCAGATGTACACTTTTTCAAATGCACTGGCTGTTATTTAAGTTTTCCAATTTTAAACTGCTATGAAAAAAAAAATAACACAACAATGAAACTTAACAGTAAGGGAAACCAAATGATGGAGGCCACAAATCCTAGCTCAACCACCAGGGGTCATAGGTGAAGTAATAACCAAGGCTTTAAAATCAGTTTTCTTAAACTTCTGTTCCCTGTTTCATTGTCCACAGAATTTATTTAATTTTTTACTTAATTCATACATATTTTCCAATCACCTCACTATAGATTTAGCAGTTTAAACTCCTAGATAATAGGATTTTAAACTCATATTATTTCTTGACCACCTGCCAGAATGGTGGTTAGACAACAGAAGTTTCTGTAGCTGATGCATGAGGGGGACATGTCCCCCATGTAAATTGCATCTATGGATGTTTTGTTAAGTTGTTTCATTTTTATTTATTTCTGGTACATATTGCTTTGCAATGAATTCATAGTCATTTCTCTTCAGCAACAACATATGTCTGCACAGCTTTTTAAACAGTTGAGGGACAAGGCATTTTCAAACCATCTTATCGACTGTATAATAAACTAATCATATCATTTTTTTAGCTAGGAAATGCAAAAATAACTGCACAGGAAACCAAGGAAAAGGCATCAGAGTTAAGCAAGAAGATAACAAAGAATAAAGACAAATATGAAAAAGAAAAGGAAAAAACAAACGCTCTCATCAAGAGCGTAAAGGACTTTTTAACAGGTAGATGCCCTGCACTGGAGTGTAGAGATCAGATTCATTCTGGCATGTCTCTACATGCTGAAGTGTTTTTCTTTTACTGTCTGTCGATTCTTCATATGTGTTCTGTCTGGTTGCATTAAGTCTGCTAGCTAAAATGCTAATAGTTGGAGCAAAACGTAGTAATGTGCTAGGGAGCATAGAATAAGGTAAGACAATAACCTGTTTTTACATCATTTTGTCTTTTGTATTTTTTTTAGGAAAATAATAATCTCAAATTGGTAGTCCTGTTTAGTATGAATGTTTGAAGTGGGCCTTGTAAAACAAATATATATATATATATATATATATAATATCATTGTTACCTTGTTTATGATAATAGGTGACAGTGTGCTACCGGAGGATATTGAGAAAATTGCTGAAGCTGTCCTAGCCCTCAAGATTCCAAGCTCACCTAGCCCAGAAGACTTGATCCGGAAAATCCAGAACATTCTGGTAGATTGCAAGAAAATCGAAAGTGTAATAGATAACCTCAATAATAAGAACCATGAGGTAAAGGAACTGTTGGAACAAGCAAAGGAAGCTGAGTAAGTAGAACTTTAATGATTATGCTATTTATTGCTGTATATTGCCACCGTTTTCCTGTTGTGTCCTGCTTACCTGTATATTATATTAAAATAAAATAGTATAATGATGTTATTGGGCAGTGCTTAGCTAAACAGTGCTGACACTCTGAGGGCCACTATAAAAAAGATAATTGAAGGTTGTCATTTTAAATACCCAAAATACAATAAAGGTCTGGATCTCAAAGCTTTTCAACACCCCATTGCAAACCTTTACATACTGTTCAGAAGATGCAACTTTTTTTTTTAAATTTAGACTGTGAGAATTACAGTAAACTGATTTATTTGTGCCTCTAAATTTTTTTTTTTGCTATCAACATAAAAATAATCCTAGTATAAACCTGCATAATGGCACATACCAAAGTTTTTGCAAGGCTTCCAGTTAGTATATTGTATTACTGTTCTGACTGCTGATCTCTGATGCTTATGTGTGTAGTTCCAGTTTGGTAAATGCATAATAATGCACTTGGCTTTGTGGGAAAGCTGTTTTAAACTCTGATAACTGGGATCAAATTATTTAAGAGTAAGTTGATTCAAATTTCTTAGTTCTTTTTTAATGTCCCTTGCCTTTTTTGTGATATCTGCAACTGTTCTGAGGGGGAATATTGTGCTTTGTCTATTACTTCAGGAACAGCTCTTTAGTTCCAGTTGCTATAGACATATGTAAAGTAGGCTAAATCATCCATATTGTCTTTATCTAAGCATACACCAGCACCATTTCAAACACTGCGGTGTATTGCCAGTAAAACAAAGTAGGATTACCAGACGTCTCCGATGTTTCACTCTGGAAATCTGGTAACCCTAAACAAAAGGAAACTTGAACAATGAGGCAGATCACTAGATGGCACTGACTCTTGTTTTAAAAAAGCACTTTGATCTACCAAAGCCTACGTTACATGCATCTATGGCCAGCAACTAGAACGGAAGAGCAGCTCCTGAACTCAAAATGCGCACTCAGGGTTTTAGTCATTTAAGAACTATTCAGAACGACTGGAAACATCATTACAAGATAAAGGGACATCAAAAAATGATGTGAAGTTACTTGCAGTTCATAGATGACTGTTGGGTTTGATGCAGATCAGCAAAACATTGGCGCATGCTGCAGTAATAGAGCCAGACACTGCAGTTGTATTGCCAGCTCTTTGAAAAAACAAACACAACTAATATCTGCTGCAGCTGAAATTCCCAAAGTAGTTTAGAATCAGGCTTAGTCATGGTCATGTTCTTTTTGGTTTTAAGGAAAAGAGCGAAGGCCACGGATATCACAGAAGCTAAGAAAGCTTTAGAAAAAGCAAAAGAAGTTCAAGACAAAGTGAAAAAATCCATCGATGAGACAAAAGATAATTTTGAAGCAATCACCGACAATATTTATCAGGTAATTATTACATTTTTGATTTGCATTTATAAGTACCGTAATTGTTATTGTAACACGAAAGATTTAATAAGCTTTTGTTCCAGTGGAAAGTTTGCGCAACATTTCAAAAACTGTTACCAAAGTTAATTGTTAGGAACAACTATAACATCCCTTAGATTACCATTTTTGAGTTGGCTGTGACCAGATTTAAACATTTTATCCTCATAAATTGTCTTGACCAATCAGGTTCCAAGTGTAGAGATTTTATCAAGCTATTAAGTGAGTGTCCACTGCATTGGATTTTATTGCTTAAGCAGTTTTATGTATTTATGTATTTTCAAAAATGGTGCCAATATTGCGCTGGAATAAAATCTGTGATAGAAAAAAGTAGCATTCTGAAGAACTATGTAAAAAAATGTATAGTTGGATGCTTCATTATTGCTTTAAGAATAGCATATCAGTGGTGTCACTCTATCAGAACATGTAATTTACTATGTGTTGTTTTCCCCAACAGACTAAAGAAAAGTTAGATAGAATTGAAGACAACAATATGGACTTAATGAACAGACTTAATGACCTGAACAGGGAAATTAAAAATCTCAAGGAGAAAACTGAAATGAATGGATTGCAGGCTAAACATGCAAAGGAAGCTGCAGAAGGAGCCCTTGCCAATGCTACAGAAGCTGAGAAGGTAAATTTGCAGCTGACAATTTTTAGATTAACCAATGCTAGCTATTGTTATGTTTTTCTCTTTATGTTTTATAATATAATTTCACATGGCCAGTTTCTGTAAGTCAGTGTTACTGAAACCAACCAACTCTGTTCTCATAACTTTGCTGTCCCCAATGGATTTCAGATGTACTGCCTAGTCCCTGTTTGAGAATGTGCCTTAGATCAATAAGAAAATTCTGCTTAATGAAGTGGATCAATTCTTTCTAATTCCTAGAAGACAGACATCCTACCAGGAGATGGACACCCTTATGTAAATAGGCCCCGTGTTTTTTTTGGAAACTAAAATAATAATATTCTGTAGATATATATATATATATATATATATATATATATATATATATATATATATATATATACACACACAATAATACAGTATAGAAGACCTAAGTCACTTCAAAAGGTTTGAGAACCACAGATCTAAATTTCTGTTTTCCCAGCCCTCTGTATGATCTAGATCTAGTCCAATGTGAGTCCCTTATCCTACTGACACACACAAAACTCACTATTGTATATTATTGAAGCTTGCTGTCTGTGAACCTTCAGGCCAGAACAAACTCTGGATAGATCACCCCCTACTCTTCCCCAGTTTTAGAAAGTATATATAATTTTCAGATGAAGATAATACCATGCGTGTAAATACAATATCCAGTGTAAATACAAAGGTATCTTGGGTGTGCAATGTCCCAAGCTGTTTTGTTCTCTACAGGACCTAAAGGAGGTGAATGATCAATTCCAGAAATTAAAACAAAAGGAAAAAGGAAATGGAACATCGCAAGAAGCTATAGACAAAGCAAAAATGTTAAAGACAGAAGCTGAAGAACTTGCAAAAGATGTAGGAGGAAAAATGAAAGAGATAATGGGTATGGTATCCCAGATATTATTTGTTTTTGATTAGTTAACATTTAAATATTTTCCTTTTAAAAATGATTAACACTTGATCTAAATTTTAATTGAAAAAACAAACAAAACATTTTTTTATGCAAATTGAGATTGATAACATAATTAAATAATGTTTATTTGGGGGAAAAGGGGTGGAGTGTTTAAGAGCCTTTATTATTTGTTTATTTAGCAGACGCCTTTATCCAAAGCAACTTACAGAGAATAGGGTGTGAACTATGCATCAGCTGCAGATTCACTTACAACTACGTCTCACCCGAAAGACAGAACACAAGGAGGTTAAGTGACTAGCTCAGGGTCGCACAATGAGTCAGTGGCTGAGGTGGGATTTGAACCGGGGACCTCCTGGTTACAAGGCTGATTCTTTAACCACTGAACCACACTGCCTCCTTTATTTGTCAAACTGGTCTATATTCCCAAGTATACATATTGTTCTAGTTCAAGACTGTCCTTGTCCTCAAGCATTACACTTGCTTTAACTTGTAACTATGTTGAGTAATAACTAAGGCAGTGGAATTAAAATACATAGTTTTACGGTGAAACATTGTGATGGCATCTTTCTGCAAAAAATAAATGACAGTCATTTCTGAGGCTATTAATGATTCTTGCCATCTGTTTTTTTTCTTTCTTTCAGACCTGGAAAAAAAAATTGAAGATCTACTGAAGAGTAAAGAAGACAAAGAAAAAGAAATTAGTGAACTAGAGGATCGTGTCAGAAGTGTCAGAAATGAAATTATTAAGCGAGGGGTGGCATACAGCACCTGCCAGTTTTAGAGACCAGTTGGCATGTAATATACAGTGCACAATTAGGGGAGAAAACTAAGGTGACTAGATACAGAACTAAACAGGAAAAATCGAGGGAAACATGACAGTTGCTATAAATTGGGCATTGGTCTGAACTTGGGAATGTACTGGTGAATCTAAATACAGCAATCCTTTAAATATTAAATTATAACCAAACCTTCCATTTTACTTTACTTTTAAAGACACAAATATACTTATAGAGACTCAAACACATTGTAAGGTGTTGTTTTTTTTTTAAAGTCCCCTTCTATTGTTTTCAATGAAAGTGAAATATACACCTCTGTTAAGATCTATTGAATAGAGCCCAGAGTGGTACAAGACTGACTTTAGTTTTTAAATGCTAATATGACCAGACAATGTGAAAGCCAGTATGACCAAGACTTCTTTTTCAAACAAACAAATTCTACCTTGAATATGTTCTATTACCTTTATTGAACTAAGATCAGTTCCTACTGTAGGTCAATTGAATTCATACTGTTTTGTATGACTTAAACCAGAAGGCTGTGTTGAAGGTTGGAATCATATTTTGTTAAATTGATTATATTTCCAATGTACATTTTTATCTTCAAAAAGACAGGTAAAAAAGTATACCACTGGGTCTAATTTTTTCCACATTTATTATTGAATTTCATTTTGTTTGGCATTTTCTTGCTGGGGGTGGGGTACACATTTTTTTCCATTTATATTTTGAATACTTTTTATATATCACTTTTTTTTCTGTGCTTGAATCTTTCTGTACACACACTATATATTTGGTCAGATATCATGTGCCGCCTTTTTCATACTGCCTTTTTGTTGTACAGTAAATAAGTTTAAGTAAAATAGTTTGATAGAAAAAAAACAGAACATGTATATGTGTTTATAACCTTAGATGAATAAAACATATCACTTAACAAAGGTGTTCATGTTCTTTATGGTACATTGTCACTTTTTAAACGAACATTCCCAGAAAACACAACAGAATCAAGTTGGAAATATTGATTTTATTGATTGAAGATACAGCATCTGAATCTGTGGGCTTTAGAATTCAAGGTAATAGCAACTAACGTATGAGAATATTGCACTAATCTGGGCAGGCAGTAGTTTTTTTCAAGCTTTTTGACCAACATTTTTTTTTTTTTTTATTTTACCAGTGCAAATGTAACAACACTTTAACTAGGTTTTATTTATCTTTCTTTTCTGTTATATAGTGTGTATAAACTTTGTCAAATACCTCTAGTTCAAATTGTTCTAATAAAAACACACATTTTGCTTCTCCTGTTTATGATGCAGAAAAATGGCATAAAAAGTAAACAGGTTGTTTTATTCAAAACTGAATAAATATAACAATATTTAATTTGGTAAGCATTTTAACTATAGGGATTAAACTGTTCTTTCAGAACATGAGTTGGATTTCTAAGAACTGCTCAACATACCTTACCTTAAATATACAACCTTCTATCCGCAGCTGCCACAGTTCTACAAACTCCAGTCGCTCTGGTGAGCATCAACTGATGCTCCCTTTCTTCTGACATGTAAACTGCACGTAATTTGAAACTGTTGCTTTTGCTTTTGTCTAACAATAAGATGCTTTGTAACATAACAGCTGTAAGAAGAAATGGTTCCTAGTTGATTTAATATCTCAGACACTTCATACACTGTTCAATACTACAAGAGAATTTCTGTTTTCTGTGATACACACCAAAGTAAAATGTACCTATCTTTTTCTGTAATGACCCCACCCCCCTGCAGGCACATTTTTTCAATAAGAGCTACTCAACAGGCTACCATAGCACTTACTGTATGAACCCTGACTGGGTAGTGGTTATGGTATAGCAGTGTTAATGTTTATGCTCGCCCTACTAAAATGTAGAAAGCTGTATTAGCTTTGGAACTTTTTTTACAGAATGGCTTGTTGGATCTCTGAACCCCTTTATTGGAAATGGAGAACATGCTTTGTTGATACAACCAGCAGGCGTTTTCACCAAATTACCAAATTAAAAGCCACATGCAGTAAATTGAAGGACTGAAGCAAAGGCTGGCTAGAGCCTGAAGGCATAGTTGAAAAGAAGTGTATCAGGAAACAAGCTCATGTTGATTGCTTTGCATACCACTCCCCATCCCCCTGACCTAAATGTGAGAGACCATTCTTGTGAACAAAAAGGCTTATCTTTCATCAGACCTTTAGAAGACCCCAAACATAAAGCAAGGTAAAGGGTACAGACTCAAATAATTACATGTTTAAGACTAGTAAACCAAAACATGTCTTTGTTCTGCAGAAATCACACATTTTCCCTGAAGTTTCATGTTTGAAACTATAAATGTTTCTAAGTCATAATTGACTCACTTCATCTTTTGTCATAAACCAAGTGCAATACTTAAATCTAACTTTGCAAAATTGTGTTTAAATGCAGTATTTACCCTTTTAATGACAAAGTTTCATTTTTTTTTTTAAATGGTCCTCCTTCTCCGGCTTCCAGATCACCATCTTTTTAAACACAAAGGGACATATTCACAAAGCATTTACCACTGTGCTGTTAACATCAGTTTTTTTCTTTTAAAATGAGAAAACTTAGTAATTTAAGAACTACTTGCACAGTAGTTGTTTCTTGCTCGTTCTGTGAAATGTGTGTTTTTAGTTATACAAAGAAATAGTCCAATCTTTGCACCATTGTAACGTTTTTTTCTATGTCCTATATCTACATGTAGATATGCTTTTAAACCCATAATTTTACAGTATTGAAATTTAACATATGCTGCCCAGTTTACATGTTTGTAGGTAATTTCTATGTGAGTGAAATACTATTAATGCTTAAATGCAAAAATAGATAAATTAAAATGAAGCAGATGGACTCATGATTCTGTTACACAAGCAAACTAGAGACCTAAGGAGATCTGAACATTCCATGTAACACACAAGGCTTGATGAATGTGTATTAAATCTACAGTTCTGTAACAATGGAATTAAGCCATTAGTCTAAAATGGATATTGCTTATTGGCATTTTGTAAATATGGGCTTATATTGCATGCAATAGTTGCCATAAGATCAGACTTCATTCAAAATGTGTTCGTGATGCCAGTTTCAACTGAGCTACTGTACTGTATCTTGTGTTTGCTTTGAGGTCAAAGAAGACCAACAAACCCACGTGTTAAGCGTTAATGCACATCAAACCAAAGCAATCCATCCAGACATAGTCATTTTGCAGTTTACTATGCCTAATGTATTTGTTGTGCTATACTATTAAAAAAAAAATGTTACCATACTTAACCATACATAACAGTTTGTTTTGTTTTTACCAGAATAGATCACAGTATCTGTTGGTAGAAAACTTCTTACAGCAGTAAAAATCTGTAAAGCATACATCAACAAAAAAAAAAAAAAAAAAAAAGAAAAAAGTTTTTTGCTGTAGGATTTTAACGCATATTATATGGCGGACAATTCATTTTTTACGTATCTATTGTGATGTACTGTACTCCTTTCAAACAATGCGCCTGGAAGCGCATGCGCTGTTAGTGCAGGTTTGGAGTTTCATTAAAAGTTTTGGAATTGTACGGTTAGGGCGACAGAGCAAAGCGCAGTGAGGACCGTGCGTCATACACATTGCATATACGGTTTAAATTGCATTGTGTTTTTTGGTTTCTTAGAACATTTGGGCTTTTTAAAAGGAAATTCAAACCCATGTTATAAGAGACTAGGAAAATGTGGATACTCCAAATCGCCACGATTTTAGGTAAGTTTTTGTGATTTGTAACATGCAGTTTAAATGTATTTTTGATAATGTGCACTATTCTGTGACCAATACAAATAAGTAACGTGTCTTTAAAAAATCCAATTATACAAAAAACGGGGTAATTTTAAAGTAATTGTATTTCAGAAGTGCTGTAATGGAATCGTATATAAGTGATTTAGTTTCAGACAGCAAATTATTGCAGTTGTAAGCTACACACGTATATTTCCATCCATATTGCTTTTTATTCACTTTACAACTGTAGTATTCAATTAATACTCACAAATATGTTTGGATTTCTAATCTAATGTTTCGATTAAAAATGCCCATTTTGTAATTTGAGCCAAAGCATATTTTTCTTGTTAGATTTGAACCGGTCTGAGCGCAAAGGAAATGGAATCATATGTTTTTAATTAAAGCCAGTACATATGGGGTGCCAAACAGGCAATATATCAACTTTGAGATATATATACATCAATGTTTGATATATATGGATTGATATTTGATTATAATTATATATATATATATATATATATATATATATATATATATACACACACACACACACATCAATGTTTGAGATATATTTATATCTCTCTATATATCTCAAACATTGATGTGTGTGTGTGTGTGTATATATATATATATATATATATATATATATATATATATATATATATATATATATATATAATTATAATCAAATATCAATCCATATATATCAAACATTGATGTATATATATCTCAAAGTTGATATATTGCCTGTTTGGCACCCCATAAGTACAAGCAATGTTGGCGTGGAACGGGATTTGCTTTTCCTAATGGGATGAATAATTGGCAATTTTCCATTGTTTATCTTTTATAAATTACTTTAATTACTTGCAGATAAGAGTGTGTGTGTGTGTGTATATATGATTAGTTACAAACATCCACAATGGTTGCTCCTAACGTCTGTATTGCATGCAATTACAAAACCACGGGGTCCAAACGGCTTCCCTCTTTTTCCGCTGGGCTTGACCTGTTCACTTTCCTCTTCATTGCATAGTTGTCTGGGTGCACGCCCTTGCCCAGGGACCCCAGTTAAGTTATGGCTGTGCTGAGGGAAGTTGCTACCCAGCCACAGGTGACTTGTTGATCGGAAGAGCGGAACGGCTTTCTTCCACCTCCACCTGTGGATTGTTAAAACCTGAACCCTTTTGCATTGTTAGCCATCTGCAGGTATGCACTTTACATTGACTTTAATATTGCAACACAACCAATCCCAAAACACAGCTCGGTTTTCTGAAATTCCCATAACACGTTGTTAAAAAACAAAGAAAAAAAACGTGTTTGAGGAGGATCATGCCATAACTGTTAACAATTCTGAGCACAATTGATATGTATTTAATGCAAGTGAATGATATGGAACATGATTTAACAATGTCTGTTAAGATACTTTGTTTAGGTCATTCTCTCAAACATATTTCAATGTAGTTTTAGTGATAGAAAGCTCCTTAATTTTTTTTTTCTCCAAAAAACAAAACTGTGCACACTTCTAGGATATCATTATTTATTTATGTTTTTGTTTAGCAAGTGTCAACTTGACTGCTTTTATATTCACATTGAAGCTAAATTTCAAAAGCAAAGATTTAAAGCTGTCTATTATACATGTTTACAATTCTAATTTATAGAACACAACTGAAAGATATAAAAATATATATATATATATATATACAGTACTGTGCAAAAGTTTTAGGCAGGTGTGAAAAAATGCTCTAAAGTAAGAATGCTTTCAAAAATAGACATGTTAATAGATTATATTTATCAATTAACTAAATGCAAAGTGAGTGAACAGAAGAAAAATCTAAATCAAATCCATATTTGGTGAGACAACCCTTTGCCTTCAAAACAGCATCAATTCTTCTAGGTACACTTGCACAAAGTCAGGGATTTTGTAGGCATATAGTCAGGTGTATGATTAAACAATTATACCAAACAGGTGCTAATGATCATCAATTCAATATGTAGGCTGAAACACAATCATTAACTGAAACAGAAACAGCTGTGTAGGGGGAATAAAACTGGGTGAGGAACAGCCAAACTCAGCTAACAAGATGAGGTTGCTGAAGACAGTTTACTGTCAAAAGTCATACACCATGGCAAGACTGAGCACAGCAACAAGACACAAGGTAGTTATACTGCATCAGCAAGGTCTCTCCCAGGCAGAAATTTCAAGGCAGACAGGGGTTTCCAGATGTGCTGTCCAAGCTCTTTTGAAGAAGCACAAAGAAACGGGCAACGTTGTGGACCGTAGACGCAGTGGTCGGCCAAGGAAACTTACTGCAGCAGATGAAAGACACATCATGCTTACTTCCCTTCGCAATCGGTAGATGTCCAGCAGTGCCATCAGCTCAGAACTGGCAGAAAACAGTGGGACCCTGGTACACCCATCTACTGTCCGGAGAAGTCTGGTCAGAAGTGGCCTTCATGGAAGACTTGCGGCCAAAAAGCCATACCTCCGACGTGGAAACAAGGCCAAGCGACTCAACTATGCACGAAAACACAGGAACTGGGGTGCAGAAAAATGGCAGCAGGTGCTCTGGACTGATAAGTCAAAATTTGAAATATTTGGCTGTAGCAGAAGGCAGTTTGTTCGCCGAAGGGCTGGAGAGCGATACGAATGAGTGTCTGCAGGCAACAGTGAAGCATGGTGGAGGTTACTTGCAAGTTTGGGGCTGCATTTCTGCAAATGGAGTTGGGGATTTGGTCAGAATTAATGGTCTCCTCAATGCTGAGAAGTACAGGCAGATACTTATCCATCATGCAATACCATCAGGGAGGCATCTGATTGGCCCCAAATTTATTCTGCAGCATGACAACGACCCCAAACATATAGCGAAAGTCATTAAGAACTATCTTCAGCGTAAAGAAGAACAAGGAGTCCTGGAAGTGATGGTATGGCCCCACAGAGCCCTGATCTCAACATCATCGAGTCTGTCTGGGATTACATGAAGAGAGAGAAGCAACTGAGGCTGCCTAAATCCACAGAAGAACTGTGGTTAGTTCTCCAAGATGTTTGGGCCAACCTACCTGCCGAGTTCCTTCAAAAACTGTGTGCAAGTGTACCTAGAAGAATTGATGCTTGATGCTGTTTTGAAGGCAAAGGGTGGTCACACCAAATATGGATTTGATTTAGATTTTTCTTCTGTTCACTCACTTTGCATTTAGTTAATTGATAAATATAATCTATTAACATGTCTATTTTTGAAAGCATTCTTACTTTACAGCATTTTTTCACACCTGCCTAAAACTTTTGCACAGTACTGTATATATATATATATATATATATATATATATATATATATATATATATATATATATATATATATATATATATATTACACCTAGAGAATCTTTGTGTTCAAGCATAATATATTTTAGTTATGAGTCTCCCAGGATGAATCTTTGTTTACAAGAAAGTTAGTCAAGCTTTGGGATGAGATCCAAATAACCGAGGGGTTTTGGGAAAAATATTTCTTGTGAATTATGTTTTTTATTTGTTCTTTTTTTAAACAAAAACGCTTATTTTAATAATTGAGACCCAGGGCAAGATCAGAAGGCAGCATTTGTGTATGTCTTGTGCCTCTCCTTAAATACTGTCTAGACAACTGCCTGGTGGGTTAATCTAATCAACAATAGACACATACATTTTAGCATTAGTGCATTTTAGCATTAGGGAGCAGAGTGGAGTAATGGTTAGGGCTCTGGACTCTTGACCGGAGGGTCGTGGGTTCAATCTCAGGTGGGGGACACTGCTGCTGTACCCTTGAGCAAGGTACTTTACCTAGATTGCTCCAGTAAAAACCCAACTGTATAAATGGGTAATTGTATGTAAAAATAATGTGATATCTTGTAACAATTGTAAGTCACCCTGGATAAGGGCGTCTGCTAAGAAATAAATAAAATAATAACAAATAATTAGTCTTCCAATTTTCTTTTTTCTTTATTTTCACTAATGGTTTTTTTTTTGTTCAAAAAGAATCACTTACCATGCTCAGCTACAATTAGATACATACTTTTATTTCAGTTTAATTGTTTTAAAGCCATTTTCAATCATTGAAAATACCCACTAGTCTGTTAATGTTTCTTTTTCCAAACTTTAGGAAGAGAAGAAGTGCTTTGTTTGTGATTCCAAGGAACGGTATGATGAGAATGTAAACCACACAACCAGCCATGGCATTGAGAACGTTGTAACAACATTTGCACATAACCGCTTAAAAACCTGGTGGCAGTCTGAAAATGGTGAGTTCTCATGGGAAAAGAAGCCTTGGGTTAATTTTAAAATGAACCTTGAATTCATTTAAGGCATCTTATTTATTTAATAAGGTGGTGGTAGTTAACCCTTTTAATCATTACTTGCGTGGTGACTGGGTGGGGGTTGACTTCAAAGTGAAAAGTAATGCTTAGGCAATGTAGAAATGGACAAACCCATCCATTTGACAATTAGCACTGTACTTAAAACAACAAACAATGACCTAGGCTGCTATCTGGAAGCAGCTGCATTCTCATCGGTCCCTCAAATGAAGGAAAGGGATCACCTAATTGTTAAAGAAAAAAATGTAAATAATGCAGTGTGTTCAGAGATTTTTCTGTTCAAACTTCCTTTTTAGAAAGTTTGTCTTTTGCTTCCCTTAAGTGATTTTGTAGTCATTACTACAAAGATTTGAACCTTGGTGCTGTTTACATTTAAATACAGCCAGTGGAGTGAGATTTATAGGGTTTGCTAAATCCTTCAGGGCATACAATGGGGAGTTGGCAAAAGCTAGAATGGGGCCTGGACCAGGGCATGTCTAGTAATTATCCACTAGCCTTGGAAATAGTGGAACTAAAGAGGATTTAACTTAAGCAAGGGTGTGTCTGTGGAGCTAAATGAGCTGCTGTTGATCAAAGGCATATAGGTGGTAACAATCTGCCCTCCTTTGCTATGACATAGCTCCTTTTGATACAGTAACTTGTACTATGCCTTTTGTAATGTAGATTGAAATTGCTTGTGCCATTTGGCCTTAACTACTGTTGTAGAATGAGGCAGTTGTCCAAAGTAGAGCTCGGTTAAGTCTTCAGTTAGTTTCTATACAGTAGGCTCTATGAAAAGCTGTTTTTGTAAAGTCTGTTTTGATAAATTTAAATTATTATTTATTATTATTTATTTCTTAGCAGACACCCTTATCCAGGATGACTTACAATCGTAAGCAAATACATTTCAAGTATCATAGTACAAGTAATAATACAATTAAGAGCAAGATAAATACAATGACTTAGGTTCAAGCAAGTACAAGTGTGACAATACAATTCAATAATACAGCAGATAAGTGTCAGTGATAGTTACATCAGGATATGATTAAATACAAAATACTACAGAATAAACACTTGGCAGATTAAAGTACTCTGAAGTACAGGATTAAATGCAGTAAAATAGGGGGCAGATAAGAGCAAGTAAAGTGCATTTATGGAAGGGTTATAAGTGTCCCAGGGGAAGAACAGAGGCGTTCTACATGTGCTTTCTGAAGAGGTGAGTCTTGAGGAGGCACCTGAATGTGGTCAGGGACTGGGCAGTCCTGACATCTGTAGGAAGGTCATTCCACCACTGCGAGGCAAGGGTGGAAAAGGAGCGGGCTCTGGAGGCAGGGGAGCGTAGAGGAGGTAGAGCCAGTCTTCTAGTGCAGGCGGAGCGGAGAGGTCGAGTGGGGGTTTAGGGAGAGATGAGGGTCTGGAGGTAGCTGGGTGCAGTCTGGTCAAGGCATCTGTAGGCTAGTACAAGAGTCTTGAACTGGATGCGAGCGGTGATCGGGAGCCAGTGGAGTGAGCGGAGTAGTGGAGTTGCGTGGGAGAAGCGAGGCAGAGAGAACACCAGGCGGGCAGCAGAGTTCTGGATGAGCTGGAGCGGACGGGTGGCGGACGCAGGAGGCCAGCCAGGAGGGAGTTGCAGTAGTCTAGGCGGGAGAGTACCAAGGCCTGGACCAGGAGCTGGGTGGCGTGGTTGGTGAGGAAGGGTCGGATTCTTCGGATGTTGCTCAGGAAGAATCGGCAAGTGTGTGCCAGAGTGGAGATGTGCTGGGAATAAGAGAGGCAGGGGTCCAGGGTGACTCCGAGGTTCTTAGCGGAGGAAGAGGGAGAGAGTGTGGTAGATTCCAGAGGAACAGAGATAGAGAGATCAGAGGAGGGGGAGGAGGAGGAGTGAAAGAAAAGGAGGTCAGATTTAGAGAGGTTAAGTTTGAGGTGATACGAGTGCATCCAGGAGGAGATAGCAGACAGACAGGTAGAGATACGGGAGGGGATGGTGGAATCAGAGGTGGGGAAGGAGAGGAAAATCTGAGCATCATCAGCATAGAAATGGTATGAGAAACCATAGGATGCGATGAGGGGCCCAGGGAGCGGTGTAGAGAGAGAACAGGAGAGGACCCAAGACTGACCCTTGGGGACTCCTGTTGAGAGAGAGCAAGGTGTGGAGGTTGCTCCACGCCAGGTTACCTGGTAAGTGTGGTTGGAGAGGTAGGAGGAGAACCAGGCCAGAGCAGTGCCAGAGATTCCCAGGTCAGCGAGAGAGGATAGTAGAATAGAGTGATCGACAGTGTCAAAGGCAGCAGAGAGGTCAAGGAGAATTAGGACAGAGGAGAGAGAGGCAGCTCGGGCAGACTTTAGTGAGTTGGTGACAGACAGGAGGGCGGTTTCAGTGGAGTGAGCAGAGCGGAAGCCAGATTGGAGAGGGTCGAGCAGAGAGTGGTTGAACAGGAAAGCAGAGAGCTGGCGGTGTACAGTTCGCTCGAGGGTTTTGGAGAGGAAGGGTAGGAGGGAGACAGGACGGTAGCTCTGGAGGGAGGTGGGGTCGAGGGTAGGTTTTTTGAGGAGGGAGTGATAGAGGCTTTTTTGAAGGCAGAGGGAAAGAGACCAGAAAGGAGAGAGGTGTTGAGAAGGGAGGAGATGAAGGGAAGTAGAGCAGGAGCAGCAGCTTGAAAGAGGTGGGTGGGGAGGGGGTCCAGGGCACATGTGGTGGGTTTGTGACCCTGGAGCAGGGAGGAGAGGTCAGAGTCTGAGAGGGGCGAGAAGGTGGAGAAGGAGGGTGAGTTAGTAGGGGATGCAGTGGGTGTAGGGGTTGGAGCAGGAGGGGGTGCGGGGGAGGGAGAGGTGTTAGTTTGCGGATATCTGAGATTTTAGAAGAGAAGGAGGCAAAGTCATCAGGGGAGATGAGATCAGAGGAGGGAGGGGAGGGTTTAAGAGGGAGGAGAAGGTAGAGAATAGTTTACGTGGGTTGTTAGTGGAGGCTTGGATTACAGATTGGAAATAAGTACATTTAGCAGAGGAGAGAGTAGAGGAGATGAGAGTGCGGTAAAGGTCTAGGGCAGCAGGGAGTTTGGTTCTCTTCCATTTCTTTTCAGCAGATCGCAGTGTGATTAAATGCTGTTTGATAGTCATGAAACAAGTCATGAAACAAGACAGACTAGAAATGATCCATGTGTATCACATTATGTAGTTTGCTCACAAGATAAAATGTTCTGAATAGGTTCCTGTATCTTTTTACAAACCATTTCTAATTGTTTTATTTCTCTGACTGCAAAGAGGGCAATGTGGGACATTGGAACCTAACACACTGTGTGTATGTCTTCATGTCCTCTAGTGTCTGTTTTGTGTCCCAGAGAGTATACTTTAGAATTATATTGCTTAAGACTACCTCATTTTAAAATGTAAAGTTTATCTGGTCGCAGAAATATTAAGAAGTTATTTGTAATGTATAAGCCATGGGACAACATTTTGGTTGCTTTTGTGGGAACGCTGTGGGCTGCAGACAAAAGGGCCCCAGCTTTGGCAGATAATGTTTTATTTGGATAAGACCACAATGCATACAGCTGTTCATGTTTGCTTCATGGCTATCCCTGCTTGTTTTCATGTCCCTGTAGGTTTGGAAAATGTTACCATCCAGCTGGATCTGGAGGCGGAATTCCATTTCACGCATCTCATTATGACCTTCAAGGTAACCTCAGGAGGTTTTCTTGGCACAGTTCCTCTGCTTGGGGTCCCAGATGTTCATAGGAGTTTACAGAGTACTCAGACAAATGTTGTGTTTTTAAAAGCTCTTGGAGCTGTGTGGTTTAGTATTTGTATCTCTAAAAGATATATCCATTTCTCCATTCGCCACCTGACAAGTTAAAAAGACAGGTCCTAGCTTCACAATGTGGCCTGTAAGTGTAACATTGGATTGTAATAAACCAGTTGACACTTTTGAGTTCGAGTGCTGGTGTGAAAGCAATGGATTGTGTGTAATATTGAATGGGAGACCTGTGTTAAAATGAATGAGCCACTGTCCTGTTGTTGACATTTTGAAATGCACAGAATCATTAGGTTATTTACAACAAGTGAAACCAATCTAGCAAGTGCTCTTTTTTTTCTAAAAACAATATGCAATATTTCTGAAAAGCCCTTTATACTTGATGAGGTTTTTGAGAGGCGCTGGGGATGCATGCTAAGATTAACCAAGCTGTTTTATAATTGTTATTTAAACATGTATTTTAAAACATAACATGCCTATAACAGACATGCTTGTTTCACTTGTACTTGTATTTTTTTATTTCTCTTAGACATTTCGTCCAGCTGCCATGTTGATTGAGAGCTCTTCTGATTTTGGGAGGGCCTGGCAGGTGTACCGTTATTATGCATATGACTGCGAATCTGCATTCCCAGGTATTTCTGTGGGGCCAATGAAGAAAGTCAATGACGTCATCTGTGACTCCCGCTATTCGGACATCGAACCTTCTACAGAAGGAGAGGTTTGTTGAATTAGTTTATCTGACAAGGTAAAGACTTTAAGCCAGGATTTTAGTCGTCTGCATATTATTTATGTCTGTAATGTTACTTTTATTTCCTCCTGTCTAGGTTATCTTTCGAGTCTTGGATCCCGCTTTTAGAATTGAAGACCCTTACAGCCCCAGTATCCAGAGTAAGAATACTGCTTTATTTTCTTTAAATCTGGTGTACATTATTGCTGATTTGATGACAGGGAGAGGATTGAAGGAGGAAACGGAGCAAGTTGTTCAATCGTTTTCACTTTCTTAAAATCGTGTTCTGTGTTGAAATGGAATAATTAATTTAAAAAAAAAAAAAAACAGTTCTGTGATAATCGGTTATAATTCTTATTTACAAGAGTTATGTAACTGCTTTTGACTCAAATCATCCAGCTGTACATAAGTTTAGCATTTACATAAATCCCCTCATCCAATCCATAGTTGTGACTTCAATAATAACTTCAATACCTGGCATCTTTTAGATATATTTTGTAGATATATTTTCTTTAGGATAAACATTCTTTCATCTGACAATTCTCATGTTTGTTTTATCTTGGTTCACTGAAGCGAAGAATCTTTAGCAAGATGTTTCTAGGTGGGGTGGGGGTGGAGATGAGGGAAGCTCTGTGTTAGCTTCCACATTTGTTCTAGATTTTACTCCACCCCCCACCCCCAAGCTCCTGTCAGTTTTTTTTTTTTGTTACTTTGCTCAACAAAAATATTTGTTAGACTCAGGTGATGCATTACACAGTGCCCCAAATTCCTATGTTAATCTAAATCTAAACATTGGTGCAGATATAATGATTTTGTCAAACAAACCAAGAAATTGGTACAGAAACTTTTGAATGAAAGCTGAAAAGAAGATATACCTCTATGTCTGTTTTATTTAATAAGAATATTGCAATTATAAAATACACATTTTATAATACTTTTATTGAATAGAACTTTTATTTATGTATTTTTTTGTTGTTGAATATTTAAGATATGTTAAAAATCACCAACCTGCGGATCAATCTTACAAGACTACACACCTTGGGAGATAACTTGCTGGACTCAAGGATGGAAATCAAAGAAAAATACTATTATGCCATCTATGACATGGTAGTCCGTGGTAATTGTTTCTGTTATGGGCATGCAAGTGAATGCGCTCCTGTAGATGGAACTGGAGAAGATGTTGAAGGAATGGTAAGTTGAATTAATTCATGTTCTGAAATTTGACTCACATTATTTGTACAATTTTAAAAGGTACATGTTTTTCACACACAATTTATTTGAAACCGAAAGAGTTCCATTGCTCATTTACTGCTTTATAGTGCTTTACTAATTTATTTAAAGGCAGATGTGATGTATACATCTGTGGGTTAATTATTACATTTATGTTTTCAGCTATGCTGATCCATAGAGGTACTTTTGTGTGATTGGTTTTGTTTAATGACAGGGTTCTAATTGTATCCAGATGAAAACATTCAAACGATTTCACGTCATTTGAGAGTTTGAACGTTTTACATAGACACTTGTCGTTTTTGGCGGGAAACCGCGTTCTACTTGGCAGTGGAAGCACATTTTCATCCAGAATACAGTACTGGCCAAAATGTAATTTACAAGAAGGTTATCACTATTTTTTTCATCATAACCATAAAAATCCATTTTCAATAGTTAAGTAAGAAAGCTGTTGTGCAGAAGCTGTATTGTTTATGCTTGACATCCAATGTTCACATTTATTTTTAAATTCAATTGTTTACATTCTGAAGATCCATTTTTTGTTTTTTTTGTTTTTTCATTTAAAAACAAAACGTTTATTTCCAGGTACACGGGCATTGCATGTGCAGACACCACACCAAAGGTTTGAACTGTGACCAATGTGAGGATTTCTACCATGATCTACCCTGGAGGCCAGCTGAGGGACGCAACAGCAATGCTTGTAAAAGTATGTTCGTACAGCTTATTTATAATTGATTTGAATCTTTTTTTTTGTTTTGTTTTTGTGTGTGTGATTAGAAAAGTAACATTTTGCTGCTTCTTTCCAGAATGTAATTGCAATGAACACTCATTCACCTGTCACTTTGATATGGCTGTGTACATGTCCACGGGAAACATCAGTGGAGGGGTATGTGACAGTTGTGAGCACAACACTATGGGACATAACTGTGAACAATGCAAGCCTTTCTTTTACCAACATCCAGAGAGAGATATCCGTGACCCCAACATCTGTGAACGTAAGTTTACTGTGTCCTCACTTAAAATGTAAGATGTTAGATACAGGGCTCCCGTTTGTGCCTGTCTACCCTTTGATCATTGTCTAAGTCCGGTAAGCAGTTTCAAAAGCCTGTGACAGGGTGGGTAGCACCTGCACTTTCAAGTGTTATCTCAGAGTGTAGAGGAGATTTCAAAGCAACCATTAACCACAGGAGGAACAGAGATGTGTTTTTTTATTGATCTATTTTTTACCTGTTAATGGTTTTTAATGGCTTGCTGTTAACTGGTGAGGTTTAAGTGACTTATTAAAACAAAAAATAGGTACTTTTTAAAAACGTATCTATCATTTCTCCTCAGAATGTAACTGTGACCCAGTTGGTTCCCACAATGGTGGAATCTGCGATCGCTACACTGACTTCTCTACTGGTCTCATTGCTGGACAATGTCGCTGCAAACCAAATGTTGAGGGCGAGCGTTGTGATCAGTGTAAAGAAGGGTTCTATGGGTTAAGTGATGATCCCTTGGGGTGTCAGCGTAAGTAGATTTGTAAAGGCTTTTTCTTCTTTGGTAATATATTTTGGTTTTAGGGGGTGTACTGTTCTGTATCTTATTATATATCTTTCTTTTTAAAATATTACATTTTTCGATTATTTTACTGTTTTTGTGTTAGACCCCAAGTTTTTATGAAACAAAGTTAAAATTGCCACTATTATCATAAATGTATTCGTGACACAGTCCTGCTTGAGTGTGTGACAGCAATTTTCTTTTTATTTGTCCAGCTTGTACATGCAGTCCCTTGGGAACGCTTCCTGGAGGAAATCCATGCAATGTAGAGACAGGAAACTGTTACTGCAAACGCTTGGTAACTGGGAGGAACTGTGACCAGTGTCTGGTTGGTAACCTTTTTTTAATTGTGTAGAATGGTGACAGACAGGATTTTTTTTCTGTTCTCTGATCAAAGTTCAGAGTAGAAACTGTAGTTGCAAATCTGTTAATGTTACTGTTTTTTGCTCTTAAACATAAATTTAGATTTACTTGTAGTAAAATTGGTTGGCTAAGTGAAATGCAGTAGCAATTCTAGAAGCACAAAGTTGCCTGACAATATCAGTTTGGTAAACGACTTTTTTTGCAGTAGTAAACGTGTTTGCACATAAAATTAACAGAGCAGAAAAGCAACTCATTTCTGTAAAGCTGCAAAAATGACTCTGCTGTCATGAGGTCTTAAAGAATATTAATGGCTTATTGTTCAACAGCCACAACACTGGGGACTGAGCAACGATCTGGATGGGTGCAGGTCTTGTGACTGTGACCATGGTGGAGCGCTCAACAACAAGTAAGGACAAACTTAATGACCATCAAATTTCCATTTTTGTTTTTAGCTGCTGTTGACTTTAGAATACCAAACTTTATTAAATGTAATTTTTCTTAAACTTGTTTTGCTTGCTTTTAGCTGTTCTGCAGCAACCGGACAGTGTGAGTGTAGGGAACATATGTTCGGACGCCAGTGCAGCGAAGTTGAATCTGGGTTTTACTTTATTGCACTCGATCATTATACGTACGAGGCAGAGGATGCCAACTTTGGCCCAGTAAGTTCATTCAAAGAGAAATTGTAAATTTATAACACGTTTCAGTGCTTGCTTATATCTTTTAATGATTAATCTGGTGCCATGTTTTTAGGGAGTGAGCATAGTCCAGAGACCATATCCTCAAGATCGGACACCAACTTGGACAGGAATCGGGTTTGTGAATGTTCCAGAAGGAGCCTATCTAGAATTCTATATTGACAACATCCCCACTTCAATGGAGTATGATATTCTAATACGCTATGAACCTCAGGTAACGTATATATCATTTATTTTTAAATGTAGACTGTGCAAACTTGTGAAAACTTGGTTCTATTTGTAACACCTGTTGTTTTAGTTACCAGATAAGTGGGAAGAAGCCGTAATAACTGTTGTTCGCCCAGACATCATTTCTACCAGCAGCAGATGTGTGAATACAGTGCCTGATGATGACAACCAGGTGGTATCTCTGCCTCCAGGTTCCAGGTGTGTAAAACCTATGCACTAGTATTAAAGCATAACCTAATTGGGAGGTAGTGATGCATCCCTTCCATGTTAGTTCACTTTAATTAGCATGATTTTAACCTGTTACTTTCTCTTCCCCTTTGTAGATATGTAGTCCTGCCACGCCCTGTGTGTTTTGAGCAGGGGCTGAATTATACTGTCCGCCTGCATCTGCCACTTTACTCCCCTCGGAATGATGTCCAATCCCCATACACATTGATTGATTCTGTAAGTTGCAGCAGACTACTGAGCTGAAAAATAATGTACCGGTACTGAATTTCTTCTGCTTCAGGATTGCTAGATGGGGATTAATTGGGCTGGGCAAAAAAATGAAAACTCAGTTTGTGATATATTGTTAGTAACAGAAGATTGTGTTTTCTGATTGTCTTGCAGATTGTACTCCTGCCTCATTGCAAAGCGTTAGAAATGTTTACCAGTGGTTCGGGGGAGGATGTTGCTACAAACAGTGCCTGGGAAACCTTCCAGAGATACCGCTGCCTGGAAAACAGTCAAAGCGTGGTGGAAACTCCAATGACTGACATCTGCAGAAACATCATCTTTAGTATTTCTGCACTGCTTCATCAAGGAGCGTTGTGTATGTATATTGATCTTTGCTTTAGTTTGTGTAGCACAACCTCTGCCATAGTTAAAAGCCATAGTTCTAATATGTGTTTAGTTCTAATAATCATATACAATTAAAACCGTGTTGTGGTTTGCGTAGCTGACGTGAATGAGCAAAGTTAAGGGTTTGCTTAACTGCCAAAGTTGACTGAGCTTAGAAGGAAGGCTGAATCTTCCTGCGCTGTGTGTAGTTGCTATTTGCCGCTCCGTTTTGCTTCGTCCAAACGCTGTAAGCAACACACAGATCATGAATTCACCGTAAATGTAAGTAGATCAACTTTTTCTCTTTTCAGCTTGTCAGTGTGATCCTCAAGGGTCTCTTAGCACAGTGTGCAACCCCAGTGGAGGACAGTGCCAGTGCAGGCCTAATGTGATTGGGAGAAACTGTGATAAATGTGCTCCTGCGACCTACTTGTTTGGACCCAGTGGCTGTAGATGTAAGTATAAATGTGTGCAGTAGACATTTTTTTTTAATTAACTTTACTGAGCCAGTCAAATGAAGTGCTGCTTCAAATGCATATGAAGTAGGAACAGCGAGTAGAGGTTATGGGAAAATATGAAATAAAGGCTGTTCTCGTATCTAGTACATGGCCTAATATTTTTTGTTTTACTAGTTTTGTACTTTAATTTCTTTTAAAAAAATAAAAATAAATAAAGTTTTTATCTTGACATACTATATTTTGCTGCAATGCTATATATACTGTGTAACTTTATTTTCCTTTGCAGCCTGTGAATGTAACCCCCAGGGCTCTTATAACTCGTTCTGTCATGTTGAGACTGGACAGTGCCAGTGTATCCCTGGAGCCTATGGCCGTCAGTGTGAGCGATGTCTGCCAGGATACTGGGGATTTCCCAACTGTCGTCCCTGCAATTGTAATGGGCATACCGACCACTGCGACCCCCAGACTGGAGAGTGTGTGGGCTGTAAGGATCAAACCACAGGCCGCACCTGTGATAGGTATTCAGTTTACATTGTTTATATTCATACTACTCAATAAGAGAATGCACTGAATTTTATTTAACAAACAAAACATATATAGGGTTACACTAAGGCAGTTACTGGGAAAATTAAATCTTACTACCTAAGATTTATGAATACAGTTATTAATTATGTATGTCTTATGTTTAGGTAACTAAGGAATCTGCTTCTTGATTCTACATGTTTGATACTGAATGTTGTTAATATTGAATCTCACTGTCGTCTTCTTATAGGTGTTTAACAGGTTACTATGGCAATCCAATTCTCGGGTCAGGTGATCACTGCCGGCCTTGTCTTTGTCCAGATGGCCCCAACAGTGGACGCCAATTTGCTAGCAGTTGTTACCAGAGCCAAGATTCTCTCCAAGTTTCTTGTGCATGCAGCGAGGGATATGCAGGTAATACACTGGGAATTCAAACATACTCAATAGCTCTTTTATATGGGGCGCTAAGTGTACAAAAGTGTACATAAATAAAAGCACAAATATTTTACCAGGTGTGGTGGGTTTTTTTTTCCCGGATTTAACTTAAATCATGTAATTTTTCCTAGATTTAACCAAAAGTCATATTTTTCCACAGATTTAGCTTAATACATAAATGTTAACAAAAACACTTAAGTTTTGAAATGTGTACTTTCAGATAGAATTTATAGATATTCAACGCATATCACAAATTCAATATTTAAAGTCAATATGACAATTAAATCTGGCAAAGCATTTGGCAGCACTGCTCTCCGCTGCTTCCCCGTCGCCTCTATGCATAGAATGCTTATGTCAAATGCTTAAATGTACGGTGACTGATTTGCATGTTAACTTCAGATTTTGCTTGCAAAATAAATATTTATTTTGCAGAAACCAGATTTTTTTTCCAAGATTTAATTGCTAATGACAAAATTAACTTAATTTAAAATGCTTTTTGCATTTTGCGGATTTATCTGTTAGAATGTTGGATGCCAAGTGTAAAATAAAGATTTAAGTTCCATGCATTCTCAGATTTAACGTGTCAACTAAATGTTGACTCGCCAAGTGTAAAAAATTAAGTAAATAAATACATTGAAGTATTTTTTTTCCAGATCTAATTGTCATTTTGACTTTTAAATATTGAATTTGTGATACGCATTTTCAATATTTATCAACAATATCTGAAAGTACACGTTTCAAACTTATCTTTACTTATAAGTATTGTTGTTAACATTCATGTATTAAGCTAACTCTTGAAAAAAAAAAAAAAGATTTATTTTTTGTTTTAAATCTAGGAAAAAATATGTGATTTAAGTTAAATCTGGTAAACACCTGGTCATTTTTTAAATTTTTTTTTTTATTTTACAATTGACGACCCCATACTTTTTAAATATGTAGGATTGTTTGAAAATCACAACATAAGGATTTTATTTTGTGCACTGCAGTTAAATGTGCTACAGACAGCATAACGAAATATTGTAGCTACATAGTGACATTCACTGGTGCTTAGCCAGTCTGAGTACTACAGTTACATAACACAAGAGTGGTCTACTGGTAGCAGTTGATTTTTAAACTAAATATGGGCTTGAACAAATTTGGATAGGTGTAGATATTTAAAAAAAAAAAAAAAAAAATTCACCTTTCTCAATTTTTATTTTTTAGGTGTCAGGTGTGATGACTGTGCTCCAGGTTACTATGGTAACCCAGAGGAAGTAGGAGGAGTGTGTCAGCCGTGCCACTGTAACAACAATATTGACATGTTGGATTCGGGTTCCTGTGATGCACGTACTGGAATTTGTCTGAAATGCCTCTACCACACTGAGGGTGGGAGCTGCGAGCGATGCAAGCTTGGCTACTACGGAGATGCTCTGACACAAACCTGCAGAAGTAAGGATTTGTAGCTGCTGTTTTGTTATAATTTAACATGAAAAAACATAGGCGCAACATCAAAGAAATCTGGGATTTACCATTGTTGATGAACAAGCTTTCTAGTTGGATTCTATTTTAATTAATTAATACATTTAAAAAAATAGACGTACTAAGTGCCAGGCTAATCTACATTTCTATTTTTTTGGACCAAAGCCTCTCCAATCTTTGTGTTGTACTTTTCTTACTCCCAAGTAGTAGTGTTCAAATTCCTGCATTTTTTGGTTCAGACAAATTTGTAAAAATGGTCTAAAAGCATTATCTGTGGCAATACTAATTTGGGAAAATTTGAATTGCTTCTAGACAGGATTGTTACAGTTTTTAAGGCAGTGTTGATGGAACATTGCAAATAGATTTGTTTTTCTTTATTAACCTTTTGGTTGCCCCTTTATCTGAAGATTAGATGTTATGCTGCCTGCGGTGTTTAAGTATCTCCCACCCCCATGGACCAAACTTTGTTTACAGTTACCCGTCTGGAATACCATTGTTTTCACAGAGAGCGGGAAGGGACAAGATGGGGCTACATAATCAACAAAGACTTGCAGTCCTTTAAAAAAGGGCTTCCTGCACACTGATGTCATTCCATGCTATGTTAGCATTTCAGCTAAAGTTTTCTTAGAATTTACTTGCAAAATTTATGTTTTAGATAAATGTGCAGAACATGGAAACAGTGGTGGTATCCACTCCCATCCAGTTAAAGAAAGAAACATCCAATGTTTTAAAACATATTTTCTTATTTAAATTTAGCAACAGTATCACTTTTCATTTTTCTTGTGCTGTACATATGTATTTTTTTTTAATACAGGAAACTGGATAACATTGTCTTATCATTTGCTCATTTTCTTGTATTAGAGTGTGTTTGTAACTACCTGGGTACATTGAATGATACCTG
Organism: Acipenser oxyrinchus oxyrinchus; assembly: GCA_030684275.1. Taxonomy (NCBI): domain Eukaryota; kingdom Metazoa; phylum Chordata; class Actinopteri; order Acipenseriformes; family Acipenseridae; genus Acipenser; species Acipenser oxyrinchus. The sequence continues at coordinate 37,611,240 of CM060254.1, forward strand.
CCCCTCTTCAAATGAATGCCACTGTGACCTCAACAATGGTCAGTGCCAGTGTCTCCCGAACGTGATTGGACAGAATTGTGATCAATGTGCTACAGACACTTGGAATCTGGCCAGTGGAAATGGGTGTGAGGATTGTGACTGTGATGAAACACATTCCTTTGGATCATCTTGCAATGAGGTACCATCCGATACAGTTTTCATTATGTTTTTTTCAGGTTCTGTCTGTTTGTAATAGAATTAAATGTCTACACTTATAATTATAAGAATTACTGTCGATGGGGAAACTATGCTGGCAAAGTATGTTCAAGCACACAATTAATCAGTGCATGTTTTAAAATATTCTAAAAGGTTTGTGTGTTAAAAGGGTTTATGTTTTTTGTTAGAATCCTTTAACTGTACCAAAGCATTATAAAGTGTATCCATGTTGGTGGCTTACAAGTTTGACTTCCTGCAGTTAACAGGTCAATGTGTGTGCAAGCCTGGATTTGGAGGTCGTGCCTGCAACAACTGCCAGGAGCTTTTTTGGGGAGATCCTGCTGAGGAATGCAAAGGTAATTAGATATCTGTTCATATTAATGTTGGGACAAACTCATTGTAATTTGTTATTATTGGGGTTTGAGAGGGGCACAATGGAACAATTTAGCACTAACAATCTCTAATGTATATTTTAACAGGTCAATCTCCTGTCATAACAAAGGGTTAAAGCAGGTGGTTATTGTCCAGAGATACTAATGAGGTGATCATTAGTAAGCTACATAGAAGAGACAAATAACTTGCTATAATTATCTTACTACTTTTTCAATTTGTGTTTTACTTTTAAAATCCATTTTTGGATCAGAGTGAATTAAAACTTCAGTCTTCTCTCTGAAGTTTGTAAAATATTATCTAGTGTAATGAAACACTCTCCTGAATGTTGTCATGTTCTTTGATGTGTAATGGTGGTCTTTCAGGTGTTTGTACAGTGTCTTGTGCTTTTTTTTTCTTTTTTTCTTTTGAAATTAAAACAAGGTGGGTGGTATCTTGCTAATGGCAACATAGCAACAATGTAGAATTTCAGTGTCTTTCCTTTCTACTTTTTAAACAATAAAGATGTTTGGGGTTCAACATAAGTTACAGGAACAGTTGTATTGATGTATGGCGTGCCCGGATATGCTTTTATCTGACAAAAACAAAGAAAGCCTGAGGTAGTTTGAACCAGGATGCTCTAATCTAGAGGCCATTTAAAGGTTACATATTTAATAGCGGCATTCTGCTATGAAAGTGGTTGTCTTTTAGCTTTTCTCCAGTAGTACTTTAGACTGATATACCACTTTAAACACAGTAACCTCAATTTAGAACAGCATTTTACAAAACATTGTAATTACTTTAAAAAAAAAATCTCCTGTCTATCTATCTATATCTATATCTATCTGTGTCTGTCTGTCTCTATCTATGTAAAATCTCTGGGAGGGATAGAATTACTGTTTAACTTCATATGGATCTTGTCACCACTTGACCCATCTGAAATTGTGATTCTGGTCAATATTGTTGCAACCCAAAGGTTAAAGTGTGAAGTGTTTGAGAAAATGGCTTAATTACAATGCAGTAAAACACATCATACCTTGGTTTTTATCGTGGCTAAATATGGTCAGATACTGATGTGACTTTAGCTGTGTTTCTGCTAATAACTTGGACCAGACCTGTCTATACCCAACAGTATGGGTGGATGCGACTATAAAGCATGGCTTTGATTGCTGTCGTGTGGAGACAAGGGTAATGTTAAAATAAAAACAGACTTTCAACAGCTAACACAGGGGCCCTTTGTCCCAACGTCTTTAGCTTTTTTTTCTGTAGTCTGAAGCTGTGGAACTGAGTTGCGAAAACAAACGTTTAAACTGACACTTCTGTGCTGGTCAAATGCTAAAAATGTGTAGTGTGATACAATATTAAAATAATAAGAAGCATATTTTTAAAAGCACTCTGTCTTCAGGCTTGCTTTTTTTTTTTTTAAACCTTTTGGGGATTAAGAGAATTTTTTAGTAAAACTATCGCCTAGCACTTTCATTTGCATCTGCGTTGCTGAATGAAGGGCAAGCTGTGTTTAACACATGTGTTTAGAGCGAGGAAGTAGTAAAACGTACAAATGGCCCAGCTGTGATTTATGAGAGCGCCAGGTGGGGCAGCTTCTTGGCTTTTATTCAATGTAATAGTAGTGGATAAGGGGGTGTAGAAAATAAGACAGAAATGCTGCCTACAAACTAGCTATTATATTGTAACTGCTTTTATTTTATTTATTATATATATATATATATATATATATATATATATATATATATATATATATATATATATATATATATATATATATATATATATATATATATATATATATATATATATATATATATATATATATATATATATATATATATATATGTATGTATGTAGTTTGCTGGAGGATCTTAAAATTTAAAATCAAACTCGCACGAAAATAGTTTGATTTTATAATGTTGCATACTATGTATTTCATCTCTACATGTTAATCAGTAAAGTGATTTTCTATCTTTTGGTAGTATAATCATACTTAAACCTAGAATCCATCTGTAGAAAACTATTCATGAGCAGGGTGTGATTTAAGTTTGTGTATTAAATGGCTGGAATGTCAAAGCGGAATGAGATTGTCTGGAAAGGCTTTGAACACTTGGAACGCCTTCTGTGTGGTTCACATGCCCTTTGTTGTTCTTTCCCCAACCCTTTAATTTAACTAGAGCTTTGAATTCTGAGACTTCCTTTGTTCCAGCCTCCATCATCTCATTTGGAGGAAGAGCTTTTGACCCTGGGGTAAGAGTTTTGAAGTGGGCCTTTGTTACTCCTCCTTGTTACTTCAAATCTAGTGCATCAGTCATGCCATTACAGAAGGGGTTAAGTGACTGAGTCCTTGATAGGCTTGTTTAAAAAAAAAAAAAAAAAAAAAAAAAAAGAAAAAAAAGAAAAGATTGTTGGATGTGAAAAGGAACCATGTTGAACATCTGTGTCTACAGCTTGATTAACTCAAATGATTAGCTGGATCCAACGAGTGCATGGAAATGTAATCATGCATGCTTTAATAGAAATGTAATGACCTTATAAGTTGGGCATCTTCCCATACAATGACCACAAAACAGCAGCTGCTTGAAATACTGTGACTATCGATTTCTCAAAGTGAATGAAACCAATTTTCTTTTATTGAAAGAAAAAAAGTCTGGCTCCCCAAAAGAGATTTCTCAAGGCTTATTGCATGCTTATGGGGGGAAAAGTGTTGAAGATTTACACTTGTCACTGACAATGCTATTCCTGCTCTATAATTAAATGTGGCTTCAGTGCAGCCCACCCAGAATCTACAGTAGATAAAATATTAGAGAACATTTTCAGTAAATATTTATTTAATAAGAAAATGGATGGGGGGTGCTGAGGAGAAAGGGAATCAAATTCATGCATGAGGAACTACTCAAAGGTCAAAACTACTGGACTTTTATAATATATGCTGTATCTGGTAGGTTTCATTTGATTTCTGGCCCCTCTTGTTGACACTAAAGCAGTTCTCCCTCCATACACACAGCATTTTGGCTAGTTGATGGGTGCAGTATGTCAGGCATAATTTGACCCAGACATAATTTGTTTAAATACCCAACGGATTTTCACTAACATTAGAATTACGAACAATTTTAGACTCATTTCTTCCCTGGTTTGTTTGCAGTCTTTTAAAATGCATTTCTTCTACATTGCATTTTCACTAAACACAATTTTGACTTTATTAAAATACACCCATGCTCTTCAACTAGTTTAAGTGGGCCAGATTGGAAAAAAAGCTCTAGGAGTAGGCAGGCCGGAAGTATTTTATTCTGCACATTTTTAAGCAATATAATAAATACATAACGTAATGTTAGTATATTGAACAAGACTTGCAGATTTTACCATATGAATAGTACTTTAATAATAGAACAGTGTGAACATTTAACAGAGCACCATTACAAACATTTTAAAATGTATGTGACATACTAATAAGGTAATGTGACTGAAAGAGTAAAATCGCACAAGTTGCATAAACACGTTGGTAGGAAGAGATCAACGTGTCTGCTTTTGAGCTAACTGATGAGCCCTGTAGATACACATTTCCAAAAGCTGTGTTTTGGTTTCAGAATGCCTTTTCACATTGTATTCCTTAACTACTGACACATTCATTGCACAGGAAACACATTGGCTTTGCATTCGGTACAGTTGGTAAAATAAAGTAGTATTTATTTGTCCACTCATGGTTGAATCTACGATGTTCACCATCAAGTTTTCTCTCTCTAGATAGAGTAGAGAAAGCCATGTTTCTATCACTTTCAAAATAAGACAAAAAAAAAAACAACTTAATAGCAACATGAGTAAAAAACTAAAATCACCCACAGTTTGCAAAGCTGAACTCAATGGAACTGGCTTGCGTGAGTCGTGCTGAGTGGCTTAGTGACAGGAATGGGGTGGTGTGATGCGCGCGCTGCTTTGCCGAATATAAAAATAAGATGCAGTCTTAAGCACAAACTGATTTACGATGTTACTGTTTTTGTTTTTTCTTTGTTTTTTTTTCTTTTCTGTATTTATTTTTGTTTAATTTTTGCTGACTGTCGCTGGCCAGTGGGATGCCAGTTGAGCCTGAAATACATGTTTTCTACATTTGTTTTCACCAAACCCAATTTTGAAAGAACATAACCCAGTTTTTCCTAATGAAATACAAGCTCCACCAAATATATCTAAAATTTGCTTTCATCATTGTTTTTGGAATTCTTCAAGTAGCTAAGGGCCCCTGTCTGAAAAACATAGATGGTATATGTGACCTCATATTTGCATATGAAATACAGTATATTCTGCAAAGTAATGGGTATATTCAATTGTTTTAGAATACAGAATAATTAATAAATCCAACCCTTTGCTGATGCCTACCTGATCTTAAGTACTGTGTTTAACCCCCTCAAACAGCTTGTGACTGTGAACCCAGTGGCGTTCAGACACCCCAGTGTGACCGCACTGATGGGAACTGTATCTGCGAAGAAGGAATCGCAGGCCCGCGTTGTGATAAATGTGCTAGAGGCTACTCTGGCGTTTTCCCAAACTGTGTGCAATGTCATCGGTGCTTTGCTGAGTGGGATGTTATCATTGGAGACCTAACCAATAAGACCCACAAGCTTCTGAAGAAAGTGAACTCCATCAAAGCAAGTGGCATTACTGGACCCTACCAAGACACAGTAAACGCAATCGAGCAAAGGGCCAATGATATCAGAAGTCTTCTAGCTCAGAATCCTGCCGCCCAGCCTCTCAATGACATTCAAAATCTCCTGGAAGAGGCAGAGTAAGTACATAAATATGATCAATATTTACGTTTCAGAATCTGAATGACTATATACAGTAGAAAGATTAAGTGCAGGCTTTTTTCTCTCTCTCTGTTGTTGGTGAAATTGATACAGCTGTGGATAGGAATGAGTTTGAATTATGATTACTAAATTAGTTATTTTTTCTGTGCACAGGAAACTGATCACGGAAGTTAACAAAAATGTACAAAATATAGAACTGGAACTTGCTGCCACGTCAGCCAATAACAACAACACAAACACTGAGCTAGACGACCTTCAGAAAGAATCTCAGAATTTGAACAAAGTGGTTAATGACTTGGCAGAGCAGCTGGAATTTGTCAAGAATTCTGACATCCAAGGTGAGTGTGTCTCCTAAAAAACACATGGAATCTTATGGATGTTTTAAAAGTATGTGAATGAGTACCTAAAATGAAGGTTCAAGGCAGCCGACTTCATTCAGTTAAGTGTGTAAAGTTGGTCGAAATGTGATGCAGTATAGTCAGATCTTGACTTTTGGAATTAGTCTTTCATATATGTCATAAAAGCTGTAGGATGTGATATTGGTTTATTTTATAACAAATTTGTTTAAGAGCTTTCTATGATCTATTAATGTGCCGTGCTGTGTGGTGGTTTCCAATAATTAATGTTGATCTTTTATTAAAGTTTTTCTTTTTTTTCCGTTTCTGTACATTTCATTTTGTATTTTTTTATTTTATTTTTTATTTTTTAGGAGCTTTAGACAGTGTCAACAAGTATTTTCAGCAGTCTATGGATGCTGAATCACGGGTAAATACTTCCACTACTGCCCCAGATAACATAGTAGAACAATCCTCTGCCATTCGCCAGCAAGTGGAAGACTTAATGAATGAGACTCGGATTCAGTTTGAGGAAAACCAAGAGAATTATACTAAACATTTAGATGATCTTGCTGCTCAGCTACAAACCCTAGACCTGTTTGAAGTCAATGAAAAGGTAAATTACTTTTGAACTAATTTATTAAGCTACTAACTTGTCATTGAGATGCTTGTTTTTACTTTAAGCCTTGTGGGGTCTATTCTCTGCTGCTCAGTTATTTGCCAAAACATAAAAACTTGGTACCTTTGTAAAGAAATAAGTAGGGCTTCTGTTTTTCGGGGTTTATTAATTGTATTTTTTGGTGCTTATTTTGAGCTATTTTCGAGTTTTATGTAAATCGTTATCTTGGGGGGGCTTTAGTTTTATACTGTATGAAATCAGTGTTTTCGGTTACTTTCCAAAATGCTTGAGCGCTTTTTTTTGTGTTAAAATATGTATAGTAACTCGACAGTACTTGCACACTTAAGTTGTACCTTCTTTTCTTTGCTTCCACAACAAAATCCCTATGGTCACGGGTACGTTCTTCTGGGGTTTTTGTGTGAGGGCATTTTTGTACATTTCGCCACAATTCTGTTTTAAATCCTCCGTATCTTAACGGTATTACAGCTTTAAATCATGCTAACAAGCCTCCATCCTGATTGTAATCTCGTTTTGAATCTTGCAAGCGAAGTCTCCAATAGAAATGTGCTGTCACTAAGTAATTGAGGTGGGTTTAAAGTATTCAGAACAAATCAATGATAGATACAAGTCAGGAAGGCGGGACATTGCCCAGCAACACCGGGGAATGTATTTATTATTTTTGTAGTAGGCTTTATTTTTTTTTTTTTTTTAATGGGGAAAAGGGTAAAGTCAACGTGAATAGATTAGATTAGATTACCACCGATTTAATTTTTTTTTTGTATCGGGGGGGGGAGGGTTTATCGGGTTTTATCGGTTAAAACCGAAAATCAGAAGCCCACTTGAGCGTGGTATGTTCTCTATTGCTTTGTTATAACGCCCTAGACCTTTCACCAAACTGTTTTTTGAACTGCATAAAATGCTTTAACAATGAACTAGGGCACACTGAAGCTGTCAACGTCTTAAATAGTAGGTCAAGGTACTCTAAACAGTATGGTACCTAGAGAAAGACCCTGTTAAGATGTCAATGACATGTTCTTGGTTTTAATGTCAGTCTTGAATGCTGTTTTTTTTATATTCAGTAAAACAGTTGTGTTGTATTGTGCAATATTGATAAGAAGTTTTTTTTTCTGGCATTATCGAACTGACTAAAAGGTCATCTAGCTCCTTATCACCTGATACCAACTGTAAGGCTTTATACTCTTTGCCTTAGACTTGTGGAAGTTCTGGAGCCTCGTGTACTGAAGGACAGTGTGGGGGTGTAAGCTGTCGTGATGAAGATGGAACCATGAAATGTGGAGGCGAGGGCTGTGATGGTCTTGTTACTTTGTCTAACAATGCTTGGAAAAAAGCTGTGGACTTTGACAGAGAAATTCTCAATGCCCTAGCAGAGGTGGACCAACTGTCTAAAATGGTATGTCATTTATCACAGGTGGCCATCAAAGGAGAGGGCAACCAGATGTGAAATTCATGTGTGGAAAAATGTTTTTTCATAAAAGCTGCCAGTTGTATGACTGTTTGCTACTTTTGACAGCTCTGTAACGTCTTTCTCATATATTGAAGGTTTCTGAGGCAAAACTGAAGGCTGATGAGGCCAAGCTAAATGCACAGGAAGTTCTCCAGAAAACAAACTCAACCAAACAGAAAGTGGATAAAAGCAACGAAGACCTGAGAAATTTAATCAAGCAAATCCGCGAGTTCTTGACACGTATGTATTAAAGTTAAACAGAAAGCAGTGTATGCTAGCATGAGTCCTATGGATGTGCAGTAATTTTAGATGACAGACGAGCATAAAATCTTCTGAACATGTCCTGTTCCGAATGATAGTTATCCTGTTTGTACTCTAGTAGAACAAGTCTTGAGGTAGAAGAGTTACAGCATTAACCCTGCAATGCCCATTTGGTGTATCGCATATAAAATGCAATACTCTGCCACCCTTGGTAGCATATTGTTATGATATGCAATATAGTATATATTCCCGGACAGATTTACAATTTGGTGTTTGGTAGAAATCACCGGGTTAATGAATCTGATTTTCTGTTGCAGAGGATGGTGCGGATCTCGAAAGCATTGAGGCTGTTGCTAACGAAGTGTTGAAAATGCAGATGCCTACTACCCCGCAACAGCTTCAGGAATTAACTGATGACATTCGGGAGCGAGTGGAAAGTTTGTCTGATGTGGAGATTATCTTGAACCAGAGTGCTGACGAAATTCACAGAGCTGAAACTCTGCTTGGTGAAGCCAGAAAAGCAAGGTGAGTGTAAGACTCCAGACTTTCCAACTCAAAAATAATTCTGTTTATCTGGTGCATTTTTTTTTCAATCCTCAACCCCTGTAAACTGAGGTAGGACATTCTCAGTGGATACATTGTGTTTTTTAAAACAGTGTAACAGTTGGATTTATATTAAACAGCTGTTTTGTACTTTACAGATTATAGCAGAAGTAGGTGTTCTTAGTATTGATTATTTTGGGTAGTGGACGAAAATGTGTTTCTTGTGCTTTTAATTTTAAACCATGAATCATTACCGAGCATATCTGAATTGGCTGTTTGTGTTACAGTAAAGAAGCAACAGATGTCAAGAATACAGCTGACATGGTAAAGGAAGCCCTGGAGGAAGCTGAAAAAGCCCAGAATGCTGCAGAGAAAGCAATTAAACAGGCTGATGTTGACATCAGAGGGACTCAGGACTTGTTGACTTCGGTGAGTCATCTGTCCAGACAGCAGTGGTGCAGAAAGAGGGTGGGCGAGACCCTGAAATACTCTAGTCTGTGTGAACTAGAGGTCTTCACGGGTCCAAATTAATCAACCCGTCCACGAACTGACAATTATTTACCTGACCCGATGTAAAATTCTTATTAGACCCAGATCCGACGCGGCCTGAAAAAACTGGAACCTTTTCCTTTCCCCAGCTTAGTATAGGCACTGACTAGATACACTATTAGTGTTTTTTTCCAGTCAACCAGGAAATCTGGCTGAACTACAGACAGTGTTTATTCCATCATGAACCTACACAGAGGACTGTAAAATTAAGTATATAATATGTTTGTGTAAAAGATACAAAGAAATACATTATCTGAAAATCAAATAAACTGAAGTACAATCTTGTAAATCCGTGATTTTATAACAATCTTAACACAAGAGCAAATGGAATTGAGATGCAAAACTTATTTTCCTTCTTTGTCCACAATAACAACAAACGATTCCCACACCGCAGACTTGCATTTTTGTGTGACCTTTTGTTCATGGAATTTGTTTTTCTTAAGTTTCTTTCACATCCTTCATAAACAAATCCATTACTCCGACTTTTAAGAATGATATAAAAGAAGCACCTTCGATATGGGTCACGTGTCTGCTGCTGCTGCGCTCTGCAAGCCATGTCATGTGCTATGGGGAAGCCAATCCACGCAACAGGAATTATAAACAATGGTTTTTAGTACCAAAGAGAGCCTCTTTAATAGTAATCAACAGTTTGTGTATTACTGAGTAAACAAAATCAGACCCGGAGTACAGAACGGGTCGGGTCCCTAGTCCTCGGGTCCAGGTAGACCTGTGAAGACCTCTAGTGTGAACCCTTGTCTGCCTTCTAGTTTGAGCCTTTATGAGCCCTCTCTGAGGAAGTATATATTTAAGAATTTAGATCAACTAATTAAAATCATAGTTGTCCCTTTTAAAAAAATCTGTAGTGGTGAATACTGAAATACATGGGTACAGTCTAACTTCATTATAACAAGCCCCCCATGGGACCTGGAGAAATGTTTGTTATATCAGGTTGTTCACCATAATAGGGTTTGGCAATTTGCTTATCAGAATAATGAAGAAACACCCAAATTGAATTGAACATCTTTATAGAGCATACAGTAGTTATTTCAAGACAACTTCACATTGATCAACATTTAAACTGTATATTTAAAAGAAAACAGTAAAGAAATGAAAACAACTAAAAAGTACACTTGCATGCTGAATGTAGTAATTTACATGCCCCTTCTCTTGAAAAACATTTCCAGCGTAGATTGCTTCGTATTTTTCAGGCTTTTCTCAATGCACACTGTTTCAATCTTGTTACCTCCTCACACCTGTTGCTATGGTTGCAGTTTGTGTGAAGATGGCAACGGTTGCATACGTCACATATGATTTGCACTACAATAGGTCATCTATGAATTAGCCTACCAAGGTATTTGTTTTCATTGAGAGAATAACACATTCACACTGGAGAAAGTTCAGTATGTCAGTCACTACCAAGATCATTTTATTCAGGTAGATTTTGTAAAAGTGATCATTCTAATAGAGCTAATTTCCATTGAAAAAAACGGTTCTTGCTCCTTGGATTGTTAAAGGGGGTTCATTATAGTGAAGTTAGACTGTAACTGTAAAAAAGCATGACTGAATAAACCCTAACCAAGTTAACATTGTTCTTTTGATCCTAGATTGAATCAGAGACTGCAGCTTCAGAGAGCAGACTAAACAATGCAACCCAAAGACTTGCTCAGCTGGAGAAGGATATTGGTGATCTAAAACAGAAGGCATCTGACAACACAGACATGGCTGAAGAGCTTGAGAAATCAGCAGATAAAGTTAAGCACGATGCAGAGGAAGCTAAAAGGGTATGCTTTTACATTCTTTACAATCCAGAAACTGTTGGCAGAAAAAATGTCAACCCTTGTCATCAAGCATTTGAAGTTCCAGACTGTATACAAACTAGATTACTGTAATTTGTTTACAAAAGAATAAATGAGCTGAGATTCACTAGCCCAGTTCACCCTTTGATTCAACAACCTCTAGTGGTAGCATGTGTAACTGACATAAGGAATGTTTAATTCCCAGGAATTGGATGATGAACTGAAGAACAAATATGATGTTGTAGAAGTTCTAATAGTCCAAAAGTCAGAAGGTGTGGCTGATGCAAGGCAGAGGGCAGAGGCACTTCAAAATGAAGCAAAACAATTGCTATCGCATGCTGGCGGCAGACTTCAGGAACTAAAAGGTAAACTACAACTCTTAAACCGTTGGATAAGAAGAGGATTGACTGCATTATATACAGGCTAACTTCACTATAACGAACCCCCATGGAACCTAGAGAAATGTTTGTTATATCAGGGTGTTCACTATAACAGGGTTTGGCATTTTTCTGTATCAGAATGACAAAACGGCAAATTTGAGTTGAACATCAATATATAGTACTTTTTTTATGAAGATTACTTCACATTGATCAACATTTAAACGGTATTGTAACAAGGTACTCGTGACACATGGGTAACCGCATAGCAAGACGGAGAGAGAAACGCTGGCACAGGATTTATTAAACACAAAACAGAAAGTCAACAAACGGGTCATGTAACGCTACCAACGATGGTAACTCGTCGAGGACACATACAGAAGACAGGCAGGCAGGTGGCAAGTCTCAATCGAGCGCCCGTCTGTAAACAATCATTTGATCAAACATAACAACTCCAAAAAGCACACAAAACAAACCCGTTTCCACATATAAATTATACCAACACTAATTTCCCGGCATGTTTATTTCCCTAATTTACAGGTATGTTTAAAAATAAAAACAGTAAAGAAATGAAAAAGGAAAGAATGTACACTTACATGCTGAATACAGTAATTACATGTCCTTTCTCTTGAAAAAACTATTCAGCGTAGATTGCTCTTCACAGCCGTTACCTGGTTGCAGTTTGTGTGAAGATGACTGACAGACAACAATTGCATTCGTCATGCATGATTCGTACTACAATAGGTCATCTTTGAATTAGCGTTCTCTGTGAATTAGTCAACCATGGTCTTTGTTTTCACTGAGAGAATAACACACTTGTATCTGGGTCGATCCTGTACGTGATCGTTCTAATAGGGCTAATTAGCATTGAAAAAATCGGTTCTTGCTGCTGGGATCGTTAAACGGGTGTTCGTTATAGTGAAGTGTGTGTGTGTGTGTGTGTGTGTGTGTGTCTATATATATATATATATATATATATATATATAAATAATGTGTGTGTGTGTGTGTGTGTGTGTGTATATATATATATATATATATATATTATTAATAGTGTGTGGTGTGTTTACCTATCAATGCAAGGTTTTATTTTATGCTCATTTATTCATTTATTTAGCTTTTGTGTTCTCAGTTGGCTGCTATATTGCTAATAAATAACATTAGCATACATTGTCTGACTGGGGAAATTGGACAAAATACCTTAATTGTATTTTTTTTTATGACCCAAGTAACAGCTGAAAGGATTCAGGGTGTAAAATATTAAACAACTTTCCCTACAACCACATTGCCACCTGCTGGACCAGTGCAGAAAACTAAAGTTAATATCATCTAACTTTTTAAAAGTAGCATTTAGGTGCTGATAAAATTAAATGTTGCTATAAAAACCCGCAGCTGATATTTCTAATGTGGCAACAGCCTTTTATTAATTAACTGTTTTATGTTTTTCAGATTTAGAGAAAACATATGAAGATAACCAGAAAACCTTAGAAGATAAAGCAAAGCTTTTAGTTGAGCTTGAGGAGGCAGTACGCTCACTTTTGCAGATTATCAGCCAGAAAGTTGCTGTATATAGTACCTGCTTGTAACAAACATGTTGCTTTTCCATGAATAATATACCTTCTAAGAGTGAAGTATATTCCTAAAGCTTTAAGAAAGCAGGTCCAACATTAACTAATGAAATGTGCAATTAAACAAAAAAAATCCAAAGAGAATGCATTTTTACAATATATTTGACAAGTAATGTTTGTAAAGAAACCAGGGTCAAAGGGACCAAATGCTATAATTGTATTGTAAAACATGCACAAACATTTTGTAAGAGTCCAGTCATTATTAAAGGTGTTTTTAATCAAAGTTGGCCTTAGCTGGGATTTCTCTTAATCATTTTGTATTCATAATAAAAAAGAAACTTATTTGAATATGCACAAATAAAAAACACACAATACCCTCTACCATATTTCCATATACAGTGCACTCCGTTTATAAGAATCACATCCGTCCCAGATGATCTGATTCTTATAACGAGTTGATTTTTAAAAGCGGACCGATATGATTACTGTGGTGCAGAATCAGTATGTTAGTATGAGAATAAGAACTTGTTCGCTGCAGTGTAATGGGTTGCCCACTAGATGTCATGAGTTCCCCCATGCATGCCCACAAAAAATCCACAGCTGCTTTTCCTTAAGGAATTAAGGATAATGGTCAATTGGTTAACTGTCTGCTTGTTAAAGTTAATGGCACCTCGATAGAAAGGGTTAGCTGACAGCTTTGTCATGGGGGTATAGAGGAGTAAGGAAAAAGAAACCAAAACGTGTAAGAGCTCTAATGTTTGTTTCACAAAGTATTGTTTACTTAGTGCTCCAATTGCGAGCTCGGTTTATTTTGTTTGTTTCATTAATGGTTGTTTCACCACCGGAGTGTAAGAAAAATAAAACCAACACTGGTTTAAAACTGTAAATCAAGACTCCAGACTGAATTTACTGTCCTCAGCCACTCTGTCCCATTACAATTAGCAAAAGCGTGCCATCAGCAGTTTTAAATACAGTATACAGATTATGTAAACGAAGTGTATCATTGATATGGCCAGTGGTAATGTGACAACACCAACAATGGAATGGTAAAGGAAAATTCATAGAAAACATCCCTGTACCCAAATCTGAAGTTGTGGCAGCAGCCTTATAAATGAGTTGACGATACCCACGATGTAACCTGACCTTACAAATCACACAGTTGTTTAACAAGTATTAAGCAAATATCTCAAAGCTTTAGGCCTTGATCATCTGGAAAACAAAGTCATATGATCACAATATGGCAGTCATCTTGGGTCACAGTTCAAAGTAAAGAGTACCATTAGAATTTGCCCAAGAAGTTCCCATAACACTGAATATATGGTTTATCATATTTTAGTGACTGATGTTTACAGAATGGATAGACAGGTACATTAAGCTCCCCTCACTGAGAAGATTCCTATTTTACATTAATTAAATCGGTCAATAATTATCAGTAATAGCCAAGTAATGGTTTGCTTGTTTTTTTTTTTTTTTTCAAATTCATATTTTTAGAAAACTTAAGTTCCTGCCTTATCAAAAAGCATGGTTACTATGGGACAGTGATAGATAGAAATTAAACAGGACAGTAGGACAGTAATAGATAGAAATTAAACAAAATTCAGACCCTGTCTAAGAATTTTATTCTGAAGGAATGCTTTGTCCTAATTTATAAGTTGTTTTGAAGTACCGGCTCATCAATACAAGCTTAGATATACAGAAAATACTGTATTTAGACAGCAGAAACATTTGTTAGATCTTGAACACTATTATGCATATTGAAAACTGCAAATAAGCCATAGTTTATTACATACAATACTCCAACACAAACCAAAATATCTGGAAAGCAGTGAGCAGATGAAAATGAATGTATACACTGCATCTTTTATAGTTGAATAAGACATACACCTGGGTAACTGCTAATGGTGTTCTTGTTTTTTTTGTGTCCCACAATCACAAGCTGTAAATAATAATTGCTTCCTTTACGGTGCACAAAACTAAAATCAAAACCTTATTTACTGTCTGGTGTTTTTACTGGACTAAAACTCAACAGCTGCTTAACGTTGCATATTCACTAGAAGGTTTAACATTTTACTAGAAATACAGCGGCTTAAGCAGTCTAATGTTAAAATGGTACATAAAGAATAGATAACCATTTAAAAAAAAAATACAAATATACAGCAAATTTCAATCTATCGGTACCCTGTGAGACAAACAATGTTGAATGTGCCTGGCTCGCTCACTTTCAGAGGCACAATAGTGATTTAGAATACAAAGCTCAAGTTTGGAAGAGAACACACAATTGGATAACATTGTTGGTTCTGTTTATACTGCACCAAGTCTAACTAGAAAGTCATTTCGGATAACTGGACAAAAGAGGGCAAATCATTAGTCAAACCTGCATTTAATATATAAATAATTGTTCTATGTACTTGAGACAGATCAGGTGACCTTTATGCAATGATTAAAATGCTGTCATTCCATCAGAAAATATCATATCCCATTCCCTCTTTATTGTCAAGTAGGAATTATGGTACCGTTTCCAAAAAGAGAACCAGTTTACAAGAACCCCCAACAGTTCATAATGCAATGCGTTGTCTGTGCAAATAAAGACATAGATTAAAAATTGATGGCTTTGCCAAACGATGCTGCCAAGTTTGCTTCTCGGAAGGCTTCTGAAACAGTCTGAAAGATGAGAGTAGAAAATGAACTCATTTATTCATGAACATTATTATTTTAAAATATTACATATTCTGTTTTACTTACTGGATGAGCATGACACACTCTGGCTACATCTTCAGAAGATGCTCCGTACTCCATTGCTAATGTAGCTTCATTTATCATTTCACCAGCACCCTAATGGAAATATGAATTTAGTTGTATGTATATTCAAGGCTAAAATAATTTATAATGCATCATAATTGTATCAGAATATCTAGTGGCTAGACATAAGTATATATTTATGTCCTTTGTTTTCATACACAAACTCCCTTACTGTCTCTGTACATATAAGAGTATGCCAGTGCCAATCTACGATACATGTGCCATATAAACTACATGCAGCACTTACTGTCCCAAGAATGTGCGCTCCCAGAATCTGGTCTGTTTCTTTGTGACTCAGGATCTTCACCAAACCATCTGTGTCTGCATTTGTTTTAGCGCGGCTATTTGCAGCAAATGGGAACTTGCCAATTTTATAGGGGACACCCTATGTGAAATAAAAACACAACATTTCTATTTATGTAAATCACTTACCAGATGACATTTGACGACTTCTACTCGTTACATTTTAGTCTCCTTTAGTATTTCTAAATTCAGCACTATTAAAAAGTGTTTAATAGTTAAGGATGAAATCACTTGCTCAACACTGACCTTCTGGTACACTCGTAGTCTACAGAATGATTTTAATACCTACTTTTTTTTTTTTTTTTTTACTACACTTTACAAACATCCAACCACCTACATTACAATTCAATTTAAGATACATTTGTTCACTCCCTCCTCATTTTCTTGAATTGGATTTTAAGTATTTCATCAAACAACAACAAAAAAAAAACAATGGCAAAACAGTTGATCAAAGTAAATTCACTGTTTACACACACCTCCTCTTTCAACTGCTCCTCATTTTTACCAACCCAAGCCACCTCTGGATGAGTGTAGATAACAGACGGCACACAGTTGTAATCTATGTGCACGGCTCCTCCAGCCATTCCCTCTACACAGATAATACCTTCATCTTCAGCCTTATGAGCCAGCATAGGGCCAGCAATAACATCCCCAATGGCAAAGACACTGCCAAGAAAGACATACTGTTATTAAGTCACAACTGCTTTATGATTTAAAAGAGCCACAATTTTTTAATATGTACTGTAGAAGTCAGCTTCTCTGTTTGCTGCTACCATCTGCTGATATGAAATGGTACTGCACTTTTTGAAAAAAACTTTTCAAATTGCATTTGGCTATAGTCTGATAAACTCAAATTTATACAAATATATTTAACCTTTCAGGTACTATGCTCTTATTATGCCATTATGAAAGCCTTCTGAGTGCCCTTGCAATGCATTTATTTAGCAGATTACTTATTCAGTCACTATCTCTCCTGTGAAATATTAACAAATGTACCTTGGAACCTTTGTCTGGAATCTGTTGTTGACTGGGATTCTGCCACGATTATCTAGCTCAATACCAACACTCTCCAAGCCCAGATTCTGAGTAAAAGGACGACGGCCGATGCAGACCAACAGCACATCACAAGTGAGGACATCAGACTTCCCACCTGCAGCTGCTTCAACTCTGAACAAGTGAAAGGTAAAAAAATAAAAAATAATGATTAGTTATCTAGCTCAGTTAACAGCAAGGCTTCTACGGGGGAGTGGAAAAAGATGTGCTCTAAAGTTCAGCAACGGTTCTAAATGAAATAAAACTGTCAGGGAGGGGTCCTCTTCTGTTCATACCATTCAGTGACTTAAAACATTTGCATAAACAAGCCTATTACAGTATTACTAAGTAAATGACTTACAAGACATCAATCTTTCCATCTGGCCTCCTGGTTGCCCCAGTAACCTTAGTGCCCAGTTTGAATTTGAGGCCCTGTTTTTGCAGGATTCGTTGGAAGTTTTTTGAGATCTCCATGTCAATGCCCAATCCACCGACATGGCCCAGGAACTCGACAGCCGTTACTGTTGAACCTAGTCGCTGCCACACTGAACCCTGCAGGCAAAAATATTCAGGAAGTTAATAAAACGTTGCCAGGCATGCTGCCTACAATAGATGTAGGAACATAAGAGGCTAATAGGATTCTGCATGTATGTATGGAGGCAGCTGGCCTAGTATCTAGGACCAGAAAGATAACAAGCGTAGCCTTTTATTCTTTGTGTTTTAAACTTATTTTTATTTGTACTAAATCTTCAAACTTGAAATAGGTAAAAGGGAGTGAGCCTAGCTCGGTAACCATAGCTACACCGATAAGCGAGGCCCACAGGCTCGAGCAAATTTGACTCCATAGAAGTGCAAGGTGTTGTGGCTAATTCAATATAGTTTTTGTACAGTCAGTCAGAGAAGAGAGAGCAGGCTATCAACATCTAGCAAGCAAAGTTACAAAAAGGGAGCTTGCATATTACATCTTTAACCAACACCTAGCAAACAACATGACTTAAGTCAGAGAAATGGAGAGCAGGAATTAACAACTGAACTGCAACACTGCTAATACCATCCAGCAAATACCCACATAAATAATATGTCAGAGAAAATGGAAGGCAGTTTGTAACATTTTAAACTGCAAGCTCTGAACAACATCTAGGAAACACCCAACAATTAACAAACTTGGACTCAAAGATTGTTTAAAGGACTTTAAAATACAAAAAACTTCACTACCTGGGATCATCCTTAAAGAAGAGGACAACTAATGATTAAAGACTAAGTTAACAGACTGAATTGACCTACCAGGAATGATCAATTTTACTGGAAGAATTTATGTTCTGAAAGGGGAAATCACTCTACAAGATTTCATGCATGATCAACACTGCATTAACTCCCAATTATTCCCAATTAAACTAAAGAATAGAAAGATTTACAGAAACTATACTTGGGGTATAGAAAAATATGTATTTGCAGAAAAGTTGATAGTGGTGGGTGTTATATTTAGTTTTCTTACAAAATGAAAGGCTCATTTTAATCTTCCATGAAAGAGTTACAGCTAGAATAATTGCAATTGCTATGAACTTGAATAAGGGGTGCTGAATCTTACTTTCCTTAGAGAACAGGTGAATGGGTGTTAAAACATTATGTGCTGTGATTCTAATTAAAGGATATATTTTTAACAGATTGATTGAGAATTACTATTTTATAATATCCTATTAACTAGAATTCACTGAATTTATATTAATGTATCTATTGACTCATACTTACTCAATTAATTATCCTGCTTGCATATTCGTATTACATTTACTGACTTAATCTAATTAGTTCTTACGGAATACACAAACTATGGACAATTAATGTATTGCTTTCACATGTAATTGGCATTTACACCGAACTGAGATTGTGTCTAACCATTATTGCTTATTGAGATTACTGTGTTGATTTATGCTATTTTGATATGAACCTTCTTTCCTACTTTTGTACCGTATTTTATTTAGAGACTTTTGATAAAACAAGTAAGTGTTGTGTGTGATTTATTATGCAATTTTTTCCTCGTGATCTGCAGTTCGTTTGGGATTAATTTGTAACTAAGAGTGCTAACTGAATTAAACCATTACACACATTAATTATCTTAATTGGGTATCAAAAAAGCCATTCTCCCCACAAAGATATTTTGTTCCATTGTTCCTCACCAGTTCTACACCAATCACTCCAGCACCTATTACAACCATCTTTTCAGGAACGCTCTTCAAAGACAGGGCACCAGTGGAAGACACAACAGTGTCTTCATCAATCTAACAAATATGAGATTCAACATGTTAGTCACTGCTCACAACTTAATATAAGAAAAGAAAGCAAAACATATATAAAACATACCACTTTGATACATGGTGTTGATATGTATAACTAACAGCAATACCTGTATTCCAGGGAAGGGTGTAACCTCTGAACCAGTAGCTATCAGGATGTTCTTGGAGTTGATAACTTGCTCACTGCCATCGCTACCTGTTGCTGTAACCTGGTTCTTTCCAGTAATCTTCCCTAATCCTGGAACATGCGTCACCTTTTTTTTTTTTTTTAAACACAAATAGAGAACTCAGTAAAACAAGGCTACAAATTGGCAGAATAGAGATCTTTAAAGACCTATAACTGTTAATAGTGTTTAACAGTTGTTTAAATACTAGTGCTTTTTATTAGGCGTGTAATACTCAAAATGGTGTGTTTGTGTTACAACCCTTAAACCAGGTAAATACATTATCATGTCAGTCTAAAGCAGCCGACGACACAGTGTTTGGGTTGCAAATGCAATACTAGGGCAACTGTAAGAATCAAAGCAGTATCTACTCAAGTAACAGCAGTGAGTATATTTTTCCCGTTTGGTGCAGTTAGAATTTGATGCAAGCACATATTTTAAAAGGTTAAAACCATTTATATAGGTCCACTGCAGCTTTAACTCACCTTGTTCTGTTTAAATAAATGCGCAATGCCACCTGTCAATGCCTTGACTGCACCACTCTTCTGTTCCATCATCTTCTCCAGGTTTAACTGGAGTCCTGTTACTGGGATAGAGAGAAGGGAACATTACTTTAATACTTTTTATTTAAGACAATAACTCCAGGGAGGAACATGCTTTTTTTTTGTTGTCTTGTGGTCTTTTCCCTGGTCTTTTTAATGACTCAGGGTAATGGATAACCAATTGTCTGAAATATATTGAAAACCCTCTGTTTAATTAATGATCATACCATTATGATTATTAATTATTATTAGTTTATTTAGCAGATGCCTTTATCCAAGGCAACTTACAGAGACGACTACTAATTCAATAAAAAAATACATTCAAAAAAATGTACTTACTTTCAATACCTCTGCTGGCAAAATCCTTTCCATGTGCCAAGTGATATAGATAAGAGTTGTTGAGTAAAGCCTGAAAAATGAAATGCAATTTTTTTAAAAATTCGGCATCATTACCTTAACCGGTATTTCTAAATTAGCACATGACGACATTGATAAAGGCTGATTGTCACAATGATGATGTTTTACCTTTGAAGGGATGCAGCCAACATTCAAGCATGTTCCTCCCAAAGTTTCATTCTTTTCCACACACACAGTCTAGATTAAAAAAAATGAAAAAAAGTTATATAAATAAAACCAGGTACCAAGAGTTTATCAGATTATAGACAAAAGTGTCTATAGGAGGCAAAGACTATATAAAGACAAAATGCAGTTATGTGCATCATGTGACTGACAGACAATCAGTGTGTTTTTTTAATGGACGACTCTAAAAGATGAAATCACTCATGAGCGTTTGCCAGGAGAAAACACATCACAGTACATCATGCATGCTCCCTCCTGCAATCCTGCTTGTATTCTGTTCCCACAATAGCCATTCACAATCTGGGTGCATTATGATGCTCATATAAAATCCTCTTTCTCCTGGCGATCGCTCCCATGGAAATGGAGAGAAATGTTCTCAGTTGCATTCCCTATCCAATTTATGACTGCAGATGTGTGAATAAAATTATTAAAACATTCAGGATTATGTTGAAAAAAATATCAACGAACATACAGACAGGATAGTGCAAAGATAATGTGTTTCTTCTAAACATTACAGGGTGTTCTGTACTCTTGAATATGTCTTTCAGCAATCTTATTTAAACCTACATATCATTACGCCTACCTTAAAACCAAGCTGGGCAGCTTTAATGGCAGCCACATAACCTCCTGGCCCTGAGCCAATTACAGTGACATCAGCATCAACTAAATGGAAGGAAAAACAGTCCTATTATATTTTGTTATTTAGCAATTTAATATTTGAATAGTATAAAATGAATACCCTGGTGTGTTAATAAAAACAACTAAAATAAACAAACATACAGCTGTTTCTCTACCTTGATTGGCAACAAAATTTAATGAGATATATTAATATATAATATTAACCTGAATTTTTAATCATCTGAACAAAATATCTAATTCAACCCAACAATATGATTGGCAACAAAATTTAATGAGATATATTAATATATAATATTAACCTGAATTTTTAATCATCTGAACAAAATATCTAATTCCACCCAACAATATGATTGGCAACAAAATTTAATGAGATATATTAATATATAATATTAACCTGAATTTTTAATCATCTGAACAAAATATCTAATTCAACCCAACAATATTCAGGTGGACATTAACAGTGACTTACTTGGTGTCTTGTCTGCATAGGTTCTCACTGTCACCACTGTGATTCCCTGGAGCCTGCGAGGTAGGTGGTGTACATGGCCTTGCTGAATTTAGGATTTTTAAAAAAAATGTATAGATCATTAATGAAAGAGTACAAGAGATATATATCAGCAAACCTACCCTTGTTAGAACTGTGTTATTATCCTAGCAAGTTTTCCACAAATGTATTAAATTTCTCAGATTTTTGGGTTACTGTAAATTCGGAGTTGCAAGCTGCTCATCTCAGTTAAAATGTTTTCACCTCATAGAAATGTTTTTTGTTTGTTTGTTTTTTTGCCAGGGTGAAAACAGAGTATTACATATCCTATTTTCTAAAAGACACATGGTAGACTCACAAGTGATAAGCATGGGACAACTGGTATAGATCTGTTAAAAAACAGCAAGTTGTGCATTATGCTTCCCTTACCTTGCTTGGGTCTAGGGTGGCTGGACTAATCAAGCTAAAACTCTCCAGTGCAATTGACTGTGTTAAATCAGAATTCTTGTCAATTGCAGTGTGCACTGAACAGTTAATGTATTGCTTTCACATGCTTTCGGCATACTCACAACAAAATGTTTAATAACACTTGCCAATAACAACAACAACCTCAACAACAACAACAAAAAGCATGATATGCTTCATCAATAGACAATATTGTAACACGGCATTATGACCGAGATCCTGCACATATTCTCAAATAAAACGACTTCAAGGTTAAACCAGCCATCAGCACTGCACGGCACAAGATAACATAATATAAAAGTACAGTACAGTATCAAAAGTTACTGAACTGAAGATGCCAGGCGACAGTGTCAGTACTAGGCCTGTGTAGAGCAGTTCCATACCTGTCAACCTACAAAAGTTGTTTTCAGATCGTTCACAAAATAATGTTTACACACTGAATTAATAACAACGTATTATAATGCTCTTTTTCTTTTACCTTGGCTAAAGTGCAATACAACCGGTTCCAGCTCTGCATTTTGATTGTACGTCCTGTATTTTCCGCTGTAACCTAGAGCATACCAAAAAGCCAAGGACTCCCTACACTGCGCTTGCGTCTGAACTCCGGCTGTGATTAATCAGTCGCCTATTTCTGACGCAATTTTATTAGGTAGCCAGTCTCCGTCCGATCTAGGACAACAAAAAGTACATCTTGTTTCTATCGCTGATATAACCCACACCCTGACTGATTTAAAATACAGTACAAATCTCCAAATCAACATAATATTTTCACAGAATGCCGTTTAATCAGTAGTTCTCAGATGTGGATGCTCCATTTTAACTGGTCCTCTTACCATTCACAGGAAACTGCATAATCTCATCACCCACAGAATTATGACAATAACCATCCAATGATGCTAACATAAATTCAGTTATGTAATCATGTTTTAGCTAGTTGTTGGAGTGTAAAATGTGCCTACAATGTCAAGAAAAGACAAAGAGGATGATGAGCTGCTAAATCAGGAATAAACCACATCAATGATGTGAGCTCTGAAAGAGATCTGTCTACACATATGAAACTAAACCAAATCTAGAAGCATTTAGGAAAATGACACCAGACCAATTGACAAATCTTGCTGAAAAACTTACATCAATGCAGCTTAGTTTAATTAAAGAAATACAAGATGTTAAAGAGCGCATAACTGTACATTCCGCAGCACAAAATGCACATCTGGAAATAATAGCTTGCCAGTTAACCAGACCTGCAAATATAATGGACAAATGCAGTATATCGACAAACAAAGCAACTCATACATACAGAACTGAGCTACCCTAACATGGCAGGGAAGGAAATGGGAAAGAAAACTGATAGATATTTTTACTGCTAATTTGTAGGCTTAAGTCTCTAGGTGGTTATTTTTAAGTTACAGGCCTCTGAAGAGTAGCAGGTAGGGTTTCATCCAAAAAATTGGCCATGTGACCTATCAGGCTCATTGAGAGGAGCTAGTTTCTCACGCCAAGTTATCAGTGAAAACTGCCACAGACTCTTTATACAGCAAGGATAGTTTACATTTTTTTCAGCAAAAGTAAATCAGTGAAAAGCACCATTTCACTTTTAATTTGTAGTTCCCAACACTCTTAGGTAAAATGTAGAAAAATCAATACCTGTGTGGCAAAGTGGTGATGCAGTGCTCAGGGATGATAGACACAAGACAGCTCTTTATTTGCTTACAAATAATAATACCTGGCTCTACACAACCATGGGGTTCAGTCCCGAAGTAATAATACAAAACAAGACACACACAAACACAACACGGTCACAAGTCCAGAGTGAGTGCTCTTAGTGAAAGTGATGATTTACAGGTTTATTCGTGTACAATGGTGAAGTGGAGTCCCTGTTTAATTGCTGGCGGTTTAGCTACAGCTCCCAGAGGTTAGCGTTCTATAATGACAAATAACAGTGTGAATAGACAACACACAAAACTCACGGTTTCTTTATAATACAGTTTGTCCTTATAGGTCTTTCCATAACCATACCCAAGGAACAGATTGCTTGGCCACATACCCTGATATACCTTCAGTCACTCCCCCTTCAGTAGCAAGCGAAATCATGTATCCTCCAATTCATGACTGACACTTCTGGTATTGTGACTCTGCCCCCTTTCTGGATGTCCGACTTCCGACTGACACTGGACTGAACTGCCAAACCATCCAGGCTGGGGCACACTGTTCTTGTTATACAGCGCCCTCACAGGTTGGGAGGAAGATTGTTGACTAGGATTCATTCACTCTCCGTCACAACCTGTCATACAGTAAGAGAAATAAGTCACCAAAGTAAGGTAAAAATGTCCTTCTCCTTTTTCTCCTGTTTTTTTGCACATTTTTGAGACCCCAGGCACTTTTATCCACACATATGTATATTACAGGACGCCCGAGTTTAATGACTTTTTTTGTCACCATGGAAATAAACTAGGGAACGCATTTATTTTGACATCTGTATCATGTATAGTAAATGATTTATTGATATTTTAAAATGGACTAGTCACAGGCATCGCACACAAAAAAAGACCCCAAGGAGTTTTATCCACACATATGTATATTACAGGACGCCCGAGTTTAATGACTTTTTTTGTCACCATGGAAATAAACTAGGGAACGCATTTATTTTGACATCTGTATCATGTATAGTAAATGATTTATTGATATTTTAAAATGGACTAGTCACAGGCATCGCACACAAAAAAAGACCCCAAGGAGTTTTATCCACGCATATGTATATTACAGGACATCCGAGTTTACTGATTAAGGAACGTACTTATTGTGACATTTATATTAAATTATTTAGGTCATTAGGTCATTTATATTAAATTATTTATTTCTGTTTTAAAATGGAACATTTGCATGCAAAAAAAAAAAAAAATTATAATATAAAAAAGGTCTGGCATGCGTGGGATTTAAAACTATAACCTTCAGTTTGCAAGCGTGTTATGTATATATATATATATATATATATATATATATATATATATATATATATATATATATATATATATATATATACACACTTTTCAGTGCTACACCACTAGTTGAGAAAACAAGCAGTATTTTGAAAGATGATGTCAACCAGCTGAGAATTCTCGGGACTTTGTTATTATTTTTAAATTTTGGATATTTTAGGGATTTTTCGAGTCATCATCTATATCATCATCATCATCATTATTCTGCGATTCTTGATCTCTGATCTCTGAAAAATGTTGGTTTCCTGTCAGTGTAACGCTCATTGTGGTCCCTACTGGCACAAGGATGTACGGTTTCTCTCGATACTGGTTGATGAGAGTAACACTATTTGTGGACCCCACTGTACAAAATGGAATTGAAATTGAAAATTGAAATAAATGAATACATAAATCAATACATAGACATTTCTTTCTTTCTTTATCTTGATATTTATTTTCTTTTTCTCTATCAGATATAAACACTGCCATTTAATACTGTATGAAGCAAAAATAAATACTCAACAGTTCATGTTCAATTGTATATTAGTGAAGATTATATATCTATACTGTATATATATATATATATATATATATATATATATATATATATATATATATATATATATATATATATATATATATTACAGTACATTACCTGCTGTTTCTAAATTGCCTGCTGCATTTTCATCATCAAAATGTAAATTGAGATCCTGTCTTCTGCTTTTAAGTAAAAATTGTCTTTGGGCTGTGTAAGGAACATGAGCTCATTATATTTTCTGTCAAGAAGCCCTAGTGGCATGACCTGAAAAAACTTGTCATGTGACCTCCTCATGTGCAAGTCTCAGTATGGACTCTATGGGAGTAGCTGCTGTCTATGCCAGATAACTGTATTGAACTAGTTCTTGAGGAACTACCTGGAATATCAGAATTGACATGCAAAATTGCCAGGACCTTGGTTATTACAATGAATAACTTAGAAATCAGCTTGTAAAAGAATTAGCTTGAAAATCATAAGGATAATCCTTGAGTTTTTTTTTCTTTCTCCCATTGCCTTTGCCATAATTGGAATCTGTCCATGTGGTGCTGTGATTTATGTCATCGCTGTTTACTTCTTTGGAGGGCTGCAATGAATCTGTCATTTTCTGCCTGAGCTCACTAACTGGATCTTCAGAAAGAGCACATTGAGGCACTATCTGAATGGAAGCACAGAACTGATAGAATTTTTTTTTAAATTTTGCTTCCTTGGAACTGCAAGTCTTTGGCCTTGTTTAAGACTAAAACAGTTCTTATTGAATACCAGGAATTGGGCTTTATAAAAGCATTTGTTCGGTCTAAAAAGATAGCTGGGGTCTGAAACACTGTTGCCTAGGAGCACACAATTTTTACAATTTTTACCATACTCGTCCAATGCTTACCATTGAGATATGCAGCATTAAGACTTTTTTTCTGCTGGTTTGATTATATATATATATATATATATATATATATATATATATATATATATATATATATATATATATATATATATATATATATATATATACATGTTTTGTATTCAGCCGATGAAGGACTTGTAGTCGAAGCGTCCTGATAATTGATTTGTAATCAATTATTCTACCTTTTAAGTACCTGAAATATCATTTTCTTTTTTCCTTTTTCTTATATATATATATATATATATATATATATATATATATATATATATATATATATATATATATTAACTTTAGTGGGGTTCGGGGCGTGCTTTTAGTTTTTTTGCCCGTATAGAGAGAGAGAGAGAGAGAGAGAGAGAGAGAGAGAGAGAGAGAGAGAGAGAGAGAGAGACAAAAAGCAGTCTCCGTCTTTATTCCAGCGCCACTGTCTGGTGCTGATGGGTCTGCAAAACCTGTTTTCTAAAAAGTGGTAGTTTGATTTATGAGAATTTTATAAACATTTCATAAACATACTTTTCTTTCTTTCTTCTTTCTTTTTTGCTTAATATAGTGAATCAATGACGTGTATCTTATGAATATAATATACTACTTTTATGTTCATTCAATAAAAAAAATAAAAAAATTGTATTAAAACATTTGTATTTCACTTGATTCCCATATTTAACACCCCACAATTAATTGCATCTTTTGAGCAGCATCTTTTGGGAACTGTGCATTTGCTCGAAGCACATTTTGCAATTTGAGTATATCGCTTTACTAAGAGACCAAATAAGCTGTCTCTTTTTTTGTGTTTCTCACCTTGTTTGATATTTTCCATTTCGCAATTTGAGCAAAATAATTTGCTCAAACACCAAAACAACTTTTCATTTCATTCTTTGATATTTTATATATATATATATATATATATATATATATATATATATATATATATATATATATATATATATATATATATATATATATACTGCACAATGTATGTGTCCATAATTTGTTTGAAGTTCCAGTAGTTGTTGAGCTGTTTTGTTTTACCACTAGGGGACACTATTTGAGTTGAAACAACTTTATTGATCAAGATGACAACATGTAGTACACTTTACCCTGTATACTCCATTTTAATTAATAATGTTTACCTCATTAATCCTCATAACAAAAGCACTGAAATGTAAGTAGAGGGCTGGGTCTCCTGATGTTGAATTGCAAAAAATTTCCATTATTTTTATATTTGTATAACATTTTTTTAAAAATTGAAAGCATAATATATACTAAGATATTGCTTGCCCTTCCATTAATGCAGTGTGAACACATACTATAAAGCTGTGAGAATGTCTACACTAGCGGAAGTTTCTCGACTTGTTTTAGTTTACTTTTCTTACTCTCTTCTCCAGTTGCCTTTCTGAGCATTGTCATTTTGAAGTGTGTTTTGTCTTCTTGCCAGCTCCATGAATTATTTAGGATGTGAGCAGCAGTTGACATAATGAAAATGATTAATTATTGACATACTGCAAGACTTGTATGTACTTATAGGCTATCACTTGTTCTTTCATGACTTTTTCTACAACATTAATAATATTGTAGATCAAAATGTGCTGGTATGTTTTGCAATTTTTACAAATCTATTTCCACCTACTGTCTGAATGGTTGTTGTGTAGTTTTACAGTGCATTAGAAAGGGATGCATCTTACCTGCTTATCATAATACACCATTTACAATATGTAATTAAAATTAAACATTTTAAATCTAGTGGCTACACATGCATATGACTTTAAATTCAATTCAGTATGTATGAGTTCATGACATATCAATCACATGACTAGATTTTAAACAAATTGGGTATAATTTAAAGTTTTAAACAGAAGCTCACTGTTGCTTAAATAGGTAATATTGAATGTTGTATGAATATCTTAACTGCATTAACTTAACTGAATACCTTAACTAATTTAACTCCAATTCATAAGGATCTGACAATAATTTAAAGTGCAACCAAACTTTGATTAGTTTTGAATCAACCCACCTTGGGATCAATAGAATATTCCAAATATATAACACAAACCCAGTTGTATAAACAGCTAGTAAAGGCATATTGTGCTGTACATTAATGTAAATATGCAGGAGTAAAATATTTCTAGGATCTGGTTGTCAAGTATAACTGAGATTCAAAGACCACCATGTAAACTCATTGAGAAAATAAACAAAAAAAAACACATAGCTAGCTCATAGGATTCCTCCCAATGAATTGATGTTTAAGTATGACAGTGGGTCTATCGCTGTGTTGCAATTTTAGTGTTTGAAGCTACCATTAAGCCATCACTTTCAATGTATTTGTAAATTGAAAGTGGTGGCTTGATGACAGCTTATAACGCTACTTCTGACCTTGGTTAAAACCAGTAAAAAAAAAAAAAAAGATTTAGGTCCAACTATGTTGAAACTTCATATTAATTAATGAACAAGTCCATCAAAGTACTTTACCTCTCAGACTGGCTTCTCTGTGTTATTGTCACAGTGAGAGCTAATATCAGGGCAGCAGTGTTTGAAAGAGAATTGTGAAAAATGATCCAATCACCATCAAAATTCCAGTACATCTTCTCTTCTGAGTTGTGTACATATGTCACCCTGTGCCAGAGCCAATGCACCGCTCCCTCTGGCATCGTCACACAGACAGGACGCAAACCTGCATTCTGACTGTGACACCCTGCACACCACACAGCCATTCCTTTACCAAGTGAGCCACATGGAGATATACTAGGAAAATCTGAGGAAATCTGGTTCTAGGCATGGTCTTCAGATATAGCCAAATGATTGTACTTCAAAGTCCTCTTCAAGGACCGATGAATTACTGGTGTTTAGGCATTAACTGCCCATTAAACCCAGTTGTTCATCAACCCCCTTGTTCATCAATTATATTGGTATCTCTTAAGAGATAATCGTCCTCTCATTTCATCATCATGTCTAATTTAATTTGGTAAAATTTGCTTACTAATGGAAATTTGACGGAATTCAAGTTAAAGGTATATGATGTATTTATCTGTACTGAAGAAACAAAGGCAAGGATATGTGCTACTCAATATCAGTGTTTCTTGTTTATTAGACTTTAAGGGATTTAATTATTTTTAGAATAATTGCAATAGCTTTTATGTGGGTTACTATATACAGTAATTCATTCTGTAATTGAATTGTCTTGATGTTTTTACAGTGCACTCACAGACAAGTACTTTAAATTGATTTATACATAAGTATCGTAGCTGCTTGATTCCAGAATCTGGATTTCTGATGTTGCAATATATTGTAGCTTTTTTTTTTTACTGCTTTGGTAAACCCATGAATTTAGAATTTGCACAGTTTGAAAACCATGTGATCGGAGGCCTACTTTCCAGAACAAAAAACAAACTTTGCCCTTTGATAGCTTTTGAACTGGTAAATGTCACCTAAAGGGCAAGGGATTTGAACTCCATTGATCTTCCCATTCAAATATACGATAAAGGCACTTGCTTAAGTTTCTAAGAGAAAATCGGATTTCTAAAAATAAAATGTTAAATGCAAAAATACATGTAGAAATCAGAGCAGCCAATTCCAAAAAAATGAATCAGATACTAGTAAACCAGCAGATATATTGTGCCTGTAATTTTAATCATTCATTATTTCTCTTGCTTGGCAGAATTATTTTCACCCACTTACAGAAGTGCTGCTACAGTACAGACGTTTCTTTCATGTTGGTAGAACAAAGCTGTGTAAATTTACTGGGAATATCAAAAGACCACAAAACAAGGTGGTGTCTTTCCTCCTGTGAAGGGCTTCGTACCGTCAATTTCAAGCGAGTAAAAGGCTGTTAATAGCAGGCTCCGAAAGAATAGACATTTTCCATTTCATTTATTTGTCCTTGTTCAAAAATGGGCTGGGTCAACATAACTTGATTAAATGCTCCATGGAGGTGTGTGAATTGTGTTTTGAATTCATCCCGGATTCTGCATGGCTGTTACAGTCATATAAAGGATCGTGTCCTCAAACTGACATGTCTTCATAAGATTTACAATCATACAGTTTGACTGCTAAATAATTGTACAGTATGTATTATCAGAAAATACAGTATGTAATGTCAATGTATTATATATTTGATATAACCTGTTCTTGTTATTATATTCTACAGTGCTTTGAATGGCAGAACTGGATTAACAGTGGTCTCTTCTGATCTTGTCAACTTCTTTACTTCATTGGCTGTAAAGCATCTACACCAGCTTTCTTTCTTTTTTTTGTTCTTCCTTTGGGGGTAACCACTTGTTCCAGTATTGATTTGATCTCTTGAAGGTTGAAATACCGGATCATATGGGAGAGTAGGCAAAAACATTTTATTTAGAGTGACATCAATTTCACATATAGTCACACGGTGAGGAATTCTCGACAAGTCAGTTGCAGTAGGGTTGTCTATTTGTGGGTTAAAGATGCAGCTGTGGGAGAGTGAGTGTGGTAGGCACTCAATTTTGTATTAGGGGCACGGCTGTCTCTAGTAATTCTGTTAAGCCTGTGGCCAGACCATGGCAGTTGACCTTTACTGCAGGAGGTGATATACGGTATGGTACCAGGAAGGAAGAAGTGTAGACAGTCCTTTGCTACAGTGTGGTGCTTGAAAAATATGCAAATCTCCAATTAAAATAAAAAAAGCAAAGAAAAGATATTCATGACAAAAATAGCTACTGATAAAGCTAACAAGAAATAAGAAAATGTAATTTTTAATAACCTGTCTGTTATGGTGAATCAAAGTTAAATATGTTATAAAAGTTAAATAGATTTGTCTATGAGCTAAAGCAGTCTTTTCTTGAGCTATATGAATCAATTGAGCTGATGTACAGTAGTTATCATTATTATTGTATGGTAAAAATGTACTATGTACTCTACATGTCAGCAATTGAACTATACAATTATTTTTTTAGGAACTACATGTCTAGTTAAATATTATCTATACCAATACAATACAGACACTCTTGTCAAAATACGCCCACCCACTGCAAACTAATGCGTATCCTAGTTAAGACCAAGATTGTTAAAGCTACTACAGGAAATCCAGGGCTGAAGCAGCCAAGTGTCCCTTCCTGAAAAAATATTAATGGTTTTAATGGCCTATCCTGCCACACAGTTCAATATTATCTGTTGCAAACTAATATAAATAAAAAAATAAAAAAAATAAATATCATTAACATGAGACATTTAAGGATTGTTTCCAAAGATGTTCAGCTTGCCAGTGCGAGAATGGCTATCTAGTGGATAGCTGCATCTCAAACAGGGCTGGAGTTTTTATTTTTATTTTTTATAAACCCTGGTCACATTTCACAAGCTGAATAAAATGAAAAGGAGGTTTAATTTATAAGATGCCTTTTGATTTGTAGAGAAAAACTGCCAGAGCAGATGTACCAGGAAAGAGGATTAGATTGTCCCTTCTATGACGCACACAAAATGTCCTTTTTTTCCCTAAGAAACCTCCATTGAAGCAAGGCCTCCTTTGGTGTTAAGCTACAGAGATGCCAAAGAAACTGTTGTACGAGGTTACAATGGACAGCTCTCAGCAGACCAGACAGAGTATGTGAGAAGGGAGCTAATATTCTTCAGGGTTTATAGCTGTTGGATCCTCACACTCAGAAGCTGAATATATTTGCAAATTTAGCTGCAGTCATTAGCAATTGTAGAATTAATTAAATACCCCCAGTCAAAAATATTTCAGTATTTTAAAAAAACAAGAAAGCATAATGTGAATACAGTGAAGGTGATACTTTTATGGTAGTTTAATAAGTTAATTCACTCTTTATTACCATACAGTTTCATATATTAAGCTACTTTGCAAGAGGAAATGCTGTAAAATGTACACATTGTATAAGCATTTACGAACCTACCAGGTTGCTATAAGGCTTCTTATTATAGGTGTACTAAATCAACAGAAGCTGGTTATTTTCTTATATGTGTGTGTGTGTGTGTGTGTGTGTGTGTGTGTGTGTGTGTGTGTGTGTGTGTGTGTGTGTGTGAAAGGATGGGGGTTGGGGACGTCTCTAACAATGAATGAGAATCAAAAGAGTTTCTGCACTATCACAATATGCAGAATTTCAACTTGGAAGCACTACCACAATTAAGGTATTTCTGAATCAGCAGCAACTTGTGTAGTAAAAGGGATCAACTTAGGTTAATTTTATAACCATGTGCAGCAGTTAACTCAGCTCTACCACAGTGATATGCCTACACTCTGTCAGTTGCTAGGCAACACAGGAACATTTTTGATCTGCTACACCCCAGCTTCGTTCATCGTAATCTTGAATGCTACATTTCACGTAATGAGGGTCATCTTATAAATTAACCAGTAAACCTATTCAGTGGACAGAATCGTGAATCTAAATACAAGTTTACAGGCATTTTAAGCTCTTCCAACCTTCTGCGCCATGTCATTTAGTTAATGAGAAACAGAGAAACAGTCAATATGCATGTTCTAATTAGATTGTAATATTTTCTTTACTAATATTGATGATATTGCTTAAAACATACTTATAAAAGCACAGTAATAGGATCCCAGAATCCTGTATAGATTAATTTAAAAAATAGAGAATAATAACTCTTCATAAACTAAAAGAAAGTATTTCAAAATTACACCTTTAAATGCAACTAGTAGGTTCCTAGTAAAAATGACCACTTTTCATGGGTAATCTCACAAAAACCTTAAAATATTATGAAATGTTAATCGTTTAGGATATAATGTAGAGGATTGTTACAGTATAGAGTCTTGGGTACATCAATTCACAGTTTCTTGCATGCATTCTGGTTATCTAGGTATCAGAGTAAATATGTATAAATTGTAAAATAACCAAGGGCACTTGTAAAAAAAAAAAAAAAAAAAATTAGCAGACATTAAAAAACATCAGCTTTATGTGCCTATAATTTAATAAGCTGTGTACACAATATAGGATTTACTTGTATTTAAGTTCAGAAAATCAGAATACGAAGTCATTTATTTCATTCTTTGTTTGTTGTATAAAAGGCTGGAATAGCTTGTATTTGAAGAGCTCAGTTCATTCTGCAACCATTTCTATTATAAAGTATAAAGTGTAAAGCTGTTGTTTTTTTTGTAAAACTGTATAATATTGATATTATAGATGCTTAAATTAATATTCAAATTATATCATTAAAAAAAAAAGAAAGTAACAAGCAAGGCTATTTTATTGTAATTAATTGAATCTGTTGTCATGGCACTGAAGCTAATGCTGAATAGCAGCTAGCTCTATACTCTTAATAATCTGTGGGATCCTTGGGGTGTTGTCTCATGTTATTGTACTGCCAGTTTTGTTGTCTGGATAAATTTATGCAAAATATGCTTGCACACTGCTGATCGCCGTACTCCTCATATATATCCAGGGTGATTAAAAAGTAAGTTTACCACATTAACGTACCATATCATTGATGTGGTAAACTTACTTTCTAGTCACCTTGTGTATATATATATATATATATATATATATATATATATATATATATATATATATATATATATATATATATATATATGAGAAACAGGTGTTTGTTGTTGTTGTGAAGCAGAGAGAAGCGAATTAGCAGAGACAGAATTGTTCTGCCGAGATTCCTTTTAAAAATGAATTTAGCGGCATATGTTGTGGACCACAGCAACGTGTTAATTGTTAGTTTACAATTGGCAGATTGTGTTTGATCATTTATTAGTGTAATAAGACTGAGTATGGCCCTGAATCAACTGAAGGCTCATTCTTATAGCGTTAAGGATTTTTGTTACAATATACACACACTGTTAACATCCCAGTCTGTACGCATCATGTCACCTCCGCAATGAAATCAACTCTTTTGTCTTAATAAGAAACGCGTGCTGTGTAACTGCCTCCGAAATGAAAATCATTTTATGTTGCAACAAAGTTGGAAACTATATTGATCGTTTAAAAAAAGTAGTAACGCAGTCATATCTCTGTGGTGAATATAGGCTGTCAAAAAGCATTCAGTTTTTTGGCATGTTCAGCAAACATGCGGCAAAGCAAAATTGAATAATAATAAAAAATTAAAAAAAAAAAACAACTGATTTAACTTTTTTTGGAATAAAAACTCAGTTTGGGATTCTTGCATGTTGTATTAAAATTTGGTGCACTTTGAAACGATTCACGTCAGATTTTGAATGAAAATTAATTCAGGATTTGTGCTTTTTTGTACTGTGTTTTAATTCTTTAACGAATTGGATAAAGCAAAAGCAGAATATACTGCATACATGAAACCCAGCAGTTACGTGTAATTCTAACTTTTATTCACAATATCATCTCATTAACTTACTCCAACAGTTTATCCTTCATTTAAATATAATGAACAAAAAGCTGGGACCCCAACAGGTTCGTTATAGCGAGGGAATACTGTGTATAGTGACCAGACCTGTGCATGCAGAATAACCAGACCAGGTAGTTCAAACAAACGTCAAGGTTTATTGTGGGGTTTTCACATATAGTTTCAACACTGGAATTAGATTCCAGTACACAAAATTCATAGTAGTTAACCCCATACAGTTCCAGGGTAAAGAAAACAATAAATAAAGAAATAGTCACAATGGTGTCAAATTATAAGTAGGAGGAGATTATAGATCCAGCACAGCCGGTTTGAAGAATCTACACAGCCTCCCCATAGGATGAACGTACAGAGGACAGGGCATAGACAAACTACAGCCAGGTCTTCAGGTCAGAGAACCGACCTTAATGACTGGAGTGGTGCTCTTTTATAGGGAGCTAACTAACCAGGTAATTGGTTTCTACAGGTGTGTGGCCAATCTGGCCTGATTAGGTTTAAATATCTTCAAGGATTAACACCTAACTAGCCACACCCCAATTAGTTCCTTGATGTCATGGCAGGCTGGTTCCCAGGCACCACAGGTCCCCTGGTGATCAGTTAAGGCTATTGCGGGCTTGATCCCAGCCCACCATAAGC
This sequence comes from Acipenser oxyrinchus oxyrinchus, assembly GCA_030684275.1. Taxonomy (NCBI): domain Eukaryota; kingdom Metazoa; phylum Chordata; class Actinopteri; order Acipenseriformes; family Acipenseridae; genus Acipenser; species Acipenser oxyrinchus. The sequence continues at coordinate 37,646,783 of CM060254.1, forward strand.
GCCTCCTGGTGGTGACAGTGGGAGCTTGCTCACATTCCCTCCCCCTTTGTTGTCAGGCAGCCTAGACAAATTAGCATTAATGTGTTCCCTACTAGCCCGGTGTTTCATGTCAAAACAGTGGAGCTGGAGAGTCAAGAACCATCAGGTAATTCGCGGGTTGCTGTCTTTTTGGCTGTAAAGCCACCTGAGGGAGGAGTGGTCTGTAATTAGTGTGAAGCGATGACCCCACAAATAGTATCTCCACTTCTCAACGACCCATCTAATTCCCAGACATTCCTTCTCGATTGTGGCATAGTTTTGTTCTCTAGGGAGGAGCTTCCAGCTCATATATATGATATGATGCTCTTCCCCGTTGAACTCCTGGGCCAACACTGCACATGCAGCAGATGCAGCAGTCTGTAAAATAAAACTTTGAGGGCCAATTGGCCCTGTTTTAGCTCTTGGAAAGCTGCTTCACATGTGCAGACCAATTAATTGGTTGATTCTTCCTACCCTTAGTGAGTTCTGTGAGGGGTGTAGCGAGAGTGGCAAACTGTGGAATATACCGCCTATAGTACCCTGCTAGCCCCAAAAAATACCTGAACCTGCTTCAGTGTTGTTGGGCAAGGGTACTGTTGAATAACTGCCACCTCTTTTTCCTGTGGCTTCACCCAGCCCTGCCCCATACTGTACCTGAGACATTGGGCTTCTGAAAAAGCAAACCTGCACTTTTTCAGGTTAGCTATTAGCCCTGCTTCCCTAATGAAGTTCAGCACCACCTGCAGCCTCTGCACATGGGATGGCCAGTCATCACTGAAGATGATGACATCGTACAAGTACGCCCCTAGCGTAAGAGGCATGCGGTCAGAGGACCTGATCCATCAACCGCTGGAACGTAGCCGGTACCCTATGGAGACCAAACGGGAGGACCAAGAACTCCCTCTTTCCAGAGTTTTACAGGTTAATGTAATAAATCTGGTGAGACTTCGGTCTCCCAGGCTGATGGACTTGATAGTTAACTGATCCTATCTTTTCGACTATTTCCATAGGGACATGCCACCAGGCTAGGAACTTGTGTTGGTCTGAGGGTACTAACACCAGGACCTGATCCCCCACTTGAAACTCTTGGGCGCACGCTCCTCTGTTTTACTGACTAATTCAGCTAGTTTGTCTCAGAGTTGAGTAACATACTCCGTGACTGCCTGGCCTCTAGTAGGTTCAGCTTCCCAAATTTCCTTTTTTACATCCAAAAGGCCTTGGACTGCTGACAAAAACTCAAAATTGGTTAAAGCTGGTAGATGCCTGGGGCACCTTCCTGTAAGTGAACATGAGATACGGCAGTAGTGTATCCCAGTCCTTCAGATATTTTAGTGCGCATGGATCTCCTCAGTCGCGAGAGGCACCCTCTGGCAACCAGAGCTGGGCAGACTCCAGCTGTGGGTCTGGCCCCTGAATGGGACCGTCTGTCTGCCTTAGGGCTCTCAGACACGATAGTTAATACACTGCACAATGCTAGGGCCTCCTCCACAAGGGCACTGTATGCCTATAAGTGGAGATATTTTCAGGATTGGTGTATGACCAGAGGTCATGATCCCATCTAATGCCCTATAACAACTATTTTACAGTTTATGCAAGATCTGCAGGTAGGTCTCCCTCTACACTGAAGGTGTACCTAGCAGCTATATCTGCATGCCATGTTTCCATTGACTCAGTTTCCCCTGGCGCTTTTCAGGAAGTTGGGTACCTTTTTAAGCGAGGCATTTCAGAGTAACGTGCTTGCCTTTTTTCTGTCCCATGTGATTCTCCCATAGAGATCACTATCAGTGATCGCGCATAATCTGGTTTGTTTACTTTTTTGCTGTTTAAAACTTTAGTAAAGGCTTAAGAGCTGCTGTGTATATATATATATATATATATATATATATATATATATATATATATATATATATATATATATATATATATATATATATATTAATCTCACATATCACACAGAGCTCTTTTTCATTTACAATTTTTTAAACTGTCACATAAATAAGTGCAAGGTATTTTTGCCATTTGTACTAGTTATAAACAACACTAGTTATAAACAACACTAGTTATAAACATGTCCATTTTAACCAGAATCTCATTTATCTGGTTTTGACTTTGCACTGACTGATATTTTGTTGGTTCAGATAAATAGACACAAAATCATCTTAATGAACATACATAAACACAATTCAAACAAATACAATGATAAAATGGATATGTAAATATTGTGTGTTACATTACTTTGGGCAATACAAATTGTAGCGATCTACTGTGGTTAAATGCTGTTGACTAAAAGCATGCAAAAATACTTGAGTATTAAAAAAAAAACACAATTCATTTTGAATTATCTGTATGTAAGGTAAAATATAAATGTAAAAGTATTCATAAAAATGAATATATTTTATATATTATCTTATTGTGATATAGCAGGTGTTTTATTTCCCCTCCCTTTATGGATTAACCTACATTTACTCAGAAAAGGATAACCCAAACACCAATGTAAAACAAAATCTGATTGAAATTAAATTTTAAAAATTTTTTAAAAAAATTACAGGGGGGCAAATTAGTTATGTTAAAAGTAATGGATAACTGTAGAACTGCATGCAGCTCCTCAGAGGAAATATACTGTATCTGAAAACAGGCAGTTTGTTCTGGAAACAATGTGAATCAAAGGTACTCTTATACCGACACTATTTGAAAAACATTTGCTCTGTCTGTGTTTGTATATTGACCCATTTTACTGTGTTCATCATTAGTAACATCATACCCAGGTGTGGTGGGTGGGAATGGGATGTCCCTTAGAAAACATTGCCAGCAAGCAGATTTTTTGCTAGAATGCTTCCTTCACACAGAAACCAGACCTGCGATGATGTAGGCTGATACCAGAGACTGCACATGCAACGCTTTAAAGATATCTGTTATGTTACAAAAGATGAAAGAAAGAAACATCTTGGATTGTATTGTTTATAATATTTATACAGTGATATTATTATTATTATTGTTATTATTATTATTATTATTATTATTATTATTATTATTATTATTATTATTATTATTTATTAGCAGACACCCTTATATAGGGTGACCTACAGTCGTAAACAAAAATACATTTCAAGAATATATTAACAAATGGAAACTATAGTAACCTGTAGTACTTTCTCTAGAAATTTGAAATATCTATTTAAATTAGTATTTGAGAACTGCAATTTACCTCAATGTGGAAAATGATTGTGGACATCATATATTATACATTTTGGGCCAATTTAATAGGCTATTAATAAGGTGTTTTTGTTTTAAATCCATCAATCAAAAGAATGATTGATTTATCAACACTGTCACAAAGGTTATGCCACGGTGAATCAAAAATGAGTTATGTCTCACTAATTAAGTACTGTGTTGACAGTGTATTACCAAACAAGATTGTCCAATTTAATGAGTAGTCTCATAATGTTTTTGGAACGCTTAACAACTGAGAGCTCTGGGACAAGATGTGGATCTCCAGTTTTGTACCTTCATTGATCAGTACTTCTTATGAAGCCGGTCAAGTCAAACGAATGAAATCCAGCAACAGGATGCACACCACAGTTTGCAGGATATGAGCAACACTGTTATAGAGAGTACAGCAGTGTTCCAATAGTACAGCTAGGGGATGAAACCAATTATCCTGGTGAGTCTAGTCAGATGACCCAGCCTAGGAGAGAAAGGAACCTTAATGGGTGCCAATAAAGGGTTAAGAGGCCAAGAGCCTCTGAGAAGTTGATGGTTGACTCGGATCTCTGTTTGTTGTTGGAGAAAGTTAATAGAACAGTAGAAAGGAAGCTGGATAAGTTGGGGATACCATTTACGCATATGGGTGTGAGTGGCCTGTAGTAGAAGATAGAAAGCAACGAATAACTATGATTCCAGGATGGCAGCTTGTCTTGGGGACAGAAATGATATTCCTAGTCCAGCCAAGAGGTACGCAGGGGTTAAATTGTTAAAGAGTTTGGTATGCCAACAGCAGACTCTCCTGATATTTAACCAGTAACAATAACAGTGTTGCAAGGTCAGGCGCTGAATGTGCTTTTGTTTTTGTCAGTATCCTGGTTGGGAAACGCCACTACCTGCACAAGGCTCAATAGACCAGTGAAGAAAGAATTCCAGTAGTCTCTGTCGAAAGTTCAATGCATGGGCCAACGTCTAGGTATCTGCAGGAAAAAGACTTCTGAGTTTGATAATGTTATGCAAATGGCAGAATGCAGTTTTAGTTTTCGTTGTAAAGAGTGCAATTCTTACAAAAAGAAGTTCAAATATATTTCATAAACTTTGTAAGTGCAGTTGTGATCAGTCTCAGTAATTATATACCTATTTTTTGACCTTCAGTGTCTGCTCTTCTTTAAAAAAGAACCATTTTACCACCATTTACTATGTTATAACTCATGGTCCCCCTGACAGCAGTTAGATTTCAGTGTCATTGGTAATTCCCCATTAGGGTCACATCTCCTTGCTCTTATCTTATTCAGCCTTTAATGACATCACTCTCAAACCACACTCTCTGCTTTACTTTTTAAAATGCCAGAACGTCTCAATTAATGTGATGAATTGATTTAGCTTTCATTGTTTGAATATTCATTTTGCGGTTTAGTTTGATATTATGCATAATGGATAATGCTGGCTACTGTATGCAGTCTGTTAGGCACGGCATGTTTAAGCAATGAGTGTCTAGTTTAATCATTGGAAAGGCTATGTCAAACCAACGTTTTCCAAGGACAACTATGGCTGGATTTATTTTTCCTGCTAAATACCATCAGATGCATGGGGAGCGTGGCTCCTGTTGATTTTGCAATGGTGTCGCGGTGGTGTTGTGTGAAAAATGTTGTGGGCGGCGCACATTCACATTCATTCTCCTCTCATTCACAGACTGTCAGTGGTGCTGTCTTCAGACTACAGTCATTCTCCAGACTGCGATACTCCAGGCAACAGCGAGTAAGGGGGGGAAAAGGAAATACCACCGGCATGAATCGAGTATAGCATCTTTACGCGTCTTGGGAATACGTTTCTCTGTTGCAAGCTCAGTTTCCTTAGACATTTCAACTCAAGTCCAGGTCTTGGAAAGGGAGAATATGACAGTGTCAATTTCAAGATTTCTGGCGCTCTGTCAGTTGCTCATCATTTGTGAAATGGGTAAGGAACAAAAAATCGCATGTTATGTTCTCTGACACTGAATGTCAATACATATTGTATTTTACATGATATCACGCTGCATTAACACGGTGCACATTGTCGAATGACGATCTGATTGTCTGAGCTGACAAGCAGTATGCTTGGAAGTTCGTATGCTGTAATAATATATCAGTTTAGTTCCTACCTTTTATTTTTCCCACCAGATTATATGATCAATAGAATATTTGTAATACATATTTATATTAGCGTTTTTTGTGTTTTTTTAATGCCAGGATTAACATATAAAGGCATAATAGCACAAATATCTAATCTGTCTGTTTATAGCATTTGTCAAAAACTAGGTACTCATCTAAATAAGAAGGTTGTTATGTATATCACACATGGTTGCTTCATGCTACATGCATGTGGCATTACTAAACGCTTGTTTTCCCAATATACAGCAATAATCAATACCCTGTACCCTGTCTATTAAATTGAAATTATCTGTGTCTATAATTCTTAAAGTAGCCTATAGTTAATTAACCATTACTAAATGTATCAGTTAACTTTGTTACATTGAAGTGAATACATTTTTATACTTGAGCTAAATAGTTATTATTAGACTGTGTCAATATATTGGAAGGCCATGTTTAGCATGGTAAGAGTAAGAACATAAATATTTGACAAACATTTAATTCAGTTTAGTGAAATGGCCCTGTTGAAGTGGCATTGTGAATTATAGGTAGCGAATGAATGTCAAGATCATAAGTGCTGACAACATTTTCTACATCCCTGTTCCTAGAATAATTTCCAGCTGCCCAGTTTCTGTTTCTCCTTTGTTCAAAATGTTTTGTTTTTTTAAATGCTATGTTTGAAATACAAACATAGCATTTAAAAAGACATTTTTTTTTCTTTTTTTATCAGTGATCACCCACCACATTCAATAACAGTTTTCGTAGGAATCTTGGTAAAATTAAAAGAAATGAAAAAAAGAAATGAAAATTTGATTGAATTACTATGTTTATAAAGCCCTAGTTCTGAACTGAGCTTCATTATTATGCACTTGTTCAGTGTGGAAGTTTCATACAAAGGACTGATATGGTTGGTTTAGCCTATTGGATGTGAATCCAGACAAAGATTTAAATAGCTTGCCAATCCAGCCTTTATTAGTGAAAAATATCCCTTTGTATTAGAGAGCTTTTGAACTGAGATATTTAATGTGCTGGTACCTGCTCTATAGTGACTATTATTTTTGCTTTATGCTGTGCATGGTTTAAAGGATGCTTTGAGGAATTCCGATGTATGAAGGAAGTGACATTTCATTGGAAGTTATGGCCATGTGTGAGTGTGAAGAATCTATGAAAGTGAAAGAAACACTGATTATGCACCTTCTTTCTTTTTCAGGTTGTATTGTTAAAGAGAATATATATTTTTTATTTAGATTGTTAATTTTAAGCATATTTGCACAATTCATCCAAGTCTGGTAACAGTGGAATGCATTTTGATTCACCATTTACTACAGTATGATTGATTTGATCTGACAGTTCTCAACAACCCCTAACAAGGGGAGGGTTTTTGAGTTGGAGTTTTGATAAACTTATAACAGGTTTTCAATCAGATTCCTAGTAGAGCTTCTAAAATGCCAAACATGAAATATTTTTCAATATGCCACATGCTCTAATATGGTTTCATTTACTGCATGAGTGAGTTGAGGCAATGGGTCCACATATACTTTATTTAGTTCAGAGGTGAATGTTTTTTTGGTGTGAAATTGTGTAATATTTTCTCAAGGTATGTGGAAATCACACTTCTGCAGCTTAATGCATTTGCAGAGCAAGGTATCTGCTTCACCATGCAATTCTCAAGCCTAAACTACTGTATCAGTAGCAGCCCCAAAACAATAGCAACAATGTAATTCTGCAACTAGACATTTAAAGACATGAAGACCTAGGATTACATTTTAATTATGTTGCCTCTTGTAATCAAGTAACAAAAAACAAACAGACAGTTGTGTTAAAATGACGATGGTCCACCAGATACTGTGAGGTTATGAACCTGATAAAGAGCCAGTCCTTCTTAAGGGCTAGTGGATCCTGTTGGATCGATGTCTGGCTTCACATAAAATAGCATTAGCTACATGAGAAAGTCAAAGACACCATGATCAATTAGTGTTGGCTACTGTAGGCCACCATCGTTTCTTTGGTTATTCCTGAACATGTTAGTTGCAATAGTCATTATTTCAATAATTTAATATGTGTCCATTGGAACCAAATAACTTCCAATAAATTATTTTATACCCTTTTCTTATCCGCCTATATTACAAAGTGGCCCCTTTAAATTATATGATTACACATCATTTTTGACCTAATACTTTTTAGTGTTCATATATTTATTTTTTATTTTTTACATAAAGCAATCTACCTTCATAGTGGTTAGAATGGTGACTACTAATTCAGAATCATCACATGGACCTAGTATTTTGAGTTTGCCATTCCTTTGCTTTTGGTTCCAAATGTTGTATCTTGCTTCTTGTTTAATACATTTGTTATTGTCTTTGTTTACATAGGCACAGCTGAGGAAGTGGGTTACCTATAAAAGTACTGGTGAGAATTTTATTAAAACAAAGATCTAAAGCATTGCCCTTGCATAGACTGTTGTTATAAATTAAACAAGTGGCAAACTCCATTAGAAAAGGCCTTCTATGGTAAGTTCTGAATAACCTATTAAGACTACTTAAATGGACAATATAAAGCACTGAGTTGTTTTTTTTAAAGCAAAAAATTGAACCTGAAACACAAATGGAATTAATAATGGATTGAATTTATAGAAAACTGAACCTTAATTGCTGATCCTACACACAATACAGCAATAGCTACAGGTTTTTAATACCACACAAAGAGACATTTCCAGATTTTGTTCTGCTGAAGAATGTGACCAGAACACAAGCAGTTGAAATAATGTATCTTGGGGCAGCCTATGACCTTTTTGGTCGAGACAAATCGGAGTCAGTTTTAATTATCTTAAACAGTGTCTGATCTTAATACAGCTGTTCTCAAACTTAATTCAGATGGTGTTTTACTGGTGAGATGTATTGACCCACTTATTAACATTGCTACATATGACAAAATTACAGTGAAATAAGTTCATGATTATAAACTGTGTTTTGTGATGTTAAAATCCACCACTGTTTTGATCATTAAAATAGACCACATTGGGCTGATATGTGCTGTGTTTATTAATAATAATAATTACTGTCTAATACTTTGGCATGTTTGGATAGAAACTGTTTGCAGATGTTTTTTAACTGCGGCTGGAGATACGTTTGTCACACTTCAAGTCACTTATCTCATCATCACAAAACTTGGTATTAATATGATTTAGTTTAAGTTCTTGAGAGTATTAGATTCTGCAGTTGCCCGGTAGGGGGAGAACCGGTTATTCAGTTGTCATGAAATTGGGTAGTTATTGAGAGTATCATATTCTGGGCATATATGGAGGTGTCTGTATGTCACACCTTTTGCATAAATCTATAGCATCTCTTATCAACTTGTGATTAAACATTTAATTGCAAATTCTTACTCTATACTATTCTGTAATAATGGTGATTTATGTTATAGTCATCAACTTTTTCATCATACTGATACTGTAGCTCTGATTTTGAATGTACAGCTGTGGTGGGGGATGTATGTTATTAACTTACCTGCTTTAGATGGCTTCTCAATGTACACATGATAATTTCACTATCAATGTGGAATATGAAGTCACTTTTGATTAGGAATAAAGTACAGTGCTCTATGCTGACTCATGCAAAATGGCTTTTATAGAAAAGTTTTTTGTACTGTATGTACAGCATTTTCTTACCATGGTTCCACCATAATGCATGTTCATTGAAAAAAAGGAAACACATTTCTAGTAGTCAGCAATAGGGGTATTTGATGACCAGATGAGTCTATGTTAGACTCTACTGCATTCAAAATACATTTAGCTGAACAATTCTTCTTTCCTTTCCATTTATAACAAATGGAGCTGGATAAAAAAAAAAAAAAGATTTTGGAAGCTAGCCCTCAAGTGGGAGTGGGTTTCAGTATTCTGTGAATTATGCTGTCAGCTGCAGGATTTGTTTTGTGTGAGCTAGCAGAGAGAATGTTCTTCAATGTTGCCAGTATTCTTCGCTGCGTATCCATGCAGGGAGTCCTAGGTCTTTTGTGTGAGGTTATGTGACTGTGACACTCAGTCTGCTAGTGATTTGTCTGGGTGGCTTCACCACTGAGAGAGAAAGCTCTCAATGGGTAGTATAAAGTAAGAAAGTGTAATGTGCTTCCTAACATGGGAACCGTTGCAATGCTTGGATACCTTACACAGAGAAGCAAACATTGTTACAGCTGTCTGTCAGAGATTCAATAAACCAAGGGGAGTTGCAGTGCCAGCCTTTAAAATGTATGCTATATGATAGTAACATTATTATTATTATTATTATTATTATTATTATTATTATTATTATTATTATTATTATTATTATTATTATTGTTATTAGCAATAGTAGTAGTTGCAGTAGCAGCAGCAGTAAACATTTACGTTTGTATAAACTACAGGAGTTTGCAGCCTTATTGTTTGTGGTTGTTTACAGCTGTAATTTTATCTCCTGCTTCACGCTCATGGGTTTATACTGCCAACCATGGCAAAGTTTCAGCCTTTTTAGGTGGAGTTAGTGTACTTGAATGATAATAATAATAATAATAATAATAATAATAATAATAATAATAATAATAATAATAATAATAATAATGTGGTCTTGTTAACAACCAAGGCTAGTGTTTCAGACAGCTCGACAGGAGTTAATGGCTTATAGAAACCCATGTTTTTGTTATACTAATGACTGATCGGTTAATTAATTATCAAGGACAAGGGTGACTAGCCATGTGTCCAAAAAAAATAAATAAAACTAGTTGTGACAGCTCCAGTGAAAGCAGAAGAGGCATACTATTGACTGGGCAGTACAGAATTATTGATTTCTTGCCCTGTGTGACAATATATTTGTGAGTAGGTGTGGGATTGTCACATGTTGTTCCCGCACTGAAGCATACAGACAGGTAGGTGAGAGCCGGAATGGAGGCACGGAGACTCAGAAGTACAGTGAAACACGCCAGCACGGCGCTCAGGATTTATTTACACATAAAACAAAAAAAAACCCAATAATGTCATGTGACACTACCAGCAATGGTATCACACAGAGGATGGTACAAGACTGTAGAAAATCCAAAAATAAAACAATACAACAAACTATAAATCAAAGGTGCCATGAAAACAGCAGGCCTTGCAGCAGCCCCGATCATAGTCACTGCTGCTGTACCCTTGAGCAAGGTATTTTACCTAGATTGCTCCAGTAAAAACCCAACTGTATAAATGGGTAACTGTATTTAAAAATAATGTGATATCTTGTAACAATTGTAAGTTGCCCCGGATAAGGGCGTCTGCTAAGAAATAAATAATAATAATAATAATAATAATAATAATAATAATAATAATAATAATAGTGATCGCTATGTTTTTATAATGACACTCCACTGAGACATGCCCACCTGCCTGCTGGAACAGCTGATTGCTTTCAGTTGCTGCTCTACACAGACAGGTAATCGTCCCCGGCAGAGTGCCACAGCAGTTAAACAATTAATTAAATCAATCTATTTACAACAATTAATCCAAAAATATACAACAAACTACATATTTCCCATGTGCGGGGCTTCTGCCCTGCCACAGTGGGCTAAAACTTTTTCTATAAAATAAACAAGTGACAAACCCTTTAGAAACAATCTTCCTTAGATTTCTTAAACAAAAAAAATACAGTACTGAGAATGGAACCTAGAGGCACATTTGAAAATAGTAATACTGTATTCTATGTTGAGCTGTTGAATTTTTAGAGAACTAAACTTAAATTGATGATGATACGCTCATTACAGCAACATCGACAGGGTTTTAATAACACACAATTAACAGACATGTTCAGCCTTTGTTCTGCTGAAGAAAGTGACCAGAAATCTGCATTTAAATTGAAATTAGACATCTTTTTTTGTTTTGCATTGTATTGTGGGCTCTAGTTTTTTTCTCAACCACCTGAATAATGTTTGATATTCACAAAACTGGTTCTACTGTAGACTGCATCTTTAAAAACAGGCTTTGACATATTTTAAATAAGTTAAAGCACTGTGGATATTGCCCAGTATAACTCTCAGAAGACTAATTTGAAGCATTCCATGCAAACATGTGGTAGGTGGTGTGAGTGAAATGACATTGGTAGCACCATGGTTGGCTTAGCAAAAGGTAGCACTCCAGCAGTTCAGGTTCAATCATCCAGCATTGAATCCAGAATGTAATGAGGTACAGCAGGCTTGTGGATCTCCATACTCACTGTACATGACATGTTGCCCTGGAAGTGCAAACCCACGTGGGATGGGCATAATGTAGTATGGACATCATTAATAAGGCATAAATACAGTATATGTTGATTATTTATCTGAAATACTATTTCATGGTTGAGCTCTGGGACTTCTTTTTGATCGGCTTTTGGGACGATGCTAAGAAAGATCAATTAAAACCATCTTACTGTTTTAAAAAAAATACAGATTCTGTCTTGTTGCTATTCAAAGGCTATCTTTTTTGTTTAGTGGTAACCATATTTCAGAATTTTTTTTTTTTTCTGTCACCCCCTTCGTCCTTCTTTGATGCAGCATCTCTTTGGTTCCAGCCACCCACACTTGCTTGACCCGTGACCTGTGTTGACGCAATCATACTTTGATAGCCCTTCTTTTGGGTCACAAGATGTGAGATCCCAGGCCACATTGTAATTAAATAAAGAGTAGTTTGGATTTCAACTGCTCTGTCAACTCATTCTTAAAATCATCAATGTCCATTTTAAAAGACTATACGCTTTAAGAATTTGGCCTTATGTGATGGCCTTTCATCCAGGATAAATTGGAAGGTTGCGTTAGTCAGGAAGATCCTGCTTGGGAACAGACCTGAACCAATGGAAATGAGAAAGCTGGATCACAGCATCCTTTGGGTGATTGCCTCACATGTTTAAATAGAAAATGAAAAAATTGGGTTTTTTAACCTTTTAGTCTGTTGAGGCTTCAAACAGATACAGTATGTTCATTATAATAATTGAAGCAGAAGACGCTGGTATGACTTTCCAGTAGGATTTTAGAAGCACATGTGAATCGCTCTGAGCTAACTTTCTCTTGGTTGCTAAAATATATATATATATATATATATATATATATATATATATATATATATATATATATATATATATATATATATATATATATATATATATATATATATATATATATATATATATATATATATATATATATATATATATATATATATATATATAGAAACCGCTGAAAGAAATATAAAATGCTTACTCACTTCAGGCCCCATTTCAAAGAAACATTTTTTTCCTGGGAAATGTATTACTTCCAGATTTATATCGTTGTACCTGTCTTCAGGTGACTAATTTAAGCTGGGATTCAGTGCAAATTGATTTTTGAAATCTCTTCCTTATCTTGTAATATTGTACTACAGCTTTATATTTTGAAAGGAGTTTCTTTAGTCTTCTGCCAGTCAGAATATCTTTACAGGAGATTTGCTCAACACATTTTGATGCCTTGTTGCATGAAATGCCTACCTGGCTATGATATGAGCTGACTATTAAAATGAATAGAAAGAAGGACATTAAACATTAACTTCCTGGCATCGTCAATGCAGTATAAAGCATTTGGTTGAATTAGAGGCTGTTTATTTTGTAAGAGATTATCCATAACTTTTCTTGACATCGTTTGTTAATCACAGTTAACCTTTCATAAGATGTAGTGCACATTCTCTATTTACTCTCTTTTTAATAGTGTGTCTTGTATGTCCTGTAATGATTCATAAGATGCTAAAGGTAACCTGTACTACTAAAGGTATCCTATACTTCTTGTACCGCCTTGAGGTACTGTAGCTTCCCTATTACTGGAACAGCTACCCTAAAATGACTTCCCGATCCCTGTACTACAGTATTTAGTCACTAAACTGTTGGTTAAGATTAAAGAATGCCTCTAAACCAGGTGTTTATCCTGATAGGAAATTCTGTTACATTTTCTTGAATTGACACAGCGAACTCATTTACTACCTGGCATGCCTGTGGGATGGTCTGTCCTGTCCTTAATGACTGAGGAGTAGATATGATTGTATAAGGTTTTCCCCTTAACCTGAACCCCAAAATACTGTTGGTCATATTTACACAAATAGCCAAACGTAACAGGCAATCAGTTCCTATTGTTATGGAGTGTGTTAGTCCTTGAACTACTGTATGTCAATGGGAATTATCCCCTATTTGAAGTTTTAAAGGCTTTCGCCTTTTAAATCTTTTGAACAGGTGTTCGCTAACAAGAGCTACGCTTGTACCTTAAGTACAAGGAAACAGTTACAGGAGGCAAGTCCACAATGTTGACAGTTACATTTGCATCACCCTGTTTGACATTGTATGCTAATTAGATCGCGGAGACATCGCCGCGAGGCTATCAAAAAGAAGAGTTAAGCCTATTAATTTAGCAATTGACCATTTACACCGTGCAAACGTTTCAGGCAGTATTTTACTTTTTGTATAGTTTGTCTACTACACTTTAGCCTGTGATAAATAAAATCCAAGCTGCTGATTTTTATTTGACTTTGGCATTTTTTTTTCTCAGAGTGTGGATTGTGATTTGTGACCTATTGGAGATCGAAGCAACGGTTACTTCTGTTTTAGCACAGTAAGAAAATATAGGCTGCCAGTAGATTGATAATAAAAAGGTAAATTGATAATTTACCTTTGATTAGTAATTGTCTAAAAAAAACTATTCAAATGTGCACATACTGTATTTGGTATTTTTGAATTCGGGACACTAAGAGCAATTCAAGACTAATGGAACTAAAGCTGTGAGTGTTCCGCCATCTTGTATGACAAGTCACATGACAAGCCATGTCACTTAAACCTGCTTCACCATTGGTTGACACCCTTATGACTAATCGGTCTCAGTCAGTCTGGGTCGGCAACCGCCTCACACAGACTGACTAATCACATCTGAACGAAACTGCAACTGAAAAAGATTCAACATGTTCAATCATCAAATCTGAAGACATCCTGATGGAAATCTGGATAATCTTGGTTTTAAGGGCATGCACACTGCTAAGAGTCATCCAGACTGTGTACGGCCAGTTGAGATGAGTTGAGTTGGGATGGCTTGAGTCAGGCTGTGTGCGGTGGGCTTTATACTGTAATTATTGGAGGCTTCAGCAGTGAAAGAAAGATTGAATCTGTTTGAGACTGCTAGTGTTTTATAATGTTACATTAATGATGCATTATTGTTGCATGGATTTATATGAGTTAATGGGCTATACTACAGTACTTACAACAAAGTTGTTTACTTTTATTTACTGCTTTCCTTAAATAAACGTCACTGTAAACTTTGTATCCTCATTTTCAATCTGGGATTGGAGCAAGTGTACAGTATATTTGGCCATGTCCATGTAGGGTTTTAAATAAAAATCTGGATTGCCTTTGTTTAATTCAATTATCAGCTGTTTTTGAGGGGTGTTTGGCGTGCTTGCTGAACTAGCTTGTTTTGTGTAAAGTTATACTGTCCTTGTGTTTTGATCATAATCTCTTTGTAAATGTTTCAAAATGTTGTCTTAGGAAGTTGTGAATGACAAAGAAAAAAAAGCTTTTTTCTTAGCACCAGGAAGTGTATCAGAAATTTCACTGACTGCTGACAATTAAACTGATTGTAGTGGAAGTCATAAAAGAAGCTGTTGTTCAAAAGGTTCACCAGTAATGTTGGTTTAGAAAATGAAGTAAGGCCAAAGAAAGCTTGGCTGTCTGCTCTCTTTGTAAAATTATATAAACTTTTAGGGACCTGGTTTGAAAGGAGAGAGTCTGAATTTGTGTCCATGGTAACCCGTTCGTGACAAGAGGAAGTTACAATGGCAGCAAGCCATGAAAAGGTCCAGTTGTTTTCACAGAAGCAGTTTAGACATGTCTTGCATTTAGATAAAGCGCTGCTGGCAGATCTCTCTACATACAGTGGTTAAGATGGAAACTGTATATCGTGGCTTAATTGTATGCAGTCTCAGTGTATTGTTGTAAGCTTCAGTAGTCTACTGAGAACAATAGATTAACACAGAATAAAGATAGCCTTCATTTGTAAAGAGTGACCGCAGATCATATTTTGTTTTTGTTGCAACTCTATATTGCCTTCCCACGTCTGTCAGTAGCACACAGTAGCTTTCTAAAAATAATTTCTCCATTCATTTGCATTGACATTCATTTGCTGATAGACTATCATAACAAAGATACAAATGGATCAAATTATCTGTCTTGAATGTTATCTTCACTGACTTTTAAAAAAATCTATTTTAAACATTTTATTCTGTCTTATTATCTTTTAACCCAAGGCAGATCATGAGGTAGTTGGGTGGTTGACCAAGTTTATTATTGGTACTTTGGTTTAAAACCAGTGTCACGCACCAACGTTGCGGTCTATTTGATTGATCTTAATACCACCATGTGGCAAGGCAGAGGCCTTGCAGATGTGTATATAATTTAGTTTATTGTTGTAAATAGTTATTATAGAGAGACACTCCACCTGAGACCGGCTGGAAAAGGAAAACATTTGGAAATGTGGCTACAGCAGCCAGAAACCCTGGGTGCCAAACAACCACACCTGCCATAACTGCTAGCACCCTCTGGAGAAGGGCTGTGAGAAGCGACGATGGAGACACAGGCTTGGTGGTAGGCCTGGGGTTTAATGGGCACCCCCTTACAGAAGCCCAGGGTTGAGTTTGGGGATTAAGGATTGGCAAAGTATGACATTCTTTGAACCAGGATAAGCTTCCATAGTTTTCAAGTACTATTTGTTTTTTGTTTGAACAGTGTATTCCATTCTGCATGAGCAGGGTATATGAATAGACTTGAGATTATAGCAGCTTCACCATGGCATCCTGTGCTCCCTCTTCTTTCTTTCCAAATATCACCAGATATCACAAATGCTGGAAGTGTGTATTGGATTATTGTCCTGACTCCAAGTCTAATCACAAGCAAACCAGATGGTGCTGCATTTCTCTGGAGCGTGCAAACTGTACAGAATGCCATGGCTCTATAAAACCTCCTGTCTGTTTTCCACCAAAACATCCTTGACAGCATTTCATTACCTCCCCATGTTTATTAACAGTCAATGCAGTGCACTCTCCTGATGTAAAAAAAACAACTGTGATTTGACCCATATCTTAAGATGGATTAATCTATCCATAGGACCTTTACAATCCTATTCTTATGGAAATTCTCTTGACTTATAACATACTGGTAGTGGACAAAAATGGAAACACCAGTGTAAAGGCTGTGTGGTCCAGTGGTTAAAGAAAAGGGCTTGTAACCAGGAGGTCCCTGGTTCAAATCCCACCTCAGCCACTGACTCATTGTGTGACCCTGAGCAAGTCACTTAACCTCCTTGTGCTCCGTCTTTCGGGTGAGACGTAATTGTAAGTGACTCTGCAGCTGATGCACAGTTCACACACCCTAGTCTCTGTAAGTCGCCTTGGATAAAGGCGTCTGCTAAATAAACAAATAATAATAATGAAAAGTCACTTAATAGGGCGTTGGGCCACTATGGTATCCCGCTCTGTGGAGTTCTCGGCAGACCATTTTTGATGAAACTGGCTGCTCGCGCCCCAGGTTGAAATTTGCAGTTAATTAGATCTGCAGTTGCTCGTCTGTTTTGCCTTGAACTTCGAACTAATGTACGGATATCACGATCCTGGAGTATGTGCTTCCGTCCACTGTTGCCCTTTGCTGATGATGTCTTTCCCTCGGAGTTCCATGCCTGACATCACCTTAGACACCGTTGCTCGTGAAACATCAGCAGGTTGAGCGGTCTTGGTCACTGAAGCTCCTGCCAAACGCGCCCCAACAATCACCCCTCTTTCAAAGTCACTGAGGCCTCCTCTTGCAGCCATGCTAGCCATAATTATAGGCAACCAGGCCTGTCCAGCATTTTTATACATGACCCTTAGCATGCTGGGATGTTATTTGCTTAATTAACGTATGAGCCACACCTGTCTGGAAGCCCTTGCTTTCAATATACTTGGTGTCCCTCATTTATCCAGGTGTTTCCATTTTGTTGTCCACTACCTGTACATCTGCCATCATTTAATCGAATAGACTCAGTATGATGTATCTTTCAGATGCCATATAATTTTGTATCCATATTTATGGCTGCCCTCAATTGGAAATACTGTTAACAGGATTAATTCTATTAGACATTATTAAAACAGCTTAAATCGGTTTATGGAGCATCATAACAACAGGGATCATCGTTCCTCTTCAAAAATCAGGTCTTCAGCGTGAGCATTTTTATTTGTACTGACATTAAATGTATTGTTTTTTTCATGTGCTTAATAACCCTCAGTTAACATTCATTAACATAATAAAATTCTAAACCATGTTCAAGAAATACAGAATGTATACACAACTAATTAAATAGACTGCAGATGAGAGTAATGGCCTGGAGTAGATGGTGCATAATAACTGTGACTCAACTTGCTTGTTTTTGTGATTAACATTATTTTGAGCTCCTCTTTGTTATTAAAGATTCTGAGATACTAAAGATCTATTCAATGGATGTAAATATGTAACTGAGATGGATTTACCAGTGAGCAGGAGGATGATGGGAAATGTAGCTCTGAGAGCTCCATGCAGGTACATGTGAAGCCATCTTGAGGCAGGGAATGCAATTTAAAAGTTTAAAAAAAGTGGTCAAAATGTAAAAAATTGAAATTAAAACAATTCACACACCTTGCTTAACCCTTTGCGGTCCATTTATTCAGCGCGTCTCAGGCGTGTCAGGTCCAATTTATTTTCACACGCACAGTTTATTTTAACACACTGTTTAAAAGTATTTTTTTTCACAGTAAAACAGGTTTAAAAGGCACTGCATATCAACAGGACACTCAGTACTGCATCTCCAGCCCCGACCCACCCCTCGTTCGCTGTTTTTTTCACATACCTCTTGATAGTAGTGCATACCGATAAATCATCTCCTGATCACTTGTTTTATCACCAAACTCCACAATAATGCGATCCAAGTCATTATTTTATTACTATAACATCTAAAAAAAGCTCTGCAAATGTCTGTGATATTCTTTGAGCGCTGGATGCAGAAGCAGCTATCTTGTTTGTTTATGTCCGTGTTATCTAAGTGATGCCGGGGCTATCTGTATTCATGAGATACGCCCTTTTTTTTCCCCGGCTTCTCTTGGCTCCTATCGATTTCACTCGGCCATTGAATGGTTTTCTCTGCTTTTTCTGGAGAAAAAATGACTAGGCACCTGTTTTTTTGCGTCTTTTGATGATGTGGACAGGGTCCGACATTGGACCGGAAAGGGAAAATTGCAATGTCGGACCAGGTTAAACAGTTGTAGCAACACATGGCAACATGTACAGGTAGTGGACAAAAAAATGGAAACACCAATGTAAAGTCACTTAATAGGGCGGGCCACTATGGTATCCCGCTCTGTGGAGTTCTCGGCGGACCGTTTTTGATGAAACTGACTGCTCGCGCCCCAGGTTGAAATTTGCAGTCAATTGATCTGCAGTTGCTCGCCTGTTTTGCCTTGCACTTCAAATTAATGTACGGATTCCGCCCACTGTTGCCCTTTGCTGATGATGTCTTTCCCTCGGAGTTCCATGTCGACATCACCTTAGACACCGTTGCTCGTGAAACATCAACAAGTTGAGCTGTCTTGGTCACTGAAGCTCCTGCCAAATGCGCCCCAACAATCACCCCTCTTTCAGAATCACTGAGGTCTCCTTTTGTAGTCATGCTTGCCATAATTATAGGCAACCAGGCCTGTCCAGCATTTTTATACATGACTCTATGCATGCTAGGATTTTATTTGCTTAATTAATGCATGAGCCACACCTGTGTGGAAGCCCTTGCTTTCAATATACTTGGTGTCCCTTATTTACCCAGGTGTTTCCATTTTTTTGTCCACTACCTGTAACACAATAAAATAAAAAGGTCCTTGTCTACCCTTTAATACATCTAAAAAGAGCTCCCTTTTAATGCCAAAGTCTGTTTAACAATTAAAAAAAATAATGCATTATAAATTTATCATTAGTGTTCAGGGTAAGTTAAGTGAATTATTAGTTATTCTTTCAAGAAGGTGGAAAAGCTGCAGGCAATAAATATTCACAACCAGACTAATAAATAGTTAAATAACATCTATAAAGTAATTTAAAAGCCTTCAAGACTATAAATATTTTGTTGAAAGATAGATGGCACAGCTGGGAATGTTGCAGAACAACTTTTCCTCACTCCTGAAGTTTTCTTGGTAAGTGCAGCTATCCATTCTCCATATTTACATATAGTGGAAATTGATAGCTCAAACAGAGTATTGCATAATGTGTGTGTTCCAATGTAAGAAAGCTCAGATAAGTGTATGGAAGAAATGAAAGAACCATCATGGCTCTCTAACCCAATCTGTACGAGGATTACAGAGAGTCAAGGCATTTATAAATGGAAAAATAGAATTGGAGCCAGTACCTTTTTTAGGGTCACTTGGCGAAGCCACAGAGCAGATACTGTGCTTCTGGGAACAAAGTACCTGTCTGGAATGTAATAGAGCAGGGACATCCAAGCAACCGAGTTAAGACAGAAATAAGGAAGAAACTGGCAATGCAACTCTAAGATTATACCCAGATAGTGGACAGAGATGTTATTAAAGTATTTTAATGATCTCAGCTGTGGTTGCTCTTACTACTGCTGCTGTATATGTAAAACTACCATATTGAGAATGAATTCAGTCATGTTCATAATAGGGTGAATAAACCACCACTCTGGTAAATTATCAGTAG
Organism: Acipenser oxyrinchus oxyrinchus; assembly: GCA_030684275.1. Classification (NCBI taxonomy): domain Eukaryota; kingdom Metazoa; phylum Chordata; class Actinopteri; order Acipenseriformes; family Acipenseridae; genus Acipenser; species Acipenser oxyrinchus. The sequence goes on from CM060254.1 coordinate 37,666,872, forward strand.
GATTAACGTACTATCAAGTTAAATGGTGGCCGTATCTACTGTGAGATTCCCTGCTCTTTAGAACATTAAAATATACCCAAGTGTTAGACAGCATTGCATGTGTTAAGTGGTGTGGAACAGTGGAAAAGCATTTAGGACTCAAATAGGTGCATCCCAACAAATTGCAAAATGCTAATGAGAGCGGTGATAATGGCACTAATTAAGAGTAATTTAATTAATTTAAAGAAAAATGGTATTCCACCCTTGAGGTACTGTATCATCAATCAATTGTCAAACATGGCATAACCTGTCCCAGGTAAAGTCCTGTGCTGCATTTGAGCTCACTGATTTCACTGCCATTGAAATGATTGTGATTTACTGTACCAAGTTAGTGTATTCTTTACTGACAAGTACTAGAGTACTCCCTGCATTGTTGTAACTTCCTTGTGACCTGTCATTGGGTTATATCGTTGTCAACGTTTAAAGGGCTTCATCAAAAGGACAAGGTTGATATAATCTGTTCTATTCTGTTGGGAAATTCTACTTTTTGAGTAAACAGGTAGTTGGTATTCAGATTGAAGATTTAACTAGAAGCCCAGTGTTTTTATTTAAAACCCCTCATCATGGATAATGAGTAAAGCTGCTGCTATTTTTTAAGTTGTTGTTTCTTTTATACCCTATGTATTAAATTATCACTGCTTCTTTTCAGATTATTACAATGGCTCTTTACTCGCTTACAGCCATGATTTCTGATACAATAGCAACTCTATTCAGGACTTCCTAGGCCGTCTCACATCAGCCTTTTTTTTAAATAATTGGACGATATAAAAAAATGTAACCCAACCAATTAAAATGAATCAATAAAATAAATAAAAAAGAAAAATACCCACCATTAAATATACAATGACTACAAACCTAGCCTCACAAAAACATTGACCAATCAAAAATGGCAAACTCTTTATGATAGATTTCAACCTAAAAAAAACTGTTGAGAAAGCTCACAAAGATCACAATGTTAAGATTTTGAAAATATATATTATATGAGACAAATTAATTGGAAAACCATTCAGCCAACTCAGCAGACATAATGTATTTCATAACACGTGTTACAGGCCACCAAACAGGTGTATTTGACAATAAGACAAAATGCAACTAATTGGATTTGGAGCATCACAGTTAGTCTGGTTTGAACATATTGTAGTGTCTTAGGGTTTAATTAGCTAGCGTTTGATCTGTTACAGTAGTAAAGGCAGTTGGAAACAGTGTTCAGTCAGTTTTAATTAGAAGCCACAGGGCACACCGATCATATCCTTTATCTGACCCTGACATTGTAGACTATATAATGTATAATTTATGTAGCCCAGTATTTTCTTGTTGCTGTTGTTTGTTGATTTGTTCATTAAAAAATCATTAATTTACAATCATCTGGTTTGTTTCTGCTATTTTTGCATAACATTTTGCATAACATTTTGTAGTCTTTTTGTCATGAGTTAGAAGTGTGTTTAATGTTTTTTTTTTTAATTGAAATAGTTAATGAAAACCCCCTTGTTTTTGCATATCCATTGTAGACTACTAGATCAGACATTTAATCGTGACTTATGACAATTGGCCAAACTAAACACTTCTGTGGATAAAAACAATACATTAGAAAAATGTAAACATTCCTGTAGAAAATTCCTGAATGTCAGGATGCCATTGAGGTCCTGGAGAAGCCTCTTGTAAAGTTAGATGTGCTGGGCCAGTTTAGAAATATAGCACTTTGATAAAGGCAGAATTTCCAGTGGCAGACTGGAACTCGTGAATGAGGCCCCTCAGTGATGTAATCTTCTGGTTAGCCAGTCTTATTAACTGCTGTCATTGTTCGAGACACTGGATTCTGGACTGTCCATTGGCATGGATAAAAAGGGGATTTGTTATAAGTTCATTTTCTCTTTAACATTGAAGTTAGGACAGGTGGTCACCTTTACTGTGATCTTGGTAGACAGTCTTGGCCCCAGTATCTCTAGTCTTATATTACATGTTAAAGGGTTACACCCTGCATTGTTTACAAGAAACACGTTACTTTTTTATTCACACATTGTCATACATCATCTGGGAATAATCCCAAGAACCTTTCTCAGCTTTCAATGAGAAACGTTTGCTAGGAGAAAGTCAAGCGTCGTAGTGCATCCAGATCAGGCTCCCTCCTGCAACGCTTCTTTTTTTCTGTTCCCACAAGTCATTAATTTCAGTCAGAGCATCATTATTGTTTGCAGGAGGAAGCATGAACTGGATACACTATGATGCGCATAAGACCCCTTTTTCTCCTGTTGTGTGCTTCTGAGTGAAAGCAGAGTGATGTTTTCAATTTTAATATAAAAACAATCAGAAAAAAAAATAAATATATATATATATATATATATATATATTGCACAACATGGGATACAGCAAAGGTAAAATAATGTTTTATGTAAACACTGCAGGATGTTTCACTGAGCTTTAATATAGGAAAATATAGACAAGTGGCTGCCTGAGACCTTTATTTTTTTATTATGAAGGTGTGTATGAGCACCACAAAATAAAAGCACCTTGGCCCTTTTGCTTTCAACAATTCCCTTGTAGATGATGTGGTAACATAAAAAAGCCTTTCCTTAGCGCCCTCACCTTTGGCTCAGGACTAACTCCAGTCATGGTCAACCACCACACGGTCCAAATATAAACTTAACAAAATATTCTATTAAAATGAATATAGCCAACCAGAGCAATGGCACCACACACAGGAGTCTCTGGTATATGTTTTTAAATATGTCAGATGTGAACTTTCAAAGTAGAAATAGATTATTCACTTAACTAAATGTGCTGTTTGAAGTACACTAAATGTAAATAGGATGATAGGGAGGGCCTTTTTTCATTAGTTATATTTTGAAATCAATGGTTATCAACTACTGGTGTTCCTGGTGGATTAGCTTTTCAAACATTCTCTTTAAATAAGCATTTCTTTGCATTGACCATAAAAACAAGACTTTAGATACAAATTGGTATCATGCAAAGAGGTTTTTGGGTGCCAGGTAGAGAAAAACCCTGACTGCTTAGAGTAAAAACTTTCTTTTATTTTTTTCAGCTGACTTGGCGCATGGGTACTACAGAACACAGCGTAGATTTTCTGATGATGTCGACTGGTCATATACAGGTACGTTCTAAATGAAGTCTGGTGATTTTAATGTATTCATTTGGTCTTAATTCCTGTAGTCGGTTGCAGAAGTTGATACTCCACTGGAAAAATCTATAGTGATGATTCACAATATTGGGGCATTTTAGGAAGAGTATGACAGCAGCCCTTCAAAACTGTAACTTATTAAAAAAAAGTTAGTTCAGTCTATAAAGAAGACGTCAGCTATATATGTGAGGCTCTTTGTTTGGTATACAAGCATCCTGTTGAGAAACAAAAGCTCTGGCATGCTGTAATTAACAAATGCTTTGAAAGAACAGAATAGGGCTTAGTGCTGTTTTAAGTAATCTGGCACTTACTTTAATCAACTTCTGGGATTCGGTTCAACAATTCAGCTTTGTCTGCTTTAATTTGTAAATGACTGCATTGTCAATGCAGTACTTATTATAGATTTCCATATACAGTACTGTGCAAAAGTTTTAGGCAGGTGTGAAAAAATGCTGTAAAGTAAGAATGCTTTCAAAAATAGACATGTTAATAGATTATATTTATCAATTAACTAAATGCAAAGTGAGTGAACAGAAGAAAAATCTAAATCAAATCCATATTTGGTGTGACCACCCTTTGCCTTCAAAACAGCATCAATTCTTCTAGGTACACTTGCACAAAGTCAGGGATTTTGTAGGCATATAGTCAGGTGTATGATTAAACAATTATACCAAACAGGTGCTAATGATCATCAGTTCAATATGTAGGTTGAAACACAATCATTAACTGAAACAGAAACAGCTGTGTAGGAGGAATAAAACTGGGTGAGGAACAGCCAAACTCAGCTAACAAGGTGAGGTTGCTGAAGACAGTTTACTGTCAAACGTCATACACCATGGCAAGACTGAGCACAGCAACAAGACACAAGGTAGTTATACTGCATCAGCAAGGTCTCTCCCAGGCAGAAATTTCAAGGCAGACAGGGGTTTCCAGATGTGCTGTCCAAGCTCTTTTGAAGAAGCACAAAGAAACGGGCAACGTTGAGGACCGTGAGCGCGGTGGTCGGCCAAGGAAACTTACTGCAGCAGATGAAAGACACATCATGCTTACTTCCCTTCAATCGGAAGATGTCCAGCAGTGCCATCAGCTCAGAATTGGCAGAAAACAGTGGGACCCTGGTACACCCATCTACTGTCCGGAGAAGTCTGGTCAGAAGTGGCCTTCATTGAAGACTTGGGGCCAAAAAGCCATACCTCCAACGTGGAAACAAGGCCAGCGACTCAACTATGCACGAAAACACAGGAACTGGGGTGCAGAAAAATGGCAGCAGGTGCTCTGGACTGATGAGTCAAAATTTGAAATATTTGGCTGTAGCAGAAGGCAGTTTGTTCGCTGAAGGGCTGGAGAGCGGTACAGAATGAGTGTCTGCAGGCAACAGTGAAGCATGGTGGAGGTTCCTTGCAAGTTTGGGGCTGCATTTCTGCAAATGGAGTTGGGGATTTGGTCAGAATTAATGGTCTCCTCAATGCTGAGAAGTACAGACAGATACTTATCCATCATGCAATACCATCAGGGAGGCATCTGATTGGCCCCAAATTTATTCTGCAGCATGACAACGACCCCAAACATACAGCGAAAGTCATTAAGAACTATCTTAAGCATAAAGAAGAACAAGGAGTCCTGGAAGTGATGGTATGGCCCCCACAGAGCCCTGATCTCAACATCATCGAGTCTGTCTGGGATTACATGAAGAGAGAGAAGCAACTGAGGCTGCCTAAATCCACAGAAGAACTGTGGTTAGTTCTCCAAGATGTTTGGGCCAACCTACCTGCCGAGTTCCTTCAAAAAGTGTGTGCAATTGTACCTAGAAGAATTGATGCTGTTTTGAAGGCAAAGGGTGGTCACACCAAATATTGATTTGATGTCGATTTTTCTTCTGTTCACTCACTTTGCATTTTGTTAATTGATAAATATAAACTATTAACATGTCTATTTTTGAAAGCATTCTTACTTTACAGCATTTTTTCACACCTGCCTAAAACTTTTGCACAGTACTGTATAAAACAATAACAAAATTAGTCAGATTGCTGCTAGGGATAGCTTTGTAATGTGCATCCATGTAGCTACCACCTGATTATTTCATCCCATTTGTCCAAGCTATCTTCATGTTGCCCTAAACATTAAAAGCCCATTTTATGGTCTTTGATTACTGCAAACAACACAACATATTTGTTGCCAGAGAGTTTGGATAACTGAGTGTCTTCTGTACTTAAACAAACAGAATCAATACAAAACCAAAATCATATTCCCTGGAGCAGAGCTATTTTCATGAATGTATTATATGTGTTATAAACACCTTTGTATTTAGGACTTGATTTACAAACTAATAAATGGTCGGTTTTGAAATGGAAACTTAAAATTGAAGACAGAATTTTAAAAAAAAATAATATATCAGTTAGAAACATAATTTACTAATAGTTTGAGGACTGAACATTTAGTGGTTACATGAGGATGAATTTGCATTTAGAATAGCGCATCTAAATTGGATGACCTTTTAGATGGTAGAATAGTCTAGGCTTTTGGAATGATTTGTTCAAAATATGGGTTGGGCAGTAACAAACACAACCTGGAAAACGTGTACTTTCAGAATACTAAACTAATTGCCTTTTTTATTGAGTAAATAAGGTTTGCTTCACATACAGTATAATTAAGGTTCTACCCTGACATCCGTTTCTGAGCAATACAATATGTACTTTTACACATGCCTGTGGCAATGTGCCCCACCCCTGTGTGTATTTTTGTGTTTTATGTTGTATGTTGCGAGTGTTAATGTTGGTGTATTGCAGTTGGTACAATTTGGGTAATGAGCACGAGTATTTAAATGTATAATTGTATTTAGGCACGGAGATTGCACTTCACTTCACGTGCATTTAAAGTACTTAATATGTGAACACAGAGTTTTCACAGATTAGTTCACATGCTGGGATTCAATTGAATAATTAATTGGTAATTGAATCCCAGCACAATTGTATACAGTATATAGATACACGTTTCATTCACTGGGAGTTGTGTGTTCAGGGCGAAGGAACGGGAGAGAGTGAGGAGAGAAAAAATAATAATAGTGAGGAATTGCTACTTGGTGCTGGAGGACCAGCACGGTATGTGTTTGTTTAATGTTCGTCCCTGTTTGTTAGTGTTTATTCGTTTTGTTTCTCTGTTTATTTTGGCCTCAAGTGCCGTGTCCTGTTTTCTGTTTTGTTCAGCCTTTTTATTTTTGTGTGTTATTAAAACACTGAGCGCAACAGCGTCTCAGATTCACTCACCACTCCTATCTGTCTGTGTACTCCTTTCTGGTCTGACGTCATCCCTAGAGCTAGCCTGTCACAATACCTAAACAAAAAGTAAGGGAAATGTAATATTGAATGTAACTGCTTCTCTAACAGTTGTAAAGCTGTAAACCATAGTAAGCTCCCCCAGCACCCAAATGTCTAATGCATAGCAGAATAAGTCAATTAACTGTGTACTAACAGGTATAAACAGGAGGTGCCTCTCCATCCATTGTACTGTACTTACCGGTATTTGCTGTTTGTCACACTTATATGTTAAGCTATATCTTGAGCATTCTTTGGCACAACTTTCTTGAGGCTATTTTGTTGTGCCCATGTTTTGCTATGATTTACCTATGATATTAGTGGCCTTCATTTTACTCCCTAGCTCATTTAAGGACAAACTGCCTTTGAGGACTGGAGGACAAGTGTATACAGAACTTATCTTCAGGGTATTATCCTTTTTGCATGGACTGATGACAAATGCTAGATAAAATGGCTGAACTATTGTTGGTATCACAATTTTATAACAGAAACAAAATTGATCTTTCTTTATCGGGTGTATAAGTTTTATTTCCTTAAATTCCATAGCTACAGCTCTATAGACTATAGGTATTTCCAGTACAATGTTGATAAATAAAACATTTGGAAAACAAGCTTGTTGAAATATATAATGAAATAAACTTCTACTACACTACAGTAGTACTGTAGCATTATTTGACTTTTAGAATGACAAAGTTGCAAGCGTATTTCAAGGGGTCAGAGGCTTGAGTAACAATGGACGGGGAGAACATTGACGTGAGGTGAGGAGTTGAGTGTGACCAGTTTTGGCTTTGATTAGATCTCTGTACAACTCCTAGGTGCACAGATGGTAGAGCAGTTAGGTTTAGACACGTTCTTGTCAGTGCAAGTACTTTGCACATACCTTGTCTCTTGCTGTATGAAAAGAGAAGATTATATATAAGCATGCCTATTATAATAAATTTAAGAAAATAATTACGCTGTTAGATGTTCAAGTCTTGACTGGTTTTAAACATTGGCGTGTCAGTGTTCTTTGCTATTGATGCACGCAGGTCTTTTACCATCTTTTTCTAATTTTACATTTTCTTCAGTTCAGTTCAAAAGAACATTGGTGCTGTTCTTTATGTACCTTCTTTTGTGTCAGTATAAACAGATCCATCCAGCTTCGATTTGCACCCTCTTGAATTATTAAAATCTTTTGTGTTTTCTTAAAATAATATATCATCACATGGGGCCTTTTGAGTTACACTCAAATTTTAGTTTATAAAATGTTATCGTGAACAACTTCTTATGAGAACATTTTCAGTGCATCCTGACCAGCAATTGTTGTTGGGCTCTTTACATTGTTAGCTTAAAGTGTTTATACAGTATGCATATATATATATATTTGTGTTTGTACAGTATGTATGTATATTTGTGTTTGTACAGTATGAATGTATATTTGTGTTTGTACATTATATATGCATATTTTGCAGTACAAATACATGGACAACTGCTACTAGAATCTATCTTAGCTTTTATATTCTTGGTTATTGCTACAGTATAGTGTTTGGGTGAACTCTTAGCTGAAAAAACAGTATTGTTGAGCACTGCAGTAGACATATCTCAGGAGCAAAATTAAACACTGTACCAGTACCCCACCACATTACAGAATAGGAGAGAAACCCTGTACAGTAGAGCACATGTACTGTAGTATTTAAACTTGGTGCAGGGAAGTCTACTTGGTTGGTGTTTTTGTAATTATTTCTTTTTGGTGCACTTAAAGGACTGTATATGTATGTACAGTATGCAAATTGCTTTTGATACTTTTTAACACATTATATATGATATTACAGTTCATATTGGTCAACCATAGTACTTGAGAAGATGAAAGGCTTCTCAAAACAAGAGCAAAATGTTGCCAATGAACTGCTCAATATGGCAACATTTATCACTTTTTTTACAGCAGCTATTCAAAATGATTGTGTTAAGACACTGCCCTTTCACTTTTGTAACTTACATTTGATATGTTATCCAGTTCGGGGTAAGGTATACAAATAAAAATATGACAGCACAAATGTAATTCCGAGAAGACTGAAGTTAAAAAATAACCTCTGCTGTTGATAAATTGGCACCTGGTGTAATCCTGGTCTTGTGAGCTAAGAAATTAAGATAATTAAAGATTCAAAAAGTAGGTTTGCAATCATGTTTGATTTTAATTAAATAATTATTGCCTATGTGTTATTCATTAATTTCTGCCTGTGGGTGAAGACCCGATGTAGCAGTATAGGTCTGGCTTTTAGCTTTTTACTGCTAGCAGCATCTATCTCCTCTCCAGCAAGATCTATCAAACAGAGATAGTTTCTTTGGTCCCTATGGTCCTTCCTTCAAACCAATAAGAATTTGGTTGCCTTGGTTGCCAATCAGACTTATATGTACATTATACCAACCAGCTTGTTGGGGGACAATACCACAAACTCAAAGCCTAGAGTGCAATGCTTTATAACTTCTTTATTTTGACCTAATTTAAAATTTTGATTCCACAAGATGTATAATGGAAGAATAATAAAATATGTGTAAGGATCAAAAGAACAGAATGAGGATCAACAGAACAGAGTAGAGAATGCAAGAGAAGATGCAATTTCTACATCAAAGAATGCTTTATGGAGTTCCCAATAATGACAGCAGCTGTACTGCCTCATGTTAACAAACAATTTTATAAGTACATCTTATCTTTGTGGTAATCAAGAGCAATAATTTAAAATGTAATGCAAATGTAAGGAAGATCCTTTTGTGCCTTTTTCTGTAAGTTTTACAAATCACTATCCTTCAGTCCTTAAATATGCTATGGCCAGGTTGTGAATGAATAGAATAATTTACATATCAAATGCCCCCAACCCCGTGGTGTTTAGTGTGATTCTTTTGAGAATTTTGCAAAGTACTGATTAGTTAACCATTTCCTATGCGCACCCTGAGAAAGAGAGGTCAGTCTTTTTTAGACTTCACTCCAAATAATTATAGATGGGTGAAGGTATTGGAGCAAGTTGTAACAACAGTAAAAAAAATTACCTGATATTGTAGAATACAATAAAATACCACTAGTATACAAAGCCTGAAAAAAAAACTTTCACTGGAAAATGACACGTCTGAAGTTAAACAAGAAGAGTTCTGTATAATTTTCTATAAGCCGTTCTCCCAGGAAAATTGGTCTAATGTGGCCTAATGTGTGACGATTTTGTTCCATGTTTTTTCTATTCATGTTGCTTTTTCACTGACATACATTTTTCTGCAGTGCCAACTTTTGTAAGTGTTGGTATTCTCAATTAAAGACGAATGAGGTAAATTATTAACCCATGCTGTGTTGTCTCCTACACCCTCAGGGTGCATTGCATCTTTGTTCTTTTGGCATTCCATTAATTTGTGCATCTCATGTCTCCATCTGTCTGGGCCACAGCTTGAATATATGAGCCATATATATTGTAATTACTAGGGGATATTTTTCTCCAGTGGGGTATGACACATTTATTCCATTTTCACTTCCTAACCTTCCTTGAGGTGCTGTTTAAGAAAATGTTACCCCCCCCCCATACAAAGAGGTAATCTTTGTTACAATAATAAAAGCAAATAAAAGTTGAATTTAAAGATTAACAATGTATTTAAGTATGCAAGTCAAATTGATACAGCATTTAAAAGGTATATAATATAGCCAATAACAATACTGTGTTGTATGACTACATGTCGCACCCTCTGAGTCAGCATGCTACATTACAACATTACACAAAACATTATAACAGGAGTTAATTTAACTAAATGTATCTCTCTGGTTGAATTTTGAGCATGCTGGTCTTTTTGTAAGATATGAAATATGGCACTGAGAGTGTGATGTAAACTGTGATCTTATAATAGGCATCATAGCCAGAGCTCTTAATGGACATGTGAGACAATGTTTTATGAAGAAATATTGAGTCTTTACAGTTACTATGTAGTATAATATTCATGCATTTCATTCAGTAAAACCCACTCTCCATCAGATAATTATAAAATAAAATAACAAATTTGTTTGTCAATGTTTACAATTACTACTACAGTTCATTAAAAAAAAAATTGAACTATAGATGAATGCATCAGACTTGAAAACATGTCAATTGTTTAGGACATCAGATGCTTGAGCCAACGCCTGCTAGTGAGGCTGTATCTCTTCATTATGTTACATATGAAGTTTGAAACCATGGAAAAGGCTGTGAGGTCTTGTCACATTATAAAACGTGATAGTTATGCAATTAGTCATACCATACCCTATATTTTTCCAAAATCTATAGACATTGAAATGGTAATGTCAGCTTTTAGAGTACAATGGATGGCCCTGTTATTTTAATTGTATTGTTAACAGGAAAATATCATGGAGAGCAGTCATTGTCATGCTATACAATTGCTAGTCAATTCTCATAACTATTGTACCTTTCAAGCAATGCCCTTATGAATTAGGATTGAAATATTACTCACAGCTGCATAACAATTTGTAAGTACGTTAACAATATTTCGTTTTTTTAAAGGACCTCTTGTCATGTGTTATCTTTTAACGGTGTGCCTAAGGTTGGTCGTTCCACATAATTGTCTTATATGCAGTAAATATACGGTAAGGGCAACTGTAGGGTGACCTCAGTAACTCAGATCATAGTCCTAACTCCTGGGTTGTCCTTACTGGAATATTCGCTGGATGCAATGTGGGGATGTTGTATTGCCACTACTTGTGCCAGGTGCGATCCCTATTCATTTACATTAATATTCCTAGAACATTGACAAATGATTCTAATCATTCTATGACACAGGCTTCTAAAAAGGTTTTAATTTGAGAAATATCATCCTTGAGTTTAACGTGCCAAAGGATGAAGCAAGATTGATGGTTATTCATAAAATCTATTAATATGTGTACAATACATACAGTAGCAGTATATTACCTGACAAAGGTGATGAATCTAGGCACTATCTGACAAATAGGTATTGCTGTAATATAAATACAGTAGTACCCTTATAATGAAGGAAAACAATCTGTAATAACCTTTTAGTCAAGGAAGGTAGTAAGCTTGAGCACAGAAGGGTTGCAAGGCTGTGTATGTATCTATGGATCCACTGAGTTTACATTTTATTTGATCTAATCTGAGCTATTTCAAAAGATCCAGTGAATGTATGAGAACAGCTTTTAAGGGTCATATATATTTTCCTGTTTGTGGTAGAGACCCACAAAATTTGTTTTTGAATTGTAGCTTAAAAAATCTTTATCATTTTAATGTGTTTTGCAATTTTCACAGAAACATTAAACCAAAACAATTGGGGGAAAAGGTACCCATCTTGTAACAGTGCCAAGCAATCCCCAATTAATATTGATGAGGATTTCACTCAAGTCAATGTGAATTTTCAGAAACTAAAATTTGAAGGCTGGGAAAAGGAAACATCAGAGACAACCTATATACACAATAATGGTAAAACAGGTAAAGTATCAATTTTCTCTTTTTTTCTGAAGTAGTTGAGACATAATTCTTTGTTTAAAACAACAACAACCAAAATGCACCATAACTATTACAATACAACACACATCCTGTATAGCATGTGTCCCAGGTAAATTGAGCATGACTGAGAAGCCTAGAGTTAGGCCTGCATCCCTTGTGTAATATGTTTGCATAATGTGTACCCTTTAGGATGCTAACCTCTTTGTCAGCATTTACAAAATTGAATTCTTATTGTTCTTCTAATGTACAATAAGAACTTTTAACATTGTTTTTCTTTTACTTCTCAGTTGAAATTAATCTGAATGATGACTATTATGTAAGTGGGGGAGGCCTTAACAGTAGATACAAAGCTGGCAAAATTGCATTCCACTGGGGGAAATGTAATGCAACTTCTGATGGATCGGAACATAGCTTAGAAGGGCACAAATTTCCCTTGGAGGTAAGAAATGGCGACTGTATGAGCAGGGGTGCAAATCGTTTTGAAAATTGGTGCTAAACTGTTTTGAAAGTTTAGCACCAGAGAGCCGACTGGTGCTATATATATATATATATATATATACAGTGCACCCCTGATGGTATTCTTTCTAATAATCAGAAGCTCTTTGTTGTTTAATGAGGCAGATTAATTTAGTCTTTGGATACAATAGCTGACATAAAAATGACAGTTTAAGGTTTAGATTATGATTTTTATTAAGAGGAAGTTAAAAAAAAAGATAATTAAAAATATATATATTCACTCGAACTTGAATTATTTTGTACTTTTATAACTCTCAGTCCCAGAAGGTATTGTGGGTGTTTTCAGCACCTTGATGTTCCATCATTGACCTATTAAAGCAGGAAGGCTGAGTTACAAACTAAAAGCCGCAGTGCAAGCCCGAAATTGAGGAAAAGAGGGCAGACAATTCTATCCACTAACAATGCAATATTAAATACAAAGTGTACCATACCATGTGCGCTTCTCTTATATTATACACAGATGCAATGTACAGTATCACATTAGATACTTCTTGACATTCTTGATAACAGTATGTCTATTGTAAATACTGTAATAAATTAGTTGCTAAACCCTTTATTACTATAAATAGAAACCAAATAGTTAGTATTCTGAAATTAGTGTTTTAACTAGAATAGAATTTTAAAATAATCTGTTTGGCTAAAATATACCTCATGTTTTTTTGTGTATTTAAATGATGCTCATAAATAGGATTTTTTTTATGTACAGTAAGCGGTAGTATTGTTGTATTGCATTCCAACAATAACTTTATCATTTTTTTAAAAAAAAATATAGATGCAAGTCTTCTGCTTTGAAGCAGATACGTTTGAAAATATTGAAGACGCAATGAAGGATAATGGAAAATTAACAGCTCTATCTATTTTATTTGAGGTAATACAGTTTTTTCATATTAACATACATATATGAGGATATGTGGCATTTTAGTCAATTTATCAAGCATTTCTGTATCTAATCATAAACGTCTACTGCATAGTAATATTAGATTTGTAGTGACTATATTACACTATCAATGCAAAACTATAAAGCTTACCATTGCATCACAAGCTGTGTCTATACTGTAGATCCTAACAGGTGGTGCAGTGAATGCAATTTTTTTGTGACACGGTAGCTTTGTTTTTGTTTAAACACACACCTTTGCCCTATCACTCAGTTAAATCAACTCATATTTATACAGATGCTGTTGAACAAAGGACTGCAGGCAAACTTTACCATATTTGTACTGAGCCTGCAGAACAGGTTTAGGTATGAAACACAGACCCCTGTCAGTTGATGTTGTGATGTTCAGATTTGTATTGTTGTTGATAGTTGGTCAGAAAGTCCTGTAAAAGTAAAATATTTATATCACGTGATAGTTTGTGCCTTTAGCATGAAATCAGGTGATGCTTGACTACTATTCTGTAGCATTGTGCTTGACTACATTATGTAACTTTAACATTATCTTAATAAAATGCAAAAAGAGTGATAAGAAGCAAGTGATTCTGTTACTTTAAACTCTATTCCAGTACTGTAGGACTGTACGTGCAGACAGTTAGTCTGGCTTGGCGCATCAGACAGGTGATTTGAGGCTTAGCAATGTAAAATCTTCAGTCCGGACAACTTTGTTGTGGGCAATCCTTTGTACAACAAATTGGCATTACATTCTAAACATACTTCAGAGGCTTTGAAATAGTTTATAAGAATGTAGGTGTAGATTAAGGTCTTATCAAGTCCAGATGGGTGTATGACAAGCAGTATTTCTAAGACTGACGGATGTTTTAGTGAAGTATGCAAATGTTAAAGTTAGTTCAATGTCATTGAGGGTGCTCAGGGTTATGACAGTGGGGATGAAGCCTATAGTGTTCTAGCTGAGTGCTGATGTGATCTGATTAGAATAGTGTGAGCCTTATTTATGTCTGTGTCTCATTTCTCATGGTTTTATATAAAATGGGAGGGTGGGGGTTGATATCTAGTTACTATTGACAATAAACGGGAAGACTTATTTTTAAAGTGCTGCAAACAGGCACAGCACTGGGCTTGCCTACTGGGTCTCTGAAAAACTGCTAACAGATCTGTAATTACGTCACCAGTGTATGCACCCCACAGTTATACATGGCCGATTGCTAAAAGAGGTGACAAGATGAGAGGAGGGCAGTCCAAAAAAGGCTGCAGATCAGCAACTGTGCTTCCCAAAGAGGAGAGTGGAAACACAAAAATAATACTCCTCAGCAATACTGGCCTCTCTGGCTGAGTCAGCTGAGTTGGGTTAAGGACATTCAGATTCATGGCTTACGGTTCCAGACAGGAGTAGCAACAGGAAAAATACAATTAAAAAGGCCCTTACGTATGCTGATTAACACTCGCATTTGTCAACTCTTAGTTTACATCAGAGCGGTTCATGACTCGTGTGTTGTTAATTAGATTTTTTGGAGGTCATTGACACAATTAGAACAATCTTTTTCTTTTTTTGTTCTTTTGATCTTACAGCAAAAAAACAAATTCTCTCTATATTATAGGTATTTTTTGATATGTACAGTGTATTGATGTTGTATAACTTTGCTTTGTTATTTTACAGATTGGCCCGGAAGACAATGAGAATTATAATGCAGTTATGAATGGTGTGGATAGTGTGAGCCGCTTTGGTATGTTCTATATTCCTTCAGTTTTGTTATGCATTGTGCTCAAACGCTTGTTGAGAAGAATACAAGAAACTATAAACTAACATTAAGCAGCTGATTTTTTGTTTTAATTGGGGGGGGGGGGGTTGTATTAAGTTATAATACCAGTATTTTGTTGCTGTTTAATGTACTGCAGATAGTTTACATTTTTACATGTTTACAAAATTGTGGCAGCCTTATTAATGAATAATGCATAACCAACAGTCCTTTGAAATTCTCAGGTGTATTTATATATATATATATATATATATATATATATATATATATATATATATATATATATATATATATATATTTGTTTTTACACTGGTGTCTTTATTTTAGGAAAGAATGCTGCTTTGGAGCCGTTTAGTATGTTAAGCCTTCTTCCAAACTCTACAGACAAATATTACACGTACAATGGTTCTTTGACAACTCCCCCGTGCACAGAAAAAGTTGAATGGATTGTATTCAAGGACACTGTCACCATTTCAGAAATCCAGGTAAGAGTTTCCATATGGATTCTGGTTAAAAGATACTAAGGCTGTGACCAAATCAAAACTTTGACAACCCGCTAATCACACTTAACAAAACTGCATTTAATAGCGTTTTCTTTTTTTAAGTATCTTATTTCTTCTACTCATGAAAAGAAAATGTTATTAAATACAGTTTTGTTAAGAGTGATAAGCGTTAATCAAAGTTTTGATTGGTCCCAACTAAGAAAGGAACCCATGAACTTAGATAATGCTGGCATTTGTCTTTTATATATTACATGTTGAAAAGTTTTAATGAAAAAAGAAAGTAAAAAAAAAAAAAATCTGTTTTAAACCAGTTTAGATTTCCAAATGGCACCACTCATTTACAGGTAAGGCTTCTTCCTGCAGGGCAAAACCTTACTTCAATAAAGGTGGAATATATTTAGTCTGGTAAATCACAGGGTAACGCTGCCGCAAAAGCAATTATAGCCTAAGGTTAATTCTTTGAATATTTTTAGCCACTATTATCTGGTTGTCATGCAAGTTTGGCATTATATATATTTTTTCAGTGCTAATTTGACTTAAAAATTTTAGGCATTTATGAGATTAACAATGTACCCCTATAATATACAACCAAAGACATTAAAAACATATCACATATCAGATGACAGTAGGATGAGCTGAATTTGGTTATAAATAAAAAGGAGTGAACAGTCCAACTGAAAATGTTTTAGAAAATATGTTACTAGAGATGTGAGCAAATCCCAGGTGGTCCTTGAAGCAATATATATATATATATATATATATATATATATATATATATATATATATATATATATATATATATATATACCCATTATTACCATTTTTAATAGAAAACATGTTCTGTTTCCTCTTTTCATTTAAACCCAGTTGTTTATCAAGCACTTATTTAATTAAATTGGAATATTTCTACTAAATTACTTTATAATCAATACTCCTACCTGGCCTTTAAAATATAGCTATTATTTTTTATAGAGCGAACAACAACAAAAAAAAAAAACATGGGGAAAACTCCTGTCTCTATGATGCTTGAGAAACGGTGATGATTCATCTTTGAAGGGCATGTTTTGTAAGCATGATGAAATGTTACCTTGGTTATTACAGTTAGTAGTAATGTCATTATTAAACATTTAACACTGTAGTGTTACCTTACAACAGTTAAAGTTGGACCTTAGTAGTGTACTAAATTGTGGAGTAAACACACTCTAACATAATATCTCAGGAAACTCAGTCTTGCATCCCTTAACTGTGATTTTAAGCATACCCAAAACAGAGCAGCATCTGAATTTCTAATATCTTTATAACCCCCTTTGAGCAAGCGCCATCAATATTTTATTACTCCTCCTGTGGAGAATATCATTAGATGTAAACTGAACACAGACATCTGAAAACATGCCTTCAAACAGAGTCTACTTTCAAAGTATAGAACATGCCTGTAAACAGAGTCTACATGCCTGTAAGGTTCACCATATGCATATTATATATAGGGCTTGAGGTTTTATTTTTGATCACATGATGTCCCTTTAAACTTATTTTGAGCCGATTCTGTTTCTTAATTAAACACAGAAAAAGCTGTTAATTACAAAACAATGTCACTTGTTTTTAGCTTCAACCTTGACTGAGCCTGATTCTGTTTCTCTTAATTTTTATTTGAAACATACATGACAGATTACATTAATTGCTCGTTGCTGATCCTAATTGCATTTCATTCTTGCAGTTGCCTAGTTTATCGTTGTGCTTTTGTTATTTTCACTCAAAAAAACTTAAACCCAGTCTTTACTTAATAGTTTTCTCTTCACTAGGATGCAGAGACAGCTTAACAATTACTAATTAACATTTAAAGAGAGGTAGAGATTTGGGAAATAAAAACTGAAAAGTTCAAGCCCTAATTATATACTATAAAGAAAATAAATATGTTTTCTAAACAAAGATTAATAAGCAACACAGCCAGACAATATTTTGATACCTACAAGAAATCTCAGGCCTGTAGAAGACTCCAGGGTTAACTGTAAAGTTCAAAGCAGACATGGCTTTTCCCCCAGTTTCTATGTGTCCTCTTATCTATTTACTCGTAGCAAAACTTTACATCGTGCTTCGTCATCTTTTTTAATTCCAAATACCGGTAGTTATGGATTGGTACGCATCCCTGTAAGGGTAGCTTATATGTATTTGCATACCCACTGCCAACACACTTAGTGTGCTGCTAATATCTCATAAACCATTTATAAAGACTCCTCGGGCAAAATCTATCGGCACATTTCACTATGACCTATTGGGTCGAACAAGAAAAGTGAACCCCTTATTTGAAAAGATGCCCACACCGCAGTGTCAAAGCCTCATATATCAGAAACCTTTTCAGGGAGTGACTTCAAATTTTCAGGGTTATATGAACCCTGCATTATTAATGTGTTGGCAACCATGACATTGACCTCTGACTTAATATGGTTGTGACATTTAGGTCATGTTACACTTTGAGCAACTGTCTTAATGTTTGGTACACAACTCTTTGATTTTCTGCCGTAAGTTCCATTACCAGTGTTGTCCATTAAAAGTTAACCTTTTCACTGCTGCATTGCTTTAACCTCTGGACACATTAATGATGCAGACCACATGCTTTGACATAGTGTCTTTATAGTTGGTACACAGTTGTATTCTATGATTCTCTCAATACATTTCCATTTTAGGTGCTGTCCGATGAATATAAGCCATTTCAGTGTCACAGTCTTTTAACCCCTGACCATGTTATTGATACATACCACTTGCTTTCAGACAGGATGTTTACAAACTGTATTCTATGATACTCTCAATGAATTTCCATTACATGTGGGGTCCAGTAGAAATTAACCCCTTCACTGACACATTGTATTTAATTTCTGGGAATATGAATGAGGCAGATAATTTTCATATTGCTTTATGTTTACAAACTATTGAATCAGATATGACCTACCCCTTAGATTTTTCTCCCCCTTTTCAAACCCTCACCAGTGACGCCACATACAATATGTTAGCAGACATACAGACTAGTATTTCATCACCAGACTTTTTAAAAATGTTTTTTTTTGATGTTTTTGTTTTAGCTGGAGATGTTCTGTGAGGTTCTTACTATGCAGCAAGCTGGATATGCCATGCTGATGGATTATTTGCAGAACAACTTTAGAGAACTGCAATACCAGTACATGGGACAAGTATTCTCCTCATACACTGGGAAGGAGGAGGTTCATGCACCTGGTAAGTATAGGAACAGGTTTAATATAAACCATTCATCCAGCAAAGGATGTAATAATATTACTGTTATAAAACGGCAGTCAGAGGATGCTGCTCTCTGATTGGTCAATCACATGTTCCACCCACAATATCACCAATGCTGGAGCCTCATCACAAAATATTGATAATGAAATATGAATCTGAATCAAAAAGGAGATGGAGAAATTGAAGAAAATGGGAACTCCATGCCCCCCCCCACCCCCAAACCCCCCCCCCCCCATTATAATAAAGCATGTCATACACCTGAGTAGTTTTCAATAATTACAGACAAGTCAGGAAAAAGATATGCAACACTAACATTAAATGAAAAAAAATAAAATCATAACACGCACACTAAAACAAAGAAATCATAGAATGATGTATGAGGACTTTAATAATTTTCAATAACATTACAGCAATCACATGTTTAGCAACTGTTCTAAAAATCAATGTAACGTTCTCCAGCAAAATACAATTCTATTACAAAATGCACACAGGATCAATAATTAGTTACTAGTTGTAAAGTAAGAGTATTAAATTAGTACCTGTCAGCACTGCTCACTGGGACATTCTTTTTTTAAAACAGCAGAAGGACGCACAAATGAAAATCATTATGAAGAGTGTAAGTACCGAATGAGGTTGTTAATAAGTAACGATGATAAATGCTGTTTTGTAATTGAATGATGGTACTCCAGAGTGTTGTGATGTGCTGAAATATCACAACAGTGGGGTTAGAGGCACTCTACAGCATCGTGGCTCTTAACTCCCACAACCGTTGTGATATTTCAGCACATCACAACATACTGGAGTACCATCATTCTTAATTAGCCACTGTGAATGATTTCATGAAACCCTAGCCACTATTTTCATTGATTGTGAAAACGGTATTACTGTACTTTGTAGCAAAATGTTACATGTCTAGTTTTGACTGCCCTCTTGTGTTCAGGATTGGTAGATTGTTTCAGGATAATCTTAAAGGATGGGCACCAAAGGTGTCTGGTATGTGTGAGGCAGTAATTTCATTAGGATTATTATATAAAACTATTTAAAAGGAAAATATATACTTGTATGTTTTTCCAATGCTTAAAATGCTTTTCTTTGACGAACACCTAAAGTTAAAAACAAAGTAATACTTAATAATTACTTTATTTTTAGTACCACCTGGACATATGTGTTTAAAAATAGCTAATTTGTCAACCTTGCAAGTTTATTTGTCAACCTAACATTGGTCCACCTTATATATCGCTACAACTGTTTAAATAACGTACCTGTAATTTTTCTTTTCATTGTTAACATCCTGACAACTTTTTACACTTATAACTTTAAAGTCTGTTTCAAAGCTCTTTTCAAAATGACCGCTCTGCCGACATTGTCAAACAGGTGACACAGCAATAATGATCCATGATGTGGTACAGAACAGAAAAGCCAGAGCACTTGTTATGTTTTTTTTTAATCGCTCCTCTTGCAGTGATTTAGAGAACCGATCTCAAGCCCCAGTGCACTAGAGAGGACATTTTGAAAAGAGCATTAAAACAGACTTTAAAGTTAAAAGTGCAAAAAGTTGTCAGGATGTTAACAATGAAAAGAAAAATTACCGGTATTGTTATTTAAAAGTTGTAGCAACACATGGGGACGTTTAAGGCTATATTTTTCGGATCCTCGCTACTTTTTAAGCTAGAAGTGACTAAGAAGTAATTGTTTGTTTTACAGGGAGTATATAATAACAATAACTTTGTGATAATTAATTACACTAGTTATTCCTTACTAGTTATTCTGAATAGTTCCCATGCTTAAGTTCTGCCTTTTCAAATATTTGGAAAGACTAATCAAGAACCCTCTTTGAATATGTCACATCTCAATAATTTGCCACATGAGTGCTTTGAACTGTTACGCAAAGTTAAGTTCTGAGTGTTGGGGCCAGTTGTTTACTGCAGTCTGACATTAATATTTTTCTTCATCTACCTTAAGTTTGCAGCTCAGAACCACAAAATGTCCAGGCTGATCCAAAGAATTACACAAGTATTCTGGTGATGTGGGAGAGGCCACGCGCTGTGTATGATTCATTGATTGAAAGATATGCAGTGTTTTATCAGAGACTTGAAGGAGAACACCAAACCAAGCATGAACACCTGACTGATGGAGACCAGGATATGGTAATGTGATGTTCTTTTCGCTTTGCAGAATAAAAGAAGGAAAGTTTGGTTTTGTAACATATGGCTTCTGAGACTACATGATAAAGTGGTTTTAGTTTAACTAAAGTGTGCACAGTTGCAAAGGGAGAGATCAATCAAAGACATTTTACAGGATAGTAAATTACATTACGTCCCCAATTAATAAAAAAGGTTTATACAATGTATACAGTCCTGTGACACACATTCTGTGTCTTCTAGAAGAAATGTTTGTCAAAGAATTGTATATGTTTCTTTTAGTAATACTACATATTCTAACATTGAGTGTTACTATAGTTATGGATGAAGTTTTGTAAATAGTCCATTAAGGGGCTGATGTAAGGAAACAATTGCAATAATCAATCAATCAATCAATATTTATTTTATATAGCGCCTTTCATAGTGGACCACCATCACAAAGCGCTTTACAAGATAGTGAGGAACAATGTATAATGCATTAAATACAGTGAAATACAGGGCATGGTGCATTAAATACTACAGTAAAACACAATGCAAATACATTAAATGAGGGTCGCAATGAGTGCCGCTTGTTTATTGGCCTATTTTGATGCCGCACTTACAGCCCATCAAAATGTTGTGTTGATGTCATAGGAAGGGCAGCAAAGTCCTCGGCGCACGGGAAAATAAAATAAAAGTTTTGTGAGGAGGAGTCCTTACAGCTGAGGTCACTCAGCATGAAACTGAGTTATTTGGAAAAGCCTCAGCCAGTATCAGTTATGCTACCAGAGGCCATATGGACCTCTATAGTGGAGAAAGTCAATGCTGTCAGTGCTACCAGGAGGAAGTCAACCAGGTGATGAAAAGGTGAAATTCAGCTGTTAGGTCTAGGATGGCCAGCGGAGTGAGACGATAACACCTTATCACCGCATCCTCCAGCATTACAAACAAAGTAACCCCTAGTTTGAATATGCAGGGTCTTCTCCATTTAGCCCTTCTCCTCTGAAGGTTTTCCAGACTGTCCTCAACAAGAGCCAAGTGTTATTTTCTTCAAAGTGCTAATTTGATAGCCCGTTCTTTACATATTCCGCATTTTTGGTAGCCACCAAAGTCCCACTTTATGATTGCTAAACACGGTTTTGCAAGCAAAAGCATGAATTTTGGCTGCAGATAGGTATTTTTGCAGCCGCAAATCACTTTGTGCATATCCTTACATCAGCCACTAAATGTTGTTTTCTTGTTTTCTGTACAATCTGAAATTAATCTATATTACTAAAACCCATGGACTTTTTTTTTAGGGTGCTATTATAAATGATTTGACGGACAATACAAGTTATGTAATCCAGGTGGTTGCTGTGTGTTTAAATGGACTATACGGGAGACACAGTGATCAGCTGATAGTTGATATGCCTTTGGATGATCCTGGTAAGCTTGACTGTATCATGCAACCTTTTTATTTGATTTATTTTGTTACTTTTTGAGATAGAAAGCAAAAGCTACAGGATTGCAATGCATCTCCATTATTCCTTTGCAAACCAGTTTCTGTCTAATCAGGGTCTCATTTATGTTCTGAAAATATATGCAGCCAAGGATTTGTACACTTAAAAGTGTATTAGAGGTGTAATTTCAATTTCAAAGTGAATATAACAATTAGAAACTGCATATGATTTTTTGAAATAAATATTTTCTAAATGAATGGTGGTGGGATTCCCCTTGATTTTCAGCAAGGCACCATGTTTGTGTTGCACGCAAATTTGTCATTTAATCAGTAATAATATTTTTACATTTAAAATGTGTTCCGAATAGCAATAGTATTTATTTAGTAATATGTGATTTTCTCCATATTTACTGACATAAAAAGATCTTTAGGACATAAGGTTTCAAGACTTGTCTTTGTCCATCGTCCATTATTCTGTGGAAAAATAACAACGTGTGTCTCTATTATACACATTTTGTTAGGTTTTATTTGTATTTTTGGTCACATTCAAGGATTTTAAAAATGACATTACACTGAAAATGTCTATTGAATGTATTATGGTGTATACACAGTCTTCCTGTTTCTTGAATCGCTTGAATTTTGAAAAACTGTTACTACCTATTTTCTTGCTCAAAGCCAATGCACGTGTATTTGATCTGCATATACAGTAATACTTTTCCATCATTGAATTTGCAGTCTTTCATATAGAGTTAGAACAAACATTAATAAGGGCATTTGAATGACATTATAAAGCTTTGGTTTGATGTTTTGGTCAATAGTATTAATATTGTATTTTATTCTGAATGACTATTATTAATATACAGTACTGTATGTGCCCATGTGAGTGTTCGTATGTAAACTGCTACATTCTTCTTCACCAGTTAATAGTTAGGATGTTAAATATTTAATCATTTTCTTCAATGGCTCACCATCAGTAGTTCTACTAAGAACCTGGGGAATCTTAACAGCATTTTCTCTAGTATAGTCACACCAACAAAGGTAAGAGCAATTAATTATATTTTCAAAAAAGAAAAAAAACACTGAACCAACTTAAGCGACATGCATTATATTTGCAATATTTACTAGGAATCCCCTACTGATATTAGACTCACATTATTTATCTGTTATATGGTGACATGCAGTGGTGTGTCTAGTTTAATTGATTGAATAGTGTTATAAAGAAGGAAATAGCATTGGTCATAGAATCTACCTGCTAGAATTAGAATTAATATTACCTCAGTACTACAAATCTGTAAAATTATATTAATAATTAATATCATAAAGAACATAAGTTGTAAGAATGTTGTGTGACTCGCTAAAAAGTTTGTTAAACTAATAAACTCACATAACTTTCACAAAGGCAGTGGCATCTACAATAGTTGACATGTACAAAGTAGATTCTTATGGAAACAGAATTTTGTTGAATGAATTATTTACTACATTTATAAAAATAATATACATTTTTGTAATAACATGATTAAAAATTACAAGAATGGCTGCTGAAATGTCCCCAAACTTCGAGTGCCAAGTGCTGTAAAATTGCCTCAATTCAGCCATGACTTTTTGACTAAAAAGTACCAAATATACACATTTGGTATGGTATGTATTTACAGTCAATATATATATATATATATATATATATATATATATATATATATATATATAGATCCGACCTCTTTTCGGTTCGTTGCCTTTAAAACACTGACCCAGCACGCAAATGGATTTTTTGAAAGCGGTTGCGCTATTTTTAATAAACACAGAACAAAATAAACAAAACAAACACCTAGCTCTTCTTTGAGCAATAACTAAAACAAAACAGGAACCTAAATTAAATAACAGGACAGCTAAGCTGTTTACCTGTAACAAAAACAAAACACAGAAGAGCACACACAAAAAGGACTCACTCTACCTTTTTTTCTTTCTTTCTTTTAAATTACGGCTGTACCCACACACCAGCACAGTCAGGCTTCTACCCTCTTCAGCAGCTGCCCCGAGCAGACTGACTGCTCTCCTTTTAAACCGGGCACCTGGCTCCAATTTTCAATAGTAGCCAGGTGCCGGTAATGATCAATAATAAAACAATAAAACAATTAAACAAAACAATCAAACAATTAACAAAACCAAACCAAAATGTGCCTTACGCACAAGTTTTCCTCTAGGGAGGAATTAACCCCCTCCCTGCTGTCTCACAATATATATATATATATTTCAGGGAAGGTATCTGTTATAATGTCCTTGTATAAGAAAACCACCATGGAAAACCTCAGACTCAAGATTTAAAAGACAAAATACTGTGGTATTTTACTTTGATTTTACAAATAGCTAGAAAACTCCTACCTGGATTTCTGTTTCTGAGCTGTAAGCTCAGATCCATTTTTTTTAAAGTTTTTTTTTATTATTATTTTTCAGAGATTGACCCCGTTATTGATTTTAATGACACTGAAGATGCAACTGATGAATTTGAGGTAAAAATTGGAAACTGGCTTCTATAACAAAATAACATGCTTACCAAAGACAATTCATTGTTTAAATACAAGATGAAACCTTTCATGTTCTGGTCTTCTGTGATTTAATACTTGTATAGTTTATATGCAGTCTTCGATTGTGTATTTAACTTATATATTTTGTTAGTTGCATGATATTAATCCAGGTTGGCACAAGCATTGTTAATTTGAGACTGGATGGACCAACCTCTTAGAAGGTAATACAGTAGTTCAGTCTATTTGCTCAGTTCTTTTCATTTCTACAGGCGGCATCAGACACACCAGTTACAAGTGCTGAGAACCTGACAAATGTGGTCAGTGAGAAAACAGAAACAGTAAGGCCTACCACTGTAGCATCTGAAAGCAGGAAGAAAACAAGACCCAACAATGCTGTCACCAAAGACTATTCTGTTGAAAGCTATGTGGAAGTGAGTACAAGAAATACACCTGAAACCGAAGAAACATACTCTTTGACCAGTGAGACTTCAGCAACTGACAGACTTGCTGTCTTTTACCCTGAGACCAAAACTGTAACATCACCTGCTGAGAAGGATATCACTTTCACTGAACCAGGGAAAATGCTTGAAGGTTACGATACCTCTACATCCTTCCAACATGAAGATGACATTTTTACAGACTCCGAAACAGGACCCCAAGCAACAACCATTAGTCCGCCCAAGTTTACCACGACCAGCCCAGATGCAAATGTAACGCCCCATGTCACGGAAGCATCAGAAGACATAGAAACCCCTGCAACTCAAGATGCTGTTGGAATGTTCCCAGTAAACTTAAACAACACTGTTGTTACTGATAGTTATTCTGAAGATGTTGCAAATACTACCAGCTATGAGATTTCACCCAAAACTACAGATTTTGAGGGTGACACCTTTGGCAACGCCACAGCTCCTCCTGTTAGTTCTGAGGTGCCCTCTGATGGTGAGATTCGTTATAGTGATACAAGGGATGAAGATGCACGTCATGTAACCACTCCTTACACCAGTGGTGAGATGGTTTTTCAGGGTTCTTCATTTCCTAAAAGTTCATTCAGTCCTACCTCTGAGGTATTGCTGTATTCTACAAGTTTGGGGCCAGGTGTCCAACAGCCATCTACTTCTGCTGGCAGTGAAGTTCTCTCTCAGACAACTCAACCAGTGTTTAATGGTGAGATTCCTCTTCAAACTACCTCTGGCTCCCCTCTTAGTGACATTTTCCTCCACTCTGACCCAGCATTGTTTGATTCCCAGATGTTGAATCAAGCTACCCCTGTTGCTTCTGATTATCCAAGTTCCATGCATGTCACTCCTGTATTGCCCAGTGTTGATTTGTTGCTTCAGCCCACCCTTCCTTCCTCTAGAGATGTGTTGTCTGAAAGCCACACTGCTCCCACTGTTGACTTGCTTCTTAGTAGTATTGGCTTTTCTCAGAGAGATGTGTTTCAGCAAGCCGCACCTGAAGCTGATAGGGTGCCCCTGCATGCTACACTGATGTTGTCTGATGGTGATCTGTTTCTTCAGCCTACCCTTGCTTTCTCCTCCAGCATGTCATCTGCTCAGGCGACCCTTGCTTTAAGTGAGACCTCTGTGTTTGACAGTAAGACTGAGACTTTTAGTAAAAGTAAAATGGGTTCCAGTGACAGTGTACTTTCTCATGCAACATCTATGACCAAGTTTGATACAGTACTTATGCCTACCTTAACTTTATCTAGTGACACTCTACCCCTTCAAACTTTACCTGATTCACCTGGCACTTCACTATTATTTTCTGACTTTGACTGGAGATTTCTTCAAGTTACTAAATCTTTCACCAGTGCTACTGAACATGAAACCTCTATGTTTTCCAGTTTTGATTCACCTGTTCAGTTTATTCCTTTATCCAGTGATGTTACTCTGACTGTGGCTTCTCCTACCTTCACTGGTAGGGAGTCGCTTGTTTCTTATGCTGTGGGTTCTAGTGAAAGTCAAATAGTGGGTCAAACTAACCATGCTTTGGTCTCTGCAGAATCTGTATTAACAGGTGATATGTTTTCTCAACTCCCCCGTGCTAGTAAGGATGTGACACTGCTTCAAGTTTCCGTCTTCACTTCTGTTCTAAAATTGACCACCCCTGACTCTACTCATAGGCTTCACACTGACAGCAGGACTCAAATTAACCCATCGCACTACAGCAGTACACCTTTTTTATTACAAGACACACTGCTTCCCTATTCTGGTGATACAGCCTCTCAGGTGGGCCATATCACCGCTACTGATGCACTTGCTGACAGCACTGGTAACTTCTCTGATAGCCCACCTAATGATGCTTCTGCAGGTACAGCCACTTTAGCACTTCAGCCTATGCTTTCTCTTCATAATGTTTTTAGCACTAGCACTGAACAATTATTTCAGGGGACATCTTTTACATTAAGCACGGAAGAATTGCTGCAAGCTCCCATTTCCACTCTCAATAACAAAGCACTGCTAGATCCTGCCTCAACATTATCCAGTGATACAGTTTCTCATGTGTCTGATAGAGGCCTTAAAGACAGTGAGGCATTTCTGCATGATGCCTCTACAGGTGTCTTCAGTCAGATGTATTTTACAGTTGTACCAGATGTGAAATATCAGGCATCAAAGCTGCACGCTACCTCTCCACCCACCATTGACAATGTACCACCTGCACCTTGCAAATGTGTGTCAAGCTGTCATGTTTTAATAGAAGATCCAGCTCAAAGTGCAACTGGTGTGACCAGTGCAGATGGTTCTGTTTGGTTTGCTGTTTCTGATAGCATTATACATCGTCAGCCAACCTCTTATCAAACTGTGTGGCAGCATTATAGTACCCCTGGCTCCTTGCCCCGCGAACTGCCAATAGATTCTACCCCTGTATTATCTATTGATGATGTATCAATATTACCCACAGAATATTTAGGCACAGTGGATTCAATCAGTAGCTTGGGTAAAAACGAGGTGTTTTCCAGTGATGTGCCTGCTCCTGTTTTTCCTGTTTCTGAGCTCCACTTGTCTATTGATTCTGATAGTGATATGTACATTTCTATTACAGCTGCCACAGCCAACAGTAAGAGCCCAATAACGCTCATCTCTTTGGCTACTCCCTCATATCCCTATTCAGTTTTGTCTCCCACTGTCAGTCCTGATATTGAATTGAGACCCCCAGTTACTGAGGATGACCAGTTTGTAAGCAGTGCTTCTAGTCCAACACTTGATATAGAATCTCAGGAAGAACTAGAACAGGAGCAGGGAAGACAGACATCCACTACCACAAGGGACCAAAGCAGTCAAAATGTTACATCTGAGTTAATTACACGTTCCTATGCAAAGACGGCTACAACTAAAGCACTTGCTACATCAGACCCAACGCTGAATGAAAATTATGATCTGGAATTAACTCCGGCCTCAGACACACTGTATGGGAAACAACATTCTTCTCCGTTCCCTTTTGAAAATGATAATCAGACTGATCGTTTTGAAGAAAAATCAACCACAAAAGACTCTACAACGTGGACTTTAGGCAACACAGATGAAGAAAGTGGTTCTGGTCAGGGAACCTCAGAGAGCCTCAATGATAATGAAACGTCTTCAGATTTCAGTATTCCTGACTACACTGACAGGGACTCAGAAGGTACAGCTGATGCAGGTAAAGCAGACTTATTACCAAGAGTGCTACAGCCGTCTTTAACTAGTGGGACCGCTGCAGTTGTGTTCAATGTTTCTGAGCCAGATTAGTCATGATATAGTTTCTGGCTGCTGGAAAAAAAAAATGCATGATGCCACTAAACCGTGAATGTCTGCACACTGGGTATTGGAATTACTAACCTATGTGTCCCCATCAACAGAAATCTAAAATTCATTTATATCCCTGTCTGTGACATGGGTAAGGTAAGGATTGGGGGTTATGTAGTCATATGTAGTAACATCATGTAACATGCATCAAACTTAAAAATGACTACCATGACCTCTTTCAATAGCCAACCTAATAACTTCATAGTCGTTCATAGTGTCAAAATGCAAAAAAGCTTAAATATGGATTCAAACAAAAAAACAGCAAAGCCTGTGTTCTGCAATGCTTTTTTTTGTAGTCCATTTCTATAATCTGTGTAGTCCATTATATACGCAGTGTATAAATACAAATGTTACATTGGAAACCCGGTTGCAGTAGGATTATAAAATATGGTGATGTGCCGAATATTTGCTAAATAATGGTTATATAAAGTTTTTAACAAACACTAATTTGCCGCATTTAAACTTATGTCCAATCATTACATTTCCTCAGGTCTTGGGGTATGTAATATACTTTATTTATTTATTTATTTATTTATGTATTTATTCTGTTTTATTAGAGAGAGAAAAAAATGTAGACAACGCGTATACAAGGCTTTTACAATGATAATGTATACCCAATATGTGCTGAATTAGGTGTGCAACAAATGTCCAGTAGATGGTAGCAAAATCCTAAAAACGCTTTAGGCAACAGAAATCCACTAGATGGCAGCAGACTCCTTCCACACTCAATGCACACTACTGACTGAAGCTGACAGGTACTATAAAGACACTAACCCACTTCATCATTACTCTGGATTCATTAAGCAACTCATTTATGCCCTGGCATTCCAGAGGTTTCAGTGGAGTTCAATCATTGTGTGTGAATTAGTGATAGAAGATGATAGAAGCATGTCTGCTAGAGTTTACTGTGGGGTCATGGGTGGCTTAATTAACCGTTTTGTGTGTACAGTAGTGTATTGTCCTAACCTAGAACAACAAAGTGCAGTCCCAACCCCTATTAAATCTGCATGTGTCCAATTTAGCCTTCTTTCACAGTTAGGCTTTAACAGTAATTTATGATCCCATTTTTTGGTTACACTTGCTGGATGCATGCTCAACAAAACGTTTCTCTGAAGCCGTGAGATTTTTTTATTCACTTGTTAATGAATAAAAAATCACTTTTAGGTAAGAATTTTAAAATTAATTTATTTAAAAACTAAAAATAATTGATGTTTGATGTATTACTGTTATTGATTGTTGGTGTTTAAAAATGTTTTTATACCATACAAATATTACAAAATTAGCCAATTACCTGGTTTTAAAACGTAATATTTTGCATTCACTGATACAGTACATTTAATTAACCAGGTTCTGGGTAAATTGCCATTTTCGATTTAGAAAAAGCAGTTAACCTTCTGTTTATTCGTCTTAATGACAGCACTGGTACAACAAATATTGCTTCAGCAGTTTTTGTCTCTCATTTTACATTGGGTGTACCATTATATAGATTGTTACTTCAGTTTTTTTAAGGTAAGTTCTTAATGAATGTTTGCATGTCTGCTCTCTTTCTGTTCTTAATCTCTGCTCACAAAACATTTTAACTGGTTTGCAAATGGTAGTGTACAATTTTTGTGTATGAGAAGGCAAAATATGAAAGTAAATGCAGTGTTGAAAAAATGAAGGTTAACCTTTAAATGTCTAAAATGTAAATGTTCTACACCCACAGAAGCCAGCAACAGCAGCCACGAATCCCGCATTGGTCTAGCAGAAAGTGTTGAAAAAGAGAAAAGAGCAATTGTCCCTCTGGTGGTGGTGTCAACTCTCACCTTTCTCTGTCTAATGGTGCTAGTGGGGATTCTCATATATTGGAGGTAGGTTCTCATTTACAGCACAAGTAAAACATTTTTTTAAGCTGTTTGATGGCTCTGGTTACATTTTTCTTTACTAATTATTGTGAAAATTTTTAATTTCCAGGACAGGAGAATATATAAAACTAATAGTGGCCCAATCTGTTTATTCTTATCACTGTGAGATTTGAAACTTAAAAAAACAAGTGTTCTATTAAGTTGATCTAAGCATTGGCACATCTAAATATTTCAGCTGTTTTAAATATTTGAAACAGGTCTTGTCTGCCTGCCTGTTTACATGCTTTTAAAAACAAAATACTATGAGACATTAAAAGTGCGTTCTCTATACCCATCAAAGCATTCCATGGCAATGCATTGTAAGTTTAACTGTTAGGTGCCAGTCATTTTCATTTTGTGATGGCTTATCAAATCTTTCTCACACAAACCCTATAGATCATAGTGTTATATTACTAGGAACTACAGTATAAATACTGATATTGTGCAAAATGAAATTGTAATGAGTAAATTAGTGATGTTTTAGCTTTTAAATTAGCTTCAGTAGGAAGCTCTTAACCCACCAATAATGGGAAGAGATTCTGAAAATTCTTGCAAAATAATTTTAATTGACATTTAACCATGGTTTTAATAAGCAATTTTCTATTAGCTGCAGAAAATGGAAAACATGTCCCTATGTTAAACAGCCAAATGATAAGCTGAAACGAATGTATTATCATTTTCACTTCATTCGAGACGGTTAAATTAAATATACATTAGCACTCTCTGTATGAGCTGTACCAAATCGC
Organism: Acipenser oxyrinchus oxyrinchus; assembly: GCA_030684275.1. NCBI lineage: Eukaryota > Metazoa > Chordata > Actinopteri > Acipenseriformes > Acipenseridae > Acipenser > Acipenser oxyrinchus. The sequence continues at coordinate 37,698,222 of CM060254.1, forward strand.
TGTCATGTGCTTTCCTTGAAACATTGGTAATTATTTTAGATTTTACATCAGAAAATTTTAAAAAAAGAATAGTTTCATTTTCATTCTTCTTTTAATTCTAACATCTCTAAATTAGAATTTTTCAGCAAGGTGTTTGATCGTTTAGTAATTGTGCTGCGTTGCTTAATAATGCTAGATTGGTTTTGTATATAATTGTAAATTAAATCATTATAGTGGCTTTTAGTTGCAGCTTGTGTGGTTCATAGTTATGTATTCTCAAAGCTTCCTTATTGGGACTACTTTTTCACTACAGTATAAACTGACCCACAGTTGCTGTTGAGTGTACTGATATCCATACTGAATTAGTAGTGTAAAACTGCATGTCATATTATAGTAATGATAAGGCCTGTTTTTAGTATTAATATTAATGTCTGATATCATTTTTTAAACAATTTATTACACATTTATAGATGCTTTATTGTTGTTTTATAACAGATCTTCAAGTGTTACCACTTTTTCAGAATATCGTTTTTAACAATAATTAAATCTAAAATCAGCTGTATGCTTTGATCTGGAGGGCCGCAGTGTCTTCTGGCTTTCGTTCCACCCGAGCTCTCAATTACTTAATTGGTCTAATTATGTGATTAACTGGACACGTTTAACACATCTCTCCAGGCTTGCAAATGTTTCATAGGTAGTGTACCTTGAATCAAGTGCATTTTTCAAATCATCAATTGTAGAAGACCTTTAAAAATGTGAAATATGTCAAATTGAACACACAATTAGTTACATTATGTTAATTGAGAGCTTAAGTTGAAATTAAAAGCAGAAGACCCCACAGCCCTCGAGGACTGCAGTTTGACACCCCTGATCTAGAACATTTTAGAACATTTTGTACATTTAAATTTCCTATTTTGTGCACCAGAAAGAATCTGAATTTCTGTATGCTGAATGTTCTCCACGTTGTGGTTACATGCCACGTCATCTTGAAACTATATATTTGAGACGTCTATTTCATTGGTCTAAACAAGAGCGGATTTGTCACCATCCTTTAAATCACTAATAGGCCCTTCCCTGTTGTTTTGCATACAGAATATGCAATATTTATCCCCCTCTCTGTAATAACAAAAAAACAATTACATTTCCTTCATGTCGTATGTGTAAATGTTTGTTGATCTATGTGACAGTCTGGCTCGCAGTGGTGAGGTGTGATGACGTCACGGACCAGGAAGTAACTGAAACCAAAACAATGGATGGGCGGGTGAAGCTGAGTGCAACGGCACTCAGCGTATTTATTAATAAACAAACAAAACAAAAGATTTAAACAAAACAGAAACCAAAGGGCACGAGGGCCAAACGAATAAACAGACAAACAAGTAAGTGGCGTGCTGGCTAATCCAGCACGTTTTAGCAATTGTTTTTATGTCGTTATTTCTCGTTCTCTCTCTCCACCCCCCGTACTCTGTACACTCCAACACTCCACCAACGCAGAATGGACAGCTGCAGGTTCTTATACTTTGGCCGAGGGGTTAACTAGCTGTTAATTATCTTATTACCCCTCGGCCACAGTCTGCACGCGTTTGGTAAGGATGCATGACTGTCAGCTAGTTAAATAATCAGTAGCTGATCAGTCATGCATCCTCACGAGGTTTTAAAATATAAATAATAAAAAGACGCAGCGCTTTTCACTGCGCCACAAACAAAACACAAATAATAATAAATAGGGGCGGGACACTCCACCACACATGCCCCCCCTTGTGCGCAGCACACATGGCCTTTTCGGCCACCTCCCCCCCTTATTCCTTAAAGTCCCGGCTAGCAGTCTCAGCGCAGGAACAGGGGCAGCAACGGGCCAAAGGTGGCGGCCACGGTGGGATGTCCTCCTCCCACCCAAACAGCCGTAGCGTTCAATGGCCGCACACAGGCCGGCTCCTCTGGCCAAAAATTTTGGGGGTGGTCTCCAGACCTGCCCCCTTCTTCATGGCGGCAGCTCCCTCCGTGGGGCTCTGGCCACCCTCTCTCCTGCAGCGAAATTGCTGCGGGGAGCTGGTCTCCTGACCTCCCCACCTTCTTCATGGCTGGCAGCTGCCCTTCATGGGGCTCCAGCCACAGTATTTCCTGCCGCGAAAGTGCGGCTGGGGAGCTGGTCTTCTGACCTCCCCCTTCTTCGTGGCCGGCAACTGCCCTTCATGGGGCTCCAGCCACAATATTTCCTGCCGCGAAAGTGCGGCTGGGGAGCTGGTCTCTTGACCTCCCCTTTTCCGTGGCGGTAGCTCTCCTTCATGGGGCTCCAGCCACAGTATTTCCTGTCGCGAAAGTGCGGCTGGGAGCTGGTCTCCTGACCTCCCCCTTTTCCGTGGCCGGCAGCTCCCCTTCATGGGGCTCCAGCCACAGTATTTCCTGCCGCATGGCAGGACTGGTAGCGACCCCAGGCAAAACAGGACCCTCGGGAGGCGGCGCAGCAGCAGCGGACCCTCGGGAGGCGGCGGCAGCAGCAGCGGACCCTCGGGCGGCGGCAGCAGCAGCGGACCCTCGGGAGGCGACGGCAGCAGCAGCAGTAGCGGACCCTCTGGAGGCGAACTCGGGAGGGGAGCCCCTGGCCATGGAGGCGGCAGCGGGAGCTCCACTTCTCCCTCGTACCCTATAACTGGTGGCTCTCCAGGCGATGTGGAGCAACAGGCAGCCCCAGGCGATGCGGAGCAACAGACAGCCCCAGGCGATGCGGAGCAACAGGCAGCCTTGGGCGATGCGAAGCAGGCATCCTTGGGCGGTGTGAGGCAGGCATCCTTGGGCGGTGCGAGGCAGGCATCCTTGGGCAAAGCGAGGCAGGCATCCTTGGGCGAAGCGAGGCAGGCATCCTTGGGCGAAGCGAGGCAGGCATCCTTGGGCGAAGCGAGGCAGGGCAGGAGCAGTCCTTCCTATGACAGTGGAGGTGGAACCAGCAGGCATTCACCCTCTGCTGGTGGAGCTGGGAGCGGCAAGCAGTCCTCCCACGGCGGTTGAGGCGGAACCAGCAGGTATTCACCCTCTGCTGGTGGAGGTGGGAGGGTCAAGCAATCCTCCCACGGCGCTTGAGACGGAACCAGCAGGCATTCACCCTCTGCTGGTGGAGGTGGGAGGGGCAAGCAGTCCTCCCACGGCGGTTGAGGCGGAACCAGCAGGCATTCACCCTCTGCTGGTGGAGGTGGCGGAGGCAGAGGCAGCTCTTGCTGCTCTGCTCCTGGCGGTGGTGGAGACAGAGGCAGCTCCTGCTGCTCTGCTCCTGGTGGTGGTGGAGACAGAGGCAGCTCCTGCTGCTCTGCTCCTGGTGGTGGTGGAGACAGAGGCAGCTCCTGCTGCTCTGCTCCTGGTGGTGGTGGAGACAGAGGCAGCTCCTGCTGCTCTGCTCCTAGTGGTGGTGGAGACAGAGGCAGCTCCTGCTGCTCTGCTCCTGGTGATGGTGGAGACAGAGGCAGCTCCTGCTGCTCTGCTCCTGGTGGTGGTGGAGACAGAGGCAGCTCCTGCTGCTCTGCTCCTGGTGGTGGTGGAGACAGAGGCAGCTCCTGCTGCTCTGCTCCTAGTGCTGGAGACAGTGGCGACGGCTCCTCACCCTCTAACGCTGGAGACGGCAGCAATTGCTCTTCTCCCTCTGGCGTTGGAGACGACAGCGATGGCTCCTCTCCCCCTGGCACTGGAGACGGCAGCGACGGCTCCTCTCCCCCTAGCGCTGGAGAAGGCAGCGACGGCTCCTCTCCCCCTGGCGCTGGAGAAGGCAGCGACGACTTCTCTCCCTCTGGTGCTGGAGAAGGCAGCGACGACTCCTCTCCGTCTGGCGCTGGAGAAGGCAGCGACGACTTCTCTCCCTCTGGCGCTGGAGAAGACAGCGACGACTCCTCTCCCTCTGGCTGGAGAAGGCAGCGACGACTCCTCTCCTCTGGCACTGGAGAAGGCAGCGATGACTCCTCTCCCTCTGGCTGGAGAAGGCAGCGATGACTCCTCTCCCTCTGGCGCTGGAGAAGGCAGCGATGACTCCTCTCCCTCTGGCGCTGGAGAAGGCAGCGATGACTCCTCTCCCTCTGGCACTGGAGAAGGCAGCGATGACTCCTCTCCCTCTGGCGCTGGAGACAGCAGCACTGGCTCCTCTCCCTCGGGCGCTGGAGATGACAGCAATGGCTCCTCTCCCTCGGGCGTTGGAGACGGCAGCAATGGCTCCTCTCCCTCGGGCGTTGGAGATGGCAGCAATGGCTCCTCTCCCTCGGGCGTTGGAGACGGCAGCAATGGCTCCTCTCCCTCTGGCACTGGAGACGGCAGTGATGGCTCCTCTCCCTCTGGCACTGGAAACAGCAGCGGGGCCCCTCCCATATCTGCAGCCAGGTAGTTGCGCACCATGGCTGCGATGTCTGGGAGGGATGCTGGTTGGTGTTTCTGTTCCCAGGCCTCCCAGCGCTCCCCATCTCTCGCCCACAGGAGGTTGATCACAGCAGGGAGGCGACCATTATATCCCTCTCAGGCTCCGCCAGCCAGTCCCAGATCCCCTCAGAGGAGATGGGATTCTTCCGCCTCGGAGGATGCGGGTCCTCTCACCCTTGTTGGATGCTCAGGCTTCTTCCTCTCCTGCCATGGAGGGGTTGGTCCGTGCCACGTGCCCAACCTCACCAACTGCGGCACCACTCCTCACCCTTCAGGCAGGTGAGGCAGACGTCCAGCGTGGTAAGGACCTGCTGTTGTTGCTGCGCCTCCTGCTGCTGTTGTTGTTGCTGCTGCTTTCTCCTTCGGCTACTCTTCCCCATTTTTTTTTTTTATTCCAAAAAACACAAAAAAAATACTTTTGAAAAAAAAAAAAAAACCCGTCCTTTTTCTTTCCTGGTCCGGCTCATGGAGGCGTTGTTTGTCCCACGCAGGACACCATATGTGACAGTCTGGCTCGCAGTGGTTAGGTGTGATGACGTCACGGACCAGGAAGTAACTGAAACCAAAACAATGGATGGGCGGGTGAAGCTGAGTGCAACGGCACTCAGCGTGTTATTAATAAACAAACAAAACAAAGATTTAAACAAAACAGAAACCAAAGGGCACGAGGGCCAAGCGAATAAACAGACAAACAAGTAAGTGGCGTGCTGGCTAATCCAGCACGTTTTAGCAATTGTTTTTATGTCGTTATTTCTCGTTATTTCTCGTTCTCTCCACTCCCCACTCCCCACTCCCCGTACTCTGTACACTCCAACACTCCACCAACGCAGAATGGACAGCTGCAGGTTCTTATACTCTGGCCGAGGGGTTAACTAGCTGTTAATTATCTTATTACCCCTCGGCCACAGTCTGCACGCGTTTGGTAAGGATGCATGACTGTCAGCTAGTTAAATAATCAGTAGCTGATCAGTCATGCATCCTCACGAGGTTTTAAAATATAAATAATAAAAAGACGCGGCGCTTTTCACTGCGCCACAAACAAAACACAAATAATAATAAATAGGGGCGGGACACTCCACCACAGTCTAGCATTGAAAAAGAAAGAAAACAAAGTGATATGACCTGTAGTCCAGTAGAAAAAGGGAATTGGTAAAAAGTCTTCCGTTCATGCGCTCGATTTAGAATAGGAACCGTTTGGTCCTGAAAGGGTTAATCTGCTCTTAATGAATCAGACAGGCAGACAAGGTTGTGTACCAGATTAATAAGGCTTACTTATTAGAGCTTCATTTGTTATCTCTCTGGAAGGCATAATCTGTTATTATGTTTAAAAAATCTCATTTTCAGATTGGAAAGCAGCACTCAATTGAATGTCATATGTTAAGGGGATAGCCAGCATGTTGTTTGTACATTTTAGCAGATGTTAGATCAGCAAAATAAGTTATCTACATTCATTTTGGATAGTACTTAATAACCGTTTACATTTTGTATTTATTACAATTATCTTTACATTGTTATAGTTTTATACATATTTTCTAACGTTATTGCATTTTCTCTCTTCACATTGAATTCAGTTTGAATCTGGCTGAGGTCATGTGAAATGAGTCAACAGCTGTCATGGTGAAATACATTGATAGAATGTCTATTCTTAAAATATAATTAAAACAATATATGATGTAAAAGGGTGTTTTAAACATAAGATGCAACCAAACTGTTACCTCAGAAATAGTGCATCTGGTTATATTGAACAGAATCCAAAAGAGATGGTTGAAGCTTGCAATGTAAGAATGTGGAATGGCCACCATATCCGATAACAGAGAAAACCACTTTACAGTTTTAAATATTTCATCCACCAACATTACTTGTCATTAGACCAGGTGACTGATTCTTTCACATACTGTACATATTTTCTTCATATTGAGTTGCTGCATTGCTTTTACTAGAGAGGATTATCTGTAATCCGGGATAACAAATTGTATGTTATCATACAAAAGCATAATTTTTTGTTTTTTCGTTTTTACTGAAAGAGGTCTGAAAAATTCATGCAAATCATTATGTCATACATTTTAGAGTCTTGTTTTGGTCTTGTAAGATGGATCTTGTGCTGTTGTTTTAGTAATCCTGAGCATGTTCAGTCCTTGTTCTTCTCAAATGACATTTTGCATTTTGTAACCCAATCTTTTAATGATGAAGGCAAGATTGAACCTGGAACTAAATGTTTTGAGAAATCTTTGAAAGTAATCCTTTTTGAGATTTTTATATTTTTGAAAACATGCATAGGTCTGTCACATGGCTTTTTTTTTTAATCTTTTCATGATTTTATAGGAGCTGTCGACCTTGTTTTTTATTTTATTTTGTTTTTGTAATGGCTTGTGGTTCTTTTATGTTGGAACAAATCATTTTGTTTTACCAGATACATTTGACTTTTTTTAAGCATTCAAATCTTTCATCAACTCATAAAAAGTGGAAATCATTTTGTTCATTGAATATTGGTTACACTAACACTAAGAAAAAAAATGAAAAAAGGTTAATGTTTTGAGCTAGAACATATATATAACGCACCAGTACATGGATTCCAGTCTTTAGCATTTACCAACATACTTTATGAGTGTGTCTTGTTGTAGTGTAATATACTGTAATCACTTAATAGTACAATTAGAATATAGCATGAAAGAGAAATAATTGTTCTATAAAACATGAATATTTTAATTTGTTGTTCGTGACTTGGAGTTAAAGAATATCCAACACAAATGTGCTTGACTGCAGGAAGATTATTTTGTATGATGAATTTTTCCATATAAATCCATTCCTTCCTTGTGGGTGTACAGGTGAATATGTTTTTATTAAAATCAATCATGCTGGTATAAAACACCTGGAAATGAATAACTATCACAGGGTGGACAGAAAATAACACAATGCAGCAAATATAATCATACTTACGTTGGAAGTGCACACATTAAATAGTTGGTTAAAATGTATATCGTGAACACACAATGCATTAAATATATGATATAACAATGATTAAAATCAGATAATGAAAAAAAATGAGGTGCCTACACAGTAATTACAGTAAGCTATTGCAGCTACTGTATGGTAACCTTTTCCAAACAGCTGCTTAGAGCTCCTGCAATGTAATGCTAGGAAAAAAAAGTGTTTTTTAAGCAGCTTTCTTTTTATTTGAAATGACATTTTAAGGTGGTTGCGTAATTAAGACTACAGTCCATTAAATTGTTTTAGATATTTAAAATATGAAATACATCCAAACGGGAGAACTGAGACGAGGTTACAAATTAGTCTGTCCACATGGAATTCAGTTTGAATCTGGATCAGGTAACAAATTAAATGATGGTTTGATGCTGTGGACAGTAGTCAACAACCATCATGATAAAATATTTTTGTTAAATTAGTATCATTCAGCATTAAGACCATTTTGCATTAACATAAAACCAAGTGATTCATTTAAGATTATTATTCAGTCCTTGAGTTTCCTTCGGAGACTAGATGCCAAGAAGCCAAAGCAACATAATGCAAAACAGTCCAAACAAGACCATGAATTATGGTACTATCCCCAGGCTATACAAAGTTTGAACAGTACTTTTATTTTACTAAATATAATCATGTGTATTTAGTTTGCCAGCGTATTTAAGCTGTCTGCTCTTCTGTAGAGCAGGATTGTGCCTCATTTGATTCTAGCTACCTGTTCAAGCTCATGTCAGCTTGTCAAACGAAATAATTGATTGTACCTGAGAATCTGTATTTAGGATGTCTGATATTTGTTCTTTCTTTTGCTTCAAATACAGGTAACTACAGTTAAAACAAGACGACAAACAATGCAAAAGAAAGCTTTGCTGCCTTACAGTAAATGAATTTAGGAAACTGTTTCTTTTTTAATATTTAATACTGACTTATGTATGTGATTATAACAGTCTCATTATATATTTTATATAGATTGCAGTATGGTACAGCTATAGTTTTTTTTTTAATGTTTTAAATACCGGTCATTTTCTTTTTCAAGGAAATGCTTTCAGACGGCTCATTTTTATTTAGAGGACAACACATCACCTCGCGTGATAACAACACCATCAACACCAATCCTCCTCGATTCAGGTAATGAAATCGTTTATTCATCAAATATGCTTTTTTGTCAGCAAGCGAAGGTAGCTTAAGAGGTTTGAACAGAGGTCACTTTCATTACAGCATATAATATCATAAGTCATTTTTGGCACACTTTATATTAACCTGGCACAATTGCCAATAATTACAGATTAATTAATTAGGTAATTACTATACATGAACCTAATATAGTAAAACTCCAGTTTCCATAACCACAAGCTCCTAGTGGTTCTTGTGTGAATGTATCTAAAATACATTTACTTATTAAGTTTTACAAAGCTGTTGCTACAGCACATGTTGTAGCTGTTTTTTTTTTTCAGTGTCATGTGATGAAAAATATACCAGCTATAGTTCTGTTTATTTATGTCCATATTTCAGAAGAACATGAAGGCCTCATTGGCACCTGTTTTTTTGATGCATTGCCTTCTCTTTTACAGTTATGTCCTGGTCCCCTTGACACCATATTAGCTGATCTTTTGAACCATGGGCATGAAAGACAGTCTTACCATTTATTGTCTCTCCACACACACCCCCCCCAACGCCCCCCAACCCAACCCAACCCAGCCCTAACCCAGTCCCTGTTTTACTGTTTTGATAATGGCAATGGAAGCCTTACAAATATAAACATTTATTGTGCAAGACACTGACATTTTACATTTGTATTTACATGCTGTTTTTTTTTCTACTCCTTCATAAGAAGTAATAAATATAAAATGACCATTTCTCAGTTTGCTAAAAAGATGGAAAAGAAAAACTTCTTTACAAATAAACCGAGAATGTTCCAGCATTTGGATTAACCTAATTATTCTTAATTTTCATTGCACAATTTAAATGATTCACCGCATTTCCATTTTAATTATTCACATCTGTTGTTGGAACAGATGGGTCATTTTATATATGACGTTCCTCCTGCTAACTGCAGCCTAAAGATTGTGTGGTTCAAAATCCTGAACATCTGTGAATGTTAATAACTATATCAGATAAAGTTGTAGTTTGCAGAAAGTTTAAAATGCTGGATTTAACACTATATATAACCTACTAGTCTAGGATCATAAACATACAAGAATTCTCATTCAATTCTATGACCAATTGGATAAAAATCTTTTGTAGTTGTTAGGATAAATGGTCATGTTCCTTCAAGAGAACAGTTATTTTTTCACATAGCTAATATGAGAAATGGAGGTCAGAACATTATATAGAGACTATTCGTACACCACTACAGTGGCAAGTACAGTATTAGTGACTGGAAATAAACTGTCCTTCATTTTATGTAATGCCATCCAAAAACCCAATACAAATATAATTGATAATAAAATATAGCATTATTTAATCTTCCTGCATTAAAACTGTTGAGGAAAAAAGCACCAAATACTAGTTATTTATGACTAAAATTACATTCACCACCCCATCACATGTGGATTAAAAATGAATATCTTAAACAGCAACGCCTTTTATTTTTTCAGATGATGTTGAGGCAATCCCTGTGAAAAAGTTTCCAAAACACGTAGCAGACCTTCACGACACAAACAGATTTACTGAAGAATTTGAGGTATGTTATACACAAGTTTCTCTTGTGTTTTATAATTTATGAAAAATAAAACTATTAACAAATATTACAATGCAGCATGTTAATGGACTGGTCCTCGTGACCTCTTCTGTGGTTTGGTACTGATTTCAGGGTGGTGTTGCATTCCTAGACGACTCCAAATTACAAATTCCACTGAGTAAACTAGAACAGGGGGCTATATAGTCACTCGGCCACTTTACAGGGCTTGCTGTGGAAAAAAGAGATACCCGACTTCTGAGTAGATCAAATCTGAGCACAGGTTGTATTCAAGGAGACGTGATACATCCTCTAGCTATTAGTCGTTATCTGATTTTGGACTTTGCTTTTTTAAGGTCCTGGATTTGAATAGAAAGTCAATGTATGTGCTGTATTTTTCCAGACAAATTTCACTTCCCCCTTCCTCCCTTTATTTCTGACCACCCCTTTTGTAGAAAACAATATTAGAAATGTACAGCTTCTTTTAAAACTGTTTGGTACTGTATTGTCTGGCTCAGCATTGTTTCATGTTAAATGGCTTTGAAGCATGATGTGTCAACTTTCCAATTGCACATTTTTTAAGCTTTTCATTATATTTACATACTTTGTTGTGATAAGATGTCAATATACAGTTGAATTGCATGGCATTTGAAATGCTGCAGTTCTGTTGCCTTGCTGCGTGTCATGGTAAACTCTGGTTACTGCATGATTAAAGGTGATCACCTTTTTTTAAATTACATTAAAACTATACTGTTCATGCACTTGTGTTGCTCACTGTCTGTCATTGAATTTCATTGCTGTGCTTTTTGCATTCACTCCCACATTAGATTTTGAAAGAGTTGTATGAGGTAAGACACCCTTTCTTACTATTTCCAGATCTGTAGCAATAGTTTATAGGATTACATATATGTAGGATATTTTGGTTCTGTGATCATTTTTGCATGCTTATTGCATTGAGGAGTGTTCTTCTTCTAGGGTGATTTTACTGATTGTTTTTATACATATGTATTTCTTTTACAGGAAATTCAGACTTGTACTGTCGATTTGGGTATCACATCAGACAGCTCCAACCATCCCGATAATAAGAACAAGAATCGATACGTTAACATTGTAGCATGTATGTATGCAATAGATTCATTTTAAATTCATACTTGATTTGTTACTTGTATACTGATAGCATTTTACAGAAAATTCCAATAGATCTGATCATTTCAATATGGGCTAACAGAGCAACAACTCATGTTCATTCATATATATATATATATATATATATATATATATATATATATATATATATATATATATATATATATAAAAAAATGTGAACTGTTTTTTAATGATAAAGGTTATCAGTTAAGGACACTTGATGGTTAGGCATAGATTTGACAAAAAAATACCTAAGAAAGTATTTAAAAGGAGTATTACAATATTATTTTTCATTTAATTACTTCTTAATAGAATGTGTCTCAGCATTGTTGTGCAAAGCTTCAACACCCTACCATGTTCAATGTTCATGGACATTTATATTCACTACAGAGATGTTTGCAATAGCTGGCATTGTATTTTATGTATCTCCGAGGATAGGATCTTAACAAAAGCAGGCTATGCATCTGTGTGTGGGTATTGGCATTTAGCATATTATAATGTGTTGCATTATAGGGTTGTCACCATGACAAGTTGGGATGAAAATGTTTGACCTTAAGGAAACGTCACAGTAACTAGAATAATCTTTTTCGTTAAAAAAAATCATTCTTATGAAATGCTTTTACCTTGACTTAAAATGTTTTTTTTCTCCTTTTTTCTCCTTTTATTTCAGATGATCACAGTAGAGTAAAACTTGCACCTCTTCTTGAAAAAGATGGAAAGCACAGTGATTACATTAATGCAAACTATGTTGATGTAGGTAAACTTTAAAACACATTTTGTATGATTGTACTCTGTTATCATTTCCCACAGTTTGAGCAACGGGAACCAAACTGCACGTAATGACATCTCTTATAACAATAAAAGACACCTTACACACAACGTATTGCCTTCTATTTGAGTAGCCTTCTCCTTCCTTACATTTCAATAGGGATTCAACAAACAAAAAGCCTATATTGCAGCCCAAGGGCCTCTGAAATCAACAGCTGAAGATTTCTGGAGAATGATCTGGGAACATAACGTTGGAGTTATTGTTATGATCACAAACCTAGTTGAGAAAGGAAGGGTATGTATTTTCCAGTTGCTATTTCGTTGTATTTAGGTCTTTATGACAAAGTAGCTGTATTTTTATATATTTTTGAAAATTGCCAGCCACCTTGTACATAACCGTCCAGGAACAGCATGAAAACAAGAGTGAGTTCTTTGTTTCATTATCTTCAGATTAAACTGTAATCATGTCTGTCAAAACCTTTCATGAGGGCAGGTTAAGAGACATTTCAATTGAACTCACTAATTTGGTCACCCTATCACATATTTTTATTTCACAGATTTTTAACAGTAAAGGCCCTTATTTACATTATGAAATGTGTTCTAAACCTGTACAAGGCATCCATGCAGAACATCCACCTGCTCCCCCCAGTAAAGACAGGTTTAGGCTGAGCAGGGTAGAAAATCTGTATTCTAAACAGTTTTGGGTTTCCATAGTTGCATTATTTTGGTATGCTTTATTTGTCTTATGCATGCAATCTACTTTCATGGATACCCAATGTTTTTTTTTTGTACTGTAGAGAAAATGTGACCAGTACTGGCCTTTAGAAAACAATGACGAATATGGCTGCTTTCTTGTGTCAGTGAAGAGTACTAAAGCCATGGCGTGTTACACTCAGCGACACTTCACTGTGAGGAACACCAAAATAAAAAAGGTTAATAAAAAATAGTTGTTGAGTATATATATATATATATATATATATATATAAAGACAACTAACAACAATACTTTTGGGATATGCCTGCCACAGGTCAGGTATTTACTGAGCATTTTATGTCAGGGCTGACCGATAGGCCCCTCCAGGGAGTGACGTCCTCGGTCCTGCCTACCGAGGGAATAAGTAGTCACTCTATGGAGATCACATTCTCTTTTGTTTCTTACAATCAGGTAGGTAAGGTAGGTATAAAACTAACCTCTCCAGTTGCATGATTCATTCTTTGTAAAAGAGCTCTCACTTCGAGTTTTCTGCTAAATTCTATTGCAATATATTGCTGTAAGTCGGCTTGCCACTTCCCGGAATCAGAAACTCGGCTTTTGAGGACTGAGCTGAAACTCTGCGCAGCTGCTCTCCGTTTAAAAAAATATATATATATACAGTACTGTGCAAAAGTTTTAGGCAGGTGTGAAAAAATGCTGTAAAGTAAGAATGCTTTCAAAAATAGACATGTTAATAGATTATATTTATCAATTAACTAAATGCAAAGTGAGTGAACAGAAGAAAAATCTAAATCAAATCCATATTTGGTGTGACCACCCTTTGCCCAAAACAGCATCAATTCTTCTAGGTACACTTGCACAAAGTCAGGGATTTTGTAGGCATATAGTCAGGTGTATGATTAAACAATTATACCAAACAGGTGCTAATGATCATCAATTCAATATGTAGGTTGAAACACAATCATTAACTGAAACAGAAACAGCTGTGTAGGAGGAATAAAACTGGGTGAGGAACAGCCAAACTCAGCTAACAAGGTGAGGTTGCTGAAGACAGTTTACTGTCAAAAGTCATACACCATGGCAAGACTGAGCACAGCAACAAGACACAAGGTAGTTTTACTGCATCAGCAAGGTCTCTCCGGGCAGAAATTTCAAGGCAGACAGGGTTTCCAGATGTGCTGTCCAAGCTCTTTTGAAGAAGCACAAAGAAACGGGCAACGTTGAGGACCGTGAGCGCAGTGGTCGGCCAAGGAAACTTACTGCAGCAGATGAAAGACACATCATGCTTACTTCCCTTCGCAATCGGAAGATGTCCAGCAGTGCCATCAGCTCAGAATTGGCAGAAAACAGTGGGACCCTGGTACACCCATCTACTGTCCAGAAGTCTGGCCAGAAGTGGCCTTCATGGAAGACTTGCGGCCAAAAGCCATACCTCCGACATGGAAACAAGGCCAAGCGACTCAACTATGCACGAAAACACAGGAACTGGGGTGCAGAAAATGGCAGCAGGTGCTCTGGACTGATGAGTCAAAATTTGAAATATTTGGCTGTAGCAGAAGGCAGTTTGTTCACGAAGGGCTGGAGAGCGGTACACGAATGAGTGTCTGCAGGCAACAGTGAAGCATGGTGGAGGTTCCTTGCAAGTTTGGGGCTGCATTTCTGCAAATGGAGTTGGGGATTTGGTCAGAATTAATGGTCTCCTCAATGCTGAGAAGTACAGGCAGATACTTATCCATCATGCAATACCATCAGGGAGGCTTCTGATTGGCCCCAAATTTATTCTGCAGCATGACAACAACCCCAAACATACAGCGAAAGTCATTAAGAACTATCTTCAGCGTAAAGAAGAATAAGGAGTCCTGGAAGTGATGGTATGGCCCCCACAGAGCCCTGATCTCAACATCATCGAGTCTGTCTGGGATTACATGAAGAGAGAGAAGCAACTGAGGCTGCCTAAATCCACAGAAGAACTGTGGTTAGTTCTCCAAGATGTTTGGGCCAACCTACCTGCCGAGTTCCTTCAAAAACTGTGTGCAAGTGTACCTAGAAGAATTGATGCTGTTTTGAAGGCAAAGGGTGGTCACACCAAATATTGATTTGATGTAGATTTTTCTTCTGTTCACTCACTTTGCATTTTGTTAATTGATAAATATAAACTATTAGCATGTCTATTTTGAAAGCATTCTTACAGCATTTTTCACACCTGCCTAAAACTTTTGCACAGTACTGTATATATATATATATATATATATATATATATATATATATATATATATATATATATATATCTTACTTTCAACAGCCTACATCGCTCGCCAACTGTACACTGCTTTCTAACCTACAGCATCTGCTGTCTGTATTTTTCCTCTGCTTTTTGCAGCTAATAATAATAATAAGAAAAAGCAAAAAATGTTTTTGTGTGTACCCTACTCTTCAGCTTCAGCTTCTGCTGTTCTGGTGTGTGTGTTATTTAAAAAAAATATCAATGATAATAATACAATGTGTGCTTCCTCCTCTGGGTCTGAATAGCTCACTGTAAGAGCAGATTTGCATACATTGACCACCCACCACGGTGTGTAGGTCCAAAAAAAAATAAAATAAAAAAAGATCACTCTCTCTCTCGTTCTGTCTCTTTTTTCTGTGTACTGTTTGAAGGCAGTGCTCCATGCCGCTGTAAGCTGCGCACTGCTCCGGTTGTGTGATTGCATGCGGTACAGACTAGACACCTGGCCCAGTAATCTCGGTCCTTACTTCCCTGGTGCCTTGGTGCCTCGGTGCTTCTGCGCCCTTAATGCTCGACGCTCACCGCCCTCAGTGCCTCAGCGCTTCTGTGCCTCGGTGCCCCCGGTGCCACAGAGCCTCAGTGCTTCGGCACCTTCGGTGTTCAGACGCTCCCTGCATTGATAACTTTGGTGCCCTCGGTGCCTAGTGCTTTGGCACTTTTTGGCCCCAGAGCCTCGACACCTCGGTGCTTCGACGCCCTTGGTGCTGAATCGCTCCCTGCATCGGTACCCTCTGTGCCCTCGGTGCCTTGGTGCCCCAGAGCCTTGGGGCCTCAATGCATCGGCCCCTTGGTACCCCCTAGTGCAGACACCGTGCATCGCAATGTCGAAGTTTCACCCTTGCACGTCCTGTGGAGGGATGCTACCCCCACAGGACAAACACCTCCTGTTTGTCAGGTGCTTGGGGATGCAGCAGTAGGAGATGAGATGTTCTGCTCGATTTGTGCAGTGTCCTAGCCTTGGACCCTGCGCAGGAGGCTCACAGAGTTTACGGGGAGTGGCTTCCTCAGCACCGCCTACAGGCTTCCACGGCAGCTAATACCGGGGCGCCCGCAGGGCGGGGAACGTCAGAAGTGGGGCCCCAACGCAGCAGTGCTCCAGGAGACAGTTCCCACGGAACTGCCCTAGACAGCCTCCAAGACAGGCTCCAACCCAGCCTCAGCAGCCCCAGCAGAGCCCCTGAAGGCTTACGGTCTCAGACCCACCCCTTCTCAGGTGGTAGAGCACATTTGGGAAGGGTTCAGGAGGGCCCGAGTTGATCTCTTTGCCACGGCAGAGATGACTTACTGCCCCCTACGGTGCTCTCTCCATTGCTGCGGTGGTCCACTAGGCGTTGACACCCTAGC
This sequence comes from Acipenser oxyrinchus oxyrinchus, assembly GCA_030684275.1. Taxonomy (NCBI): domain Eukaryota; kingdom Metazoa; phylum Chordata; class Actinopteri; order Acipenseriformes; family Acipenseridae; genus Acipenser; species Acipenser oxyrinchus. The sequence continues at coordinate 37,714,499 of CM060254.1, forward strand.
GCACGAGTGGCCCAGAACGCTTTTATACACATTCCCGCCAATACCGTTTCTCCCGGCCTTCCTAGGAGAGGCAACAGTTCTCCTGGCAGCCCCCACGTGGCTTGGCAGAATCTGGTTTGCAAATCTTGGCCAGCTGCTGCAAGGCCAGGCCTGGGAGATCCCGCTGTGCATGGATCTCCTCAGTCAGACGAGAGGCACTCTCTGGCATCCGGAACTGGCCAGACTCCAACTGTGGGTCTCAGACGTTGTCGTCAGTACAGAATGCTAGGGCCTCCTCCACAAGGGCACTGTATGCCTACAAGAGCAGGTATTTTCAAAAATGGTGTATGACCACAGGTCATGATCCCTTCTATTGCCCTATAGCAACTATTTTACAGTTTCTGCAAGATCTGCAGGAGACAAGCAGGTCCCCCTCTACGCTGAAACTGTACCTAACAGCTATATCGGCATGCCATGTTCCCATTGACTCAGTTTCCCCAAGCGCTTATATTTTGGCGACCTGGTTTCGGAAGGGTGCTCACCATCTATGTCCTCCTAGAAAGGATGTCGTCCCCGAGTCTAAATATGATATTAGAGGCTATCACTAAGGCCCCGTTTGAGCCTATACATTCCATGCAGTTGAAATATACCTCTATGAAGAGCCTTTTTGTTAGCCATCACCTCCGCTAAGCGGGTTAGTGAGCTACAGGCTCTGTCAGTGCACAGCTGCTGTGTGCATGTTTGGGATGATGGAAACAGGGTATCATTACGCACGAACCCCGCTTTCCTCCCTAAGGTGGTTAGGGTTTTCCACTTGAATCAATCAGTGGAACTAGAGGCTTTCCTTCCCCCTCCTTTTTCTTCGGAGGAGCATCGGAGATTGAATCTCCTCTGCCTGGTTCAGGCATTGAGATGTTATGTGGATAGGACAAGAACGCTGTGTCAGTCTGATCAGCTCTTCGTCTGTCATGGTGAAAGAACCCTGGGTTAAGCCCTCTCGGAACAGTGACTGTCCCACTGGATTGTGGTCAGTTTCGACTGTGTCTACTAATGCTGGCCTACCCCCACTTGGGAGGGTAGCTGCACACTCTACCAGAAGAGTGGCTATGTCATGGGCCCTCTTTAGAGGTGCCTCATTGACTGATATCTGTACTGCGGCTAGTTGGGCTACTCCGCATACATTCACCAGGTTATACCAACGCAATGTGGTAGATCCCTCTAAGCCTTCATTAGGCACAAGGGTCCTTGAGGTTGCATGTTTACACCACTAAGACTAGTTTGGTGCTAGTGAGACGTCCCTCATCTGCTGTCCGCTCATGCTCCCTTGTGACGGCTTTGATATACTTTCCCAAACGTATTATTGTTTGTTGTCTTCGAATTGAAAGGGGACGATTATGTTATGGATGTAACCCCGGTTCCCTGAAAGAGAAGACAACCAACAAACCTTGCGAGGTCGCATCACTCGCATTCGCGGGTTCAATGCAAGAGAGAACGTGATCTCCGTAGAGTGACTACTTAATCTCTCGGTAGGTAGGACCAAGGACATCACTCCCTGGAGGGGCCTATCGGCAGCTATGACATAAAATGCTCAGTAAATACCTGACCTGTGGCAGGCATATCCCAAAAGTATTGTTGTTGGTCATCTTCTCTTTCAGGGAACCGGGGTTACGCCCGTACATTTCTGGGGTAATACTGGGGGATGGATGGGAAAGCAAGTCAACTGCTGTTTTTCACTGTGAATGGTAATTGTTGACATCTAAACATTGTCCATTTGTACTACTCAAGGGTAACATTATAACATGTTCTTCTCAGGGATCCCAGAAAGGGAGGCATATTGAACGTACAGTTATCCAGTATCACTACACACAGTGGCCTGACATGGGAGTTCCTGAGTACACACTTCCTGTTCTGACCTTTGTGCAAAAGTCTTCAGCAGTCAGAACCACTGACATGGGGCCAGTTGTAGTTCATTGCAGGTATGCTCTAATGAAATATGGAGTGGTTTAAATGGTGCTGTAGTTAAGCTGCATGGAATACTGTACGCTGAAAATGCTGTTTGTGCATTTTGCAGCGCTGGGGTTGGGAGGACAGGTACTTTCATTGTGCTGGACAGCATGTTACAGCAGATCAAAAACCAGGGCTCTGTAAACGTACTTGGGTTCCTGAAACATATACGAACTCAGAGAAACTACTTGGTGCAAACAGAGGTAAGAAAACACTCTACTGATCCTATAATTAAATGATGTGATCTTGTTTTGCTTGGTGATGCAGGGACTCAGTAATACGCTACCGTTGTTGGAGGCTTCTGTCCACACTACAAATGTCTTCTGCTTACAGTTCTGGAAATGGTCAAGGGGACAGAAATTGCTATGAGAGTCAATATACAGTATAGGAGTTCAAATATAAATAATAATGCAGTCCTCATATGAGAGCTACCAGAATTTTGTTGGTCCTAATTGAGATCACTATGATAGTGCGAGAGAGCAACCATTAAACATATCTGGGATAAACAAATTATAGACAAGTCTGTGTGTAGTCCCTAAACCTTTTTGTAAGGTTACTAAAAAAAACAGTTTTAAGGATGTTTTTTTCTATAGCGTACATACACAAGCTCATTACAGTGTGCGGACACCAAGTAAACACTATTTATTTACTTCAGAACAGTGGCATACGATTTTTTTTTCCCCACACTGCATCTGTGTCTTTGCACAATAAAAATACATATTTTCTTTTAAAACAGGAGCAGTATGTTTTCATTCATGACACTCTAGTGGAGGCCATCCTTAGTAAGGAAACTGAGGTTGCTGCCAGTCACATTCATGCCTATGTTAATACCCTCTTGACCCCAGGGCCATCAGGAAAAACCCACCTGGAGAAGCAGTTCAAGGTAATATAATAGACTACTATCAACCCTCATATTAAATGCACAATGAAGTAATATCAAACATTCTATTTCTTCTATATTTGTTATCTGTGACGTACCTATAAAAGGGCCTCTAAAAGAATTAATGTTGGTTGATTCATACTAAATATATTCATTGTTGATTTATTCACTGACATAAAATTATTTTTTTATTGCGCGTACCTAATTTGGTCAAATTCTCCATGATTTTAAACATTTAGATATTAAATGACTGAAAATAAGAAAGTATTTTAATTAATCTTTGTCATGTTACAGTTTCTAAGCCAGCCCAATGCAAAACAGTGTGACTATTCGACTGCACTGAAGCAATGCAACAGGGACAAGAATAGGAGTGCATCTCTTATCCCCAGTAAGTTGTGAACGATGTTGTCTTGGATAATTGCATTTATTGTTCACGGCTGTGTGTGTAATAGTTAATATCACTTACATCATTATTTTAAATGTTTGATACTATAAGTTTATATTTTCCATATCATTTATGTACATTTTCAATTATATCTGATTTGTGAGTTTAAACTATCACATGATGTTGTCTATATTTGTATATGGAAAAATAATTCCATTTATTTAGTATTTATTTATTTATTTATTTATTTATTTTAAGTTGAGCGATCCAGAGTTAGCCTACCCTCGGTATCAGGTGAAGGTACAGATTACATCAATGCCTCCTCTATCATGGTAAGTATTCTGCTAATGGGAATATATTTAAAATAAAATGCATTCAAAATCCGATTTTTAAACACCCCAGCATCTCTTCCTTATTGTGTTCAGGGCTATCATAAGAGCAGTGAGTTTATTATAACTCAGCAGCCACTTCCAAATACCATAAAGGATTTCTGGAGAATGATATGGGACCACAATGCACAGATAATTGTCATGCTTCCGGATAACCAGAGTCTGGTGAGATTCTGTTCTTATATTGCTTATATCTAGAAATATCTTGAATGAGAAAATAAACAACATAGCTTTGTGTTTCTTTTTTATTCTATACATTTAAAACAGCCTTACTTTTTTTATTTTTTACCAAATCATTCATGACATGTACAGCTATGGCCAAAAGTTTTGCATCACCTAGAATTTTAGGATTGAGACATAATTTAAAAAGAAATTAAAAAAAAACTTTAGGTACAAAAATTTGATCTTTTATTTAACATCATGTAATCAAAGAAACTACAAAAAATTATATAAGTATTCTGGAAGCCATACTAGTAGTACAGTATTTCATGTTAGATTTTGAAATGTCACATTTTTCAATTTTTGTCAGTTTTCCATTAAGTACATGGAAAACTACAACGCGGTATGTAATTCAATATGTTAACGTAACATTATTTTGCAGGTTTTATTTTTATTTTTATGAAGCAAATTATGTTAATTATATGGGGTGATACAAAACTTTTGGCCATAGCTGTACACACTTTCTGGATCAAGGTTTCTTTAACTGAGGTTCAACAGCACCCATTTTGAATGCAACCCCTTTTGAGAGCCTGAAAGCAAAGTAACTAATATAACTAATAATATTGATAGCAACATATCATTGCTGGTGTTTCTAGGCAGAAGACGAGTGTGTCTACTGGCCAAGCAAAGAAGAACCAATGAGCTGTGAAACATTCACAGTTACTCTGATTGGTGAAGATCATGTTTGCCTCTCAAATGAGGAGAAGCTTGTTGTCCAGGATTTTATCCTGGAAGCTACACAGGTAATACAAAGGAAATGTATTGACTTACATTTGTGTTACATTCTCAAGAGAATTATACAGTATGACAATTCTTAATCAGCTTTATGGTTCCGATTGTATTTTAGAATCTTGGTGCTTCTTTGGTCATCAAGTTTTATAAATCTAATTGAACAATGACATTCCTCTGTTGTGTAGCTGTTAGCCACGAGTGTTTTTTTGTATTATTATTATTATTATTATTATTATTATTATTATTATTATTATTATTTGATTAGTTTTAAACATTATAAAATTAAAAACAAGTTTAATTTTTTTTTTTAAATCTATGATTCTCAAAACAAGCCTATGGGAGTCATCACTAAAATATGCATTGACAAAGTTATAGTGTTTTATATCTCTATAATATATTCCATTTTTAATTGGTGCTAAACTGTTCAATTTAAAATAACATCTAAATTGAAACAGAACATGTGAAAAGCATTAAACATTTAACACAAATCATTACAAGACACATCTGTTAATGTTAAAAACGCTGTCACAATGCCATCTGGGTTTGTAGAGGTAGAGGTGTGATAAGGAAACAGTCCCACAGGCTTGATTTAAGTTTTATCTTGAAATCTTTGACAAAGAAGTCACTTCAGATATTCCTTTACAGGATGACTATGTCCTTGAAGTAAGACAGTACCAGTCTCCAAAATGGCCAAATCCTGACAGCCCAATGAGCAAAACCTTTGAACTGATTAACCTAATCAAAGAGGACGCAGTAACACGAGATGGACCAATGATTGTGCATGACGGGTAAGCTTTTCCTCAATTATTATTCACTTTTAATTCCGATCCACATGATACCCACTGCAAGTTCCACACAGCAGACAGTTAAAACTTTATAACCTTCCAAAACACATTCAACACCACAATGATACAGTAAATTAAGAATAGTGGCTTAAATCTTGAAAAAATAAAATACATTTCTTTGTCTGGTCTTTTGATTTTTTTAAAAAAATTTTTTTAGCTTACTCAAATTTGATGTTGTAGTTTTAAATTAGCTGCTTGTTTTTGTACAATCCCTTTTGATTTATAGGTATGGGGGAATAACGGCAGGAACATTCTGTGCTTTGACCACACTTGTGCATCAGCTGGAGAATGAAAACTCTGTGGATGTCTATCAAGTGGCAAAGATGATCAACCTAATGAGGCCTGGTGTCTTCACAGATATTGTAAGTAACTTGAAACACAATTAAACAATTAGTGTACAATATAATGATGAATGTACAGTAAATGTACGTGTGAATTCAATTGAAAATAATTGTATATTTATACATTTGAATTTGTGGCTGTAAATTGATATTATTGTGTAACTTCATATGTTAAACCTCACTAAAATTGTGTTTTAAAGTGTAATATGACCGTAAGATGTTTAAGATTTTATTTAAGATATATTAGTGTTATTTAAGATATATTTAAGCTACAAAGAAATGCTTTTCTTTTGCAGGACCAGTACCAATTTCTCTACAAAGCTACCCTTAGTCTTGTGAACACAAGGGAAGATGAGAAAGCTATATTGTCGGCTGATAACAACGGCACTATTCTGGGCGATGGAAGTAATGCAGCTGAAAGTTTGGAATCCTTGGTGTAACTCTTGTTACAATGAAAACTCTCAATGAATTTACAGCTTTTGAAAGATATTGCTATGCCTTTTTGTGAATCCCTCTAAATTCCATTTTTAAACGTTATGACACTGTTGCTGGATGTAATGTGTGCCTTTATATAATTCATGTTGTACTTTTATTTGATTTTATATGGTTTGGACTAATTCACATGCTAGACTTGTGTTTAAAAGATGAAAAGTGTGATTTCAGTGAGGCTCAATATTAGTTTACACATCATTCTCAAAGCTTGTTCTAACTTTTCTGATCATTTATTTATTAGCAGTGAGTTAAATGTTAAGGCATGAAAGAAAAAAAAATATCCTTCTTAAATGACATACTGTATGTAACTAGTATATTTTTTTGTAGCAACCATGGAATTTGACAGAATTGTGTTGTCTATATAGATCATGTAAATAAAATGATTCTTAATAGTGTTTAATGTTTGAATTAGATATGCTCATTAACATTCTAACATGTATTGTAAATAGTATTATAGTGACCAAGTCTATGGACCAAATTCTATTTATACTTCTAGATTTTTATATTTTACTACAGAGTCAGTTTTCTAGTAGTTTTGACATGTATGACTACATTGTTCTAATAATTTAGTTTACAGACTGTTAATGTTTAATATATATGATATTACAGTGTTCTTTTTTTTGTTATACAGTATAAACATACATTTGCAGCATGAACTATTAACAATTTTAGTTGCATTAGAAATGCAACCGGTTCTAGATATAGTGTTTTATGCTACGTGAGTTTTATGTTCAACTTTTTTTCTGGTGGTTCCCCCCCTCCCCCCTCCTTTAAGTCACTGTTTGGCACTACAGTAATCACATAATAAATATGGGAATTTCAATTAATTGATAATATAATTCAAGAGTGTGGTGTTTTAATGACAATATTGAACACAGATTGTAGTTTAAAAATATATTTTACTTGCCAGCACACTAAAATACCATACTACTGTATAAACCCTGTTAATTACCCCTTTACCTACACCAGGTGCTGTTATGGCTGTAATGTAACATTCAACAATGACGAATTAAACATATCAAGCTGGAAAACACAGTTTTGTATTCTGAGAGCTGTTAAAGTTTTGCTCAAATGAGATATCTTACTACTACCCGTATTTCTACAAAAGGAATTCAAACAGTTGGTATTTAATAAAGACAACTGCACACAACAAAATGAGACTAAAAGGCAGCAATGGAGAAAATGTGGTTAGGCACAAAATGCTGTCAGAAATGTAAATAATTCTAATATCCTAGAAAATGTACTGTATGGAAGATTCATAAACCAAAAGTAAACTATATTTAAGGCTCCTAGTTTTCAGGTTTTATTTTTGATCACGTGAGGTCCCTTTAAACATATTTTGAGCTGATTCGCTTTCTTAGTCAAACACTAATTACCAAAGGAAGTTGTTTCTTTTTACCCTCATATCTTGATTGAGTTAACAAACGACGTTCATTGATCTCACCTGATTCTATTTGAACCTGCATTTTGTTCTGGCTCTAATCGCCGCATTCAGCTTATTAAATTCCACTGCGTTAGTTTCTAATAGTGCATTGCTAATTTGAACAATGGTATTCAGTTAAGGCTTAACTATTAATTAAGGTTTAAAAGGGAGGGAGAGATGAAAAATAAAAACCAAAAACTAGAAGCCCTAACTATATTCTATGTAACTCAAACTCAAAAAACACAGTGTTTGCAAATATTGCTACACACCAGTCCTGGCAGGACATACTGTTCCACAATACGTGTTGGGTCACCAAAAGCTGCCAGGACAAACTGAGCACAAGGGTCCAATGACAAGATAATGTATGTCCTCTTCACAAGCCTCGATGTCTTCAAAGAGGGATCACCTGAATTGAAGACTACAAAGTCCTTTAAAACCCAAATAAAATGGACTCTAGATTTCAAGAAAGGATTTAAATATTGGACAAATTGAAGGGGAGCAAAAATACATCAGTATTATGCTTGATTCTCTGGGCCATTGATTAAAGTAAATGACAGAATAATGGCTTCAACATTACATTATTCACTTTTGGAACTTAATGAGGCTAACCACCCCAGTCCTAAAAACTCCCATGTGCTCTCACAAATCTTTTTGACTTCTGATTGTTTCTTCCATCACTAGCTATCAAAGACAAAGCACATAAACCAGTAAGTTAATTAAAATGTTTTGTACACTGGTAACAATTCTATGAACATTGATCTATGCAGATTATCTATAATTTCAAATTCACCCACCATAATACTGTACAAAACTAGGAAATATTAACCATTTACTTGCAAACATAAATATAACTGCATTTGGGCTCTATAGACTGTAGAGAATAATTAATATAAATACTAAATGCTGTGGTAAAGGTACAGCAAGCCAGACAGAAGTCCTGTTGGCAAACAAAGGAGTAATGTAATGTGTCTTATAAAATGCATTTTTCTTGCATGAGGGTTTCAAAATGCATGCCAATTCAGACTTAAATTTACTAATAAGGTATAGATATCCAAAGACAGGACATGCCAGTTTAACAATATTGTGGTTATTTCATAACCATGACCACATAAAAAACCTTCACTGCTCCAGCAACACAAACCTGTCAGAAGAGATGGTTAAAATGGTGGGATGCATGCCATTGACAGTTCAGAAAACAGGCAGCAAGATCCAGCATTGTTGTACACTATTAAATGGCTGAATTGATGGTTACTGTTGCATTTACGTAACAAGCACCCTTTGAAACCATCAAAAAATGTGGGCACCAATTATTTGACAATCAAAATCCTGGAATTAACATAAACGAATGTGACACTAGAACTACCGGAGCAGTCATTTTGACCGATCGCAGTTTTTAAATTATTATTATTATTTCTTAGCAGCCGCCCTTATCCAGGGCGACTTACAATTGTTACAAGATATCACATTATTTTTTACATACAATTACCCATTTATACAGTTGGGTTTTTACTGGAGCAATCTAGGTAAAGTACCTTGCTCAAGGGTGCAGCAGTGTCCCCCACCTGGGATTGAACCCATGACCCTCCGGTCAAGAGTCCAGAGCCCTAACCACTACTCCACACTGCTGCCCCACTGATGCATTTTTCTCCACTGATCTGGCAGCTAGGCTTCTGTTTTTTTTTTTTTTTTTCCCCCAATTTGCCTAAATATATGTATTAAATATATGTATTTCAAAGCATCAGTAAACCGAGGGTTACAGAAACTTAAGGATATAAGACATTATACCTAGGACTACCGGAGCTGTCATTTTGATTGTCATAGTAAAAACAGTGGGTTTTGCTTCGCGCATGTGACATCGATCACATGATCGAGCTGCTGACCTTGAAAGCTTTGTCTTCATTACACAAGGAGACTTTTTAAGATGTGATTAATTTATCAACAATTGTAAAAATACTTACTGTCTAGGGATAATGAACAGACCAGCACAATGTAGGACTGCACAGCAAATCTAGCAGTACTTCAGGAGTTATCAGAAGACGAATCTGGACACAAAAATGCTCCAGACCAACACAGTGATGAAACTTACTCTAATCACAATGAGGTTAGTGATAATGAAAGTGATAACAAAGTTGCAGAAATTCTGGGACAGAGATGAGCACAACCACAGTGGCATGTCTGTGTTGACTACACAAACTAGACTCCACAAGGTTTTTATTTTTTTACATTGCGCATTTTGAACATTACACATTTTAAACAAGTTATATGTTCCAGCTTTTGAACATTGGAATAATCCACATTTCTAACAGTTTTACCTTTCCTTCTTTTGAACAATCCATGTTTTGAACAGTTGTAAAGTTCCATCTTTTGAAGAGTAAGTTTCATGCCTTGAGCTTTTGAACATGTTAATAAACCATTTTTTAATTGAGTCCTGTTGTGCATGTTTATACTGAAAAACGAAAATAAAAGTTATGGAATAATAGTGTAGCAAACCAGCTATTGCAACACTAGAGGGAAATTACCATTGAATAGCCAACAGAGTCAAACTCAAAATAAGAGACGGGAAAACAGAAAACACTTGTATAAAATACAAGCAAGCAAATTTCAGGCACTGTAATTCTCTACTGTTCCAGTGTCGTAAGCTCCCGCTGTATCCCAAAAGTCGTCCGAGCTGCTAAAACCACCCCTTTTTATAGCCCAAATTTTGCAAAAACATTTTCCACAATACAACCAATCATAACCCCTTCCAACACCATCCCCAAGTCTCGTGCAGTAACAGGTGTCCCTCACATGTACCAAGCAGGCTTCAAAAACGCTGTCAAACATAATCCTGAAAGGAAATAAACCATAAGTTTCGTAGTGTACGACACAACAATAGTTTTATATCCATTTTAATATAGCGGTTAAAAAGACTGCTCTAGTAGTTCTAGGTATATATGTACGTCCGGTAGTTCTAGTGTTAAAGTCTTGGGTATCCCTGTAACATATGCTGTCCACGCAGACAATAAAAACGAAAGTATTAAACTGTGTTGGGGAATGTTATCTTGTGTAATACAGAAAGCAAGACTGAAATTGTGAACATAAAATTAAATACCACGACATTGCAATTGGTCATCATGTGTATCATTTTTATAATACAATTCAACATGTCATGAAATACAGTACTTTAAAAATATTCTGAAGTCATCCTTGTAGTAATGCATGTGTGTTACACTGATCAATTTCATGGACAAAATATATACAAAATATATTTAAGTGTAACTTTAGGTTAAAACCAAAGGAATGCTGTTACAGAATTAGATTTTCAAAGATACCTTTTAAATTTCAGAAACTATGTTAAATGTAAAAGTTAAAGAAAAGAGTCATCTGCTTTTACACTATGACTAGATATTGAATACATTTATGCTATGGACACTGGTTGGAATAATGAGGTATTTCATGATTTGCAAATCCCTTTTTCATTTATACAACAACCTATATTTTTTGTTGACTAAAATGTTTTGTACATTCCACAAATAAAACAGTTATGACGATGGGAGTTGTTTGCATTTCTATGATCTCACTCCAAGTGTCTTTCCAAATTTGAAATAAATATACTTTTTTTCCTCAGCAAACTCACACAGATAATAGAAACACACTTGGTTTAGTCATGAAAGGTGCTTTTTGTTGTGTAATTTAGACCCTCTGACTTGAGACGACGTAACACTGGCCCATATATATTCTTCGTTAGTGGCATAACCAGTCCCTTGGTTTTAATTTCTCCTGCAAAACAGTATGACAAAGATTATAAAACCCATGTTATTTTTAAAGCAATACAAGAATAAAACATTCTTATTCTATAGGTACTGTTAAAATGAAACCATGTTGCAAAACACTGAGTATTACTATGGTGTGTTTGAAGAAGCTGTCTGGTCAATTATACCCATATTAACTCCTTTGCCAAGATAGTGTATGTAATGTGATGTAGTACCAAGTATTCATTTTATTTTGCTTTCCTTTCATGAAAGAAATACAAATGCTCACCTTCCAACAGCATCTTTGCAGCAATAGCAGCAGGATAGCCAACACATTTTGCCATTGCAGAGAAACCATTTGGATCACCATACACCACCAAGCTGATGTGTTTTGATTCCAACTCGCCAGTCAAGTGTCTTATTCCAACATCATTTCTCAGGATTATCATATCTCTCTCTTCCTTTTCTAAAATGTAAATAAATAAATACATTTGAGTTACTGAGCCCCTTTGGAGGTCACAATGGAGGGTTTCAATTAAAAAAACAAAACAAAAAAAACACAGCATTCACAATTTAACACGTAAAGGATAATTTGTAAAAAAAAATTGTATTTGACATTACAGTAAACCTAAAACCACTGGGTTCCACAACATTTTAATTACAGAGTATCAGTAAAACTGGCATCAATTAATACACTGCAGTTCAGTTGTAATTTTGAAATGTTGTAAGCTTCAGATAGCTTCTTTCATATCATTAGCCTTTATATGAACCAAAACTCTTCCACTTACTGAATGAAAGTTTAGCTTCTAGGTGTTTTGCTACTGCACTCAAAATTGTATCTGCCTTTGGCACTGGCTCATCATTAAACATGCCAAACCTATTAAAAAAATACAAAAATAAAGGTTTGCATCAGATGTTGGATCTTTAAAAAAAACAACAAAAAAAACAACACAACAATAAAAAAATGGCACCTCGGTTTACATGTTTATTATTATTATTATTATTATTATTATTATTATTATTATTATTATTATTTTACCAATTCAGTGTCTCCATTCTGTAGTCATCTTTTCCAATCTTGTTGTACACACCATCTTTGAATACATCCATGCTGGCTGATGTTGAAACTCCAACAAGATGACACAGCAGTTCCTTCTGTATTGTTATTAGAATTTGTAAATGGTAAAATGAGTTATAAAGACGAGAAGCAAGCCCACCATGAACGGGACAAAAAAAGGAGAGCATCTAGTCTGTGTTACAATTATATATACATTCATTTTCTACATACTAAACCATTGCTGTTCAGCAGAAGTGATTCTGAATAGAAATTATATAAAAAGCAGATGTCATTTTTGGCATTTTACATATTGTCTTCGGCCCCTGAATCCCCCACTGGGGATGTAACAGGGATACAGTGGAGGTGTCTGTATATATTTATTTCACACTGTAGATTTTTACATACATCTAGAGAACGTATTTGAGCTGAAAACTTGGTAAGAACAAGTTACTGGAGTATCAGAATCCTGTAATATAAGCTGTGCCTGTCCATCAGTACATATGTAAAATAAATAATGTGTTACAAACATTATGTTTAAAATCGTACAAGGCGGGTTTCAGTCCTTCAGTCCAGTTAATTCTGCATTCTCACAGCATCTCAAGTGGATATAGATACTGTGTAATTGTGAAACATTCCCACTACCAGTCTGATTGATTTACAGTCTACAAACACCTACCCAGGTCACTGGGGCAGCCCCGGCAGCAAGCATTGGACAGGGCTCTGTATTTATCAGACCTAACTTGACAAATCCACTCATGGCATTGGAGAATCCCTGCAGCAACAAAGACACAGGTTTTTATTAACTGTGAAGAGAGCCTTTACTTAAAATAGGTATACCATGTACTGCAGTTATATATTAACAAAATGACCTCTTCCAGAAACACCTGGCTATAGAACATTAAAGAATGGGTCATTTTCATATGGAATGGTCTTATTTAAATAATATAAAAGTGTCTGATCGTAACACAAGGACTCCAAAACTCGTAATGCTCCTCTTAACAACACATTTTAGTTCCAACAGATCAAAAGATGCCTTACCTTAAACCTCAAGGTACCCCTTAACAATGTATGAGCAGACTGAATGCCATAAGGCTCAGCATATTTTGTGCTGTCCCTGTTTGGAAAACCTTCCAGATTAAAGCCTGGCAAGAAATCCATGGGAGCGACACAGTCAAGCAGAGCTCCCCCAGGAGGGATATCGACAACCTGTGGATTACAATTAGAACAAGAAGATACAGATTGTTGCCTGCTGTAACCGTACGAACATCTGTTGCATGATTTATAGAAGGGATAAATCTGCTGCAGCAAACTGTGGTCTGGGAGTAATAAATAAATACATACATACATACATAAATTAAATAAATAAATAAATAAATAAATAAATAAATAAACTGTCCTTAAAGAAATCTGTCATCTAGAGTTTTGGAAATACAGAAAAGGACACCAAGTGGTTTCAATGGTAGACATTGACCTGAATGGCCATGTAACAGACAGTGTTGTGTGATGCACAGCCATCTTGCATTCCAACCCCTGCAGGAGAGACAATACTAAAAGCTCTACAACAAGTCTGTCTTCTCTTGTACAGTGGTTAAGATGCTTGCTTGGCATGTCCTTCTAAGCTGTATAACTTTAGTTGTGAGCTTTACGTCGCAATTTTACCGCGCCATCCTTTAAAAAGATTGCAGGACTGATGGTGTTCAAGAGAACTCCATATGGGCTCCAGCTGAACTTGTATCGTAGAGGGTTGTCAGAGCATTCTGGGGCAGGGAGACCTCCACAGAATGACACATAGGATTGCACCTGAATACATAGAAAGAAATAAAGAAAAAATGTTCCATTCAATCATCTACCCAAAAAAAAAAAAAACATCTCAACATCTGTCAATGAGAGTAGCTAGGACTGGAGTACGTCTGAACACAAACAGTCACTGCCTGACAATAGGGGCTCTGGGTCAAAAATATACAGCTACGAACTACTTTAATACAAAATACTCACAGTAGCTTCATCTGTTTTTGCCTGATCAATGCACTCCATTGCCAACATATGATCAATGCCAGGATCTAGACCCATTTCATTCACAATGGTTATTCCAGCTTCTTCTGCACTACAGGGGAAAGGATTTAGAGGATAACTATAAATAATGTATTCAAGGGCCATACACACAATATAATGAAACATGCTCTGAAACAATAAGACGTATAGCATTCACCTAATATATCTGAAAAATAAGTGGTACAGATGCATGCTATCATGAAGGAGTAAGTTGCATTTGGACGGACAGGTTATTTATATTTTATTAACACAAGAGTTATTAAAACCTGTTGCAATTTCACTTGAAAATGATTTAACCGTAACTCAAATGAGTCAACCGAATGTTTCTCTGCAGAGATTTACCCACCACATAAATATTATTTGCACACTTACCTTTTTTGAAGTTCTTTCATAGCAGGCGAGAGGTAGCTAGCAGTAAGCATGTTCACTTTGTTGCTAATACAATGCTTTGCCACAACAGGATGGAACGCATAAGGCAGCAAACTGTTATAAAAAAAAAAAAAGTAAAACAAAAATTGAAAATGTTAACAAGTCCGAAACTGAAAAACAAAAGTACTAGTCCATTGACCCACAAGTATATTAACTGGGTATATAAGCAACATGACCAGCTATTTAGCTTTGTATATGGAAATCATTAGATAAGTTAATACATTAATACAAGTCATGTTCTGAATCTATATATATATACCTCATTATATTGCCCCTCACTATACTGCGGATTCAGATATATCCCAGTCCTGGAGTTGGCCCACCATTTCTACAGTCTAACTGCGCATGCCTTAGCTGCAATATATAGGCAAATTAATTTAGAATGACTTTGTTTTATTTCGTACTGCACATCAAACAAAAATATACCAAACAATTAAAAACAAAGCATTAATAATAATAATAATAATAATAATAATAATAATAATAATAATAATAATAATAAATTTTATTTGGCGGACGTCTTTCAGGACACTCAAGGACATCTTACATTAAAAGTAGGCCTACGTAAAATCAAGTGCAATACATAAAGTCATAAAATAAAGTGCATCAATCAACAGTGCAATTTAAAATCTAAAAATCTAAAATCAAAAGGGTACACACTCATTGCACAATAACACAAAGCAAATTAAATATCTACTTGCTGAAGCTGTTCATAATTTAGCCAACAAGCTTTCGTTCACTTGTGGCAGCAATGGCCTTGCAAAAGACACAGGGCAGTGACGTCAGCTCCCTAGCAACAAGCCTCCTATGTTGGGAATGGATTCTTTCAACACAGCGGGTTTGTGCATTTGAGAAAGGAGAGGAAGACTTATTTTATGGGTCTCTCGCTATATCACGGCCCTCAATATACAGCGGATTTATACTAGATCCCAACCCTCGAGATATTGAGTAGGTGGTGTATATATAAATCCAAAACAATCATGTGTTTCAAAATAAAAATAAATTAAGTCAAAACTAACCTAATGACGTTACCTTTGCGACAATGGCTGTTTAATTTCAAAGAGATGATTCTGATGGAACTTTCTACAGCCTGAATAAATAAAGCGAAATCATCCATGCTGGTAACATGGGGGAAGCTGCAGTTAAAGTATCCTTGCTGTTGGACTCTGCAACAGTTTGAATGAGCTCTATGTGCTGTGTTTGTACACTGTATTCTTTCACTTTTTTTTTTTTTTTGCTTTATCTATGGGTCCAGGGAAGTTGACAGGTTGCCGGGGGAAGGGGGAGGTGGGAGGAGATATATAATATACTGTATGTTATTCAGTTCTGTATGTTAATTCTGAAGAACAAATAAAAATTTGATGTTAAAAAAAAAACTAACCTGATGACCAGGTCGTGATCTTGAACCAGGGAGGTGAGCCTCTCCTCTTGAGTAGCTATGTCCATCATCACAGGGATGGTGTTACGATAGCTGTTTGAAAGCTGTTCAGCTTGGTTTAACATCACAGATGCTGGTCAAGACAAGATCAATTATTTCCTATGAGTGGCACAACTTTCTATGTACCAACAATGCAATATCAATCTATATGTAACATTTTTTTAGCTTGCTTAGGAGGGTATTGGCCTAAATATCTAAGAGCAATCTGTAAATGAATGATTGGGTGTCCCATTTTACAACCCAATTATCACACGGACATGTCCAGTACATCGTTTTAAAAACTTCATTGAAAAAAAAAAAAAGTAACAATTTCACAAAATTTTTGTTTTTGCTTGATTATAGTACCTTTAGAATAATCAGACAGGTGCAACACTTTTTTTACAAATCAATTACACACTATTGCCAAACAAAAAAACAAAACAAAAAAATAACTAAAAACAATTTTTCATCAATTTTATAACTATTTATGTCAGACGAGGTCTGCAAACAAGAAAAGGCATTTACACTGACAGAAATTATCTGTATGTGTCCATGGTATGGTACCTTTCAAAGCAGTCACCTGGGTGTAACCCTGGCTGCCTTGAGCAGGTTTTGCAGAACCATACAGTCTCTCTCTCTCCCGCCCCCTTGTCTTTCTGTCACTGCACACTTCATTTTTTGCAACGAAATGTGGCTTTTCATGCAGTCCTTCCTCTCTGTCTGTGGATGATGGACGACCACGTTTTCTTGAGCCAGAGTTGCGCACATTTCCCACCAGTTGACATTGTTGTCCTTGCAGAATGAAACTGTCTCATTTTTTTTCAGTTTGAGGCATTGCTTCACTGGTACTGGCAATCCTCTTCTATTGGCCATTACTGTTCCAGTAAGATGGATTTTGATTTTGAGCAGTTCCATGGCCAGGTCGTAACCTGTGTAAAACCTGTCTGTAAACAAATGAAAGCCATGTCCATTTGTTGTCTGCAGCAATGTTTCACACAGGTGAAGAACAATCTTTGATGAAAATGGCATGTCAGGTCTCCGCAGGGAGTCTGTTGTTGGGCTGCCAAAGTAGGGAACAATACCAGAGACATAACCAGTTTCACAGTCAGCTAAAATAAAGACACAGATTCCCCACTTGGTAGGCTTCTGAGGATTGTAGCATTTGAAGATAATCCTTCCTTTGAAGCCAACGGTGCTCTCATCTATGCAGATGTCTCTACCTGGGATGAACAGCTCACGGCATTTTGTGTCTATGTAGCTGACTACATTCCTGACCTTTTGTCCTCTGCTAAAAAAAGCAGCCCGAGGCACCTGGGTGGGGGAGGGGGAAGGTGCAGCATCCAAAAGATCTGCAAGAAACATGATCTCTTGAATACATTTTTGAAAAACGGCATTCTGTCGGTCCATTCCTCAGAGAAATATTCTTTTATGTCTGTTTTTACATTCAGTCCCATATTCAGCACAACACCAAAAAATGCCTTCATCTCAGGTAACGTAACAGGTTTCCAGGAGTTCCAAATAGAATTGTGGCCTTAGCGGTCCTGTTAGCTTTACGCTTGCATGTCTATTAGTCTCATTCACAATTTCAGTAAACAAAACGTCAGTGAAAAAAAGTTGAAAAAACTCCAGTGCAGTTCTCAAAGTCGTACTCCCTTGAAATCCCTTATTTCTCACAGTAAATGGGATTTTTGTGAAAGCATCCGCACTTACAGATGCGCGTCTCCATTCGCCCTCCGGTTGTGCGTCTGGTTCATGTCACTTTCCTCAGATTCCTGAGATTCAACAGAGTCCTCAGTAAGAGAAAAATGTACTTCCTCGTCACTAGATTCTTCAAAATCATCCTCCAAACTGCTTTCATCTATACTTTCTTCTTGCTCCATCACCTGTGCAAGTTCGTCAGGCTGCATTGCCTTTCTCTGTCTCCTCTGCGCCATTATCACTTTGTGCGTCTCTTCAATTCGGATTTGCTCAGCCTGTATATAGTCTATTCGGTTGTCTCCACCTTCTTTCCGATCAAAGACGATTAGGGAACGCCTTGTCTCGTTTTTTTCCGGCTTAAATGCAACACAGGCTGTGTTAGATCATGGTTTCCGACAATGGACTGGAATGGAATTTTTGCAATGTCAGACCAGGTCCGAAATAGGACCGCAAAGGGTTAAACGTCTCCCCTGGGTTTAAGAGTGTGCTCAGAGCATAATTATATATATATATATATATATATATATATATATATATATATATATATATATATATATATACAGTACTGTGCAAAAGTTTTAGGCAGGTGTGAAAAAATGCTGTAAAGTAAGAATGCTTTCAAAATAGACATGTTAATAGATTATATTTATCAATTAACTAAATGCAAAGTGAGTGAACAGAAGAAAAATCTAAATCAAATCCATATTTGGTGTGACCACCCTTTGCCTTCAAAACAGCATCAAGCATCGATTCTTCTAGGTACACTTACACACAGTTTTGAAGGAACTTCGACAGGTAGGTTGGCCCAAACATCTTGGAGAACTAACCACAGTTCTTCTGTGGATTTAGGCAGCCTCAGTTGCTTCTCTCTCTTCATGTAATCCCAGACAGACTTCGATGATGTTGAGATCAGGGCTCTGTGGGGCCATACCATCACTTCCAGGACTCCTTGTTCTTCTTTATGCTGAAGATAGATCTTAATGACTTTAAGCTCTATGTTTGGGGTCGTTGTCATGCTGCAGAATAAATTTGGGGCCAATCAGATGCCTCCCTGATGGTATTGCATGATGGATAAGTATCTGCCTGTACTTCTCAGCATTGAGGAGACCATTAATTCTGACCAAATCCCCAACTCCATTTGCAGAAATGCAGCCCAGACTTGCAAGAAACCTCCACCATGCTTCACTGTTGCCTGCAGACACTCATTCGTGTACCGCTCTCCAGCCCTTCGTGAACAAACTGCCTTCTGCTACAGCCAAATATTTCAAATTTTGACTCATCAGTCCAGAGCACCTGCTGCTATTTTTCTGCACCCCAGTTCCTGTGTTTTCGTGCATAGTTGAGTCGCTTGGCCTTGTTTCCACGTCGGAGGTATGGCTTTTTGGCCATAAGTCTTCCATGAAGTCCACTTCTGACCAGACTTCTCCGGACAGTAGATGGGTGTACCAGGGTCCCACTGTTTTCTGCAGTTCTGAGCTGATGGCACTGCTGGACATCTACCGATTGCGAGGGAAGTAAGCATGCTGTGTCTTTCATCTGCTGCAGTAAGTTTCCTTGGCCGACCACTCGCTCACGGTCCTCAACGTTGCCCGTTTCTTTGTGCTTCTTCAAAGAGCTTGGACAGCACATCTGGAAACCCCTGTCTGCCTTGAAATTTCTGCCTGGGAGAGGCCTTGCTGATGCAGTATAACTACCTTGTGTCTTGTTGCTGTGCTCAGTCTTGCCATGGTGTATGACTTTTGACAGTAAACTGTCTTCAGCA
Source organism: Acipenser oxyrinchus oxyrinchus (assembly GCA_030684275.1). NCBI lineage: Eukaryota > Metazoa > Chordata > Actinopteri > Acipenseriformes > Acipenseridae > Acipenser > Acipenser oxyrinchus. Next base: position 37,734,334 of record CM060254.1, read on the forward strand.
ACCTCACCTTGTTAGCTGAGTTTGGCTGTTCCTCACCCAGTTTTATTCCTCCTACACAGCTGTTTCTGTTTCAGTTAATGATTGTGTTTCAACCTACATATTGAATTGATGATCATTAGCACCTGTTTGGTATAATTGTTTAATCATACACCTGACTATATGCCTACAAAATCCCTGACTTTGTGCAAGTGTACTTAGAAGAATTGTTGCTGTTTTGAAGGCAAAGGGTGGTCACACCAAATATGGATTTGATTTAGATTTTTCTTCTGTTCACTCACTTTGCATTTAGTTAATTGATAAATATAATCTAGTAACATGTCTATTTTCGAAAGCATTCTTACTTTACAGCATTTTACACACCTGCCTAAAACTTTTGCACAGTACTGTATATATATATATATATATATATATATATATATATATATATATATATATATATATATATATATATAAAGAGTATGTGCGATTCTTGACAGTGTGCTGCTGAAATTCAGGACTGAGCTGCACCTCGGTAGTTCAAACAATACTGCCAGGGTAATTGTTTGACAGCAACTTTAAAATCCTTTCAAGAAATTCCAGTTACCAATCTGCCTGCATCTGACTTGTCTAAAAAGACGGTTGCAAAGAGGCCATAAACAGGGTTCGAAATTAATCCAGGTTGAAGCATAAAAAAAATTACAATTACAATTACACTTCTGGTATAAACAGAATATTAAATGATCATTCGTGCTATACAGTTTTTTGTAAATTAAAAGCCTGTAATGTAGAGCCATTTAGTCAGGTTTGGATATGCAGTGAATTAAGCAGTCACCAAATAGACTGCAGACTGGTGGTTGTTGAAGACAGGTGGCTGCTTAACTCAAAAGGTTTTACTTACTTTTTTTAAAAGAGAGTACGGCCTACCCAACAAGACACTTCAATACTAGTAAGACTAGCTGCATGATATAAAATGCAAAACTTACCTACTGTTACTTGGGTACCTGCATCTCTAGTAAGGTACTCAATGACTGGCCCAGACACATATCCAGATCCCAGCAACAACACTCGTTTTTTACCACTCATTTTTAAGATTTGAGCACGTTCCCTGGAAAAATGTCAAAAGAATATCATTAAGGTAAATCTAAAAATAAAAAAAAAGTTAAGTAGATACATGTTTCGGCTAGCCTTCTACAGTGTACAACTGTACATATGTTTTATTTATTTTTTATTTTAGCGTGTCCAATTATAATTTTCCCCCTGATTCTCTCCCAATTTGGAATGCCCAATCCCTTTTCTCCTCACTGCAGCAATTCCCCACATTGCTCTGGAGACCCAAATATTGAGTGGATGCCCAATCCCAAGACTAAGCCAGCTACTTTTCACCCAGGAACTCGAGAGCAGATGTCAGCAAGCTACTGACCTCTGGAGGACAAAGGCCAGCCCTGCAGGTGTCTGCCCTGAGCACACATGGCCAGCAGGGTTCGCTGTAGACTGATGAGGAGAAACAGTCCTTGCTGGTTTTACCTCCCTAACCCATGGGAGCGCCTGGGCTAATTCGATGCTCCCTTCAGAATCCCCAGCGAAGACCGGCCTACTTCGCACAGCCAGGATGCAAACCTGCGCTGTATGACTCGCCCTGCGCACCATGTAGCTGCGCTTTTACCAGGTGAGCCACTCGGGGACCCCAAGAACTGTATATGTTTAATCTGTCGTATTGTGCAATTCATTCTTGTTATATTCGTTAATGAACATCAGTTGTCCAAGTGGGGCAGAGATCACAAATAGATACATACAGTGTATTAGTGATCATGCTGCGAGACTGGCAGAGGTTAATTAGCTGAATCATACAGTGTTAAGATCTGGTGAAAATGTATTTAATTAACTGGAAAGCATGCAGCTTACTCATACTTGGCACTGCATTTTCAAATTCCTTTTCCAAGCAAGATAAAAGGGAAATATTTATGAAAAGAAACCTGTAATTGACCAGATGACTCTATGAGGAAAGAACAGTACTGAGAATAAAAGAGAGTCATTTGTAAGGGAAATAAATTGAAATCACAGCTTGTTGATGTTAGACAGCCATTGGCTTTAAAGTACTGTAAACTGAAGTAGTAAAATAGGCTTTTTACAGTACTGGACTGAATCTTGGATAATCTGATTTCAGTTAAATGTCAAGAAATTAAAAGCACCGTGCACATTTTTTAGTAGATGTAGATTAGCAGACAGACCGTTCTATTCCATAGTGTGCTGTAAGGTTTTGCAACACACTGCTTTTGTTCAAGATTGATTAAAAGTATGATTCTGTTTCCATGGTAGTGCAAATCATTCATTGGTATGCTAATATGACAAGACTTTTCTACCCACAAGAAACCCCTTTTAGAAGAAAGTCTCCAGCTTCTTAGGCAGCTCACACAAGACCATGCAAGGTGTTAGGAAGGGAGCCAACAGATAGACCACCACACTGTGCAAGGAACAACAAGGCAGATTAGTGAAGGCAGCTCTCTCCAGACTGCCAACTGTTAGGCGATCCACACAGCAAAGCTACCAGTAAACCCACCAGTTGGGATCAAGTTTTTATGGAATTGCACTAAGCTGCTTTTACTTATTCTTTATTGTACGTATTGCTTTTTTTAGGTACTTATTTTGGCAATTAGCTTGCTTTTCTTTTGCCACAATCCCAACATCGCCTTCTGAAATTCTAGGTCCTAAACATTTCAATTGTGTCTTTCCCTCGAGTTGTGACCAATTACAAAATGACACCATTTAAAATTTAAAGATACTATGCCACATGTAACAAAAAAAACAAACAAAAAGTTATATTAGTTCATACAAACAAATGAGCTTTCTGGCAATGTAACAGACTGGACATTCTAAAGATACATTATAAAACAGAAAGTTTATAGAGTTCTAATACTTTTGAGCCTGAAAGGAAAATCTGGACTGTCTAAAACTGCTACTCAGTAAGACTTTGTGGACCATCTTAGCTGCCCCCGATGGCCATACGGCTATTAAGTGTTAGGGCAGGTGTTATTTTTTTGCCCAACTCCTGTATAATGCCTTAATGCCTACCTGAACATCTGTAGATGACGAGTTTCATAATAAAATAACAATGATACAAACTTTGCTTCTAACAAATAACATAAGTATATGAGTCAGCTAGTGAAGAGCGACTAAACAAACAGACCTTTTTGTTTAAGATAACATTCAGATATGCTGTATGATAGGCAACCCAGACAACTAGGACATATGGTAAGTTTTAGGAGGAAAAGTACAAAAAGACTGCACTACAGAAGATACAAAAATACCTTACCTGCTCTCCCGGAGCTTTTGAATGTATTCAAATTTAGGAATCAGCTTTCCGTTAGATGCAATCACAGCCTGCAAGTTTAAAAAAAAATAAATAAAAAGGTTAAAACCTTGCTCATTTGTGTCGATATACTGTTCAGTATAGTCATTTGAGACGAATATGATCGCCAACACTTACATTTCGCACTTGAGGGGAGAAATTGTCTTGCTTTTCAAAAGGAATAGTAGCATCTGATGAAAGCTGTAAAGTACAGGAATAATGTATAAGCCTGTTAACATATTTGTTAAATGACTTTTTTTTTCTTTTTTGGAAAAAGCATCACATTCTGTCCAAACCAAAAGTTGTGCTCACTTCAATAAAATGACTTGATTGTGGTTGCATACTGCTCATAGTACATCAATACCCAACAAACATCAGGACCACAAAAGGATCTGTGTTATGTCACACAGTGACACCTGTAACACAGATCCTTCAACCATTTAAAAAGGTGGCTTCCTTCCAGCCCACACACTGGATTAGCAAGTTGTCATGGATCATGCATAGTTGCAATGGCTCACTTTATATTCAAGACCAGGATGGTTTACAATTATCAAGGTACACTACTACATTTTACTTATCCTTACACCATCTTACCATCTCCCAAATGTAAGGGAAAAGTAGGTCTCCAAAGTACTCAGTGGCTTCTATAGGGAGCTGGGCTGGCAAGTTATCAATAGAGCACATAAGAATACCATTTCCCTCCACACTGTGTAAAGAAACAAAAAGGGACGACAGGGTAGGTTCCAATAATATTGTGTTAAATGAACTGAAATCTACATCTGGTTATGCTTTAACAGATGCAGACATATAGAGTAAAATATAACAAATACAGCAATGTTTTTTTTTTTTGACCAAATAACATTCTTGTAGAAAAACAGCCTTGCCTCTTTGGTGGTGTGAGGCAAGTTTTTTTTAAAATCACTGCTGGGACTCTAGGAGAGACTAATAGCTGGCTACAGTGCTTGAGACCATTATGTCATGCAAACATCTCAAATTTCCATTTTATCCACATCTGTTTTGATGAACCACAGTGGCCACAGCTGTAAATTAAAAATTCAACAAATTAAATAGTAATAATACAAGTCCTGCGGAATTCAAACATTTATGACGTGGCTCATATTAATCCCTAGCCTATGCTAAGTTTTATGAAGACCTGTCTTCATTTACTATATGACGATGGATCTTCAAGAAGTACACTTTTTGATTTTTTCTCTATCAAGTGCTATTTTAACCCTCCTATCACTGTGCCATACCTGAGATACTGATACTAAGAAGCTAATTTACCTCTCATGATCAATATGCTGATCGGCATCATACATACAGAAAGGTTTATCAATAGTAGTGCACTCTGTCATAAATTCAATTGAACCTCCAGTGTCTGCAGAAATATCACATATTGCCAGAAATCTGAAAACAAAACAAAAAATACTTTTATAGTGTTAAGTAAACTATGTGTGTATTTATTAAAAATATAATTTTATAAAGTTATAAAAAGGTAGAAATAAAAAAAAAAAAATCATATAAACTTGTTATCCCGCCTTGAATAAGCTACAGCAATAATAATAATAATAATAATAATAATAATAATGTTAATAATAATATCTTTATTTTTATGTAAAAGTGATAATGCTTAAATATGAATTATATAAAAATAAAATACAAAATCGACAAACCTATGTGGCAATTCTGGACAGCCTTCAGTGGATTTTTCAGATGGTACAACTGGTCTTAACAGTCTCTGAGCATCTCTGCGGTTCAGCAGGCGAGGAGTATGTGGGTCCCAGTAAATTCCATTAATCAAGCAAGTAGTGTAAGGGGCAATCTGACATTAATAAAACAAATATTTAAAAAAAAAAAAAAAATTTACATTATCGATTCAAAAATATGTCACTGAAGACTGAAAAATAAACACATGTCTTGGCTTTTAATCCATCAGGTTCTTAAACTAGGACATACTGACATAATGCCATCTATTCCATAACTGTCAGATATACAGTACTGTGCAAAAGTTTTAGGCAGGTGTGAAAAAATGCTGTAAAGTAAGAATGCTTTCAAAAATAGACATGTTAATAGTTTATATTTATCAATTAACAAAATGCAAAGTGAGTGAACAGAAGAAAAATCTACATCAAATCAATATTTGGTGTGACCACCCTTTGCCTTCAAAACAGCATCAATTCTTCTAGGTACACTTGCACACAGTTTTTGAAGGAACTCGGCAGGTAGGTTGGCCCAAACATCTTGGAGAACTAACCACAGTTCTTTTGTGGATTTAGGCAGCCTCAGTTGCTTCTCTCTCTTCATGTAATCCCAGACAGACTCGATGATGTTGAGATCAGGGCTCTGTGGGGCCATACCATCACTTCCAGGACTCCTTGTTCTTCTTTACGCTGAAGATAGTTCTTAATGACTTTTGCTGTATGTTTGGGGTCGTTGTCATGCTGCAGAATAAATTTGGGGCCAATCAGATGCCTCCCTGATGGTATTGCATGATGGATAAGTATCTGCCTGTACTTCTCAGCATTGAGGAGACCATTAATTCTGACCAAATCCCCAACTCCATTTGCAGAAATGCAGCCCCAAACTTGCAAGGAACCTCCACCATGCTTCACTGTTGCCTGCAGACATTCATTCGTGTACCGCTCTCCAGCCCTTCGGCGAACAAACTGCCTTCTGCTACAGCCAAATATTTCAAATTTTGACTCATCAGTCCAGAGCACCTGCTGCCATTTTTCTGCACCCTAGTTCCTGTGTTTTCGTGCATAGTTGAGTCGCTTGGCCTTGTTTCCACGTCGGAGGTATGGCTTTTTGGCTGCAAGTCTTCCATGAAGGCCACTTCTGACCAGACTTCTCCGGACAGTAGATGGGTGTACCAGGGTCCCACTGTTTTCTGCCAGTTCTGAGCTGATGGCACTGCTGGACATCTTCCGTTTGCGAAGGGAAGTAAGCATGATGTGTCTTTCATCTGCTGCAGTAAGTTTCCTTGGCCGACCACTCGCGCTCACGGTCCTCAACATTGCCCGTTTCTTTGTGCTTCTTCAAAAGAGCTTGGACAGCACATCTGGAAACCCCTGTCTGCCTTGAAATTTCTGCCTGGGAGAGACCTTGCTGATGCAGTATAACTACCTTGTGTCTTGTTGCTGTGCTCAGTCTTGCCATGGTGTATGACTTTTGACAGTAAACTGTCTTCAGCAACCTCACCTTGTTAGCTGAGTTTGGCTGTTCCTCACCCAGTTTTATTCCTCCTACACAGCTGTTTCTGTTTCAGTTAATGATTGTGTTTCAACCTACATATTGAATTGATGATCATTAGCACCTGTTTGGTATAATTGTTTAATCATACACCTGACTATATGCCTACAAAATCCCTGACTTTGTGCAAGTGTACCTAGAAGAATTGATGCTGTTTTGAAGGCAAAGGGTTGTCACACCAAATATGGATTTGATTTAGATTTTTCTTCTGTTCACTCACTTTGCATTTAGTTAATTGATAAATATAATCTATTAACATGTCTATTTTTGAAAGCATTCTTACTTTACAGCATTTTTTCACACCTGCCTAAAACTTTTGCACAGTACTGTATAATATAAAGAATATAAACCTTTGGTGTTTAAATTAACTACAGACTTCACAAAGTGTTTATTTCTTACATCAACGTTGAAGCGGGAAGTGTAGAGTTCAGGATGACGTTCATATTCCAGAGCGTCATATTTTCCATCACTTTTCCGTACCAGATGATGATGGCGACTAAGAACCGTCACATACACTTTATTTAAATCTATAATAAAAAAAAGTTTTTTTTTTTTTTTTTTTTTTAAAAATCAGCAAGGTTTTCTCCTTGTATGTTAATTTTCTTGCTCTTTTAATAAAAATGCATCCTTAAATTCTTCTATTGTTTCTGTGTTCTTGTGGTTGAATGTCCATGTATGTATTATTTCTTTACCGTTGCACAGATATTTTTTTAGCTGAAGACTAGCTGCTGACCAGGTAGTGTAATGATATAGGAACATGTACTGTACATACTCCAGTGAGATTTTAAACAGAGAAAAATAAAATTGAATAAATGTGCTGCTGAAGCGTACCTCCAGATTTAGAGACTTCTTGGAGATCATGAGGCTCGACAAATTCACATGGAAGCTCAGTGATTATTTCTTGAGCACCCTGCAAAATAAATAAATATAAGAAATGAACACAGAACAAGGATGAAAAACCTTATGTTGTACCTGTATGTTCTGAATTTAGGTATTCAACTGTTTTTCTGCTCATTATGTTTCTGTACATATAGTAGTAATTTACTATTACTGTATAAAACCAGGCTGCAAAATAGATGCACACCCCATGAACGGTACATAGTTATACGAATGAGGATAGCTGAACAACCCTCAATGGTCAGTCTGTCATTGGATTTGAACAAAAAAACAAACAGATTTCAAAATGAGATCCAGCCTAAAAAAAAAAAAAAGTATAAAAGTTCAATGCATGTTGTATATATTACAATACAATATAAATACAGTACAGTACAGTACAGTACAATTTGCTTTTATAACACTTTCCATGTGGAACATCCCAGGGCGCTTTCTCAGTAACTAATCCCAGAACCAGGGTAAATTTTAAAATACAAGACCTACAAAGGTAAGCTGTTAGGCAAGATTTTATGTTCGATCAATCAATCAGTCCAGCTCAAAACTAAGCTAATGCAAACAAATATGTTTTAAATTGTATTTAAAAGATTCGACCAAGCCAGTTCCTGGCTGCAGCCTTTTGAACCAGTTGGAGTCAACGTAATTTAGAATCAGGCGGGCCAGCAGATAAGCATTACAATAATAAATGAGAAATAGCAAAAGGATCGACCAACACCTTATCAGGAAGACTGGGTCTCAATCTGGTCAACAAATTTTCATAACCAGAATATATTCAAATCATATTCTAATGAAAAAAAAAAAAACAGCATATCAATCGCAAAACACATTCAACAAGTCAGATTACACAAAATGAAGTGAATATTATTGACAATCACTTCAACAAGAAATCTGCATCTGTGTCTTCCTGTGCAACAGCATACTGTACATCAAGCTATTGACAGAAGGAATTTAAGTTTCTCTCGAGTAGTTGTGTTGAAGTTTTAAATAACATTTGCAAAGCAACATACTGGAGCGTTCTTACCTTGGAGACATTTCCTGTGCCTGTGAAAACAAAGGTGAGGGGTCCAATGGACTTGGGCATTAAACCCAGTGAAATTTCATAGCCAGCATCTCTCACAGCCTGCACGGCCTGGCTGCTGTTTCTATAATTATGAGACATGCCGATGTGCTGGAAGAAACCGAACGAAAGGTTAAAAAATAGGACTTTGGTAAGAAATGTCAGAAGTTAACAACTGTGTTGTTTCAAAGTACATGGAGCTAAAATAAATCCAGTAAATGATTCACCATCGCATATTTTCCTTTAAGACACACATATAGGACTTTGATTGTTTTCATAGCAGTTAACTGTGTGACCAGTCTTGCATTTTTAGTTTTTATCTCAGCTGCTTCAAGAAGTCACATGACAGAACACCGAATCACTGTAGACAAAAGCAGCAATTACCTCTCTAATAAGACCAACATTAAACTACCAACCATTAAAAGATATATATATATATATTATATACAGTATATAATTATATGCATGCCTCAAATTGTGCTTCTCTTTCTCAGTAACTAATCACAGAACAAGACCAGGGTAAATTTTAAAATAAAAAACCTACAAAGGTAAGCTTTTAGGTAAGATTTTCTGTTCGGTCTATATGCTTTAATAAAAGGTTTATACCATAAAAGGAGTGTGGTGTCCCAAAGCAAGGAAGCGTAATCCCAGTCCGTGCAAAATATTAATCATTCCTGTTTAAAAAAAAAAAAAAAAGTTAGATAATAGTTAGAGAATAAGTAAATCATGTTTTTTCATAAAACTACAGCTAAAATGTAAAATCAAACCTGCTACGCCAGCCCACTTTCCAAAGGCCACTATTCTTAGTCCATTTTGATCAACCATTTTCTCATAATCAATGAGGCGTACTTCCTGCAAAATAAAGAATGTTGATAGATTATATTATATATATATATATATATATATATATATATATATATATATATATATATATATATATATATACACACACACACATACATATACATTTGCAACACCAGATACAATACATTGAGAGAATAAAGTCTCATGGTTATTTAATTACAGGAATTATTCTGCTGCAGGAAAAAAAAAAATGGTTTACTGTTAGGTCCAACAACAGAAAGACGACAAGTGTTGAATTGACAACAGAGCTGGCAAAAGGCACAGGTGTCATTGTCCATCCATCAACAGTGCAAAGCACCTTTGACTATTGTTCCATAGTCCAATTTCTGTGTTCTTGTGCATATTTTAGCCTTTTAGTCTTGTTCCCCTTTCTTAACAGAGGTATTTTTTACTGCAACACATCCTTTAAGTCCTGATTTCAAGAGTGACCTTTGTACTGTCAATTTGATGGACAACGACGCCTGTGCCTTCCGCCAGTTCTGTTGTCAATTCAATGCGTGTCTTCTTTCTATTCCTTAAAGATATTATCTTCAAGTATTGCTCATCCTTGTTAGACAGCTTTTTGGGTCTTCCAGTCCTGGGTTTGTCAATTACAGATGATGTTTCTCTGTACTTGCGGGTTATGCTTTGGATACCAAACCATGATAATATAAATTTAAAAATAATAATACTACTCTGCATAACATAGTGGTTGGACAAATATGAAAATTAATGTATGCATCCACCAGAAATTATATAATTGACAGAAATAAAATAACATGTATCACATCATGTTCTGCCTTGCACTGATTTACAATGGATTCTAAAATGGAAGGTGACAAAGCTCTGTCTTATCAACACAGCTGCTCTTGACCCCCAATTTTTAATTTTGACAGCAAGAAGTAAACAGTTTAAATTAGGATGTGCATGCAACCCAAGTTGCCAAATAGTGATCACTACTTAAAGCTGCATGATTTGGGAGGCATCAGAATCGGAGGATAGAGCTGCAATTATGTCACTAAAAAATGCCTAACACTGGCCCAACTTGCAAGTGAAATGTCACCTATAGTGATCAAGGTTTTCTTTTTGTTTTATGTGAATCCTATTTTCTGTCAAGTGGAATGTAATAAGAATCAAAACTGTGAGGTTGTCTTTCATTGTACAATGACCACTTTTCATTATTTATTTTACTTGAAGTGTTTGACAGTTTTCACTTGCTTGTTCAGCTAAAAAAAAAAAAAAAGCATAAGTAAACCGCAGTAATGATATTACTTTATAAAAATGCATCTCTGCAAGTACTGTTTTTGCTTGAAATACACATTATATATATATATATATATATATATATATATATATATATATATATACACACATACACACACACACACACACACATATATATATATACATACATACATACAGTACTGTGCAAAAGTTTTAGGCAGGTGTGAAAAAATGCTGTAAAGTAAGAATGCTTTCAAAAATAGACATGTTAATAGTTTATATTTATCAATTAACAAAATGCAAAGTGAGTGAACAGAAGAAAAATCTACATCAAATCAATATTTGGTGTGACCACCCTTTGCCTTCAAAACAGCATCAATTCTTCTAGGTACACTTGCACACAGTTTTTGAAGGAACTCGGCAGGTAGGTTGGCCCAAACATCTTGGAGAACTAACCACAGTTCTTCTGTGGATTTAGGCAGCCTCAGTTGCTTCTCTCTCTTCACGTAATCCCAGACAGACTTCGATGATGTTGAGATCAGGGCTCTGTGGGGCCATACCATCACTTCCAGGACTCCTTGTTCTTCTTTACGCTGAAGATAGTTCTTAATGACTTTACGCTGTATGTTTGGGGTCGTTGTCATGCTGCAGAATAAATTTGGGGCCAATCAGATGCCTCTCTGATGGTATTGCATGATGGATAAGTATCTGCCTGTACTTCTCAGCATTGAGGAGACCATTAATTCTGACCAAATCCCCAACTCCATTTGCAGAAATGCAGCCCCAAACTTGCAAGGAACCTCCACCATGCTTCACTGTTGCCTGCAGACACTCATTCGTGTACCGCTCTCCAGCCCTTTGGCGAACAAACTGCCTTCTGCTACAGCCAAATATTTCAAATTTTGACTCATCAGTCCAGAGCACCTGCTGCCATTTTTCTGCACCCCAGTTCCTGTGTTTTCGTGCATAGTTGAGTCACTTGGCCTTGTTTCCACGCCGGAGGTATGGCTTTTGGCCGCAAGTCTTCCATGAAGGCCACTTCTGACCAGACTTCTCCGGACAGTAGATGGGTGTGCCAGGGTCCCACTGTTTTCTGCCAATTCTGAGCTGATGGCACTGCTGGACATCTTCCGATTGCGAAGGGAAGTAAGCATGATGTGTCTTTCATCTGCTGCAGTAAGTTTCCTGGCCGACCACTGCGTCTACGGTCCTCAACGTTGCCCGTTTCTTTGTGCTTCTTCAAAAGAGCTTGGACAGCACATCTGGAAACCCCTGTCTGCCTTGAAATTTCTGCCTGGGAGAGACCTTGCTGATGCAGTATAACTACCTTGTGTCTTGTTGCTGTGCTCAGTCTTGCCATGGTGTATGACTTTTGACAGTAAACTGTCTTCAGCAACCTCACCTTGTTAGCTGAGTTTGGCTGTTCCTCACCCAGTTTTATTCCTCCTACACAGCTGTTTCTGTTTCAGTTAATGATTGTGTTTCAACCTACATATTGAATTGATGACCATTAGCACCTGTTTGGTATAATTGTTTAATCATACACCTGACTATATGCCTACAAAATCCCTGACTTTGTGCAAGTGTACCTAGAAGAATTGATGCTGTTTTGAAGGCAAAGGGTGGTCACACCAAATATGGATTTGATTTAGATTTTTCTTCTGTTCACTCACTTTGCATTTAGTTAACTGATAAATATAATCTATTAATATGTCTATTTTTGAAAGCATTCTTACTTTACAGCATTTTTTCACACCTGCCTAAAACTTTTGCACAGTACTGTACATACACACATACATACACACACAAACACACACAAATTAACTTAAAACTACTGTATGGCATCCTTTGTAAGGCCTTTCAAACATGTAAATATCTCATTCCTCCCAGCACTAGCCTATTGCAGGTAGTGTTCAAACAGCTAGATTAAAGGACAACAGCTTGCATCTGTCATGTGTTGTACAGTTTGAAGATCTGAAGAGTCACTTTACCTTTTTCAGAATATCATCCAAAAGCCCCATGTTTGCCTCTTGAGCCTTGATGGTGTGAGAGAAGAAGGCATAGGTCTTCCTCGGAATAAGTTTTTCCTCAGGTGGTCTCTTTACCCCAATGATCAAAGACGCTTCTGAAATGTCTTCTCGGATAATAGCACCAGCTTTAGTATAATACTAAAATAAAAACAGCAATCAAACATTTTCAGTCAGTTTTGTCTACATTAATGTAATAGCTTAAAGGAGTCATAACCAAGGTTTAAAAATCCAGGTGTTACCTATTCTTACAGGTATCTATTTAATTTTTAAATACAAACCTATTAAAGCTTATTATTACTACATTTTACAAAGAAAATAAAATAAAATTCCACAAGAGAAATAATACAGTACCAAAATATGATTTATCTTACACCACAATACTGTTACACATTTGAGAAGGACTTTATTACTCTTTCCAGTATTAGAAAAAAAAAAAAAGGTAATTCTTTGACAAATTACCGTTTCGTGGATTGCTCTTCTGTTAGACGGCTGCACCAGGACTTTATACCCTGCGTTTGTTATCTCTTTGATGTGCTTTGGTGCCAGCGGAGCTCGTCTTTCCCAGACATTGATATCCTCTCTCCTGATAGCTAACACACTTTTCTGGTGGTGGGATCTTGAATGACCACGTAGACAACGTTCTGCTCCACTGCTTTTGTGTCTTAAAAGACGAAGCATGACTAAACCTGCTTCTGACAAACAAAAAGAACAACACTATTCTAATTAAGCCCTGCAAGTTAAAAAAAAGTGAGGAAAGGTACAACATTTTAACCATCCTGGTCAAGATAAACATTGAATCCACCCAGTAATTGCAGGAATGGAAAGCAGCCGGCACACCAACAAACACATTCACACACATTAGCAACATCTCCCCCCCCCCCTCCTCCGCAAATTCAAATTTGGAGCAATGAGTATGATGAAAAAGTACCAGGATGTAGATCAACAGTGGAATAGTTACATTAATACATTGCTCGCCATTCATTATTAATTTAATTATTAATATTTTTAAGAATATTATTAATGACCAAGGTATCCTGTATATATATATATATATATATATATATATATATATATATATATATATATATATATATATATAGTTATTTTTGCATATACTGTATAAATTACTGTAACCTATAAATGCAAAAACAAGACGATAAATGATAATTTATTAGGCTTAATATATATTAACAGAGACCAAGACTTTCACTTCAACACCAGGTCATTTATTATTTATTAATTGATTTTGCTCTGTAGGAATGAGATAGGCTACTTCTGAAATAAGAATAATTTGGGAATCACTGCCTTAAACAATGTAATAATAATCTTTAGTTGTATAGTGCAATCAATGTGTAATACAGCTCAAATTGCTTTACAAGCAGAATTCAGCAGAGTAAAATACAGAAACAAAAAGTACAATTATTAAAAGCAGCCCAAAGCACTTTGTAAGCAGAATACAGAATAAAATACAGAAATAGAAAAAAGTACTATTAATAATAAAAAAATATATATAAAAACGCTTTTAAACAAGATATAAAAATAACAATGTGGGTCCTTTGTTATTAAAAGTGCATTCACTTAAATAATCTCATTAAAAAGAAAATAATGTAGTAACTTATTGTATTGTAAGCAATGGATTCTGCATTATACGGCAGTGGTTCACGCCACAGACCAAGAAAGTGGTCCACATCACCCACTGGGTACCATCACAAAACCATTTTTGCTGGTGATGCTGGAGCAAATAAAAAGATCATTTTCTTTTTAGTATTGATGTTTTTTTTTAAAACCATCTCATTCAAGTTTGTACCTTTAATGACTGCTGGTGTATACCCCCATACTAATGGAAATAAGTTGTCTCTTATAGGATTCTGTTAACACATACTAAGGTATGTTGTGAATGAGTACAAACATACAGTATAGCTGTTCAAATAAAAACACGAAAATAATCTATGTGACTTACATACCTTCAGAAATGCATTGCTAATAATGTATTATCTATGTGTATATATCTAATTTTAGTTTGTGATGGTACTTGGCAACTGGAGGGTTGTGTATTTCAGCCATTCCTGAAAAAATTAAAGATTGTAACTCAGTAAAAGGGGGGTTAAATGTAATGAACAGACTCATAGTGAATAGAAAATGAGGTTGGTTGTGCCAGATTTACGTCACTGCTATTGTTGCTGGGGTTTTAGTAGTGCCGGGGCGCTGAAAATATGACATTTTAGCTGGTAGGTTGTGTATTTCAGTCAGTCCTGAAAATTTAAATGTGTATGTTTTTTTATTGCTTTGTTTAACATCATGAATGGCATTTGCAATGACTGTATAATCTAATGGATTTGCTTTTTTTCTTTTATATTTTTTGTGTTTGGTTGGGGTTGGACTTCCTCCCTTAAGTTTAGTAATATTCAGTGTAATATTTAGTGTATTCATCACACCTGCAGTCCTACCTCTCTCCTTCACCACACCTGCAGTCCTACCTCCCTCCTTCACCACAACTGTAGTCTTACTTCCCTCCTTCACCCCCCTTTTACTGAGTTACAATCCTTAATTTTTTCAGGAATGTATGAAATATACACGACAGATTTTTACATACAAAATATATAATATAATAGAAATATAAACACATATAAATAAGCAACATAAACAAATAGAAATACAATAAGCAATATAAACAAAAATAAAGATAAATACAGTAAGGCATTTTTTTTAGCAGATTATTATGGGCTTTTATTTTGAAATACGCTTTCGACCCTCTCCGAATGACTTTCCGGAAGTTGCATAATGTTGCCAGCAACTGTTGCTCGCTTCACACAGGCTAATGTCAAAGACGGTTCCATACCAAATGAGAACATCTTTGGTGATAAAAGATTTGGTTTTACAACTGAGTACCTCATCTAGAGGGGGGAGTTATCAATCTATTTATTTTGGAAAATTACTGTAGTCTGTTTACATTTCTGCCAATAAGGTGCTGTTGAAAGACATACGGTAATTGTAAAACACCCACCCTTTCCACTAGCCTGTTAAAAGTAAGAATTGTTTTAATAATGAATACCGTACGGATGTGTAACTGGTCAAACTGGAACTACAAGTAGTTAACACAATACTAGTTATCGACTATCCACTGTAATTTACAAATGTTACGTTCCATGTACCGTGTGCTGTATACAAGTAACAGGCCTACTACATTTCCACAAAACTATACTGCTGAATATCTGTTCCGTGATCGGTTTGCTCATTTTTGACATATTTCATATTAACCTAACGGCCAAAAAATAGCATATAGCCAGCAATAAGATTGGCAGTGCACGGATGTTAACCTTCGGAACAAACAGTAAAACACAAACGCTGAAATAAATTCTATCGAAAAGACCGCACCCGTAGCAGTGACTTTTTCAACCTACCTTTTTAAATGTGAATATGGACTAAATAGTATACTTAATGAAGAAAAGAAATCACGGCCTATCCCCAGTTTGTAAAAGGAAGGACAAGATGTTCCTATTTACATGGTTGGTGAAACTAAACTCCACGAGTAAGATGCACCAATCACGTTCAGGGTCAGGGAACGGCCTCTTTCTTCATTAACCCCTCCCACAGTTGACAAGTCCGCTTATAATACGCGGAATTGGGCGTGTTTTGTTTAAAAGTCGCTTAAATTGAGAGTCGCGGGTTGCGTGATTCACTGGTGTCACTATATATGCACGTCATTAGAATTTTAGAATCCTCTTATCCCCACTCCAGTTCAACTAAGAAAAGAACTGCTAAAAAAGAACTTAGTAAAAAATTATGGAATTTGAATAAACACTCCCACTCCCCCCTCTGAAATGGAAATGGATTGGGCTTGTTTTGAAAGGCAGTGTCACTTTTTTTTTCTCGTGAGATTTGGCAATACAGATACAGACTTGAGTTTAGCATATGACGCACAGGAGGGAGGGCAGAATGAGAAGGCAACAAGCAGCGCATGCAGGACGCCAGACAGACGGAATGCCCACTTGGGAATAAGTTCCTTTTCATAATGTTGAAAAGTGAAATTTAGTTGGTAACCCTGTTAGACAATGCAATAAGCAATAAGGATATTAAACAGGTTGGAAACGATGGTTGTTGCTAAGTTTAGCTGTCTTCAGGAAACAATTACTTCTGATTGTCAGATTGCAGGGCAATTTTATATACAGTATTTAAAAAAAAAAAAAATAATATTTTTTTTTTGGTTAATGCTTTAGGATTTGTTTAGGTTTTAGGCCTGGGACACGTTTCTTTATTGCAAGATCCTAAGTTCAAAATCAAATATGATGGGTCTTTCGACTGGTAATCACCTGCTATATCAATCAATTTTTACCTGTCTAAACGTAATTGGTGTCAGTCATGTCGACAGGTAAGCTAGCAAAACCATGTTTGCGTAATCGTTAGTCATATAGACAGAAAATAGGTTTAAATGACCTAACCTCATTTTGTATCTATACTGTATGTGTAATTTTATTATATCTGTGTAACTGACACGTTTGGAACTGAACTATAAACACAGCATTGTGTTACAGAGACTAATTAATTATTATTTAATAAGGCTAATATAATATTTAAGTGAATGTTTTTAAATCGAGAAAAACAGACAAAACATAGTTAAAAGAAAAAAAAACTAAATGTAATCAACCTATTTATTAAGGGAAGTAGTGTGTTGTGTTTTAGACAAATATAGGAAAATCAGCAATCGCATCTGCCCAAACAGCAACAAAAAAAAGTAATTATGGCAGAGTTAGATTATACTGTAGATAATGCTAGAGCAATTAGAAATTATTAAGTAAAATGTTATTTTGTAAAATTAACAACCGTGTCACGTTTTTGAAAAGAGGATGAAATGGACTGCATTTGCAATAAAATGAGTGCTACCAGCAAAAGGTGTGCCATAACCATAGCAAGGAAAAAAGCAGCAGACGGACTATAGCAGCTTGACCGAAAAAAACAGCAGCAGTGGAGACATGAGTGTTAGAAAACAGGCTGACCTCCCATCCCTCTCACTGTTATTCTATCTACCACATCAATAGCAAGACATTGGTCAGAGAAAATACATTGGAACATTGTAAATATAATCATAACAAAACAAGAAAGAAAAAGAAAATGCAACTGACTGTGATTAAGGATTAAAACTATAGGAGCAATGTACAATATTAAGGTAGTGTACAATTCGTTTGAGACCCTGACATCTGCAATTGCCTCTTTAAAACTGTGGATAGTGCAAGCATGTTATGTCTTTATTGCACAGTGCCTTCTACCCATTCAGCTTTTCCTCAAGGTTATCCATTCCATCTGTACCCACAGTATTTAATAAAGACATTCTTAAGAGTGTTTGTGCTTTTATTTGCTCCAGCCTTGCAGCTCTTTCTAGTACTTTTTACGACTTTATTAAGTGTGTCTTTAAAACTGAATATGAGGTTCTCAATTTGAGTGCTCCTTTATTAATGCTGTGCTGAAGGACTTCAAGGCCTGAGTAGCAGCACGGGTATTTAATAATTTCATTAAACCTCATCCAGACAGTTCTGCTATTCTTTTTTTTATGCTTAAATTAAGTTATTATTATTGTCTATCATAGGTTGTGACAGGTGTGCACATTCACTGTATTGAAGGGCCAGACATAGAAGATTTTCTTTGTTACACTGCAGAGGCGGGCTGATTTATTTACACAATTATGGCAGGTGCTATTGCACGGTGCCACCCCTAGGGTACCAGCAATGGTACAGCCTAGGACAGAGTGGAATACCAAAGTGCAAACCATGTGACCATACCAGCAATGGTAAACTCCGGGGCATATACACAAACAGGAGTGAAAGAAAATGGCAATACAAAGTTGCAAAACAAAAGCACTTTTTAAAACAAAGCTATAAAATAAAGGTGGCCAAACTAAACTTCCCCCTAAACTAACCCTACTCTGGCACAGATGAGTGCCTATTTTACACATGGTTTGCTCTCCTGAGCATAAAGGGCTACCTCTTTGAGTGCTGTTTAGCTGGCTGTTTGTTTCTCTCTCTCTCCAAGAGTAATCCTGCACCATTACCTCAAGCAACTCGGGTGTGTAGCGCACCATCTTTTTGTTTGGTCGGATGCTCCTCAGAGCCCACCCCTCAGCCAATCAGGGATTGATGGTCAGCCAACCCTGGCCAAGCCCCCTGTTCAAGCAAATGACTGACAGCACGGTACCCCTGGAATGTCTGAGTTGCTCCTGCAGAGATTTGCATGCGCCGAGAAGCCAGTGACAAGCATGCCCCTCATATTGTCACAATGTCTTATTACTATCTATAGTACAGTTATGTAACACAAAGGAGGAGTGAAAGGTATGCGTAGCCACAACACCAAAATTTGGAGCTAAAAATGTGTAGACTTAAAGTTACGAAAAACAATAATCCAAAATTCTCACCTGTCATCCACTTTTACTAGCGATGTGTTTCTATTTGAAAGAAACACATCTTATAGTAAACATGTATTTTTATTTAAAAAAAACAATATATGGTTGTGTGCTTGGTTAAAGAAAGTTCTCAGATTGCTTGCCTTACTGTTTGTTTTGCCTCAGCAGTGTCTTCAAGGTCCATGCATGTTACTATTTCTATCAAAATTGCACATACATAAACATGGAAATGGGTGACAGGTATGATTTATGGAATAATTAACAATACAAACTGAGAAAAAGGTCTGTAATGTGTTACAAGTCCAAGGGGTGTGTTTGAAGGGCCGGCATTTCAACCTTCAGCTTCAAAATATTGTGAAGTTGTCCCCTTCAAAAAGCGTGGTGCTTTGCAAAAAAAAATGTCTGACACAAATGATCTGCAGACTTGGCAAGGTCCGACTTGTGCAGTTAAATGTCCCAAGCTGACGTAACAGGACAACAGCAACAGCATGTTATTTTTAAAGAGCTTTTTGTGTCAGAAACACTTCCAAGTACTGTACATATTTAACAGACATCACAAAATAATAAGAGAAACAGATTTACAACTATTAATGAAATGACAGACCTAAACACATAGGACATATAACTTCCACTCACTGTTTTGTAGTTACTATTTTATTTACTATTGCTTGTTCAGCAAGATGCATTTTGTGAGAAAAAAATACTGGGACAGGGACAACACCTGGATTCAAAGGCTTAACAGGTATTATGTGTACTGTATATTAGACCTTCCACACACTCTTACAATTATTATTGTGTATTATTATTCTCCTCTGTTTAAATCTATTTGTAAATTACATTCATCTTTAATAATATTACATACATGTACCAATGACCTCTACAAAAAATACTGTCAATATATTTGAACTTCTATAAATCTATACAGCCTTTACTGAATTTTTTTTAAAATTTGGAATCGGAAATTATTTTTTCTCATTTTCTCCCCAATTTGAAAGCACAATTTTTTTTTATTTCAACCCGGCTCAACACTGCCACTCCTGCGCTGACTCGGGAGAGACGAAGACGGACACACGTGTCCTCCGAAACGTGTGACGTCAGCCATCTACTTCTTTTCACTCTGCAGGCCTGCCATGCAGCTACCTCAGCGCAACAGCGTCAGAGGACCACGCAGCTCTGGGCAGCTTACAGACAGGCCCACAGGCACCAGGCTAGGCTACAGGGGTCGCTGGTATGCAGTGAGCCAAGGACATCCTGGCCGACCTAAGCCCTCCCCACCCAGGCGCTGCCCCCTGGGAACTCCCATCCACAGTCGGCAGTGGATTAGCCTGGACTTGAACTGGTGACCTCCAGGCTATAGGGCGCATCCTGCACTCCACGTAGAGTGCCTTTGCCGGATGTGCCACTCGGGGAGCCCCTACTGAAACATCTTTGACAGCAGAAGCCTTTGAACAGTAATCCCTGCTGTTTCCCACTTTAGGCTTTCTTCTTTTACTTACTTTAATTCCCTCTAGAGCAGTTTTCAAGGAGTCGTGTGGTTAATCCCTTTCCAATTTACTGACAAGGGGCAACGATTGTGGGTGTTGCAGTATTTATTAAAAACAATATGAATTTGTGAGGTAGAATACTAAAATAAATTAAATCAGATTAAAACATATCTGTATTGACCTAATTCTTGAAAGAAGTTTTTTGAGCAATCCCCATTCACCATATTGCATATTAGTAATCTTACTTAACCAAATAATCTAATACAAGGGTGCTGGAACCTTTGTAAAAGTGTGGGGGGGCTGGCAAGGCCAAAGTGTGTGTGTGTGGGGTGGGATTAGTTCTCAGAAATATATTAACAATTAACATGCAACTTAAATATCCTGCAGAGTACAATTGTAGCATAAATAACCAGAATACAAAATGTAGCCGAACAACGAAAACAACGACCAAAAAAAACACTTTAGTTCTAAACATCGGACTGCATTTTATTTCTGCACTTCATGTACTGTTGTTCACTTGCATTGTATCATTTTACTGCGTATACTCCACTACTATATAATTAGTGAACTGTAACTTGCAATGCAGAAACATTAAAATCATATATATATATATATATATATATATATATATATATATATATATATATATATATATATATATATATATATATATATATATATATATATATATATATATAATGTATCATATTTTAATAATTGTAACCCTAAATTGTAAATCTTCTTGGAAAAAAGCATCAGCAAAATACATACTACTACTAATAATAATAACAATATTAATAAGGTAAATGTGTCTGTGGTATATTCGGAACAAAGGACGGTAAAGTAAAATAGAGAAGATGCGCTGCTAACACTCAAGCTGGTTTATTACTCTCCATCACTCGCTGTACTCTGAACAAACACTTACTCTCCTCTCAACTCCACTACATCCAGGGGTTAAGAGCAATACGTATAACAAGATTAGTAACAGGCAACAATGCCACCTACAGTCTGTTTACCGTAGCAACGTGAACTAGCAGACAACAGTGTCCCATAAGAGTCACAATATAATGATTTTTTTTCTAATGTTTTATAAAAAATAAAAATAATATATAAAATATCTTTATTTTTATATAGCGCCTTTCATAGTGGACCACCATCACAAAGCGCTTTACAGAGGTAGGCTGTGAACTGTGCATTATATGCAGTGTCACTTACAATAGGACATTGATTTAACATCTCATCGGCAGAATGGAGCACAAGGAGGTTAAGTGACTTGCTCAGGGTCACACAGTGAGTCAGTCAGTGGTAGAGGTGGGATTTGAACTGGTGACCTTGAACTGGTGACCTTCATATATATATGAAAACCTAACAAACACCATCAACAGGCTGTAGCAGATGGAAGCAAAATGTTATACTGTATATTAAGCAAAAAATGTAAACTTAATGCAATTTTATTTTTTAATTCATTAAATAATTTTCTTACCTTTCCAGATGTTTCCCAAAAAATGACTGCATCTGTCACTGGCGAACCACTTTTCTTTGAGAACTTCCTTGAGAAATGGACATTGTATAATGAACACCAGTTTTTCGTGTATAATTTTTAATACAGTCATTTTAATTAACTTCTGTGCCACCTAAAATGGTATACATGTATATATTTTTTTCTACCATAAACATGCTTTATGAAATATAATAATACACAAATTGTTTTGCATACTCACTGCATAGCTGTATTCTGTATTCAATGCAAGCTGAATCTGTTTCTGTCTTGTTCCTTTATTTTTCTGATGTGAGGACTGGTTAGCACTAAATCAAATCAGTACAGAAAGTACTGATTAGAGGAGAAACCTCAAAATGGAGCGAGGTAACCAGTGGTGTACCACAGGGATCAGCATTAGGTCCTCTGCTATTCCTAATCTATATTAATGATTGAGATTCTGGTATAGTAAGCAAACTCATTAAATTTGCAAACAACACAAAAATAGGAGGAGTGGCAAACACTGTTGCAGCAGCAAAGGTCATTCAAAATGATCTAGACAGCATTCAGAACTGGGCAGACACATGGGAAATGAAATTTAATAGAGAAAAGTGTAAAGTATTGCATGCAGGCAATAAAAATGTGCATTATAAATATCATATTGGAGATACTGAAATTGAAGAAGGGAACTATGAAAAAAACCTAGGAGTTTATGTTGACTCAGAAATGTCTTCATCTAGACAATGTAGGGAAGCTATAAAAAAAGGCCAACAAGATGCTCGGATATATTGTGAGAAGTGTTGAATTTAAATCAAGGGAAGTAATGTTAAAACTTTACAATGCATTAGTAAGACCTCACCTAGAATACTGTGTTCAGTTCTGGTCACCTCGTTACAAAAAGGATATTGCTGCTCTAGAAAGAGTGCAAAGAAGAGCAACCAGAATTATCCCCGGTTTAAAAGGCATGTTGTATGCAGACAGGCTAAAAGAATTGAATCTCTTCAGTCTTGAACAAAGAAGACTACGCGGTGATCTGATTCAAACATTCAAAATCCTAAAAGGTATAGACAATGTCGACCCAGGGACCTTCTTTGACCTGAAAAAAGAAACAAGGACCCGGGGTCACAAATGGAGATTAAATAAAGGGGCATTCAGAACAGAAAATAGGAAGCACTTTTTTACACAGAGAATTGTGAGGGTCTAGAACCAACTTCCCAGTAATGTTGTTGAAGCCGACACCCTGGGATCCTTCAAGAAGCTGCTTGATGAGATTCTGGGATCAATAAGCTACTAACAACCAGACGAGCAGGATGGGCTGAATGGCCTCCTCTTGTTCGTAAACTTTCTTATGTTCTTATGTTCTTATGTTCTTAAATGAATACTTTCCTGAGTGATTGCAAACCTACTTGTACAGCTGAGCATTGTTCTGCAACTCAATGCTTTTAATGTACACCAAACTGCTACCGGTTGGCTTACAAAAATAACGTTAAGGACGATTGTAAATGAAACGACCGTACAACAGCAGTGTAGAGTAGTGGTTAGGGCTCTGGACTCTTGACCGGAGGGTTGTGGGTTCAATCCCAGGTGGGGGTTGCTACTGCTATACCCTTGAGTAAGGTACTTTACCTAGATTGCTCCTGTAAAAACCCATCTGTATAAATGGGTAATTGTATGTAAAAATAATGTGATATCTTGTAACAATTGTATGTCGCCCTGGATAAGGGCGTCTGCTAAGAAATAAATAAATAATAATAATACATTTGGAATATTCATATCCTTAAAAACTATACTCCACGGGTATTGAATACCCGTGTTACACAAAGTTGCCACAAGATGGAGACCTTTTCTTTTTCACGGGCGTCCAGTGCAAGAAAGGCGAACATGAATAAATGTGAAAGATTTGTAAGAGCAAACGCATGTTATCAATCGAATTGGCCTAAATTCTGAAAATAATTATATAATTATTGGACAATATGTTTACACATTATTCTGCTGTTTATGTCTTGTGGTTGGCTTTTTAACACCGGTCTACAACAGTTTTCTGAAAACTTTATTTAATTAATCAGAACACAACAGTGTAATCACGAATTAAAGGTTTGTGAATATGGCCCAAGTGAGACTGGTCTTAATTCGGTCTCAGTTGGTCCTGGTGGATCTTGTGAAGTTTGTTAGAGAAACTCTTCAATGAAGTTAAATCAGTGTGCAGTACGGATTTTATTCCAATTTAAAATGAGCCCTCCTATCGACTTTCTCCTGCTCAATAATATACAAATTTGAAATTTGTATTTAAAAAATAAAAGTAAGTGCTTAAAGATAAGAATACAAATAAGAATCACTTTGCAGCGAAAATAGTTGTCTTTTTTTTAAGATATAGGCACATGTTTTTTTTTTTGTTTGGCTATTGTTCTGGTCATTATTATTATTATTAGTAGTAGTAGTAGTAGTAGTAGTAGTAGTAAGAAGAAGAAGAAGAAGAAGAAGAAGAAGAAGAAGAAGAAGAAGAAGAAGAAGAATAGAATTGTAAGGAATTGATTATTCCTTCTATAGATATTCCCAATGTATGCAATAACATTTCGCAGTTTTACCCCTTTGTACGTTTGTCAGAATTCTGAATTCATTGCAAACGTTAATGTGTAAGACAATTAATTACATGCTAAAATAACTGTAAAAAGTAAAATATGATATATAAGCATGAAATTATATCTAATGCCATTTTTGGCTTCATTATTTTTTACTGATTTAAATAAAAAGGTATTTGCAATCGAAAAGAATGTCTCGGTAATCTTGTTTAAATAAACTTATACTGTTCGACTACAGTCTCAGATGCAAAGACTATTTTTTATAATTGTATTTAAATTATAAATTAATGGATCATATTAAAACGAATTATAAAACTATATATATATATATATATATATATATATATATATATATATATATATATATATATATATATATATATATATATATTCAAACAAATTGCTTTCTTAGTTTTTTGTTTAACAATATTTCAAAATGAGTATCAGAGACATTCTAAGCTTAATACCAAGTTTTATTTTCACCAAAAACATTTTTTTGTCAGAATAGACTGATACGCATTTTTCCCGCAGATACATTGCATATATATTTATAAAAAAATAAAATGAATATAAACAAAAACAAAAACAAAAAACCAACAATCAAGCATTTATAACATATCAGTGTCACCACAACAGCAAATATATTTATACATTAAAATATTCCTAAATAGTTCCATAAAGATACAAATAAATTCAAATAAATATGACAAGGCTTTTTACATCCTTAAACCTGAGACGGAAAAATAATCAAATTCTTTCGTGAAGGGTTCTTAAGTTTTTTTTTTTTGTTTGTTTTTTTGCTTGTTTGTTTGTTTTCTTTAACCAAGTAGTCTTTAGTCAAGAAAAAGCATAGCTCACATAAACCAAAATGTTGCATGCAAAGGTGAATCTTGAAATCGGCTAGGTGCACACTATAGCGTACAGGATATTTTCCGCGAATCGGTGGATATTTTATTGACTTTGGTGCTGTTCTCCATTCAGATTGTCCGTAGAGGTGGATTGAACTACAGGGCAACTGTCATGCAGCTTCCTGATGTGTTTCTTTAAGTCAAAGTTCCGACAGAATCCTTTACCACAGGTTGGACAGGTGAAGGGTTTTTTGTCGTTGTGGGTGTGCATATGGAAAGTCAGGTTGTAAACTTGATGGAAAGCCTTGTTACAAATATTGCACTTGAACTGCTTTTCCCCGCTGTGGGTCAGTTTGTGGTTTTTGTAGTTGCCTATAAATGTAAGCACAAGAACACACAAAGTAAGCACAACTTATTCATGCTCATTTATATTCTATATACATTAAGTATACCTTTACAGTTTGCACGTTGCAGGAAAAAAGTCACTAACATTGTCAGCAGCAATGATAATGTACAATTTCCAACAAATATGAGGAAATCTTAAATCATAGGAAACACTGTCAATCGAGATATATTAAAAATAAATAATATCAGATAGATAGATAGATAGATAGATAGATAGATAGATAGATAGATAGATAGATAGATAGATAGATAGATAGATAGATCAAATAAGCCATTGAACTTTCCAATATTTTAAAAGAATAACTTTTGTCCACATAATAGTCAATTATATATAGCTCTAACTTAAACACCTATAGCCTACGGTTCATTTTTTTTTTTACCTAAATAAAACATGGTTCTATTTTAAAATGTTAAAACGTGCTCACGCTAATACAACGCAGTATTCAGTTCATTGCGCAAGTATTTTATTGAGTTCCATTTGAAATATCAAGCACATATTTCTCACCTTTTTGGTGAAATCCTTTGCCGCAGAATTCACATATAAATGGTTTATATCCCGCATGGATTCTTGTGTGAGTGTTCAGAGTTGAGCTTCGGTTAAACGCTTTCCCACACTGGTTACACTTGTGGGGCTTTTCCTATTGAAATAAGGCAGGTTAGTACTGCATAGAGACAAATAGTAAAACATTCTTATCACAACACAAATTAGGATAATACGTTCACACACACTTTAGACCACCATACAATTTAAAAACTCGGCATGGCTTAAGTGTCTGCAGAACTTCCACGCATAGTCCATACGGAAACATTGTATATTCGGTAGTCTCTGCATGCATAAACAGCATTTCGGTGAATATTATAAATTGTATTTTTTTACCTGTGTATGGATGATCTTGTGTCGACAGAGAGTGCTTGCCTGTCGGAAGCCTTTCCCACAAACTTTACAAACAAACGGTCTGGCTCCGGTGTGTACTGGCATATGACGGGTTAAATTGTAATGTGCATTAAATACCTGCAATTAGAAAAAAAGGCATAAATGAAAACCAGTTTATTGTGTTATTCTATATTACATATATTACAATAAAATAGTGTTAAATTACAAATACTTGCCTTTCCACAAACTTCACAAGTAAACACCTTGGGTTTATTATTTGGGGATCCGTTGCTAAGTTTGGAGGCGTTTTTAAACAGTTTTTCAGACAGAATCTGTGCACTCTCTTTCATATAGTGCTGGAGTTGGGATTGAGACAAGTCTTTAAAGCCAACCCCAGACGGGTGTCGTTCCACTGAAGGAACAAGAAGTTTGCTTTTCTCCGAAAGAAATGTTTTCTGATGTGGGCTAAGTGGGGAGTTCAGGAGATAGGAAGCCACTGGATGGATGTTAAGAATACTTGCAGGAGGGGGGCATGGGCTGTCTCCACAATTAAGATAGCACAAAGTTCCCATGGTCTGAAACGAAGACTGGTTTACCACCCGTGGTCTAAAAAGCTTATACTGTCCAATCGGGGGGGTTACACTTGACAATTCAGTTTTATAATTTAAGCCAATACTTAAGAAATCGTTGGAATTATAAGAAGACGTATCTAAATGGTGCTTTCTTGGTTCTGATCCAGTGATGCTAAATTTGTGCGCAGCTTCATATGCCAATGGAACAAACGGTATCATGCAAGGAAGTGTGGTGGAGTTCACATGAAGAGCTTGCTTTGGGTCTGTCTTGGTCGTGGGTGTTTGAAATAAGTTCGGAAGTGGCATCGACTTCGGTTCTGGTGTCCTTGCCATAATCCTTTCAATAGAGAAAGCAAGAGGTTTCGAAGTGCTGATCATGTTGTATTCAGCTGATAAATGTTCTCGCACTGAAGGTGAACCTAAGATTGACGGTGTCGTATGGTGGAGAACACTGTCCATGTCTTTAAATCCACTTCTTGGTTGGTGTGTCTCCTTTGTAGACGCCTCTTCTTAATTCACTGACCTGCAAGAAAGCACATCATTTGTGGCAACCTGGGTGGATGTCAGCACATCAGTTCACTTCGCGAAGCGTTGACTCCGGACAATCCTTACTTATTTCTAGGAAGACTTGAAACAATAAAACGTGTTGTGTCAATAACGCAGCAAATATATCGACAATCGTTACTTTTCAAGAGGAGAAGGTAAACTAGATAATTGCTCAATTCACTTCCATTAGTCAAAGAGAAACTTTTTTTTCTCACTTCCCTACTGCTATTATTGGTGACTGAAACACACCCGCCCACGGAAGGAGGTGCTCTCTCTTTATTTGTAATCTTCTTGTAGCTTAAACCCTTCAGCAAATCTGAGATCAGTTCTCCCCTAGGCTTTAAATGACATCAGAAATCATATAGAACGAGGTGACAAAAAAGGGGAGGATGTCTGTGAAGGTTAATGTCAGTTAACGTTTTTTTCACCAGTTAGTACTTTCTATGTCAAGGTATTTCAAGTCGAATTTATGACTAGATCTGTACAAAACTGTTCTCCGATCTTCAGTCTATTGGATACAGTTATATGACTATATAAATGACTGAGAATGAGTCTACGTCTACTTCATTAAAATACAATTTAATTAGAAAGCAATGACATTTAAAAAAAAACTATGTAATATTAACATTGCGAATGCGATTATATTAGAAATGTTGAGTGTTTTTAGTCATGCATTAAAATTATCACCTTAATTTTAATAAATTAATGTTGATATTGTATATTATTATTATTATTATTGTTGTTGTTGTTGTTGTTGTTGTTGTTGTTGTTGTTGTTGTTGTTGTTGTTGTTGTTGTTGTTGTTGTTGTTGTTTTGGGGGCCCTACTAAGCCTGTTATGGGAAAAGATTTTGTGTCTTTTATATACCGTATTTTCTATTTATTATATGAAGGGTTTCTTCGATTTTGTTTTATAAACCATCTTAAATGTTTATTTAATTGGAGGATTCATATTAGAGTTCAATTTCTCACATCAGATCAATCATTCGTATTAATAGTAGCCTATTAAATTCCACCAAAAATCTACTTTTAAGACTTGGTAAATTGGGATTTCAAGAATGGAATGAATACACGAATACATAGTAACATGGCGAGTTTAAACTTGTTGGCCAAAATTATGAGCATGTCACATTCATATTTTTGCCGGGAGTCGTTAGCATAATTCAGTGAAAAAGATTTTAACAAAATCTATCCAAATGTTTGATTCAAGTATTGCTACAAAAACGTAATACAATGCGGTTAGATAGAAAGACTAACTCCAGAACAACTGTAATTGCCGGACCTACGATACATTCAACGGTCTGAAAATGTCATATAGAACACAAATGTTTTGCTAAGCACTGTCAAGGGGAATGACAAGGTGTTGCGGTTATTTGGACCCAGCGGAAACTACGGCTTAAAGATACACCTTCAACAGCCAGAGCAGACTGTGCTAATAATAAGAGGGACGGGGTTTATCCAAGAAAATGTGGATAGTATTCTCGAGTGTTTTCAAAGTTATTTGCATTGCAAATAAAACGAAGATGTTGCCAACATCGACGTGGAACGAGCAGTCATTTTCAGGTAAAGACTGAATAAATACAAATGGAAAAATATTGCAAAGCTTGGTTCTAGAAGTTACAGTAACTGTATTGTGATTGGGTGTATCTTTATATTGATCTAACAAATAGCCGATAACTGCTGAAATGCCGCCCATATATATATATATATATATATATATATATATATATATATATATATATATATATATATATATATATATATATAACATTGTGTGAATTTACTGGGTTTATATTGCACCTCCTTAAAGCATTACCGTATCTAGATAACAAGTCACATCCTATTCTCTTTGCCCGACAACACGTTTATTTATTTCTGTTATGAATAAATATGTTACATGAAACCCTACCCCATTTGAAACATTTCCTTTAAAAATAATATCAAATCCTGATACCAAGATCCTGAATGTCCGCACCATTATGCTTTCAACAAGCAACATAGGCTAGTGATTGATTTTATTACCAACATTGAAGTAATTCTCAGTGGTGTTTGAAATTGCGATATTATGTTTGACAGTTGTAATAGTTAATTTAATGAAAAATGCAGTGTTACGCAGACACAATGAAGCAACATTATGTGTACAACTGATTAGCAGGCTCACATACTTTAAATCGCCTTTATTCTCGTCATGTGTAAGTAGAGCACTATATTTTCCCCCAACTGACCATTTTTCTTGTTGTTTAACTGTGGATGGGGAAACCCTCAGCCTGTGGGGGAGGGAACAGTAACAGATGGGGTCTCATAAGACTATAATTGCAGCGTTTTATATGAAATTCAGATACTGCCGCGCTATTCTGGGCAGTTTGTTAGCTTCATTATTACTGCGAGGGCTCTTAATCGTGTTTTAGGAATTAGGGATTGTTTTGTGTATTTTACTGTATCGCGGTTAAATTATTTTCTATCACAACTAAAAAATAGTCGTTTAGGCAGATCGTTTCTAATTGTTCTGCCCTAATACATACATCTATACAGATGTCATGCTATGAAATGGCAAGTTTTAAAGGTTTTTAACTTAAATAGTCCACGTTTCTATGTTTCTAGATTCCGTTACATAGTTATTCATTTTTTTGCGTTCAACAATTATATATCTGCTATTAATTCCCCCCCATAAAAATGCAGTTCATTTATGGGCTGAAATTGAGATTCCCATAGGCAAAATGTAAAAAGGCCTATAAATTATTAAGGACAAATAAGTAACTTAATTTGTTTAGCAGACTTTTAATTGAAGTGCATTTGTCAAGTGCACTGGAAGAGGAAAGTGCTTATGACTAATGAAGGCTCTGTGGATCTAAATCTTGAAAACTTAATGTGTTTTTCTAAACCAAAGATTATTTTGCTTGAAGATCAAAGGCGATTATATGGAGATGTAAACCACTGTTGAATCCACGGTTTTCATGTCTTCGTCTTCGTCCGCTTTTTTATGTTATAAATAAAGCACAAAATTCTATGGGGATTAAAAACATGACCGTTTTCCTAAACCTTCCCACTCACTGAAAGGCTTAATAATTCAGGCCTGTATGGTCACCTGAGAAATCCAAATTATGTTATTGCTAGAGAGAGAGAGAGAGAGAGAGAGAGAGAGAGAGAGAGAGAGAGAGAGAGAGAGAGAGAGAGAGAGAGAGAGAGAGACAGAAGTCACGTTCAATAAATATACCACTCCACAGGCAATTGAAGTCAATGGGATCAAGCTGGAAGAAGTCAATAACTATACTGTGGACAGTTAGTTTCGGCACTGCGCGAAATTAACAGAAGAGCAAAAATGGGCTGGAGTGCCTTTCAAAGATTAAGCATGGTTCTGAAACGGAAACTACCCTTATGACTCACCGATATATATATATATATATATATATATATATATATATATATATATATATATATATATATATATATATATATATATATACAAACACTTCACTTTGGTAATGTATTTGTCCACTATTTCATTCTTCAGTCCTGTAGTCCTTGAAGTATCAATAACTTATTTTTCCCCCCTTTTTATTTATTTAAATCTTAAGATTTTGGTGTAGCAAATCCCTGACTATGCATTGTACCATTTAGTTTCAGCTGTGAACTTTAAAAAAAAAGTTTCAATCTTATTTATATTTTGCAGGAAATCTCAAGTCGGTCAGTCATACATAGTTGGCTTTTCATAAATGCATTTAATTTTTGTTTCAGCGTCATTGACAAAATGTGTTAGATTCAAACTGACGATTAAATAAGTAATCGGTAATATGATTCGTTTGGTTTACAAGAGCGTCACGGACATGTGTAAATAAGTACGACATTCATTTCAAAGCCCAACGATTTACAGAATACAAAAAATAGCCTACTTAACATTATCTACACAATTAATATCCAGGTCAATATGCCTGCTGTTGCATTATGTACTTGTGATACATTTGTTCACAGTTGTTTATAAAAAATCTATTAAAAAAGCCACAACTTATATATATATATATATATATATATATATATATATATATATATATATATATATATATATATATATATATATATATATATAACAAATAGTTATATAGAAATTACAGGGTATTATATCGATCAACTTATTTAAAACCATAAAATAGGCTTTTTAAAGGAAGCATTAATTATTAGTTCAATTAAGGGTAAAGTTAAGTAATTGAGAGCTCGGTTGGAATGAAAACCAGCAAACACAGGGGGTCCCCGGGGCAGATCCCTTAGTGCGGTCCCGGGTTCCCCTGTGTGGTGCGCCTGCCTGCGTTAACCGAGATCGCTACAATATTTTACAGTTTGTAGACTTTGTATGAAAAAATATTTCATATAAAGACATTTAGCTGACATTCATTTATAGTGTTTCTAGATTTATTTATTTGATTTAGTTATTGTATTTCAATATTGGAACGTTCCTACAGGCTATATTTTCATCTTCAGCCATTGTTTGATTGAAGTGCAGCAAAAAATGTCATTCTTTATTCGTGGTCTTTTTTCGCGTAAATCTTAATAGTATAGAAAACAAACATTCAACATAAACTATGTTAAAAAAAACTTTTATGTTGCCCCTAAATGCATTAAAATAAATAAATAAATACTGTAACTCCATGTATTCCAGGGTCGTTGCAGCCTGCAGTCGGCCTCAAGGTCATTTCTTTGCAGACATACATATTTCGTACATAAAATCACGTCTCACATATTTACATACTTAGAAGCACAGAGAAGTAGGCCTGTACAAACCCTTCTTGTTTCTGTGAGGCTAGATTTATTTTACATTTTATAATAATATATCGTCTAGTCAACGTCGAATAGCAAATGCCTGTATTTATAGATATAAAATAAGTATAAAATAAGGTAAGTAATAAATAAATACATATTTATATATAGTATAAATACAATTCAGGTATATACTGTAATTCTAGGTTTATAATTGTAATTTTACTCCCCAGAATGCAAACAAGAATTGTACTGCAGATACCTGTATACACAGTACATTTTTATATTTAGGCAATATACTTGATCATACATTTAGAAAAGTAAAATCACTTGACGTTATAGATTGGTTTTACAGAGAAAAGATTTACAAATCACGCCAGATTCCATAGTAGACAGGTTCTAGATTAGAAGATATCACACCATTAATTTCAATAGGGATTTTGTCTGTTTTGTCTACTTTAACGTACGACTTAAGAAATCAGCCTCATACAATTGATAAACTGATAAATACACCTGAACAAATAAAACCATATTTTAAATGGGCACTATCTGTATGTCATTTAGGCTATTACCAGTACAGAACAGCCAAACAAACCATGATTTTACAAAAGTGAATGTAGGTACAAATTCAGACCATTACATTGCCATTGTTGGTTGCACTGTAAAATCAAATAAACATATTATAATAAAATATTTAGATTTGGGGTTTTTACACGTTTTATTTTTAATTTTTATTAAATAAAAAAATATATAGAATTATTTTTTTGGCATGGTAGTAGGACTGCAATATGAGTTACTGGTTTAGGAAAACATATTTCTGTTAATAATTCAGTAAGTACAGGCAGAATGTGTTCCATAGTTCTTTCCCAAATACTGTCAAAATCAGCTTCCTTATTAGTTTCAAAAGCCAGGCTGCATGTTTTAAATTGTGAATTATGCAATGTAGACATATTTATATGTAAGAATCCTATATGGTCAGCATGCCAATTTTTATGGAGGTACTGTGTGCATCTGCATTAGAAGATCTGTAATAAACCATAAACAGCCAGATTTCATGAAAACACTTTATTCTAACACTCAGAAGACACCTGGATGAAAGCAGGTGTAGAAATGACAAATACAAATATGCATTCTTAATGGCAGGTAGTTATACAGTGGTTTTGTAATGAAGATAACTGATATGATCTTACTGAAGCGTACTTGGTATCTTATGATATTATACCTCATTAATCTTTCAAAGAAAATGCGCTGAATGTTAGGCACTAGTCACCTTAATAATTTATGAATCGATTGC
Source organism: Acipenser oxyrinchus oxyrinchus (assembly GCA_030684275.1). Taxonomy (NCBI): domain Eukaryota; kingdom Metazoa; phylum Chordata; class Actinopteri; order Acipenseriformes; family Acipenseridae; genus Acipenser; species Acipenser oxyrinchus. Next base: position 37,768,173 of record CM060254.1, read on the forward strand.
TTGACATGATTGTTTGTCTCCATCATGTCAGTTTTGTCACCAATTAGAAGCACAAAAACATACAACAAATGACATACCATAACAATGATGAGCATAATGCTTTGGTCCTTTGGCCCCCGAGAGAGAATACCAGCATGAATATTAAAGTAAGCGTAAATATTGTAAGATCAGATCTTGGCACAAAGACATCATGTTTATCACAACTGCAGTGACAGTTTTTAACTCAAATTATATATGTTTATTTCAGACATTTCCAGTCAATTGTTACCATAACCTAATATATAAAATAAAATGGTTTTAATTTACAGGATAAATTGCAAGCTGAGTTTCACCATTGTACAGATTTGAAATTTGTTCAACTTTAAAAACTCAAAATTAAAAACATGTAAACATTAAATTACCATAACAGTATTCTTCATAATTTTATTTTTGTAAATTAAAATCTACTCTTACACATCCTTGGCATAGCGTCTCACTTAGAAATATTATGTAGAAAAATGACTGGCATCAATTCGGTAACAGAAGTACACAGTGGAACAAAGCAAATGTGAATGTTATTGTTGCTGTAACACTGAATAAAACTGATTGATCGTTGATTGTTCAACTCTTTCTTTTGGCAATCACCCCTCTTCTTCATCACTGTCTCTCATTGATATCCCCTGAAGGCCACTCCCATCAGTCACTGAGACGGTGGCCTCCTCGACAGTAAGGCGGTTATAAACCGTTTCATAGGTTTTGTTGTTCAAGGTTCCTTCTAACACGCTCTGCAACCTAAAATCACGGTATGATTTCTACCCCAGAGAAGACAAAAAATACAATATTTTAATAATTAATTGTTGCAATATTTTAGAAATCATTGGTCTAGCATAGATAGCCCAACTGAAATTCAATATCTTCATTGTACACAGTTTTACAGGTGGTGAGATGAAGCAGTGTTGAGTCTAGTGAATAATTTAGTGGACGGATTGTGGTTTGCTGCCTCTAATTTCAATCTCAAACCACTCTTTCCAATAATAATAATAACAATAATAATAACAATAATATACACTCAATTGTACATAATCATGTTGTAATTCCAATGAGATGTCACCAGGCACCTGACGTGGCAATACAGACTTATCTCAACAGGTTTTGTATATTTCATTTGTTACAAAACAAGGTATACTTACACCCATTTTGGTGTTTTACTGAGAATGACAAAAAGTCACACATTGTATTTTTTTTTTAACTGCAATAATTTTATACATCACTTCTATTTTTTTTTTCTCCTTAAGAGCGACTTATGATTCAAAAGCAAAGTTGAGACACACTTGAACTATTAATATTGTCAGTGGGCCATTAATGAATGCTTAACTGTATAACAGTGCACTTCAACAGGAAGGCACTTTGAGATACTATCCAATGACAGGATTACTAGCACTTCTGTGGATACTTGTTTTGCCACCTTAGCAACAGCTGATTAGTCATCCTACAGCAGAGTTAACAATTGAAAAGCATGCCTTCAAAATCTGCAGCACCTAGTTGGAAAGGAACAAAAGAGCAGGTGTGGTGATTTGAATGACACAGTTGTGTTCAGTGGAACAGGAATGTGTAAATGTAAGACTGGTAAACACACAAGGTTTGGAGTCTTTCATGCTTTGGACTTACCATAGTGATAAAAGCAAAGGTTCTATGAACGCAGAACATGCTGTGCAATTGTTATATCACATAAATTTTACTATATGCAAAACAAGGTTATATATTAATACTAAAAGTAGTAAAAATGTTACGGATGTAACCCTGGTTCCCTGAAAGAGAAGACGACCACCAACAATACTTTTGGGATATGCCTGCCACAGGTCAGGTATTCACTGAGCATTTTATATCAGAGCTCTCGATAGGCCCCACCGGAGAGTGACGTCCTCGGTCCTGCCTTCCGAGGGAACAAATAGTCACTCCATGGAGCTCACTTCCTCTTTTGCATCGAACCCACGAAGGTGACCGATGCGAGCTCTCAGGTTGGTGGTCGTCTTCTCTTTCAGGGGAACCAGGGTTAAATCCATAACCTAACGTTCCCTTTCAATTCGAAGACGACCACCAACAATACTTTTGGGAAAGTATACCAAAGCCGTCGCGAGGGAGCGTGAGTGAAGACAGCAGACCAGGGTCGTCTCGGGACCGCAAAACCATGGTTAGCGGTGCGAGCGTGCAACCTCAAGGACCCTTGTGCCTAATGAAGGAATAGAGGGATCTACCACATCAAATCGGTAGAACCTGGTGAAAGTATGCAGGCTAGCCCAGCTAGCCGCAGTACATATGTTGGATAGTGAAGCTCCTCTAAAGAGGGCTCATGATGTAGCCACTCCTCTGGTAGAGTGTGCGGCCACCCGCCCAGGTCGGGGTAGGCCGGCATTAGTATATGCAGTCGAAACTGTGTCCACAATCCAGTGAGACAGCCGCTGCTTTGACAGGGCTTGACCCAGGGTCCTTACACCATAGCAGAGGTTAGTCAGACTGACGCAGAGCTCTCGTCCTGTAAACATAACACCTCAATGTCCGAACCGGGCAGAGGGAGTTTAGTCTTTGATCCTCCTCCGAAGAAAATGGAGGGTGATGGAAAGCCTCTAGCTCCACTTACTGATTTAAGTGGAAAGCCGTAACCACCTTAGGGAGGAATGCGGGGTTCGTATGTAACGATACCCGGTTTCTGTCATCCCAGACGTGCATACAGGAGCTGTGCATAGACAGAGCCTGTAGCTTGCTGACACGCTTGGCGGAGGTGATGACTAACAAAAAGGCTGTCTTCATAGAGAGGTGTTTCAACTCGATGGAATGTATAGGCTCAATCGGGGCCTTAGTGAGAGCCTCCAGAACATGATCTAGACTCCACTTCAGAAAACGGGTAGCCAGGAAATGGGCGCCTGGGGACACTGAGTCAACAGGGACATGGCATGCAGATATGGCTGCTAGGCACACTTTCAGCGAAGAAGGGGATTTTCCCACTTCCAGCAGTTCTTGCAGGAATTGTAGAATAGTTGCTATAGGGCAGGACATAGGGTCATGACCCCAGGCCAGACACCAATCTTGAAAATATCTCTATTTGACGGCATACAACGACCTTGTGGAGGAGGCCCTAGCATTATGCAGTGTACCTACGACCGCGTCAGAGAGCCCTAAAGCGGACAGACGGTCCCGTTCAGGGGCCAGACCCATAACTGGAGTCTGCCCAGTTCTGGGTGCCAGGGTTGGCCTTGTAGTAGTTGGCACAGAGTCAAAAACCAGATTCTCCTGGGTCATCAGGGGAACACCAGGAGAATTGTCGCCTTCTCTCCTGACGTTCTCTAGGAAGGTTGAGAGCAACGGCATTGGCGGGAATGCATACAAGAACATCCTAGGTCACTAGTGGGCTAAGGCATCGAAGCCTAGTGGACAGCCGAAGCGGTGGAGGGAGAACCACAGGGGGCAGTGAATCGTTTCCGCCATGGCGAAGAGATCGACTTGGGCCTTGCCAAATCGCTCCCAAATGCACTCCACTACCTGAGGGTGGAGCCGCCATTCTGATGGGTGAGGACCTTCCCTCGAGAGGAGATCCGCCGCCCGATTCACTACTCCGGGAAGTTGAACAGCCCAGAGGGATAGCAGGTTCTGTTTGTCCACGTCAATAGTCGGAAGGCTATGCAAAGTCCTCCCTGGCGGTTGACATATGCCACTACTGATATGCTGTCCGTCCGGACCAGGACATGTCTCCTATGGAGCGCCAGGATAAAATTCTGGAGAGCATTTATATGCAGGACTTCCCAACATGCGTAAGACACAGTCAGCCGACGGTGCTTGTTGCGTTTGGTATGTAGCCGGAAGGTATTGAGCCATGCCTGAAGCAGACGCATATGGAGTTATCCCAGCTGGAGAGCTGATGAGGCTGCGGCCATCAGACCCAGCAACTTTTAGCACATCAGAGGTACTATCGATCCTTTCTGAAACAGGGATAGACAATTATGTATAGCGGCCACTTTGTCGTCTGACAGGTAGGCTCGCATTGCAAGGGAGTCCAGCCGGAGTCCCAAATAAACTATACTTCGCACCGGTACTAATTGGCTCTTGGCATCGTTGAGGGTGAGACCCAGCCTCGATAGATGCTCTGTCACGATCGCCGTGTTGGCCACAGCTCATGACATGAAAATACGCTTTGTTTAAATCCACGGTGGTAAACCAGTCACCCGGAAGGACAGACTGCAGAATGTAACGGTGTGTGACCATCTGGAACCTCCTCTCCCTCAAGAACCTGTTAAGGTGTCTCAGGTCTAGGATGGGGCAAAGGCCGCCATCCTTCTTCGGCACCAGAAAATACCTCAAGTAGAACTCCTCCTACAATACTGCAGCTGGTGTTTTGTAAAAGGGTGGCTCTGAGGCCGCAAGCCTTCAGGGACCCTGCTTGGGCTGCTAAGGCTGTGGCGGAGCCTGCTGCGGGGGATGCCTTGGGTGGGAGTGGAATTGCCTCTGGGAGCGCTGTTGCATTGGGGCCCCATGCCTGGCGCTCCCCCGTCCTTGCGGGTAGGCCCAGCTGTTAGCTGCCGTGGAAGCTTGATGGCGATGCCTCAGGTCGCCATGCAGGGCAGTGGGGATAGGGACCGTCTGAGTCACCGTATGTGCCACGGGTGGACGCCAGCGTCTCATCCTATCCTGCACTGGAGCACGGGAAGGGAGCATTGTGGCTGCCTGCCGAGACGCCTCACGTTCTTGGTGGGAGGGTTGTAGTATCTCCTCAACCGCTGGCCTGAAGGTATGGCCGGGAGATATCAGCGCATCTATCAGGGACCCTCACTTGGGACAGCCAAAGCTGCCTGTGAGCTGGCTTGCCAGGCTCCGGCCCAGGGTCTCTCCTTGGAAGCCGGAAATCTGGAGCAGCGTGCCTGATACTAGGCGCAGCTCTGAAGCCACTGGTTCAGGGAGGGGCGCCGACTGCAGTATGCCATCCAGTTAAGCCGTAAGTAGGCCTGCCGTGTTGGCCAGGAGTGTGACTTGCGCTTCTGCCGCATAGTCCTTTATTTAAATGGGCCTTTGTTACTCTGCATTGACTGTTAGGGTTTGCAAGGACCTTAGGTAAACCCCCTACTGGAGGGGCTCGCACCAGGGCTGCGATGGTTGAGTCCACTGGTGGGAATTCTGCCAAGTCCAGCACCCCCGCGCCTTCTAAGGAAGCTAGTGGGGTGGCCTGTTTCAACACACTCGGTGCCAAGGCAGGGTGGTTCCAAGACCTCTTCCAGGAAGTTGGGGAATGCCGGGAAGGGCTGAAGGCAGGGCAATGCTGCCTGCGTCCTGAAAACCGACCGGCACGGTTTGGGCGCTGCCGTCCAAGGTACCTGTAGGAATTTGGAGGCTTGATCTATAAGAGCCGGGATCGAGCATGGTAGAGGGGAAAGCTCAGCACCCAAGGTTGTCTCGGAGCTGGGGCCCGTCTCAAAGTTTAGCTCTTGGGTATCTCCTCCCTCCTCACCCTGAGTGAAGGAGCTACCATCCCAGGCCTACTTCGGCGACAGCCAGGTCTGGTTCTGAAACATCCCAGGCGACCACCGGTAAAGGCGGGGTCAGTTCCGGGGCAGGTACTAGCGGCAGTGGCCAAATACTCCAGAAGCGGCTGCGAGCATGAGGCACCGAAGCCTGAGGTTGCAGTTAGGCAATGGGACAGCAGTATGCAGAAGCGCATTGTGCTGCACTGGGATGCAGTGTGGGCGATAACCTGGCCTTAACCGCGTGCAGTCACATGATCGGGGCAGCGCACAGCATACGTCGGAGTGGAGCACAGGCTCAAAGAACTGCGGTAAGGCTGAGGTGGGCGGGCCCAGACAGCCATTGAAGTCTACTCAACAGCAGGGCAAGGAAGAACCAGGCCCCGGTGGAGGAAGCACACGCTTGTTTAATGTTATTATAACTTTTTTATGTGTTTCCTAAAGGCAAGGTGCAAATCTAGTGTAATACCTAAATACTTAATTTTTTATTTGATATTGTGGCAATATCTTTTTCAATGTAATCCAGAGGGTCAGCAGAACTCTACAGTAACTATGTGCTGGAGCAAGTACACACCACAAGGAGGAAGGCAGGTTACTATTATTGGTGGGATCACAGCATACACACACTTGATACTAACAGATCAGTAATGAAAAATAGAACTCTAGAATTATTGGATAAGAAGTGAAAATGGTATTAACACTACTGCTAATGTACGTTTTTTAAAATGTGGATCACTTTATTTTACTTAAAAAACTCTAAATGTATAGTCCGGTGGTACTTAATACCTACATGTTTGTACACTCACACTTCTGTGAAGTCGGAAGTATATACAGTATGTGGTGTCAATAGGTACTGTATTGATACCTTGTAGTTTTACAGTGTTAAAATATTTAATTTAATGCATACGAACAACATTGAATGTTAGTGTACCACTATATATATATATAGTATTACATAACATAATATTATATTAAATCATGAAATCCATCTTGGCCAATAAAATATTCTTGAAGGATTTCAGTACGTAATTAATTACTATGCCAGTCTCAGAAATAAAGGCAGTCTTTTACTACAAGAGACACTCAACTGCACATATTGTAGTACTGAAAGAATATGAAAACAGCATTTTGTAAAACTACTATTTACATACCAATTACTCGTACTCAACATATTGAAGCGTGGGTCTAGAAAATACATTGGGGTGTAGTCAATTGATATAATCTGTGGTAAATCTTAATACCACTGCTTTTCAAATCAATTAAAACCTTTTTTTATGTTGCAACAGAAATAAATTAAATGAATGAATGAGCTCACTTTTTAGTGTTATTGGTTATTGGTTGTTATTACAGTCCTTTTTGAATCATTTCAAGGGTGGAGGTATGTTTAGATCAATTGAATAAAGCTCATTCTGTGTGTGAGAGTTTTACCTGTTTCCGTTGGCCATTATAAAACCTCTTATGAAATCTGTTATGTAAAAAAGTAAGATGAAAGTTCTTTTACCTTGACTATCCTGATGAGAGTTTTCAGCTGATACATGTGGAGCTGGAGATCAAGTCTGTCAGTAAGCCAAACACAGATTGCTTTCATAGAACTGGTATACCATTGCTGTGAATACAAAAAAAAACAAAAAAAAAAGAATCTGCACACATTCTACATTCTCAGAGTAGCAGAATATGAGAAATAGTCAGAGCCTTCACTTGAGAAGCATATATATATATATATATATATATATATATATATATATATATATATATATATATATATATATATATATATAATTTAACAACAGGATATATAAAATGCAAGACATAAAAAAACCCTTTTAGTATTTTAGTATTTTAGTATATCAAATACTTTGAGCACATAACCATTTATATGTACAGGACTGAGTTTCACAAGAGATACACTTGTGTACTTTTTTCCACCTTGTTATAAAACTGCCCCAAATGTTTCAATTGCTGCAATTAATACACCAGTCAAGAGAACGCTTCACATCTGTGATTCATTTGTAGAGCTGTGCTACCTCTGCCAACTCACCTAATAAAAGCTAAATCAGTATTATTTTCCTATTTATGGATCAACCAGCACTTGCAAGGGCATGCGTTACCCGCTGATACATCTCTCTCAGGATAAAAAAAAACAGGAAGGAGACAGCCATGTTCGACATCGCAAGACCTCTGTATTTATTCATGCTTATTGTGCATGACTGTAGGCTGGCAAATCATATTAGTGGCCTGTCTTTCCATCAAGCTGGTACTTGCTTCCCAACCCGGGGAAGGTTCAACAAAACAACAGGAGCACGGAAAACAGAACATCAGTCTAATCTAGTGTTTATGGTGAAGTTTTCAAACCCAATCTAAAATGATCTTCAGTGCCTTGGACAAGCTGAAGGACACAGAAGGTGGTGGCAGTTATGAAAGAGTGCTGAAACAGCGAGGCTTCCTATACTTGGGTGCATTTTTAATATAAAGCACTCTCAGTCCATCAGGTTTTTTAAACACTCTCCACCCCCCTCCAGATTACCTTTAGTCTTGAATTAACAAACTGCTGCAGTAAAGAAGAAAAAAGAGGCAGGCCTGAATGGCTGGCATTGATCCCTGGCCGTGTGCAGCATTTCTGCAGGCACGGAATAAAGGCAGTTCCACTGTCAATAGAGACTGACAAATCTCCACTCACGTAAATAGTGTAGCTGAGCCGAGCTCTGTCGATGCAGCTGTAAAGGGCTGCACTCAGAGCTTGGGAGCCGCAACAAAAGGACAAGGCATGGGCTTTTTGTAAGCTCCAGACTCTACAATTTTCTAACAAGGATTAAAGTTGTTTCTGAGTTTTTTTTTGTTTTTTTTTTCAAAAGAGATTTCACAGCACAGTGGACATTTCTTCTTACAAGTTGAACAGTAGTTGTTAAAAAAAATTCTCAAGGGAAACGCACAAATATGTTAAAGATGGGGTAGCAGTTTTTTTTTTTTTTTTTTTTTTCAAATCTGGTTTTTGGTAGGCTTCTGGTCCTAGACCTAATTAAATGAAGCCTCTTATCCTAAAATAGGTACTTGAACATACTGCAGTACTACACTGACAGCCAAGTGTTTCCCTGTCAGGAAAATTGCTTTTCTTAATCCGTTTTGTCACCTGTTTAAAACATGATAAACAAATAAAACATAGTCCATAACAATGTGTGTGCAAGTAAAACCTTTCACAAAGAATGTGTGCATTTAACAAACACACACACACACACACATATATGCACACACACTGCTAAGAAATATATATTTTTTTAATACATTAATAATGTTTTCATTGATGAATGATCAGGTCAATCCTTAGAAACCACTCCACTTTAATAAAACACTTTCTGGTGCATTTCCCAAGCTTTATATCTTATCCATGATTTACTATGCCTTCTCGATGTTTTTACAATGCTTTACTACACTTTGCTATTATATTACAGCTGCACAATATATGTTTAACTACATTAAATTCCAGAATTTTGCTGGACTCAAACTGAGTGCCTAAACATGTCTTAAAACATACACAAATAAATATTGGTTATGATATTGGTTTTTTTTTTTAGTAATCGCCATTATTTTTTTATTTTCTCCCAATTTGGCATATCCAATTATTTTTAGACTCAGCTCACCACTACCACCCCTGTGCTGACTTGGGAGCGGCGAAGACTAACACACGCTGTCCTCCAAAGCGTGTGCTGTCAGCCGACCACTTTTTTTCACACTGCAGTCTCACCGTGGGGCCACCTCAGAGCTACAGCGTCGCAGGACAACGCAGCTCTGGGCAGCTTTGGCAATCCCGCAGGCGCCCGGCCAGGCTACAGGGGTCGCTGGTGCGTGGTGAGCCGAGGACACCCTGGCCGACCTAAGCCATCCTCCCCTGGGCGGCGCTCCTCGGCCAATTGTGCGCCTCCCCTGGGAGCTCCCATCTACGGTCGGCAATAGAATAGCCTGGACTCAAACTGGCGACCTCCAGGCTATACAGCGCATCCTGCACTCCACTCGGACTGCTTTTACCAGATGCGCCACTCGGGAGCTCCTCTATTGTTTTGTTTTTTAAACTGATTTATCTTTTAATATGTGCTTTACTAAATAGCCATTTACTGTTTTTGAAATATCAGCCCCCTTTTACTGTGAAAAAAGACACATTTGTTACTTTTAACTTTTTTTTTATATAACTTAAAAAATAAATGAATAATTTTTAATGACAAAAAGAGCAGCAGAATAGCACTGCATTATCACTTCTGTGCTACAAAGAAATACTTCTTGGATGCCTTTTTCATATGTGTGTGTCCATGAGTAGTGAAAGTATTGCCAGAAAAAGCACACATTGCTAATTATTATAGCAACATTTCTGAAGAGGAAGGTGAACTATGGGTTTTGAAAGACTAAAAGATGTTGGCCAGATTAAGCAGTGCTCAGCTTTTGAATTGCCTTTATACTCGCATCCACCCCCCCCAGCTCTTGGTAAAACAGCGTACTCCAGCAAGAACATTTTTTCTTAATTAGTCACAGCTAATTAGAGTTCTGGCAGACAAGGAAACTGAAATGTCCGAGAAAGGCTACATCTTTGTAATCCTTTGATAATAATTCAGGCCCCTGGGAGGGTCTCAAGCTGTGGTAAATAGTAGCATTCAATAGGGTAAAATTAGGTGGGCAGCAGACCATTAGGGCAGAGAATAAGAAGCACTACCAAGTCCTGCTGAGAACCAACAGGCTGCTAACTACACTGCCAGATGAGGTGCCTGTTAAAACATGTGTTGTTAATTAGCTGATTCCACCATCCATGCCACACATAGCCAGCTGCATTAAGCCAGAAGAAAACAGTAACTGGCAAAATTTACCAACGTTCCATATTTTTCATGTCATCATTATGCTTTCATGACTTTAGCATTCAGAAGCCATGTAAAATGTCATCTGAATAATGCCATTTCGCCATGGGAAGGGTGTATTTTAAATTTTATGATAAAATAGCTTACTTACCTTCATTTCCACAAGTGAACCTATTTTGAACTAAATATATACTTTGAGAGGTTTTTCAGAGTTGGTTGATATTTTAATAATTCAAATGCGTTTGTAAATCTTTTTTCATTGCAGTAACAAAAAAATTAATGAATGAATAAATAGAGAACATTATCCAACGGTAATACTTTTCATTGTGTGTGCATGTATGTGCTCGATATGAACACAAAACAAAAGCAGGCCTATTAAACACAGAATGGCAAATTATTAAAACACATATTGAAAACATACAGTGTATGACTTCAGAGAACAATATACACCGATTTTACCTTCAGTTGCCAGTAGCCCACAAAGTAGGCAGGCTCAAAAAGAGACCAGGGATTACATAGTCATGGAGGCTAACTGCTCCCTTAACCCCTTTGAGAGTGGTTCCTTCTGAACAGGTTTCTGAACAGTATGTGGAAGGTTGCTTTAGCACTGATGTTGCAATCTCTGCTCTGTGGATAAATAGCCTCCACTACAGCAAATCCACCAGCATCAACCATGAACTCTAATGTGAAACTTAAAGAAAACTTCAGTATAATGGAGGCACTAGCCTCAACTGCTTGATTTAGTTTGCATTTTCCTCATAAAATAAAATAAAAAAATGTAACAATGTTATGTATGTGTTTTAATATTACTAAAAAGCAAACTACAAAAAATCTCATGTGACAGACCCTAAAGAATGATTACAACTCTTTCCCTTGCGGACACTGCAAAATTGACCACCTGTCCTGTAGCTCAAGCTGAAAAGATTACATAAAACAGCAATTCAAAGAGGTACAGACCAACAGGAAAAGCGGTGATCTTTAGATCTTAACATGGTTAACACATAGTCAGCGACTGGCTACATATAACAGAAGACTTCAGAACATAACGTGAAGGAAGAACACACAGCTTGATTGCATGTTCAGTACTGCCTATACAACGACTGGATACAGACCTTGTGCTTTGTATTCTCTTTATTTTTTTTTTACTTTCAGAGACACGACAGCACAGAACACCACAGGAACATTTAAGAAGAAACTGTTACCTCAAACAGCCTCAAGTACATCATTGAACTTAAATCATCCATCCTTTTCTAAAGATGAAAAAAGGAAAACAATGGTTATGGCATGAAAAAAAAATAAAGCAGGATTGATTTCAGTATGGAAATATGTAAAATGCTCCATTTAAAGCTAATATTCTTGGGTATGCTTCAGGCGTTTACATAAAGGACGTGTCTGCAAAATATAGGGCTCAATTCTAATTGCTTGTGACTTACGGTCTTAACTGAAATATACAACCAGTGTTTCAGATTTATTTTTTAAATTCTCAAACTAATTTTCTAAGTTTGTATTCAGTCCAATGCAATTATTTTCAAATAAAGGTATACAACTGTATTGTTTCAAAGGCTGAATTATGTTTTCAACATTACAAAATCGTATGGATCTGAAGTGAATGCTTCTTTTTACCGTAGAAGTATGTTATGGGCCTAATAACTTCCCTGAAACTGAAATTAACACACCTCAGATACATAAATGATACATTCAGCCTGTGTGTGTGTGGGATAAATACAATGATCTATAAAATGGATCATCAGACCTGGACAGATTTTTTTCACAATTACAAACCTTTTAAATATTAACTTACCCAAAAGCCAGGCATATTCTCCATTACAAACAACTTTGCAATGCAGGGTTTAAATGTGTTTTTAATGTCATTTAGGTGCCATATATTTATACAGTAGTTCTGATAATATTGGGATTAGATGCAATGGCATAACAATCGTCATTGATTTTATGTATGTATGTAGTGCATGTTGATACAACTTTTTTTTTTTTAATCAAAAAATATATTTTTTCCTTTCTACGTCTCACTGATTTTAAATCTCTGCAAAAACATATTTGCAAGGTAGATCTCAATATTGGCAATATTTACAATAATAATTTGTATCAGAAAAGAAATTGGTTTGTGAATTGGATGTGAATGCTTAATTAGCTTATTACCGTACTGGAAAACAAATAAACTGAGAATTAGATTTAAATCATTTATGTTCCTAAAATTTGTGAAAACCTACAATACTTTTTATTCATTACAAATTGTTCGAGAATCCCACTCTCATTAAATAACCCATTAGTCATTAAATAACAGTAATCATTAAAAAAAGTGGTGATCAAGTGGATTGGATTAATCTAAATTAATCTCAAAGCATGTATGCGATTTTATCTTAGTCTCTACACATCTAGAAATATTCCAAATGTTATATATATGTATATATATATATATATATATATATATATATATATATATATATATATATATATATATATATATATATATATATATATATACAGTACTGTGCAAAAGTTTTAGGCAGGTGTGAAAAAATGCTGTAAAGTAAGAATGCTTTCAAAAATAGACATGTTAATAGATTATATTTATCAATTAACTAAATGCAAAGTGAGTGAACAGAAGAAAAATCTAAATCAAATCCATATTTGGTGTGACCATCCTTTGCCTTCAAAACAGCATCAAGCATCAATTCTTCTAGGTACACTTGCACACAGTTTTTGAAGGAACTCGGCAGGTAGGTTGGCCCAAACATCTTGGAGAACTAACCACAGTTCTTCTGTGGATTTAGGCAGCCTCAGTTGCTTCTCTCTCTTCATGTAATCCCAGACAGACTTGATGATGTTGAGATCAGGGCTCTGTGGGGCCATACCATCACTTCCAGGACTCCTTGTTCTTCTTTACGCTGAAGATAGTTCTTAATGACTTTCGCTGTATGTTTGGGGTCGTTGTCATGCTGCAGAATAAATTTGGGGCCAATCAGATGCCTCCCTGATGGTATTGCATGATGGATAAGTATCTGCCTGTACTTCTCAGCATTGAGGAGACCATTAATTATGACCAAATCCCCAACTCCATTTGCAGAAATGCAGCCCCAAACTTGCAAGGAACCTCCACCATGCTTCACTGTTGCCTGCAGACATTCATTCGTGTACGCTCTCCAGCCCTTCGATGAACAAACTGCCTTCTGCTACAGCCAAATATTTCAAATTTTGACTCATCAGTCCAGAGCACCTGCTGCCATTTTTCTGCACCTCAGTTCCTGTGTTTTCGTGCATAGTTGAGTCGCTTGGCCTTGTTTCCACGTCGGAGGTATGGCTTTTTGGCCGCAAGTCTTCCATGAAGGCCACTTCTGACCAGACTTCTCCGGACAGTAGATGGGTGTACCAGGGTCCCACTGTTTTCTGCCAATTCTGAGCTGATGGCACTGCTGGACATCTTCCGATTGCGAAGGGAAGTAAGCATGATGTGTCTTTCATCTGCTGCAGTAAGTTTCCTTGGCCGACCACTGCGTCTACGGTCCTCAACGTTGCCCGTTTCTTTGTGCTTCTTCAAAGAGCTTGGACAGCACATCTGGAAACCCCTGTCTGCCTTGAAATTTCTGCCTGGGAGAGACCTTGCTGATGCAGTATAACTACCTTGTGTCTTGTTGCTGTGCTCAGTCTTGCCATGGTGTATGACTTTTGACAGTAAACTGTTTTCAGCAACCTCACCTTGTTAGCTGAGTTTGGCTGTTCCTCACCCAGTTTTATTCCTCCTACACAGCTGTTTCTGTTTCAGTTAATGATTGTGTTTCAACCTACATATTGAATTGATGATCATTAGCACCTGTTTGGTATAATTGTTTAATTATACACCTGACTATATGCCTACAAAATCCCTGACTTTGTGCAAGTGTACCTAGAAGAATTGATGCTGTTTTGAAGGCAAAGGGTTGTCACACCAAATATGGATTTGATTTAGATTTTCTTCTGTTCACTCACTTTGCATTTAGTTAATTGATAAATATAATCTATTAACATGTCTATTTTTGAAAGCATTCTTACTTTACAGCATTTTTCACACCTGCCTAAAACTTTTGCACAGTACTGTATATATATATATAGATAGATAGATAGATAGATAGATAGATAGATAGATATATATATATATATATATATATATATATATATATATATATATATATATATATATATACAGTGCCTTGCAAAAGTATTCAGAACCCTGACCAATTCTCTGATATTACTGAATTACAAATGGTACATTGAAATTTCGTTCTGTTTGATATTTTATTTTAAAACACTGAAACTCAAAATCAATTATTGTAAGGTGACATTGGTTTTATGTTGGGAAATATTTTTCAGAAAAATAAAAAACTGAAATATCTTGCTTGCATAAGTATTCAACCCCCACACATTAATATTTGGTAGAGCCACCTTTCGCTGCAATTCTTTTTTTCGCTGCTTTAAGTCTTTTGGGGTGAGTATGTACCAGCTTTGCACACAGTGTCGGAGTGATTTTGGCCCATTCTTCTTGGCAGATTTAATCCAGGTTGTTCAGGTTGGTTGGACGACGCTTGTGGACCACAATTTTCAAATAGTGCCACAGATTCTCAAAGAGATTGAGAGCAGGACTTTGACTAGGCCACTGTAGGACATTCACCTTTTTGTTCTTGAGCCATTCCAATGTTGCTTTGGCCTTGTGCTTGGGATCATTGTCCTGCTGAAAGGTGAATTTCCTCCCAAGCTTCAGTTTTTTAGCAGACTGAAGCAGGTTCTCTTGCAGTATTTCCCTGTATTTTGCTCCATCCATTCTTCCTTCAATTTTAACAAGATGCCCAGTCCCTGCTGATGAGAAGCATCCCCACAGCATGATGCTGCCAGCACCATACTTCACTGTAGGGATGGAGTGTCTTGAGGCATGGGCAGTGTTAGGTTTGCACCACACATAGCGCTTTGAGTTTTGGCCAAAAAGCTCTATCTTGGTCTCATCTGACCACAAAACCTTTTCCCACATCGCAGCTGGGTCACTCTCATGCTTTCTGGCAAACTCCAGACGTGCTTTCAGATGGTACTTTTTGAGTAACAGCTTCTTTCTTGCCACCCTCCCATACAGGCCAGTGTTATGCAGAGCTCTTGATATGGTTGACTGGTGCACCATTACTCCACTCTCAGTCACTGAACTCTGTAGCTCCTTCAAAGTGATTGTTGGCCTCTCTGTGGCTTCTCTCACAAGTCTCCTTCTTGTTTGAGCACTGAGTTTTGAGGGACGGCCTTTTCTTGGCAGTGCCTGGGTGGTGTGATGCAGCTTCCACTTCCTGATTATTGATCCAACTGTGCTCACTGGGATATCCAAAGACTTGGATATTATTTTGTACCCTTTCTCTAATCTATGCATTTGTATTACTTTATCTCCAACTTCTGTAGAATGCTCTTTGGTCTTCATTTTCCTTCAGATTCACAGCCTGACCAATGATCCTTCAACAGTGGGGTTTTTATCCAGAAAATGTGACAGCAACTTTAATGGTTCACAGGTGGAGGCCAATGGTAAGGTAATTTTGTCCTCGTTAGGGCAATTTCTTTCATCGGTGTAAACTGGGAGCTTCCACAGCACAGGGGTTGAATACTTATGCAAGCAAGATATTTCAGTTTTTTATTTTTCTTAAAAATATTTCCCAACATAAAACCAATGTCACCTTACAATAATTGATTTTGAGTTTCAGTGTTTTAAAATAAAATATCAAACATAACGAAATTTCAATGTACCATTTGTAATTCGGTAATATGAGAGAATTGGTCAGGGGTCTGAATACTTTTGCAAGGCACTGTGTGTATATATATATATATATATATATATATATATATATATATATATAGTGATCATGTAATCATTTAATCTTCAATGTTGGATCTATAACTATGGCTTATGAAAAGAAATAGCTTGCAAAACAGGCTATCACATATAATTGAAATTATATATTACAACTACTAGTCTATTACACAGTGAACACATTTTGCAACCCAAGAGCCATAATATATAACTGTAGCCATGTGGCTCTAGGGATACAACACAATGATCAGTATGCACAAAACAAAAAGCTGATAAGTGATAACATTTAAAAAAGTGAAATCCTCTGTGATGTTTTTGCATCCTTGCTGTCCCTGTATTATTTTGTACTGTCTCAATAGGTCTGTATATACATGCAGTAAATACCTGTTGGTCAGCTATTTCTTATCAGTTTCATTATTAGTCAAATTTTGGTAAACTCTTCTGAAGATTACATAATACAAGATATAAAACTGATTCTTTCTGATACAAGAGCTTCTTCTAAGGAATGTCCCTATCAAGTTTAATCAAAACTGGACGAGCAGTTCTAAAAATACAGCTAAAAATGTAAGTGTGACATATAGTTAGGGACCTACCTAAATCGCGATTTCGCAGAAATTGTGAAATTGAGGGGTCAGCGTGAAATTCACCTCTTAGGGGCCAATGCATACAAACAAGTACGGAGAGGAAAAAAAAAAGAAAACTTGTTTAAATGAACAACTGCACAACGCAAGTGACGCAAACTACGTATCTTCCTTCTGCAGATAGCCCTTTTTATTCCTTCGCCGTCCTGTGTGCATTGCACTTAAGCAAAAAACAAACAAACAACAAATGTCCACAAGTAACATTTACAAAATAAATTCTCCAAAGCAGTTAACGTTCTTGTTTACTGTTCAAATGACAAAGTTTTAATCAGCCTATCAGTGCGTCTTTACTGCTTTTATGTGATCTGTCTGTGCAGGAGGGGGCGGGACAAAGTTGGTGCTGCATTGTTTTGATTTAGGTTGCTAAAATCTAGTTTTCAGCATGGGAGGGAAAATAGTAGAAATGGACGACAAAAAAGCAAAGTATATTTCGGCTGATGATCGTTTTAAGATATTTCCCAAAGAAACTACATGCAGACTGAGGTAATTGTTTTCCATATCTTAATGTGTATTTGGAGAAAATACGATCGATCGCTATTTAGCTTCAGAATCACACATTAAACAAAAGGCTACTTCAGAGGCTGCAGAACAGAACGTAAAATAAACAGCTTTCAGAAACCAAACTGGAAAGTCAGCGCAGACAAGAAGTATTCCTGTCTGCAAGTTAAATCAGTACTAAAACGATCGAGCACAGCTACCTCGCTTCAACCTGCTGCTTACAGTTGGAATTTTAGACCCGAATAGCCACGTCTTCTTTGTTTTGACTCGGTACTAATAAAATAAATTATTGGATGGGACAAATAACATGACAACGAAAGTGCTGCATCATTGATTTTATTAAAGTATGCCAGATGCCCTTGTGTAACCAAGTTTTTGGGCTGTTTCTAATCGATTTCCACATCTGTATAACTTGGCAAAGCTTTGCCTTAACTTCCAACCAATCCAGCGGATGCAGACGTGCAGTCTCAATGTACGGGCAAGTCAACTGCAGAGGGGTGCTGCATACTCGCCTTTAACAAATGCCAGCACTCTGTTTTAGTAAGGAAGCAAGTACCACAATTTTAGGCTTTATAGTGTTCTGAAATACTGTCTACTTAGGTTTATTTAATGTTTAAACATGTCCGCGAAATCCTGATTTTATTCCGCAACATACCCGTGAAAAATACGTAAATTTACCACGATTTAAGTAGACCCCTACATATAGTATATGCCTGTCCATATACCTCAATTATACAGTCTAATCTATGTCTGAAGCACATATTTTGGATTCTAAAAGTCCCTGCTTGCCACAGGGTCAGAGACTCATTTTTTTAACTGCAGTCATTCGATAGGTGTAAGTCTCCAACAAGAGGAAGCACAGATTGGATTGAGAGATGACACACCCTGGGCTGGCCATTCTGGACTACCGCAGGTGAAAGCCAGGTAGTATGACATTGGTTACTACAATCACACACATTTCCAAGTCAATACGGTATCCAACTAATTCAAGCATACGATAAAATTTGAAAATGTATCGGCACAGTTTCTTCTCTTCCACCTTGACTTAATTAAGGAACCTACCGTAAGCTTGAGAAGCTTGTATATTTT
Organism: Acipenser oxyrinchus oxyrinchus; assembly: GCA_030684275.1. NCBI lineage: Eukaryota > Metazoa > Chordata > Actinopteri > Acipenseriformes > Acipenseridae > Acipenser > Acipenser oxyrinchus. Next base: position 37,786,552 of record CM060254.1, read on the forward strand.
GTAAAACAAAATAAAAAAATGTTAGTCAATACCAATCACCTTACTCTACATTTTCCTCACCCCGTGCAAAAACAATTGAATTCCCAAAGGACTACATAATTTGTTGAGTCCTTACTAAAACTACTGGTCACAAAGATGCCAAGCTGCACTCAGAATACAACAGACCTCCAAAATGAATTAACCAACAACACTCTCCAATCTACTACTGATGTGGAATCCCTTTATACTAACATTCCGATGAATAACGGTCTCATCTGTCAGAATACACACAGGCGATCACACATACCAACGAAATCATATAACAATGGATCCTCGTGACTACTGTAGCCCTGCAAAACTAAACTGGAACTAATTGATTGCTGCAACAACCCTAAATGAAGCTGATGCCGATTAGCAAACACACCAGGTAATGTTTCCGCTATTATGAAAAGAAAAACCAAAACAAGTGTGTGTATGAAAGACGGTTTACTTTTACTAAACTTCCCAACTTTTCTCAATCCAGGAGGACGCACTGAGACGATTTCTTGGTGACACTGAAAAGTTGGATATTTACTTTTTGATTCTGCTTGTACTTCCCATTGTGTTCTTTTCTTTTCCAACTCTTACTGCCATTGATTGGCATTAACTTTTTTATGAATCTTGTCAATGACAGTTAACAACATCTCCACTAAATTTTAATCATGAAAGTCTGAAAGTAAATAAAAGGCACATTCACTGAAGTCTTTTTTTATTAAAAGGAAAAATACTTATAGCTTATAGACTGGCATAAGGGTTCTTTCTGGCAGCCACACCATAGTCACCTCTCAAGGCTATGGCTTTGCCTTTTGAAAAACAAAACAAAACAAACATCTGAATGGTTTTCTCCGTGGGTATGGAATGAATATTTTCTATTAACTGCCTGCTGTTAATTTTCTACTTCTTAGACCAGATTCTTTTCACAGATCTCTCTATACTTACTGACACCAAATACCACTGTGAATGGAACTGTTATTTCTGTTAATATTCTCCCCCAACAAGTCCTGATTCAATATTACTAGGGACCTACCTAAATCGCGATTTCGTGGATTTCGCGGAAATCGTGAAATTGAGGGGTCACCGCAAAATTCACCTCTTAGGGGCCAATGCATACAATTACAGAGAGGAAAAAAAAAAGAAAACTTGTTTAAATGAACTGCTGCACAACGCAAGTGACGCAAACTACGTATCTTCCTTCTGTAGATAGCCCTTTTTTATTCCTCCGCCGTCCTGTATGCGTTGCACTTAAGCAAAAAGCAAACAAACAACAAATGTCCACAAGTAACATTTACAAAATAAATTCTCCAAAGCAGTTAATGTTCTTGTTTGAATCAGCCTATCAGTGCGTCTTTACTGCTTCTAAGTGACCTGTACTGTGCAGGAGGGGGCGGGACAAAGCTGGTGCTGCATTGTTTTGATTTAGGTTGCTAAAATCTAGTCTTCAGCATTGGTGGGAAAATAGTAGAAATGGACGACAAAAAAAGCAAAGTATATTTCGGCTGATGATCGTTTTAAGATATTTCCCAAAGAAACTTTGTGCAGACTGAGGTAATTGTTTTCCATATCTTAATGTGTATTTGGAGAAAATATGATCGATCGCTATTTAGCTTCAGAATCACACATTAAACAAAAGGCTACTTCAGAGGCTGCAGAACAGAACGTAAATAAACAGCTTTCAGAAACCAAACTGGAAAGTCAGCGCAGACAAGAAGTATTCCTGTCTGCAAGTTAAATCAGTACTAAAACGATCGAGCACAGCCACCTCGCTTCAACCTGCTGCTTACAGTTGGAATTTTAGACCCGAATAGCCACGTCTTCTAGTTTTGACTTGGTACTAATAAAATAAATTATTGGATGGGACAAATAACATGACAACGAAAGTGCTGCATACATTGACTTTATTAAAGTATGCCAGATGCCCTTGTGTAACCGAGTTTTTGGGCTGTTTCTAATCGATTTCCACATCTGTATAACTTGGCAAAGCTTTGCCTTAACTTCCAACCAATCCAGCGGATGCAGACATGCAGTCTCAATGTATGGGCAAGTCAACTGCAGGGGGATGCTGCATACTCGCCTTTAACAAATGACAGCACTCTGTTTTAGTAAGGAAGCAAGTACCGCTATTTTTAGGCTTTATAGTGTTCTGAAATACTGTCTACGTAGCTTTATTTAATGTTTAAACATGTCCGCTTAATCCTAATTTTATTCCGCAACATACCCGTGAAAAATACGTAAATTTACTGCGATTTAAGTAGACCCCTAAATATTACCAATAGTAAAGTATATCAAATATAGTTTAGAATAAGGACTTGTTAGCATTCCACCTGAGATTTTTTTAGGGCTCCGTATAACCTTGTAAAGTCACTGTGGCAGTTTTACTGAATGTCACCTAACATGCTGAATGAGTGCAACAGAAGCATTAGCTTTGGGTTACTGTACAGATGTGTGTGCATTAGGTGCGATTGCTCAAACATGCGTACCAAAAACGGATCTTGCTAGGTGCAGGCTAAAACTGAACCCACGAAGCAAAAGAACTGGCACCAAGAGACAGTAACTTCTGAGAAGAAAATTATGTTTACAAGAGACTTGAGTAATTAGGGCTTCTTTTTTCTGCTATTATTTTTAAAAAATTTCAGACAGTACTCAAATTACCAAATATCAATGCTCAATAGGGCACCTGTCTTTTTTTCTTCTTTTTAACGACATCCGCTGGATAGTATTACACTAACTGCCGTCCAAATATTTGGTTTGTCTATTGTCTGTATAGTTCTTAGGGTTATAATTACGTTCTTCTGTGACTTATTTATTTTGACTCTGTCCTAATTACACTGCTTATAAATGTCATGCAAGATTAATTCCAGAATTAAGTTTCCAGTTACTTACATTTCCAACACAGTAATATGACATTTGTAAGAATATGATGATGAAGGTGTTTAACAACAGTGCGTAATGCTTGTGCCTTGTGCTGTTTATCTCCAGGGGTAGGCTGATGCTGTTTTGTCATAGTCTTCATACTGGTTTGTGGATTTTGAAATCTTGGACAAGTGTGGTAATAACACAGCTAATAAATTATACATTTCATGGCCGGCTGGAGAATTTCATTGATGCACCACAGAGGATTTCACTTGTAAATATAGCAATAAAACGTGAGAGAAAAAAATAAAATAAAATTTAAAAAAATGAAAATAATAAAAAAAACCCCAACATGCTAGCAGATTCAGTGCAATATCAAGTGAAATCAAATGTAGCTAAGAACGGATTTTGGTGAAGGGCCAGCTGGATGGATGATAATTAATCTACCCCTGCAGGGCATCAACACTTTCATAAAACTTGTTTTCACACAGTTTTTAACACTCAGCTATTAGAAACAGATGCATTTTTTTCTTAATCCTGTACAACTGCAAAGCAGTCTAGACTTGTTGGACTTGGGATGTAAGTATCATTTTGATTGTCCACCATGACACACAACAAACACCTACATAACTTTCAAAGTGACAACTAGACCTTGTATAACCAACACCACTTAAGTGTTACCGTGTGAATTACTGCTTTAACATTTGCTGTATTTTTTTGCATAATTAAACAAAAACAATGGTTAGTGCTAAATGGTGAGAAACTAAATAGACTAAATAGTGCTACACAACATGAACATTATTGTAATGGATTGCTTCCGTGAGATAATTTGTCAGGTTTTAATAATGCAATTAATGTTGACTGCTTTAATCAAATAATTTATTTGACTTGCTACCTGCAAAACACGGTTGAATTAAAATTAGAAAACTTTATGAGGCAGATCTGGAATTAAAATTACATATACTGTGTTGTTTAATTTACTTTTGGAACGTACAGGAAACGTATTTTACCTTATATGATGCAGTCACAAACATGGCAAAAGTATCAAATGACAGTCAAAATTGTGCCAAGCTCACCAAAGGGTTATGAACCTAATCAAACTCACAATCACTGCTTTGCTCTTGTACTGGTTTGTTACAATTAGTCAATGTCTCTAATTTTTACAACCAGTACACATGCTGAATTGGTTTACATCAAAAGCCGGAATATACCTTGCATCCAGTGTCAATGACATCATCTTGACATATCAGCTGTAAAAATTGTCAGAAATCAAACAGCACAGTATAATCTATACTTAACCTTCAGAGCAGTGGTTAAAGTGGGGCGGCATATGCTGGTATGCATACTAGTAAGAGAAAACTGACGGTATGGCAAAAGAAAAAAAATCTATACTGCTGCAAAACACCCTGCCTGGACCTCTTTAGTTTCGACAAAAAACAAAAAAAACTTTGCCTTTACTAGCTCTACATAGTGAGAGGACGTTTCACCTCAGGTCATGCCCTTATTCTTCAGAAGCACTTCCCCTGTAAGTCACTGTACCCTCGAATTTTATGCATTACTTGTGCATTGGAAATCGTACCAGTCATTTAGTTATTTTTGTGTAATAATTTTATGACGTCAAAATGAAAAGAGCAATCTAGGCCAGCCAAAGCAATCTTAGACTGAACAATCACCAAGTGATGATTCCGACAATCTGGACAACACAAAGACATCAGACCTAAAAAGATGTCAGCACCAAGCCTGAACTAAATCAGCAAACTTCTCATGAGCCAGGATCTTCAAAAACTCCACCGCAAGTATTAATTCTGTCGATTACCCTGATTGTTGGAGTAAACAACAATATCTGGAATACAAAGATAAATATAAATAGCTGTTTATTTAGAAAGGTTCTGTCGTGATGCAAATAAATTAGATACTGTCTATTCAAGGTGTTACATGAGCCCCCCAGTGATTCCCATTTGGAAGCACCCCAAAACTTCAGCAGCAGTCACTAAAAAAAAATATATATATATATATATATATATATATATATATATATATATATATATATATATATATATATATAAATTATATAGACCTTTTATGAAGCAATTGACAGTAAAACAATGTTATGTTTTCATTGTGTACAAACACTAACACGTCCTTTAAAAAAAGCTTAATAATAACATATTGTAAATGGCATTCAAAAATGATACATAATCCATAGCTTTGGCTGAATGTGGTAAAATCAACCAACTAGCCCCCCCAAAAATTGTTGTGCATAACGGCACCTTTTTCAAACCACTTTAAACACTGCTTCAGAGGAATAATATAATTTATTTGCAGATTTGCATACAATATAGGGTGTAGTGTGTATTAAATTTGCTCTATAAATGGCATTTATCTTCAGGCCATTGTTTTTTTTTTTTTTTAATCCATTACAATATTAGACAGTGCAAAAGAGTAGTGTACTGTAGCCACATATTTATACCAGGGAGGTAGGTTTGGGGAACTGTCCTTGTAAACACCAAAATAAATGAATAAATCAAGTTACTGGGTTCACTATTTCGATGGTACTTTAAAGGTTTTGCAATAACTTTGTAGATGAAAAACTTGGTACCACAAATTACTTGTACATTTTTGCAAATGTTGTCTTATGGTTTTGAGAGTGTTATGAACTAGAAGTTATAAGCCAGCCAAAATCATTCTTTAAGCCTAGAAAATTACCCAATGTTCCTAGGCAAGTTCTACTGTTTGAAACTTAGTAATGTTGGATGAGTTAGTTAAAGAAGTACAGAGTACTTGTGACATACAGTGAGTGTAGCAACGCTACCTCAGTGAGCATGCTTCACAATACATCTCAAAATGCAACTTATCCCTCCCTTCTAGTCCTTTCTAAATCATTATTTCAGCATGCCTTGCAAGGGTAGTTAGTCACTTACATCAAATAATTTTTCTATATACATATCCTCAATGACCTTGTCTCTGAGAATATCCTGGTTCTGTCGTACAAACGTTATGTAAGTGTCTGCCAGATCCATCCCTGGATTCTGAAAGAAAGAGAATTCATACATTAATGGCTACCTTATAAGATTACACAAAGTAACACATATGTTATCACTCATTTTAGAAATGCCAGCAAACACATTTCAGTGTTTTAAAAGTAATTTGATGAAAAAACAGTCTTGGCTATTACCATTGCAGAAACCTGTTTTTTGGAGTAAAACTGAAGCACACATATCGGACACAATGGTTCTGCATTGGTAGACAGTTTGGTCATGAGAAAAGCAAATGCAAGACACTACTCTCAGCAGTATATGTATGTGTAATTGCTATTAATGGCTTATAATAGATTGCTAAAGCATCAAGGCATTACAAAAACAGACATGATTTAATGATACATATTAGTTTGCAAAACCACTGTTAAGGTAAATTAGTTACCATAGAGAAGCATGATAACTAAAGAGTTACCAGTAAGTACATGAAGCAAAGGTGGCACAATGTACCAAGCTGTACCATGTTTCCCCTAACTCCCCTCCCCCACTGCCTGTCTACCTGTCGCAGGCACAATGCCATATGGGAATTTCACAACTTGAGAGTTTCTTTCTCGTGCAGCCTCTAATGTGAGACTGTGGCTAATTATTAGTGGAATATACACAACTTAGAGGAATAATCGCAACAGCTGGCGACAGTTTCCAATTAGTGTAATAGTTCTTTTAAACTATTTACTCTCCATTACATGCATGCAGGGTAATTATCTGCAATGAAATGCTAAAAGTTATTTACAATTGGAGAAATCCCCACTTGCACTGGATAATTTGCTTCCTTTTGCGTTTATAGACATTTGTTTCTCAAGCTGCCGAAGATACATCCTTGTAGCCGCAATATGGTTTTAGAGCTATAGATTCTGGAGATGTTATTTGACTAATGTGTCAGGCAATGGAAGTAAACCACTTAAAGACTGGATACAGGGGAAATCTGGTTTTGAATCGCAATTCATCTTTCACATATTTTACATGATAGTGAAACTTTGACAAAAGTCAGCATTAATGCCAGTGACATGAAAGCTTGGGCCAAAGTCGGATGAAAGGCATATGTAAACCTGAGTATACAATTAAATAAAATATTGTGCTGTGGCCCCAATGGATGTTCCACCAAAAATAAAAAAAAAATAAAAAAAATCCAGCTCTGGTACAAAGGGTTCCCCAAAGATCTGAATCTGCATTTGTATCAGTTGAAGGACTATAATAACTAACCATTACATTTGTGCAAGGCAACCCAAAGTGTAATCTAGTATAGTGAAACACAACCTCAAACAAATGGAGGTACCAGACTAAGGGGTAGATGTACTAAGATGGGCCAGTCGCAGCGCAAACATACCACAATTTGCATTTTCATTGTGACAATTCGCAAAGTTTACATTTTGTCGTATGTACTAAGAGAAAATATGTTAATGGAAAGAGCCGCAATATACTAATTTAATTATTTGTTACGTCTTCTTAGCGAGATCTCTAGCATACATTGCAAGTGTTGTGCCACCTTGTTCAAATAAATAGAGGGAGTTGAGTTGTGGTTTGCTGCAGCAGAGGGTGCCTGAAGGATAACATCTATACATGTAAGGGTGCAAGAATCAAAATAACATTGTTTTTGTTAAATGTAAACGTCATCTGTACAATGCATTCTGTTCCGTCTTCATTTTACCTATTTTAATACTGTTATATACAGTACTGTGCAAAAGTTTTAGGCAGGTGTGAAAAAATGCTGTAAAGTAAGAATACTTTCAAAAATAGACATGTTAATAGTTTATATTTATCAATTAACAAAATGCAAAGTGAGTGAACAGAAGAAAAATCTACATCAAATCAATATTTGGTGTGACCACCCTTTGCCTTCAAAACAGCATCAATTCTTCTAGGTACACTTGCACACAGTTTTTGAAGGAACTCGGCAGGTAGGTTGGCCCAAACATCTTGGAGAACTAACCACAGTTCTTCTGTGGATTTAGGCAGCCTCAATTGCTTCTCTCTCTTCATGTAATCCCAGACAGACTCGATGGTGTTGAGATCAGGGCTCTGTGGGGGCCATACCATCACTTCCAGGACTCCTTGTTCTTCTTTACGCTGAAGATAGTTCTTAATGACTTTCGCTGTATGTTTGGGGTCGTTGTCATGCTGTAGAATAAATTTGGGGCCAATCAGATGCCTCCCTGATGGTATTGCATGATGGATAAGTATCTGCCTGTACTTCTCAGCATTGAGGAGACCATTAATTCTGACCAAATCCCCAACTCCATTTGCAGAAATGCAGCCCCAAACTTGCAAGGAACCTCCATCATGCTTCACTGTTGCCTGCAGACACTCATTCGTGTACCGCTCTCCAGCCCTTTGGCGAACAAACTGCCTTCTGCTACAGCCAAATATTTCAAATTTTGACTCATCAGTCCAGCGCACCTGCTGCCATTTTTCTGCACCCCAGTTCCTGTGTTTTTGTGCATAGTTGAGTCGCTTGGCCTTGTTTCCACGTCGGAGGTATGGCTTTTTGGCCGCAAGTCTTCCATGAAGGCCACTTCTGACCAGACTTCTCTGGACAGTAGATGGGTGTACCAGGGTCCCACTGTTTTCTGCCAATTCTGAGCTGATGGCACTGCTGGACATCTTCCGATTGCGAAGGGAAGTAAGCATAATGTGTCTTTCATCTGCTGCAGTAAGTTTCCTTGGCCGACCACTGCGTCTCACGGTCCTCAACGTTGCCCGTTTCTTTGTGCTTCTTCAAAAGAGCTTGGACAGCACATCTGGAAACCCTGTCTGCCTTGAAATTTCTGCCTGGGAGAGACCTTGCTGATGCAGTATAACTACCTTGTGTCTTGTTGCTGTGCTCAGTCTTGCCATGGTGTATGACTTTTGACAGTAAACTGTCTTCAGCAACCTCACCTTGTTAGCTGAGTTTGGCTGTTCCTCACCCAGTTTTATTCCTCCTACACAGCTGTTTCTGTTTCAGTTAATGATTGTGTTTCAACCTACATATTGAATTGATGATCATTAGCACCTGTTTGGTATAATTGTTTAATCATACACCTGACTATATGCCTACAAAATCCCTGACTTTGTGCAAGTGTACCTAGAAGAATTGATGCTGTTTTGAAGGCAAAGGGTGGTCACACCAAATATGGATTTGATTTAGATTTTTCTTCTGTTCACTCACTTTGCATTTAGTTAATTGATAAATATAATCTATTAACATGTCTATTTTGAAAGCATTCTTACTTTACAGCATTTTTCACCCTGCCTAAAACTTTTGCACAGTACTGTATATATATATATATATATATATATATATAGAAATGAAAGGCAGTTTAATCCCATCAGATTCTATAGTGGTGCCTCAACCTTCACCCCCAAAAAGCTTTTCATAATCATACAGTAGCCCCTCGCTAAACTGGACATGTTTGTCCGACATAAGGAGATGTCTGGTTTAAAAACATACAATAAAATCGCACATGCATACATTTACAGTTCTCAATGTATTTTAAATATAAATCATTGCGCTGAAATAACACTAATGTGTTTTGGGTAGGCTACACATTACATTATGTAAAAATATAAATCTGTACAGTAGGTCTATACAGTTAACAGTACAGTAGTAAAATCAAATGAATACCTAGCACACTTTCTTTTTACTTTAGCCTACTGGTAACACAAAATAAATCATGCTGCTGCATTGTACATTTTGGTGTACAATGCGAACAAAAGATTATTTTAAATTTAAACTAAATGGTTTTAGGTTTTTTTAAATTTAACTTTAATTATTATTATTTTTAACGTGGCTTACTTAGCCTACACAATTAACACACGTGGCCTACACAATTAACACACAATAGGTCATGGTCCTATACAGATACTCAGTATGAGCTGGAGGGGTTAGTGGCACATTTATGCAGTCTATTGCTCACAAAACGCTGGGAAAACCAGAAATGTCATAGAATTTTGTTTTCAAGGCTTGTAAGTACACCCTGACTTTAGTGAAAATGACCTACTTGGGTGTTCACCTAAAAAATGCATTGAGCACAACTGGCAACGCACAAGAAAATGCAGACTGGGAAATGCCAGCAACTGCGACTGTTTAAAACATTCTTTCAAATGTTCTTAACAAACTGATGCAATTGTAAGTGTCACAACTGTCGGCAGCTCTAATACATCTCATTATAATATCTGTGAACCCTCTTTTGCACTATCTCCACCCCCTTTTTTGCAAATTTATGCAGGAACGCCCATAATTACATATTCATTTAAGGTTGAACTGCAAAGAAAAACTGCTGCCGCAAAGCATTCCCTAAAAAGTCGCGAACAGCATTGCGCATGTTTAGTACATTTCACCCTAGACTTCTGACTCGTCTGCAACTGGTTTGCGACTATTGTGACAGGCGCAACACTTTAGTACATCTATTATTATTATTATTATTATTATTTATTTCTTAGCAGACGCCCTTATCCAGGGCGACTTACAATTGTTTTGTTTTTTTTTGACATACAATTAGATTATTTTTTACTCATTATTTTTACATAGTTACCCATTTATATAGTTGGGTTTTTACTGGAGCAATCTAGGTAAAGTACCTTGCTCAAGGGTACAGCTGCAGTGTCCCCTGCCTGGGATTGAACCCATGACCCTCTGGTCAAGAGTCCAGAGCACTAACCACTACTCCACACATCTACCCCTAAGTCTTCAGTAACGGTCATGTGTATTGTTTTTAGGCTAGGAGTAACCACAGAGACTAAAGATCAATTCAAGAGACTAAAGTTAAGGAAGTGTATAAAAGCAAACTGGATTCTGTTTCAGAGCCGACATCAGCAGCTCATCAAAACTGGTAAACCTGTAGGTTTAAATAAGGGTGTAGTCTAGCGGATTAACTTGAAGTTAATTACCAGTCAACCTGGACAGATAAACATGTTGTGTAAAAAGAAATGAAAAAGAAATAAACCCTTGATAATTATATACTACAAATACTATCGCTTCCTGCTGCTACTCCTAATCTCACAGGTGCAGCTTTTAAAGTTGGGCTACTCTGGTACTGTAGGTGGGTCCTTTTCCTGTTTTTCAGCAACAAGCTTGAGAATAGAATAAGTAGCTTAACCTTTCGTGAGGGGGTCACAAATATGTTCACGATGAGACAGAACACTGTCACGGTGCTTTCAGTTTTTAGTTTTTTTAATAAGCCTATAATGTAATGCAATCTGGAAGCTCACCTGCACCAGTTGAGAATACTTGCAACATTAAGCATTTTCCTGACAATAATTACATTTTTTTTAAATCTGACTTTTTATTTATATTTTAAAAAACAACAACTCCAACCCCCTCCCTTTACAGTGGGGCAACACTTAAGGTAATGTGTCCCTTTACATTTAGGTCCACTAAGCTGCACCACATTATACTCAAGTACAGTGTACAAACAGTTAAACTGAGCCCCTGGTTTACAACCCCTCTTTACAACCTAGTTTTAAATGCCAAGGAGATCATACTTACAGGAACATCAACATATTTTGCAGCTGCCTTCACCTTGAAAACAAAAACATAAATAACTAGCAATAATAATAACACCGCACGTGAAGTTTAAAATTCAACTTTAAAAATGATGGTTCACGAACACATTTAACACTTACAGTAAAAGAAAGAATGGAAGAAAACAATGTTCCTTCATCATATCTTGATAGTTTTGATAGTACTCCTTCCAATACTGCAACAAACTAGAGCAAAACACATTTATTGGTAAGATTTCTTTCATCTATCACATATAAGCAAAAAAACCCCAAAAGATTACTTTATAGTGGAAACTAAGAAATCTAAGGTGGACAAAAATAGAGCTAAATATCTACTTCCAAAGTCATTAAAACATTAACTGATTTAATATTTAACCTTAAAAACGCCACAAACTATTTCACAGTTTTTTCCAAAAGTGTGAGCTGGATAACAATGCATCAGGGTATTCTAGTTTTAGTAATAAGTTACATTAATTTAATGGTGAAGCACTAGCACTAGCACTAACTATCCATTATCTGCCTCTGGCTTTTTTTTGCAGCAAGCATATCTGTTATTGTTTCCTTACTCCCAGTGGGGAAACTACTAGAGGAAATGTGATCGATACAGAGAAGCACCCAGAGCTTTAGCTTCCACAATGTCAACAAGTCAGTTATGCTGAACACTATTACAACATTCCCTTTCACAATGATTTATCCAGCTTTGAGAAAAGGTATTTTGCATACACATGGCAAAATGTATTAAAAAAATGAAACAGTATAGGGCATTTTTCACTCAAACATGACAGAATGTAGCATGGCAGCACATATAGGTTTGCCAGTACCTTTGAAACCAACAAGGAAATCATTTCTTTAAAGGCTTCTTCAATTAGGTCATCTATTTTCAAATGGTACTGTTGCTAAAAAAATAAAACAAAATAAATGGGTTTTAAGACTCATAATTCAGTGATATTTCTGTTTAGGTAGACTGGCAAAAGCTGCAAAATACTGTATGCCATGAATAATTGTTATTGTGAACACCACAGACCTGAAACCCTGAACACAATCCACCCACCCAATTCATTTTACATTCACTGCTGAAAATCTTCCCATGTACAGAGTTAAGCAGCTAATAGGCCTATTATTTGAATGAATTGAGTTCCCGGTCTCATTCAGGGCGAAGGAATCTGAAGGATATTCTTTGTCTTCCAAACAATTATGACGTCCATGTGTTTTTCTAAGACAGGTCTAGCTGGGAGGACGAAAGACTTGCACAGAATTCAATTAATGCAACATTTAAATGTCTGATAATTTTTATTCACAAGTTATTTAAATAGTTCTGGAGGAAAATAAAGCCCTATTTATTCATGTGAAAGAGTATTTGCTGCTAGCACTGCAAGCAGAGATTCATACAAATCTAACAATTTACTGTTACAATATCTTGAAGAAAGACTGAAATCCAGTTTCAGGCAACAGCTGATTTGTCACAAATTAAAAAGTGCTTATAGGTCACATATGAGTCCCTAGAATTTTTTTTTTTTTTTTTAAATTACATTTCAAATGCCCTTTATGGGCTTTGCTCTATTATTCAATTAACGCTGGGAGATTGGATTTAATAGTCTGTGGTGAATATGTGACAATACTAAATAACCCTTCCTTTGACTTTGTATGTCTGGTTGCAAGCTTCCAATAGCCACTTTTAAGTAAATTTGTATTATAGAGATCAACCTTATATTCATAGTTCAAGGCTGTTTCAGACACTGAATATATATATATATATATATATATATATATATATATATATATATATATATATATATATATATATATATATATATATATATATATATATACAGTACTGTGCAAAAGTTTTAGGCAGGTGTGAAAAAATGCTGTAAAGTAAGAATGCTTTCAAAAGTAGACATGTTAATAGATTATATTTATCAATTAACTAAATGCAAAGTGAGTGAACAGAAGAAAAATCTAAATCAAATCCATATTTGGTGTGACCACCCTTTGCCTTCAAAACAGCATCAAGCATCAATTCTTCTAGGTACACTTGCACACAGTTTTGAAGGAACTCGGCAGGTAGGTTGGCCCAAACATCTTGGAGAACTAACCACAGTTCTTCTGTGGATTTAGGCAGCCTCAGTTGCTTCTCTCTCTTCATGTAATCCCAGACAGACTCGATGATGTTGAGATCAGGGCTCTGTGGGGCCATACCATCACTTCCAGGACTCCTTGTTCTTCTTTACGCTGAAGATAGTTCTTAATGACTTTCGCTGTATGTTTGGGGTCGTTGTCATGCTGCAGAATAAATTTGGGGCCAATCAGATGCCTCCCTGATGGTATTAAATGATGGATAAGTATCTGCCTGTACTTCTCAGCATTGAGGAGACCATTAATTCTGACCAAATCCCCAACTCCATTTGCAGAAATGCAGCCCCAAACTTGCAAGGAACCTCCACCATGCTTCACTGTTGCCTGCAGACACTCATTCATGTACGCTCTCCAGCCCTTCGGCGAACAAACTGCCTTCTGCCACAGCCAAATATTTCAAATTTTGACTCATCAGTCCAGAGCACCTGCTGCCATTTTTCTGCACCCCAGTTCCTGTGTTTTCGTGCATAGTTGAGTCGCTTGGCCTTGTTTCCATGTCAGAGGTATGGCTTTTTGGCCTAAGTCTTCCATGAAGGCCACTTCTGACCAGACTTCTCCGGACAGTAGATGGGTGTACCAGGGTCCCACTGTTTTCTGCCAGTTCTGAGCTGATGGCACTGCTGGACATCTTCCGATTGCGAAGGGAAGTAAGCATGATGTGTCTTTCATCTGCTGCAGTAAGTTTCCTTGGCCGACCACTGCGTCTACTGTCCTCAACGTTGCCCGTTTCTTTGTGCTTCTTCAAAGAGCTTGGACAGCACATCTGGAAACCCCTGTCTGCCTTGAAATTTCTGCCTGGGAGAGACCTTGCTGATGCAGTATAACTACCTTGTGTCTTGTTGCTGTGCTCAGTCTTGCCATGGTGTATGACTTTTGACAGTAAACTGTCTTCAGCAACCTCACCTTGTTAGCTGAGTTTGGCTGTTCCTCACCCAGTTTTATTCCTCCTACACAGCTGTTTCTGTTTCAGTTAATGATTGTGTTTCAACCTACATATTGAATTGATGATCATTAGCACCTGTTTGGTATAATTGTTTAATCATACACCTGACTATATGCCTACAAAATCCCTGACTTTGTGCAAGTGTACCTAGAAGAATTGATGCTGTTTTGAAGGCAAAGGGTTGTCACACCAAATATGGATTTGATTTAGATTTTTCTTCTGTTCACTCACTTTGCATTTAGTTAATTGATAAATATAATCTATTAACATGTCTATTTTGAAAGCATTCTTACTTTACAGCATTTTTTCACACCTGCCTAAAACTTTTGCACAGTACTGTATATATATATATATATATATATATATATATATATATATATATATATATATATATATATGAAACAACACTAAACAATAGACAAGTGGATATATCATGAAGGCAGCGTCTTTCTTTTACAGTTTTGGTGTTCAAGCTATTGAACTATCAAACATAATACAAATTCAAATTTTTTCCTTGCTGCATCGCTGAAAGTTTGTGCTGACAGCCATCTTAGTATTACACAAAGAAGATGAGGTGATGAACTGCTATTGAAAAGCCACTCAATGTGTTCACATCATGAAGCATGACTGTGTTCTAATGAATGAAATAAGGAAATAAAGCAAACTGCAGGTTACCATCAAAAAGCGAGTTTTTGCAAAATAAAAACGCTTTGTTAAACATGAATTCAATAGATGCTCTTTATTTGCTCCACAACATCCTGCAGCATGAATTATAGGAGCAACTGATATGCAGATATAAACTAACTAAATATATAATTTAGAAAACAAATTACATTTAGTATTATATATGTCATCTTCTTTATAGCAAGTGAGAAACAACCTTACCACCAGCAGAAGGTGGAAGTCGAAATAATTTTTAATTTATACTTTAGAAAATGTTATGCGTTATAACTACATTCTAGTTTCCTAGTTACCAACTATAAGGACATGTGGGATTATATGAGCTTGAACCTTGCAGTCTCTCATCAAAACTTAAACTAGAAATTAAGAGTTTGGGGGTCATCTTTGATCCTGATCTATCATTTGAGACTCATATTACGGAAGTTACTAAAGTATCTTTTTACCATTTGAGAAATATAGCCAAACTTAGACCAATTATTTCTGTATCTGATGCCAAGAGACTAATGCACGCCTTTGTTTAATCTAGAATTGATTATTGTAATGCACTTTTTTCTAGTGTCCCAAAACGTGTGGTATCCCGCTTGCAGCTTGTTTAGAATACTGCTGCTAGAATTCTGACGAAAACCAGAAAAAGTGAACATATTACCCGTTTCGGCTTCTTTACACTGGCTCCCTATGCAGTATAGAATTGATTTTAAGATTGTGCTGTTAATTTACAAGGCCCTGACTGGATTAGCACCTCGTTATTTGCAGGCACTCCAAACCGCACTGAAATCACAGGATGCGGGGCTGCTGTTATTCCTAGGGTCAACAAAAGCAACACGGGAAGTAGGGCTTTTTCTTATAGAGCTCTTAAATTATGCAATGCCATGAGGCAAAGCTAGGACCGTTACAGTTTTCAGGTCAAGACCAAAAATGCACTTTTATAAAATGGCTTTCTTATCTTAATGGGTTTTAATGTAACTTTAAAATTGCTGCTTTTGTATTATGTGTATACTGTTATTTAAATATGTTATTTAAATGGTCTGATTTATAGCAATTGTATGTGTGACATGCTATACAAATGTATTGTGGTTTGTTCTTTTTTTCTGCTATGTAGTGCTTTGCGATACTTTTGTATAAAAACCACTCTATAAATGTAATAAACAAACAAACAAACAAACAAACAAATAAATAAATAAATACATACATACATTGTTTTCATATGTTAACAAGTCACTGATAATTGTTATAACTATTACACGTTCTACTTATTTATTTTTATTTATTTAGGAATTTTTTATAGTGCCACTCGCCACCAGGCATGGGAGCGCTGTACAAAACATTAAGACTTTAAAAACTCTAGACCAATAATACAATTAAAAAGAAAACATCATAATAGAAATAAAACATACAAATAAAATACGTCTCATTGTTACACATGATTGTCCTGTCATAAGTCAGCTATTGTTCTCTCTTAGCTTATTCAAATGCTCTTTTAAATAAACAGGTTTTGAGTTGCTTTCTAAATTTCAAGAGGTTAGAAGAGACTCTAATTTCTACAGGCAACAAATTCCATAAAAAAGCTGCTCTAGCCTTGAAGGTACGGCCTCCAAAATGAACTCTAGAAAATCTAGGAGGTGAAATACGGAAAGAACCGGTTGAGCGCAGCACCCTTGTAGTATTTCTTTTTTTTTTTAAATTTAGTCATTGCCAATTAGCTTTTTCTTTATTATTTTCTCCCCAATTTGAAATGCCCAATTATTTTTAGGCTCAGCTCACCGCTACCACCCCTGCGCTGACTCGGGAGGGGCGAAGATGAACACACGCTGTCCTCCGAAGCGTGTGCCGTCAGCCGCCCGCTTCTTTACACTCTGCAGACTCACCGTGCAGCCGCCTCAGAGCTACAGCATCGGAGGACAACGCAGCTCTGGGTATCTTACAGGCAAGCCCGCAGGCACCCGGCCAGACTACAGTGGTCGCTAATGCGCGGTGATCCGAGGACACCCTGGCCGACCTAACCCTCCCTCCCCCCGGGGCGACGCTCGGCCAACTGAGTGCCGCCCCCTGGGAGCTCCCGTCCACGGTCGGCTGTGGAAAAGCCTGGACTCGAACCGGCGACGTCCAGGCTATAGAGCGCATCCTACACTCTAGCGAGTGCTTTTACTGGATGCGCCACTCGGGAGCCCCCCCTTGTAGTATTTCTGACATTAAGAACAGCTTTAAAATCGTCAGGACCGATTCCATTTAGGGCTTTATATACCATACAAAGGATTTTGAAAACCATTCTCGCTCGGCCAATGCAGTTCTCTCAAAACTGGAATAATATGGAAACACAATGTAGTCCCAGTTACAAGGTAAGCGGCCATATTTTGTATTCTCTGAAGTCTATTCAGCTGACAAGCTGGAAGGTCTGAATAAAGAGAGTTACAATAATCCTGTTTGGGATTCATAAGAGTTTGCACCATTGTCCGAAAGAGACTTTCTGGCAAAAATGGTTTAATAACTTTTAGATTGCGTAAAAGAAAAGTGGCCGAACTCATCACCATATTAATTTGGGGAATAAAAGAAAGATTATTATCATTAACATTTCTAGCTTTATTTACTACAGTTGGTATGGTTCCATTTAAGTATGGAGGGATAAAACTGTTACCCAGCTTCTTGAGAGTAGTAATCAAACCCACCGCCAAGACCTCAGTCTTTGAAGGATTTAATTTCAGCCAGTTCCTATTAAGGCAAGTGTCCACCTCTTTCAGGCAGAACTCCAATCTGGCCTTCATCTCCCCAACATCTCCTGAGACACGCACATAAAGCTGTGTGTCATCAACATACTGGTGGTACTGCAGTCCACATGCCTCAATGATCTCTCCTAGGGGCTCTATATATAGATTAAATAAAACGGGGGAAAGGGTAGACCCCTGAGGCACTCCATACTTGACCGACGACACTGATGATACATCAGACCCCACTGACAACCTGCTGGTACGGTTAGTAAGAAAATAGTTAAGTAATGATAACGCAGGACCAGAGATACCAAATCGGTTTTCCAGGCAATCAAGTAGGATGCTATGATCAACAGTGTCGAAAGACGCTGATAGAACAAAAAGCATGAGAACAGCAGCCCAACCCCACTTAGAACCTGAACAGGATATATACATCTCTGGTCAAAACAATTCCCATTTTTGTCCTGGATCTAATGAAATAAAAGGCACTTACCCATTGTTTACCAAACTGGATGCAAATAATGGTGGATAGGAATGGCAAAAACAAGACAGAAGATGGGTAGAAGAACATTATAAGCAGTAATGAGGACAAAATAAACAGATTCTCAAAAAATATCACATTAGCACGAATGTACAGGAAAAAAAAATCAAGTGATGATGATCAATGACTACATGAGGCTTATTACGCTCAAGAGATGGTCTCTCATTTCCAATGTAGTGACGGGTCTAGCAGCTTTAACATGAGTAATATTTTTAATTAAATATTTTTAAAGAAAAATAATGTCATAAATGGCAAATACATTACTGGTATTTATTCACTAGTACAAACTTAAATAAAAAATAATAATTATCAGAAAAACACATATATCTGAACTGAACATATTTCTGCATTGATATCATTACTAAACAAAATAAAGAACATGCGCACCTCTTGTCCTGCATCTAAAACACAGAGCTTTGTGCACTGCTTCTTGGCATCCATTAGTACATTAAACATGGTACAAACAGAAGGAGAGATTCTGTAATCCGTTGATTTGCTGGCCTTCTGCATCTTGGCATCAAAAGCTATTCTTGTTCTGCTTAACAAAACAAAGACCATTCAATAATTTTCAAAAGTATGACCATGGAGAATTTTTAACATGATGTGAATGAAATATGCAAAAATATACCATATATATAAAAAGTTTTAGGCAGGTGTGAAAAAATGCTGTAAAGTAAGAATGCTTTCAAAAATAGACATGTTAATAGATTATATTTATCAATTAACTAAATGCAAAGTGAGTGAACAGAAGAAAAATCTAAATCTAATCCATATTTGGTGTAATCACCCTTTGCCTTCAAAACAGCATCAATTCTTCTAGGTACACTTCCACACAGTTTTTGAAGGAACTCGGCAGGTAGGTTGGCCCAAACATCTTGGAGAACTAACCACAGTTCTTTTGTGGATTTAGGCAGCCTCAGTTGCTTCTCTCTCTTCATGTAATCCCAGACAGACTCGATGATGTTGAGATCAGGGCTCTGTGGGGGCCATACCATCACTTCCAGGACTCCTTGTTCTTCTTTACGCTGAAGATAGTTCTTAATGACTTTCGCTGTATGTTTGGGGTCGTTGTCATGCTGCAGAATAAATTTGGGGCCAATCAGATGCCTCCCTGATGGTATTGCATGATGGATAAGTATCTGCCTGTACTTCTCAGCATTGAGGAAACCATTAATTCTGACCAAATCCCCAACTCCATTTGCAGAAATGCAGCCCCAAACTTGCAAGGAACCTCCATCATGCTTCACTGTTGCCTGCAGACACTCATTCGTGTACGCTCTCCAGCCCTTCGTGAACAAACTGCCTTCTGCTACAGCCAAATATTTCAAATTTTGACTCATCAGTCCAGCGCACCTGCTGCCATTTTTCTGCACCCCAGTTCCTGTGTTTTCGTGCATAGTTGAGTCGCTTGGCCTTGTTTCCACGCCGGAGGTATGGCTTTTTGGCCGCAAGTCTTCCATGAAGGCCACTTCTGACCAGACTTCTCCGGACAGTAGATGGGTGTACCAGGGTCCCACTGTTTTCTGCCAATTCTGAGCTGATGGCACTGCTGGACATCTTCCGATTGCGAAGGGAAGTAAGCATGATGTGTCTTTCATCTGCTGCAGTAAGTTTCCTTGGTCGACCACTGCGCCTACGGTCCTCAACGTTGCCCATTTCTTTGTGCTTCTTCAAAAGAGCTTGGACAGCACATCTGGAAACCCCTGTCTGCCTTGAAATTTCTGCCTGGGAGAGACCTTGCTGATGCAGTATAACTACCTTGTGTCTTGTTGCTGTGCTCAGTCTTGCCATGGTGTATGACTTTTGACAGTAAACTGTCTTCAGCAACCTCACCTTGTTAGCTGAGTTTGGCTGTTCCTCACCCAGTTTTATTCCTCCTACACAGCTGTTTCTGTTTCAGTTAATGATTGTGTTTCAACCAACATATTGAATAGATGATCATTAGCACCTGTTTGGTATAACTGTTTAATCATACACCTGACTATATGCCTACAAAATCCCTGACTTTGTGCAAGTGTACCTAGAAGAATTGATGCTGTTTTGAAGGCAAAGGGTGGTCACACCAAATATGGATTTGATTTAGATTTTTCTTCTGTTCACTCACTTTGCATTTAGTTAATTGATAAATATAATCTATTAACATGTCTATTTTTGAAAGCATTCTTACTTTACAGCATTTTTTCACACCTGCCTAAAACTTTTGCACAGTACTGTATATATGGTATATTGTCTGACCTTTTAACAGAGGCCTCCACCATGTCACTGGCCAGCAGTTTGAGCCTTTGCTCTAAATGTTGGGCAAATTCAGGTTCGGGCCAGTGCAAGTCACAGACAAACATCTGCAGCGCATCCAGCTTCCAGAACAGGTCTTCTGATGTGGTTGATCCATTGCTAAAAATACAATAACATAAAATAGATAAATAAAATAAATAATCACACATTTTTTAAAGTTACTTATTTTTCATAAATAAATCATACAATCATGCTAAAATCGCATATCCTCAGACAAATGAATGATCTAGAGTCTCTCACACAGTAACATACAATACTACCACAAAAACAACAGTAACACTGTGCAATCTATCCAACAAAACAAGAATTATGCAATGTAACATATGTCATGAATGTCTTCATCATTCAATTGTTCATAATTTACTGTTTTTTCTCATTTTAAGTATCATAGTATGCTGCATGTTATCTCTCTGAACATATGCCTTTACTTCCGCAGAGACCCTGATCTCTTGTTTAGGGTTGGGGAGTTAAAGCTTCTCCGCTGACCCTACTCCTCCTTAACACATGCCTTGAGATATCAGAGGTTTAAAAGCAGATGGCTGCCCACTTGTGCATCACATCTGAAGCGAGAATCCTCAGCATGGATCCCAGCCTACTTAACAAAAAATGCATTGTGTGGGTTAAATGCTCTAAGCAGCACATTTAACAAAATGTACATCAAAACGCAAATAGAAACCAAAAAAAGGCCTGTCTTTAGCGTTTAAAAGACTGTTAGGTTCTCCAATGTAACATAAGAAAAATTGATTGGAAAGATACAGTGTAATTAGGCCAGTGCAATAATAACTCCTATCCTGGCTAATTAAAAGGCTTTTTCCTCAACAAGGTGCCCCATGTCTCCACTCCCCCCTTACCTTCCCTTTATCTATCCCTGCCAATAATTCAGAGAGCTCTCTAGTCTTGCCTGGATATCCTTTGAGCATGGTTCCCAATGGAGTAAAGAACTGCAAAACACTGTGAAGATCTATCACCCAATATGTTTCTGAAATTTGAAATATCCTTAACCTAGAAGACTTAGCTTACAGAATACAAATGAACAAACAAGTTACTTGAAACATAAGCATGCAAGCTTTTCAAATTATTTCTTATCTCTTAGTAACATTATCAACTTTATTGTCATTTTTATACTTTAAATTGGAATATGAAGGTGTTTTAAAGACAGCGATTTAAATATCTTCTTGTACTCAACAATCCAATCATTTTCATAAGCAATAATTTTGTCTTTGTCAAATACTGCATATTTGCCGGTACATTGGTACCTGACTATCCAAAAATATTTTTAAATCAGATGTCGTAGACAGAGGTCTGTTGAACTCCCCTATGTATAACTGTCTTTGAATCAATTTTTTTGTTTTTGTTTTTTAATGATTGCACAAAATTGAATCAGGATCAATGTGAATAAAAGTCAATACCTTTACTGTAGTTTTTGCATTTTCACTTCCATTGCTTTTTGATAGCTTTAGAATAATTTCAAACTGATATAAAATATCAGGGAGTGTAAAAAGATGTATCAATATTATTGTATTTGGTGAAATACACACCTACACAAAAGGTGTTGTAAATATGTATTGATTGCATATTGATTTAAAAAAAATATATATATATGCACTTGATCACTGATTAGACAACATACCGAAAACATTTTTTTTCCTTATGAACAAAAGTTACACTTACAACAAATCAGCTAAACGCATTCCACACAATCTAAAGGTTAAAAATGAAATAATCACAAGCAGAAATAGGAGAAAAGAACAGTAATGGGCAATATTCCCCAAACTTCAAAGACTGTTATTATTATTAATTTCTTAGCAGACACCCTTATCCAGGGCGACATACAATTCTTATACAATATCACATTATTTTTACACACAATTACCCATGTATACAGTTGGGTTTTTACTGGAGCAATCTAGGTAAAGTACCTTGCTCAAGGGTACAGCAGCAGTGTCACCCACCTGGGATTGAACCCACGACCCTCCAGTCAAGAGTCCAGAGCCCTAACCACTACTCCACACTGCTGCACTGTTAATTAGTGTTTAAAAAAAGTGCTTTGAAAAAGGAGAATAAACCACACATATATGAATATATATCGGATACGTATATATCAATCTTCTTTTGCTTACAAACTGGTCCTGCACTCTTGCTATCACTTGGTCGCTTTCCAGTCATGATTTGAATGAAATAATAGGATGAAATAACAGAAATACAGTATCACGATGCCGCGAGTATCCGATTGGAACAATAAGAACACGAGACAGAGAGGCTGTGAGAGCGCAAAGCCTTCCCTTGTAGGAGATGCTACTGCTGTATTCCTCCACACACCACACTACTTTGCATTTCCGTACGCTAAGCAATATTTTTCGAAAATTTTATTTATGCCTTATGGAACTTTTTGGCATTATTCCAAATTTCGCCAAGTTGCTAAAACTTACAGCTTGGTTTAAGGAAAGTAATTGCTCAAAGTCAGTTGTTTAATTTAGTCAACTAAGTAAGTAAAGTTATTGATCCTGACATTCAATTATATTAAACACATCATATGTGATCAATATTAATGTCTTCTTTAACATACAACAACTTTACTAGGACCTGGTTGGGCCACTGTTTGTACTGATCACACCCTGACACAATGTGGCATAGGCTCAACACGTTGCTGGACTTGACAAGTCTCTCCAACCATCTGTTGACGACCATTTTCCTTTTGTTTTGCCTTAGCTGTTATACTCTGATGACCGATGTCAGCCTACCAACATGACTTACCAATCACAAACAGCCAGCAAGACTGAATTCCCCCATTGTTTCTACAGTAGTTTGCTGTGCTTTAGCATGTTAACACTATCACAAATGATCTAGGAATAATATAGGGTTAACACTTCCATTTATATATTGAAGTACCTACCATATGCATACTGTATGCATCCATGTACTGTAATTAGCATGCCAATGTTACAGAGGTACCACGTAATGAATCATTAATCACTAGCAGCAAACACAAATAACACAATCACAATTCTAGTGAAAGACTAATGTTTAAAAAAGTAAATAGGACTGGCAATCGGGGGAAAAAATGCATAATGCAATTTCATAAATACCATCCATTACCTTTACAAGAAAAACAGCACATTACACTAATTAAAGGTATTTTAGCTCTTTCCCTCCACACTAACCACTGGGAGTTATATATTCATTCCTGAATCCCAATGGGGGGATCAAATTGTTGTATTTAGAAGATTTTAAATACAGTGAAAATTGAGACATTGACATTGGAATTATGGAAAAAGCATGTGATCATCCTTTGGTATATAAGAAAATGTTCACCATAAATTAAGGGAGTAAGGAATAAGGAGTCAAGGCTTCAGTCAATGTGGATGCATGGTATTCAATGGAATGGAAGTACTTTGTACCAAGTACTAAAAAACAAGAAAACAATTGAAAAATAGGTTCTCTAAATAAATGTAAACTTAAGTGTGACATATTCAAATGTTTATGAAAACTGAGTATAGGCAAGTAACTGTGCCAATGAGAAACGTGTTTGTCCTTTGAGAACCAATCAGTGTTACTGGAGGCGGGTAGACAAAGATTAAATTCTATCATCCTACTTTTGCAGGGTTTTTTAGTCATATTTTCTCAGGGGTTTGGGTCATATAGATTATCAGGAAATGAAAAGGATGTTTTCCAGTGCTTCAGGATGCATTTGCAGCTAATTTTAAATTCTTGTGTAACAAATAGGGTAGACTGACATTGTAATTATGTGCCATGATCACAAGGCTGGGAAGAGATGTTTATCTATGTGGAAGAAAAGGGGTAGAATTAAAAGTTGACAACAAAATAAACACGCACTGTACACACGGAACAAAACCATTACTCAAAACACCACAGGACAGGTCATGCTCATTTCATTCATGCAAATAAGGGACTCTTCAATGCTGAAAAATACACACGTGTTAGGAGCCATCCAGGATGGTGCAGAAAAACTAGGTATTTGAGGAAGATTAAGGGGTAGACCTGGAACCTTCGGTAGAGGCACATTTGGGAGATTGTTGGTAATAGTCCTGCATGGCAACAAACAGCATATCAAGATATATCTTGATTAGAAAAAGGGTGAAAGACCATTAGTAAAAGTCTATGTCCATTAAAGAAAATAAAAAAAGAAGGAGCCCTGTACATGATTGTTTATTTATTTTTAGAATGGGGTCTCCCCCTCCACCCGTGTCTCATTTGTGTTATTTTGTATTTCTGTTTTATGATTTATGTATTATTACATAGGACGAGCGAGTGTTTTGTTATTGTTTATTTGTGTATTTATTATATAATGATGGCAAGAAGCCGTAGCTTTTGTTTGGTAGTGTGGATGGGAAGCCCCATCCACAATTAAAAACCTTGTGCAGAAGGTGGCCATCTCCCTATTAATTGTTTAATTTATTGCTAATCGGGAGATGGTCACCTGCATAAAAGCCTGCAGCTCTCTGTAATCTGGATGGGTGTTTGAGAGGAAGAACAGAGCGAGAGCAGTTTAAAAATAAATCTAAATATAGGAACAGTGAAGGCGATTGCCCAGCCTGAACTATATGTTTGTTTTTTTTTGTTCGTGATTTGTTTTATTTAAAACCTTTATTTTGCTTTGTGAGCAAGTGTTTTTGTTTGAATATTTTATTTATTTTTGCTATTTAAATAAACGAGCACACCGCCTTTTGCCTCAAGAGTACTGAGTTTGTTTTTGTTCCTGCATTCTGGCCTGTGTCAGCACTACAGCCATCCCTGTCACACACGCATATTAGTGCTCTGATTTAAAAAAAAAAAAGCTTTCACACAAACTTTTTTTTTTTTTTTGAATCTACAGGAGTTGGAACATTTTGTTAGATTTTGTGCAACAATAGAATTAGGGGCATTTGCAAAAGCAGAAGATTTTCAAGCCTTCAAGCTTTCTAAAACTGCTTACTTGACTGGCTGCCATGTTTCCTGTTCAAATCCTCTATGAATAGACTGGGCAATAGAAGACTCCATTAGATCAATGTAGCGGATAACCAGGGGGATAAAATAATCTTGTAAGTGCTTATGAAACTTCCCATTGCAGAGGAGAGCTGTCAGGGAACAAGAAAGAAGGAACACACAATTAAATGCTATCCAAAATATTTGCATACAACCCCCATTGTATCAAGCCGCATGAACCAATTCAAAGGGTTTTGGTCAGCTAATACAGCAAAGAGAACTATACATTAGTACAGTGCAATGAAAAACAATTGCACGTTGGCATAGAGCCTTTTAAAACACATTAAAGCCCTGCAAATAAAATTACATGAACAAATCATCATGGAAATAACACCTGAGTTGCTGTTGTGTACTGTAGGTATGTATGATTCTTCCAAAAAAGTGTAATCATACAATAATCATTTGAATGAATGAAGTAAAGAAAATGCATTTCCAACATAAACAACCAATCCATAACCTATAATACATGATAAACTGTTGCATTGCAAGACTTGGGTGTAGAACAGAAAACTCTTTTAAGCAGAGTGTGGGAGGCTGCAGCAGACCTCCTTTCTGAGAATACAATGAATGGTCAGGAGTATAAAGGAACAATATCAGACAAACGTGAAGGAGCAAGGTCGTAGATAGATTTTTTAGGAGGAACTATAAATCAGATGTGGGAAGAGTTTAAATTAGGATAAATGTGGGATAAGCCAGCTTTTTTATTAGTCTTTATTTGACCAGCAGCACTCAGCATGACAAAGTCGAGACAAAACATTAGCATAGATAAAAGAAAACAAGGCACTGAAATAATCAATTATTGTTGAGTT
Organism: Acipenser oxyrinchus oxyrinchus; assembly: GCA_030684275.1. Taxonomy (NCBI): domain Eukaryota; kingdom Metazoa; phylum Chordata; class Actinopteri; order Acipenseriformes; family Acipenseridae; genus Acipenser; species Acipenser oxyrinchus. Next base: position 37,813,020 of record CM060254.1, read on the forward strand.
ACATGCATGAACTGGTTTAAAAGAAGACATGTCCTTGAGTGACTAGCAAAAGACACATTTTTAATTGTAAGGTTTTTCAAATTTTACACCAAAGAAAGGGTAAACTTAGACATTACTAGGTTAAGAGATCCCTAAAAGCAGTGTATGTGTTGGTAGTATTTATGAATGTTTTCTGTAAATTATCTTGTGTTGGCTTTGCCTGAAGTTAATTTTGAGAACAAAGAGCTAAATTCTCAAAGCTATTTACAAATCGTCATTTCATATTTTTTTTTTCTGAAAGGAAATAACACCACCTACAATTCTAAAACAAACATGAAACAACTTGATATTTGCTCACATGCAATTCAATTAAATGTCTTAGTTGTTCATTTCTGGTTTAGAAACTTTCTGCTGTGCATTTTTCCTTACTGAGAAAAATTGTGCTAATGACAGTTTGGAGGAAAGAGCTTTGGGAATTTAGCCCTTTGTGAAATAGGAACCAGAAGAAACAAATACAGTAGAAAAGTAAAAACAAGAATGACTAGGCTCAATGAAGATGATTTTAATTTTCCTTTAGGGGCAACTGTACTAAATGATTTAAATTGCAAAGACAGGAGTTGTGATTTGTAAATGGTACTCCCACTAAAAACAAAACAAGCAAGAGTTTTGGTGGTAGATTGAGCTAGTCCCATTGGTCCCAAAGAGCCTCCAAAGGATCCCAGTTGAAATCTATCTCAGCATCAGTTTTACAGTATTTTAAATCTCTTTACAAACAATGCTCCTTGTGTTATCCTGTTTCCAAGGACTCATTCAACATCACTGCAACAACCTAAAAATAAATTCCGTGGAGCATCCACACAAGTTCACCTCAACCACTCCCCGTCAAGACCTCCTCCTGGGTCCACTGCCTGCACCAGCTTAATCAGTGGAGCACACTTCAAGTTCTACTTTCATCCACTAAGGGAGAACATCCCTTTAACTTAAAGTAACCAAGGATCTGCAGGGTTACAGTATTATCAACACTAACTTCAGTACAATTATAATGAACTTCTTTCATACAAATAAATGATTTCTATGTGCCTCCAAATATTAAAATATGGGTAGGGCTGTACCATTTCACCACATCTCATTATATGTGCGTCTCAAATATGTATTTAGCAGCTGTATGAGTTATTATCAATGGCTTCCAACAGTATAATATTAGAATGCCCTCTATAATGCTATATTGTAAACCCTGAGATGAGCTTTATTTTTTGTTTGTGTGGCATCAGATTTCTATCAGGAATAAAGTATATATATATATATATATATATATATATATATATATATATATATATATAAATTGAGTTGAGCTTCCCAAAGGGATTTTCACATTTTCATTTCCTAATGAGGGATTTTTTCGATAATGAGAGTTGACTTTAGCAGTCACTCTGGGCTCTATTATGACTAATTTGACTCCACTTCACTCTCCTTGTTAATTATTAACACTAGCCTTTTTATCCTCCCAAGGTTGTTTCTTTGTTTTTCTCATTTGATTTTTTTTTTTTAGATGAAATTTGGTTTGTAAACAGTATTCAGAACAAAAAAAAAATAGTTTGCTACGTACTGTATCATTACAAACATAGGGGTCTATTCAATTTATCTAAACGGGGATGCATAAAACAGCATCACAGTTTAAATCATTAAAAGAAAGAAACTTTGTGTGAGCCAACATCGTGTGTGTGCGCGCGAGTCTCTGAAATATTTAACAGTAAGCACAATTCCAAGTTTCTTCTTATCTCATTATTATCTAGTTATTATATAAACATTATCTATAGTATCCCTAGATACCTTAGTTGTGATTCTAGATATTATAGTGGCATTACATCACTAAGTGAAGGTTACAAATTAAATACAGTACTTTTTGTACTGTAGGCTTATATGTATTGTGATATAGCCCTCAGTCAAGGCTGGGTTGGCGCCCTTTAAATAGGTGACCCAGAAAAAACTGTAAGTTTAAGCACTTTTATTATTCACACACAGTAGCAAAAAAAGGCAAAACAAAACAAAAGCCTCTCCAGTTGGGAGCACAAACTAAACTTGTTTTTCCTTAAGTAAAGGGTTGGGATGGCTAAGCCGTTTTCCCAACAAAACCACTCCTTTAATTTACCAGGCTAGGCAAAGCCTTCACTGATTTTCTTTAACTAAACTGGACAGCTAAGGTGTTTACTGGTCACAACACATATACTCAAGAACTCACATATACTCAAGAATACACACAGTACTTCCTCTTGTTACAAGCTCCCCGGCAGTCCTCTCTCTAATGGAAGCTCCCTTTTTATATCATGTGGCTGTTCAAAAATTAGCACCAATTATATAATTTGGGAACAGCTACATTCTCACATGTATTTGGCAAGGACATCCCTGCCAACCACCACCAAAACACATGACCCCAACACTTTATTAAAACTATAACTGGTTTGTTAGGATTGCCATTTATGTACCAGTATTAAACAAAAAAAAACACTAAAACAACACTATAATTGCTATGAGGCCTTTTAATTTGAAATGTTTTTGTTTCATTGACTTTCCCTGTTTGTTTATAAGGCAATTGAAATTGTTATGATTGTAACAGACACAAAAAAACACTTAAAAGTGAAAATCCAAAGATTTAGTTCATATTTACTTAAATTACTACCCATGTACTTTACCTGAATAATAATGCAAGTTACACAAACCAGAGTCAGCCTCCCCACCAGTGATATGTTCTTAGATTTTTCTGAATATCCACAGTATACAATAAATTGCTTCCACGTTAATTTTTTAAAATTATTATCTTCAGTTAATGAAGTACACTACCGGTTAAAAGTTTTAGAACACCTCCATTTTTCCAGTTTTTATTGAAATGTACGCAGTTTAATGTCTCAATGTACTCTGAAATTAAAGCATAGAACAAATAAACAATTGGAGATAAAAAAGAAATCATGGAATCGTTTTGTTTAACAAAATTTAATCTAAATTTTTGACTCATCAAAGTAGCCACCTTTTGCAGATATAACAGCCGAACACACTCGTGGCATTCTTTCTACAATGGAAATCAAATATTGTTCGGAAAGTTCTTCCCAACACTGTTGCAGAAGTTCCCACAAATGTGTTGCACTTGTAGGTTGCTTTGCTTTCACCCTTCTGTCCAGTTCATCCCAAACCAGCTCAATGGGGTTTAAGTCTGGAGACTGTGCTGGCCATTCCATGATTTGAAGCCTACCGTCTTGTTCTTTTCTTCTAAGATAGTTCTGACATAGCCTGGAGGTATGTTTTAGGTCATTATCTTGCTGTAGGATGAACCCCTGACCAATTAGGCGTATACCAGAGGGTATTGCATGGCGCTGCAAAATGCTGTGGTAGCATTTTGGTTCAGGGTGCCACTCACTCTGTGCAAGTCGCCGACTCTGGATCCAGCAAAAGAGCCCCAGACCATCATGCATCCTCCTCCATGTTTGACAGTTGGTGTCACACACCGAGGAACCATCCTTTCGCCTACTCGACAGCGTACAAAAACCCTGCGTGATGAACCGAAGATTTCAAGTTTTGATTCATCGGTCCATAAGACCTTCCAGTCTTCAGTAGTCCACTGGCGGTGCTTCATGGCCCAGGCAAGCCTCTTTTTCTTATTTTGCCATCTTAGCAATGGCTTTCTTACTGCCACTCGACCTGTCAAACCTGCAGCTCGAAGTCTTCTCTTCACAGTTGAAACTGAGACTTGCTTACTTCGACCAGTGTTAAGCTGTGCTTGAAGCTGTTGTCCTGTGAGCCGCCTATCACGCAAGCTGTTGACTCTCAGAAACTTGTCTTCTGATTCTGTTGTGGCTTTGGGTCTACCAGACCTCTTCCTGTCAGAGTTTCCTCCAGTTTCCAAGTGCCTTTTGATGGTGTAGAAAACTGTACTCACTGACACCTTGGCTTTCTTTGCAATTTCTCTAAAGGAAAGACCTACACTTTTAAGGGTTATAATGGTCTGTCTGTCTTCCTTTGTTAATTGCCTTTTCTCGCCATTATGATAGCAATATACTACTTCCTGCAGTACAATACTGTCCAAATAATGCTTAAGAGGGTGTAGTAACACAGTCTGTTCCAACACTGCTTTTATACAGACAGAGGGTTTGTAAGTAATCAACAAAAGTTGGGACACCTGTAGGAATTGTTAGCATCAACTTTCAAGGCTTAATTTACTTCCATTGCTGCAGAACAGCTGTAAGTTGTTAACCCATTACTTGTTCCCTGAAAAAGGCCTTTTTGTATAACTCTGAAATGTACATTATTTTTCAGTTTTTGGTAACCTAAACTTTTTTTTAAACCTCTGGCAGTTTACTGCTTACCTTTGTACCATGTCAGGTTATTCACTGGACTTGAACTGCTTAAATTTCAATAAAAACTGGAAAAATGGGGGTGTTCTAAAACTTTTGACCGGTAGTGTACATATAGGTGTGCAATTGATCATTGTACATTTACGTAGCTCTTCATACTGTCAGTGTCCATAAACTACAGTTAATATACATTGAAGTTCAACAAATTGGTCTGCAAAACAACCATTTGTAAAACTAATTATAGGTTAACTGACTCATTTTTTGTGGCATTCACACTTGCATGCAGGGACACAAGATCGAAAAGGAGGATCATTAACTGTATTAATCAATAATTTATTAAGACAACAAATGTGTTTGATGAGGTGCTTGCTGTTGACGACGCCAGTGACGCCAATCTTGTGACACTCAATTCTCATGATATATTAAATCAGACTACAAGCAATCCAAAAAAATAAACACACACACACACACACACACACACACACAACATATTGTTTTTTCTTGGTTGTCTACTTTAGTTGCTAAAAATCTGCTAGATCTGATTGTCCTGGATCTTGTTATTATCCTAAAACCCTACAACACACTTATTCACTTGATATTCTAAAGTAGTCTGTATTCCAATAAATACATACATAAATAGCATACTGTATGCTGTGAAAGGGTTAGGGTGACTCTAATTATGTGGTTACCATTCTTAGTAAAAGTGTTGAGTCACAATTAAGTACTTCCTGAAACAAAAACAAACTTCTAGCACCTGAACAACCTGGCTTTCTCCCAGCAAACAAAACAGTTGATGGCATGAGCTAATGTGTACCTGTACCTTTAACATGGATATGACGAACTTGACCACCTTGTTCCAGGCCATCGGCCACAGTGCTGCTGGATTAGCTATGGTCTCCAGTATTAACTTGCAGATGGATCACATATTGTAAATTCTGATTTGACAAATTACCAATGAAGCCCCCTCATCTTAGATACAATATTATTTACAGTTTATAAAACTCAACAGCTTTAAGTATCACTTATGTGCAGATAACACTATTCTATACTCTATATTCTATACTGACAGAACACCCCAGATGGCACTTGGACACATGCAAAAAGATTTCAATGTTTTAAAGACATGTTGTTACCAAATGCGAAACTGAGTTTCCATGGTGTTCAAGAGAAAAAACGCTCAGTAAACACGTTTGATGGCAAAGATTAATATATGTTTTAATGAAGTTAAACCAAGATGTATAGGTCAAATAATGTGGATTCTGATCAACTTAACAGTTTGTGCGACGGTCTATACCGCAGACATTTGCATCACAATTGAATGAAATTTTCTCACACTATTGCTACATATGTAAGTGTGATATACTTAAATATGTGTCTATATCTCTGTCGTCAGTGATATGTATCCCCTCAGGGAAAAGTAAAGTACTAAAAAGTTAAAGCTAAATGATAATTTCATTTTTTATTTTATAGTTTTAAAAACCAATTACATCCTGTTATGGCATTTAAAACCAATGTGATAATTGCTTGTTATGAACAAATACATTGTTAATTAACTGTAGTTAAAGCATGCTTTTATCATCTTTACATAGCCCACTTTAGTAATTATGCAATAGAAAAATGCTGTAAATAGTTCATGCAGCTTGAACTGCTTCTAATTAATTAAAATCACAGTACCAGGAATCTCAGCCAGTATGAATCACAATCACTTTCTGAGCTGCAGACCTCGATGACATGAAATTTACAGTGTTAAAATCTTGTAGTTCAAAATGCGTTTTTCAACCTGTTTAAACAAGCTTTTTGGAGAAAAAATGCTTTGACCTCAAAAGAAAAAATGTGTTTGCTGTTTAAACACAAATGTATAAAGATGCAGTCATCTGTGTCTGAAGAAATACCCAAACATGTATGGATATAAAAAAAAAAAAATTAAATAAAAAAAAGATACATTTTTGGTAAAGATTATTTTTGGTACTATGCTGTAAGAACAGTGGGAGCACAAAGGTAGGGTACCTTAAACCTTTGTGACAGTACAGTAGGCTAACTCAGGTCAATCCTGAGCTAAAGGTGAGGGTACATAACTAAAGACAGAAAAAAACATTACCTAAAATAAATATACATTTAGTTTGTGATTCAGTTTCATCTAATCAGTGCTGTGATAATAGTTGAGCGACTGAAGCATTAAGAATGTTATTTACATTTCCTTAAAAAAAATGGTTTCTAGTTTAAGCCATTGGCCACAATGTTGCAGGATTAGTTATGGTTTCTAATATTATGTTGCAGATGGATCACATATTGTACGTTATCTTGGATACTATATTCTGAACAGTTTATTATCATTTCTGTAAAACTGCATCACTTGGACATGCAAAAAACTGTTTCAAAATTGTTTGGGGCCTTGTAATGCCCCCAGTCATTGTGATAGTTCAGCACATCACACCACCTGTTGTACGATAATGATTAAGTAAAATACATTTGAAACTTTTGAACTGATTTACATTAAAATTATATTATGATTTAAATTAAAATTATATTATGATTTAAATAAAGAGCTACTGAAAGGTTACTTACTGTCATTTCTTAGGTAGTTATTGAGAAGCTGGAAAAGTGGAAAACTATCCCAGGAGTCTTGAGGCTGTGCCTCAAGCGAGACATCCATGTCAACAGCATATAAGGACCAAAATATCTCTGCGTGTTCAGCCATTATTTCTGGCCACCAAGCAAAGGCCTAAAGAGGAACATGAAAAAATGATCTTAACCAACTGAAGCGTAAACAGTATGGACAGAATCCTTAAAACAAGCCGTCCACTGTAAACAGTCTGCAATCTACAAGCACAAATCTGCAAGCCGGGGAAACAAACTAGTCTTCTACTCAATGATACGCTATCTCCATGGGGCTTCTTCAACTGATAAGCATACACAAGCATTACCTATTTAATATAATATTATGCATGCTCTACAATTCTCTATTGTTGTTTCTGATTAGATCATTTAATTTATAATACCACTTCACTTCAGAAAGTCATCCTTTAGGAGTCTTTGCAGAAATGCCCAGTGGTTGAAAAGGGTCATTAGTTAGTAAGCCTGGTAAAGAATGATCTAAGCAGAAAAAACGAGAAAGAGAATTGTACAAAACACATACACTAGTAAGATATTAAACAGATAAGAAAAAGTATCCCTTTAATCCCTTTAAACCACAATGATCTCTACTGACTTGAATTTCTTTTTTTTCTTTTTTTAAACTCAATTACCTTTCACTTGGACGTTGTGAAATCTGTGACTGAGATCTAACACTTTTTTTTTTTTTTCCTGAAGTGTTGACCAGTAAATACATTTTCTCATAACAATGGACAGGACAGAAGATGCTATTTCCTTGACTGTTTTCCCGGAAGGCTCTGCACACAAACAGATCCTCCAGTTGGCCCTTTAGGATTAACAGCTATTTACATCTTCATAGAGTTCGTGGTAGAGTTCATACAGGGAGAAATCAACCATTGTAAATAGTGGGCAGTGGGCAGTGGGCAGTGGGCAGTGGGCAGTGGGGGGGGGGGGGTTACAGAAACAGCACTGAAGCAGTGATAGGTTTCATGCAAGCTAATGGTGCAAAATACTAATAGTAGAGACTAGGCAAATAAGATAAAAGCAATCTACTGAATGATGCTTGCAAAATATTTGTTTTAACTCATAGATATTACTGTATTACTGTACATATTGATATTTATTAACTGCAATTGCCTGTAACGAAACTTTTTCTTACCCAATATACTGCAACCAACTTATTTTCATCTTAAAATACGTAAATTATACTCCTGCTAAATGAGGTAAACTTATACAAAGACATTTCTTAACGCAATTGTACTTGTTTTTTGTATGCATTAGCATTTATATTGGTAATACAAACTGAAAAGAAAATTAAAAGTGCAGAAATGAAACTGCTGTCACAGAACCCAAAAATGCTGTAATTAAATTGTTTTATTGTTTTCCTCTTGTTTGTCACTTCATATGCAAATCTACTGCCCATCAGAGAGCTTGAGTATGTTGTAAAGGACCAGTATACACACCCGGAAAGGAGCACAACAATGCTAGTAAAACGAAGAAAACCTCTTCCTGTAAGTAACCACAGTAATTTAATGTCTGTGCAAAAAAATACAGTTCAATTGTATTTGTAAAGTGTTTGAAATTCATAAAACAGCACATTATTCACAAAAACATCATTTTTTAAATAACGTTCATTGTCATTTCATTTGCTGTCAGGGCCTTAGGGAAAATTATTTAATACTTTATCTGACATTAATATTTGAATATATAAAATCAGCATATATAAACATGTTAGTGGTAAGACCTTCTGAAACCATAATTATAGCTATTATTCCATCCTGACAACAGTCTGTTAGTGAAAGTAAAGTGCTTTTATCTTTTCTTTTGAAACCCCTCCTTGAAATGTATTGTATAAATAGGTTGTTGTCTGATGCTTGTTGGAGCTGAACACAGCCTGTTGTGTTTTCGAAGCTTCAGACTGCAATATACGTTTAAAATGAATGTTACTAAACAGAAAATCACTGGAATGGCACTTTCAGGCAGTTCACACTTAACAGGATGGCAAGAATGTCATGTCACTGAACGCGACAGCAGCAAAACATACCTCTCTTCCCTGCATGAATCCATGTGTTTATTTTGAGGAAAAGAAATACAAAAAAAACATTACAGATCATCATGTAATACTGTCAATCTGTCCTCTTCTCTTTAAATAGTGACAAGCAGTAAAACATCTAGGGGCCCATATGTATATATATTAAAAAAAAAAAAATTGTAGTGTTATGTATTTCGAGTTTTAGTTCACAACTTACTTATACCTGTAATTTACTCTATAGCATTTATTACAAAATATGTAATGTTATAAAAGCCATTTGGTATAGAAAAAGATGAGAATGAAGTCCATTGCTGTGGAAAGATATCTGATTGTAACCTATACACGATAGAGGTGAGGTTTGGGATAAGAGAATCATAGTTTTAATGCATACGTTCAGATAAAGTGGGCAACATTGAAGATATAGGTAAATGAAATCATTCAAACTGAAATGCTTACATATATAACTGCTTCTTTTAGACAACGTAAGAATATCAAAACCTTCTAAAAAAAAAAAAAAGGGTTTATACAAAACATGTAACTTATATGTATAGGGCCCCTTGCCTACAACTAGATGAAAAAAAATCTATAATATTGAAACAGAGATTACAATAATAGCTGGCTACTATACTCTAATGTTCGCCTGTAAACAGTAGTAAAGCTTAAACAATGTAATAATTATTTAACTTGACGAAAATAAGTGTGAAAAACCACAGGGATGTTTCAGAGAAACTGGTGGATTATTTATATCTTTTAAAAAATGTTCCAATACCATGGAAGAAAAACATTATCACAGACAATGAGACCTACGTGTCTATTTTACAATCTGTGCTAATTTGAATAGGATGCTTTATAAAATCACACCTGTCTCTTGCTTCAAAAGAAATTAAACATCACACATGTCCAGTGTGAAAAAAAACCAAACAGGAAGTCAAATAGAACAGATGTGTTAGGAAAAAAAGTCTGAGCTGCACTGCAATTTTGTTGATTGAATCACCTACGCAACATCTGCAAAGAAGAACTAGTTGCAGCTTAAGCTTTGTCGCTTTTTTATTTTATTTTACCAAACCCTAATTCCCTTATCCCCTGACTGGCTGGGTATGCCAAACGCCAAGTCACTGATTTAGGAGCAACCAGCTGTGGAATAAGGCTAAGGATGTTTTCCTATTCTAACCAGCCACAGGATCAGGAAACATCATGTTCAGAATAATTGACAATCATCATAATTGTGCTCTACATAACATTCTCTTATGACATATTCATTGAAGAACTGAAAAATAATGAAATGGTGATATGCATTTTTCAATACAGTTTTAAAAAACTGCCCCCTGTATGCTTTAATTACCTAACTTGACAGACAGAAATATATAAGTGGTGAAAGTGATCAGTAAACTCAGCAACTCTTCATTACCTCTGAATGATGTTCTTCGTTCTGTTGTAGTACTTCAATGCACAGCTCCCCTAGTCGCATAACATCCTCTAGTTTTTTAGCAGGAGCAGCTTGGTTCATAGTATCTAGATTCAAATTCCCATAAAAAAGGCTGTTATGTTTCAAAATGTAAATATATAATCAACCAAAAGTAATAAATAAACAAAATACAGACATCAACATTAAGTGAACTCCTTTATAAACTACTTACTTTCAAATAATAATACATTTATTCACTTTTAATATTGACCTCATACAGTAGACCACAACTACATCCTTTCTTTGTTAAAATTTATTTATAATTTCCTGATCCTGATACTTTTGATATATATATATATACAGTACTGTGCAAAAGTTTTAGGCAGGTGTGAAAAAATGCTGTAAAGTAAGAATGCTTTCAAAAATAGACATGTTAATAGATTATATTTATCAATTAACTAAATGCAAAGTGAGTGAACAGAAGAAAAATCTAAATCAAATCCATATTTGGTGTGACCACCCTTTGCCTTCAAAACAGCATCAAGCATTAATTCTTCTAGGTACACTTGCACACAGTTTTTGAAGGAACTCGGCAGGTAGGTTGGCCCAAACATCTTGGAGAACTAACCACAGTTCTTCTGTGGATTTAGGCAGCCTCAGTTGCTTCTCTCTCTTCATGTAATCCCAGACAGACTCGATGATGTTGAGATCAGGGCTCTGTGGGGGCCATACCATCACTTCCAGGACTCCTTGTTCTTCTTTACGCTGAAGATAGTTCTTAATGACTTTCGCTGTATGTTTGGGGTCGTTGTCATGCTGCAGAATAAATTTGGGGCCAATCAGATGCCTCCCTGATGGTATTGCATGATGGATAAGTATCTGTCTGTACTTCTCAGCATTGAGGAGACCATTAATTCTGACCAAATCCCCAACTCCATTTGCAGAAATGCAGCCCCAAACTTGCAAGGAACCTCCACCATGCTTCACTGTTGCCTGCAGACACTCATTCGTGTATGCTCTCCAGCCCTTCGGCGAACAAACTGCCTTCTGCTACAGCCAAATATTTCAAATTTTGACTCATCAGTCCAGAGCACCTGCTGCCATTTTTCTGCACCCCAGTTCCTGTGTTTTCGTGCATAGTTGAGTCGCTTGGCCTTGTTTCCACGTCGGAGGTATGGCTTTTTGGCGCAAGTCTTCCATGAAGGCCACTTCTGACCAGACTTCTCCGGACAGTAGATGGGTGTACCAGGGTCCCACTGTTTTCTGCCAGTTCTGAGCTGATGGCACTGCTGGACATCTTCCGATTGCGAAGGGAAGTAAGCATGATGTGTCTTTCATCTGCTGCAGTAAGTTTCCTTGGCCGACCACTGCGTCTCACGGTCCTCAACGTTGCCCGTTTCTTTGTGCTTCTTCAAAGAGCTTGGACAGCACATCTGGAAACCCTGTCTGCCTTGAAATTTCTGCCTGGGAGAGACCTTGCTGATGCAGTATAATTACCTTGTGTCTTGTTGCTGTGCTCAGTCTTGCCATGGTGTATGACTTTTGACAGTAAACTGTCTTCAGCAACCTCACCTTGTTAGCTGAGTTTGGCTGTTCCTCACCCAGTTTTATTCCTCCTACACAGCTGTTTCTGTTTCAGTTAATAATTGTGTTTCAACCTACATATTGAATTGATGATCATTAGCACCTGTTTGGTATAATTGTTTAATCATACACCTGACTATATGCCTACAAAATCCCTGACTTTGTGCAAGTGTACCTAGAAGAATTCATGCTTGATGCTGTTTTGAAGGCAAAGGGTGGTCACACCAAATATGGATTTGATTTAGATTTTTCTTCTGTTCACTCACTTTGCATTTAGTTAATCGATAAATATAATCTATTAACATGTCTATTTTTGAAAGCATTCTTACTTTACAGCATTTTTTCACACCTGCCTAAAACTTTTGCACAGTACTGTATATCTTGCTAAGAATCTATTTTTTAATGCATGAATTTCTTAGGAAACCAACCTGATAGATGGCAATGTGCTACTTCATTTTCACATGGACTATATATACACTTCATCACTTAAGGCTGTATGTGTCAAGAGTGTGCTCAACCTTAGGTTTCTATGGTTTCTGTATTAAACAAATGTGACTTTAAGCCAATAAAGTCCATCAATTTTTTTTTTCACAGCATAGACATCAAGAGCATTCAAAGGGTAAACTCAGACATATTTTTTCACATAACATATTTAAACCAACTTTGAAAAGGATGCAGCATTTTAACAGAACTAAAAGGCTCTGTACTTTAATTTTAAATAAGTAATTTAGATAATAAATGTGGTTTGGGTTATTATTATTATTATTATTATTATTATTATTATTATTATTATTATTATTATTATGTTAATGTAACATAATGAGAACCAAACAACTTCCCCTAACAAGTGCTCTTGAATAAAAGTATATTGGTTTGATTCTAGTATTGTACATTGTTTACGAGTTAGTAAATGGCTGGAGAAAATGCTTTAAAAATATACAGTTTAGTTATAGGACATGTTGTAAAAAGTTAATAATACATTGCTAAATGGTTAGAAAGCATTGTAGTGTTATAAAACATATAACTAAGCCATTATAAAAAGCCTTATTAAAAAAAAAAATACAACATTAAATCTTTCATAAATTGTTATCACTTGGTAAATCAGCAACAAAGTAAATATGATTGAAAGATTAGCTAAAGTGTGGCCAAATGTAAAACAATATTTAAAAAAAAAGCAGAATGGCATATACATAAAAACACAATTGGTATAATAAAATAAATATTCACTGTTCTAATAGATTTAAATGAGAAGAATAGAATTTTGATCTTTCTTAAATTCTTAGGAAAATATTTCCTTTAGCGATCAACAACTGATGTTAAACCCTCAAGCCATCAATTTTATACTGGAAACGTTTTTTAAGAAAAGAAAAAAAAGCAGAACTAATCTAGAAAGAGTTCATATAATAAAGGGCTAGGAAGAATGCAACAGGGAAGTGTTATGTAGGGGTTCCCACTAAAGCAGGGTCCCAGGAGGCAGATTAGCTTAGTGAATAGGAAAAGGTTCTGTAGTTCACCAGCTGAGATTTTAATGAGACACTTGCAGTTGGAATTGCCCAGGTTTTTTCAGGAAAGGGGAAAGAAAAAGGAATACTTTTTTTTCTTTTACTGTACAGTTAATAGACCTAGCTGGTTCTTTTGGCCATTTTCAAATCTGCACAAAGTACAAACCTTCTATTTTAGCGTACTCTGTGAGTCGGGAGTAATTGATCAAAGCAGCTCTCTCAAGACATTTGCGTATCACTTTCTTCATATCATCAGGTGGCACAGGGGTAGAAATGTCCTTCATTAAAACCTAATGAAAGAGGAATTCATTGATATACAGTAAATTGTTATTACTAATACTCTCAGCTCATATGCCTATCAGTGGCGTAGTCCTAAATCTGAAGGTACCGGAGCACCACTAAAATATAGATTTTCTTAAACAAGAATTATTCTACAAATTCACATTTTATTTGTATACTAAACTTCAAGTAACACATATATTAGGTAATGCACTTATCTAATTTCTACAAGTATTTCCACAAAGTGTCTTTCTTCATCTTGTCAGAATGCTTTATTTTATTTACGTGGTTTCATTTGTGTTTAGGACCACCATCAGAGTCGATGCACTGTTGCTGTCGTCTTCGTCAGCATTTATAGCCTTCGTAAAGAAGTAGTTTGTAATAGAAGAAGTTCCCAAAGCTCTTTTTATATCAAGAGGACTACTTACTGAATCAGACAGTTGTGCAGGAGATGCGAGTCATGTGACTTAATTAGCCTAACTGCATTTCAGTGCATTCTGGCTCGACTATACCACTGATGCATGTCTAATTTCAACTTTTGATAGAGATTAAGATTTTCAACAAAAATGATTCAGTTTCATACTGTGCTATTTATTGAATTTAACCTGTGGAAAATGATGCATAACAAAAAGAAGATTCCTATCGTCATTATTTAGACTCTGACAACAACGGAAAATGCCACACCGCCAAACAAAGTTTTATATAAATTCTAATTTATTAACAGATTGTTACTTCCATGAGACAAAATGACAGTCCTGGAGCTCCTGCTATCGGATACGTCCTTCTCTTTATGCTGAAATGTCCACCACGTTGTCTCTGGCATGCCTGTCAGTTTAATCAAGACAGAATCTGGATTCATCAGTGAAGACTACTGGCGGAAATTCATTGATATTCCACCTGATGTGATCCCTAGCCCATCTCAAACATTCCAGAATAGAAGAGACCAAACTTGACAACATATTTAAAACAAGTACTATTTGCCTTGTCGAACAAAACTTACACTTCTCAGTGGTAGCATATGACAATATTTTGTTAATGTAAGAAGCCATAAGTTAACAACGGAAATAACTCCCGCTCGGCTACTCTTAAAATTAACAACTACATTTATTTGCCTTTAAATACTATGATAAAGCTAGTCCTACGTACTTAGCAGTGACAGTGTATTAGTACTTTTCAAGTATAACAAACCAGTTTGCTTCCTTCAATGTAAACTCTGTGTGGAGAGTTGATATGGGCTCAGGTGCAGAACAATTCCCTTGCCCTCAATCCCCTTGCCCTCAATCCCCTGTAGTCTAAACAAGACACTAGACAATGATATGTGTAATATTTCCTTAATTGCAAAAAGAACATACAAATAACTATTTAGCACAACGCTTACTGTCTTGAGATACAAGACAGATATGGGTTTCCAACCTCATTAAATTCCAGCTTAATTCTCATTAGATCTTTTCTTTAATACTTTAATGCAACTAAAAATGATAAAACATCACCAACAAAATGCATGAACAATTCTGCATTTTATATATTGTACTAAAAAAATGTATGACTTCAACTGAATAGTCATTGGGCCCAGCAACAGACTGTTGTTGATATTGACCATTTATGACATTTGTTCTTGTTATTGCAGAAGAGCAGGATTTGGAATCCCATAAAAGTGAATGACCGACAGAGAGAGAAAGACAAGAGAGAGAGAGAGAGAGAGAGAGAGAGAGAGAGAGAGAGAGAGAGAGAGACTTCAAATTTTAAAAGCTCTTTATTATATCAATACAAAAACTAAACAAATGCTTGCAAACAGAAAAAATATCAAAAAAAGAAAACATCCCTTTTTTCCCCCTATTTAGTTAATATCACATTCCTTTTTTTGTTATTATTTAAAAAATGATGTTTAATTCACAACTTTCACCAACCTCACACAGCACATTGTTAAAGCACCACTTTGTTTTGAACCTCTCCAAATCACCAGTCACTTTGTAAAAAGATAATTCAGTTTTAAGTCTGGTGACAACCAGTACCCTAAAAATACCAACTACCTTATCCCGTCCCAGTCCCCGTCCCCCCCCCTTTGCTTTGTGGGATTTTAAAATGGCCAGTTTAGCTTGACCAACAATATAATTAGCCATAGAGCACACTTCTCTTTTTTGGCATGATAGTGAACACCTAAAATAAAGACTTCCTTTGTGAAAGCAATCCCCAGCACAGCCATTACATCCTTCAACAGGTGGAACGGTGGGGTCAGCCTTGAGCAGTCACAAAAAGAGTGGAACACTGTATCTACCTCAGTACAAAATGGACACTGCTCCACAACATCAGGATTAAATCTGCTAACAAATTTATTTGTGGCAATTATTCATTGCAGTATCCTCCACTGCAAGTCCCCTGAGCATCTGGGAATGGGGAGTTTGTACAGTACACCCCAGCATGGGGAGACAGACTCAGACAGGGATAGGTGTGCTTTCCACTTGGTGTCAGCTAAACCTCTTAGCTGTTTAAAATTGAGGAATTTCACACTCACCACATATTATACAGCAGTTTTTTTTCTCCAGTCTTAAAGGGAATGTTGCTGTAGCCCTTAAAGGTCAGCAGCTGATTAGAAAGAAAAACCTGGCAGGGAAAAACAGGGTTAAAAAACAACGGTTCTTCCAAGAGAAAAGTCCAAGGTTCTTCCAGCCGCACCACTCTAAAAATGTTCCCGGTGTTAATGAGATTCTCATAAAAAGAAAGCAAGTTAAAACCGCTCAGTCTGTTGTTGTCTATCAGGAATAGATGCCAGTCCAGCCCAAGTACCCCTGCTATGCAGTGGATGGAGAAAGCAAAGTGTCTCCAATTCCCAGAGAGAATAAAGCAGTTTCTGTACTGCCTGCAGCCGGAAAGCCGCCACTCTGCTGACCAAGTGAATCAGTCCCTGTCCCCATTCACTGAGGGGCAAGTACAAAACAGCAGGCCTTAACCAGTGAAAACCATCCAAAAAAAAGTAAATTAAACACTTTTGGATAGTGTCCAACAGCCCTTGAGGAGGAACCAACACTGCCACCCTGTGCCACAGCATGGAGGCTATAAAGTTGTTAATTATTATTATTATTATTTATTTCTTAGCAAACGCCCTTATCCAGGGCGACTTACAGTCGTCAACAGTTACATTTCAAGAATCACAGTGCAAGTAATAATACAATTAAGAGCAAGATAAATACAATGATGAATACAATGACTTTGGTTCAAGCAAGTACAAGTGTGACAAAATACAATTCAATAATACAGCAGATAACAGTGTCAGTGATAGTTACATCAGGATATAATTAAATACAAAATACTACAGATTAAACGCTTGGCAGATTACAGTACTCTGAAGTACAGGATTACATGCAGTAAAATAGGGGGCAGATAAGAGCAAGTAAAGCACATTTAAGGAAGGGTGATATGTGTCCCAGGGGAAAAACAGAGGAGTTCTACAGGTGCTTTCTGAAGAGGTGTGTCTTCAGAGGGTAGTCCTGACATCGTTAGGAAGGTCATTCCACCACTGAGGGGCGAGGGTGGAGAAGGAGCGGGCTCTGGAGGCAGGGGAGCGTAGAGGAGGTAGAGCCAGTCTTCTAGTGCAGGCGGAGCGGAGAGGTCAAGTGGGGGTGTAGGGAGAGATGAGGGTCTGGAGGTAGCTGGTGCAGTCTGGTCAAGGCATCTGTAGGCTAGTACAAGAGTCTTGAACTGGATGCGAGCGGTGATTGGGAGCCAGTGGAGTGAGCGGAGCAGTGGAGTTGCGTGGGAGAAGCGAGGCGGAGAGAACACCAAGCGAGCAGCGGAGTTCTGGATGAGCTGGAGCGGACGGGTGGCGGACGCAGGGAGGCCAGCCAGGAGCGAGTTGCAGTAGTCTAGGCGGGAGAGTACCAAGGCCTGGACCAGGAGCTGGGTGGCGCAGTTGGTGAGGAAGGGTCGGATTCTTCGGATGTTGCTCAGGAAGAATCGGCAAGTGCGTGCCAGAGTGGAGATGTGCTGGGAATAAGAGAGGCAGGGGTCCAGGGTGACTACAAGGTTCTTAGCGGAGGAAGAGGGAGAGAGTGTGGTAGATTCCAGAGGAACAGAGATAGAGAGATCAGAGGAGGGGGAGGAGGAGGAGGTTAATGACCAACGCCCTGCCCTCCCACTGAAGGACAGCTGGGTCAGTAGCCATTGCCACTTTAGCAGTCTACTTTTTACCTTTTCCACAATCCCCTCCCAACTCCTCTGCATGAAATCCTCCCCCCCCAAAGTAGACCCCCAGAGCCCTGATCCCCTCCCTGTTCCACTGCAGCTGTTGTGGTAGCAATGGAGGCCCAGCACCCTGCCAAGCCCCCATCAGCAACGTGTCACATTTTCCCCAGTTGATTCGGGCAGAAGACGCTTTCTCAAGCTTGAGTAGACATGTAGACAGGGCCAGTACATCATTGCTATCTCTTATGAACACCATGATGTCATCAGCGTACGCTGTGAGTTTTACCGGAGGAGAGTCAGGAATCCCAGGTGCCCTGAGCCCACTCAGGTGTTTCCTAAACTGATGTAGGAATGGCTCTATAGCCAGTGAGTACAATAATCCAGACAACTTGGTGAATGCCTCTATGCACTGGGAAAGGTCTGCTAAGCACATTATTAATTTTTAAAACACTCTGCACATTGTTATATAAAAGTTTTACATAAGAAATAAAAAAGGCTCCATTCCGAAAGACTGCAATGTGTTAAACAGGTACTCATGATCAACTCTATCAAAAGCTTTCTCTTGATCAAGAGAAAGAAAACCCACATTCACAATGAAAAGCTTTGCAGCAGTCAACACATCCCTGATTAAAAACAAATGACCAAAAATAGATCTGTCAGGGATGCAGTAGGTTTGATCTCGATGAATTAAAGTGTCCATGTACCTCTTTAAATGATTTGTTAGTGCTTTAGAAAATACCTCATAGTCTGAACAGAGCAATGCTACCGGGCGCCAGTTCATCAATAGGCACAGGTCTCCTTTTTTAGGTAGCAGGGTTATCACAGCCCTGCGGCAGCTCAAAGTGAGTTCTTTCTCTGTGGTGCATTCTACCATCACAGAAAAAAAAAAATCCTCCCCAATCAAAGCCCAGAAACACTTTCGGCTGGTTGCCCATCAAAGCCGGGCGCTTTACCATTGTTCTGTTGCTGTACAGCAGCTGTAAATTCTTGCAGAGTCAGAGGGTAGTCCAGGCTGAGCCTCCCGCTGTCAGGCAGGCTGGGCAGGTCCTGGTGCAGCTCCTCCACTGCGCTCCGATTACAGCGTTCAGCTTGGTACAGTTCACTGTAGAAAGACACTGCAGCTCTGCGGCTCTCCTCCTGGTCTGTAACTTCTCTTCCACATGGCAGCTTTAGACAATGAAAACACTTATACTCAGCAGTTATCTTCTCCAGACCCAAGAAGAAGCTGGTGGATGTGTCCATGTCCTTAATTTGTGCGAACCTGGCCCTGACCAGCGCACCCTGCACCCTCTCCTCCAGCAGGCTGCCCAGGCAGTGTTTCTTCTCCCTCAGGGCTTACCCCAGTGCAGCCCCGCTCTCCCCATCCACACTCAGCTGTAAAATCTCCTGTTCCAACTCTCTCATGGCCTCTTTAAAACCGCTGGTGCTGTTTTCTGTATATTGTTGGCACAAAATCTTGATCTGGATTTTTCCAATGTCCCTCCATTGTTTTAGGGATTCATACATTTTTACTCTCTTCTCCAACTCTCCCAGAAATAAATAAAGCACTGTTTAAAATTATTATCCTGAAGCAATTTACAGTTAAAATGCCAAAAGAAATTAAGATGTGTGGGTAACGGCACGGAAACATTTACAGAAATATAGTAGTGATCAGATAAATTGTTACGATGAATATTACTCTTAACAACCATATTCATGTTGCACTGTGAGATATAAAAATGGTCTAATTTTGCTCCTGACAACCGATTTTCAGTGACTTTCAGCCAAGAATAACTTTTTTTCTGTGGGATATAATACTCTCCACACATCAACACAGTTTCTAACTCTTTCCCTGACTGAGGGTGTGGTTCCTCATGGTTTCTGTCTGCCACGTGATCCAAGGTGCAGTTAAAATCCCCAGCCAGTAAAATCACATTTCAGGATCACATTTAGAAAGGACCTCAGAGTGTTTTTAAAAAAAACAAAAAAAAAACAGATGTTCATGACCCAAATTAGGGGCGTATATATTTATGAATGTAAAAAGGACATTTCCTATTTTAACATCAACCATCAAAAGCCACCCCTGAATTACTTCTTGTACAGCAACTACATGAGCCCCAAGCCCTGGAGAAAACAAAACAGCAACCCCACCCTTCCAATCCCTACGCCAGTAAGCTTGGTTTTCTACATCTGAATGAGTTTCTTCCAAGAACATCACACTAGCACCCTTCTGCTCTATAAATTCAAAAAGTAAAGATGTTATATTAGCTTTTTTTTCTAACACCGCTAACAAAGTTCTTTAAACAAAAATGCTTTCTCTGATCAAACTTGTCTAGCGCTGATTTTTTTAACACCATAATGCGTGAGCACACAGTTTCAAATCCTGAAAAAAGGATTGTACTTCTACCCCTTTTCCCTTAGTTTTATCCAAAAAATCACTGATTTGCTTTAGAGTATAAAGTTTTTTCCTGACCTGCTGACATGTCAGAGAACAGCGAAGTGTCAGAAAGAGCCCCATCCTCTTCATCATTTCCTTCTGAAAATTCATACTTGTCCATCGACTCATAATCGTCTTCCACTGCTGTCGTCTCTCCCTGTAGCTGTGAGCCAGCCAAGGAGGCAGCATCAGCGGTTGACTGAGAGCTGGCCTTGCCTGTCTCTCCACTCTCAGCACAGGGAGTCTCAAAAGAGTCAAGGCGAGATCCTGTTCCATCAACACTCCCTCCGCCCGATTCCTGGTCCCCACAGCCGCAGCTTGTAGCTGAGCCGTCGGGACTCCGGTTCTCAGTGCTCCAACCTCACCGTCAGCAGGTCCCTTATTCCTCGGACAAACCATTTTTTGGTGCCCATACTCTCCACAATGAAAACACTTAATATTTTCAGAGCTTATGTAAATCATATAATCTTTGTTATCCACATTTACCTGTGGATAACAAAGATACATTCAAAATTTCTTCCTGGTCATTCAATATCATGAACGTTTGCCTACGGAAAGACATTACATGTTTTATATCAGGATTTTTGCAACCCAAGTGGAATCATTATGATAGGGACCATGCTTTTTCCATAACGGGACAGAACTTTTTCCAAAGCTTCATTTTTTATAAATGGAGGCACATTAGACAACATGATCTTTTTAGAAGGGGTCAATAAAGGGAGCACAGAAACAAAGGATTCCCTAAATCATAGCCCACTTTGCACTATTCTGTTAACAAATCGCTCCTCACTCAGAAAAACAACAGTAGCTTTGTTCATCCTAGAAGCAGATTTTATGTTACTTGGCCCTATCTCCTTTCCAACTGGAAGCAAGCAGTCCTTCACAGACACAGTGCTTTCAGCTATACATTTGAAACCATGTCTACATGAATTTGACTCCATATTGGGACCAAAATTATTATTATTATTATTTGTTTATTTAGCAGACGCCTTTATCCAAGGCGACTTACAGAGACTAGGGTGTGTGAACTATGCATCAGCTGCAGAATCACTTACAATTACGTCTCACCCGAAAGACGGAGCACAAGGAGGTTAAGTGACTTGCTCAGGGTCACACAATGAGTCAGTGGCTGAGGTGGGATTTGAACCGGGGACCTCCTGGTTACAAGCCCGTTTCTTTAACCACTGGACCACAAAAGCTGACAAAGTCAGCCCAAAAGTTAAAAAAAAACAGTAAACGGTTCTTTTTTTCCACTACTACTTTTTTTCCACTCACAGTACCTACTCTCACACCACCACAGCTCAGGTCCCTCCCACTACCCACAATCCACTGAGATAGAGAAACATCCATTTTCCCCTATTTTGTTTACATCACATTCCTTTTTTTGTTATTATTATTATTATGAGAGAGAGACTGAAGTCATGTTCAATAAATATACCACTCCACAGACAATTGAAGTCAATGGGATCAAGCTTGAAGAAGTCAATAACTATACTTAGGACAGTTAGTTTTGGCAACAGTGAACCAAATGTGCGAAATTAACAGAACAGCAAAAATGGGCAGCAATCTTTCGAAGATTGAGCATGGTTCTAAAAAGGAAACTACCCTTATGCCTCATCGATGTACATTTAAGCGATAAAGCCTGTCGATGCGGGCTCTACCGTGTGGCAGATGACTGCGACTGGAGTTATGCATCCCGAGACGTAGGCGAGGGAGCTAACAAAAGTCAAGGTAATCTAAATATACAGTACTGTGCAAAAGTTTTAGGCAGGTGTGAAAAAATGCTGTAAAGTAAGAATGCTTTCAAAAATAGACATGTTAATAGATTATATTCATCAATTAACTAAATGCAAATTGAGTGAACAGAAGAAAAATCTAAATCAAATCCATATTTGGTGTGACCACCCTTTGCCTTCAAAACAGCATCAATTCTTCTAGGTACACTTGCACAAAGTCAGGGATTTTGTAGGCATATAGTCAGGTGTATGATTAAACAATTATACCAAACAGGTGCTAATGATCATCAATTCAATATGTAGGTTGAAACACAATCATTAACTGAAACAGAAAAAGCTGTGTAGGAGGAATAAAACTGGGTGAAGAACAGCCAAACTCAGCTAACAAGGTGAGGTTGCTGAAGAGAGTTTACTGTCAAAAGTCATACACCATGGCAAGACTGAGCACAGCAACAAGACACAAGGTAGTTATACTGCATCAGCAAGGTCTCTCCCATGCAGAAATTTCAAGGCAGACAGTGGTTTCCAGATGTGCTGTCCAAGCTCTTTTGAAGAAGCACAAAGAAACGGGCAACGTTGAGGACAGGCAGATACTTATCCATCATGCAATACCATCAGGGAGGCATCTGATTGGCCCCAAATTTATTCTGCAGCATGACAACATCCCCAAACATACAGCGAAAGTCATTAAGAACTATCTTCAGCGTAAAGAAGAACAAGGAGTCCTGGAAGTGATGGTATGGCCCCCACAGAGCCCTGATCTCAACATCATCGAGTCTGTCTGGGATTACATGAAGAGAGAGAAGCAACTGAGGCTGCCTAAATCCACAGAAGAACTGTGGTTAGTTCTCCAAGATGTTTGGGCCAACCTACCTGCCGAGTTCCTTCAAAAACTGTGTGCAAGTGTACCTAGAAGAATTGATGCTTGATGCTGTTTTGAAGGCAAAGGGTGGTTACACCAAATATGGATTTGATTTAGATTTTTCTTCTGTTCACTCACTTTGCATTTAGTTAATTGATAAATATAATCTATTAACATGTCTATTTTTGAAAGCATTCTTACTTTACAGCATTTTTTCACACCTGCCTAAAACTTTTGCACAGTACTGTATATAAACACCTTAGTCTATGACGGGCACTTCACTTTGGTAATGTACTTGTCCATTACTTCGATCTTCAGTCCTGTTGTCCCTGAAGTGATTTATAACTTATTTTTCTCCCCTTTTTATTTATATTCTTGCATTATCAATAACCAGGGCCAGGATTCTTAAGATTTTGGTGTAGCAAATCCCTGACTATGCATTGTACCATTTAGTTTCAGCTATGAACTTTTTAAAAAAGTTTCAATCTTATTTATATTTTGTAGGAAATTGCAAGTCGATCAGACATATATAGTTCGCTTTTCATAAATGCATTTTTGCTTGTGTCATTGACAAAATGTGTTAGATTCAAACTGACGTTTAAATAAGTAATGGGTAATATGATTCATCTGGTTTAGAAGAGTGTCACAGACATGTGTAAATAAGTAAGACACTCATTCATTTCAAAGCCCAATGATTTACAGAATACAAAAAAGAGTGATTCTGAAATACTTTGCATGCATCTTAATACTGCTGGTGGACAAAATAAAGCTTTTCCCCAAAACACCCACCCATAGTGAATGAGATCTAGAAGTATAATCATTCATGAGCGCACACTGGCATGTTTTGCAGACCCACTGGCTATTAATAGATCTATGAGCATAATCATTTGCCAGTGCATATTGGCATGATTTACAGCAAACACTTTTCTTAGCCTCAATATAATTTAATTTCTTCCATTAATCCTTGTCCTTTTAATACTTTTTATATATTAAAGTCTCAGGAGATTATGGACCTATTCTCAAAGCTTAATTATAATTATAATTTTTTTTAAAACAATATTTATTTTTTTTCAACATCTGTTTTTATGAACCAAATATAGTTTAATAATCATTAAACTGACTCTTGGCTTACTTATCAAACCTTTGGATAACTGGTAAGAAATGACCCTCACTGTAACTGTAATATACTGTTTCAACTTAGCTCATTTCAACTTCAGGTCATTTTAATTTAAATACACAGGCAGTATATTCCCCCCTTGTGCTTACCCAAACTATAAAGAGGGCATTGTGTTACTGTGCTGACATTTCTATTGGAACATCAGTATTCTGTTGATTCCATGGGACTCATTTTAGCTGGCTTCTATTTTAATTGGGTTATTGGCATATCTCCCAGTCAGATACTTTCAAATGATACCAGCACGCTAGGCTGTACTCTATACTGATCTAACAATGGCTTTTAAATTAGATAATAAGTACCTACACTGAAGAATTTGTTAATGCTGTCAATATTTTAGTTTAATCACCATGTATTCTGGGTTGTCTCTTTTCCATGTGACAAAAACAAAAGAAAACATGGGGAAATGCAGGGCGATTGAAAAGAACTCACCCTTTCAAGCAATGAAAGTGTAGCTTTTAAAGCTCCCTCAGGATGCCCAAAGGGGAAACAATACCTGTAAAAGAATGTGAATTATTTCTATTTTTATTATTTGTGAAATTAATAATGAATCATAAATAGTTCAATTGAATAGGTTGTATTATGCTGTAGAGTAACTTCAAAACAAGAGTACTGAGAGTACCTACCTGCATTCTCTCGTTCAATGTCATTTACACAAACCTTTTCCTGCCATATCTGCTCTTAAACTTTGTGTTGCTATATTCTATTGAGCTGGGTCTTTGTATGGGGGAAATCTCTCTTTTCTCCCTAGAATAAAGTTCTGGTGAGGGATCAGGTCAGATTCATGTCATTCTTGTGCAAGCATATCACCATTGCCTCTCTTTGCGAGAGCCCCTATGCTCTAATATCTCAATCAGAATTACGCTGCTTGTAGGTAGCCCAGGTGCCAGAGCACAAATTAAATTCTAATGTCATTTAATGTCGGATTTAATGTCGTAATAATGTCTACTGTTGCTCCCAACCAGGGTGTCCTAATGAATTTGATGTTCAATAAACCCGACTACTTCAAAATAGTTTTCCTGCTCAGTTTAAACTATATATTAAATCTCCCAGTGCTACAGCAGATGTCAAGCCAACTGGCTACAAACAGCTCCTGTCCCATTACAATGGCAAAAAGGATTGTGATTGTAATCATGTTGGATGTCATGAAGGGGTTAATAATAGGCATTGTACCAACTAACGTCATGTTATATTGTATAATACATGCAGTATCAAATCATATAATAATATGAATTCCTGCCAATTCTACAAGAATTCCCAAGGGCTGCAGTGACTTATAGCTTTATCTCCTTTTCTTCTAATAAACAGAAGAACCTTGTTTCTTCTCTGCAGAACTGCCACAATAATTTAGTGGTTTACAATACATTGGTAACTAAAAAAATGCCACAATTTTCATGGTAAAACACATGTATTATTAAAAGATGTGTAAATGAAAAGAATATGAAATAACTATTACTACTGGTACTGTATATTTCGACAGATATACGGAATACAACTATTTCTGTCAATTTACAAGCAATAGGGTGTCAGCTATGTCTTCTAAAACACATTAATTTAAAAGCTTTAAGGTCATTCAGAAACTATGTGGGCAGGTGCAGATTTGATCTATTGAAGGGTCTTTCACTTGTACCTATTATTTTTCCATGTGCTGACACTCCAACGCTGTCCCTTGGGGGTATTAACAAATTAGCAACATAGCCTTAATCAGCATCAGTGTGTTGTCCCTAATCCTTTTTTTCAAATGAGCTACATGTTTTTGCTGTTGTAGTTCCCTCCTACAGCCTGGTCCTTCTCAAGGTATTTGCATAATCCATACATTCTTTATCCTATTGTTTACTCCCATTAGCCTGTTGGTGAGAAGCTGTTTATGAATGAATGTTGCTGATCCCAATATTACATTCCCTGATTCCAATCAATGGGGGCCTCCACTGAATGTGTTCTAAGGAGCTCTTCACAATTTATGATATGTGAAGAACACAAGCACCCAGCAAGGGAGATTAATCCTATTACAAATAGATTAAATAAAGAGGCTCACTGTTAATTAACATGTCATCTTCTCAAAATGTACATCTCAATAATCTTTCTATATTAAATGAAGTTGCCTATATTCCATGTAGGGTAAATGACAAATTGAGAGAAATTATTTTTTTCTTCATTTCTCTCTATGAATTCACCACAAACATACACTTAAAAATGCTTGTTATGTGTTTTCCTTCTATTCATGTTCTGAACTTGGGGGAAGAATTACATTTTAATCCTGAAGCCATTATGTTAAGAGAGGATATTTTATTGTTCTGTTCCTAAAGCACATATTTTATTTTATGTAGGTACAGGGTTGGGGGGGATTCGGTAACTTCAAAACCTACTAATTGCACTGTATTGTATAGAACAAAATACAACATACAAAATACAACATTGTTTATCCTTCATATGGTATCTATTTTTGTTTTTTGACAAGTCCTGGATATAACAAGATAGTACAACCATTGTTGGTTAATGTGCTTCAGTATATTGTGTAAGAAAGTATACCTGAAATGGACAATCTGGTTTTCAAGAAGTGACAAAAGTCTACTTTTTATGTCTTCAAATCGTTCTTTTTCTTCAGTGGTCACTGTTCCAATCCCATCAGGCCTGTAAAATGATTTCAAAGAAACTGCATTGTTACAAAAGAAAGGAAACCATGTGGCACTCATGGATATTACTGACCATTTTGTTTTAATATCTCTGACATTCTGAATAATAGCTTTCTGGCAGAAATATACCACAGTACTGTATACAAAATCTCTTATTCTTTGAAGAGCTGAGCTTATGTTTAAAGGTAGTATTCATTATTTAGTAATGTTTAAATCTGTAGCAATAAAATGTATATCAAAATAACAGATAAATCCACAATAATATGTTAAATGGTGAAAGAACATATAGTACAAAAAAAACACTATCCTAAATACCTTTGATTTTCAGTTAAATCCACATTTAATTTGTACCCCTACTTAACACCCACTTGCATTTTTCCTCTCATTGAAACTGCAGATAATCAATGAAAAAAACCAACTGACTGAGAAACACTAATCCAAGCCAAATAAAAGGAAAGCGATTTCGTATTCTTTCCTTAGAAAGACCTGCACAAGATTTGAACTTTGTAAGCTAAGAGGTGCAATGCTGTTGGGGGATTTTCTAAGCATTTGCACAGACTGAAAAGTAAATCTCTTTTCATGCAATCTTAAAGTGGAAGCTGGGAGATACTCCCTGCGTAGCCCTCCTCATTGCAAACAGCCTGCTGTGAAATAAAGCCCTCTAAATCTGCAGTTACTCCACCACAGGGGAAATATTACACAAAGGTCACAAATACAATGGTTTCTTACACATCAGTAATCAACTGTGTACAACATATACCTATCTGTACATTGAATGCATTATCTTAATGAGAATGTGTGCCACAGTATACATGCTTAGGTTTGCAAAAAAATAAATAAATAAATAATAATCATAATAATAACAGTAATATTCCATAACCCCAACCTTGACAAAAGCCAACCAGGTTGTTAATGTTTGTACAGCACACAATACTTTTAACAGCATATTTTTCCCCAAAACACCATTTTCATATTCCCTGTACAACAGCAGGTTTAAAGTATTGCCTATTTAACTTCCGATCCCATCTTTTACTTAAGTGGTTTATTAACCACTTATTAATGACACTACATGCAGTGAACAGAGGTTTGCAAAAGAGCAGTTTGGTGTTGTTTAAGAAATACCAATTACAATTAAACAGTGGGCTGTTTAAAATAAGATTTAGAATACCTTCATCATTTTGTGGTATCCAATTAAACCCACCTGTCAAGTCAAGCATGATATCCTCTTTGTTTCTGAACAAATGATTACACACATGATCACTGCATTTTAATTCCATGTCACTCCTTTTGCTACATTTTAATTCCATGTTCTTTTTTTATTTGGCACAACCTTGTAAATTAAGCTATGTATTCAAATAAATAGAAATACAATTTTTTTTTCATTACAAATAGTTGGATCATAAATCACATTTCACATATTTGTACAGCAAAGCTATATTGATAGAATTTAAGGTGATGGTAATGTATTATCAGCATTCAAATTTGGCACTGTGACCCTGTTAGGATTTTTGGTAATCACTTAAAATGCTACCTGTTGTACACAAGTCCTTTAACTTTAAATGCTGTGTGTTAAAAAAAAAACTAAAGACCTTAATAAATCTGTATCAAAAAAGAGAAATTTTGTATGACTCTTTCGATAGAAAGAAAGAAAGAAATTTAAAAAAATGATCAGTCAAATAAGATTTAAAAAAAAATGCATGCTACATTTACACCGTTTGATTCTATCAATCTACTGTATACACATTACAATGTAAATTGGGCAACATAAAACATTTGGTATAAACTCTTCATTGTCTTGTCCATGTATAAAAATAAGTAGCTTTCCAAAGTCTAACCATCAATCTTAAATCCTATCAAACTTCCCATAATGCTCCGCTGCACATGTCAGAGTTCACTAGAGTGATACAACAGGTCAGGGACAACTGTATTGTCCTAATGAAATGAAGCAACTATGTTTGAGCGCAGATAATACTGACCTGGTATTGAGAGGGTCATGACAGGTTAACCGGCTGCTAAGAGAGAGGAACGACCTTCCTCTTCTTCAGCTGCGTTTTAAGGGTAAGGGTTACTGAGTCTTAGTTAATTTTTATTATTATTATTATTATTTCAATCCTTCAGTCCTTATGGCTGCGAGACTGGCATCTATGAACTCTGACGTGAAGGTTTCAGCAATGACAAAATCAAACCAAGAAGAATCTTGTGTAATGTTAACAAAATGGTAACTTAAATAAATCGGATGTGAATGAGCAAATGTGAGTTATTATTATTTTTCTTCTCTTTAGGTCTAGAACATGTCATGTCCCCTTAAAAGAGTGACAGCTATGGAAGCGCTGCAATGTTTAAGTACATTTCACCTTCATGGTTGAATGTCAGGGGGGATTGAAGCCTGAAGGGATAAGGTAAATAGTTCTGTCATATGCAGCCTCCCCATAGCAAGTGACAGGTACGGCAGAGCGCGCTATAGGTACAGAAAGTGACAAGTGAGAAAGGTAAGCTTGTAGAATGTCACTCCTGTCAACCTGCGCTACAGCTCCTCTCAGTCACTTCCGGGGAATCTGTCACTTTACTCTGTCGGTTGGACATCATGTCTGAAACTAGCGGTAGCTTGTGACAATTAAAAATTAGACCTCAAACCTACAGGTATGTGGTTGTCACATACACATTGCACTAGCATTCCACTGGCAGCACCTCATATCTCAGAAAGCATTTCAGACTTCATATTTGGAGGCAAATATTCTGGTGAATTTGATCTTGACCTCTGACCTAATATGGCCATGTGTCATTAGTACATAGCTGTATTCCATAATTATCTCTGTCAATTATGATTCAGGATATCACCCTACATAAATTAGTACCTGTAGTTTTAAACTGAAAAGTATCCACCCAAAAACCAAGAAAATAGTTTTGCAATTGCTTTTATTCCACAAAATGAGTCGATTTGGTTATTTTAGAGCAGTTTTGGTAATAAGATTTGGTACAGTACAAACAAACAAAATGGTTAATCAGCACAAAACATTCTAAATTATATTAAATATTTGACCTGACATTAGATTTAGTACTCTCACAAAGCTATATTACAAATACGTGGATTCCAGAATGCCTGTCTTAATGGATTCTTAGAATGCCTGTCACAGTCCAATTTTTATCTGCATCTCGTAGCTTTGCTATTGCAGAAAAGGATATGGGCAATGGTGGGCTTTTAAAAATGAGGTAGCATAGAATTGAACATAATTGACAGTTAATCAGTTGATGAATATATAGAATACACATATGAAAAGAGTAAATATACTCATTTTAATTCAGATTGCAGAATGTGTGCTGTTTTATTGAAATGTCTTGGACTTCAGAGTTAATAACAATCTAAGTTAATTTTCTTTTTTAATTAAATAATTATAATGTGTTTTTAAATGTGCAGCAATGCAATTATTTTCTTTAAAGATCCACTCTGTGAGCACAAGGTCATTATCATCCATATGCTTTTGTACGAACACTAATAACATGGGAAGGCTATTATCCTCTCCTCACACCTGGAGTTAATTGGACTGGTCTGTAATTGGTGTCCTACTTGAATACCCCCCCCGTTTTAATTACAGTTTAAAAATTATTGCTGATAAATGATTCAGTTTCCCCTCCCCCCAATCCACCGCTTAAAGGCCTTACTGTAGAACACAAGCAGATGGCAAGTAAAAAGACCTGAGGTGGGAGTAGTTATGACACCTGGTATGGGCCACATGATGGCAGGGAAAAAGATAATGGAACACACGAAGGGCTGCAACAGACAAACAACCCAGCCAACAGAAGCCTCTCACACATAAAGAAATTGATTATATCCAATCTGTCCGTCTGTGTTTGTATGGTAAAGAAAGAAAGAAAGAAAGAAAGAAAGAAAGAAAGAAAGAAAGAAAGTCTACTTTTCTTCTTGAAATTTGAACTCTCACTTGTTGGAACCAAAAGGCTAAGACACTGACAGCACAGTTCTACTGCTTATTTCTTGGCAACACCAATGTGCTTGTATATGTATATTATTTGTTATATTACTTGGTGACATAACAGACATAAATTGTAGAACTAGCAGTGTTTATTTTAAGCAACTGAAGATGTTTTGAGAATAAGACTGGAAAACAGAATTTTAAAAGAATTGTAAATGCTGTTTTTTTTTTCATTCCAAAGGACGGGGGAGAACAGAAAAAACAACATGTATTATTACTAAGAATTGGAGTAGAAAATGTGCTTGTCTTTTTTGGAGGGTGGAGTTGGATGACTTCCTCGTCACTCATGAGCCTGTGTTTTCTGAGGGCCACCTGTCTACACTGCCTAACATCCCACGGAGGTCATGTGGCTGAGGTCATTTCCTACTAAATTTATGTTGCTTATTATTTTACTTACGTTATTCTGCTCTTCCACATATATATCTCCCAGTCTTCTGCGGATAAAACTTTATATTTGCAGGCCATTGTTGTTTGTTTTGGTATTGACAGTGTTTTATTATGTTCATGTACTGGTGGTAGTTTTTAAAATTTGAGGGTAACACTTTTATCATCAACATTATTATACACAGACAATCTAATTATATACGGGTCTCACACCAGAATCTATTCTTATTAAACATGGTTCTTGCGCCACCACTCCGTATAATAAGACTATAAAACACAGAAGTTTAAAGGAAAATTATCATCCACCATGTACAATAATAATAAAAACAACAACAACAACAACAACAACAACAACAACAACAACAACAACAACAAAAAACACACTGCTGGACCATTATTAGAAAACGTCACTTAATAATGTTCACTAAAAAGGACAATACTTTATATATAATTAGTTTTTAAAAAAAAAAGGTGGCGGTGAGGGGACCACCACAAGAATCCAGAGCCTTTTGTTTAAACCTTTTATTTAGTTCCTGTTTTTGTGTAATAAACGTGAGCACCAGCGCTTAAACGGCAGCTTTCTGTCTCTGGGTCTCTTTCCTGCCGGTAGCCAGCCTGGGCCATGACGCTACCCTGTCACATAAGATTTAATGTACATTATTTTATTCTTTTAAAATTTGGCTGATAAATCATTTTAAATAATACATTAAATAAGAATGATTAAACCTAGAACACATACCATTACTTTACTTCCTGACATGAATTTTAAATCTTAAACCATTTTATTTTAATACAAATCTAAAAGTAGTATTTAACTATTTTAAGTAATAAATGCACTAACTGTGCTTTGATAAACAGTCTGATTGTGTTTGTTGTTTGTAATAATAATAATAATAATAATAATAATAATAGGTTAAAATGTTACATGAACACAGTGTTAAGTTTGCACCATTTTTCCATGTCCTGAAAGGTTGAAATTCCTACAGACTGTGCTCATCAGACTACTATTTTGGTCAATTGGGCATATTTAGCCAAACAAAAACTCAACCACAGTGAAATCAAATCTCCAAAATCACCAAACATATATTGTGGAACTCCCCAGGGAGTCAATTTTTCATTCTCATAGCTTCCAAGGGCAACTACATTCAATGCACAGTATGCTATCACATCGCTGTATTTTAGCTTAACTTCAAAAGGGAAAAAATACTCCTTTATATTTACTTTTCCGTGAGTCTAATACAAAACAAAGGGAACCAGAGATAACATCTTAATGAGCAAAACAACAAACAATAAATAAACAATTCAAACAGTAAAATCAGATGATTTGGTACTATTCTGCATGTATTAAACAGTTAACAATGAAATGGTTAAAATTACTGACAAACACTAAGAATTGTCATACAATATTATTATGATTATTAGTCCAAGCTTAACTAATTAAAATGCAGTTACAGAATATATTTTAACAGAAAAGAATGTAAGCTTATTTGTAAAATTGCAAAACATTCCCTTTCCACGTCAGTCAAGCACTCAATACAAAACAGCTAAACAAAAGGTGTGCATTTGTGACAAAGAAAATGTCTACCCATTCTCTGAATATAGGCTATTGATTTCCAGTGGGTGTTAGGATATTAGGTTACCTGTTTCCATGAACGTGAGAATCACAGAAGGCAAAGCTGTAATGAAGCAAAGTGGGGTCAATCACAGCACTGTTCTCTGCATACTCAGTGAGCTCTTTGAGGTAACAGAGGTGTCGATGGCAGCCCCGCACTCCGTATCGGGCACAGTATTCATCCAGCACAAACACCTGGCCAGGACTGAACCAGCCCTAAACAGAGACAATTAACATCCAGTGACAAATCTTCAATCATCGCATTTCAAATGAGGTCAATCAATTAAGCACATTTTTTTAAATTACTGTTTTCACTTTATTTGCTGTGCTAACATTGTAAAATAATGACATATTCTATATACATGCTATGTAGCTATGTAGTGCCATATAAAAAGCATTTATACGGTATGTGTAAGGATAAAAATGAAAAAAATGAAAAAAATGACATGAGGAAAAACAGAGATTGTTTACTGGCATATTATTTTTTAAAGCTGATGTTCTATACCTCTTTATTTAACCTTGTCATTATTGAAATATTATTTTAAAAAGTAAGAATAGTAAGTTGTCATTATTATAACGGGTTTGACTAGATTTTACAATTGCCCAACCAAGAGTAGTTCATCAAAATGGCTAGCAACAAGTGTATCCTAGAACACACTCTTTTCTTAAAATACACCCAAACAACACAGTAGTTCCATTATTTTAAATCCAGATCTACAATAGCCCACAGCAAATGAGCTTATTGTGAAAGTAGAGGCTGAGACAAGAAAGATAGTTATTCATTAGTATTGCGAAGGATCTGTCTGAAATTGCTTTAGGTCCCCCTTAGTGCGTATGTGTTGTAAGCTTAATACTGTTCATCAGCTCCAACGACACAGGCTTTAACATTTGCTGCACTTTATGTAGATCAAATCAAGGTGGATAAGATTTCAAATGTCAGATCAATACTTCCATTGGTAAGTCACATCTCTTTCTATTTAGTGTGGCTTTTAACTTTTCACTCTTCTAATTTTCGCATTTTTCAGAACTGTGATAGGAACTTTATAAAGGTGTTGTTGCTGTATTCCTGGAATCTCCTGGGTGTAGGTGGAAATCCAACATTATTCTTTAACATGTATTGCTTCTGTGTACTCTGCATATTCTTTCAGAGCTTTTACTTTTTCCTGCCTGAACAGGGTTGCATTCAGGCAGGAAAAAGTAAAAGCTCTGAAAGAATATGCAGAGTACACAGAAGCAATACATGTTAAAGAATAATGTTGGATTTCCATTCATGAAGCAAAGTGTACAGCTTCTTCTCCTAAGCTTGGCTGATCCACTAAACCTACATGGCTTTAACTGCTCTTGTTCACCTCCATGGCACAAAAATTGCTGACAAAAAGATCTGATGGTCAGCGCCCAGTAATAACAGATTACTTTGCAGGAGCACGAGAGTGCTTCAGAAACCAAATAGGATTGCAGTTTTCTCTGTCACGCTCGACTAAATGTTTGCTCAATCTCCTAACAGCAATCTCTACAGGTGATTTTTACAAAAAAAGATTGTTGTCCAATTGCAAGGGTTTGAATGCCTTATTAGTGTAATTTAACCCCACGAGTCATGTAAAGAGCTTTTTAAAAAGTCTGTTTTGATGGATTAAATGAAGTTTGATTAAATGAAGTTTGATATTCGTTAAACCGTTCTAGACTATTGGTGGTCTTGTTAACAATAATATAATATTCATCAAAACACAAAAAAATGACTAAAGCTTTGTGAAAAAGGCAGACAGTTCCATATTATAATCAAATTACCTCATTCGGTTGCGATACTTTTAAATCACAGAATATTTTAAACCTTAGCATAAATATATAAGCCTACAATGGAAGGGAGTAATCAGAGCCTCATTCCAACAGTGCTGAAACACTTAGCTAGCCCACAAACCTGGTGTGTTGGCCATTAGACCTTAGGGATTTCAATATTAATGTAAATATGCTGTTGCTTGAGGCCAACAAGACTAGTGTCACAACCTTGCAAAATAGTTGTTTACTGTAGGAACACAGACAAATACCTTCTGGGGCATTACAAACACTTCACAGACCTTGAACACGCACCTCAGTATTAACATGGGAAAAGAGCGTGACTGTTTGTATGCTTTTATTTTCAGCCCTAAAAGTCTAGTATAAAATCTAGTAGACTTTATTATGAAAACTGATTTACATGCTTTTGGTGTAAACAGATCTCAAATACAGTCCATAGAAAATGTTTTTTTTTGTTTGTTTGTATCCTACACACGCACTGCATGCAAAATCAGGTACTATAGCAATAAACATATATTTATCAAATATATCCACACTCAGCGTGAAGTCACAGCTATAAAAATTACAATTTACAATTGTTAAAGAAAAATATCAGCATTGTATCAAATGTAAGCATGATTTTGAAGAGTAGGGTTTATTGGCTCAGTGGGAGTTCATGTGGTATTAGATGGACTTTATTAGAAAATACCTTTTTTTAAGGACTGACTGATAGGAGCTGTTTCACATTGCTGCCAGCCAACGTGATATTTGTATAAACTATCCACTCTGGAAGTACAATTTAATGTTTACTGCACTTTTTTACATTCAGATTTAATTTCTGTAAATAGAAACAAAACAAACAAAAATTGTATTCCCTCTATATACTACTGGTAAGAAAAAAAGTCAAAAGAATTGTCTTTTACAGACAGAAATAATTGCATTTTAAGTTTATTATTGCCCTGAGAGATAAACTATATTTGTCCACTCTGTTGTCCATGCAGTTATCAATAGTAATTTCCTGAACTCAACTTGAGTACCATTTCTTTTTTTTGTTAGGAATTATTCAAAACCTGGGCGCATTGGCATTAAAACCGAAAAGGAACTTTATAAATTGAAAAACATTCTAATTATTACAGTAATTATAGTTAACTGGTGATCTTTTTATGTACAGTACTGTGCAAAAGTTTTAGGCAGGTGTGAAAAAATGCTGTAAAGTAAGAATGCTTTCAAAAATAGACATGTTAATAGTTTATATTTATCAATTAACAAAATGCAAAGTGAGTGAACAGAAGAAAAATCTACATCAAATCAATATTTGGTGTGACCACCCTTTGCCTTCAAAACAGCATCAATTCTTCTAGGTACACTTGCACACAGTTTTTGAAGGAACTCGGCAGGTAGGTTGGCCCAAACATCTTGGAGAACTAACCACAGTTCTTCTGTGGATTTAGGCAGCCTCAGTTGCTTCTCTCTCTTCATGTAATCCCAGACAGACTTGATGATGTTGAGATCAGGGCTCTGTGGGGGTATTACCATCACTTCCAGGACTCCTTGCTCTTCTTTACGCTGAAGATAGTTCTTAATGACTTTCGCTGTATGTTTGGGGTCGTTGTCATGCTGCAGAATAAATTTGGGGCCAATCAGATGCCTCCCTGATGGTATTGCATGATGGATAAGTATCTGCCTGTACTTCTCAGCATTGAGGAGACCATTATTCTGACCAAATCCCCAACTCCATTTGCAGAAATGCAGCCCCAAACTTGCAAGGAACCTCCACCATGCTTCACTGTTGCCTGCAGACACTCATTGGTGAACCGCTCTCCAGCCATTCGGCGAACAAACTGCCTTCTGCTACAGCCAAATATTTCAAATTTTGACTCATCAGTCTACAGCACCTGCTGCCATTTTTCTGCACCCCAGTTCCTGTGTTTTCGTGCATAGTTGAGTCGCTTGGCCTTGTTTCCACGTCGGAGGTATGGCTTTTTTGGCCACAAGTCTTCCATGAAGGCCACTTCTGACCAGACTTCTCCGGACAGTAGATGGGTGTACCAGGGTCCCACTGTTTTCTGCCAATTCTGAGCTGATGGCACTGCTGGACATCTTCCGATTGCGAAGGGAAGTAAGCATGATGTGTCTTTCATCTGCTGCAGTAAGTTTCCTTGGCCGACCACTGCGTCTACGGTCCTCAACGTTGCCCATTTCTTTGTGCTTCTTCAAAACAGCTTGGACAGCACATCTGGAAACCCCTGTCTGCCTTGAAATTTCTGCCTGGGAGAGACCTTGCTGATGCAGTATAACTACCTTGTGTCTTGTTGCTGTGCTCAGTCTTGCCATGGTGTTTGACTTTTGTCAGTAAACTGTCTTCAGCAACCTCACCTTGTTAGCTGAGTTTGGCTGTTCCTCACCCAGTTTTATTCCTCCTATACAGCTGTTTCTGTTTCAGTTAATGATTGTGTTTCAACCTACATATTGAATTGATGATCATTAGCACCTGTTTGGTATAATTGTTTAATCATACACCTGACTATATGCCTACAAAATCCCTGACTTTGTGCAAGTGTACCTAGAAGAATTGATGCTGTTTTGAAGGCAAAGGGTGGTCACACCAAATATGGATTTGATGTAGATTTTCTTCTGTTCCTCACTTTGCATTTAGTTAATTGATAAATATAATCTATTAACATGTCTATTTTTGAAAGCATTCTTACTTTACAGCATTTTTTCACACCTGCCTAAAACTTTTGCACAGTACTGTATAACGTGGTTTTAAAAGACACCCTGCTGTTTACAAAGCTGTTAAATGAAATGCTGTTTAATTAAGATTTAATTACATTTGCACAAAACCCTGGAAGACAGGAAGATATTGTACTTATTTCTCCCTATTTAGAAATAGAAATTATTCATATTTACATGAGTTAATTAAATATGGGGATGAAGTGGAGTGGATTACGTGGAGGAGGGGCATGTAATGGCAATCATCCCATCTGCTTCTGAATGTTAACTATGTTTAAAGATGAAAAGACATATATGTCAGCTTGCATTTTTGCAAGAAAAGTACAAAGTATTTAAACTGATTGGGCAATCACAACATTGGGCTCATATTCAAAGTGAAAAATAAAGTCTGAGAGACTGTGTTTGACACACAGACAGTGATGCTTCTTTTGAATACATTATTCAGCATTCGTTTTGAATGCTACCTAAATATCTATGATGCATAATTTACAGCAGTACACATTTCTGTGTGAAATGGCCTCTGTGCAGAACAAGTAACAAAGAAACTGATTTTCAATTGATTTTATTTTATGGATGTTAAAAATGAAATGAAATAAAAAATATATATATTATTCATAAATACAATTTGGTAAACAGTTTCACATAAACAGCAGCTATTTGTACATGGTCCTCTACATTTTTGGTGGCCTATTTTAACTGATTGTAACAATAACAAAATATAATGATAGCAGTATTTTAAGGATGTGAGATGTTGAATTTTACAGGATCAGATGGGAAACGTGCCTTGTTAGCAACGGTATTTATTTTAATTTTATTATATTAAATTTTATAATGGTAAAAATGTTTTGCTTGCATACAGTATTAAAGACTTCTATTAAACTGTGTTTTAGAATTACACACTTCAAATGGTCTATATAGGTACCTATAGTGTAATTGGAATGAGGACTATTTTCCTTAATTAAGAATGATTCATTTGAAGTCTAGAGGTAAATTATTTCTAATTCATTAGCATTTAATTGCACTCAATATAGCAAACAAAAGAGGAGGTATGTCTCACAAGGTAAATCTGCTATTAAGAGAGAGGCTAGAACATGGAACATGTATAATTACATTATAGCTGTGCATGACTTCCCTCAACATTTCCTGATTTAGGGATAACACTCATGCGAATCCGTCAGGGGAAAAGAAGATTCCCACCCCTGGGGATTCTCAGTTGGGATGATAAGTACTTTTTGAAAAGTGACATTTGCTTTCCACTGATTCCCTAAATCTACCTTGAGGCTTTTCCTGTGGCTAAATGTACTACCCAAAAAGCTAAACATTGGTATTACATGGCATTAGTCACAGTTCAACAGGCAGTGCCAACACAGTCACTTGCAATACATAATTGCGCTCTCATTAAAACTGTGCTATTTACAACCGTGCAAGCTACAATGTCTATAGACGTACTAAACGAAACCCTTTATGTAAAATGCTTCTTATAGTGCATCTATAAAGCTACAATGTGACAGGATGACTAGGCGGTGACGTCACGGCAGAAGCAGGAACAAAACGACAGAGAGGAGTTTGGTGAAGCTGAGCGAATGTTTCGCTCAGCGTTTAATAAACAAACAGACAGAAAATAAACGGTTGTAACAGAACACAAAACACACAGGACACGGCACTTTCGCCAAAATAAATATATAAACAAAACGCACTAAACAGTAAACAAAACAGTGGACGGACAGACAAACGAAACACGGTGAGTGAAATCATAGACTTAGTTTTACTTTTTAAGTTTCTCCTTCTCCACACCCGTTCTCCACTCACCGAACACACAACCCCGAGTGAGTGAAAACATGCTGTTTTATGCAGTTGTACCGAGACTCGATTGCTAGTCAATCATTCAATTGGAATCTCGGTACAACTGCACGTGAATTAATTAAGTGCACTCCCGTGACCACACATTACATTTTAACCAGCACGTGAAGTGATTTGTGCCCTCCTCGTGCCTAAATACAAATCTACATTTTTAAATCACACGTGAAACACAGACCCGTTTATATCCCGTGTACCGATGACTATACACCAACATTTACACACAACACGTAACATATAATACACAGGGGGACACTTTGCCACATATACCCCCTTGTGCAAAGCACATATGGCCTCAATGGCCACCTCCCCTCAGTCCCAAAGTCCCGGAAGAGGGGAAGCAAGTTGTTTCTGGGGGTGGCCATGGTGGAATGTCTGGCACCCCCAATTCTTCGTGGCTGGCAGCTCCCTCTTCCGGGGCTTCAGCCACACTATCTCCTGCCGCAAAAGTGCAGCTGGGGAGCTGGTCTCCTGACCTCCCCCTTCTTCATGGCCGGCAGTTCCCCTCCGTGGGGCTCCGACCACACAATCTCCGGCAGCGAAACTGCTGCGGGGAAGCTGGTCTCCTGACCTCCCCCTTCTTCATGGCCGGCAGTTCCCCTCCGTGGGGCTCCGGCCACCCAATTCCAGGCAGCGAAACTGCTGCGGGGGAGCTGGTCTCCTGACCTCCCCCCTTCTTTGTGGCCGCCAGCTCCCCTCCGTGGGGCTCCGGCCACCGTGTTCCTGCCACGGAAATGCGGCTGGGGAGCTGGTCTCCTGACCTCCCCTTTCTTCATGGCCGGCAGCTCCCTTCATGGAGCTCCGGCCACAGTGTAGCGACCGAGGCAAAGCAGGACCCTCGGCGACCCCAGGCGAAGCAGGATCCCTGGCGACCCCAGGCGGCGGCAGCAGCTGCGGACCCTCGGGAGGCGGCGGCAGCAGCAGCGGACCCTCGGGAGGCGGCGGCAGCAGCAGCGGACCCTCGGGAGGCGGCGGCAGCAGCAGCGGACCCTCGGGAGGCGACGGCAGCAGCAGCGGACCCTCGGGAGGCGACGGCAGCAGCAGCGGACCCTCGGGAGGCGGATCGGGAGGGGAGCCCCTGGCCATAGAGGCGGCAGCGGGAGCTCCACTTCTCCCTCGTACCCTGTACTCTGTGTGGAGCAAAGGCAGCCCCAGGCGTGCGGGCGACAGGCAGCCCCAGGCGTCGCGGGCGACAGGCAGCCACAGGCGTGCGGAGCGACAGGCAGCCCCAGGCGATGCGGGCGACAGGCAGCCCCAGGCGTCGCGGAGCGACAGGCAGCCCCAGGCGTGCGGAGCGGCTGGCAGCCCCAGGCGATCGCGGAGCGGCTGGCAGCCCCAGGCGTGCGGAGCGGCTGGCAACCCAGGCGATGCGAGGCAAGCATCCTTGGGCGGCGAGGCAGGCATCCTTGGGCGGCGAGGCAGGCATCCTTGGGCGGCGAGGCAGGCATCCTTGGGCGAAGCGAGGCAGGCATCCTTGGGTGAAGCGAGGCAGGCATCCTTGGGCGGCGAGGCAGGCATCCTTGGGCGGCGAGGCAGGCATCCTTGGGCGGCGAGGCAGGGAGTCAGGACAAGCTGGGGTGCGGGTTTTGGCCCTCTTCTCGGCCACTGCGGCCGGGCGGTTCTTCCCCATGCTTTCCTCAGCAGCCTATGCAAGGGCTGCTGAGGACCGCCAGCATCTAGTCCTGGTTTCTCTGGTGAAGGGAGAGGCAGCTCCTGCTCCTCTCCTCGTGGACGGTGGGGAAGTGATACCAGCAGGCATTCATCCTCTGCTGGTTGGGAAGTGTTACCAGCAGGCATTCATCCTCTGCTGGTGGGGAAAGTGATACCAGCAGGCATTCCTCCTCTGCTGGTGGGGTTGGCGGAGGCAGAGGCAGCTCCTGCTGCTCTGCTCCTGCCGATGGAGGTGGCGGAGGCAGAGGCAGCTCCTGCTGCTCTTCTCCTGCCAGTGAAGGTGGCGGAGGCAGAGGCAGCTCCTGCTGCTCTGCTCCTGCCGATGGAGGTGGCGGAGGCAGAGGCAGCTCCTGCTGCTCTGCTCCTGCCAGTGGAGGTGGGAGCGGTGTGTAGTCTCCTGGCGGCGGAGGTGGGAGCGGCGTGTAGTCTACCCTTGTTTCAGGGGACTGGTGCGGCCCTCCCTCTCTTGCAGGGGACTGGTGCGGCTCCGCCTCGGAAGGGGAGACCAGCAGGCATTCACCCTCTGCTGGTGGACAGGGACCCAGCAGGCATTCACCCTCTGCTGGTGGACAGGGACCCAGCAGGCATTCACCCTCTGCCGGTTGGACAGGGACCCAGCAGGCATTCACCCTCTGCTGGTGGACAGGGACCCAGCAGGCATTCACGCTCTGCTGGTGGACAGGGACCCAGCAGGCATTCACCCTCTGCTGGTGGAGGAGGCAGAGGCAGCTCCTGCTGCTCTGCTCCTGGCGGTGGAGGTGGCGGAGGCAGAGACAGCTCCTGCTGCTCTGCTCCTGCCGATGGAGGTGGCGAAGGCGGGGCCAGCAGGAATTCACCCTCTGCTGGTGGAGGTGGGAGCTGCAAGCAGTCCTCCCATGGCAATGGAGGTGGAACCAGCAGGAATTCACCCTCTGCTAGTGGAGACTGGGGCTGTGGACGCTCTACCTTCCCCTTTTGGGCTGTGGACGCACCGACTCCTCCCTTTGGGCTGTGGACGCACCGACTCCTCCCTCTTGGGCTGTGGACGCACCGACTCCTCCCTCTTGGGCTGTGGACGCACCGACTCCTCCCATTCAGGCGTAGGACGTTCGGGCTCCTCCCATTCAGGCGTAGGACGTTCGGGCTCCTCCCACTCAGGCGTAAGACGTTCGGGCTCCTCCCACTCAGGCGTAAGACGTTCGGGCTCCTCCCACTCAGGCGTAAGACGTTCGGGCTCCTCCCACTCAGGCTGTGGAGGCAAAACCAGCAGGCATTCTTCCTCTGCTGGTGGAGACTTGGGCGGTGGACACTCTGCCTTCCTCTTCCCCTTTCCCCTTCTCTGCCTCCTCCTCACCTTCCTCTCCTGGGCCAGTTCCTCCTCTCCCTCTTGGTAGGGGCAGCGCACCACTGGGTGCCCGAACTCCCCACAGGCAAGGCACCAGCCTTGGTCCTCTAGACCACCGAGGAGGACCTCCAGATCCTGGCAGCCATCTCTCCAGTTCCAGCCTTCCATTTTTCCCCCTTTTATTTTTCAAAAAAAAAACAACAAAACCTGCGGTTCCCGCTCTGGCCTGAGTCCTGGAGGCGCTGTTATCCCGGTTCTGACACCACGTGTGACAGGATGACTGGGCGGTGACGTCACGGCAGAAGCAGGAACAAAACGACAGAGAGGAGTTTGGTGAAGCTGAGCGAATGCTTTCGCTCAGCGTTTAATAAACAAACAGACAGAAAATAAACGGTTGTAACAGAACACAAAACACACAGGACACGGCACTTTCGCCAAAATAAATATATAAACAAAACGCACTAAACAGTAAACAAAACAGTGGACGGACAGACAAACGAAACACGGTGAGTGAAATCATAGACTTAATTTTACTTTTTAAGTTTCTCCTTCTCCACACCCGTTCTCCACTCACCGAACACACAACCCCGAGTGAGTGAAAACATGCTGTTTTTATGCAGTTGTACTGAGACTCGATTGCTAGTCAATCATTCAATTGGAATCTCGGTACAACTGCACGTGAATTAATTAAGTGCACTCCCGTGACCACACATTACATTTTAACCAGCACGTGAAGTGATTTGTGCCCTCCTCGTGCCTAAATACAAATCTACATTTTTAAATCACACGTGAAACACAGACCCGTTTATATCCCGTGTACCGATGACTATACACCAACATTTACACACAACACGTAACATATAATACACAGGGGGGGACACTTTGCCACATACATTGAAGGTAGATAGCAAAAGTTCAATTTCTTAAAACGGTATGCAGCATGCCTGAGTTACTTTACACTGCTACAGTATCTCAGGAAAATGAACAGATTTTCAGATTGCAGTGGTGAGACAAATAAAGTCAGCAAAGTATTCTGATTGCTTCACTTTCTTGTGCAAAGGTAACAGTGTCACACAATACGTATAAAGTATAACACAAGATGATGTAGACTGCTGTACCTCCCTTATTCTAGCAACTGGAAAAATATTATAAATAATCTTGCGGCAGTCAAAAGCTTGGGATATTTTGTCTGCATAAGGGAGGTACAGCAAGTCTGCATTATCGTTACAGTATATGTCACACTCAACTGGTGTATGACTGCGCTGACGTGATATTTGCTTGTAAAATGAAAAACATTTTGTCATATTAGTATAGCAACTTTGATTAAAAACTGTAACCAAGACACAAATTTAACATTCTGTTTTTTTTCTTTTTGTTTTTTTTGCAAAACCAAATGACTGCAAACATTTTTTATTTCAGTGGCC
Source organism: Acipenser oxyrinchus oxyrinchus (assembly GCA_030684275.1). Lineage (NCBI taxonomy): Eukaryota > Metazoa > Chordata > Actinopteri > Acipenseriformes > Acipenseridae > Acipenser > Acipenser oxyrinchus. Next base: position 37,856,500 of record CM060254.1, read on the forward strand.
AAATAACAAATAAATTGTATTTTTGCAGATTTGTCCATATTTTCTTAGTATTTAAATCTGAAACAAAAGAGAACATTACAGAATGACAGACATCTGGTGGATCCATTCTGCACCTTCAAATGCCAGTACCGGTGTTAGTAAATCCTACTACAGTCTTCTGTCTATAATTAAGCCTTCTGTCCTTGTTGAGCTCTCTGGGAGAAGCAATAAACCACAGTCTAGAGGCAGCTTGAGTCTATTATCTTCTCTATTGAGTGGCACAGCAGTAGCCTTGGAGTATATCATTTCATATTTGAAACCAATTGATTGTAACCCTTTATCCTAACCTGGCGACTTCATAACAGCAATTTGGCACCCTTTTTTCTCCCACCGCTTTGTACTCACCAGACAAGAAAAGGAATCGTTCATTCTGTGTTGTAGAGTCTGCTTCTGAAGCACTTGAAACAGGGCAGTGTGCATACACTTACAGGGGTCAGCAGCTATAAATCCATCCATCCCAAGTTTCTGGGAGCGTTCTGAATCTGCTCACCCAGGAAATGAAAGAAAAGAAAGACATTCAAAACAGAACCTACTACTGTAGCACCTAATTGTGAGATTTTAGGTGCCAACCAAAGATGGACAGAAAGATTATTGAAAAATGTATCATTAAAATTCCAATTTTCCCATTAGTGGGCCTGGAAGAAACATAGGAAGACCAATACAAGTCTGTACTATCTGCAGTGTTTGTTGTACAGCACCAAAAGAACAAAAATATATTTCAACACCGTTTTCATTTTCAGACTGTGTATATTTTAGCAACATCATGTAATGTTCACAACTTTTCTACCGTATTGTAAGGTACCTATTTAGACTCATGCCTAATACACCAAAGCATTTGGCTCCAGTGTGAAATGTGCACCATTTCAAAGAAAGATTTCATGTAAATAGCGTATTTTTCCTTAATCACAAAAAGTCAACATTTAGCTAAATACATACGAGTATCACAAATTCAACATTTAAAATTAGTCTATAAATCTTTTTTTTTTTTTACTCTTCGCGAGTGAACATTTAGCTGGCGTGTTTAACCTGGGTTTCTAACAAATAAATGAATTTCAATATTCTGCTTACACTTGGCAATCAACATAAGCTAACATTTCTAACAAATAATGAATCCGTGAAAAAATACAAATTAAATCTTTTTTTTTTTTTTTTTTTGTTTAAACTTGGTGATTCAACATTTACCTGACAGATAAATCTGAAAAACACTATCGTTCAGCAATTTAATCTTGGGTTTCCACAAAATAAAGTATGCACACCGAGAGTGAAGTGAACGACATGAATACAGCACGAGCACAACAAAATGATGTAGCTAGTCATGAAAAGAAAATACTGTTTCCTTTTGCTCCTTCTGTGGAGATGAAATAAAAAAAATAAAACAAAAAAAGAGCATAGGTGCACCACACACTCAAAAAAAGAAACAGTTCGGGGAACACCACCAGCTTGTGAAAGAGCTAATGTGATTATTATTATTGGTCAACATTATTAAAACAAAGAAGCGTCATTTTACAGAAATACAAAACCAGTGTGTGGTGCTCCCCGTCACTTTGACTAAAATTAAGGTGAAATAAAGATATAGACATACCATCAATTTCCAATTGTTCTGCTATTTCTTGACATGTGGCGTCCTTCTTTTTATTATCTTTATAACTATGGACATGGCATCATAAAGAACATTATATTTTTCGACTTTAATAATTAAATTCTCATTGATGTCGATTTTTTTTTAATTTCTGTGGTAATCTCTGCATCTGACAGCCACTACCTTTGACCTTATTTCTGATTGGTCCATTGCGACACGAACAGCGCGTAGCAAAATACAAATAAAACAAATGTATTTCTATATTTGCTCACTTCATTCGCGCCGCTTGCTTCGCTTGCGTTGTGCATTACTCCATTTAAATCAATAGTTTTCATTATTTTTGATTCGCAAGCTCGCGTCTGGCGTGCATGCTCTTTATCATGCAAGCCTGTTGACGTGTTTGATTTGGCATTGTGTGCTGCAGAGCTGCGCTTACACTCTGACTTTTAAGAATGTGCTTGTTAACATTTATGTATTTAGCTAAATCTGGACTTTTTAATTAAATCTAGAAAAAAATACACAATTTATATTAAATCTGGGAAAAATGCTTGTTAAAACATTTGTGCTTTTGTTTCACCCTTGTCACCACTGTTCACTGCAGTTTCACTGACACACTTGCCGCTTCAAACATAATTTCTCCGGTTCTACAAGTATTAAAGTGATCATCAACGGCTCATTTGAAAGGTAAGAACTTGGCCCAGTTAGCTGTCATTTATGTATTTATTTAAAATGTTCTATCCTAAAAAAAAGCATCATAAAGAACATTATATATATTTTTTTAACTTTTTTTTTTTTTTTTTTTTTTTTTACAGAACTGCCCCTTTAGTCATAGTCGCACCCCCTTTAGTGACACTCCACGCCCCCCAGTTTGCGCACCACTGATATAGAGCACTAGGTTGCCAGATTTTTAAGGTATTGAACATTTGATCTGATATGCTGTTCAAGGACAATATGGTAACCCTTGCAGTCTCTCATCAAAACTTAAACTAGAACTATTAAGAGTTTGGTGGTCATCTTTTTTTTTTTAAATTTGGAACCTGCAGTTATTTTCTTTATTTTCTCCCCAATTTGAAATGTCCAATTATTTTTATTTCAACCCAGCTCACCGCTGCCACTCCCGTACTGACTCGGGAGGGACGAAGACGGACACACGCGTCCTCCAAAACGTGTGCTATCAGCCGTCCGCTTCTTTTCACTCTGTGGGCCCGCCATGCAGCCACCTCAGGGCTACAGCATCGGAGGACCATGCAGCACTGGGTAGCTTACAGGCAGGCACGCAGGCGCCCGGCCAGTCTACAGGGGTCGCTGGTGCGCGGTGAGCCGAGGACACCCTGGCAGACCTAGTCACTCCCCCAACCCTGACTGCGCTCGGCCAATTGTGCGCCGCCCCCTGGGAACTCCCGTCCAGTCGGCAGTGGAATAGCCTGGACCCGACCCAGTGAACTCCAGGCTACCGGGCGCATCCTGCACTCCACGCGGAGTGCCTTTACCTGATGCACCACTCAGAAGCCCCTGGGGGTCCTCTTTGATCCTGATCTATCATATGAGACTCATATTACGGAAGTTACTAATGTATCTTTTTACCATTTGAGAAATATAGCAAACTTAAGACCAATTATTTCCGTATCTGATGCCGAGAGACTAATGCATGCCTTTGTTTCATCTAGAATTGATTATTGTAATGCACTTTTTTTCTAGTGTCCCAAAATGTGTGGTATCCGCTTGCAGCTTGTTCAGAATACCGCTGCTAGAATTCTGACTAATACCACGAAAAGTTAACATATTACCCCTGTTTTGGCCTCTTTACACTGGCTCCCTGTGCAGTATAGAATTGATTTTAAGATGTTGCTGGTAATTTACAAGGCCCTGAATGGATTAGCACCTCGTTACTGACCCCATATCTTCCAAACCGCACTCACAGGATGCGGGGCTGCTGGTTATTCCTAGGGTCAACAAAAGCAACACGGGAGGTAGGACTTTTTCTACTTTTTTACTTTTTCGAAATTATGGAATGCTCTGCCTTTGTTTGTCAGGGACGCTGGGACCATTACAGTTTTCAAGCCAAGACTATCTGTTATTTAAATGGTTTGATCGTGGCAATTGTATGTGTGACATGCTATACAAATGTATTGTGGTTTCTTTTTTTTTCTTCTGTTATGTACTGTACAGTGCTTTGCGATACTTTTGTATAAAAAGCACTATATAAATGCAATAAATAAACTTTAGTTTAGCTATCTGTTATAAGTGATTATAAACAATAGTAAAAAAACAATGGCAAAATTATATAATTAGTCTTATTATTTCTAATAATTTTCTATAATCGTTAATAACATAATTAAAAACATGTTTATAATTGTTTATAATCAATTATAACTGATACCTAAACTAAAGTGTTACCAACAATATTAGACAATTATTAATAACAGTGTTTAGCAAGACAACAGCAAGTTTACATGACAGTTTACAGTATAAATGTGTTCTTGTTTTTGTTATAAACTGTTATGTTGAACAGCCTATACATTCATAAATTGTTGTTCTTTTAAACCCGAAATCTAAGCCAAGAAAAGCAGGCATTCAGTGTAAGATGTATAATGCAAAGTAAATTCTAAATTAATTTAAATATGTTAGATTGATATGTTCAGTTATTGTACATTATGATTTTCAATGAACCTCAATCTTCTAAAATTAAGCTCCAACTAGAGCATTAAACCTGTTGAACTGTACACTAATTATACAGTTCAGAGATAAAAGAAGATGGATTCAAGTGGCAAACATGGTCGGGAATGGAAAAGCAACAGAGGCTGGTTCATTTCTCAGTCTTTGCATTATGCTCACCACATGAGAAGTCTAAATGAACTAATGGCTAATGTGAAAGCTATCAATAGTACAACAGCTCTTTTGCTTTCTGTACAGATACATTTTGGATAACGCTTTCTTACAGGACATGGCCACAAAAGACCAAATGTAGATTGATCTATACAAATGCATCTTCCGACGCCTTGAACCCCTGCGGGTCTATCAAAAGCGAGCCTTAGTGATTGCTTTTCTTAACACTGTCCTTTTTGGTATGTAAGAAATGTGAATTATTTTATCAGCACTGTATGGACGGTAAAAAAGCCTTACAGTGCCCGTAAGGGATATTTATTTATTAGCACGTCATTTCTTTTAAAGTGTATAGCAGCATAAATCAATCTGTGATCAACCTGAAATTGACCTTTTCTTTCAAAAGTGGCTTTGCCCTTCTTTGTCCCCTTTTAATTCCAATGTAGGTCATTTTATGTTCATTACCAGAAATGTACAATCCCTAATGTAGTTTTGAGAAAAGGAAAAAAAACAAGGAAATTCTAAAGAAAACGAGACAAAGACTTATAGATTAAATCCAATAATAGAGACAGGATAACTCAAAATTGATCTGGGAAGCATGATGTTAACATTTTCAGTCACATTTAGAAATGTTGCCCGAGATCATATTGATCCATGTCATATCCAACTTTCAACTATTATTGTAGACAGAGGACTTATTTAATCCAAGCTGAAGGACTCACGGTCTCATGTCTTGAAAAGACAGACAAACTGATTCATCTCACTTGCCTTTCCATTGTCAAAGCAAGAGTCACATTCATGTGACAGTTTTCAGCAAGGTGGATGCAGCATAAGAAATGCTTGGCAGAATATTGACCTAGCTTAATAAGATTTCAGGTATTAGAACATTTCTGGAGAAGCTCATTCTTCAAGCCCTGTTTGTTAAGACAGATTAATACAACCAGCTCTGCCATGCACATTCTGAAGATCAATGATCTATCTCATCAAATATAGGTACATTTTCAAATTACCAATTACAAAAGTTATTACCTTCAGTAAGATGTGAATTCAGGTCAGTGGCATCTTTCAATAACAAATGCGTTTTTGTTTGTTTTCTTTTTCACATAAAACAAATCTAGTAGTCAAAGGAATCCTAAAATCACCACTAGCAAACTTAATATAGTGTTGTGGAACATTGTTGCTTAAAACATAATGTTTCATACTGCTGTAATATGGACTAATGTGTATATCAACTTGAACTGTACAGTATCCTATCAGGTAGTTAGATGACTATAAAATTACAAAATGCATACTGTTTAGTGTCAGGTATGCCTCCTTCCTTTAGTCCCTGAAGACCATTATAAAACGGTGTATGTTAGCACAGTGCAGTTATTTTTTTTGAACAGCAATGGAAACAGACCACACTGATTTGTCTGTCTAAATTCTGGCTTGTGTAATTTGCTTTCTCTGAAAGCTGGGAGCTACTGTTAACAGTTGATTTAAAAAACGGAAACATTATTACAGTACATTTAAGAGCACAAGTTTAAACAGGGACTATGTTTTTGTGTACACACAAGTCATATGCCTGCAAACAAAAAAGCAAACAAACAAACAAAAAAAAAGCTGACATAGTCAGCAAGTTCATGTGGAACTTGAACTGGAGCCACATGTAATCTAATCTAACTCTCTCACTTCTGTGTATTTTACACTGCTGGCTGTCGGCTTGCTCAATGTGTTCAGAGACTGCTTAGCTGTTCAGTTTGCCTGCAGCAGCACTGGTCACAACAATACACAGAACTAGTCCTTCATGCCATTCATTAATGAGCAACGATTCTTCTTGTGTCATTAACTGACAGTGGTTTATAACTACTAAGAATGGGCTGGTTTCTCAAGGATTACTACTCAAGTGCAACACCATAATGCAATCTTTTGGTTTTTTTTACCTTTTCCCAGCTATATAAGATAAAAATCTCAGTCCAAAGTAATATGCAAAAACCTAAATAAAAAATCTAATCGTAATAAAGCAAAAACTTACTTAGTTGAGACATGGGTACATCTGTGTGTAGGCTCCTACCTTTGAAATTGTGTTTTTGTGCCAGTGTTGGGACAACAGGTTTATAAGACTGGCCTGTAGCTCGACACATTGCCTGCACCCAAATGTTTCGGTCTTGGTCGTCATCGCTGGCAAAAACCACTGTATCCCCTTCTTTCACTGCATTGAAAAATGCTCGACCACCTGTAAGACCTTCAGAATTGAAAAGTTAACTTTTTAAGCATACCAAAGAAAAAAGAAAGTCTTATTAAGAGTGAAGTATTTTTAAGTCAAATTGTTCCTTCTGTCCATTACTGGCCCATTGAGAACAAAATATATATTTTTAATTAGGGCATATTTTCATCTATACAGTCAATTAATGGAGCATTGAAATAATGTAACATTTTCACTCCCTTAAGATTATTATCACTATATATCTATCTATATATATATATATATATATATATATATATATATATATATATATATATATATATATATATATATATACACACTATACATGGACTGCAAGTCAAATTTTCTTTTGAATGTAATTAAAATATATAACACTATATGGTGTTATACTGATATTGGTACCTGGTTGGGGGTCTGTATAATCCACAGTATATCCTTCCAACTGCATTAGCTCCTGAGGTTCAGATTTCTTCTCTCTGTAACTGCACATGGCGAAGGTGTACTGGCTAACCTGAACAAACAGCAAAAGAAAAAATCCACTGGATTTACAGCTTCTGGTGTCCCTCACACCGCAACTTAATAATCATGTATATATATATATATATATATATATATATATATATATATACAGTACTGTGCAAAAGTTTTAGGCAGGTGTGAAAAAATGCTGTAAAGTAAGAATGCTTTCAAAAATAGACATGTTAATAGATTATATTTATCAATTAACTAAATGCAAAGTGAGTGAACAGAAGAAAAATCTAAATCAAATCCATATTTGGTGTGACCACCCTTTGCCTTCAAAACAACATCAAGCATCAATTCTTCTAGGTACACTTGCACACAGTTTTTGAAGGAACTCGGCAGGTAGGTTGGCCCAAACATCTTGGAGAACTAACCACAGTTCTTCTGTGGATTTAGGCAGCCTCAGTTGCTTCTCTCTCTTCATGTAATCCAAGACAGACTCGATGATGTTGAGATCAGGGCTCTGTGGGGGCCATACCATCACTTCCAGGACTCCTTGTTCTTCTTTATGCTGAAGATAGTTCTTAATGACTTTCGCTGTATGTTTGGGGTCGTTGTCATGCTGCAGAATAAATTTGGGGCCAATCAGATGCCTCCCTGATGGTATTGCATGATGGATAAGTATCTGCCTGTACTTCTCAGCATTGAGGAGACCATTAATTCTGACCAAATCCCCAACTCCATTTACAGAAATGCAGCCCCAAACTTGCAAGGAACCTCCACCATGCTTCACTGTTGCCTGCAGACACTCATTCGTGTACCGCTCTCCAGCCCTTCGGCTAACAAACTGCCTTCTGCTACAGCCAAATATTTCATATTTTGACTCATCAGTCCAGAGCACCTGCTGCCATTTTTCTGCACCCCAGTTCCTGTGTTTTCGTGCATAGTTGAGTCGCTTGGCCTTGTTTCCACGTCCGGAGGTATGGCTTTTGGCCGCAAGTCTTCCATGAAGGCCACTTCTGACCAGACTTCTCCGGACAGTAGATGGGTGTACCAGGGTCCCACTGTTTTCTGCCAGTTCTGAGCTGATGGCACTGCTGGACATCTTCCGATTGCGAAGGGAAGTAAGCATGATGTGTCTTTCATCTGCTGCAGTAAGTTTCCTTGGCCGACCACCGCGTCTCACGGTCCTCAACGTTGCCCGTTTCTTTGTGCTTCTTCAAAAGAGCTTGGACAGCACATCTGGAAACCCCTGTCTGCCTTGAAATTTCTGCCTGGGAGAGACCTTGCTGATGCAGTATAACTACCTTGTGTCTTGTTGCTGTGCTCAGTCTTGCCATGGTGTATGACTTTTGACAGTAAACTGTCTTCAGCAACCTCACCTTGTTAGCTGAGTTTGGCTGTTCCTCACCCAGTTTTATTCCTCCTACACAGGGGATGATTGTTAATCATCAGTTAATGATTGTGTTTCAACATACATATTGAATTGATGATCATTAGCACCTGTTTGGTATAATTGTTTAATCATACACCTGACTATATGCCTACAAAATCCCTGGCTTTGTGCAAGTGTACCTAGAAGAACTGATGCTGTTTTGAAGGCAAAGGGTGGTCACAACAAATATGGATTTGATTTAGATTTTTCTTCTGTTCACTCACTTTGCATTTAGTTAATTGATAAATATAATCTATTAACGTGTCTATTTTTGAAAGCATTCTTACTTTATAGCATTTTTTCACACCTGCCTAAAACTTTTGCACAGTACTGTATATATATATATATATATATATATATATATATATATATATATATATATATATATATATATATATATATATATATGATTAATTAAGACAAATAAAGAAATTACAGAAAGTAACCAAGCAGCACATTTCCCTATGCAAAAGGGTCAAATTCTTTACCTGAACAAGTACAAAATATCTCCTTTTCCAGCGCTTCCAAACCTTCTGACCAAGTGCATAAAGGTACCTAACAGAAAACAGAATAAAGAGATGTATAGATTACTTTATTTATTTAGATGCATTAGTATGTGAATGTTCTTTAATGGGTTTGTTGGATTTTAAACATACATGACCAACAAGCCACTGCGTTTCAAGGTGAATAAATACATGTGATGCAATACAGAAAATGCCTGAGAAAGAATTAGTAATTACGATATTTTAGATTGATATTTTCTTAAAATTACAACTATTTATTAGACAGTTTTACATACTGACACTGTTGAATTATAAGATTATTCCACTGATGGTTTACAATTTGTAATTCTTTATTCAAGTTACCAAATTATCATTAAGTTCCAATCTCATTTAATTAGTCAGAATATTAAACCACTCATGAGGAGGGGTCACCGCGAAATTCACCTCTTTTAGGAGCCAATGCATACCGGACAAGTACAGAGACAGAAAAAAAGAAACCTTGTTCCTTCTGTAGATAGCCTTTTTTTATTCCTTCGCCGTCCTACTTACCTCTTTAGACAACCTCCTTAGACAAATAACATTTAGCTTCAGAATCACACATTAAACGAAAGGCTACTACAGAGGCTGCTGAACAGAACGTAAAATAAACAGCTTTCAGAAAACAAACTGGAAAGTCAGCGCAGATAAAAAGTATTCCTGTTGGTTGTAGCCAAGTTAAATCAGTACTACAAGTACGATCTAGTACAGCCACCTCGCTTCCAACAACCTGCTGCTTATTAAACGCAGTTGAATTTTAGACCCAAATAGCCACGTTTTCTTTGTTTTGACTCGGTACTAATAAAATAAATTATTGGATGGGACAAATAACATGACAACGAACGTGCTGCATATATTGCCTTTATTAAAGTATGCCAGATGCTCTTGGGGCAAACAAGTTTTGGGGCTGTTTCTAATCAATTTCCACATCTGTATAACTTGGCAAAGCTTTGCCTTACACTTACAACCAATTCAGTGGATGCGGAACATGCAGTCTCAATGTATGGGCAAGTCCACACCAGACAGAGAATGTCAGCAGCAACTGCAAGGGGATGTGTGCATGCTTGCCTTTAACAAATAAGCAAGTACCACAATTTTTAGCCTTTATTGTGCTCTGAAATACTGTCTACTTAGGTTTATTTAATGCTTAAACAGGTCAGTGAAATGTCAGCGAAATACTAATTTTATTCCACAAGCTACCCGTGAAAAATATGTAAATTTACAGAGATTTAAGTCGACCCCTACTCATGAGTAATTTGCTGTAAATGTTTTGCAGAATTTGATTTAGTTTTACTGTTTTTAGCTGTTTTTTTGTTTTTGTGATACACGCCACCAGTTTTGAAGTATAACAATAATTGTTGCTTAAAAGCAGTCAATCAGTCTACAAATATTCCTGCATGTAATAATTGTAGTCCAATTACCCATCAGTAAAACATAAAGCAAATGCTTAACCATAACATGGGTTATTAACATTTCTTGACGTAGAAGTGTCATATATTTTTTAAACACCTTTAAATTGAAAAAATATAAGACATACAAGTACAATTGAATTGAATGTTTGTATAGAAGGTATATCTGTACTTTAGCATTCTCAAACCCTTTTCTCATTTAGTGATTTATTCGTTTGTTGTTGTTGTTGTTGTTGTTGTTGTTGTTGTTGTTGTTTTTAATGAGAACTGCAGTATGCTAAATGTATACAGTACCCTAGAATAAGGAATCTTTTTGCTATAATTTTTTTTTTTTATTTTTTTATGGAGAGTAATACCAGCATGAATTTGATAAGTAAACAACAGGCTCTAAAGACCCTAATGAAGAGACAGCATCCAGGCTGTCCCCTTAATGCAGGCTGTTTATATCAGCAATACCACTGGTGTTACACAGGATTAAGTAACAAAGAAATTAGCACCATTTACACGAAGCCAGGAATTAACAGTGAAGTACTGCCTTATGTCACAAGGATTTACAAAACACTATAAACACAGCAAGTTAATCCTGCAGTTTAAATCTGCACCCAAGTGTTATCTCAAATGGGGTTAGATTTCCATCAGATTAATACCTCAGGTCATGTAAACTAACACCATGGCAGCACTTGTCTCAGTTATGATACAGTATGCATTAGGGGTGCATTAACACGATCGTATGCTTTTACTGTCACCTTTTTAAGCTTAAAAAAACATATACATATTGTATGTTTGCCAAGCGTTTTGTTTTTTATAATACAACTAATAAATATATCATTAACAAAAGAACTGACCGTAATTATGATGAGCTAACCTCTATCCAGTACCAATTTTATAGCAAGAGACCACTGTTGAATTCAGGGTTTTGTGGCAGCTCTACTGCGTCTTAAAAGGTGTGATTCGCATTATTATTATGATTTACTGCTAGCTTTTTCAATTAAGCAAGTCTGGGATGAAGACGACTTGAAAACACTGTTATCCCAATGAATGAACAAAAGCTGAAATGTCAATAGACCATCTAGCTAAACATCCATTGCAACCCAAGCTACAATTTTCAAAAAAGTACTTTGGGTCTCATATCATGCTGCAGTATAAACATCCACTGCCAACAGAAAAGGCAGGCACAGTTCAAAGTCTTATTTCACTCTTAAATCATGCTAATGAATACATGAAAAACATAATGGTCTACTCATTATCAACTATTCATTGTGCTCAGGAGAAGAGGGGATGGGGGTTCTCAATGCTTTTCACAACTCCCTAAACAACATCCTTCTTTACAATCTGAGGAATGAGGCAATCTATGGCTTGAGCTAGAAATCATCTGTTCTTGCAAATCAAGCAATAAGAAATATGCATGGGGGGAAGAAATCAATATATAGTGAGCGTTTTTTTTTTTTAAATTTTACAGGGAGCACAGGGTTTCCTTAAAGAAAAACTCTCAGTCAAGGTTGAAAGAGCAATTAATGCAGTCTTAGAAATCTGGGCCATTCTGATCGAGTTCGGTTACCATGTGGCAGAAGTAATCATCCACTTGTGAAAATGATTTTCAGTTCATTCTCAAACACCTTTCAGACACTCATGATCCCATTTAACTGACAACAATACAGGCTATCTGTGGGCATCATAGCAATGGATGTGAAAACCAGTAGGACAGAATGCCCACGGGCACTTTCAGTCATCACTGGACATTCTGTGCTTGCTGCATAAAATAAGTCCTTCTTTTATTCACTCTCCACAAGATAAAGCCATTTTTCCCCTTCTTCAAAGATAAGAGACACATCCAAATCAACACAACAATATGGACAGGATCATCAACCCCTTACAATGCATCATTAAAATGTATATTCTTCTTGTTGTTTTTTGCTTTGTTTTGTTTCCATGACATTAAACCATTCCTTGCAAAAGGTGCATTGGGGACATTTACATGTACTCATGTGTTTTTTTGTTGTTTTTTTTTGTTTCAGAACCACATGTGCGTTGTTGAGTACATTAGCTTTAAAATACAGCCACTATTAAAATAATTTAAACAGGCAGGTCATTCCATATGAAATCAATCACCAAAAACCTCGACCTCCTTTGATTTGTGATAAAAAAAAAAAATTCCATGCATGTTTGCCTTTGGGAGAGGCTTTGGGTATATTTTAGGCATGAGTGACATCCCGTTCATGAGATACAGCTCATCAAAGTTGACCCATTTTGGACCCCCCCATGCAACCTTTCCATGGTCATAACTTCCTCCATAAATGACACAGAATGGTAGTTTAGGTGTCGTTTTAAAGTGTTCGGATAGCACTATCTTCTCATTCTATGGAAGGTTCTGTTAAGTGTAAGAAAACAAAAGTTTTATGATTCTGAGACCCTTGACCTCACCAAGGTCAAATCACGTAACCTTGGATTTTTGTCAGTGTTTGACAGATTATAGCCTAGACCCTTATCGACATTTCCTGCAAGTTTTGTTTTGTGCCTGCCGTTGGTTGAGGCACAGCACAGAGTTCAATGCAGAGTGTCACGTGAATCTTCTAAGTGAAGCAATTACACACCTAATACAATTAAACAATAATATTTAGTTGTAATCGAGTATACTTACCTGTTAAATTGAAGCTGCACTGAACTAGTGCAGCTGTAACAGATTCATGTTAAATTAACCAATTTGGCCTATTAACACATGTGACTTAAGTGTAGCACAGGTGAATTAAATACAGATCAATACTGAAATTTGCCCTTTATAAAGTGAAAAAAAAACCAACAACTATAACTCAACTAAGGTGTGTCCTTAAACATGATACTCTTCCAAAAAACATCAGTTTAACATTCTTGACATTGATATTGAAAACATTTTGTTGCATTAAATGTACTTCCAATGACTTTCTTGGCATTGGAAGCATTTGCAAAGCATTGTGGAGTGTGCTGCACTAAAGGTCGAACCTTAACAAAGAAGCAGATCAAGGACCACCAGAAGCTGAACTTTGTGTATGGCCAGAAGTTATGTTACCCTTGTATGAAGTTGCTAGCCCATCGTCCTGCTGACCAAGACCAAACATCATCTTCAACACAAACTGACCCCAAGGAGTCTAATTCCAGAGAATCCAGTCCTCATGTTGTTCAAGACAAACAACCTGAAAGCAATGACATTTTTGAAGCTGAAAAGGAACATGAGATTTCACAAACAAACAGCCATGGAGGCAATACAAGAATCTCCACAGAAGAGAAGGAAATTGTCACAAAAGGTCTATGCAGCTCAGAAGGTAAAGAAGGTCGGAGAAGCAATGAAGAGAAAGCTAAGCAAGGTTTTCCCACAAACAGAAGTGGACGACCGTGAAACAATCAAGGAGCAGGCTCAGGCATATCAAGAGATGATGGCCCAGCTGCAGGAAAAATGTAATTCAAATATCAGTCGAAGTCAGCAAGTTCATATTTTGCCAGCTGTACCAATGTCTTGGTCTATACGGAGGACTGCTGCTGAGTTTGGTGCTACCTACCACATGTCCAGGACAGCCAAGGCTTTACAGGAAGAGAAGTGATACTTATCGGATCCAAATCCAAAACTTGGGGGGAGATCGCTAACAGAGGAGATTGCTCAAATGGTAAAATTGTTCTACAAGAGGGAAGATGTTTGTTGACTCATGGCTGGAAAGAAAGATTGTTTCTGTTTACAATAAAGAGTTGGGAAGGAGGGAGCACCAACAAAAACAGCTTGGTCTCTGCAATCTTTCACAGGCCTATCGTTTCTTCAAATTACAGCAAAATGACATTAGGATTGGATTCTAGAAATTTGCAGAGCTGAAACCAAAGGAGGGTGTATTGACAGGCAGTAGCGGTACACATGCTGTGTGTGTCTGCACAACACACCAGAATGCAAAGCTGATGTTCATTTGTTCTAAGCTTCCACAACTGAGTGCCAGTACCAGAAGTGCCTCTGAATCAAAGTCGGCATTGCTTATCGTATCTCATGTGTTCCCCACCTAACGTTGATTGCCCCTTAGGAAAGTGTGAAAATTGTCCATCACTTGAAGATTTCAAGAGTCATCTACAAATGATCTTTCAAGATTGCCTGGTGAATGCAGTGGAGTATCGGAAGTGGACTACAACAGACAGATCTACCCTTCAGACAATCAATTAACCTGTTGATCAGTTCATAGAGACTTTCACAAGCCATTGCCAATGTCTTCGTCGACATGATTTCATCGCAAAGATGCAGACTGCCTATTATCAACAGCTGTGGGATGAACTCCTTCAAGAAAATGAATTCCTAGTTGTTGGTGATTTTGCAGATAACTTCACTTTTGTCGTGCAAGATGAAGAACAATCACACCATTGGCACAACTTTCAGGCAACCATACATTCCTTTGTTTGCCATTGGCGAGACAAAGATAGGAATTATCAGCACATCTCATATGTTGCAATATCAGAATGCATGACTCATGACACAGTCAATGTTCATCTCTTTCAAAAGCATCTTTTGAGGTTCTTGGAGAACAAATCTGGGAGGTGCCCGAGAGTCACTGGTGGCTCGGGCTGGTGGTGTCTGCTGATCAGAAGAAACGGGACGCTGAAATTAACTTCCTGCACCCGAATGGACCAGCACGATCATTCTGTTTCCCATGCCATCCACATCAATTTATTGTAGATATGGGGGATGTGCTGACATCAGTGGAGCCAACAACTGAAACAGGAAGGACATACACCCTGAGACACAAGGAGATGGCCAAAGCATCAAAAGCCTTGACAGAGTGGCTACGAAGGAACAGGGCGACTTAAGCATAGGTGAGTGGTAAATTGTGTTGCATGCAGAAATATAATGACAGAGACCTTGTGACAGGATGGCTTGCAGTGGTGAGGTGTGGTGACGTCACGGACCAGGAAGTAACTGAATCAAAACAATGGATGGGCGGGTGAAGCTGAATGCTATGGCACTCAGCTGGATTTATTAAATAAACAAACCAAAAAAACAAAAGATTTAAACAACAACAAAACACAAAACAAAAAGGAGCAATGGCCAAACATACAGAAACAAGTATATTTTTAAATATAGCAATTGTTCTTTTTATATTCTCCTCGCTCTCTCTCCGCTCTCCCGTACTCTCCTCTCTAGACTCTACACTCCAACCTTCAGCACGGACAGCTGCAGGTTCTTATACTCTGGCCGAGGGGTTAACTAGCTGTTAATTATCTTATTACCCCTCGGCCACAGTCTGCACGCGTTTGGTAAGGATGTGTGACTGTCAGCTAGTTAAATAATCAGTAGCTGATCAGTCACGCATCCTCACAGGGTTTTTAAATTGTAAATAATAACAAAAGACGGTGCGCTTTTATCCGCGCCGCAAACAAATACAAATAATAATAAATAAATACATAGGGGCGGGACAATCCGCCATAGACCTGAAAATGAAATATCTACATTTCCACCACTTCTAACAATGTTTTCTTTACCAGGCTCAGTGATTCATTGGATTTGAACAGTGGTAATTATAGTTCCTGGAGAAGCATCACTTAAAATACCAAACATGCGCTGACAGAAGTACCACTGGTGGGGACAAATTTAAATGTGCACAATTCAGTATTGATTTAATCCACCTGTATTTGTTTGTTTTAGCCAATTTTGTAAATAGGGCACATTGGTTAATTCATTAATATATTAATAGCTAGTACAGCCGCACCAGTTCACTGCAGCTTCAATTTAACAGGAGAGGAGAGTATACTCACTTGCAAATACATATTTTTGTTTAATTGTATTAGGTGAGTAATCGCTTCACTTAGAAGATTCACCTGACCCTGCAATCAACTCTGTGTTGTGCCTCAACCAATGGCAGGCACAAAATTAAACTTGCAGGAAATGTAGATAAGGGTCTAGGCTACAATCTATCAAGAACTGACAAAAATCCATGGTTACGTGATTTGATCTGGGTGAGGTCAAAGTCACAGATTCATCCAACCTTTTTTATCTTGTATTTTTTATATAATTAGTAGATAGTCCTATTTGTGAGCTTTAAAACGACACCAACACCAGCTTTCTATGTCAATTATGGAGGAAGTTATGACCATGTAAAGGTAGGGAGGGTGTCCAAATCAGGTCAGGCTTTGATGACCTGTATCTCATGAACGGGAGGTCACTCGGGCCTACAATTCACAGTGTAACCATTTCTTCCAAAGACAATATGTGCAAAAGTTGATCAAAATCAGAGGAAGTCAAGTGAAAAACGGCATTTTTATTGATTTCATATGGAATGACCCAGGCCTCTTTAATGACAACTAACTGTGCAAGTGAGCTCATAAAGTGATTTGAATGCCAATGCTATTAAGAACCATCGCACTTCAGATCAAATGAATAGACCCCTCAAACTGTATTTAATATCAGATTAAAATATGAAGTACCATATAAACATATTGTAATTCGGAATTTATAGCATAACAGTTTCCAAATACATAACCAAACTGATGAAACTTTGATTAAAGCTAAATGTTTGTCTTAATTTTAAGTGTTAGCAATTTGAGATATGCATGTCGTGTCAGCTACATAACTACTTAATTAAGAGAGACATATAGTAATAGATTTTCTGTAATATAGAAGTGCACGCATTTCGGTGACAGCTTGGAAACCTTACCAACTACAGATGACACTGTGAAATTGATTATGTGAATAACTTCTTCTAGTATAGTAGCAGAAAGAAAATGACAATTTAGTCGTGAGCGAAATTAGAATTACTGCTGTAGTTTAGCAGGTGGTTCCAATAGTTGCAACAGTGCCCTCTTTTGGAAATCTTAAATCATATACGTACATTTTCCTACTGGAATAAAAACAAACAAAAAAAAACTGTTATAAAACTGGCAAGAAACTAGTCACAACAATAACTTAACGGCTCCTTCCTGTTTCTTCATTTATACTAATTGCCTTTGCAAAGCACTGTATAAGACCATATTGTTATATTAAATATATAACAGTTTTATACTGAATAAGGGAATAAATAGACCAATGGTATGACAGTATATATTTATTTAGTATAAACGTAGATGAGTTATAGCCTGGAATTAGCCAGGGGACTAAATCAGAATTTAAAAAAAAAATATTGTGTGCAATACTTTGCGTGTTCTACTGAACTAATAACTACAAATCGCTGCTGTTTCGTGAAATAATTTTTCAATTTTATAGTGTCTTTAAATGGAACTCTGTTTACTAGCAATATAGCAATATACAATTCCACCAGAAATGTGTCAGACTTCCAATTAAGGAATATTAGAAACTTTGTTATTATGAGTGATGTAGTGATAGCCTTCTTTATTTTGTTTATGGCATTCTTTTTTTTTGTATTTAAAGGAATTTGTTACTTATAATAACCTGTCCCAATTAATAGAAATGTGTGTTATCATCTCGTAACAGATTGACTCAATTAAGAGAGACACACTGCCATTCCAGTTCTGTTGTCAGTCTTTTTCATTTTCATTTAAACTAGGAGGCTAGAAATCCCAAGTAGAAGGCATGGGGGTATGGGGGTCCTCCCCCAGCGTGGGTGCAAGTGGCAACCCCTCACCACCAAAAATTAATTACAGGGCTTTGCAGGGGTCTAAATCCTGCATATCCTGGGCCTAAATATGTGCCTTAATAGGGGGACCCAAAATTCAAAATAAGTGTATAACTTTGCTCATTTTTGTATTATTATTTTAGGCATTGAGATTTAAAGAGCAAGTAAAAGTTACTTGCATGTCTATGAAAAGTCATTACAAAATGTATGTATTTATATTAGAATTTTACAACCACAAACTTGTCTTAGCACACAGTAAATTTCAAAGTAAGTAAAGTCCACATATTTAAGCAAACTCTGTTTGGTTTTGCAATAATTACACACAGAAAAAAAGTGGTGAAAGAAAGACAGAACCAGACACCAATGAAACAGAGAAATTATATTTCAGGCACAAAAACAAACAATGTCACATTATATAGATACCATAATACCAAGTGAGACAGAAGAGAAACATGTGAAGCAATTTCTAAATGAAAGATAAGCAGTATTAATTGGAAGTCAATTTGAATACAGAAAAGGTAAGCCATGAGCTGTATTTTGTTTTCTATTTTTTCATGTATTCAGTTTTTTCCTTTGCATGTTATACAAAAAAACAAAAACAAGACACATTTTAAGTTTCAAAAAATACTCATGGAACCAACCAGTCCTTACATTTAGTTTTAGTTTTCTAAGATTCTGAGTATACATACTTTCCCATGGCGCCGTTTCTCATTAACTACCGAGTCCGAGAATTCACAAGTGTATTAATAAATAAATAATATATTTTTTAAAATGTGCTTGCGAGAACTGCGATTTTCGAACACTGTTGATTTTACAGTTTTCAGAAGTTAGTTTCTGTTACATTTTCTGTAAACATTAAATCGATTTCTACAGTAAGTTGTATTATTTATTTTCTTTCGTTTATATATATATATATATATATATATATATATATATATATATATATATATATATATATATATATATATATATATATAATGTTAACTGTTACTTGATTAAAATAAATACAAATAACAATAAATAATGCACTGGCATTTACTTGAACAACGTAGCTTGAAAGTAAAAGTCCAGTACATATATACCAAGCTATAGGTATATGAAATGGAAAAACATGGAAACTACTTCAAATGGAAAAGTGCAATGTTGAAACGGAAAATCACTTTGGTGTACAAATTACACATACAAATGATTTACTAACGTATTGTATACTCTATTTAAGACTTTCAACATTAATACTGTTGTAGCTCAATTTTGCCAAAATGTGTCGCCACAAGAGGAAATCAGAGATCGATGAGCCAACTATACAGCTGGTCAGTACTTTATAAGCATTAGATTTAGCGCGAAAATACCCTCCCTTCCCCCACCCTTGCTCTTGCCTAATATACAAAGAAAATATGGCTGTTTTGGGAAGACATCAAGAGGAGGAAGAGATTCGTACTGTACATACGTTTAAACACACATTTCCATTTTACTTGAACTTCTTAAAAATTGAATTTATAGTCTTCTAAAAATAAGTAACTTAAGTACCGTACCTATTTAAACATAGATAGATAATCACAGTATGTGCTTATGGGTTTTTGTGCGTGGTTATTTGTGTGGGGGTTAACTTTTTTTACCTGCATTTTGTGTCTAAACTGTCAATAATATTAGTTATCACAGTTTTACAGCAACTGATTATGCAGAAAAAGATCGGACCGGTACATCTTGTACCTCGTATAGGGATATTTTCTGTTTAATAAAGACTGAATCAGCAAAGTAAAGCACTTAAAAATAAAAGAATCAGTCAGTCATTAATCGTGCAATGCGAATATCGTTGAATTAATTGTATATGCTAGGTTTCAGATCCATCTTCTAAGTCAATGCATAATACATTTTAAAATGCTATAGCATATACTCACTGTATTTCGTACACTTCGAGTAAAAAAGACGATCTTACACAGAAAACGTAGGTGGTTTGTTTTAAAAAAAATGTTATACAATGTCATAACTCTGCTCTACGGTTACTGACTCAGGTATATGATTGTACATTTCGGTCTTCACCAACAACATCGCTTGTAAGCTCGAAACTGATTGGTCCATTCACGGTGTCCATGGAAACATAAGCCCAGAAACGAAATGTCCTCAGAGAAGGAATGTTTAACTCGATTTACATACGTAATACATTGTGGAAATTGCCGCTATTTTACTGTAACAAAATAAACATTTTGAATACTATTCATTGGAACATACGAGCACTATAAAAACGGTTACAAACCATACAAACTACAGATGAGTCTGTTCGTGGATAATAACATAAGGAACTTAAATCAGAATTACATTTAAATATTTGTCTGGCATTAAATACATTTCCCTTTAAATATACTGTATGTACAGTCTTGGCTACAGTACTTTTTACTCAATATGTTTCTTAAGAAAGCAGCAATTGTTTGCCAATTACATTCTCCGTACTAATATGTAATTCTTCCTTTTTCTTCACTTAAAACATTAATTACTCAAATGAAATGTTTAATTACTATATGTATTCAGGAATGTAGGCATAATGCCACTAAAAATCACAGACATCTGCAAATTCTTCACTACCTCGCCTCCTTCCCCACCCATACCCTATCCTCTGCTCATTCCCTCCCCATCAACCTCTGCAACCCCTACTACTCTACCCTCCTTCTCCTCCTTCTCACCCCTCTCAGACTCCGATCTCTGCTCCCTGCTCCAGAGCCATAAACCCAGCACGTGTGTTCTGGACCCCCTCACCACTCACCTCTTACAGGCTGCTGCCCCTGCTCTACTCCCTCTGGCTGTTTCCCCTCTGCCTTCAAATAAGCCTGCACCACCCCATCTTAAAACAAAAAAAACCCTCACTGGATCCCTCATCCCTCCAGAACTACCGTCCTGTCTCCCTTTTCCCATTCCTTTCTAAAACCCTCGAGCGAGTGGTACACCACCAGCTCTGCTTTCCTGTCAATACATTCTTTGCTCAACCCCCTCCAATCTGGTTTTCGCCCAGCACACTCCACGGATACTGCTCTGCTCTATCATGAACTCTCTACTCTCTGCTTGTGCCGCCTCCCTCTCCTCTGTCCTAATTCTCCTCGACCTCTGCTGCCTTTGACACAGTTGACCACTCTATTCTCCTGTCCTCCCTTGCTGACCTGGGACTCTCCGGCACTGCTCATGCCTGTTTCTCCTTCTACCTCTCCGAGCGAACGTACCGGATGTCCTGGCATGGCTCACCCTCCGCCACTTTCTCTCTTTCGATAGGTGTCCCCTAAGGCTCAGTCCTTGGACCCCTCCTGTTTTCTCTCTACACCCACTCCCTGGGTCCACCTCCGAATCTGACATTTCCTCCAGTATCTCTACCTGTCTCTCGGACATCTCCTCCTGGATGCACTCGCATCATCTCAAACTCAATCTCTCAAAATCAGATCTTCCCTCTCTTCCTCCCCCACTGCTGATCTCTATTCTGCTTGAATCTACCACCCTCTCTCCTTCCTCTTCCACCAAGAACCTTGGTGTCACCCTTGACCCCTCCCTCTCCTACTCTCGGCACATCTGTACTCAGGCACGCTACTGTCGCTTCTTCCTCAGAAAAATACGCAGAATTTGCCCCTTCCTCACCGACTACTCCACACAGCTCCTATTTCAGGCCAGCCTTCCTGCCTCTGCTACCCGTCCGCTCAGCTCATCCACAACTCCGCTGCTTGCCTTTATTATTATTTGTTTATTTAGCAGACGCCTTTATCCAAGGCGACTTACAGAGACTAGGGTGTGTGAACTATGCATCAGCTGCAGAGTCACTTAAAATACATCTCACCCGAAAGACGGAGCACAAGGAGGTTAAGTGATTTGCTCAGGGTCACACAAAGAGTCAGTGGCTGAGCTGGGATTTGAACCGGGGACCTCCTGGTTACAAGCCCTTTTCTTTAACCACTGGACCACACTGCCTTGTCTTCTTCCTTCCTCATTTCTCCCACGCTACACCACTCCTCCGATCTCTGCACTGGCTCTCTATCGCTGCTCGCATCCATTTCAAAACTCTTATACTCGCCTATAGCTGTCTTGACCTTTCTGCTCCCTCCTATTGCCAGACTATCATTTCTCCCTACTCCCCCGCTCGCCCCCTCTGCTCCTCCACCTCCACTAGCTGTACCCCCCCTCCGCTCCCTGCCTCCACAGCCCGCTCCTTCTCCACCCTTGCCCCTCAGTAGTGGAATGACCTACCCACGGATATCAGGACTGCTCAGTCCCTGACCACCTTCTGTGCACCTCCTCAAGACACACCTGTTCAGACAGCATCTGTAAACACTACAACTCCCAACCATACTGGACTATATGTCACCCAATTATACCAGTACTTGCATCAGCTTGTACTTGCACTGAACTGTTCCATACCTTGCCGCATTCAACTACTGCTCCTAACTATAACTACTTACCATATCTTGTATTTGATTTTACTCTTATAGGTAACCATATTCATGGTTTTTTGTAATTGCTCTTATTTGAAATCATTCTCATCCATTTATCATACTTACTACCTGTTCTTACTGGATTTTACTCATATAAGCAAATATTTACTGTAAGTTTTAACTGCTTTTAGTTGAACTTGTGCTTACTTATAATTTACTGTATTCTTTATTTTGCTCTTACTTGAATTTCATCTTATTGTACTTTCATAACTGCTCTTACCTGTATTATGATATTCTGTAAGGTGATATTTTATAATGTGGTATTTTATAATGCGGTACTTTATACTGCGATACTTTGTAACAATTGTAAGTCGCCCTGGATAAGTACTATGAAAAAGTAAATAAATATGAATTCTATATACACAAAATAAAAAATGTAAGTGAGACAGGCAGACAGACTTAATATAGTCTTTGAAACTGTGAAATAAGTGATTAATTCTGATGGAAACTGAGCTTGACAGGATACAAACAAGCACATCGGATGGCTCTGTCTTTCCTGGCCTTGTTACAGTAAATGAGCATATTGCATTTAAGTCTAATTGGTTGTCTTTGGTTAAAAATCCTTATGAGTTTCGCGTAACAGTCTGATCTGTAACATGACAGGGTAATGAACCATTTCTATATATAATCTTAACAGTCATTGCAGCAGTTATAGCTGTCAGTCTGTTGTACCTTCTCCATCTCTCATTTGCATTGACATACTATTGAAGCTCAAAATGGGGTTATTACTTGTTGATTCAGACCTGGCAATGAGAAAGTATGCCATGATACATGATATTATTAACTATATTATAATATTATAACTATTGCTTATGACAGTTTGCCTTACTGTTAAATTCAATATTGTAAAAACTGCAGTTAATACAACTGGCAAGTATTATCAAGGTCTTCTACTGACAGACAGTTTCATTAATCTATTATGTTAATTTATTTACCCAACCACCCAGTTTTTGGCCTGAAAAAGCTTTTTTTTTTTAAATAAATCAACAGATGTAATTGTTCAAATTTACACATATCTAAAGACAAGCTAGGTCCCATATGTTATGCAGCATCATTAAGTTGATGCAACTAACAAAATAATTATATACATCTAGAGATGGACATCAATTATCCTGCAGGAGTCCAATTTAATTGTATTGATGCAAGAGCAATTGAGATTTACAAGATACTTACTAACATTAAGAACTAGACCCTATTGTTTGTGAAGTATGCTCTGAATTAGAGTAAGCTTTTCAATTCACATATGCCCAGTTATCTTGGTGAGACAACCATTTCAGGCTTAGTAAATTAAAAGGGCATGTACTTTATGTATATCAAACATTCTGAGTTAATGGAACAAACAGTATTACAATGAAACGTCTGTCATGTTATAGGAATCTTTGTCTTCAATGGGGTATGAAAAAGAATTAACTTTTTTTTTTCTTTTACTAATAAATACTCTCATATATTCAGAAAGGACTAGCCGTGACAGATTGTCAGCCATTTAGATGAAGTAAAAGTGGCTGAAAAGGCATTCAATCACTCACAAAGTGCCTTTCCTTCACTATTAGGATCAACAGATGGCTGTTTTAGCAGGATCACTCAACCTTAAAATCTGGGAAAAGTGCATAGGGGTCTAAATTCCCACAGCAACTAGTTAAGCTAACATTTCAGGTTCCTGTGAAATTAAATAGAGCAGAGAATCCAAATGTCAGGTACAAAACTAACCAACGCTGTATAATGATTATGATTCTTGGGGGTTATATGTCTGTTAATTTTCATTTACAGAATAATATTATACTAAATATGCAGTACAGTCAGTTCATGTGATATCTTTAAAATTAATTAAATATTGATTTTAAAAGTCTTAATTACACTTAAGAGAAATGTCATTAACATTCACCCCCAGCCATGGCTGTGTGTACATCATTTTACAGTACCATGAATAAGTAAATCAATATGAATTCAATATCACAATACAAAATGTAGGTGTGACAGGCAGACAGACTTAATATAGTCCAGACTTTGACACATTTCTGCTAACAATATTAAGTTAGTATCATGACTATTGGATAAACAGTCTTGCATGGGTTGTTTATAGAAAACATTTTATTAAAATGTTTAAACTATTTTTGAACAGGGGTCTATTATCTATTTAGGGATATCAAAAACATTTGGTAAACAACAAGTGGGTTTAAAGGGCATTAAATGTTCCACCACCACTTAGTTGCCATTCCTATTAAATAGGTAACATTTTGGGGCATCACTGCTCTTGTTGGACAGATTTTTCAATTCAATCATTTACATATATTTGAATAGCAGGTAATTGTCTTTTTTTAGGATTCCAAAATATTTGGTAAGGAAGCAGTTCAACAAACGTAATTACATATACAATTAGGTCTATTAGGTACATTAAAGACATTTTGTCACCGAATTTTATAAGTGTATTCTAATATTACTACTTATGCCATTGAGTGTTTTATGCTTATGGCATGACCTCAAATTGAGCTCAGTTCATGCATGAAGAGGAGCGTGGACTGTTCTCATCAACAATCCAGCCCAATTATTTAAGGTCAGTGCAGAATGACATTATAATTAAAATTATATCCTCGGGCAATTAAAAATACGCATTCACCTCCTCCGGACTCCTCATACATGCAGATACTCCTGAGTAATGACATTCAAGCCAGTAAACAGCTCCGGCTGCTACTCTAAATCTTATTCCAGGAAAAACCCTTTAGCTCTCCTGTGCCCTAATTGTTTGGGATTAAGTTCCCCAGTCAGTCATTTTTATATGAATACAAATGGAGATTGGCGTAATGTGCAATAAGTCAATAAAGAAATAGGCAATGCTGCTTTATCAGGCCATCTCCAATAACGGGTTAGAAATAGACATGCAATGTGTTGTCCAATATGGCCTTTCTTCCTGTTTCTGTTGCTGTGAGATCATTGTAAAAATTAGCTGTGGCCTGCAATTTAAAATTTACAAAATACTAGATCTTGGTTTGCTCACAAAATGTTGACTTGATGTGGCATGTCAGACCAGAGTGTACACTATATATATATATATATATATATATATATATATATATATATATATATATATATATATATATATATATATATGGTGTGCATAATGATAAGAATTAGAACTCTTATTAGGATAAGACCCTTGGAACATAACTACATACTGAGCATCCGTCAGTAAAATCCCAGTATATTAAAATACTTCCAGTCTACTCAGATGAAAATGCAAAAGGTTGCAAAATATCTGTTTCAAATACTGCAAAGTTTGTCAACAAGCTAATAGTATGAGCCGTAAAATTAAGTTCCAGTTAACTGAGAGTGCAGCTGAACATTTTGGGCTACATTTACTATGCTTTTATTCCAAAAGCTAACTGAAACTAGAAATATATTTTTACTTACCATATGAATTGCTTTTCATTAGTTTTGAAAAAAAAAAATGTATTCACTTAGATAAAAGCGGAGCAAAACTTCACATTGGAGAATAAACATAATTGATCTGGTATTACAGGATAGACAATTGAATAACCTGCCAACAAATCTTAGCTTTTTAATTATTATTATTATTATTATTATTATTATTTTTTTCTAACCGTTTAAGATGCATTGCTTCCCTTTCGGTTTCATTCATTTCAGGTAGCTGTGGCTGTTCTTGACTGAAGTCACTAGGAGTATCAGAAGGTTAATTTAATTGAAAGGTTTCATTGACTGTTTCAATTTTTCTGATTCATGTTACCAGAAAGAACTTATTATTATTATTATTAGTTTATTTAGCAGACGCCTTTATCCAAGGTGACTTACAGAGACTAGGGTGTGTGAACTATGCATCAGCTGCAGAGTCACTTACAACTACGTCTCACCCGAAAGACGGAGCACAAGGAGGTTAAGTGACTTGCTCAGGGTCACACAATGAGTCAGTGGCTGAGGTGGGATTTGAACCGGGGACCTCCTGGTTACAAGGCCGTTTCCTTTAACCACTGGACCACACAGCCTCCTGTAACTTGTATGTTAAGAAAAGTGTTTCTTGCCCATGTAAAAAACAAAAGCCTGGCTTATAATAATGATATCTGAAGTAAAAATAAATAAATAAATAAATAAATAAATAAATAAATAAATAGCAAATGCTGTATAAGCTATTTCTGTGAGCAATTTGTTCAATTATCCAGTTGATATTTCCCGTAATAAACTGTCCGGTTATTACGGGAAACGCGCACTCATTAACACCAGCAACAGAGCACACACAACACCAGTGCGAACGAATAACCCACTGACATAGACCAAGTAAAGTAAGCTCCCAACAACAAGCAACTGTAGGACACCGGAGATATAAACAATACTGCATGGGGTAGTGTGTTATAAATGAGAATTCAATGCCAACCCTTGGGGTGGGATGCTTGGATAAATGTGGCATCTAACCCCTAGATTAGAATGCTTCCAGAATTATTTTTAAATTCACGTGTTGCTGTTATTTATTTTAGATTTTGTTTTTGATCTGAAGTTTCATACAACACTGCAAAGAAATGTTTTATTTAACTGGATTATTTTATTAATTTGCAGTGCCACCTGCTGGTTCTACTAGAAAATGCAAATGCATAATCCTTTTTTGTTCTTCTCAAAAACAGTTTAATTCCTCTCAAGATAGACACATTCCTTTAAATTAGGTAGAGTTAACTGCAGTCTTGACAATTATGTTCATTAAAAAGAAAACAACAGATCAACTTTCTCACTTTTCAGCGTGTAGTTTCCCATGCTGATGACAGAATCAAATACAGTACAGTTGTGACCCGATCAGGCCAGAACATTACAACAACAGATTTCTGGGGCTCTGAGCTCCCTACTGAACAACGGTTCAAAGAGAAAATGAAAGAATTATAAAGCATTTACCTTCACAAATAAATTTTTATGCACCTTTTTCAGAGCCAAAGAAATGTTTTCTTAGTTCAGTTCTAAAAATGGGATGACAACAACATGATATGGATACAAGATGTCAGTGTTCATAATGATAAGCACGATACATCTTATTACAAAGATAAGATGGTGTATCTTTTTTCATAATTCATGGAACATAACAGGCTCCCAGCTCCCTACAGATCAACGGTTAAATAAGAAAACAAAAGATCCACAATCTCATTCCATCCATCAAAACAGGGCATAGATGCTTATGGCATAAAGGCCAAGGAAGACACAGAAAACTGCTGTTCCAATGAGATGGGTCAAGTCACATATTTACTGTCTCCCTGCAAATATACAGGTGGGTCCTCCCAGGATCTGACTCATACTGACCATTGGTTCTGTTCCAGAGGGTCAGTGAACATGGGGTTACGGAGTTGATGCTACTGTACTTAAACACATTACTGCACCGCAGGAAAGTATAATGACAATGGGAAAGTAACATCAGAAATGAATATGATACAATGAAGCTGGAATCTCTATCAACGTAATTAAAATGTGATAGGGCATTCATTGAAGTGCTGTGCTTGAACTAGTATGCAGGGACATAAATAGAAAAAACTTAATTAAACCGTGTTGACCTTTCATACCGCTAAATGTTTTTGGCAGTTCATACAAATGCTGGTTCACTTTTTTATTTGAATCTTTAAAAAAATATTTATTGCGGTAAGGGCTTGTGACAGAGAGTGAGTGAATCCACGTCATAAATCTCCTTCCCGATCTGTGAGGGCGTTGTATAACAGGAACAGTGTGTCCTGGACTGGATGGGTTGGCAATTCACTCCAGGGAAAGTCAGAAATCAGCCATCCAGAAAGGGACTGGAGTCACAATACCAGAAGACATTACCAATATATATATATATATATATATATATATATACATGTATGCATCACTTAAGAACCATTTGGTTATCTATCACACTACACACTACTATCATGGTATAACATGTAAACAATTCACAATGCATCGTTACATTTGCCAGTTTAATACATGCAAACAGTGAAACACTTGCATTTGAAGCTTGTTATGATTCTACACATGACAGGTAGATGGCGCTAGTACACTTACTTTCAAGGTTTAGTTTCACACAAATGAAGATTTTTTTTAAAGTACACTCCTTTATCACACTACCTTCAGGACAGGCCTTTTATAGAAAGGTGCTCTGCTATTGCCTTTCTTCTACTATTTCTGTTTCCACCTGGCACTTTTGACTGAAACAATACAGACTGCAACACAATCTCCAGCCAAAACAAGCAAACTTAAACACATGAATGATCTTGATGGTACCCTGAAATAGAGAAGAATGACTATATGTGGGTTAACAGGGGAATGTAAAAAAATTAGAATCATAATCAAAGCACATTATCTGAACATCATATGAACCTAGATATCTGGTACTTGGCATTGTGTTTAGTACCAGTACATTCACCAAAATATGGTGACAAGTCATGTTATGAGAGCACAATAGTCAGCCTGGTAGCTTCTAAATATATACCTTCTAAAGAGATGTTTTTTGGGGGTATATTTTTTTGGCGTTTCATTATTTCCCATTTCACTGCTTTCCGGGTCTTCCTCAAACACCCATTAAAGTTATACGTATTAGTGGTATTACAGTAATACTGTACCATTATATGAGTGAGCATAAAAAAAACAAATGGGTGCATTATTGGTTTTCTTTATTATCTAAGTTACTAGTTAGTTATGATCTCTAAAATTGCTTTAAAAAGACAACATTTTTATAACATAGTTTAAGTTCTGCAATCTACTATTGATGATATTGATGTATGTTCGCCACCTAATATCAGGAACTGAATACCTCAAATTAAATACCGATATTGACTGTAATTGAAAATATCCTTTCATGTTATCTAAACTATTAGCACATGTGGCATTAACACCACACCTACTACAGGCTTTTTGTTGACATAGGGATTTGTGCAAATAACTGCTTAGGAACATATCAAATGGTCACGGTTTACTTTGAGGGACATGTTTGTAGTTTATGAGCTGTTAACAACTAGCTTAACATTATATTGCATTAAAAAAAAAACATTGTTCCTTTTTTGTTACTGGTTAGTTAATATACAGTCACCTATTTATTGATAAAAAAGAGGCTAAAACTGTTCTGCAAACATCAGATACCTACTGCTTGGGATTATATTTGCTTGAGGCACTTCTAAAGATGCCACTATAGTAAAAGTTAGCAAAGAAGGTTAGGTTTTATTTTATTTAATGTTTCTGTATTAGTTTATAAATAGGTTCAAAATACTGAACAACATTTTGTGACATGTTAGTTAGTGAGACAGACGTTAAGAGTTAATAAACTGTATGTTTATTTATTAAACTAAACAAAATACACAAAACAACCCCTGCCCCCCCACAAAGGAGCACTAGCTAGACTTTTACAAGTTCTAACTCATAAATCGGCCGGCTAAGCCATTTACCGATTTACCAAAACACCATAAGAGTATCAAATACCTTTCTTTTTTCCAGGTATGTATGTATGTATATGTATGAACCAGTGTTGGCTGATTTAAATCAAGCTGATTTAAATCAAGTTGATTTATATCACCGATTTGAATCATGATTTAAATCACTTGATTTAAATACTTTTTTTCATTTACTACTTATTTTATATAGTTTCTCAAGGAAAAGACATGAAAAGTATGTTGTAAAAACCTTTTATTTACACAAATATCTTAAACTCTTACTGTCTATAAAGCAAAACTCTTAGGGCTGTATTCTGATCACAGCGCAAATGAGAGTCAAAGTGAGAATGGTGCTTTCCCCCAATTCTGTGATGCAAAAATGGAGTGAAGACTTAAAAAAATACTGCACTGAAATGGTATTCTGAAGACATGTCTTGCCTGTTATAGAGCGCCTGCCACATCATTAACATATTTGCCGAAGCGATTCTGATGACAGTGCAATGGGGTCCAAAATAGACAACTGAGCACTGCGTTAAGACCCACTGGAACCAGGTTTATTTAGTGACGCAATCAGGAACTTTAACAATTTAACACACTATAAGAAGAAAAGTAGTCCTAAGTAGCAACTATGTGTGTTTGGACTGACACAGAAAGAGGAAATAAAAGAAAGAAAAGTAAAAGAAAAGACTGAGGATGACTGAGGGGTATTTTTCTCTGGCGTACAACATCACTAAATTCTTGTAGTTGACATATTGCAGTTCACATTTAGAGGATGCCACAATGATAAATAATTTGCTTTATTTATGTATACATTTAAGATTGAGTAATTTAGTTTGGTATGTAATTATTCACAAACCACCATTTCCAACATCCTTAAATTTACAGTTTGGAGGTACTGTAGAGCTACAACTATGGTACTAGAAAGAAAATTCCATAATTTAAAAAAAATGATTGAAATCAATTAAATCAGATTTTTTAAAAACAAAATAAACTAAAAAATCGCCAACCCTGGTATGCACATGCATATACCGAAGGTCGAGTAATTTATAAACTGTCACAGAAACCCAAGATGGAATTGGACAGTTCGGTTTTTTTTTTTTTTAAACGTAGTGTTTCAGTGCTGCACAGACGTTCTATGTCGTTATCCGTTTCTCCAGTTTCTCTGAGATACAAATGTACCAGCTGTATATCTTTTTTTAATGTATTCTTTTTGTTGATCATTAATGAACATTTATGTACTCTGGGTGTTGTCGAGTGATTGAAAATGTGACATTTTGTGATGGAATTGAAAGTGATGGTCTCAAGGAGTTGAAAAGTTCAAGTATATTTTCCTCTAGAGGAATTATCACTTTTTGACGTCACTACCGTGGTATTCTGCCTTTTTTTTCGATTGGCTCAGGATGCAAATATAGCCTTCATCCATGTAATATATATATATATATATATATATATATATATATATATATATATATATATATATATATATATATATATATATATATATATACACACACACACACACACACACACACATTAGAGCTCAACTGCTCCATCCAGCCTACAGTTTGTCAAAGTGAGAAAAGTTTAGTTTTCCCAGTTAAGTCACAAAGCCTCTGTACAACCTGGCAATAAGTTTGTCAAATTTCTCAAACAAATGTTTGTTCTGAAGAGGCCTAACACTGTACGTAGTTAGAATTGATTTGCACTGGCTCTGTATTGCATCATAGATTTCACACATTGTGCCTGCATTCCGATATTGCTATTGCTCACACGCTTGACATAAGCAGTAATATTTTTTTTTAACATAATTCACGTTTAAAAAAAAAAAAAAGTACCCGCAATGCTTCGTATTTGGTGGTTTGTCCATCCGTACAGCAAGCTTTATTCTGAGCTCTGAGTCCTGGCTGTTTTTTGGAACTATCATTTTGTGCAGCTCTGGAGACTTTGGGCTGTTTGGCGTTGGATACAGAACAACCTGTTAAAGGACAGAGAAATATCTATCAATATTTAAAGCTGTAAGCAAGATAGCCACTGGATGTCATGAATATGATATGGCAGATTGAGTGTGGCAGCTTGTCATTGTACGCTTGAATCAGAGCTGAGGCTAGGCTAATAAACCCACTAACTCCATCACATTCACTAGATGTGTTTATCACAGATTCGTTTATATTCTGACAAATGGGTGTTTTTCTATTATGAACAACACATTTTCCTCTGCTTTTTACTGAAAGCACAGTACTTTGTAATGGCGACAGTGAAGAAATGTCAGCAAAAATGACACGCAATTGGATAGACCCCAGGAATCTAAATCACACCCGACAGTGAGCATCCTTACCCAGTACAATGCTTAACAGAATGACAGATGGCACCTTTGTTAAATGAAAGCTATAATTACCTATTAATAGAAGACACTACATAGTACACCACGCAGTAATGAAAATTTAACAACTGCGAAATCTGTGTGAACGTGATTATTCCTCCTTTGCATCCGTCTGGTAATTAACATAAAGTTCAACAGCAAGTAACATTTTTTTCTTCTTCTAAATTGGTGAAGATGCCTCTGCTTGTGTGCAGTTCTACTGCTTACCTCACAATCTAAAGTGAAGTCATCCCACACACCACAGCCTAGAGGAAAACATATTGGACGCTTCTGAAACAGGTTTGCAGAGATTCTTATCAGTGCAATGTAAAAGCAATTTAAACCATGTTGGCTGCTGGTTGTCATATTTAACAATAAATTAAGTCTTCTTTCGTAGTCCAGGCCAAATTTGCATTCATTTTCTTTCGACATCTGTCTTGTACAATTGTAGTTACTTTGCAGGAATGTAAGATACAGCACTTATACAGTAATTATCTAGCCTTGTTGGATACAATAATTGCCTATATTAAGGTCACAGCATGGTTTTGCAGAAATGCAAGCAACAAAATAGCTAATGTGGTGTGTAGTGCTTATTGTAAATCATGTACTGTATGAGAACTTAAC
Source organism: Acipenser oxyrinchus oxyrinchus (assembly GCA_030684275.1). Taxonomy (NCBI): domain Eukaryota; kingdom Metazoa; phylum Chordata; class Actinopteri; order Acipenseriformes; family Acipenseridae; genus Acipenser; species Acipenser oxyrinchus. The sequence continues at coordinate 37,889,388 of CM060254.1, forward strand.
CATTAAGGGTTTGTCATCTTATCCGGTGTGTTTAAGCAGACATAATCGCTTAGCTTCGCATCATAGTCCACTCACCCAAACCGCACAAGAGGACATCTCTTATGACATTAAAAGACACCTCACACACAACACATTACCTAATATCGCACACCTTTAAAGGCTTCATACCTCAATCTAAAGGACATGAATAACGAATGGTGATCAGAAAGGAATATTAGGGGTGACCAAGACTATAAAATTCATAATAAATCAGATTCATGATTTAATTTAGTGATAAATAATGGTATAAGTAAATCACCCTTGGTTTACACTATTAGGGCTAATATAAAGTGAAAGGGCAGTGGTATATAGAAACACAGCAGTTCCGATCATTCAAACAGAACCCACAGAATTTTACATATATTTCTATGTGCATACAGTAACATGAATTTTGCATAATTAAGCCTAGGTTCTTGCACTAGTGTGCTGAAAGGAGCCCCTGGGGCAAAGCCTGGTGGAACCACCTCCATGTCGTAGGAGTACTAAAAAATCTGTTGGTATCGAGATATCTTTGTTTGGCTGAAGGCTTCTGCTGCCAGATCAAAGACATATGCTAACACATAAGCATTGCAAATAGTGATTACACAGAACTGTAGTGCCACTGGCCTACTATAATGACAGTTACCATGTAAAGCACATTCAGCTCCATTCTGTAAAGAAAGACACATCTCTCAGTTTTATTGTGGTTACGGAAGTAGGTCTCTAATAAGCATGTGCATTGCTGCACCACCAAGCTACAAATTTAAAAGACACTGATTAAGCTCTTATGAGTAAAGTGTGTGGGTGTTTTTTTTTTTTTATGAAATGGTAGCATCAGATAAAATGAAACACAAAAGTTAATGGCTATATCATTCTTCTGCTGTAAGAAGTAGATAACATGAATTTAATAATTTCAGCTATTGAGAAAGTAAAGTGGGAAACGTTAGTGAATTCCACATCAGCTCCTGTCCTCGACACAATTGCTCCCCTGCTGTCACTACAAGCATTTTTATTACAATGTGAGCAATCCACAAAAACCTTCAGATTTAACTTGAACATTTTTAACGAGCCAAGTGAAAAAAGACTGCAACGTAAATAAAGGTGGTCATTTAAAAGGAGTCCACTTGGTTTCATTCCGAAAAGCAGGTTATGTAAGTTATGGGTGCAGTTTTAGTAAACAATAAAACACAAAATGCCACAGCGAGCTGCTGGCCTTTATGCCTGAAAACAGACAAAATAAAGGTTAGATTTGGCTGCCAGTTGTAATGCACATCAAATGAAAAGATCCAGCAAACCCCTACCCTTCCAGTGAGAACTATAGGTCCCAGAGTTCCTCAGCTCTGCATAAAAAAATTACCTTTCCCAATTCTTTGTCTTCCAGGGCCAGGACCCCAGTACTTTCAGTGAAGAGTTTCACTTTGACAACAGGGAGAGGATGAGTGGTGGTGAAATCCCCTTGGGTCCCCCACCTGCAAAACAAGAACGTTCATTATGCTGTAGAATTGTGGTTGGGGGCTCAATAGGGAACTCGCAAGTTTGAGAGCGGATTCCGGATTCTCTTGGTTTGGTCATTTATTTTTCTGTTTGTAGTATTAAAAAAGGGAAGCTTCACAAGCTCACCATAAATACCTTTGACTGTGTCATCCTATGTATTCGATAAATGCTGTTCCCATTAATCCATGTCCTTGTTTTTAACGTTAAAGGAAGGGACATTACCAGTAGTGCTGCAAAGTGCTAGATAGTGATGAAGAGACAGCTTTACCCACACAATACCCGATTCCCCCCAAAAGTGTGATTATATACTGGCAAGCATTTAAATAATGTATCTTATTTGAATATTCTGAATCAAGGTCATATAAAACAAGAACTGTTCAAGACAACAAATATGGACTGCTGATGCTGGGCAGCAGTGTGGAGTAGTGGTTAGGGCCCTGGACTCTTGACCGGAGGGTTGTGGGTTCAATCCCAGGTAGGGGACACTGCTGCTGTACCCTTGAGCAAGGTACTTTACCTAGATTGCTCCAGTAAAAACCCAACTGTATAAATGGGTAATTGTATGTAAAAATAATGTGTAAAAAAAAAATAATGTAATTGTATGTAAAAATAATGTGATATATTGTAATAATTGTAAATCGCCCTGGATAAGGGCATCTGCTAAGAAATAAATAATAATAATAATTTTTGTGCCATTGTGTACTAATAAAGGATTAAATAAAACACACGCATCATACCATGAGCCAGACTCTGATACCATAATACAATTTACATACAGCATCACCAAAACAATGGGTTTTCTATTCAGAATCTTTCTGCTGCTTCTGAAATTCCCTGTTTAGTTTAACAATCAATTTCTATCATTAGCAGAAGAAATCCCAACTTATTCAGTCTTGTGCCAACTAGCTTAAACTGAACTCAGAACACTTGCATGATTATTGACATAATACTTAATTCAACATAACGCCATAAAAACAACTCAATAAAATCAAATCACATTCAATATGCAGCAAACATGCTTATGATAATAATTATTATACAATGGAAGTCTGCTACAAATGTTCAAGCTAGCTATAATTACTGGAAAGTAATTTTCCAATAATGGAAGAATTTTGTTACCACTTTTAAAAGCTGGAGCCCTGCGGTATATTTCAATGACATACAGTATATAAGGAGGTAAAACATTTCCAAAAACACTGACTGAAGTCTTGTTAACACAGTGAGTTCTTCAGTTGACTGGGTGGCTTGCATGTTCTATCGGTCTACATTATTTTAGTTTTAAACAGCTTTAACATAAGGATACAACTGTGCCCCTCAGCAGTATAAACATACAGTCTCATTGCTTACCAGTTGGAAGATGGTTTCTCTTTCCACACTAAATGCTACACTTACCATAAAAGGGCTAGTTACAGGTGCACATAATCTGGACCATACAAATAGACAACCAAATAGACAACCAATACCAGGTCAGTGCTAATTATAATGTACGGACAGGTTGAAATATTGCTACAATTAATTAAAAAAAAAAAAAAAAAAAAAAAAATTTGTATTTATTTGTGTGACAAGAAAATGGTATTTCAGAATTTTCCTTTCGAGCACTGCTCTATATAGGGTGAAGGTTACTAAATAATGATTTACTCTGTATGCTGCCTTGGATGGCTCCTGAATGTAACAGCAGGACTAAATCTGCCCAGTTCCAACTCTTCAAAGCACTTTAAGATCTGATGTGAAAACACAGCTTGAAATGCCATAAAATATTAACCGTTTCACTGTTATGCACGACTCAAATTCATATTCTGACAAAAACAAATTCACTGAGAAAAATGAAAACTGAAATCATTTTGGGAGACATTTCCAGTTATATTTCTCTGTCTCATCAATGGAATAACCAATTCTATTCATCCCGGTGTCCTTTAAAACCTTGTTATCTTATTGGGTTCATATCAATAGTTCTGCTACAAATGGGTTTCAAATCAGAAAACACCCATGTGCTGCAGTCCTTTCTGATTTGCAAATTTGATTAAATTACCTGTTTCAACCACAGGGGGCAGGATTCATACAGTACCAAGACAAATGACTTGTCATTCAACTAAAGCATATGCTCTGGAGTCGAGAGGTAAGTAAGTGTCATATGCTGATGTCAATATTTTTAACTCATCAGCCACTAGGAAGAGATTCATTACAACCCTCATGGTAATTGCAAACCCACAATCAGACATTATAAAATCTATTTATGACCTATTCATTTAAGGTTAAAAAACAAACAATACACACTCCCAAAACTATACACATATCCAATAAAATGTACCTTCTCTGGTACAGTTGGTAAACTAGCCATTGGCCAAACTAAGTGTGTGCCACAAATCTTGTGTCATGTTTGCATGGGAATAAATGTTTATAATTGTATAAATAAAATTTTTAAAAAAATGCTGCTCTAAATACAGAACTAGAGCTATCAGGAACATGAAAACGTAGATAATATACATTGAATATACATAATATACATTTATACGGTCACCTCCATTATATTCCTATCATCAGAGAACCCTATTCAATCCCATTTAAATTTAGCATGTTGTGCAGACCAGACATGGAAATTATTGTACTTTATATTGTGTAGCAGGTTAGTAATTCCCTGCCTTTCCTAAAATATCATAAATGAAACAGTTTCATAATTCAATCTGACAATGACAAAAGCTCCAGGACTTAAGGCAAAACTCTTATTATCTCTGAAGCTAAACAGCACATGAATACAAACCATTTCTGATTCACAGTTTCATAGTTTCTAACAGATGCCTTAGGATTGAATGAAATGTGTCAAGCATTTGTTTCTTCACAGAAATAGGAATATTCAGAATTCAGTCTGAAAATAATAATCCTGTATAATATTGATACATGTTAAAAGTAAATGTAGCTTATAAAATAATTCTATAAATCCATTTTGCCCTTCCATTGGCTGCATACAGGAGGTCTCAAACGTGCAGTTTTAAAAGAAACACATATTATAGCAAACTTAGTTTAATTTCCATCATGGCTGTGCAACTGCAGCTTTGAACCACCAACTGGGATACACAGACCTAATAATTGCTTCTATTTGAAATACATCACTAGTGAAAGGCAAAATCATATTCTGTACTGCCTTTATCAGTCAATTTGCCATATCAGGATTTTGTCTGCTTCAAAGTAAGAAAGAAAATCCGTCACACTGTGCACCATTAAGTGATTTTCAATGACAATCTGTCACATTCGACTAATTTACTAGAGCTATCCCAATCAAAGAGGGCTAAAACCAATGTGAGCGACGTCTCCTAAATTACTATAGTCTTGTCTTGTGGAATCCATGTAGGTGCTGCTTGAAAAAGATCACTGTCATGCAAATGAGCAAGTGTGTCTGGATTAAAGAGCTAAACCTACATACAGGATGGAATAATACATGCAAGCTTTGCCATTATCACTCAGTACCAAAGTCTTAATCTCTTTAGGTAAAATAATAAAAATAGGCAGGTAAACACATTTAGATCACTTGAGGATGAATTCCTATGTGGATAATAAAATATATCATCCTCGACTGGTTTCACACACCCTAAATGTCACTAGTCTTGGACTGCCTTACCTAAGATAACAGTAGGTAGTCCAAGATCAGTGCTAATCAGGGCCGGTGAAACCAGCTGACTGTCCTCCCAGATATAGGGCTATTCCATTAATTTGTTAGGCCAAACTCTATGAATGTGTCATATAAATATATGACAATTCCAAATGGGGTTTGTCCTTTTGTAGCTGACATAATTATACAGGCGGTTAGCATATTTAATTAAGTCAGCATGATTTAATGCCAGCTTTATTAAAAATGTATTAAATTGACCTAGTTCATCTGTTAGAGAACAGATATGGGTTCAATAAGAAATCTTAAATGAGATTTGGAATTTGAGCATGAATAGGATTTTTAAATAGGTATTCTCTTCTATCGTACCACTTTATTACAATATCCACGGTTACAGCAGATTAATTTGACTGAGAAATAAAAAAAATGAAAAATGTTGCATTCGTCTTTTTTTTTTTCTTTCTGCCAGATCATCTGGATTCTACCAGCAATCAAAATGTTCCTTTCCTACCGAATTTCACATTTAATTCACAAATGTGTAAAATGTGTACATGGACCAATGAGCCCAGCTACTGCATACTAATTAATGTTGAAGTATGTCCCACTGGTGTCTACACTGTATAATAGTAAGCTCAAGGGATTAATGAGAATGAAATAAAAAATGAATACATCTCTTGGGGTTGCATTGCTCAACAGTATTAAATAAGTTTTGACAAACTGCACTGAGCAAAATGGATAAGAATAAAAATGACCTAGAGTATTGATACTGTTTTGTTTGTTTGGGATTTATGGGTGAAATACTGTACAGGTCTTTGCTTGCAATGTATTTTTCAGGGTAACTTATTTCTGAGAAAACCGATACATTTTAAAATGAATGGCAGAGGTACAGTAGCTTCCTGACTCCAGCAGTGTTCTGGCAGGCGCTGTCAATGCACCAATCTTAAACACTGGAAGCTTGTTTTATGTTGATTCACTCTTCTCACTCAATATTTTAACACTCATCTTGATATATTGTTTGCTGTTTCAGTGCTCCTCTGCATCCAAGGACCATAAGCATTTACACAGCTCTAGGAAAACCTCCTATGAAAAACTGAAATAAAATAGCAAATCTTCCTGCTTTTTCAGTGAGAAACACACAAGAATAAGCTTGCCTTTCCAGTGGTGTTGCAACTATGCCAGAGCAATAAAATACAAATATTAAAACCATTGTGATTTTATTCATATTAAAGCATTAAGCCTGAGACACATTTGTAAGCTGTATGTTCACGAAACATTCTTTTTCAAATGGACAGCATTTAACTTAGGTGGTCAGACACTGGTGGTGTATTTTGGATATCCAAAAGCTTCTAATCAAGGGGTCATTTCCCATATACAGTCAGTATTTAAAATAAGAGAGTATTCAAAATTGTTTTGTCTGCAAGAGAGTGGAGGAGAAGTTTTTTCTTACAAGTATGCAAATGTTTCTAGATCATGCTCTTTCTGCAACACTGCTTATCGATTTCAGACATCACAATAAGCCATTCCAATCAGAGTACCAGTACTGCTGGGGAGCAGGACTGGATGATTCTCATAAAACAGACCCTGATTAGCACACATGTGGACTACCTAATGTTACTGTAGCTTAAATAAGATTATTAAAATTGTGGTCTGTGAAACCATTAAATAATAACGTATTCTTACTGTGGTCTTGAGGCTTCTGCTTGGTCTGTCTGTAGCTTTTCTCCTCCTTCTACTTCCATTGTGCAATACACAATCCTGTTGGGAGCCACTGACCTCAAACCTTGCACCTCAATAATAACAATCTAAGACAGAAATAACAGACCACAATATTATGCATACACCACAGCACTTGAATGTGTTCAGCTGAGGACAATTATGTTGGTAAACATCCAAATCTAGTATTATAAGTTTTGAAGAGGATAATATCCAAATAAAAGAAGCTGTGTCAATTACAAAAAAGATTCTTTACAAATAAATCTACACGTGTAAAATTGGATCAATGAAAAGATAACGGCAGTCTTATGTGAACTGATATAAAAACTAATTAATAATGATAACTGATATAAACAATATGGTACCTCATTATGAAGCCAAATACGGCAACCATTCCGCCACTCTTGATCAGATCATCCACATCTAATCACATTTAGGGAACATAGCTCAATTATATTTTAAATACAATATTCTACTCTTTTGGAGCAATTGAGGTATTATATTGGATAGATGTCAAATAACCTTTTTTGGAACTACCGGTATTAATTTCCTTATTGTAATCAAATGAGATACAAACCAATGGTTGTACTCTTTTAAATATATTGCATTGGAATGTCAGCAGTCAATCAGGATGCAGGAAATTCACAAGCCATTTTATAAATACAGTGCTACCCCTTTATAACACTGTAGCCGGGAGCCATAGTTAAGAGACCATGCTATTTGTGTCCCGACCTTATAAAGAGAATACTAGTGTTAGTGTAATGGCATTATGGGGCAAATGGGAGCCATGACCATATCGCCTTATAACCTGTTCTGCAGTATAAAGGGCCGCCTTATAAAGGGGGAGCACTGTATACATTTGAACTTTGAATATTTCTTGTGGATTTCTTCTGGTACAGTTATCTCTGTTACAATATGTCTGAAGCCATTGTTTAGTCAGTGAATAAAGCAGTGTTGTATACATTTCTCACCTCGAGTGTAAATGACAGAACTACATCTGACTTGGAGAGCTGGGTGTCATTTTCATCTCCAATGTCAAGAAAAAAGGAATTCTGGGAACGTTTCAGTTTCTGAAGCTTAAATTCAGAACCACCTTTTGAAACTGGCAGGCTCTCCAGGTTGGCCATGAGCAAATTCACACAGGATTTCAACTCGTCAATATACAGGCTTTCCATCTCTTTTGCAACAAACTTTGGATATTTCCTTTCCTTAAAATGCAAATGAGAATACACTAGTGTTAATATGAATAACTCAATATAATTGTGTTAACAGTTTTCCATTAAAAAAAAATGCAATTTTTCAATAATTCATATTCAGTGTAGAAAAAAAACATGGAAAATATTACTTTATTACTAATATCAATTGTATTCTATACCTCTTATTCTGATTTTAAACCTGTCAAAATCGTTGCCAGTGCTCTCAGCAGATTCCTGTATTGCCAGTGAAAATTATTAAATTTGTATTTAATAATCAATATCAATTGATTCATTATAACAGTACACCAGGGAATAACCATTTTTTTAGAGACATTCAGTACCGTAAAACTTCAATTAAATGACTCCGGTGTTTAGTTACTATGTTTGCCAGCAGACCCGGTGCATGTTGGTGACTGCCAATTATTTGAGACTGGGGTTTATATTAGATCGCTAGCTTCACATGCTTCATGCGGTCATTGAGAAGCCGCTAACACACAACCTTGTAGCAACATCATAACTCAATTTAAACATTCCAGCAACTTTGTTAAAAGGTTCATTGAGAACTAAATAATAGTTTTGTTTTATAACAAAATAACATTGTATTGTACACCCTCAAGTATAAAGTGAAAGTATTATTAGTCTTTTTATATGCACTGGTTAACAAGGATACGTTATGCAAAACATTGGAAAATGAACAGGGAGAAGTACAAATTTGTATTTAAAAATGGAATTAGATCTACCATTGCTAATAATAATAATAATAATAATAATAATAATAATAATAATGTTTTTAAAAACTAACAATAAATGCAACAAGTATCATTATCAAAAATAATGTATTGTTTAATCTCAAGAGGTTTCTATCTGGCCTACTTTCAGCATGTGCTTAAAATTATCAAAACTTGTAATAAAGTAATAACTGCAATAAACAAATCTGCATTACATGTAGGCATACCTTAGATCAGTGGTTCTCAACCCTGGTCCTGGGGACCCACTGTCCTGCTGGTTTTTATTATTATTATTATTATTATTATTATTATTATTATTATTATTATTATTATTTATTTCTTAGCAGACGCCCTTATCCAGGGCGACTTACAGTCGTAAACAAATACATTTCAAGAATCACAGTACAAGTAATAATACAATTAAGAGCAAGATAAATACAATGACTTTGGTTCAAGCAAGTACAAGTGTGACAAAATACGATTCAATAATACAGCAGATAACAGTGTCAGTGATAGTTACATCAGGATATAATTAAATATAAAATACTACAGATTAAATAACACTTGGCAGATTACAGTACTCTAAAGTACAGGATTAAATGCAGTAAAATAGGGGTCAGATAAGAGCAAGTAAAGCGCATTTAAGGAAGGGTGATAAGTGTCTCAGGGGAAAAACAGAGGAGTTCTACAGGTGCTTTCTGAAGAGGTGAGTCTTGAGGAGGCGCCGGAATGTGGTCAGGGACTGGGTGGTCCTGACCGCATTTTTGTTCCAACCGAGCTCTCAATTACTTAATTGAACCCTTAATGGAACTAACCAGAGCTTTTTACTTATTTTAAAGAGTTGGAGATTTCAAGTTAAATTTAAAATTATATAAGGAACTTGAATTCTCCAACATTTTGTAAGCCAAATTAAGCAAATTATTATTTCAATTAAGGTTCCAATTAAATAATTGAGAGCTCGGTTGGAACAAAAACCAGCAGGATAGTGGGTCCCCAGGACCAGGGTTGAGAACCACTGCTTAAATGACATTTTCTATTATTATTATTATTATTATTATTATTATTATTATTATTATTATTATTATTATTATTATTATTATTATTTATTAATCCTGAGAATCACTTTCATCGCTGTCACTTATAAGCAGCTCATTACGCTCAAGCTCCTCCTCATCTTCCTCAGCTTCAATAGCAATGACAGACCCGGCGTTTATTTACAATATTTGCCAGCAGACCCGGTGCGTATTGGAGACAGGCGATTATTTGAAACCCGGCAATTATTTGAAATTTTACAGTATATCAAGTTACTGTGATTGTCATTTAGGGGTAAGTTGAAACAGTTTTTGACACACACATACAATGCCTTATTACAACACAAGGGAAAACCCATGGAGAGCTGGTTGCTGATTTATAATGTCGTTTTTTTTTTTAATGGATGGTTTCTGTTAATTCTTACTTTAGCCATTTGATCAGCTAGTTGCAAGCGTCCATCCAGTTCCCTTCGAATCTGTGCTGCCTGTTCATCTGCATTGTCCAGCTGGAAAAAAAAGAAGAAATTGTGATCATAAAACCAAAAAATAGGTTAAAACAGGAACAATCAAGCAGGACTTATCTTTGATGTAGCATAGTACACACTTTACAGTCTTTAACTGCATTTATGCACGACAATTTTTGGGGGGGTCATTCTTGCTCACGTGGAACAATGGGTGGTGTTTCGTCCATTTGTGGCTCATGATGCATTAACCAAATGTGAGTGACACAATTGAGCCAGGTCAGATGCATGCAAAAGAAGAGAGGTGTAACTCATGCCTTACATGAGGTGTCTGAAGGTGATAGAAATGGACATTTATTGATCTTTGACCTATTTTTCTCCATTTTGGGGGGTGGGGCTAGATACATAAAATCTAATTATAAAGTTATTGACACAGCTCATTGGTGTAAGAGGCTGAGTAACCCGTTGGTCCTTGTGACAGGATAGCACCACGGCCAAGGCTGTCAAATGGCAGGAAGCAGACCCAGAGGCGGAAAGCTGCAGTTTAAAAGCACACTTTTATTAACAAAACACAGGAACAAATGAAAAGGTTTAAACAAAATAAATAATGTAACCAAACGCTTTTTGCTGTTCATGCTGGGCAGTTGCCTTCATAGAACTGTACTTCCCTAAACTCACCCACAAACAAAGAATCTGGTTCCCTTTTTATACCATCAATTATTCAATCAAGACCCAGCCACATTCCACACGTGGATCTGGCAGGGATAGAATTAACACCAACCCTGCCAAACAAATTCAAAGTATTTAAACTTTATTTAAGCTAAACAAAATACACTATTTGCAAGTGCAGACTTCATTATAAATCGCTATATGTAACTGAATTTATATTAATAAAGATTAGTTGCTTCTGCTTTTAAATTAAAAAGAAAGACTTATGATTTAAAAGCCCATTTAGTTGTTTCACAGAAAAAAACCTGTAAACTAAATACCTTTTACTATTAACGCATTTCTCAGTTATGACTGAGACACACGAATGGCTTAACAGGTACCGGTATCAATTGAAAACCAGAAACCAGAAACCCTAATTTCACGTTAACTTTAAAACAAATATGTGTCTTACCAATTGTCATGAATAACATAAGCGGCGGAAACAAGGGGCTCTATAAATATGTTTTTGCCTCCCCAACTCTGAGTCTGTATAAATACGTAAATACAGTATTCATTTATTTATTTTACGTTTTTTTCTGCTTGATGAAAGAAAATCTCTGTTCTAGTACACACTGTGAATGTCAGTCAATGTAGACTAAAGCCCCTTTCACGCTGACACTTCTACCCGGGTACGGACCTGGGTTCTGGCTACCCGGGTCACAATCCCGCATAGTGTGAAACCACGGACCTGGGTCATTCCCAGGTTAACCTGGGTCCCAGCGACCCACCTCTGGATGTGGGTCAACATGCTTTGACCCGGGTTGAGCGAGATAAAATGCATGATGACGGACGAAATAACAATCACTTCCGCAAGGAACGTTCCTGTTTATTCTGTTTAACTATATTTGTGTTGCTTGAGACACACCATGAGCCAGACTGCAGCAGCGATGAAATAAAGTTTGCTCTAATCAACATTTGGGCCGACGGTTCAATCCAGAGAAGCTTGGATGGAAGCGTCTGTAACAAGCTGCTTCCGGCGCATTGATACGTGCATTGTTTACTTGCGTCTGTCACCCAGGTCAACTCTGCTTTATCAAAAGCTGTGTAAAATCACGGTCAACCCGCATGTACATTAGCTCAGCAATGTGCTTAAGGGCGTCTCCTAAGAAATGAATAATAATAATAATAATAATAATAATAATATATACAGTACTGTGCAAAAGTTTTAGGCAGGTGTGAAAAAATGCTGTAAAGTAAGAATGCTTTCAAAAATAGACATGTTAATAGATTATATTGATCAATTAACTAAATGCAAAGTGAGTGAACAGAAGAAAAATCTAAATCAAATCCATATTTGGTGTGACAACCCTTTGCCTTCAAAACAGCATCAATTCTTCTAGGTACACTTGCACAAAGTCAGGGATTTTGTAGGCATATAGTCAGGTGTATGATTAAACAATTATACCAAACAGGTGCTAATGATCATCAATTCAATATGTAGGTTGAAACACAATCATTAACTGAAACAGAAACAGCTGTGTAGGAGGAATAAAATTGGGTGAGGAACAGCCAAACTCAGCTAACAAGGTGAGGTTGCTGAAGACAGTTTATTGTCAAAGTCATACACCATGGCAAGACTGAGCACAGCAACAAGACACAAGGTAGTTATACTGCATCAGCAAGGTCTCTCCCAGGCAGAAATTTCAAGGCAGACAGGGGTTTCCAGATGTGCTGTCCAAGCTCTTTTGAAGAAGCACTCAGAAACGGGCAACGCTGAGGACCGTAGACGCAGTGGTCGGCCAAGGAAACTTACTGCATCAGATGAAAGACACATTATGCTTACTTCCCTTCGCAATCGAAAGATGTCCAGCAGTGCCATCAGCTCAGAACTGGCAGAAAACAGTGGGACCCTGGTACACCCATCTACTGTCCGGAGAAGTCTGGTCAGAAGTGGCCTTCATGGAAGACTTGCGGCCAAAAAGCCATACCTCCGACGTGGAAACAAGGCCAAGCGACTCAACTATGCCGAAAACACAGGAACTGGGGTGCAGAAAATGGCAGCAGGTGCTCTGGACTGATGAGTCAAAATTTGAAATATTTGGCTGTAGCAGAAGGCAGTTTGTTAAGCGAAGGGCTGGAGAGCATACACGAATGAGTGTCTGCAGGCAACAGTGAAGCATGGTGGAGGTTCCTTGCAAGTTTGGGGCTGCATTTCTGCAAATGGAGTTAGGGATTTGATCAGAATTAATGGTCTCCTCAATGCTGAGAAGTACAGGCAGATACTTATCCATCATGCAATACCATCAGGGAGGTATCTGATTGGCCCCAAATTTATTCTGCAGCATGACAACGACCCCAAACATACAGTGAAAGTCATTAAGAACTATCTTCAGCGTAAAGAAGAACAAGGAGTCCTCGAAGTGATGGTATGGCCCCCACAGAGCCCTGATCTCAACATCATTGAGTCTGTCTGGGATTACATGAAGAGAGAGAAGCAACTGAGGCTGCCTAAATCGGCAGAAGAACTGTGGTTAGTTCTCCAAGATGTTTGGGCCAACCTACCTGCCGAGTTCCTTCAAAAACTGTGTGCAAGTGTACCTAGAAGAATTGATGCTTGATGCTGTTTTGAATGCAAAGGGTGGTCACACCAAATATGGATTTGATTTAGATTTTTCTTCTGTTCACTCACTTTGCATTTAGTTAATTGATAAATATAATCTATTAACATGTCTATTTTTGAAAGCATTCTTACTTTACAGCATTTTTTCACACCTGCCTAAAACTTTTGCACAGTACTGTATATATTCTAGAAATGGTCAGTATGATGATTTACTGTTAAACTGCTACTACTACTTACTGACCATTGCAAGTCAAGTATATTTTATAATATTTTATATGTCTTACGTTATTTTGTTACATTATGCATTATTTACAGTTAAGTTACCACTGTATCCAAATTCTATACCGTGAAATATATTTTAGTTAATTGATCAACATTTAATGTAAGCATATCCCACAATCTTAAAAACGTTATGATATATGTTTATTTTAAACTGGGATTCATTTTTACCCCTTACCGTTGACAAAGGATTAAGTCGTCTCAGTGTCTAATAATGAAAAACAAATGGGCATAGGTAAAAAAAAAGAGTATATTAGATCAGTTTACTGGTCTGATGTTTTGATTCTTGTTTCCTGTAAGTTTTGAAATCCAGTGTTGAAAGAGTTAAAACGTAATGAAATAAGCAAGTACAGAAATAACTAATTCCTAAAACCAAGTACTATACAAAATGACATAACGAAAGCTACAGAGCTTCCAGTCAAAGAAGTTTATCGACAATACATCCTCTATTGACAATATTCTATTGAAGCCAGAAATAGAAATGCTGGAATTGAAAAGGTTATACTTATGTAGGCCTTGCCAAACAGTGCTGTGATTTTTTTTTTTTTTTTTTAATGTTAAAGACAAAATAAGAGAAATAACTTGATTTGTTAGCATTCCACAGAATAATCTAAAAGCCAAGGGCCTGGATACAATATTATAAAGGTTATAGGAGATCGATCAAATCAGGGGAAAAGACAATATACAAATTATATGACTGACAGATAGATATGCTTCTTCAACAGGAATAAAACAAAGAATGTCTTTAAATCTAATATTTGACATAAATTGACTCCCTTTTCAAAAAAGCACAGTATTTATTCACGTTAAATGCCTTATTTGACAATTTTTATACCCTGCCCCCTTCACAACCTCCATATTGTATCTCTCTACCCACAATGCAGTATACTGCTTTATGCACTTGTCAGATCAGGCATTCTATTTTTCTTGTGTGGGGACTTTAGCTCTTAAAGGCTGCATTATCTAAAATATGGGGTTCATTACAGGATACCCATTATATATCCAATTCTAGCAGTAGTCGCCAATTGATTTTACACTGTTTTTCTCCCAATTTGAAATATCCAATTGTATTTTAGGTTCAGCTCACTCTGCGCTGACTTCGAGGGCGTGAAGACGAACACACGTTGTCCTCTGAAGTGTGTGCCCTCAGCAGACCACCTCTTTTCACTCTGCAGGCCCGCCATGCAGCCAACCCAGAACTACAGCGTTAGAAGCAGTGCGCCTGGCCAGTCTACAGGGGTTGCTGGTGCGTGGTGAGCCGAGGACACCCTGGCTGACCTAAGTATGTTAGTATATTTTTATTCTCTATTAATTAAATTATAGTCATTTTTTTATTAAAAAGTTGTTGTTGTTCTTTGTTGAAATTAATGTTCAGCTTTCATATTTTGTTGTGTACTACTCATTTAATCAAACCAAGTAGTGTAAGAAGTTGCTTGTATCGTTCATGACGTTTTTTCAAATCAAGTAAGCTTATTTGTGTATAAAAAACAACAATAGAGTTGCAGCCAGTGTCATCTTACTTAAAGGCACTCAAGCTGAAATCATAAAGTCATTTAAAGTTGGCTACAAACGTGGCAGCGGACTGTCTCTCTTTAGCGCAAATGCAAGAACTTGCAGACTTGATACAACTGCGTTGAGAATTTAAAAAAAATAAGCATTTTATGAGATTTTTAACTAGAGGTACCGGGGCTATGACTCTGCATGCCCAGAGGTTCCGAGGCTGTGCCCCGGCAAGCTCCAGCACAAATTAAGTCCTGCTATTACAGCTTCTGTGTCTTGTTAGTATGAATACATAAATACTGTTTACTGAGGAATGCTGTCATTTTATAATTTCACTTTCACATATAGCCTACAGAAAGTTGGAAACCTCTAAAGCAAGTCTGTAATTAATAATTGTTTCATGTAGGAGGGAGACAGGGAGTTCTAAAATGCACATTTTTCCAATTACACCTCCATGGTGATATCTAAATTTAGACAACACACACGGTTATCTGGTTAAAGTGTTCATTAGCATTTAATGAAAGCTTGGTATTTTGTACATTGCTTCAAGTTATAAGAAATTTCGGTAACACTTCATATTGCGTGGTATAAATTTATATTAAATAGATTAAATTTATACATACATACATTCGATTAATGTTAAATTAATAATTAAACTGTTTCTTGCTAAATGTTAACCAAATGTCGATTGAAAATGTAATTGCATATCAAATCCATTTATATTACATTTTGTAACCCTTGAAAATATGTAATCATTTCCCATTGTTTACATGTTTTTCATTGAAAATACAGTTAATTTGACTTAAATGTTAATGGAAAGTAAGAAGGAATAATTGAACGTAAATTTAATATCAATTGCATATCTATTAAATATTAATTTAACATTAATTTAATATGCAATTGTATATCTATTTAATATTAATTTATGCCACGCAATATAAAGCGTTACCGAAATAAATAATACAGACTATTTTAAAGGTGAAGATTTCCATACAGATACAAACACTGCATTTTCCATATTTAAGAATGCTGTTAACTTATAGGACCATCCTGTAAATACCATGGTGTTTCATCTATAATTTTAAATACAGTGCTCCCTCGCTATAACGCGGGTCTCAGGGGACACACAATATGAGCGTTATAACCGAAGAGCGTTATAAACAGGTGAGGGGGTGGGGGGGCACAGTGGGACACATAACAATACACATCTGACTAAAATACAAAATAAAATAACTCCCTCTCTATAATGCACATATAGTGAAGCAAAGATTTAGTTTTCCGTGAATTAACCATGCATAAAGCACCATGTAATCAACGCTAAAAAAAAAAAGGAAACATTCTCACTTGTGGATCATTTTAATTAGCAGTTTTTAAACTATAAATAGCCTGGCTAAACAGCGGTCAGGAGTTCAGTTCGAAGCGACAGACAAGCAAACCAAGTGTGAGAAGGAGAGCGGGTCGGGAGAGGGGAAGAGGGAATGGGCTCGCCCTAGGTTCGGCTGTCGGAGTGGGGCTGAAGCGAAGTGAATGTCCAATAATTTTTTCCCCTCAGAAATTCCCTTACACAGTTTAGGAGAACTGAAGGTTCAGTGGGCATCCTCCAATCCCATGACCGAGCTAGCTTCCTCTTTTACACCCAGGAACTCGAGAGCCAATGCCAGTGAGCTACCGGCCTCTGGAGGACAAAGGCCAGCCCTGCGGATGTCCGTTCTGAGCTCACTGGGCACCTTTCCAACAGGGTTCGCTGTAGTGCAATGAGTAGAAGCGGTCCATGCCGGTTTTGCCTCCTTAACCCACGGGAGTGTTAGAATCCCGAATGAAGACCGACGACTGCACACAGCCAGGACACGAACCTACACTGTATGACTCACCCTGCACACCACCTGGCTGCAGTCATGTGTAGTCATGCTATGACAGTGCCCTTCTACCTTCCTCCACCCAATAGTTTGAGCACAATTCTTACTTTCAACAATCTCAACCTTCAATAGAAACATTAAAAGCTCCTCTAAACGGGTGTAAAGCAAATGCATTGGTATTGCAATAATGATAATAAAATAAAATAATAATAAAGTAGAATGGTTTAAATATATTCTCTGTAAATTCCCTCTCGAGGGGTTGCAGTTAGACATTCAATCCAATTCTACCATTTATATAAGAGGCAAGCAATTATTTTTTTAAATCCCTTTTACATTGTTATCACTGAAAATAATTTGAACCTCAAATGAAACCACGCAGGAAGTCTATAATCAAGTGTGCTTTATATCCACAATGGCTTTACATGTTTAAAGAACATTTGACATGCTTTTCATTTCTTAATGGCCCTTTTTTCTTTGCAATTAGTGAAGAAACATGTACTGTGAGCGTTCCTTGAACATGTTTCAATGCTGTGTTTCCAGCTCCCAGTATTCCTATTTCAAGAGGTCACATGAAGGATGCAGAAACATGAAAGCTAGTGAGTCATAGCCGAAGCAGCTATAGAAGAGCAGCCAAATAATGGAGGAGTTGCAATGGCTTCTGGGAAGTCCCACATATTCCTATAAGATTACGCCTTCGTTAGCCGATCAGCGGCCAGAACATACTTGATTAGGCCACCATAACCTGGTATCCTCAAGAACTTGTGCTACTGAATGTCCAAACCAATTTTCATCACAATTGGATAAATGGTTCTCAAACTAGAAAACTACTGTATATTGCAACAGAAAAAAACTGGCAGATCATGTAGAAAATACTCAAATGGAAACTAATGATTGGGATCATCAATCGATCTTGTCACACCACTTCACATTAAATACTTGTAGATATAGTATAATGAAATGCCCTCAAACAGGAATGCAGTCTTATAATACATTTACTTATGTGTGAGCTTCCTTCCCTACTAATATCATCTGACCAACCCTAAACACACAGATTATTCCACAACATGCACATCAATAATGTGATTACTACATAGATAGACAGGATTAAGTAAAATGAAAATGTGAAAAGAACTGTATCATTGATAGATGCTGAGATTTAAAACAATCACTTCCAGCAGGTATTTTAGTACATACTGTACATGCAATAATAAGCCTCTAGTTGATTGCAGTGTCTGCATTGCAACAAATCAGTTTTTAAGGCAAGCCCCACCCAAGTCAGTTGAACCATCATAGCATTCCTCATTATTGCCCTTTAAACTTACAAAAGGTCAGATTTCCTGAAAAACCACTATATATAGTAGCCTTTCAGAACACTTTTCTGACAGCAAAGTAGATTAGAAATAGACCTATTTGACCACAGAATGTGCATGAACATAATTTGCAACAGCTTCCAAAGATTCTCAAAATAATCAATTTGTACATGGCGAATGCAATGGTTTGTCACATAATCTTAACCTCATTATGTCAAAAGCTTGATTTATGCACACTCCACCATGATTTCATGATTGATAGTTGGTACTTCACAATCAACAGCAACCAAAGCCTATGTTACTGCTTGGATGAGCAGAGGAGAGGGGATAACCAGAGTATAATTAATGTCCCAGATTGCCATTGATGTTCCCTTGTGGTCGTAATACAGTTGCATGTCTAGGGTTGTCTCTGTTCTTAGATGCTGATTTATTACCATCTTAGAGTAAGAGTTTTTTGCATGATACTTCCTCCCAAAACTGAGTATTAAAACTGAATTCATACTGTAGATAAGACAGAGTTAATACAGCATGATGCCGACATTATTGTATCTTCTATTTTCCATCAGAAGATGAACAGCAGATTTAACATACGGTATCATTGTGTTTTTAAGAAAGAAATGTTTTCAAGGTTAAAATGTCCCTTTATTATTAACAGATAATCTAAGACAGAAAATATCTGAAAATATAAAGTATGCTGGAAATTGACAGCAATTAAGAAATTCTTTGTAGAAGCCTCTTTACATTTTATAATCCAACATTCTTGTTTTGAGATTAGAACAGTTACTGTGATGCAACTTTTTTTTCAGTAAAATCTTGTGAGTTATGGAAGTTGAAATGTTGTTTTTCTATCCTAACACTGTCTCCATTGTGGGATGAGCATGGGGAGGTTTAGGTCACACGCTTATTATAAAGAAATTCTATGAAAGTGCAGAGTTTTAAAAGTCTGAAAAGCTACAGGGACTATAGAGTTGCTTTAAAATTAGACTGCAGGTACAGTATCTAAAACAGTTGCTGGGAATTGTATAGTAAAGGTATAGATATTTAAAACATTTTTTTTCTAAAACTAAAACATTATGTCATTAACACAATACTGTACCCTGATTTATTTACCTTTAGACGACAGTAGATTCAACAAGGCGATCATTGTCTTACAGTGCAATACAACAACCAAATGCTGACTCCAGTTACGAGGTAATCCTCAGTTCAAAGTCTTTTATTTTAAAACATCTGATTAAACAAATCAATACATTCACGCTCTTAGAAGTTGCTGGTGTAAGTGGTTTGACAGACCCAATTGCTCCATTAGGTGATTATGCTATGAACCTTCCCTCTTGATTAAGTAGAGATAAAGGATATAATTTACCTCAAGTGGAGCTTATGCAAACAAAACCCTTTAAAATCTCTCAGAAAGCTAATTAGGTTCTGTTTCAAATAGAATATACATAAAAAACAGGTGTTTTTTCTGTTTCTTGGCTATTTATCAGTGAATTCTGTTAAACATACAACCACCAAACAATGTCCTCATAGAGAAATGCAGAAGGGATGAGCGTTTTGATGTGATCTGATTGAACGATCTGGCTGCTGCACCCCTATCCAATTTGTTTAACAGATCCTAATATTAAGAAACAAAGAATCCAATCCATATAAAAATGTTTTGTGTAGTTATGGTTTAGTTTTTGCTTATTGTACTCATTTGTTACATGAACAGGTATTGATCATTCATCATTTTTTTTTACTGGGCAATAAAATACAGTTAAGAATATACAGTACTGTGCAAAAGTTTTAGGCAGGTGTGAAAAAATGCTGTAAAGTAAGAATGCTTTCAAAAATAGACATGTTAATAGATTATATTTATCAATTAACTAAATGCAAAGTGAGTAAACAGAAGAAAAATCTAAATCAAATCCATATTTGGTGTGACAACCCTTTGCCTTCAAAACAGCATCAATTCTTCTAGGTACACTTGCACAAAGTCAGGGATTTTGTAGGCATATAGTCAGGTGTATGATTAAACAATTATACCAAACAGGTGCTAATGATCATCAATTCAATATGTAGGTTGAAACACAATCATTAACTGAAACAGAAACAGCTGTGTAGGAGGAATAAAACTGGGTGAGGAACAGCCAAACTCAGCTAACAACGTGAGGTTGCTGAAGACAGTTTACTGTCAAAAGTCATACACCATGGCAAGACTGAGCACAGCAACAAGACACAAGGTAGTTATACTGCATCAGCAAGGTCTCTCCCAGGCAGAAATTTCAAGGCAGACAGGGGTTTCCAGATGTGCTGTCCAAGCTCTTTTGAAGAAGCACAAAGAAACAGGCAACGTTGAGGACCGTGAGACGCAGTGGTCGGCCAAGGAAACTTAATGCAGCAGATGAAAGACACATCATGCTTACTTCCCTTCACAATCGGAAGATGTCCAGCAGTGCCATCAGCTCAGAACTGGCAGAAAACAGTGGGACCCTGGTACACCCATCTACTGTCCGGAGAAGTCTGGTCAGAAGTGGCCTTCATGGAAGACTTGCGGCCAAAAGCCATACCTCCGACATGGAAACAAGGCCAAGCGACTCAACTATGCACGAAAACACAGGAACTGGGGTGCAGAAAAATGGCAGCAGGTGCTCTGGACTGATGAGTCAAAATTTGAAATATTTGGCTGTAGCAGAAGGCAGTTTGTTCGCGAAGGGCTGGAGGCGTACACGAATGAGTGTCTGCAGGCAACAGTGAAGCATGGTGGAGGTTCCTTGCAAGTTTGGGGCTGCATTTCTGCAAATGGAGTTGGGGATTTGGTCAGAATTAATGGTCTCCTCAATGCTGAGAAGTACAGGCAGATACTTATCCATCATGCAATACCATCAGGGAGGCATCTGATTGGCCCCAAATTTATTCTGCAGCATGACAACGACCCCAAACATACAGCGAAAGTCATTAAGAACTATCTTCAGCGTAAAGAAGAACAAGGAGTCCTGGAAGTGATGGTATGGCCCCACAGAGCCCTGATCTCAACATCATCGAGTCTGTCTGGGATTACATGAAGAGAGAGAAGCAACTTAGGCTGCCTAAATCCACAGAAGAACTGTGGTTAGTTCTCCAAGATGTTTGGGCCAACCTACCTGCCGAGTTCCTTCAAAAACTGTGTGCAAGTGTACCTAGAAGAATTGATGCTTGATGCTGTTTTGAAGGCAAAGGGTGGTCACACCAAATATGGATTTGATTTAGATTTTTCTTCTGTTCACTCACTTTGCATTTAGTTAATTGATAAATATAATCTATTAACATGTCTATTTTGAAAGCATTCTTACTTTACAGCATTTTTCACACCTGCCTAAAACTTTTGCACAGTACTGTATATATATATATATATATATATATATATATATATATATATATATATATATATATATATATATATATATATATATATATATATATATATATAAAACAATAAAAGGGTTTGCTTTGTGAAACCGGGATACGCAAATACAAATGAGAGATGCTATTTATTATGCCAACCTGCTCAGTCTGTAAATGATAACATTTGAAATTGGAACACTATATTGATATCAACACATCATATCTCATTTCAAGTCCCCTCTTCATGGTTCTACTAACTGCTCTCTCCTGTAACTTATATTTTCAAAACCAATTTTTAGAATTCTGTTGAAAACAAAAACAAAAATAAAAACAAAAAAAGGATACATATACAGTATATATATATTAGTACATGGGATCCACATATATAATTGGATTTAATTTCTTAACCTACTTTTGTAGTTTTCTGTATTCATAGCGAGACACCTCCAGTAAATTATTAGCTCTCTGGTATCACAAATATTTCATTTCTAGTTTAATCCTACCTGGTGATTAAGTTAGCTTAAAACTGTCGGAATGCTGAAAGTGAAAATACTGCTAATTTTTTACCACCTGTGAAGAGTAAGATATTGGGCTCTTTTAAAATGAATGATAAAACAGTCCATATATTGTGGAATATACCGGGATTGAAAGGTATCATATGTCGTTATACACATTTGCTCAGAATGTCAACTCAGAATGTAAAACCTCCTAAAAGAATAATTGTTCAACATTATCAGCAAAGATCTAATCTTATTTCAATTTAAGTGTCATCCAATAAACAATCAGCAGAATTGTGTTCAAAATGCCATCATCACAGATTTTATTGAACACGTCTTCTCAAACATGTGCTAGAATACATGAAATGAATCATAACAGAAAACGTGCACCTCTGGGGAAATTAAAGAGGTTTAGTTGCAAAGTACTTACTCAAACTATAGAGTTTTAGTTATAAACAGTAGGTGCGTTCACGCCACGCAGACTTTCGCCATTCTGCTTGAATTCTGCACAGAATCGGAGAAAGTAGCCAATGAATTTTCAGAATCTTTGAAGACTCTGCGCAGACTTAGCAAAGTCTGCGTCTCGTGAACGCACCCAGTAGTTCATGTAGTGAAATGATGTGCTGTATATGATTATACGTACCTGACAAGCATTGTACAGCAACTGGTGTTCAAATTTCTTGACTCCCAGAATGTGCTGGAACATTTCATAAAGCTGCTCTTTACTTAGGATCAGTTCTGATACAGCGTTTAAATGCATCCTGGGTAGCTGCTTGCGAAGGTCCTCCTCTCCTCTGTAGATCGCATCAAACTTGGCAATCCAGGAACTCAGGACAGTCTCCTTGCTCAGGCCATCAATTTCAGGAAGGCTGCGCACTCTCTTCTCTATGTTCTTTTTAAAGACTTCTCTGAAGTCATTAGCTGAGCAACCTCCACTTTGAACCAACCTGGCAACACGGTCGCTCTTGAGGAACACCTGGATATAAAAAAGAAAGTTCATTTTATCATGACGGTTTCTTCTAGACCATTTCATTAAACACAGCCTGGCATTAAAAGAACATTGGACTTTAGATTTTTTTGCAGGAGCTCTGCAGCTCATTTCAGTTTTGATATAGTTTAAACATTAGATTAGTAGTTCTTGTTCCATGCATTGAACAGGCTGAAACCATTTAGAACAATGAAAAAAACTATGCATGCTTTGATTAATGTCATGAATATAAATAATTCAAAATGATACATTGAATGGGGGGCAGTTTTTTAGTCACAAATTCATATTTGTCTGTGCCAAAATATTAAAAGATGGAAATGCAACATCACAATTCGGGAACCATGAACTAGCCATATGTTTAACTATCACAAATACAGCAAAAAAAACAAAAAAAGAACAAAAATTTAAGGAAGTTTTTTTTTTAAAGCTAAATATATACAGGCCACATTTTTTTTTTTTTACAAGAAAGTTACAAGAAATCAATACTGTTTTTCAGAATACTTTAATTCCAGACTGAAGTGAACTGGGAAGTGATAAACCTCACTGAATTTTCTGTTTTACTTCTCCAGCAAAGCCTGTCAAGGAAAAGCATGTTTGCGTAATTCACCAGGGGCGTAGCGTACAATGAGGCAGCCGCCTCGGTAAAAATCAGCTAGGTACATTTTTGAAAAAAATAAAATAAAAATAAAAAGGTACAAATACATCAAGATTTTTTTTTGTGCCCACTTACATTTAAGAGTGTCATATAATCGACATGTTTTCATATTATTATTATTATTATTATTGTTGTTATTATTATTATTATTATTATTATTTATTTGCCATTTCTTCGTAACATTATTGTGATCTTGAGTTGTATATAAATTTGACAGCCGGAGTATTGAAACTTCTCTCCAAACAGACATGTTCGCTTCTCATTCTCATTGGCTAGTTTCCCTAGTTACACCGAGTGTAGCTCCAGAATTGGATAATTGGATCCAACCTCTGTTTATGATCGGACTCCAGTCACAGTGAATTCATATCCGATCCCATTTTTTGTTCTCGTTTGTGCAACCAGCCCCTGGAGCAGTGGGTAGTCCCGTACATTTAGTGGACGGGTCTGTACTGTACATACTCAAAGATGAAATGAAGAAACCAATCTGTAATGCATTTCTTTC
This sequence comes from Acipenser oxyrinchus oxyrinchus, assembly GCA_030684275.1. Lineage (NCBI taxonomy): Eukaryota > Metazoa > Chordata > Actinopteri > Acipenseriformes > Acipenseridae > Acipenser > Acipenser oxyrinchus. The sequence goes on from CM060254.1 coordinate 37,913,845, forward strand.
AGAAGAAGCCAACTCTGGGTGGGTAGTCCCGTACATTTAGTGGACGGGTCTGTACTGTACATACTCAAAGATGAAATGAAGAAACCAATCTGTAATGCATTTCTTTCAGAAGAAGCCAACTCTGGGTGTGTTTTTCCTATCTTGTTCAGTGGTAACAACACACTGGATACTGAAGTAAACTGCAGCTATGTTCCAGCATGAATGTGACAGCGGCGCCTCGTTCAACCTTGACCTCTGTACACCAGAAGCAGTTTAAAGTATATTTCCGTAAATTGAAAGCAACATTGTCTGTGTTGATGATTATATATGATAAGTGTATTGGTTTGGTTATCAAACAAAAAAAAAGCCTTGCATGTTTTTTGCCCCGCCCCAAGTGTAAAACTAATAATTCTCCGACAGCATATGGACAATCCATGTTTTCCGCCGCAAACGGATTCTAGGGTACCTATTCATGACGAGAAAGAGTTTAACTGAGTGCATCCTTTCAATATGTTTGATTGCTCTCGCAGCAGTATGGGTGAAAATAGACTGCATGGCCTTGCCCTGCTATATGTCCACAGAGACATGTCACAGGAAAAAGTGTTACAGTGTTTTGATAGATCAGGCCATAGGAGGATTGGCAAACTCTATTTAAAGTAAAGCCTTCTAAATCAGTGTTTTTAATCAAGACATCATACAGTCTCAGCAGCCCGATCAGTCTTAGCACGAGTAACAGCAATCTTACCAATCCCAACAGTAGCAGCACCAGTCCCAGCAGTGTCAGCATCAGTCTTACCAGTCTCAGCAGTAGCAGCACCAGTCCCAGCAGTGTCAGCACCAGGTCCAGCAGTAGCAACACCAGTGTTACCAGTTCCAGTTGTAGCATCAGTGTCACCAGTCTCAGCATTAACTTTAGTAGCAGTGAACCAAACGCATGTCTCAATGAAGGTATAAACCCATCTACTTATTCATATTTATTTATATTCCTTTTGTCTTTTTAATATCACATATTTCTAACAGTGTGAATTGGGTAATTTTAGGTTGGTGTTTTTGCTAGGAGATTTGTTTAAAAAAATGTGTCATAAAATTTCAAACATCATCCAAGGTAGGTCCTTGGGTAAAAAGAGTTAGCGACTTACATTGGTTTGCATTAATAGTCTCCAGGCTTAATGAACAGGATATGCAGGGGGTTGTTTTTAGACAAAAATTAGATTTTTGCCTCGGTAAAAACCTATTCCTACCTACGCCCCTGTTCACTGTGCTGCTACACTGTTTTAGTTTCATGTACATGTTGTTTTTAGTTTGGTTCTTTTTCTCTCTGTCAGCCTGTCACTGGTCTTTAGATCTTCTTATCATCCTTCCACCACCTGTGTGCTTGGTCTCCCAGTTTTATTCAACTATATTAACTTTGACAGTATTTCTCTAAGACCATCTGCTTTTCTACCTCCATGTGGCCTTTGGTCCTTCACTTCAGCTTTATCAAATCTTTTTTTAGGAAAAGGTGCTTAATACCCAACATTCAGTATACATAATTGTTAAAAAAAGAATGAATTAAATGCAAATAAACAACTGAGAAGTAACGTATTGTGTGTAAAGGAGCCCTGCTGACAACACGTTGAGCTCAGTTAAATGGACTGGTTTCCCACAGCATATGCAATACATGAAAGCAAATATCAACAACTATAAACAGAGCTACTGAAATCCTTCAGTAAGATCTATTTTAAGAAAGATATATCTTTAAATCAGACCAGTAAATGAAAAATAAATCACAATTTTTCACTTATTTTCGCTCGTGCACTTTGTGTCTCTTCGTGTTTGCTTTTTCTATACAGGTTGGCCCAAAACGATGTACCAACTGTGAAAAATAAGCAATATCAAATAACAAATCCATACTAAGGTGTATGACAAAACAGAGGATTGTATGTATGCATCAAGAACAGGGGTAAACAACAATGGAACACATTTTATCACATATCGTCATCCCTTGCACTGAACATTCTTAACAGAGTGCTTATTGTTGAAAGGAGCAAGAATGAGTCTTGCATTGTATCTTACTGTGTGTAGAAGAACAGGTCCTAACCCTGATGAAATGCTTCTGGCAGGTGTTATCCACTATAATTTAACTGGAAGAAACTCTCTATGATGCCAACAGCAAAAATATCAAATGCTGAAAATGTGATAAATTAATGTATCAGTCAGAATTATTACAAAGGGTGTTGTTAAATAGAATTACAGGTACATTAAGATAATCAAAGCAATGTTTTGTAGTCTTCTTTATTTCTCTTATAATTTCATTTTCTTGCAATGTTTCTGTTATTAGTTTAAATTCAATAACCAGATCAATGTAAAGCTATGCTGTGGTTTTAGAGGATTAACTAAACACTGAAAGAACCTTTTAATCTTATTAGAAAATGTCATCCATATTATTAATAAATAAAGGGGCACCATGGGATTTCCTCCTATCTTGCTGTTACACTTAATTGGGACTTAAAATCCAAGTAAATTATTTATCATCATCAGGGATCAAAACTGCTCTTATTTTTAATATTATACATTAATCAGATATAAATGATCCTCTCTGAATTTCTAATTTAAGTTAATATCCGAACATAAATGAACCCTACAGGTTGATGCTTTAAAGTTAATGAATCATCAGTGATCTGGAATTGTAAACCTAATAAACTAAATTATATTTATATAATAAGTATATAACAAAATAATGCTAAAAAGTAGATTGGAACAGCTGTGTGTGTCTTTTTTTCAAGTCAAAAGCTACAACTTGATTGTATGGCCTATGTTTTTATTATTTTTTATTTACAATATTGTTTAACACATTCAGTTTAAACCTGAAAATGCTAATATGTCTGCACTTACTGTAGGCTTGGCGTGCATTTGACATTCTTCTAATCTTGTATTATATTATGAATGTAAATTGTGCAATAATCCCAGTGCATCATGCAGCTCCATAACTGATCAGGAGAAATGTTTTCATAAGATAATTACTTGGCAAATGGTGAACTACTGATCTCATATGTTATCTGCAGCCAACATACCAGCTTTTATCTAATAAAAATGCATAATTTACAAGAAAATACACAAAGTTGAAAAATAAATAAATAAACAAATCAATAAATAAATACAGTTTTATTTGGTTAAATACAGTATTTATTCAAAATTTAATTGGGAATAAACTGGTAAACCATTCAAACTTCAAAAAAATAATTACAACGTGATCTTAGTTTGCACTCAAATACTAAGCTGTATTAAAGGTTAACATTACTGATTTGCTTTAATCAGTCTGTTTCTACTTCTGCTCTTTCAGATCTGTATCATATCTGTGACGGATTAGGGCAGAGCTGGAGCTAATATCATGATTGTTTAAGATGCTGTTTGCAGAATACGCAGGTGTTCTTGTTTCGGTAGTGCTACAGTATTTATGTTAAATTAAACCATATACAGTACCAATGCCCCAAACACCTGAGCCTGTTTTTTGCTAATGCAATTTAGGCAATCTATTTTAATCTAGCTATATAAAATAGTTTGTACACAGACATATACCATATAGCAGGGACCATCGTTCTATTCCTCTGCCACTGGAACAATTCACTTTGTTCAAAAATAGTAGACCTTTGACTGGAATTTATCCCAATATAATAATATATTGTGTAGAAACAGGTACAAGTATGTCTTGAAACATTTGGAAACACTGCATTGTATGCATCTGATGACAAGCATATTAACATATAATAATAATAAACATAGCATCTCCTGGGTCAAAACAATACATCTTTATCTTTATGACGTACATTATGACCCAACTCTATGGCACTATAAACCTCCAGGAATATGAGCCAGGCATCACTTGAACATTTCTTCCGACATTAAATACATGACTTTATATTATCGAAATTGCACCAGGGAGCTTGAAGACTATGTCACTGTTTACACATGCCTGCATGCACACTTTGGTTAAAAATGAACTACAAGCATTCACATCCTAAAGCTTGGAATTTCTATATAACTGATCCTCAAAGCCAATGCCTAGAGCATGCTTTCAAAGAAGTCAAAAGGATTTCAATTTTAATCTCTGTTATCATCTCCTTGGCCAAAAATTGAATGAACTGTCTGACAGACACTTTTGTTTGAGAATTTTCAAAGAATACACACTTGCAGTGGCAAAAAACATTCTTCTCACAGGTGTCTCAGTCTGAGCCAGTCATTCTCTAAAGCCTAGATTTAGAACTATATAGATAAGAAACATCAGACTCAGCAAAACGTGACTTGCACAGATCAATATGGATTTCATGCTTCACTTCTCATCAGAAAGCCAGCTTTTTGGGGGGTATTTTTTTGCCATGAATTCATTGACCTTTCAAGTTGTACATTCCCTGACTTGCTTCTCAGACATTTAACCAGATGAAAGTCTGTAAGAAATTACATAGTGGATAGTTTCTTCAATAATTTTTCACATGTAAAAAACAAACAATTCTGCAAGGAACCAATAATAATGACTGCTTCATGAAATTAATTGGACTATTCAATCAATCAAGTTACTTCAACATATTTGCTCAACCTTTGAACTAGAACACAGAATGTCAGCACTGCATTCAGGGCAGCACAAGATTAATATATGCTTATTATTCAAAATCATAGCTTCACAGGATCAGTGTCCTTCAGTAATTAATACATTGCAAATGTCAGACACAAACTGGCTACCTCACAGTCCCCCAAGCATACTTGTTGACCTCAGTAGAATCAGATCCCTTTGTATGAGTATGTAGCAACCTTCAGTGAAAGCACAATATCTTGTCATACTCAAGATCAGTGTAATGTGCAACACCAGAGCGTCACATTACACACCTGAACCTGATTACAAAGAAAAGTGTTCAAACTAAATATTTCCATTCATTATGAAAATATATCCTGGAAATAATTATGGAAACACCAATACTATAATATGTGGTTTATAGAGAAAAAGTGTAAAGTGTAAAACCTTAAATGGTACTATTACAAAAGAAACAGGATAATAAAACATTCTTATACAGCACTTTGAAAATCATTTCATGAAGACCACGCTGTCTAAAACCCACAGGAATCTGAATCTGAAGAGCAAATTAGAAGACTTTTCTTTGCTACATATAATTTTTTTTTAATGGCCATATCACACCGGAATGGAGGACAACAAACAGAAAGTTAGGAAACCTTGCATGAAAAAAAAACACATTGGCTGTTAAATAATCTTGTCAGCAAAAGGTTTTGAAACAGGATTGCATGAGGGTGGCATTGTGAATGAATGAGGGTGGCATTGTGAATGAAATTAGAAGTTGAAATAATCTATTCCATTTTAAAGCAACATTACATATGCAATTAACAAAAAAAAGAAAAGACTGAACAAATGTTTAAAATCATAAAATATCAATAGTGTATCAGCTAAAGTTCACACACAATGTAGAACTATTCAGCTATTTTAATAATGCTGTGGGATAAGACTGACTGCCTCTGCATTAGGATTGCTACCACGTTATGTTCAACACAATTCCAAACTTTAGCCTTTCATCTCCTGCATAAATACACATGAACACCATCAACACTCCTAAGCCAAGTCCCCCAAACCCAACAGGACACCATGCGGCAGCTTCATGCTCTCCATTAATATCAGAGATGTAATGAATGTAGGTAAGCTTTACATGTGAGCTAGAAAGCTCGGATTGCTAATGATCTCACTGAAGAGATATCTCACTCAAACCGATCAAATTGCTATGCACTCCCTGGAATCATACATGCTGAATTCACTGCCCCTGGTTTAAGGAGTCTTTCCATCTGAATTATTGATCCATTATGACCACTGCAAAAAAAATGATCCATCCGATAAAAGAAAAAAAAGTTAAATGTAGGCTCTGGTATAGAGTTACAGTCCTACTGATTCATGTGAAGGTCTGATTAATTAAATGTTACAATGGCTGCCTTCAAGGACTTCCTGTTCAAGACTACATATACAAAACAAAAGAGGTCTGAAAAAGACCCTGTAGCTGAAAAGCACCTTGTAGGTCTTCAGTGAAATTGAATTACTGACACTCTTTATCTCAATAGCAATCCAGCTGAGGTTTTCCTTATCACCTGATTGACATAACTAAGTAAAGTAAAATGAGGTTTGTGAAAAATCAGGTTTGTATGTTAAGCCCGCTAATTTTAATGTCCCTACAGGTCGCCTCTTCAGGTAATATCTTCAGCTGAAAGCATAAACGTAAATAAACTTTCCTGGTACTGTTTAAATTTGCAGGTAAGCTGTATTGTCATAATTTATTTTTTTTCCTTTTTTCTCATCACATAAACCTTATTTGTAAAAGCAGAATACAAAAACAAAACAGTACAGAAAAATAATTCTCAATATAAATACCAGCTTCCCAGAACAGCTCTCTCTCAGGCCCTTTTTCAATCTGAACATCTCACTCTTAGAATCAGATTTCCACAAATACTAGTTTACTCTGTCCTCTTGGGGGTTGGAAATACAACATTCTATTATTTTTAGGGTTTTTTCTTTATTATTGCTGATGTGCTAACAGTTGGACACTAGAGTACAGTCAACACTGCAGACGTTAAAAAGAAAAGCTGTTGTCGGGTTCTCCAGTTTAACTAGTTTGGTGGACAAACAGCCTCCGAACAGGCAAAAAACAATTTTTTTCCTGCTTCGTAGAGGTACTGAAATTGTCCTGAAAGGCAAGAAACCAAGGAAGAACAGTTTTTCTTAACAAACACCAAACTAACTTCAAACAACTCCATTTCTTATACATGAACAATGTATTTCTATACAGAGAAAAAAATATACACATGTTTTTCTCTGTATAAAAATACATTGTTTGTGTATAAGCAATTGAATTGTGTTATATATATATATATATATATATATATATATATATATATATATATATATATATATATATATATATATGTTCCTAATTAGCAGGATTACTACATCTCTCCTGGTCTCCTGAACTTTGCTATGAGGAATTAACACATAAACTTGAAATGAGGTGAGATTGTACTAAGGAGAAAGAGTTGGATCTTGGCACAAAAAAACTGGTAGCTTATTGCTTACGGTTATTTCTTTGAAAACAAATTGCTCCCTAAGCTAGTTTATCTCTGCAACCCAGACAGAGGATTTAAAGTATTTTAAATTGCAAAGCAGTAAAGCAGTAATGTGTGGTGATTGGTTAGTTACCAGCTGAAACTTTTGCAAGCAATGCATCACATTATAAATGTTTAAGGTATAAACACGTTTGTTCAACTTACAGGAGGTTGGGAAAATTAGGCTTCATGTGGACACATTACCTGGACACTCAGATGTTGGGTGTCTATTGTTGCAGAAATAAAATGTTTATTAAATCACCTGTAATACCTTTGGTGCCTACAATAACTGTTTTGAGGTCAGCAGAACCGACCGGAAATACCAACTGGAGTCCTGTGGTAGCGATAATTATTCCCAGCTATGACCATAGACTATAAAATTCAGGGTGTAGAGCTTAATCTGTATGGCTTGGGGTGCTTTCCCATAAAATACTCAATAAAAGAAAAAAAAGTTTATTGTATACCAGGATCAATCCCACTATATGTAAATGATGACCCCCCTAGCACCATCCACCTCACAAACATAAATTTGTTATTTGTTTTAAATGTACTTGCCTCAAAATAACTTCGAATCGCATTGCAAAAAGCTTCATCTGCCACAATCTGGGTCTCTCCGCTCAAAAAGGCATGGAAACGCTCTTTAATTGTCAGTAGCTGTTGTCTGTTTAGCTGTAAAAAAAGAGAAAAAAAGAAAAAAAATCTATTAGGTTACATAAAAAATATACAGGTATATAAAAAAAAAAAATCAGTCCTTCCACTCAACTAATTAATACAGAATATTCATTGAAACTGCAGTCCAAAAAATGGTGTAACAAAATTTATGAACCATTTGGTAGCTGATAACTTTGTCAAGTTGGGTCCAAGTGATTCTGCCTTAACATGACTAGGTAACCCAGTCCTTACCCTCACCACTCTCTGTCTGGCAAAGTCCATCATCACTTAATTTCCAACTGTGCCCTCTGGTTCTGGTTTCTCTACTGAACTAGTACTGGTTAGGGTTAACAAGGTCAACTCCTTTTAAGATTTTAAAGACTTCAATAATGTCCCTCCTAGCTAGAATTTAACATTTAACAGAACAGTTAGAACTTTTTCAAATGAATTAAAACATTCAGAATACGGATTTTCTGTTCAGAATGACTAAACGTGACTTTTAGGTAAAAATAAACATTACTTTTCAGCAGGTGTTATTTAATAAACGAAAGATATTAAAATGCATTTTTGGACGTTTGATTTTCATAACTTTGGGCAGTTTCATTTAAACAATGTTGGTCCAGTATAAAAATCCACCTTTTACTGTCTTAAATGCCTACAGCCAAGTTTGATCCAGCAGCTTCATAAGGCCACCTGAATCTTTCTGCATTTCGTCAAGATAAAAGATAAAAGCTCTTGATTTCTAAAGAAAATGTTTAGGAATCATATATAACCATTTAACCTTCAAAAGAACACCTGCATTTTGTGTTGTAATTATTATCTTCCATGGGGTGTTCTGTTAAAGGTTAACTGAGAAGGGGCAAAAACACCCCGATTCCACATCCCATCTTGAACACACAGTATACAGCTGGTTTCACAAACACTGATTATCACTAAACTCGGACTACCTTAACTATGGTAAGACTAGGTAGTCCAAGACATGCAATGTTCAATACATTTCACTCATAATTGGTCTAAATGAGAACATGTGTATTACCTTTATCACAGCTAGAAAGTAAATATATTCAGGACATTAAGTTTGCTTACTAAAGAACGACACATTCCTGAGCTGCTGTACAGACACAAGAACAAAAGACCCCCCATTTCCAATCCACAGTTGCAGCAACACTATAACTGGTTACAAATCTAATGTACTTTTTATCTGCTTGAAATACAGATCAAAATAAATAATCTGTTTTCATAAATCAAAGTTAAAATGAATTAGTTCAACACTATTCAATTTACATCTGGGAATACATATTTTACAAAGAATAAAAGTAGTCGAAGTATAAAGTATAAAAATAGGATATTTTTGTTCCCTCTTGATCATCCACAAGAAGTTTCCATTTAACATTCTTTCTGTGCACTAAAGTCATATGCCATGCACTGTGTGGTTTAAAAAGGGCTAGGCATGAGGAAAAACACAAATACATGTTCCATGTGTGTGTGTGTGTGTGTGTGTGTGTGTGTGTGTGTGTGTGTGTGTGTGTGTGTGTGTGTGTGTGTGTGTGTGTGAATGAATTACTAGATTTACTACACAGTGCTAAATATTATTATGTAAAGTAAAGTTTCTAACACATTTGACAGAATTCTAACCAGCTGAGGGTTCAGTGGCTACGCCAATCAAATCTGCTGGTATTAAATAATTTGTGCATGGATACTTAACCTATAAAGACCAATCGGTTGTCCTAGTAACAGCTTTTACCGTTGCCAACCAACCATTCCAATATATATACACTAAGAGTGGGTATATCACTTGAGTGGGATAACATGCTTACCGGGACTAGTTTTGAATGTGTCTTTGTTTACATTCCAATCCAGTGGCATGCTGCTGAAATTCAGGACAGAGCTGCGTGTCGGTAGTTCAAACAATACTGCCACCTATACATGTTTTATAACAACTTTAAAATGTCTAAAATTATTTAAAATGTCTATTGTTGTTTTGATTTGGACTCCCGATTTCCTTGAGAACGAGTTTAGTCAAGAAATGCCAGTTACCGATCTGTCTGCGTCAGACTTATCCAAACAGCCTGGAGCTCTTTCACTGATACCGGTAACGGAAGGAAACAACAGCTTAGTCAAGAAATGCCAGTTACCGATCTGACTGACTTATCTGAGCAGCCTGTAGCCCCTTCATTAAAGGTAGGAAACAGAAAGGATGTAAATTGACAGACTGAGCTCCAGGTTCTATCTAAAGACGGTTGCAGAGAGGCCATAAACAGGGTTAGAAATAAATCCGCGTCGAAGCATAGTCTGTTGACAATGAAAGTAAAAATCCGGCAGGTAAATAATCCCGGCATTAATTGGTTTAATATACAAAAGGTACACATTTTATTGCTTTTTATTTTAAATATATACTTGTGGTATAAACAGAATACTGAATGATTGTTCGTGGTATACGGTTTTTATTCCCCTTAGGAGCTTTTCCTTACATAAACCAGACTTTTTAAACCTTTTAAACGCAGAACTAACCCTATGGCCTCAATATAGTACACCTGGTACACCATTGTGTAACCATTCACTTTTCCCCTGGCAACTCTCTGCACCTAGTTTATATTCAAAATACACTACACCAGTAAAAACACCATGATTTCTTACATCCACTGGGGGCAGAGTGTTGCACAGAACAGATTTTTAAATGTTACACTCTGGTGTATCAGCTGTACTGATAGAAAAAACATGTTTGAGAGCTCTGTAGAGGACACAGGGATGCAAGATTAGCACATCAATTCAATGACATAAATAACAGTTTAACCAGAATCATTGGGATTAAAGCTCACAATGTATCCAGAGTTGCTGTCATCTTTTTTTTATTTTTGTTTTTTTTACATTTAAAGCATGGTCCTGTATACACACAGTGATCCTAGTTAACAATACATTTTTCCTTTTATATTTTTTCCCACCCTGGTTGACACACACACACAGTCGTGAGGATCCTACAACTCACCTTCCCAGACAGTTTGTATCCCTGCCTGTAGAACAAAGGAACAGGCTTTTCAACCCCTGTTTAATAGCATGTGGTCAGGTTTAATTGATAATTAATTGATCAATCAACATCTAGCCACCTGCTGCTCATGGATTTAAATTCGGCAAGGAGGGAATTCTAACCTTCCAGCCCTGCCATATCTAGCACAAACTTAATTTCCAAATTAAACACATTTTCTTTACAAACAAAACAAAAACATTATTCACATGTGCAGGACCTCAGCCCTGTCACATGTGGTCTAGAATAATTTATTGTTTCAAATTTTGATTAACATCAGGGCTGAAGAAATGTGCGTTTAAGAAAACGAAACAGATACATTGGGAAAATTAAGAAAGCCAAGAGGAGGGTGGGTAGTTGTCAAACACAAAGAGGAACAGCATGCTTTGCTCTTACTATTCTTTGTAGAAAACCGTCTTGAACAACTGAGTGCTGAAGTTAAAGGACTAAAAGTTGGTCCACTAAGCGATACCGGACATCAGCTTTTATTAATGTTCAGTTTCCTATAGATTGGTACAGCCTGGTTTTAAGAAAATATTTGTAGGGTTTGAGAGTGGAAATGTATCGCAGGTTAAAATTCCGGACACTATTCACCCCAGGGAGACCAGAGTGTGCTTGAGATCACAGGAGACATTCTCCTTTGTGTTTCCTCGCTTGCGCACCAACGCGGTTGGCGAGCATTCAGCTGCACGCTTGGAATGCTCCTGCTGCTTCTTGAACCACTCTGTTACTGCCTTTGGCTGATTTAATGTATTTGTTTTATCTTCTGTCTAATGAATGTCTCATATTCCCCTGTGCTGAAATGATGAGTAATGAGTCAAGACTTATTTAATTTAGTGAGGTCAAAAACATGATTGTATTTCTACTTTCTACTCTTCATTAGCATATAACTTAACATTTTGATATCCTTACTTAATTATTTAATTGGAGATGTTAAATAAAAAATAAAAAAACAGAAACTAAAACCTCCCTGCTAAACTAAAGGGCCATAACACAGCCATAATAAAGCCTAATATATATATATATATATATATATATATATATATATATATATATATATATATATATATATATATATATATATTATAAAAATATTGTTATTGTTATATATAATAAAAATATTGTTATTTATTATATTTAATACCAGCTTGCAAACTGATCTAGTGTGAATTAAACAAAAAAAAAATTAAATCTAAAAGCACGACTCAGTTTGCTTAAAAATGTTAATACAGCTCAGCTGCAACACCCTACATTCTGAAATCACGACTACATGCTGTCTTTGTTTTGTTAAACTCCAAAGTGACAACTGCATTATGTAACATGTTTCAGTAAAAACTATAGTTTAATAGGCCACTCTTAATTTTGTCTCATGAATATTCGTGAGCCAATCCAGAACGAGGCTAGTAGGGTTAAAATCAAAACAATCATGACGCTAACGTTAGTTACAGCGACCGGGATCTGCAAAAGCATAGGCTTGAACTTGATATATTTTTCACGTGCGTCATCATTAAAGGCTCATTGCAGCTACAAAATAAAAACAATTTAGCTTGACTACAGTTAACCGCTTTCTCTTAAGTTTAATTTAAAAAAAGAAAATAGATCAACAAACAATGAACCTTAGTGTGAATTTAATGTGCCCGCAAGGTGGACACCTTCACTTACTTCCTACTATAGGAATTCCCCTTACGTTTTACACATGCAATATGTCAGACTCACAATAGCACTTGTTAAATTGTTACACAAAGATGATACAAGGATTTTTGTAACCACTGTTGGTGCAGCCTGGCACTGAACATGCAGCCAAGTCATATCTTTTTGCTTGTCGGCAATTCTTCATCAGGACACGCCACTTTGTTTACTTTTTATCCCTCCTAGCCTCGCTTTGGGGAATAGAATGTGATGCATACATAATATTTGAAAGGGGCCTATGTTCAAATGTCCCTGTCATATGTTTTTGACTGGTACTTTAACATCAGGATTTAAACTGCAGTCAACAGCTGTTAACAAACTTTGCAGATGCGATCACAGATGTGATGGCTGACCTGACAGACACTGGCATTTTTCTAGCATTTCCACATTTATTGTTCCTGGCTTCTAAAAAGCAATATTTACATTTTGGGCAGTCTTCCCTGCTGGCTCCAGCATATCACAACTACATGTATTACATTATAAACAGACCAGTCACATATCCACGTCCTGCCTGGGATTACCTGAGCACATATCTATTAGCAATTCAACAGGCATGGAGGCACTGTGATAATACTTGGCTGACACATAAAACATCCCTCCCTTTGTCTGCGTAAAAATGGTTCCCATGGTAGCAGCTCAAGAAGAGCCATGGCTTTGGCCCCCAGGTCTTGATAGATATGAACAAGACATGATAGATTAAGTTGGCGTTTTGCAATGCTACTATTGCTACCATCAACTGGTATCATGAAAAACCTTGCCAATGCAGCTGTTTCATTTTGATATAGCTCAGTGCTCAGTTAAATACAGTAATGTAAGATAATCACATCAGCACTGAAGCGAAGGGGTATAATTTGACTTGCCTATTTATGTTACAAGAGACAAATACCACCGAAACAGCAATTGAAATGTAATTTTTTTGGAACAAAAAACAAAGCATCTCATGTGGAACAGCTATCTGATTGAATTGTTACTAAATGAAGTAGAGTGGATATGTGAAGAAAGATTACTGAAATGCATGGACAGAGGTTAACAGAATGTGGCAATGAAACATTCCTTTTTATTGGACAACTAATCATAGAATAGTGCTGGGTACGAAATATTACGATTATAACAAAAAGTATACTGACTTTTTACCCAAGAATTAGGTCAAGGGTCAATGCCACAGTCATCAACGAATGTAACTACTTAACATCTTGCTGAATCACAATGCAAGTCTATTCATTACTCAAATTAAAACCATGAAGTAAATGCTTTAATTTCTGGAGTGAATTGAAATTTCTTCATATTGAATGACAAATACTTTTTTTTTTATTGGGATGGTACAGTGATTAGTTAACCCAAGGCATTCCAGTACAATAAAATATTAAAGACATTACAGTCTGTTAAATTAAAAAAAAACACACAGTTAACATACACAAGTACCTACTGATGATATATAGCTAGTAACCTATTCTATCACATTAAGCATACAAAATTACAAAGCTTTACAAATCATTAAATTAATGTCATTCAGTACAACTTTAACACCTACAGTTAAGGTAATGAAATACTGTAATTAAACATACCATATACCAAACTTTGAAAATCATCAAAGAATGCAATTCAGTACAACTTTAACACATTACTTCAAAAATTCAGTAAAATGTTTCTATACTTTGACACTTGCTGTTACGGCATTGTAATAACGTGCAATTGAAATGAATTAAATAAAAGTTCTTAGCTGCTCAATAACATAGACAGGATCTCCAGCCCTTACTAACATGATTTCCATTACATGAGAGTAGATGTTAAAACTTCATGCTGATTTGAACTCGGCTCTCGCCAAGATAACTAAGACGTAGCTTTACAGTATTATTATTATTATTATTATTTATTATTGTTTATTTCTTAGCAGATGCCCTTATCCAGGGTGACTTACAACTGTTACAAGATATCACATTATTTTTACATACAATTACCCATTTATACAGTTGTTTTTGTTTACTGGAGCAATCTAGGTAAAGTACCTTGCTCAAGGGTACAGCAGCAGTGTACCCCACCTGGGATTGAACCCACGACCCTCCGGTCAAGAGTCTAGGGTCAAGAGTCCAGAGCCCTAACCACTACTGCACACTGCATGCCCTATCAGTAAACTAATGTGATCCATCTGCGTCTCCATCCATTTGTGTTTCCTTCCATCTGATGATGTAGATATCCTTCTGCCTGGTGTTGATGGCTGAAGTGTAATGCTGGCTCCAGGGATCAGCTTATTTTGCCTCCCCAGCGCATCAGCACACATAACGGCTGTGATGACGTCTCTGGGGATCAACCACAGTGCGCTCTCCCCAGCGCATCAGCATGACAACCGTCTGGATTGAGCTAAGTAGGGTACATCTCTGGGGTCTTCAAGTGGGCACCTTCCAAACTCTGTGTTTCGTCGACTAGCCCACGACATCTCAAGAGGGCTCGACGGTGATTCTGGCGTCCTGGCATCCCCCCCCTCCATCCTCCACTCAACTCAACCCAGCTTACTTACCCGTACATCAGCGTTTCTTTCAAAATAGAAGAAAAATCAAGAACTGCAACAATTTACAGCACACAATGCTCCATCTGAGGTTTTGGTGGTCTGAATAATTCTGTAACTTTCATCTGCCTCAGTCTGCTGGTCCTTTTTTTGGCAGCTAAATCTCGTAGCCATTTTAGCAGCAGACGCTGTGTGCGCAACACACCACACATAATTCATCACGTGATTACAGGTGCATTCAGTTGATTAGACAGTACGGTTGATCAAAGATTGGATAATTGACTCTCTACTGTATATATATATATATATATATATATATATATATATATATATATATATATATATATATATATATATATATACACTATTTAACATGATTGCAATCCTGAGCAAATTCCCATGTAGTTATTGGTAAAAAAAAATTTGGGATTCCAACATAGTAGGAAGTTCCACAGTAGCAACTGTCGTAGTACCAAGTGCTTAGTTTAGGATGTTTTTCTCTGGTTATGAGCCAGAAGAGCCTGTGTTTTAAAAAAAACAACATGACTGTTTTTCTGATTAAATTATCAACGTTTATATATAGTTCTTAAAAGTGGTTGTAGCTAACAAAATACTTTCATAAGTGTTACCTGTCATGCAATTGCATTGACTATATAGATCTGAAATGAGCAGTTTCAAATAAAAACATGATATTGTAAACATGTATTATAATTTTAAAACATGACATCTATAACTATACTAGGTAAAAGAAAGTTGGCAGTTTGCTCGCCTCCCCTTCCAGAAAATCTGTTACACTTGCACTTCCTTGTCCTCGGGTCATTTTACCAAAGCAGTATCTTTGAGGTCAAGTGTGGCTGCAAAGCCAGGGGAAGAAGCTAGTAATGGTAGTCGCTGAAATGGTGGACCAATTGCACTCGTCAGATGAAATGATCATAAATCAGAAAGCAAGGCATGCAAACAGATATCTGTTTAACCTAGTGTAGTTCCCGAATCATGGTTTTTAAATGAAGATTACTTTAAAAACTACACATTTGAGACCAATATAGTGAATGATGGATGAGCATGGCTTGGAGAATGTATGGAATTATTTTTTTTAGCTATCACTTTAACCATGTGTCAGTCAATTGTCTATTGTGTTTATAACATTATGCAAATAGTACACAACTGTGTGGAGTAGTGATTAGGCTCTGGACTTTTGACTGGAAGGTCGTGGGTTCAATCCCAGGTGGGGGACACTGCTGCTGTACCCTTGAGCAAGGTACTTTACCTAGATTGCTCCAGTAAAAACCCAACTGTATAAATGGGTAATTGTATGTAAAAATAATGTGTAAAAAATAATGTAATTGTATGTAAAAATAATGTGATATCTTGTAACAATTGTAAGTCGCCCTGGATAAGAGCATCTGCTTAGAAATAAATAATAATAATTGAGGATCTTTACCCTTTCACCTTTTAATTAACAGTCCATTTTAAACTGAACAAGAACAATATGCTGCAAGCAGCAGCTGGAAAATATTTTGAAAAGGTGTCATGTAGATTTGTACAATAGTTTACTTTTCATGTTGTTCTGTACCAATATGCCAACAGAAATACACTCACTTCATGTTGTCCAGTGCACTTACTGTCATGTAAATCAGTCCCAGTGAGTTTATACATAAAAACATGAGTGAACTCTGTCTCTATACTTGCACACAATGCTTAATAAAATGGTAAATAAGGCATAATTATTGCTTTCATTACATAAAGAATACTTAGATGTATTATATTTAACAGTCAACACATACTCAACTTGTCATTACGGCTGTTAAAAAGGTGCCAGAACTTGCAAAGTGGTGCGTAGGCATTGAAGAGTACACAACAGTAGAAAATAATGGTACTTCAGTAGAAATCTGGGCCTAGGCAGCAATCCAGTACAGGGTGTTACCTTTTATAAGTGTGCAATCAGCAGTGAATATCAAAGATTATAAAAATAAATTAAATGCCATTTGATAGAAGATTGGAATCAAACCAAAGAGTGTCTTGAGATGGTATTAAAATTAGGGGTCGGCACTAATATCGATATTTCAATATGATATTGATATCGTTCGATATCAATAATAATTTCCATATCGCGATATCGTGGGATAAAAAAAAAATCACATACGCTTGCAGAGACATACTTTTTATTGCTAATACTGCTAAAAATACAAATGCAGCATAATCAAGTGTATTTTATATTAAGATACAACAAACCCTATACATACCAATCATTCTTAAGTCTCGTAGGCAAACGTCACACATAAAGTATTATTTAACCATTTTATTCCATTGATTGGCGTTTTTCTTTTTCTAAGCACCTGATTAACAAATGTATTTCAAACATTCAATAGCTATAAATCTAGAAAAATAACAAATCCACAGCCTGTGTACCCTCTCTCATATGCTCTACTCCCCTTTCTTCACCTGTTTCCTCTCACCAGCCAGTCCCTTACCGGAAACTATATCCTGTTTTCAAAAAGTGTGAGCATTAACTAATTAAGAAATAGGACCGTCTTTTTTAAAGGGATACACACCTACAAACAAACTTAACACAAACAACATAATAAATGGGAAAATTGGCTTAAATAATTATATATATATATATATATATATATATATATATATATATATATATATATATATATATATATATATATATATATTTTTTTTTCTTCCATTCAGAACGTGCTGGCAAGGTACCGAATGCTATTTGCATGCTGCATTAAGCATCATTGGAATTATTGTGAGATATGCGCATGCGTCAGTGTGGTTCATTGCATTTTTTCCATGCGATTACTTACACTGTTATTAATGTAATTTTAAAACGTGAACTTTCGGTATTATAAATGAGATGTACTTTTAAAACATCAAAACACATCTCAAAATAATGCAACATTCAGCATGCCACCATACTTAATAATTTTAGATGTGTCATGCATTTATACGCAGAGAAGATTAAATTACTTCCGGATTGGCTAGCCTGCGCAGTGAAGTATAGAGATAGTTCGGTTTTGAGGTGGCTGATTATGGCATGGAAATAGTAAAACAATATAACAAGACCTTTTTCTCCATGGATATTGTGAAGCAAAGCGCCACTAAGTTAAAGTAAGTTATTGCTTTTCTTATGTAAATATTTGTTAACGTCTATATGTATATATGTTTCATATTGCATTTGTGTTATTATATTTTTCTGTGTTTTGGAAGACTTTGATATTATCGATATCGAAATATGGGCACGACATCGATATACAATTTTCATATCGATGCCCACCCCTAATTAAAATAATTATTGCTGCATGTTTGTAAATAGAAGTGAAGCACTTTTTTTTAAATGATCCATGCCTAATAAGAATGTGATTGAATACTACTCAACACGCACACTTATTAAAAGGGTCTGTGGTAAAGTGTCTTGCCGTGCACAGGTGTAGTTGGTGGCAGTGAAAGTTCAATAAAACAGCTCCTTTATTTGGCTGGGTTGCGTGTCAACAACACTTAAATAATAAGAACGGGCGCTACACAGCAATGTGTATCGCTCCGTGCAAAACAAGGGTTTCAGTCCCGAAACAATAAGACACTAATAATTAACACACAACACAGACACGGCCACTTCTCCCAATAGTGAGTGATCTTGTGCAGGTGTGGTGAAAGACAAACAGTTAGTAAAACAGTGCTGTAGTGTAGTCTGGGTTTAGTGCTGGGTTGTAGCTACAGCTACAGATTACGGCATTACACCCCCTAAAATACCCTTAGTCACGCCCCCTCCGACAGCTAGTTCAATCACATCTCCTCCAATCCATGACTGACACATTGCTTACCGTACTAGGGCGATGACTTCTGGTACTGTGACTCCACCCCTTTCCTGGATGGCTGGCTTCCAACTAACCCTGGAATGAACTGCCCAACCATCCAGTACGAGGCACACTTTTCCTGTTACACAGCGCCCTCACAGGTTGGGAGGGAGATTGTTGACTTGGATTCATTCACTCTGTCACAGGGTCACAGTGTTCTGATAAGTTGCTCTTTAAGATCTAATGTCATTTGGAGCAATTGTGTATAGCATATAATTTATACAGGCATTTGTGCTATTGAATAGGTCATTTTATAGAGGTGAGGGGTACAAGAGCGACAAATCCCATTAAACTACCGTACATAGTGTGTACAAATGCTTAGGGAAATCATACAACTAACTCACTACAGAAGTTATGTACATAAGAACATAGAACAATTTATGTAATACTTAAACAATAAAATGAACTACTGTACTGCACTTTACATAGATATTTATATAGAAACCATTATCAGAATTACTTAAGTATCTGAAGGCTGGATCGACTTTAAACGCAGGTGAAGGAAACAAGATTTTATGATAATGGACATTGTAATTGCACACTATATTAAACAAGTCCAGGTCACTTTCCATCCAGTGTTCCTTTTATTATTACAACACATAGTGCCGAAAATATGAAGTACCCTCAGGGGATGGCATCAGTCTGCAGATCCACTTTGATAAAAACAAGGTAATGGACTATGGATTTAAATATGTAAAATTGTCAGGTAGAGGCTAATGTCACTGGCTATTACTATTAACAGTAATGCATGTTCTGTCCTCTACACTGCTTCAGATCCTTATACACCAACACAATAAAAAAAGCATTTTTTAAAAATACAACTTGTGTGGGATGTTAGACACCAGTCAAATGATAAAATAAGAAACACAAAGGTGGCTTGTATAATACTACATGATTCTTGCTAAAGGCAATCTTTCATTACACAGCTGTTTGTTTTTAAGTGTTACACTTTAACAGCCTGGGTGTGTACAAACCTTATCCAAACCATACCGATTCTGTCGTTTTCCATGGGTTTGGGTGGGTGGAGTCATGAACATGCAAGATGCTCATGTTTTTTAATAAATATAGAAAAGATGTGAACATTTTTTTTAAAGACTTTGTATTGGATAGTAGTTACGCACAAACAAAACCAATTTTTGGGAAATAAACCTCTGGGAATCCATGGCTGATCTGATTGCCCTTGCTGGACAGGCTACTAACGCTTAAGAGCACATTTTTGTAAAAGCATTTTTAGGATCTGTAATATTTGTTCTAATGTAAACTTGGTACGCACTGGAGGACCAATAACCTAACCGTTTGATAAGGGAGTCTGGAACTCCGTGGTGAGAATCTGCTCCGATTCTGAAGGAATGACCGGAGAACTGCTCAGCTGCCAATCCAGACCTGGAAAAAAATCTGGCAAAGGTGAAAGAACCAATGTTGGGTGATGATTGCTCTGTTTTCATTAATAAAAAGCAAGTCTGAGGGTGATGCGTCTTGAGAAAGAAGGAGATGGAGATAAGAGAGAAGGGGGTCGTATGGGCTAACATGGGAGTTTAATTTAAACAAATAGATTAGGGATCCCTTTCCTTCCTGGTCACTTTTACTTCTTTTGAGCAGGAAGGAAAAGGTATCAGATGAGGTGATTGCTAGGTCGGAGATACAAAGGTGAATCTGGGGGTTGAATTTATCTGAGTGCGATGTAAACTCTGAGCAGCTAAGGAACCCAGAAAAGGCTAGGAGAAAAAGGGCTTTAAGGTTTTATCTAAAAACTGGGAGGAGTAGCCGTAGCTACAACCTTTGTTAATTATTTGGACTGTAGTTTAATTATCTGAGTAGATAAGAATGGATTTTTGGGCCCAGGAAGACCCCCAAAGAAACGCGGCTACAGCAGCTGGATACATTTCGTACAATGACTGGACTGATCGGGTATAGGAATGGTGCTGAATTCTTTGGGCCATGGAGCAGAAAAAACATTTTCCCTTGTAGTAGGAAGGAAGAGTGGACAGAAGAGCGGGGTCCTGCTGGGCAGCCATTTGATGTAAGGAAAGAAGGGGACTGTGTTGCCCTGTTGAAAGCCTGCAGCTGAAAAGGTAGAAGGAATATTAGACAGAGAGGGAAGCACTATGGGGGCCTGCTGGACACTCATCGTGGCCAGGGAGGTAACCTAAAAGGTTACTGTTGGAGGACCGCTGGGAAGGGTGGAAGAGTGGACTGAAAAGCGGGGCCCTGCTGGGCAACTGTTTGAGGTAAGGAATAGATGGGGGCTGCGAATAAGATCACTTGACAGAGAAAGGACCACTATAGGGGCCTGCTAGACACCCATAGCGGCTAGAGAGGTCACTGCAGGAGCCTGCTGGATGCCTGCAGTGAGGGGAGGTAACCTGAAAGGTTATAGTTGGAGGAGAAGGGACCAATATGGGGGCCTGCTGGACGTCCATTGTGGCCAGGGAGGTCACTGCGGGGGCCTGCAGTGAGAGGGGAGGTAACCTGAAAGGTTACGGTTGGAGGGAAATCGAAACACAAATGAGAGGTAAGTGAAGAGGGTATTTATAGTGCTAACAATCTTAATTAGCTAATGTGTAAATTGAATGATTCAATTTGGTGACGCAACGATTGGTGTCTGACCCTCCTCCCGAACTTTAGTTATGAACTTCATTCAGGGTAATAAATTGTGGAATAAATGTTAAAAATGGCTTGACTTGGCCTAAAAAACAGATTGTTTTCCTATTTGGCTAGGTAAAACGTGCAGAACAGTTACTAAACTCAACACAGAAACACCACTAAGGAGTCTGCTCTTGCACTACAATTGTCATTGTTGATTAGATCTTTAGCATCAAGCTTTAAACCCTAGGGCCGATATCTAAGGCAAATAACTACATGTAAATATGCCTTGGCAAACAAGAGTGTGAAGTTCTGTCATGTAGGACATCTCAAAATTCATTAAAGTATGCCATGGGAAAGAACTTGCAGATTTTTCTACAGAAAAACAAAACAGACCCACATTAAAGACATATGTCTTCTTGCGTTATATTTCTTTTGATTATATTTCTTTTGCCAATAATATATATATATATATATATATATATATATATATATATATATATATATATATATATATATATATATATATATATATATATATAGTACTGTGCAAAAGTTTTAGGCAGCTGTGAAAAAATGCTGTAAAAAGTAAGAATGCTTTCAAAAATAGACATGTTAATAGATTATATTTATCAATTAACTAAATGCAAAGTGAGTGAACAGAAGAAAAATCTAAATCAAATCCATATTTGGTGTGACCACCCTTTGCCTTCAAAACAGCATCAAGCATCAATTCTTCTAGGTACACTTGCACACAGTTTTGAAGGAACTCGGCAGGTAGGTTGGCCCAAACATCTTGGAGAACTAACCACAGTTCTTCTGTGGATTTAGGCAGCCTCAGTTGCTTCTCTCTCTTCATGTAATCCCAGACAGACTCGATGATGTTGAGATCAGGGCTCTGTGGAGACCATACCATCACTTCCAGGACTCCTTGTTCTTCTTTACGCTGAAGATAGTTCTTAATGACTTTCGCTGTATGTTTGGGGTTGTTGTCATGATGCAGAATAAATTTGGGGCCAATCAGATGCCTCCCTGATGGTATTGCATGATGGATAAGTATCTGCCTGTACTTCTTTGCATTGAGGAGACCATTAATTCTGACCAAATCCCCAACTCCATTTGCAGAAATGCAGCCCCAAACTTGCAAGGAACCTCCACCATGCTTCACTGTTGCCTGCAGACACTCATTCATGTACGCTCTCCAGCCCTTCGGCGAACAAACTGCCTTCTGCTACAGCCAAATATTTCACATTTTGACTCATCAGTCCAGAGCACCTGCTGCCATTTTTCTGCACCCCAGTTCCTGTGTTTTCGTGCATAGTTGAGTCGCTTGGCCTTGTTTCCACGTCGGAGGTATGGCTTTTGGCCGCAAGTCTTCCATGAAGGCCACTTCTGACCAGACTTCTCCGGACAGTAGATGGGTGTACCAGGGTCCCACTGTTTTCTGAGTTCTGAGCTGATGGCACTGCTGGACATCTTCCGATTGCGAAGGGAAGTAAGCATGATGTGTCTTTCATCTGCTGCAGTAAGTTTCCTTGGCCGACCACTGCGTCTACGGTCCTCAACGTTGCCCGTTTCTTTGTGCTTCTTCAAAAGTGCTTGGACAGCACATCTGGAAACCCCTGTCTGCCTTGAAATTTCTGCCTGGGAGAGACTTTGCTGATGCAGTATAACTACCTTGTGCCTTGTTGCTGTGCTCAGTCTTGCCATGGTGTATGACTTTTGACAGTAAACTGTCTTCAGCAACCTCACCTTGTTAGCTGAGTTTGGCTGTTCCTCACCCAGTTTTATTCCTCCTACACAGCTGTTTCTGTTTCAGTTAATGATTGTGTTTCAACCTACATATTGAATTGATGATCATTACCACCTGTTTGGTATAATTGTTTATTCATACACCTGACTATATGCCTACAAAATCCCTGACTTTGTGCAAGTGTACCTAGAAGAATTGATGCTGTTTTGAAGGCAAAGGGTGGTCACACCAAATATGGATCTGATTTAGATTTTACTTCTGTTCACTCACTTTGCATTTAGTTAATTGATAAATATAATCTATTAACATGTCTATTTTTGAAAGCATTCTTACTTTACAGCATTTTTTCACACCTGCCTAAAACTTTTGCACAGTACTGTATATATATATATATATATATATATATATATATATATATATATATATATATATATATATATATATATATATATATATATATATATATATATATATATATGACAGGGCAGCAGTGTGGAGTAGTGGTTAGGGCTCTGGATTCTTGACCGGCGGGTCGTGGGTTCAATTCCAGGTGGGGGACACTGCTGCTGTACCCTTGAGCAAGGTACTTTACCTAGATTGCTCCAGTAAAAACCCAAGTGTATAAATGGGTAATTGTATGTAAAAAATAATGTAATTGTATGTAAAAATAATGTTGTAACAATTGTAAGTTGCCCTGGATAAGGGTGTCTTCTAAGAAATAATTAATAATAATAATTTCCATTTATTGTAATTAATTAAAATGAATGAATCCTTGGTCTCAAAACAACGTTACAATCTAATAAAATAAAAATAGTGCTTCCCTTTGAAGTTAGGAGATGAAAGTAGCACCCAATGATTAATTTATGAGTGTCTAACATGTGAGGTGACAGCATGCTCTGACATCCACATGGCCGGAAGACCCTGTGTAGTTATCTTTAAACTAGGAAATAGCCATATAGAAAATACAAATAAATGTGCACTAGCTGTATAATTTAATTATGAATTCTATTGTTAGAATTCACAATGTACTTCTATTTAGACCCATTATTATCTGTATGACACACACACAGACCTTAACCTTAAAGAGATACTGTGGTTTTTATATTAGTCTGTGAGGTGTTTTATCGGGGTATTCCAAAGTACTCTTTTATAGAGCTAACTGCATCTAAAACTATTTTAACTCATCTTTTGAATATGATTTCCTAAATAAAGTAAAATAAAAAGGAAAATCTAATGATGAATGTGAAGCACCTTTGCTTTTCCTTGATCACAAATGAAAATAAGGAAAAAAAAATTAAGTATGCTGAATATGCCATGTATCATACCACCAAACTGACAACTGGCAAAACTTCGTGTAAAAAAAGATGGCTTGGGAGTTGTGTTGATGTTGCAGTAGGACTAGTGTGTGTTTTAAAGGAGGGGGAGTTAAAACATCAACATTTTCTGAAGTCATGTTAAGTCATTCACTGTACAACTTGAACAACAAACAGATGCATTGGATAAAAGGTGTGATTCTACAATAAACGTAGTTTCATACATAAATCAGTATAATTGATTTGATGCTTAAAGTGAGGCAGTTTTTCTCCATATGCATCAGTTGTTGCTCACCAAAATTACTTATTCAACACTGCTGAAGCATTTGATACTACTGTCATGGCAACACTATTTACAGCAGGAGCAAGCGTCAGTTACACAAGCAGGGAATTTAAATACGATATGTTACTTGTAACTGGAGGGGGAAGCCAAAAAGCATAAATCCCCCCTCCTCAGTATTCAAGAGATCCATTTATCAGTGCGTATCAGCGCACACCATGGCAGCGAAGCTGGCTCCAGCAGTCAACCAAAGTGCAGTCTCCCAAGAACAGCCTGGTGGGGCACTGTGCAGGATACTCTTCAGCTCTTGCACTGCCTGCTTGCTCCCCTCTCCCACTCGGACTGTCCTTTAAATCCCCATCGTACCACCTCCCAATACTCTTTACAGGCTTTTCTGACACTGTTGGAATGACTTCGCCATCAATATAGAACACCTTATCCACTACTTTGCCTTTGATGATGGAGATGCTCTTTGACTTGGAGAGCTTGAACTGCATACGTGCCCATCTGATGTTATCTGCTAGTTTGCCGTAATTATGGTGGTCATGTCATCCATGTATGCTCTAAGTGGTGGCAGCTACATGCCAGAAGCCAGATGTTCTCCGTCCACTACCTATTTTGAGGCACTAATAATGAATTCCACTGCCATGGTGAAGGCCAGTGGAGAAATGGGGCAACCTGCGATGATTCTGACTTTGAGAAACTGCCAAGTAGCGGTAAACTCTAGAGTTGAAAAACAGTACTCCAAAGGAGTTTATGTGGCACTGGACCATATGCATTAGCTAAATCCATAGAGCTAATTTTCCTTTTGTCCAGACTGTCATGCTCCAAACATGCTGGAAAGTCTGGGATACCGGGTGTTATCGATCATGCGGTTCTTCAGTAGATAAGTGTACAACTCTTGTGCCACAATGCTGAAGATTCTTCACGGCTTGTTCCACCTTCTTTCATTTGGTTCATTTGAAATTGTCCCTGCTCCTTCAGTGACTTATTTTCTGTCATTAACCAGCCAGCTGCTTCCCCTATTGACTGACATGCTTTCAGCCAGTAAAGACTGCCACTTGGACAAGGCTTTGATGGTGAAATATCTATTGAGGTGTCAGGAAACATCTTCCAAAGCCTGAAACAGGGTTCAGTGGGACAACTGAGGAGTGTGAGTACAGCCTGTTGTTTGCAATCTGCAGTATATATTCCACCACGCTTTAAAAAGATCAATTCATTTAAATTATTTATCCAGGCTCATACTTACAGCAACAATGAATGGATATATGGTGCCAATAAACCATCATGAGCTGAGAAAATGTCAACTCTAGTTACAAATTGACGAGCTAAGCAGCAAATGTTTCTGAGCAAATAGCTTTTGTAACCCCAAAATGTTGATAATATCATGCCAAATATAGTAGAGTGTTAAATAAAACACCCACCTAATATCTTCAAATCAGATGCTACAGCACATCAAAGGAGAATATTCCACATTAAATGAATGAGTAAATTATATGTTAAAGTTAAAATGAGAATCACATTTTAAGAGTTCAAGAGACCTTGGAAGAAATGCCACAATGTTTCAGCAATTGTCATCACTGGTGACATTACTTGATTTACAACTTACCTGTTTGCACGCATTTTCTAATAGAAATGTGTGTTACTGTACTGTATGGATCTGCTGAAACATCAAAGTAGCCATCTGAAATTAATGCCTAGAGACGGGTTTGAACTAGCTATCCGGAATCAAAGCACAGTTTAGTATTGAAAAGTGCTTGGCTCCAATAGTGTCATCTCAATTTCCATTCCAGCAAGATTTTATCTGGCACCTTCAAACTTTTTTCACACAGCAAATGTTTTCTTGCTATATTTCATATGATTAATAACAATAAGGAAAAGTTCACACTAAAACCTGGAAACTGTCATATTTTCAATGATATTGTGAAGTGTAAATAATACAGTATATCCATTCCATATCTTATGACATATCACTAACTAACAGTAAATTTGACCTAATACTCATCGCATTTTTTTTGTTGAAGTCAGTGAACAAAAACAGGTCTGACTAGGGGGTCCCTGAGTGGCTCATCCAGTTAAAGCGCTGCCAATGGGAGCGCAGGATGAGTCACACAGCTTTGACTCTTGGTATTTCGTGTCCAGGCTTTGCAAAGAGGCGAACTTTGCTGGGGACATCGAGGGGGGTGTCACATTGGGTCTGACGTTCCCGGGGTGGGGGATGGGAAACCGGCAGGGACTTATTCTCCTCATCGCGCAACAGCGAACCCTACTGGCCAGACCGAGCACATTCAGAGAGGATAAGAAGCAGGGCTGATCTCTGTCTTCCGGGATCGGCAGCCCGCCCACTTCTGCTCTGGATTGCTCGGTGTAAAAGTAATTCTGGCTTTAGGCTTGTGAGATCGGAGGATGCTCACACTAGTCCAGCAGCATCGCTCAATTTTTGTGCACAATGTGATACCAACATGCCACTGGTACATTTGAAGAGGGTCATAAGACAATCATTTTCTGATATAGTGCCAAGCTGGAAAATTATTGGTTGCCATGGAAACAGGTTTTCAACGAGAGCACCATAATACCTTCAGAACTCACTACACATACACCATTATATAGCAATCACAGTTTTGTAAAACAACGTTTATGTTAAATAAGTTGTGATGAGTCAAGAAAGCTGTATTGCTATGAAATACTAAATAACATCCACTTTTTTCAAAATTTACCAGTAATGTTTGAAACACAATACATTACTTTTTATTGAGAAAATTCACGTGTGTTATTGAGAAACTGAAATAATGCAAGTTATTCTGTTATATAAATGCTTTAAATGCCCTGACATAGTAAATTGTACGGAAATATATCAACCTGCATCATATATGTTTAAGCAAAAAAAATATCTTTGGGCTTCAGGTATCATTGTCTTATCCTAGCTCTTAAAAGCTACCTTAGGTGCCACATTTAAAACAATGTAAACACCAGATAAAACCCTTCCCTTTAATTTTAATTTAAAAAATCATAGTAACAATGAACATAAAACTCTCTAATCTCTAGGGCACTGTCCATCACAGGTGCATGATGCACTTGCAGCGGGATGCACACCCCTTTTTGCACCCACAGTGGACCAATTCATAACAAGATTTGGCAGCCTCTGGCAGGGTGGTCCACTTAGGTAGAAGTTCCCCATCTGCCAGTATCCATCCCCAGTCTGTGGGATTTGGCAGTGCTGGCATCATCACAGTAGATTGTCCCCATACATGTCCGCCCTGGTAGGATGCCCGTCGAATGTGTTGCAGAAGTGTGGCCTGAGTTGGTGGGAGTCCGTCAAGAGTTCTTCCTTTCTTGGTTAACAGGTGCATTCTGGCATCATTGACGTGTAGCAAGTTTTTGATAAATAAACTGGTGTTTTCCGTAAATTCTGGCGTAAATTACAAATTACTGTTTACAGCCATTAAGGCATAAATAAATGAAAAGCCAGAAAATTCTTTGAAACCTAGGGAAATAAACCATTGCTTCCCAACTTACTTTATTCAAGGTGCTTGTTCTGTCATACATCAGCACCACAAATCTTTCAAGAGTTGCCAGGCACTCTGCTAATATTTCTGAGGGACCCTTAGCAAGCTCCAGAAATGCATCAGTAACATCAGGAAAGCTCTCCCATGCTGTCCATGCAGTTTTTTTCTCACGTCCAGAAGGATGAGGTTGTGTCACATCCGCTAATGGCGTGGAACACTGGAAGAGCCTTTGACCTTGCCAGACCCAAAGCCGCGGTGTATGTATGGGCAAGCAGTACTCTGTACTTATTTCCTGTCCCAAATGCAACCCAGAGCTCCTGAACACCCAGATTCTGAACAACAGCCACAGCCAATACCACCACATCAGTATCTACTGTACGGATCAGCACAGGCTCATGTCCTGTGGCAAACCCATCAGCTACATGGAACATCATGCGAGAGTCTGCTTCTTCATGTGAGCATGGTGACAGTTTGGAAAGGTCATTGTGGGATGGGAAAGTAAGAACATCCTGCTCATCTGTTGCCACCACTTCTTTGCCATTATCCTCAATCTTCTTTGTTTGATAAGTGAGGAATTTAAAGAGCTCTTTATTGTTTTCATCAATGCGCCGGAAACCTTGCCAGTTGCTTGGGAGTGGTGCAGAAGGTAGAACCCGCCTTCTAGTACCCTTTCTTCTCTTTGCCCTCATGGATGCCTTAAGACTGGTAGGAATCCCAGACTATGTCAACTCTGATAACTTTCTCCATCCACTTAGACAGGCATGGTAGGAAGATCTGCTCACTCTACTCTTCAAAAGTCCTACATGCTGCATGCTTGAGCATCGGCACCAGAGCAGCACCATCTATAATGGCTACAGTGGGTCTTGGATTGTCTTCAATAATTTCAACCATTTTATCCAAACAGGGTAGTAGCTCACGCTTTGTCCCAAGCCTCAGTGTTCCTCCTTCAGACAGAGAGGGTGGGCAACCTTGGTTTTCATGCACAAAGAACTCTTGAAGGTTTCCATCACGATTTTGACAGCTGATGTAAAGTTTTGAAAATAACTGGCAGTTATTCTTTGCTGACAAAAGCTTTATCTTGTCTTTTGTCACTGTCTTTTGAGGACGTTCTTTGAAGAGAGGAAGTTTGTTTTGAGGGATTGTATCTGTCAGTGGTTTGAACTGACAATAATCCTCTCTTCCACAAAGGTCTGGTACTGGTGTTTTCCTAGCTTTTTTTAATCTCTCTCACAGTGGCATGGACTGAAGGTTCAGCTATTTCCTTTTTCAAATGGGTTTCCCATCTCTTCAATGGTTTCAACTAATGAGTCCATGTGAACCTTTCCTGATTTGCTGCTGAATTTTGGTGGTCTGAGCTCTCATGTTCTTCCTGCTTTTTCCCCTGATCAAATTCTTTCACAATTCTGGCAATCTCTGGTCCAGCCACCATCCATCGCAACAGTGCACTGGGATTTTCAGTCAACTCCCTTGACCATTTCGTTGTTCTACTCATGTGCCCGGTCTAGAGGAATTGCAGAAAATACATGTGTAGTCTTCTGAACAGTACATTTACCATTGTTGAACTCTTCATGTAGGCCAGGGTGCTTGTGCCATAGTTCAAGCATGTTTCTGATATGCACTGGTAACCATCCGGCATAGTTGGTCTTATCAAGGCCAGAAAACCATGGGTCAAGATCAATCAGTGCTGCAGTGTACAGTGTGAAGTTTGACTCCCTCAATGATCTCACAGAAGTCATAATAAGCAGCTCTAACTCAAGAAAGAGATACCAATACTGAAAGTGTGGACTCTTTGAGGTTCTTTGTCTGCACCATGCAGACAACGACATTGCCTCTTCATTAGCAGAAGATTCAACATACTTGTTGTAAGCAATCTGCTGAAGCTGGTACAGTCTTGCTGCTGTGACCTGATGCTCACATCTGGTGCGTGTAACATGTGAAGCCTGTAAGAATGAATCTGCTTTTCCAACTGTTGTCTCTTCAGCAAGGACCAAAGCATCTGTCCAACCACTTCCATCAAGCCACGTCGCAAGGGCCTTCAGGGCAGCCATCTCTATATGTAGCCCATCTAACATGACTACCAATTGGTCCTCACCAAAGTTGTTTGGCCAGGTCCATTGTATTTTCTTTGATATTGCACAGAGTGGCTGGTTGCAAGCAATAACTGGAATTTGCCCTGGGTTGAGATGTTGCACAGCTTTCTTTACAACAGTCATTCCATGGCAAATCATTGCCAGAGAGTGAGCAGACTGTGGAAGCGGGTAAAAGAGCACTCAGACATCTGGGCTTGACTTCTCCCTTCTGATGCTTTCCATGGTATGCTGACCAGGAAATCGTCTCTTTCTTTTTGTGGGATTCCAGTGCATTGCTCCCCTGTTTGTGCCTTCTATTACATTTTACTAATCTCACTTAATTCCTTTTGAGTGCAAACTGGATTTTAATTGGTTATTTTTCCCCCATCATGCAATACGTGCAGAAAATTCAATTCTGGGGACAAATGTCAGACGCAGTGTTTTTCGCCCTGGCAACTCGAGGGTTAATTTGAACTGGCTCAATATCACAAAACACCCTGCAAAGTTTGGTGCCATATCAAAATGTGCACACTTTTTCACCTATGCTGCTGGACTATATGCCCTCAGAATGTCCATGCTGTGTAGGGACTCGCTGCGGTGAGGAGAAAAAACATAATTTGATATTTCAAATTGAGGGAAAATAAATAAAAAATAATAATTGGTCACAAAAACGTATATAAAAAAAAAACAGGTCTGACTGATTTTCAGTATGGTACGGGCAGCAGTGTGGAGTAGTGGTTAGGGCCCTGGACTCTTGACCGGAGGGTCGTGGGTTCAATCCCTGGTCGGGGACACTGCTGCTGTACCCTTGAGCAAGGTACTTTACCTAGATTGCGCCAGTAAAAAACCCAACTGTATAAATGGGTAATTGTATGTAAAAATAATGTGTAAAAATTATGTAATTGTATGTAAAAAATAATGTGATATCTTGTAACAATTGTAAATTAAGCCCTGGATAAGGCGTCTGCTAGAAATAAATAATAATGGTCTTAGACTTGTACAATTCATCGAAGGTAAGATTATAATTTTGTTAGCTCTATGTGCTTATATATATATATATATATATATATATATATATATATATATATATATATATATATATATATATATATATATACAGTACTGTGCAAAAGTTTTAGGCAGGTGTGAAAAAATGCTGTAAAGTAAGAATGCTTTCAAAAATAGACATGTTAATAGATTATATTGATCAATTAACTAAATGCAAAGTGAGTGAACAGAAGAAAAATCTAAATCAAATCCATATTTGGTGTGACAACCCTTTGCCTTCAAAACAGCATCAATTCTTCTAGGTACACTTGCACAAAGTCAGGGATTTTGTAGGCATATAGTCAGGTGTATGATTAAACAATTATACCAAACAGGTGCTAATGATCATCAATTCAATATGTAGGTTGAAACACAATCATTAACTGAAACAGAAACAGCTGTGTAGGAGGAATAAAACTGGGTGAGGAACAGCCAAACTCAGCTAACAAGGTGAGGTTGCTGAAGACAGTTTACTGTCAAAAGTCATACACCATGGCAAGACTGAGCACAGCAACAAGACACAAGGTAGTTATACTGCATCAGCAAAGGTCTCTCCCAGGCAGAAATTTCAAGGCAGACAGGGGTTTCCAGATGTGCTGTCCAAGCTCTTTTGAAGAAGCACAAAGAAACGGGCATCGTTGAGGACAGTAGACGCAGTGGTCGGCCAAGGAAACTTACTGCAGCAGATGAAAGACACATCATGCTTACTTCCCTTCGCAATCGGAAGATGTCCAGCAGTGCCATCAGCTCAGAACTGGCAGAAAACAGTGGGACCCTGGTACACCCATCTTCTGTCCGGAGAAGTCTGGTCAGAAGTGGCCTTCATGGAAGACTTGAGGCCAAAAAGCCATACCTCTGACATGGAAACAAGGCCAAGCGACTCAACTATGCACAAAAACACAGGAACTGGGGTGCAGAAAAATGGCAGCAGGTGCTCTGGACTGATGAGTCAAAATTTGAAATATTTGGCTGTGGCAGAAGGCAGTTTGTTCGCCGAAGGGCTGGAGAGCGTACACGAATGAGTGTCTGCAGGCAACAGTGAAGCATGGTGGAGGTTCCTTGCAAGTTTGGGGCTGCATTTCTGCAAATGGAGTTGGGGATTTGGTCAGAATTAATGGTCTCCTCAATGCTGAGAAGTACAGGCAGATACTTATCCATCATTTAATACCATCAGGGAGGCATCTGATTATTTAAATTTATTCTGCAGCATGACAACGACCCCAAACATACAGCGAAAGTCATTAAGAACTATCTTCAGCGTAAAGAAGAACAAGGAGTCCTGGAAGTGATGGTATGGCCCCACAGAGCCCTGATCTCAACATCATCGAGTCTGTCTGGGATTACATGAAGAGAGAAGCAACTGAGGCTGCCTAAATCCACAGAAGAACTGTGGTTAGTTCTCCAAGATGTTTGGGCCAACCTACCTGCCGAGTTCCTTCAAAAACTGTGTGCAAGTGTACCTAGAAGAATTGATGCTTGATGCTGTTTTGAAGGCAAAGGGTGGTCACACCAAATATGGATTTGATTAAGATTTTTCTTCTGTTCACTCACTTTGCATTTAGTTAATTGATAAATATAATCTATTAACATGTCTACTTTTGAAAGCATTCTTACTTTACAGCATTTTTTCACACCTGCCTAAAACTTTTGCACAGTACTGTATATATATATATATATTATATATATTATCTATAATATATATATACAGTACTGTGCAAAAGTTTTAGGCAGGTGTGAAAAAATGCTGTAAAGTAAGAATGCTTTCAAAAATAGACATGTTAATAGTTTATATTTATCAATTAACAAAATGCAAAGTGAGTGAACAGAAGAAAAATCTACATCAAATCAATATTTGGTGTGACCACCCTTTGCCTTCAAAACAGCATCAATTCTTCTAGGTACACTTGCACACAGTTTTGAAGGAACTCGGCAGGTAGGTTGGCCCAAACATCTTGGAGAACTAACCACAGTTGTTCTGTGGATTTAGGCAGCCTCAGTTGCTTCTCTCTCTTCATGTAATCCCAGACAGACTCGATGATGTTGAGATCAGGGCTCTGTGGGGCCATACCATCACTTCCAGGACTCCTTGTTCTTCTTTTACGCTGAAGATAGTTCTTAATGACTTTCGCTGTATGTTTTGGGTCGTTGTCATGCTGCAGAATAAATTTGGGGCCAATCAGATGCCTCCCTGATGGTATTGCATGATGGATAAGTATCTGCCTGTACTTCTCAGCATTGAGGAGACCATTAATTCTGACCAAATCCCCAACTCCATTTGCAGAAATGCAGCCCCAAACTTGCAAGGAACCTCCACCATGCTTCACTGTTGCCTGCAGACACTCATTCGTGTACCGCTTTCCAGCCCTTTGGCGAACAAACTGCCTTCTGCTACAGCCAAATATTTCAAATTTTGACTCATCAGTCCAGAGCACCTGCTGCCATTTTTCTGCACCCCAGTTCCTGTGTTTTCGTGCATAGTTGAGACACTTGGCCTTGTTTCCACGTCAGAGGTATGGCTTTTTGGCCGCAAGTCTTCCATGAAGGCCACTTCTGACCAGACTTCTCCGGACAGTAGATGGGTGTACCAGGGTCCCACTGTTTTCTGCCAATTCTGAGCTGATGGCACTGCTGGACATCTTCCGATTGCGAAGGGAAGTAAGCATGATGTGTCTTTCATCTGCTGCAGTAAGTTTCCTTGGCCGACCACTGCGTCTACGGTCCTCAACGTTGCCCGTTTCTTTGTGCTTCTTCAAAAGAGCTTGGACAGCACGTCTGGAAACCCCTGTCTGCGTTGAAATTTCTGCCTGGGAGAGACCTTGCTGATGCAGTATAACTACCTTGTGTCTTGTTGCTGTGCTCAGTCTTGCCATGGTGTTTGACTTTTGACAGTAAACTCTCTTGTTAGCTGAGTTTGGCTGTTCCTCACCCAGTTTTATTCCTCCTACACAGCTGTTTCTGTTTCAGTTAATGATTGTGTTTCAACCTACATATTGAATTGATGATCATTAGCACCTGTTTGGTATAATTGTTTAATCATACACCTGACTATATGCCTACAAAATCCCTGACTTTGTGCAAGTGTACCTAGAAGAATTGATGCTGTTTTGAAGGCAAAGGGTGGTCACACCAAATATGGATTTGATTTAGATTTTTCTTCTGTTCACTCACTTTGCATTTAGTTAATTGATAAATATAATCTATTAACATGTCTATTTTGAAAGCATTCTTACTTTACAGCATTTTTTCACACCTGCCTAAAACTTTTGTGCAGTGTATATATATATATATATATATATATATATATATATATATATATATATATATATATATATATATATATACACAGATTTTCACAGTCCTATAACAGTTATATTGCTTTATTATTCATACACAAATTACAAATCCATCTATATTTGTTTTCTAATCATTAAGCTTTATTTAGTCCATTGTGAATTTCATTGAAAAGAGGGAAAAGGGTGATGAAAAGAGTTTAGTTAAGTAGCTGAGGTACACGGACGATATTATATAAATGTCGACATCTTCTGCATCTACCTAACATCGGTCATTTAACTTTTAGCTAGGAGAATGGTTAGTTACCTTATTCTTTGGTAAAACTGTATTTCTTATTACTATCAGAGTATAAATCAGAAAAACGAAATGGTTTCTTTCACTCAGATATGTTGGAAAATGTGCACCATTCACCAGTTCCTAGGAAAGCTTACAATGTTTAAGATTACATTTTCAAGCCTGCTATACGTAGCAATACACTGTTCTATTTTTAGTGGTGCTGTAGATTCCCATTATTAGACAAAACAATTATCTTCCATGTTAGAGCCTTGGGAGAAAAGTAGCTGTATTATGTTGCTGTTGTCTCTTAATGCACTTTAAAACAACTAAAAAATAACAAATATAAGCCAGACCCATGAATTCTATTAACCTTATTTATTTGTAGATTACAATTTTGCATATTACAGGGTTATCGAAAGTTGTATGTTAGATTTATTTATTTTTGGGGCATGATTTATTTGTTAAACCACAACATTGTGGTTTACGGCATTGTTTCACAATAAAACTACAAGACCCACATCCTGAGGTTTGTCGCTGCCGACCCGGGTCAACCAGGGTACGTGGTTTCACACTACATGGGATTGTGACCCGGGTAGCCAGAACCCAGGTCAGGACCCGGGTAGGAGTGCCAGTGTGAAAGGGGCTGGAGATGTTTCCTTCTTTAAGCACCTATAACTTCAAAACACTCAAAGATAAATTCAGAAATGTGTCATTAGAGTTCAAACATGTCTCATTGTCTACAGCAATACCACTTTGAAGCCTGCTCTCATCAGATCTCAGAAGTTAAACCAAGTTGGGCCTGGTTTTTATTTGGATGGGGGACCTCTTTAGAGAAGCAAGTGTTGAGCAGAGGTGCTGGTAGCTCAGCAGGGTACAGTTTAAACACAGATTCCAATACAGGTCAATACAAGTGTAACCTGGCAAATAAAAACAAAACAAACAAGGTTTAAATTCCTCAGTCCCTTAAGCACACTGCAGGACACCCTTCTGATGTTGCGTCTAAGTGGATCTTACAGGCTGTTGCATTCATTGCTGATTTCTTGATTGGTACCAATGAGACTGGCAGGCAGCCAAATCCTTTAACAAATTGAATTTCACAATTACTCTCAATTGGCAGCGAACTGCAACCATTTTGGATAACATACACAGAAAATGAGTACAGGCTTATTTAAATGAAATGTTTAAACCACCCAGAATTTAATTCTTTTTTTTTTTTTTTTAAAGCTGTGCTTTCCCATGACCCCACATGTCGATTTTAAGAATCTACAATACATGCTTAGAATTTTGGCAGAGTTTAGGAACATTGTTCTAAAGTTCAGTTTTTATTAAATGCAAATTTAGACAACCTCCCGTTGTAATTTAAAGAAGCCTGTAGTTATTTTGTGTATTTTATCCAAAATGGTTGCAGTATGCTGTCAATTGAGAAAGTAGGCTATTTTTCTTTCCCAATGAAATTAAATTTGTTAAAGGACTTGGCTGACTGCCCACATCCTTGGTGCCCATCAAGAAATCTGCAAAGAATGCAACAAACTGTAATGGCCTAACCGAGCTAAAATTATCCCACATTATTAAATTATATGTAAATATAAAAATAAAAAAAACAGACTACACCGTTTATTCTAATCTACTGTCAGTTTAGGAATTCAGACTACTGAAGAGTTATTAATAACTGACGTATGTGTTTATGTGATCAAAGACAAATAATATATATATATATATATATATATATATATATATATATATATATATATATATATATATATATATATATATATATATACAGTACTGTGCAAAAGTTTTAGGCAGGTGTGAAAAAATGCTGTAAAGTAAGAATGCTTTCAAAAATAGACATGTTAATAGATTATATTTATCAATTAACTAAATGCAAAGTGAGTGAACGGAAGAAAAATCTAAATCAAATCCATATTTGGTGTGACCACCCTTTGCCTTCAAAACAGCATCAAGCATCAATTCTTCTAGGTACACTTGCACACAGTTTTTGAAGGAACTCGGCAGGTAGGTTGGCCCAAACATCTTGGAGAACTAACCACAGTTCTTCTGTGGATTTAGGCAGCCTCAGTTGCTTCTCTCTCTTCATGTAATCCCAGACAGACCCGATGATGTTGAGATCACGGCTCTGTGGGGGCCATACCATCACTTCCAGGACTCCTTGTTCTTCTTTACGCTGAAGATAGTTCTTAATGACTTTCGCTGTATGTTTGGGGTCGTTGTCATGCTGCAGAATAAATTTGGCGCCAATCAGATGCCTCCCTGATGGTATTGCATGATGGATAAGTATCTGCCTGTACTTCTCAGCATTGAGGAGACCATTAATTCTGACCAAATCCCCAACTCCATTTGCAGAAATGCAGCCCCAAACTTGCAAGGAACCTCCACCATGCTTCACTGTTGCCTGCAGACACTCATTCGTGTATGCTCTCAGCCCTTCGGCGAACAAACTGCCTTCTGCTACAGCCAAATATTTCAAATTTTGACTCATCAGTCCAGAGCACCTGCTGCCATTTTCTGCACCTCAGTTCCTGTGTTTTCGTGCATAGTTGAGTCAGCTTGGCCTTGTTTCCACGCCGGAGGTATGGCTTTTGGCCGCAAGTCTTCCATGAAGGCCACTTCTGACCAGACTTCTCCAGACAGTAGATGGGTGTACCAGGGTCCCACTGTTTTCTGCCAGTTCTGAGCTGATGGTACTGCTGGACATCTTCCGATTCGAAGGGAAGTAAGCATGATGTGTCTTTCATCTGCTGCAGTAAGTTTCCTTGGCCGACCACTCGTCTACGGTCCTCAACGTTGCCCGTTTCTTTGTGCTTCTTCAAAGAGCTTGGACAGCACATCTGGAAACCCTGTCTGCCTTGAAATTTCTGCCTGGGAGAGACCTTTGCTGATGCAGTATAACTACCTTGTGTCTTGTTGCTGTGCTCAGTCTTGCCATGGTGTATGACTTTTGACAGTAAACTGTCTTCAGCAACCTCACCTTGTTAGCTGTGTTTGGCTGTTCCTCACCCAGTTTTATTCCTCCTACACAGCTGTTTCTGTTTCAGTTAATGATTGTGTTTCAACCTACATATTGAATTGATGATCATTAGCAACTGTTTGGTATAATTGTTTAATCATACACCTGACTATATGCCTACAAAATCCCTGACTTTGTGCAAGTGTACCTAGGAGAATTGATGCTGTTTTGAAGGCAAAGGGTTGTCACACCAAATATGGATTTGATTTAGATTTTTCTTCTGTTCACTCACTTTGCATTTAGTTAATTGATAAATATAATCTATTAACATGTCTATTTTTGAAAGCATTCTTACTTTACAGCATTTTTTCACACCTGCCTAAAACTTTTGCACAGTACTGTATATAGTGCCTATAGAAAGTCTACACCCCCTTGAACTTTTTCCACATTTTGTTGTGTCAGTGCCTCAGAGTTTCATGCATTTAAATGAGGATTTTTTCCATTTATCTACACACCATACTCCACACTGTTAAGGGGAAAAAAGTTTTTATTGAGAAAAAGATTATTTGTTAAAAATACAAAACTGAAAGATCATAATTGGATAAGTCTCCACCCCCCGAGTGAATATTTGGTGGAAGCACCTTTGGCAGCAATTACAGCTGTGAGTCTGTTGGGATAGGTCCTCTACCAACTTTGCACACCTAGATTTGGCAATATTTGACCATTCTTCTTTACAAAACTGTTCAAGCTCTGTCAAGTTCCTTGGGGAGCGTTGATGGACAGCAATCTTCAAGTAATGCCACAAATTTTCGATTGGATTTAGGTCGGGGCTTTGACTGGGCTACTCAAGGACATTTACCTTTTTGTTCCTTAGCCACTCCAGTGTAGATTTGGCTGTGTGCTTTGGGTCATTGTCATGCTGAAAGGTGAACTTCCATCCCAGTTTCAGCTTTCTTGCAGAGGGCAGCAGGTTTTCCTCAAGGACTTTTCTGTACTTGCTCCATCCATTTTCCCTTCTATCCTGACAAGTGTCCCAGTCCCTGCTGATGAGAAACATCCCCATAACATGATGCTGCCACCACCATGCTTCACAGTAGGGATGGTGTTATTTGGGTGATGTGCTGTGTTGGGTTTGTGTCAAACATAACGCTTTGAATTTAGTTCCATTTTAGCTTTGTCAGACCACAACACTTTTTGCCACATGGCTACAGAATCTCCTGAGTGTTTTTTTGCATACTTCAAACAGGATTCAAGGTGGTCTTTCTTGAGTAAAATACAGGCCAGATTTGTGGAATGCTTGGGATATTGTTGTCACATGCACACTTTGACCAGTCTTGGCCATAAAAGTCTGTAGCTCTTGCAAAGTTGCCATTGGCCTCTTGGTAGCCTCTCTGATCAGTCTCCTTATTGCTTGGTCATCCAGTTTGGAGGGACGGCCTGATCTAGGCAGGGTCTTGGTGGTGCCATACACCTTCCACTTCTTAATAATTGCCTTGACCGTGCTCCAAGGGATATTCAAGGCCTGTGATATTTTTTTATACCCATCCCCTGATCTGTGCCTTTCAACAACTTTGTCCCAGAGTTCTTTTGAAAGCTCCTTGGTGCTCATAGTTGAGTCTTTGCTTTGAAATGCACTACCCAGCAGCGGGAACCTACAGGAACTGCTGAATTTATCCTGAAATCATGTGAATCACTACAATTTAACACCGGTGGAGGGCACTTAACTTGGTTTGTGATTTTTAAGGTGATTGGTTACACCTGAGCTAATTTAGGATTTCTATTACAAGGGGGGTGGACACTTATCCAACCAAGATATTTCAGTTTTTATTTTTAATTAATTTTCTACAAATTTCTAGAACATTTTTTTCGCTTGGAAGTTGTGAGGTAGGATGTGTAGATGAAATGAAAAAAATATATATGTTAATACATTTTAATGGCAACAAAAGGTGAACACAAAGGGGGGTGTAGACTTTCTATTGGCACTATATATATATATATATATATATATATATATATATATATATATATATATATATATATATATACAGTACTGTGCAAAAGTTTTAGGCAGGTGTGAAAAAATGCTGTAAAGTAAGAATGCTTTCAAAATAGACATGTTAATGGATTATATTTATCAATTAACAAAATGCAAAATGAGTGAACAGAAGAAAAATCTAAATCAAATCCATATTTGGTGTGACAACCCTTTGCCTTCAAAACAGCATCAATTCCTCTAGGTACACTTGCACAAAGTCAGGGATTTTGTAGGCATATAGTCAGGTGTATGATTAAACAATTATACCAAACAGGTGCTAATGATCATCAATTCAATATGTAGGTTGAAACACAATCATTAACTGAAACAGAAACAGCTGTGTAGGAGGAATAAAACTGGGTGAGGAACAGCCAAACTCAGCTAACAAGGTGAGGTTGCTGAAGACAGTTTACTGTCAAAAGTCATACACCATGGCAAGACTGAGCACAGCAACAAGACACAAGGTAGTTATACTGCATCAGCAAGGTCTCTCCCAGGCAGAAATTTCAAGGCAGACAGGGGTTTCCAGATGTGCTGTCCAAGCTCTTTTGAAGAAGCACAAAGAAACGGGCAACGTTGAGGACCGTAGACGCAGTGGTCGGCCAAGGAAACTTACTGCAGTAGGTGAAAGACACATCATGCTTACTTCCCTTCGCAATTGGAAGATGTCCAGCAGTGCCATCAGCTCAGAATTGGCAGAAAACAGTGGGACCCTGGTACACCCATCTACTGTCCGAAGAAGTCTGGTCAGAAGTGGCCTTCATGGAAGACTTGCGGCCAAAAAGCCATACCTCCGACGTGGAAACAAGGCCAAGCGACTCAACTATGCACGAAAACACAGGAACTGGGGTGCAGAAAAATGGCAGCAGGTGCTCTGGACTGATGAGTCAAAATTTGAAATATTTGGCTGAAGCAGAAGGCAGTTTATTCAGCGAAGGGCTGGAGAGCGTACACGAATGAGTGTCTGCAGGCAACAGTGAAGCATGGTGGAGGTTCCTTGCAAGTTTGGGGCTGCATTTCTGCAAATGGAGTTGGGGATTTGGTCAGAATTAATGGTCTCCTCAATGCTGAGAAGTACAGGCAGATACTTATCCATCATGCAATACCATCAGGGAGGCATCTGATTGGCCCCAAATTTATTCTGCAGCATGACAACGACCCCAAACATACAGCGAAAGTCATTAAGAACTATCTTCAGCGTAAAGAAGAACAAGGAGTCCTGGAAGTGATGGTATGGCCCCACAGAGCCCTGATCTCAACATCATCGAGTCTGTCTGGGAT
Organism: Acipenser oxyrinchus oxyrinchus; assembly: GCA_030684275.1. Lineage (NCBI taxonomy): Eukaryota > Metazoa > Chordata > Actinopteri > Acipenseriformes > Acipenseridae > Acipenser > Acipenser oxyrinchus. Next base: position 37,955,082 of record CM060254.1, read on the forward strand.
TACATGAAGAGAGAGAAGCGACTGAGGCTGCCTAAATCCACAGAAGAACTGTGGTTAGTTCTCCAAGATGTTTGGGCCAACCTACCTGCCGAGTTCCTTCAAAAACTGTGTGCAAGTGTACCTAGAAGAATTGATGCTTGATGCTGTTTTGAAGGCAAAGTGTGGTCACACCAAATATGGATTTGATTTAGATTTTTCTTCTGTTCACTCACTTTGCATTTAGTTAATTGATAAATATAATCTATTAACATGTCTATTTTTGAAAGCATTCTTACTTTAAAGCATTTTTTCACATCTGCCTAAAAATTTTGCACAGTACTGTATATATATACAGAGATACAGCACCAGTGTGCTTCGCTAGCAAAGCAGCCAGAAATCATACTCAACTCTATCAGTACACTGATAATTAGTGATCCTTACTGATGCGCCTCCAGCTTTTGCAAAGGGTGGTTCAACAGTGAGCCAGTGTACACCGTGCTTTTGTGCACTTTTGGTGTAATTGAATACATGAGCTGACTGAAATGTAATTTGAACAATGATATTAGCATTTATATCGACCGTAGCCTGCATAATTATACATTAATTGTTTTCTGAAGAACGTACCATAAGTCTATTTCTGCTGTAATTGATGAGTTATTGATAATAAATCGTAAATATATATATATATATATATATATATATATATATATATATATATATATATATATATATATATATATATATATATAGTGACATGCACAGGGGCGCTATGCAAATTAGTTGCATAACACATAGGATCATGGGTAACCTGTAATTGGCATAAAGGGGTAATTAAACATTGAGGGGGCTGTTATAAATGTGGGGAGCGACCGGGTTCGTTTCTGCTGCTTTTTTTTTTTAAAGGTATTGTCGTCTGTGTACTGTGTATTGGTGACGGTGTATTAAGGTTTGTGCTTAAATCCACAATGGCCCTTTTAAAGAAACAAAAAAAAGATTCACAGTGCCACGTTTTAACAAAAGTGGAGTGACGAAGTATTTTGTATTCAGAATAAAGACAAAATACTGTTTGATTTGCAAAGAGAGCATTGTCGTTTTTAAAGAGTACAATGTTAGGAGGCACTATGAGACAAACCACAAGACAAATACTGTGAATATACAAATGTCACCCAGCTTTTGTAAGCACTTATTTATGTGAGCAAACATCAAAGTTGTGTTCAAGAATGATAGACGATCCCCTCCATGCAGTGCATAGAGTTTCTAATCTCCAACCAGATATCGGAAAATTGGCCAGTGAGATGCAAGCATAGGGGTCACACGGGGGTGAGAATTAGCCTGTAACACTGGCACTGGTCCCAGTGAATTTATTTTGTTAGTTATTTCTTTCCATGTTTCATTTCTTAATGTTTTTTGGCCCTGCGAAGTGTTAAATAATATTTCCTGATTTTTTTCCATTTCACTAACTAACAGGTCAATTTTGTCTTTGTCTAAATGTGTTTTGCTTTTCTTTTTGGCAGGTGCCATAGTTGCATCAAGGTCGGAGTCTGCAGAAGCCATAGCTCGATCCTATTCTATTTGCCTACTACTACTTCTTTCTGTTTACTATACCACTCATTTATCTTTGCCAGAAGGAAGTTCTAAATCTTGATTTTCTGCGTTGCGAATCTGTTTATAATGAGATGCAAATTCTGATCTCTCCTGTATAATGATCAGTAATTTATGCTGTTCGTAAACTTGCGGTGATATTACGGTAATTATTCACGAAAAATAGCTGTTTAGTACATCACACACAAAAATTCTATGAGGGACGGAGGCTACGAATGTGCAGTATTTACGAACAGATCAGTAGTATTAGTACATAGAGCCCACCTTTGTATTCTGTTCTCTCCATAATACAAAATCAGTTATGCAAATACATTGAGTTTGTGTATGAAAAGTTCCTGTTTAAAAAAACTACAGCTCCAAGAACCTGGGGCTATTGTTGTAAAACAGTGCCTCCAAACCCTCTTTAAATATTTAAGATATTGCCACCAAAACAACAAAACCATTACTACATGATTCAAATATAAAACACTACAGACTGGGTAATACTGTTGTTCAATTAACATCACAGTAATGGTACACGTATACTGACAGCATTGTAAAACTCACAACTCTCGACTATACTGGGCTATATTGCACCCAGCTGTATCAGTACTTGCATCATCTTGTACTGCTCCACACTTTGCTGTATCTTGTACTTGATTTTACTCTTTTACTCTTACTATTCATGTTTTTTGTAATTGCTCTTATTTGAAATCGTTCTTATCCATTGATTGTACTTACTATTTGCTCTTAATGGAATTTACTCTTATAACCAAATATTTTTAAGTTTAACCGCTCTTGGTCATAATCGCTCTCAAACATAATTATTTACTGTACTTTTTACTTTCTCTCATTTGAATTTGCTCTTACTTACTGCTGATTTTATTGTATTCTACAGCTGCTATTACCTGTAATGTTATACTTTGTAATGTGATACTTTGTAGCAACTCTAAGTCGCCCTGGATAAGGGCGTCTGCTAAGAAATACAGAAGAAGAAGAAGAAGAAGAAGAAGAAGAAGAAGAAGAAGAAGAAGAAGAAGAAGAATGCTTAACTAAAAAATGAACAACGGCAACATTATCTGATCACGTGACCCTATCACTGGGATGGCTGCTTACTGTCTGAGCTCCTGCTACCACTTCTCGATTTTCATTTATAATCAAATAATTTATGCTTCTTATATTATTTTTTTATTATTTTCTATATACTGTAAAATTATCTACTTACCATTCTTAAATGGCTACTTCACCCAAGGGAACCGTTGCTTCCCCTCAAGCCACACTGGAGGGAAAGCGTATTAAAAGGTCACTGGGTCCCGATGACTGGAACATCCGCTTGGCAGATGTTGCACGCACTTTCCGTGGATCAGTTTAGGAAGCAGCTTTACGGCCTGTGATTCAAAACGTAACCGAAACAGCTACTATCCTCAGGTATTGCTTCCTCTCTCAGACAGCTAACTGCCAGGCAGGATATCACCAGAGATTATCTTCGCCAACAAAAAGACAAAATTAATCAATGCAACGCTCATATTGATGCAATGCAGGATAAGATGGCTGACCTTGAGGACAGAAATCGTTGATGGTGGGGCTTCCTGAAGGGGCTGAAGGCAATGACCCCATCCACTTTCTTCAGCAGAAAATTCCACATTGGTATCCAACTCTGAAACCCTCCAATGACCACCCTTCTCTGGAGTTAAACAGAACACAGAGTATACACAGGTGGTCCTCAGGATTCCAATAAATCATGATATTTCAATACCTTCGTTCTACTGATCGACGACAACTCCACCAGGCTGCTCAAAAATCCACTCAAAGCTTCCCTCCCAGGGAGTGGACACTTTCTTGGTGTATCCAGCTATCTAGAAAGTCAATCATAGAGGGAAGCAGCTGTCCTTCACTACTCCTGAAGAGGTCGATTTACTTTTTTGCTTAATGTTTGCAGGATACGATGGGGTCTATTGATCCCTCTGTGCGCAGGACCCTGTGCTTCTCATCCCTTGGTTCGCTAACTTTGCTCCGGATTACTCCTTTTCTTACCTTCACGGTATGGAAGCGGAAACATTTTACTCCTTCTGTGACTGGCAGTGACCCTTCAGGTCTACACATTTACACTTGTTGTTTCTTGACACTGATCTAGTCATTATGTAAGGTCCTCAAAGGGATAGCTACATTGCAGAGGGTATAATAACCCTATTAAGAATACTACTGTGGTTCATTATTAATAATTTGGATACGTGGCTGTGTTAAATTCCACAATCTTTACTACTACCTGTGGCGTTAATGTTATAGTTGGTGACAATCTGTATTCTTATTAGTTCCCTAAACATTGAATATATGGGCTAGATGTTGTTTACAGTTGCTCAGTTTGCAGTTCATTTTTCCTACTCGCGAGATGGTTTCATTCACAGCAAGCCCCCTCAGGGTAGCCTGGTTCACGATGACAATTGTTGGATTGGTTGGGGGCGTGGGAAGGGAGCCTGGGTGGTGGGGAAGGAGGCTGGGGAGGTGGAATCAGGGGAGGGGAGGCTGTGATTTGGGGGTAGATAGGGGGCGAAATCAGCGAGTGACAGGGAGTACAGATGTTAACTGAGGCTTGAGATTTATGATATGCAGTGTGCTCCTTCTGGCTCTCTATCATCCTAAATTTTTGTAACCACGCTCCCTTATCAGTTTATTTTGTTGTGTATTTGTCATTACTATGCTACTATCCTATAGGATATTGCTATATGATGTGTGCCGAGTCGGTGATCTTTCTCCATGTCACATACCTTTGTTTTCTGAGTGCTACGTCTTTTACTCATTCACTCTCCCTAATCTTTATTCCAATCTTTGAACATGGCTAGTGATGTCATTATCTCCTGGAATTTACGAGGGGTAAATCATCCTATAAGGATAGCACAGTGCTTAGATTATCTCTAAAGAAAAAAGATTGATATTGCATGTTTGCAGGAAACTCATTTGGTTTCAACATTACAAGGTAATTGCATATTCCTCTACTCATAATAAACATAGGCGTGTCCTTATTCTTGCCAAGAGACAGTTGTACCTCTAAATACATCTCTAAGGTTATGATTCGGAGGGAAGATTCTGCTTGTGACTATGATGTTGAACAACGTAGAGGTCTGTATTGCCGTTCTCTATTCACCAAATATCTTAGATGTACAGTTTTTCGACCAGATAAAACATACATTGGCCTCATTGGGGAATATCTCTGTTATAGTGGCACTGTTGTTTGAGTAAGATTATGTGCATATTATTGTTATAATTATTATTATTATTATTCATATTTGAGTATTAATGTGACTTTTTTTATTGTAATGTCTCCCTATTCCCCAAGGGTGGGGAAAAGAAAAGGAAAATCAATAAAAATAATTGTTCACAAAAAAAACCCCAGAAACATTATCTGTAACATTATCTGTAGTGGGGCATACCATGTGCTATACTGTAGCAAGGTTGCATTGTGTATCTCAGGGTACTTCCATAAATCATCATGCTGCAGATCTCTTTCTCTTGCAAGTAGGGTTGTGAAACTTGAATCTTGCAGGTGTCTCTATATCAATATAGAAATTGATATGTGTTAATGCATTTTTTTTTTTTTACAATTTTCTAAAAATATAAGTAAGCAATAAGATGACACAGAGGGCATAACCAGGCATTAAGGACCATTTGGCTAATGGGGTTATTACATCCAAATGGTCCATAATGCCTGGTAATGCCTGATCTGGATGGTCTTTTTGCTTTTATACTTCAATGTTACAGCACAATTAATTATCATGTTTTATTTATTTTAACAGAATTTAGTACTCATTCTACAAAATACAGTCCATTATAACAACATTGCCTATGAGGTTCTCTATAAAACTAGTGTACAAAACAGCATTTTTAATATTTACAAAATTATTTTTATATCTGGGTAAACCTAATCACAGTAGCCACCTCTATGTCAATCTAGTCTGCTTGATGTGTTTCTGGGATTAAAACAGTTTATTATCTAGACTTGCTATGACAGACAGGATTGGGGCAGCCTGGTGTGTGCCCAGCAATGGCTAATAGTACTCAGTGACTTCTCTGGATGAGGTATTGCTCTCTATAAGTGTTTACTTAACTACTAAATCCTTGTCACTTTCCTGGCAGCCAGATCTAAATTTGTATTTTGTAAGATTCTGTTATTCATATCCTGGCTTGGCATTTACAGGTACTTCTGAACAGTGTGAGGTGAATATATTGTTGCAAAATCTGTGCTTGAACATACTTAATGGCCATGTTTCTGCAGTGCGGCACGATCTGTGTTTTCTCTTTTTTTCATTCACATCGATATACTTCTGATGCAAGTTCTATCTAGGGATGCTTCTTGAATGAATTGCTACTTCCTATTGGATTTTATTTGACTTCTGATAAATTATAAGCCACACTGGCATGTCTTTCCATTATATATATATATATATATATATATATATATATATATATATATATATATATATATATATATATATATATATATATATATATATACTGCTGTGCAAAAGTCAGTCTTAGCATTATTCTACTCTGATGCATTATGAGCATCAACAATTTACTCAAAGCCTCCACTAGTGTTTTCTACTATTATAACAACCTTGACTTGCATAAAGAAGGAAAAACATTGAGTGAAATATCTCACATCACTCGATTTTCAAGGTGTGGTATCCGAAGCATAATCAACAAGTACACAGAAACATCATCTGTAATTGACAAACCCAGGACTGGAAGACCCAAAAAGCTGTCTAACGAGGATGAGCAATACTTGAAGATAATATGGATTTTCTTGTTGTTACTGCATCTTGTAAAGCGCTTTGTGATGGTGGTCCACTATGAAAGGTGCTATATAAAATAAAGATTGATTGATTGTGCCTTTTAGCAGTTCAGGGACTGGAGACATTCATGTGATTGAAGATTGAATTAATGGCGCTACATATCAAAACATTAATGATACCAGGCAGCCACTCGTAGGCTGATTGGCAAACAATTTATCTTCCACCACAACAGCGACCCAAACCATACCTGGGATTTACAATGCTTTCACTATGCTTTACATGTTGCAATGATGAGACAATTACCATATGTAGGGTGCCAATACTTTTGTCTATCACATATATATATATATATATATATATATATATATATATATATATATATATATATATATATATATATATATATATATATATATCCCTCGTTAAACCAGATGTCGGGAGACAAACAGGTTGTCCGAAATAATGAGGTACCCAATTAAAAAAAAAAAAAAAAAAAACATTGACGCCTTAAATCAAATCAGTACAGACTCAGTGTGGACTGTGCCAGACTGCCTCATACAATTCACAACGTCACACTAAATTGGTTATTATTGAGTGACATACATTGTACAGCATGACAGTGTCTGTTTTAGTGAGGGATTACTGTATGTATGTCTATATACAAAGGTTTGCAAACCATTTAAATAAATTGCTGAAATGATTTATATATATATATATATATATATATATAGGTCACCAAATGATAAACGAGGGAAACACATGCCTTCAGACAGCAGCCGTATGAATACATTGGTATAGTAAGATTCTCTCTGAGGGGATAGCTCCAAATATTTACAGTTCCTTTGTGTTTGTATGTCAGACTGGCCCCAGGTAGTTGATGAGGATCTTCTGAATGTCTGGAAATGCTATTTTGAGGCTATTTTAACAAAGCCTAAAGAATTGTACCTGTCCCTCATTATCCTTGACTGCTGTAACGCAGATGCTAAATTTCACTTGCCTCAGTCCAAGTACTCCTTGAAAATGTGACCAAACTTTGGTGATCAACAGAATGTAATCCATAAAGGTAGATGATGTTGCAACTAGTGGACTAATAGGCATTTTAAATATAATAAAAGCCATTTTCTGTTTTATCCTTATAGGTCAACAACAAAAGAGAACTGTGTAGCCAATATGCTATTTGACAGGTAGATTGTGCAGAATAAGCAGCACGGGTGATGCATGAATTAAACACATTTAAGTACCAAATACGGCATAATAACTAGGAAATGATCACTATCCTGCAGTCCAATATAATGTTTGTTTCATGCAAATGTATTTTAAACTTGTCCATAATTGGTGACTAATCAATTGATTTCACGTATACTGTACATGAAAGCCCTCCCAGCAGTCTCAGGGTGCTACAGTGAAAAGGGGTCCCAGTCTTTTAAATTGTTGTAACACAGTAAACACAGTACAAACAGGTCTGTTTCATATCCGGGGTTTCCACTGAGGAATTATGCACCCCTCCCTAAACAATACTATGTAAACAGGTTGTTCAGCAAAATAAAGTTCCAACACTTTGCATATTATCTCCAGGGTTTTGGCTTTATTTAAATTATTGGGCATAGCTTTTTTTTAACATTATATTTGGCTCTTCATGGAGGCTTCTCTCTCTCTGTGTTTTTTTTTTTTTTTTAATGAAGCATAAGATAGATATGAAAATACTCATTTGAAAAGTTACGATTTGTATTCTCTAATGCTGATGCAAGCTTTCCTGGTGCTGTATGTTTTCCTTGAGGGGCAGGATATTTTTATACTGTAGCTCAAATATTAGGGGAATGGTTTTGCTCGTGGGTTTACCAAGTATATGTAACTGAAGGTTAAAAACATGTTAGTATCAATGGGTGTCAGAATATAGAAAGTGTATCAGTGCCACTGTCATGTGTACTGGTACAGAAACCTGAGCATCAGGTTTTCTCAATAGTTAAACAACATCTGAGCTGTGCTGTGCTGTAATCTAACATTTAGTAGTGAAGTTTATTCAGTCTGAAGAACTATGCGTGAACAGAGTTTTCCCTGACATACAGACAGTTGTCTAATTCCTCTTATGCAAGTTACATTTTTAGAATGCCACCTTTACATGACCTCTACCAACGATACAGTGTAAAATCTACTGCACACGGATTTACATTATTTTAAACGACAGCAAAGTAACTTTCAGTCGACTAAGTTATGTGTTCTAGCTGCAGATCTGCTGCACCTGTTGTTGCGTGAAAGGCGCTCTGATGCGCAAAAATAAGATAACCTGTCAGCGACTTCATCTCACAATAAACATAGATAACAAGCGTCAGTAAATTGATCAATACACACATGTATCACGATTGCTCATTATACAGTGTGTCTACGTACCTTTTGCTGTCTTCTGGACATATCTGTAGGTTGCTTGGCATTAAAAGGATATGCTATGCACCTTAGCACAAACACATATATCTGTAGCCGTGTCCTCCTTTCATCCTCTTCTCTCTGTAGCCGGTCTTGGTCTTCCTTCTCTTTCTCGCTGATGACAGCGGGACTTGGGCTTGCAGGTCTAGCGGTACCTGATCGCCTTTCATTCCTAGAATCTCGCCCCTGTGCAGACAGGGACCTCTGGGAGCCGGCCAGGAGGACGTCTCGTCGCTCTTCTTCCAGGACCTCATCACCAGACTCCTCTTCGCTTGAAGATGGGTCCAGCATTTTAACCACTGATCTGAACTACTGATACAAAGAAATCAACAAGCGCACCAGTTTTTGGCGATATGCTTTTGTGTACACGTCGAGTTAAAACGGAATGTTTCCTAACAATGATCGAGTGGGCGGAGTTTGGAAAGAGGCGAGTCGGTTTCCCTGGGAGGTTCGTTCAAAAATGTTTCTATCAAGGTTGATGTGAGCAGATCACGGCTTGGAGAAAACGTAAGGGATGCAGGGAGCACAGGTAGGCAACCTGTAACCCTCAACAACACGCAACACGTGGGATTCAATTTGCTTCCTTAAGGAGACCTTGCACTAATAAGTTTTTCGTTTCACTCTTCTTTTCTTAAGGTAATTTATAACATGAAAATGCGCATGTTTATTTCTAGCATCTTGTAATTAAAATAAAATATATTAAAGACGCAGTTACTGATTTTTAGTGGGGCATGTTATTTTAATCCCCCGTTTCCTGGAATATAGAACAGCCCCCGTAATTACAATTTTGATTCTTGGAAGCAGTGCTATTTTTCTACTCGATCATCCGCATTCCTTCCAGCAGTCAGCAGGCTGTACACTTCCTTGTAACCTGGGACACAATCAGAATCGAACGCATTTTTGTTCTCAGCTGTGATTCCTTTATTAACTGCATTAAAATTAAACTATAACATATCAGCGCCCATACCCGCTTGTAGATCTTTACCTGTTGAACTGACCTTTGTTCAAACTTGTTTCACACTGTGCACTAAGAAACAAATTGTTTAAATGTGGTATTGCCGTACTGGCGTACATGAAATGAAATGAAGTGCAGCGCCAAACAGCTAAAAAAAATCCTTTAGTCATTAAAATATTCGAAGTCGGAATTCCCATGCGTCACAGCTCAACTGTATCTATATCCATTGCAGTCACGAATTGCCACCAGTCTTATGATCAGCATTCGTGTGCAATAATTTGCAACACAGGGAAACTAAAACAAAATAGAAACCGCTGAACATTTGATGTTTTGTTATTTGTTTGTTTATGATTTGGTGGTAAATAGTGGTAATCGCACCTCTCCGTTACTCTTGCATTTAAAGTTAATTTGATGTTGTTTTTTAAGTTTTGTTTCGGCAATAAAATGACATATAGGCATATTCTGTCAATTTCTCTCAGACTTTCTGTCGCGGTGCATATTACAGTATCACGCGTACACAGCTTCACGTGTTTTGTGCTTTAGGGGCATTGGGATTATTCTTTTTATTTTTGCTCCCGCTGTTATTTATAAAATATACTTTAGAATGTATTTATTTTAAAAGTCTACTGGCGTTCATTTTAGCCACAGTTAAATATCCATCCTCCACAAACCCGCACATCAACAACTGCTAATCCCTACTGGGGCTTATTAGTAGTGCATTCAACACAGAATAACCATAATACATGTCTGCAAGAGAACAAAATATGAGGGTGAAATATTTTCATTTGCCAGAAAATGTGCATTTGTCTACATTTGCCAATGGATTATGTTGCCATTTGTCTAGAGCATAATCCATTGTGAATGTCAGGGGATGTTATTACATTATTGAGAATATATCAGTGGAATTTCATTACAAATCAAAGTAATTAAATGTATATGGGTTCAGAAGCAGGACAGAAAGACTGCCAAGTTCAGGAGCAGATGAAATTCACTCCACTTTCAAGCTCAACGAACACTGTATAGTAAGTCTATGATATAGAAACTCTTATTTTCCCAAGAAGTGGTCATCTAATACTGCTTGTCTTACCTTCATTTCAGATCCATATGTGTCAGATTTAGTTTCTCCATATTATCATTATTTTGCTGGCTGTTATTGAAAAGTCAGTTGTTTGAAGTAAATATCAAATGACTTGATTGAAAAGGAATATGAAGCCAACCAGACAAAACTATTTTTGGTGGTTCATTTTCTCTCTGTAAATGTATTTTGGCAGTATGGGCTTGAGGCTCAAATCATGAGCAATTTAATTAATAGGATAAAACATTAAAGCCCAGAGACCGATCCTCTGAATATTTTATTAATAAAGTTAAAAGCAGTTTGACAAATTGACAGTAGTAAGAAGCAGTACAAGAGTACTGCAGTGCAGCATGCACCTCAGGAGATTTCCTTCACAGTCTTGGCAGTATTATTATTATTATTATTATTATTATTATTATTATTATTATTATTATTATTATTATTATTTCTTAGCAGCTGCCCTTATCCAGGGCAACTTACAGCTGTTACAAAGTGTCACATTTCAAAATATCACAATACAACATATCACATTACAGATAAGAGCAGTTATAAAATACAATAAAGTCAGTAAGAGCAAATTCAAAAGAAAGAAAATAAAAAAAATACAGTAAATAATTACGTTTGAGAGCGATTATGACTAAGAGCAGTTAAACTTTAAAATATTTGGTTATAAGAGTAGATTCCATTAAGAGCAAGTAGTATGTACAATAAATGGATAAGAACGATTTTAAATAAGAGCAATTACAAAAAAAAGATGAATGAAGTAAAATCAAGTACAAGATAGAGAATATAGAATTATGATTGAGAGCAGTAGTAGAATACAGCACAGTGTGGAGCAGTTAAGTGCAAGTACAAGATGATGCCAGTGCTGATACAGTTGGGTGCCATCTAGTCCAGTATAGTCGAGAGTTGTGAGGTTTACAGATGCTGTCTGAACAGGTGTGTCTTGAGGAGGCGCCAGAAGGTGGTCAGGGACTGAGCAGTCCTGATATCTGTGGGTAGGTCGTTCCACCACTGAGGGGCAAGGGTGGAGAAGGAGCGGGCTCTGAAGGCAGGGGAGCAGATGGAGGGTACAGCTAATCTGCCAGTGGCAGAGAAGCAGAGAGGGTGAGAGGGGGTGTAAGGAGAAATAATTGTCTGGAGGTAGGAGGGTGCATAAAGGTTGAGACAGTGATAGGCGAGTACAACAGTTTTGAATTGGTTGCGAGCAGCGATAGGGAGCCAGTGGAGGGAGTGGAGTAGCGGAGAAACGTGGGAGAAATGAGGAAGGGAAAGGCAAGGCGAGCAGCAGTTTTGGATGAGCTGGAGCGGACGGATAGCGGAAGCAGGGAGGCCAGCAACGAAGGAGTTCTGGTATTCAAGGTGGGACAGTACCAGTGCCTGAACTAGGAGCTGTGTGGAGTAGTCGGTGAGGAAGGTACGAATTCTACATATGTTGCTGAGGAAAAAAGCGACAGTAGTATGCCAGGGCAGAGATGTGCTGAGAGTAGGAGAGCACCAAGAAAAAAAGACATATTATAATGATTCAGTAATGATTATTTGTAATAAATAATTAGTTTTGTCTGTCCATAAAAAAAATATTATAGATAGTTTAGATAGTTTTTCAAATATGTATCTATACTAGATATACAAACAAAAACACCTTAAAGTAATAGTAAAGGTGCACAAGTACAATATGAATACAAAAGTATTTAGGACATTTCGGACATAAGCTCTATGGCATTTTTATGTTGTTTTTCTAAATCCTAAAAGGTTAAAGATGGTAATGTGTAGCCTCCAGTTGCTGGAGTAGTAGTATTTGCACAGCTATTAGGCTGGCAGGGTGAGGTTCAAGAAAGACGCTTGTGTCTTCAGAGCTAGAACTACCTTTGGGAAATGTAAACAACTAGGGCAGTCAACAGGGTCTGCTTCCTGATAAAGTGCTAAATTATGGAATTATATTTTAATGTCAAATGAAAAATCACTGTGAGATGCTGCAATATTTTAAAAATGTACTTCATGAATTGCAAAAAATAAAAAAGCTTTCCAAATCCTATAGTGATGTCTCTGTTGTGCAGTGAAAATCCAATCAAGGTTTTTTTGTTTGTTTATTTATTTATTTTTATTATTAAACAAGCTTGCAAAATAGCCGCAACAAAACAAAAAAATGTTATTTCATTTTTAATTTTTTTTAAATTATAAATGTAATATATAAAAAAGACTGTGATGTCAGACCAGCACATTTCACATGTATAACAACAAAAGTCAAAAGGATAGTGTGTTAAAGAGTAAATATATTGTAAGTTAGAACACATGACCTGCTTTATAAATTCTGAAAACAGCAAAGTTAAAAACCCAATTTTTTTAAAGGGAAATTAATTTTCTGTCCAGATCCTTTTCTATCATTACACGATTTATTTACATTTGTGTAAACTTCAATGGCTTTGAAATAGTTTTTGACTGGCATAGCGTTCATGTCTGAATTATCTGCTGAATAGCTTCAACACAATGAAACAACCATCTTCTGTATTGCTACCACTATTTGGTGTTTCCCCATTGCAAGACTATGTGGACCATATTTTCAGTGTTTACTCCAGTCTTTAGTGAACTGCTATTTTTGGGTAGAAGTCACAATGGCTGTTAATTTGACAAAACTAGAACCAAACAATTAAATAATGTAATCCAAGTTCCCTTGAGCACTCTCAAGGTGTTTTTTTTTTTCATTTTGTAACATTAAGATGTATTCTTTTTCTTTAAAACAAATAGCAGTTAATTAAAGACTTTAGTGCAAATGTGTCTCAAACTAACCAGGTAAGGGGAGGTTTATTTTGAAATGCAGACACCAAGTGGTGAAGGAGAAGGAGTGAGCAGGAGACAGAGAACACTTTTTTTTCAAACAGTGTTCATCTAATATTAATATATTTATTTTTTAAATTAAAATACACAGTTCATATTACATGTTTTTTATACTTCAAGTGCTAGTAAGCAATAGTATGTATATTTTTACACTGTTGATGTTTAATTTAAATGTAGGGTACCAGTTGATAATGTAGCCTAAATTATTGATTTTTAGGACAGCTCTGGTACCTTTTTTTCCACTACACCCCTGCTGCTGGCTTCATAAATGTGAGTGTCATTGCCTTGCTCCCCATTACATATCACTCAGCATTTATGGGCCAGTTATGTTGGCAATGAAATGTGGTGGAGCCCAGGATGGATATGTCTCCAGATCAAAAAGAGGGACTCCCCATACTCGTACACCCAGCATGACAGCAAGAACTCCAATGATGTTAACTCCCAGTCCAGCCTTTACCTGACGTCAAAAAAAACGCAATCATTATCTGTCTTAGGTTATTTTATATTAAAAGCAAGTACATTGAACATATAGGACTTACCATATCTATTACTTGTAGATGACCATAGGTAAAGACAATGGCATTAGGTGGATTTGCCACTGGCAGCAAAAATGCAAATGATGTGCATAATGTAGTTGGTATCAAAATATAGAGAGGATTGACACCAATGGCTTCAGCCTGTCAGGGAAGACATGTACAAATAAATGAACCTCCTTAAATAGCCCAAGTTGACTATCTTAACCATACATTTGATTTTCATTTGAGATAGCCATGAAGAAATTAAGTACACTATTGTGACAGAGACAGAATGATTCTTGGTGATAAATCTCTCTCCCGACCTGTGAGGGTGCTGTGTAAAGGGAACAGTGTGCCCTGGACTGGATGGCTAGACAATTAATTCCCAGGGTTAGAAGTCGGTCATCTAGAAAGGGGGCAGAGTTATGGTACACTAAATCATCAAGCCGGAAAGGAAATGACATGGCAGCTGCGGATTGGAGGAGCGGTTGCACTAGTTAACCAAGGGGTCATGATTGACGGTACAAAGGGAAAAGGGGCGTAGCGAAGTGATCTTATGCTTGTTATGGTTAAGCTGAACCAGAAGGAGAAACCTGTGTTGTTATCATGAGTGTTTCGTTTGCTTTGTCGTTAATAAATATACTGTGTGAACCAGAGCTTCCTCTCGCTGTTCGTTGCCCCTTTAAAAGCAGACCCAGGACACAGGAACTTACAGTTTAGCGCGGCTGCTAATTTACAAAAACAAAACAAAATAAACACCTAGCTCTTTTCGAGCACTAACTAAACACAAACTGGAACACCCTGACTACAAAACAGGACAGCTAAGCACACAGTTTTTAAACAAAAACGATACAAAAGGATCACACAGTACCTTTCTTTTTCATATGCTTGAACATACAATCAAGTGGGCTTCTACACACAGCAGCCCTGAAGAGGCTGGCTGCTTTCGGTAAATACCCTGCACCTCGCTCTAATTTACAATGATAGCCAGGTGCAGGGGATAATTACTAATAAAACAATTAAACAAATATACGTTTTATGCAGGGAGGATATTAACCCCCTTCCTGCTGTTTTACAACTGTTTGTTGTTATTTAGATGGCTAACATGATCCGGAGCTGTCGCCAAAGGCCAGCACGAAACCCGGACAACACTTCACTTTGTTTGCACTCTAAACTGTATTTGCACTACGAGCACTAGAGCACGCAGTGTGGACTTGTGTTTGTGTTATGTGTGGGTGTAAAAAGATCTGGACTATTATTATTTCGGGACCAACCCGTGGATTAAACCAGAGCAATACACGGTGCTGTATTACCTTTTAACATTGTTATGATTTACTGTTTTTGGGTCATCAGACCAATTGGATTACAAAATAAAATATAATTGCACCTGGATTATCATTGTCTGTCTGTTCACTGATCACTACTGCATTCCTGCACCTGCACACAGTTAACCACTTTGCCACAACTATCCACAAAGAACATTTATACAGATGCTTTCCTGTACCTAATTACAACAACATAAATACTTACCAAGGGAGACAGTATAGGCAGGAATATTGTGATAGTAGCTGGATTGCTTGCAACTTCAGTCACGCTGGTTACAATTAAACTAGACACTGCAATGGTTACCCAAATAGGAAGGGATCCTAAAGGAGTTAGCTTACTTCCGACCCACGCAGAAAGTCCAGAATCCTGCAAATGTAATATATCTTGGAGTTAAGTGGTATATATCAAAAGCTTTCAAGACTGCATAGTTTAGCATTTTTGATTGTTGTCAATTAATACATGACTACAAGAGGAAAGAACACATGTGATGAATAAAAATAGCTAAAAACGTTAATTTGCCAGCATGTTCATAGATTGTTATTAGAACACCCATTAATAATCTGTTGACCAAACTGAATCATACATTATGGCAGCCTTTAAAGAATACAGCATTATACATCCCCACGTGTTGCTACAACTGTTTAAATAACAAACCTGTAATTTTTATTTTCATTGTTAACATCCTGACAAATTTTTACACTTATAATTTTAAAGTCTGTTTCAAAGCTCAAAATGCCCACTCTAGTGCACTGGGGTTTGAGATCTATCCTCTAAATCACTGCAAAAAACTTAACAACAAGAGCTCTGGCTTTTCTGTTCCGTACCACATCATGGATCGTCATTGCCGTGTTACCTGTTTGACAATATGGGCAATAATCCTGACACAATCAGTGCACTAGAGCAGACTTTTTGAAAAGCTTTGAGACAGACTTTAAAGTTTTAAGTGTAAAAAGTTGTCAGGATGTTAACAATGAAAAGGTACTTTATTTAAACAGTTGTAGCAACACGTGGGGACGTGTAACACTATATTTTTTGGAACCCTGCTACTTAAGCTCTATCAATATTTTGGAAATTAAAAAAATAATAATAATAATTGGGTAAAAGTTTCTGTTTATCCTTTATGTTCTTATAATTGTTTCTTGTCTGTTGCGCATGACATGCATTAGGCGCCCTGAAAATGCAAGCAAAAGTTGAGAGTGTAATTAGCTGAGGCTGTGCATTACCTCAGTGCCCTGTGCCAGTGCAAACCCACCACCCACAAGGAGAGCAATTTCCCAGGGCATGCATGACCGGAATTCCTTCCATGTAATCAGCGTAGTGTAGGACAAATCACCTGCAAGACAAAACCAGTGTAAGGAAGGCCGCATTTAAGTTGACAGAAGAAATTCTGATGATTGGACAAAGTACAAAGTACTGTATATGCTAGTTTCCACAGGCTATATCTTATTATGCAAATAAATAATAGGCAGGTGATTCCTGTGATATATTATTTACATTTTTATTTGAAGGCTTTGTAGTGAAGAAATGAATTATGAAGTTCTTTTGTTAGAGCCATTTTGTCAAATGGCTTTAGCTTAGGAAGGAGCATTTTACATCTTTAAAATACAGTATACAGTATTTAGTGGCTTTAATTGACAATAATTGACATACACTTAGAAAGAGAACTGCATAAGAACAAAAAGCCACAAATGTGTAACAAATTGTGTTTTGTGGGCTAATTATACAAGTTAGTTGTTACCTGGAAATATTTGTAAGGGAGAAATGCTATTAGTATGCTGATTACAAGCAAGTTTGATTGACGGTCTCCTCTTAATGATAAAAAATACCTACTCTTTTTGCCACATGAAGAGTTGGTTGGCATGTTTGCAGGAATGATGAAAAACAGAAGGCCAAGAATTAAAGCTGCAGTAGAATCTGTTGCATAACCCTTGTATCTATGAAACAAATCCATTGAATTAGCAGTGTGGTGTTAGTTGTAGAAATAGCAGTTTATTTGCAACAGTATACTATTCCTAGTCTTAAAAAAAAAATAAAGATGTAGGTAGGGTCATGCTTATTTAAATGGGCACATTTGTATTAACTGTCAGCAACTAGCTTACTAAAATGTTAACTTGTAAAGTCTTTAATTTTTAAATAGTTTACAACTGTATATATCAACTAATAACTATAAACAATTACATATATTTGTTAACATGGTAGTAAGCTAGTTATTAAGAATTGGTTAGATATGAATATTGAATATTTTATTGAAACAGACCTAAGATAATTTTACCTAAACCAAACTTGCCTGAGCCTGATAGATATTAATACCTGATAAGGGACTATTTCAGATAAGGAGATGGAAATACAGTTATAGATTGATGACTATTTCCTGAACCTGCTGAAGCACAATACAAAGAAACGTATAACATATTTTATAATAATGTAATAAATATTCCAAAATGATACCGACATTAGTTACTGGTACATGTCGTAAAGTCAATACTTATTCTATTGGAAAAGCCATATGGTGCTTTGTTATGCTTTAAAAGAAAATGCAAAAATAAACACATCACTGATATGCTATTTTGCCTCCATTATAAGGAGCATAAGTCACTGTGATAGGGCGAGGTGCCCTGTACATTTTGTTTATTTATTTTTATTTTTTAGGTCTCCCCCTCCGCCCCTGTGCAGTATGTTTTTGTATTTGTTATTTGTTTGTTTATTTTTTATGTCGGCGAAGCGCCGTATGTTATTTTGTATTAGGACGGCGTAGCTGATTGTTTTGTTTGGCGTGGATGGGTAGCCCCATCCACAACACAATTAATAAACCCGTGCAGATTGTGGCCGAGGGGTAATAGGATTATTACCAATTAGTTAAACCCCTCGGCCATGATATAAAAAGCCTGCAGCTCTCGGCACTCGAGGTTGGGTGTTTTGAGGAGCGGAGAGAGCGAGAGAGGAGAGAAACAGTAAACGGTAAAACGGATAGGAACAGTGAAGGCGATTGCCCAGCCTGACCTGTTCCGTGTGTATTTCTGTGTTCATGATTTGTTTATGTTCAAACCTTTTATTTCGCTCGGTGAGCAAAGTGTGTTTTTTGTTTAAATATTTTATTTATGGTTTGTTGTGCTGAATAAAAACGGCACAGCCTTTACCTGCAGTACTTCCCTGGTGTCAGTTTTCCTTCCTGCTTCTGCCTGACGTCAGACCACTCAGTCACCCTGTCACAGTCATTCATACTGTATATAACTATGAATGTCCAATGCTTAGCTTTCAGGTCTTCATATCTTCAGTACCTTAGATATTCAATAACTGCCCAACCTACATTTACTACTACTGAGGCAATTTTGTAGATTATCACAATTTTTCAGACCCTTCATCAATTTGACATTTTATCTCTCTCCAAATTCTAGGCTGGCTCTGGTGTCATAAATTGCATTGATCTTTTGTATGCTAGACAAAGTACTGCATCTCTTTTGTGATGAAGTGAAATAAAAACAGATATTACACTTTATTTGAATTTGATACTGTGTAGCATTCATAACACATTCATAAAGGTTACATACAGCTGTATAATTGTGTGCGTAATCCTTCATTATCACATAATCAAACCAACATAAAATTCATACGATTTTTTGTCAAATGTGTTGTCAAACATTAGTTACTACGATGATAGTAATAGATCTCAATAATTACAGAAA
The DNA here is from genome assembly GCA_030684275.1 of Acipenser oxyrinchus oxyrinchus. Taxonomy (NCBI): domain Eukaryota; kingdom Metazoa; phylum Chordata; class Actinopteri; order Acipenseriformes; family Acipenseridae; genus Acipenser; species Acipenser oxyrinchus. Next base: position 37,974,242 of record CM060254.1, read on the forward strand.
AGGTGTTTAAGTGTTACTGAACAGGCTGTCCTGTCATCACACAGAACACTTTATAACCTAAGCAGTGAAATCTGCTGTCCGTCTAAACGCTGTTGTGTTGCTTAGCATGCAGAGTTCTCTCTTAAGGTTTCGTCTCTCCTCTCTCCCGCTGCTTCAGCCACACCCCCTCACCTCTACTCTCGAGTTGCCAATCTTCACTCTAGCGACTGCCTCTAGTTCAGGAACATCCTCTGCTTCAGTTGTTCATCGCCACTCTCCTCAACTCAGGATCCTTGGCTGTCTAAAAAACTCACTCTAGGAGAATTTGTGCTTGCATTTTCTGTTTTTCATGATATGCTTTGTGAAGTTTATGAACTGAACTTGTGAAGTTAAGAACTGAACTCATTTATTTAACATTGTTGATCTCTCGGTCAGATATGGCGGTACCATTTTTTATGAGTATCATAAAGCTTTTTCAGGCAAAGCAGCTTCTCGGTTAACATTGGACAATACGCTGATTGGCTGGTCTCAACCTGATCGTGATCTCTTTAATAGATTCTTCAGTGATCTCCATGCTAACGCTTGCAGAGTTTGTGCTTCCACTGCCCATTCTAACTCTGTCTAAAAGCAGCCTCCTCTTTAGCCTCCTCTTCAGGCTCAAATTATTCTTCCCCATGCTCTCGACAACACTCCTTTATTTAGGAATTGTGCATCTGCAGTTTCTCCTAATGGCACCTTTTTTCACTCCTGGGACATTTCAATTTTGCAATTCGCATCATTCCTCAAGGTAGGACATTTATTTCTCGTCTTCTTGCTCTCTTTACAACAGCTAAAAATCTCAACTCTCACATTAATATTATAGCTGAAGCCCGGAAAGACATTAGGATGTTGTCCTCTCTCCTACAGCACTGGAACGGCCTTTCTCTGTTGTATGATGACTTCATTTCTGCCCCCCATGACCTCTCACTCCATATGGATGCTTCTTCTATCGATTTTGGAGGAATTTTTCTTAATCAATGGGTCTTTAGCTAAAGATTATAGAGTGATGCCCTCGCTTCTTCTACCAGCTCCTCTTATTCAACTGGCCGGTCCTCTTTCGCAACCTTCTGCAAGCAACATCACATCTCCCCTTCTCCCTTCAACCAGGATTTCATTCTTACTTTTCTCGTTCATGCAAAATACAAGCCTCATCTCTCCCTGGGAACTATCAAATCTTATCTAGTTGGAATTCAATATCATTATCACCTATCGTGCATTTCCAGTCCTCCTCTCTCATCTATTCCTGCTGATTGCCTTCTTCTACTCATCTTTCCTCACTCATTTCTAAAGCTGGTCATCCTCCCCAATTGTATTCCCCCATTCATTCTATATAGGTGCAGCAACATCAGCAGCCAAAGTTAAAATCCTCTGCAGTGGAATCTTACATTCACTGTTCTCTCCTTGATATTATTTCCGCGCAACAAAGTATTGCTAGCATGTCCAGAGTGGGGGCCATCTCACAATAAAGGTTTTTTTCCTCTCCACCGAGTGGTTATATTAGTTTTAATTAAACAAAAAAATTGTAATTAATCACTAACTGTCATTTCCAACTAACAATTTTGTCTCTTCCTTGCATTGGTGGTGCAGTTGAAACTTTTTTTGAACATTTAAAACATATTGTTTTTACTTACTGAGGAAAGAGTGATGACCATCCAGGAACAAATCCAGGATCTCTTGTAAACCAAAGCAGCGCCATTAAGATAAATATAACAAGTGTGACAAGTTCCTGATTGCTGGAAAAACAAAAACATATGTTTATTGTTGTGTTTTCTTTATGACATGCTTCCTCGTTTTATTATTTGTCAGGAAGTGTGGGAACTATTACCTTATTGAACCAAGTTGTTTATATTCATTGTTTATGATTTCTACAGAGGCTTTCTCTTTTTCTGATTTGTCCTTAGTACATCTGAACATTCCGGAAAAGCTGTAGGTTAAAAACAGAAAATAATAATTGATATATAGAAGATTTTAAACTAAATGATTATTTTTCCCTTTACACATAAAACAAGACATTGTAATACAGTAGCATCATATAAGGCGAATGCTTAACCACAGTGGCTCCAGTCCGTCTTGCATTTCCTATTAGCATAAAAGTGATATCGTTGCACTGATCTTACTCTCGGGCCCAAATTTATAAAGGGGAAAAAACGACCGTAAAAAGCCACGTATTGTGTGTGTTCAGTACGGCCGCACTCATCGTCAAAATAACAACCTATTTTATAAGACTAATTAGGTGAAGCAGGCGATTCCGCAATCAAACAATTTAAATACCCCTCACCGCAATTAGCGGTGGAGAATTACACACCTCTCTCAATAAATAGCGGGTTTAGGTCAACCCTGCATGTGTAGGCTACACATTCCAAAAGAAAATGAATGGCACACAAAGACCTCAGCCTGGTACTAGCCATGGTGATGAGGATGCCAGGAAGAGAAAATTTTAATTTACCAATATGGAATTGGAGATTTTGGTACAAGCAGTACTTGTAACACATGAAGATGTGTTACAAACTTGAAATACATCACCAGGACAAATTAATAAAATATGGAATGTGTGGTGGATTCTTAATAAACAAATGTACCGCTTCAGAGTTTGTAGTCTAGGTTGCTTATAAATTACGACGCATCATCCAGTTACTGTGCTTCACATATTAGTTAAACTTCTTATTTTGTATAGAATAATTCCAGGCATATAGACTTTTCAAACTTCAGAAACAATATGTTTTATTTACTTACATCCATGGCAGTCAACGAGGGATGAGGGAGCATGGAGCATGATGGAGGGAGGAGGGAGATTCAGAGGAGGGAGGAGGGAGATTCAGAAGAGAGGACGGAGGAGGGAGGAGGGAGATTCAGAGGAGGGAGGAGGGAGTTACAGAGGAGGGAGCACATAATGACTACTTTTTTTCCTGATGTACGAAGATGTCCTAATATGGACACCGTACATACAAACAGTTTTCAGTTTAACTATGACTTTTATCTTCTTAAATTCTTATGCAGTTACAACTTTCCTATTTCTTATGTATGTCTGTATTTCTGACTCTATGTATGATTTTAAAGCATATCTGTATGGTCTATATGGTTGAAAAACAGTATTTTCTCTTGCTACAAACTAACTGCGCAATCTGTCCCTCTGTCTTTTTTTTTTTTTACCATTTTCTTTCAAACTCGAATTTAACAATACTGCCTTAACCAGCATTGTTAAATACCAAAATGCCATATTACAAAAAATTTATTCTGTGGTCGTTACTAAAATAACGGTGGAGGATGCCCTCATTTTATTATATGAGACTTTTTGTTTCGTGCGCCTCGGAATATCGTTCCTTTTCTTAATCTCCTACATCTTTCTTTTAATAATGCCTCACCATCACCTTGCCTTTTATATAGCCTACTGTCTGACTGTGGCAAATTAACGCCTGCTTTTCAGAGTTCTTAAAATAATCAAGCAAATACGAGGCCCGCAATTACCAGCAGCTTTAATAAATTAGATGGAATATTTAATAGACCTCATTTGCCAAATCCCCTCCCAATTTTAGTGGTTTTGTTCAGAAACGCATTAGAATTGCATATGCATCAAGGGCTAAAGTGCACATTAGCATGTCTTAATTGCGTGTTTATGCCATTGCGTGTGTTTTATAAATCCCATCCAAGAATTCAGAACCCTCAGCGCCCGTTTTATAAATCTGGGCCTCAGTGTTTTAACAATATGAAAATAATGCTTGTATTTCACAGCTTTTAATTATTAGACACATCTGTTAGCAATGAAAGTTGTAAAAAGGTCTGTACCAATATAGTAAAAATATTTATATGGTTTGACATAAAAATTACATTCTGTGAAAACAGAATTGTCAATATCTGCTGGCTCTATACTAGTGGTCTAATGAAAAAATGGGAACTGACATGAGTGACAGCTCACTCCACAATATTGTGTTTAATCTGAGAAGCAGTCAATAATTGTTTGCATGCCTTAACAAGCAGAAGCTAATACTTACTCGAAGCCAAGATAAAGCCAGTGCAGCCAGACCCAGGATAGAATCAGAATGATAATAGTTATCGGGAAGGTGAGAACAAACCAAGTTCCAAAGTTAATGCACTGACAATCTGGGTAACGGCTAGGAGAAAAAGAAAACTGATTAAGGCAAATTATTCAATTGTATGCGTATTGCCTGACAATTAAACTGTGGCTTTATATTAATTACAATAAAAAAGCTGCTTGAAGGGAAATAACAAAATGACTTCTGACACTAAAGGGGCAGCTTATAAGCAGAAAATAAATGTACCATTATTATTGAATTAGTCAACTCAAGTTGTATCTGATACAGTAAATTCAAATTCATCAAATTATAGGAATACCAATGGAAGGAGGAAGATATTTTAAACACATACTTATTGAAGTGTTCAGCAAAAATAAGGTTGGTGGATGTTCCTGTTATGGTGCTCAATCCTCCAATGGTGCAGGAATATGCAATGCACAGCGACATTCCTTTGCACATCATATGATCTTTCTTGCTTATGTATTTTCCTTCCATCTCTGGTTTAGGCCCCTAAAAAAAAATGTAGTTGTGGAGATAAACTACTTCCTTTACTTGTTAGTAATGTCACGAGGTTGAAACAACACTGACCTTTTTATAAGCATTAGATACCGTTTAGGAAGGATGTGCAAGATATAATAGGCCCCATATATTAAAAAAAAATCCACACTTATGTTTTGTTTATAATTAAGAGGCAACCTTAGGCATAGTTTAATTCAAAACTAGTTATATTTACATGCATTATAATCATAAACTATTAAAAGAAAAAGATCAATATCAAATTTGCAAAACACTTGTAGCACTTATGCTTGGGCACAACTGGCTAGCCAATACAAATCCACGACTTATTTCAGTAAAATAATGCATCCTACATAGGCTAACTGAATCAATTTTGTTAATAATTTGAACTGTTCAGCACAGTGTTTTAATATTGTTACCCAGGAGTTAAATGTGGTTCTCCTCTGTCCACCGTGACAAAAAAAAACAACGCATTTTTGTTTGAATATGGGACACTGAACTCTGGGAATGCCCGTGAAATTGTACGCTTTGGTAAGGAAGAAGAACCCTTAATTGGACTTGGTTGAATATAGCAATTGGAAAACTGTGCTTAATTCAGTTACTTTAGAGGGGCACATGGCTTTAGGCACACAATTATTTAAAAAAAATAGGGCCCAATGCTTCTGATGCTAATATTAGATATTAAACATTAGCACACTCCTTTAAGTTTCAGTACTTCATTTTAAGATATGGTATGAAATATAGACAAGGAAGACAGTACAGCGATGGGTTGTTCAGAGTCCTGGTTTAAACCAAGAAACATAACCACACCAGTGTGGAATAGCAGCAAAATAACCTTGTATAATTGCTAGCTAAAACTGCTGATTTTATGATATCTAAAATACCTACAGTAATAGTAAAATCTGTTTTAAAAAAATTGTAATTTAGTTGTGCATAGTTAGTAACACAATCTGTGGTGTTTGTATTAGCACTGGAGGGCTCAAATCATTGATTCTAATAAACTGAGCCACATGGTTCCAAAGGACGTAAACTGATCTTGAATCTGATAAGCAACAAGTATAATTATTCAATATTTCCCTACACGGTTTTTCAGGCTCATATTATCAATATTTGGATGGTTGCACAGCTATTCCACCACGTGTGATGTCACCCTTAATGGCTTTGGCTTCCTTTCTTAGTAGAAGAAAGCTTTCAGGGGGGGTCAGTTATTTTTCATTATCTTTGGTAGAGTTGTGTTATGAAAGTCTTGAAAACAATATTTTAGACTTAATATTCAATCATTTTAAATGACACTTACCCATCTTTGTGGAGACATATCCTCCGGTTCTATTTTGCACACAGTATTATGTTCAGCTCCATTGCTAAATATTAAGACAAATAAAATATATAAATGCTGAAATAAAATAAGCATTATTGTCTGTAGACTATATATATAACAATAAAATAAAATAAAGCTACACTACCTTACTGCTTCTGTGTTATTTTCACGTTTTACTTCATCCTCTGTGAAAATATAATTTTTTTTCTTAATTATTTCGCTTTCTTTAATACATGTGTAAAATGTTTATAATGTATTATAACAAAGATATGTACCATCAAGCTGTAGTCCTAAATTTGATGTTCCATCCATATTTTTCATTTGTATAGCATTAACCTCAGCTTCAGCATTTAGAATCTGCTGAATAACAGCCTCAACAATTGGCATCACCATGGCAGCAGTGGAGGTGTTACTAAGCCACATAGACAGGAAGGCAGAACTGATCATGAACCCCATCATAAGCCTGAAAAACAAATAAGAATTACGTGGGAATGCATTTTATGAATTACATAGGAATGCAATGATTTGTACAGCCTTGACTTAACTCAAAAACTAACTTATTGGTACAGTCTAGACAGCTCTACAACACGAATGTCTACCTATTGAAAGGTGCTTACAAAAGGCCTAGCAGCTTACTCCCTGATTATCTGTACATTGTGGGGACTAACCAAGCTTTTATCAGTGTCCATCAAACCACCATGGTAAAGAACACTAATTTCTCAAAAGACCTGGTGCCAATCAAATTGAAATGTCTAATTGACTGACCAATAAGCTCACAGCAGTGCTTTCCACACATTCCTTAATATTAATTTACTATTATATCTGAAAAAACTCCACTAACAATTCTTTGAAATAGAATAACTCATTTATGTATTTTTGTTGTTTAAACATGAGATGATAAGTTAAAAAAGGTACAATGTAAACGTCTCAATAGTTAAGAAGTTTATTAAAAGTAAGCTTAAGCTATTTATCTAATCTTTATGCTCATTTTTAGTAGTACAAGTAACATTTTAAAACAGGTGCAGTCTAGGTTTGCTAGAATTTGAATAAACTTGTCCTTACCATCCCGGGTTGACTCCTACCAGCATAACCATCCTCAGAGCAATGCGTTTGTGCAAATTCCACTTTTCAATCGATGTGGCCAAACAAACAACCCCAATTAGCAAGAGATGAAAGTCTTTGAAATATGCTGAGGCCACCTGCAATGATCACGCAAAACAGTTTGAATCAGACGATAGACAAATTAAAAACATAGACTAAAAAAAAAAAAAAAATACCATTTTGTTATATACAAATTTTTTTTACCGTTTTGGATTTCATAATGCCGAACAAAGGAAACATCAGAGCTGGGATGAGAGCAGTCACTGCAAGTGGCATTGCTTCTGTTAGCCAGTAAACAGCAACTACAAACAGTGTGTAAGCACATTGTGCTTCCTAGGAAAGTACAGAGAACAGAAGTACATTTCAACAAGGGCTGAATATCACGTATCCATGAGTTCTTAAGCTGTGTGGTCCAGTGGTTAAAGAAAAGGGCTTGTAACCAGGAGGTCCCCGGTTCAAATCCCACCTCAGCCACTGACTCATTGTGTGACCCTGAGCAAGTCACTTAACCTCCTTGTGCTCCATCTTTCGGGTGAGACGTAATTGTAAGTGACTCTGCAGCTGATGCATAGTTCACACACCCTAGTCTCTGTAAGTCGCCTTGGATAAAGGCGTCTGCTAAATAAATAATTATGATAAATAATAATAATGAATACTCTTCAATAGACTTTTTTTTTAACATGGGCTAGATCAGCCAAAGTGTCTTTATTGAAGTAACAGGCAGCGTCATCTAGTGACTGGCCACTTTTGAAGTTTCCTTTTGTTTTTCTTGTACACATAATATTATTATTAAAGTCTAGTTTTGGCTAGTCTAGCTTATGTTACATAGTTATGTTGCAGGCAGCTAGAACACAGACATTGCAATAAGTAGCACACATAATTTCAATAAGAACAAATAATAATTAAAAACATCATGCAACTATAAATGAACATTGGTTCTTTTATAATAGTTTATTTTAAATGGAGTCATAAATAGCTGCTAGACTATGTTAAAAAAAAAATACATATTGTGTAAGAATTCACATGGGTGCCACCAAGAATAGTTTTTCAGTGCTTCTCCAAGGTAACACTGAGCTATACCTGACAGGAATTATAGGTCTCTAAAGTAAGTTGTTTGTTTCTAGGTTTTGTAGTGGATCATTCAAGACTAAAATAATGTAATTTGAGGACTGTAACGCATACCCTAAGTATGTCACACATCCCTTCCATAACACGCTCCTCTGGCATACCACCCTAGCCAAAACATCACTGCACACCTTGTACAGAATGGCAGCCCATACATAAACTGCAGAAATTCTCTTCAAATTTGCAAGAGTTGTGTTATGGTATATTCTGAAAATGATAGTAAACTTCTTGAAAATAGAGCTACAGTTCATTATCAGTAATACAGATACAGCTGTGCATTGATATGAACCAAGGCTATTTTCTGCCAACAGTTTCCTTTCTTAGGTGGGAATACTTTCTCTTCATCCCTTGAAACTTGACTGTGCCTCATGACTCACAACACAACCTGAGCCATGGGTTGTCTACAGCCGCATGCTTTCTCCTCTTTTATTATTTACATAAATAGTATAATGCCTATAATGCATAGTGATTTGGAATAATACAATCAATGGGCTGTGCAGCTGCAGGATCTGGAATCATCTCCATGACAATCCCAGCTATCAATCTCCTCAGGTGAGGGAACCTGTCATAATTGTTATGTTCTGATGTATATATTTTTATTTAATCAGATAGATATGTTACCTTATGTACATTTAAAAGCCATGGGCACAAGCATAAGCTAAAATAACTGCTTCCTGTATCTTGTATTTGACTTTACTCTTATTGGTATCTGTATTCTCATCCATTCATCGTACTTACTGCGTGCTCATACTGGACTTTACTCGTATAAGCAAATATTTTTAATATAAGTTAACAGCTCTTAGTTGAACCCGCTCTTGCATGTAATTATTTACTGTATTTTCTATGTTTTGCTCTTATTTGAATTTGATCTTTTGGTACTGATTTTAATGAACTTTACAACTGCTCTTATCTGTAATGTGATATTCTGAAATGTGATACTTTACAATGTGATACTTTGTACTGTGATATTTTGTAATAATTGTTAGTCACCCTGGATAAGGGTGTCTGCTAACAAATAAATAATAATAATAATAAGCTGAATGATTCGGAAAGAAAATAGTGAAGCCTAAGTGTCATTTGTACTACTACTTATATTAACTGAAAAATTATGTTACAAGCTCTCTTTAAAACAAATTCAATCCAGAATTCTCAGCTATGGTACTTTATATAAAAGTACATAATAATAATAATAATAATAATAATAATAATAATAATAATAATAATAATAATAATAATAATAATAACGAGAACTGCCAGGCGGCTTTACGGCTTCCAAGATCAGTATCAGTTGGAAATTTTGGCAAGCTGTAGCATTGCAGCACAAGTGTCAGCAACAGATCAGTTTTATGGAACAGTTTCAATTCAAAATACTGCATTAGTTCATTATCTCATGATGCTTTATAACTTTAAACACCATAGTAACCATGACCCTATCTACATATTGTAAGGAGTTGTAAGCTAATTTTACATTTAACCTTAAGGAGAGGTCAAAGGTCACAATCAAGGTAACTTTTTAATAGAGCATATATGGGTTCATAAATGTGTTGTATAGTAACCATAACCCTATGTGCACTGTAAGGAGTTATATGCTAGTTTTACATGTTAACTTAAGGAGAGGTCAAAGGTCACAGGCAAGGTCATTTTTGGATAGATAGAGCACATATGGTTTCCTATATGTGTTCCATAGTAACCATTAACCTATCTGCACTCTGTAAGGAGTTATAAGCTAGTTTTACATTTGACCAGATTTTTAAACGTTTTTAAAGAAATGCCTCAGGTGGCCAAATTGGTTTACGCACAAATACAATTTTCGAAAAAGTCAGTTGTATTGACACAGGGACGGTGCTTGTCAACTTTGGAGTTAATCAAATAAACCATTTTTCAACTGAAGCGGTTTTAAATTTAAGAACGAAACAAAATAACACAATTTTGCCATGTTTGAATTCCGTTGTCCCCAGGATGATGCCCACCAAGTTAAAAATTAGTTAGTTAAATGGTTTGCAAACAGAAGCAGTTTGATGTTTGGGGTGCATTTTGGCGAATTTGGTGGAAGCCATTTTGATAGTAAAATTTATCGCAGCAACTTCTGCTTTGCAAACTTGAAACGGGTTTGGTTGCTGATGACGTATGCGAAGTTTCAGATCAATCGGTTCACCACTTCCCAAGGAGAAGATTTTGAAAGGTTTTTTTCTAAAAAATGCATCAGGCGGCCATCTTGCTTTACGCACAAACACCATTTTTGAAAAAGTCAATTGTATTGACACAGGGATGATGCTTGTCAACTTTGGAGTTAATCAACTAAACCGTGTTCAACTGAAGCGGGTTTAAATTTAAGAACGAAACATAGGTCTGGCCACCATCTTGTTTTACGAAAGAACACCATTTTGCCATATTTGAATTCCATTGTTCTCAGGATGACACCTACCAAGTTAAGAGTTAGTTGGTTGAACGGTTTGCAAACAGAAGCAGTTTAATGTTGGCAAATTTGGTGGCAGCTATTTTGATAGTAAAATTTATCACAGCAGCCACTGCTTCGCAAACTTGAAGCGGGTTTGGTTGCCGAGAAGAAGATTTTGAAAGTTTTTTCCAAAAAATCTGAGCTGTACACGGGATGATACCTCTCAAGTTTCATGTTGATTGGTTACACCGTGTGCGAATGGCAGCAGTTTAAAGTTTTGGGAGGAAAAACAACAATAATAAATAAATAAATAAATAAATAAATAAATCTTTACTAGGACAATAGGCTTCCCAAGCCAGCTTGAAGGCCTAATAACATATCAACACTAAAATATAAATCCTAAGAAATGCAAGCAAAAGTTTATTAACCTCTTTAAAACTGGTAGATTAACCTTAAGATGCACACATTGTACTGCACTTATTTTAATTACTGCTAACTTTCTTCACCGCAATATGTAACAAAATAATACACTAGCATTCTCTTACTTTTGTATCAGTGAGTAATGGAAGTGGTAGCAGCAGCAGTGGAGTGAGCACAATAATGAGGATCTTGCGGAAAGTCCAGAATTTGGTGAAAAAGCCCATCTTCTGTCTTTAGCCAGCATCTGGTCCTTCCAGTCCTTGACAAATTTTAAATACTCAAGCCTGATTAATTTTTCTCTAAATGGTCACCTTTACCCTTAGCACAGATTCAAATGAAGTCCTAGTTAACAATAAATTGTTTTCGAGTCGTTAGAGTCTATGCTTGCTGTGTGTGATCCTTTATTACAACACATATGATATATACAGTTGAAGCTCTTTTCTCCTTTTGCTATTGTTTCAAACAAACAAACAATATATATTAATGTTTTCGTTATCTAATACAAAACTGAGTTTTAATAGCCTACTTTAAAGCATAGACATATGTGAACCATGTGTGTTTTCAATAATAAGCAAAGTATAAGTATTGTGTTATACAAAACATAGAACGTTCAAATGTAATATTGTAAAGGTAAGATAACTTTACAGTTTGTATTTCTGTAACTTTTCCCTTTTGTAATTCATTTTTTTATTTTCATCAGTGTTAAAAACAGTTTTATACAGAGTAAAAAACTGTGTATTTTAACTAGCTGCAATAAATAACTATGTGCTGGATATATTGTTTATTTTAGGTGAATATTGCAAATGCTAGTAACACATTTTGTTTTACATGCATATAATACTGTTAAAGTACTATTAATATTGCATTTATATTGAAAGTAAAATAATATTAAAGAAATAAACTTTATTTTTGGATATCAATATCTGCACTTAAGAGTTGTAATATATACTAGTAACTTATTTATACAAATAGAAATTCATACACCTGGTAAAAGCACAGCCGCATGGTGTGCAGGGTGAGTCATAAAGCACAGGTTTGCGTCCTAGCTGTGTGGAGTCGCCGTCTTCACTGGGGATTCCAAAGAGAGTGCTGCAATGGCTCTGGCATGTGTGTTAATGAGGCAAAACCATCAGGGACTGCTTCTCCTCATCGCACTACAGCCCAGTGAGTTCAGAGTTGACATCTGCAGGGCTGGACTTTGTCCTCCATGCTTCATGGACCATGCTTTGTCTAGGTCCCCAGGTTGAAGCTAATCACAAAGTAAGCACTTATATAATACAGTATATGTTTGTTAGTGGCCAAATAATATGGACAGGTTCAGAGCCTCCCTGTCCATATTACGACACCCATGTTCGAGAACCAAGAGCAAAACCGGGTTGCCTGAAACCCAACCCAACAGTTTAAGAGAGTCCATATTGCAGTAATAAAACTGGGTTAATTAAGCCTGGTTGTTAGTGGAGTACGGTATCCCAACAGCCCTTTTTAAACTGGAGGGAAAAACAAAGTTTTCTCCATCAAGGATGCTTTTTTGTCCCTGTCGGCTATGAGTTTAAATTCCGAAGCCAAGTGCGTCTGCATAGAGTTTGCAGCATCTGTGATGGCAGCACAGATAGCAGATATTATAAGCAGCATCTTGCTCTTGTGTTAGACAGTACAGAGATTAGTTAGAAGTTAAGAGAGAAGCTCCCGCTGGTGGAACTCATAGTTTTGGAAACCAGGAATGAGTATGATTGGGTATCGAACTTCCTGATGTCAAATCAAACTTTTTTGTTGATTATTTTTTCTTTCATCATTCATATCCCAGCCATCTACCAGCTGAGTGTTGCAATGTCTGTCAAGGAAAAAGTGGCCATCACTCTGACAGTTAGCCACTAAAATAAAATATAGGACCCCCGTCACACCTCTTTGGTGTTGGTCGATCCATGGTGGGTGAAATTGTCCTTCAGGTATGCTGTGCCATTATGTCTGTTCTCATACCTAAGGTTATATGGATAAGTGATGTTGAGGAAATAATATCTGAATCTGAGACCGACTGGGAGTGGTGGTGCAGTGGACAGAAACCAGTTATCCAGAATTTGTCCAGCTGGAAATTCTATTGAATATTACAACCGAAAGGGTGGTTGCAAGTCCTGGTGATAATCCCTAGTAATCCTTTATGAATATTAATGTCAGATGGCTGAGAAAAGTCCAGGGTGCCAGGGTGTTCAAAAACGCAATCATGTACAGAAAGGGGCAGAGTGGCACTTTATTCCCAGCACTACCCAGGATTATCAATAACGTTGCTGTTCAAGTGGTTGTTCTAGCAAATCCAGCTTACTCACTACTACCCTGGGTAATGAAACCATTCTCTGATTATACAGGTCCTAGGAAATGGCAGTTCAAATACTGTTTAAGAGCTAGAATGGTTGTGGAGTGTGCGTTTGGGTGTTTGAAAGGGAGATGGAGGTGCCTGCTTAAACACAGCAACCACACAACAGAAAACATGCCCACTGTGTTCAGAGCATGTTGTGTTCTTCACAATATTTCTGAAACAAAAGAAGAGGAGTTTCAAGCTGACTAGTTCGAAGCAAACCGACACCTCGCTGGCAGAGCAGGGCTGACAGGCTTTAACTATACAGAAGCATTGGAATCTATTTGGGAATAAAAGTAAGCTGACCCTTTTGTTTATTGAAGAAACTGCTAAACAAGATAATGAACTGCTGTGATGCTGAAAGTGCCAGAAACAATGTGCATCAGTATTCTGTAACCTGAACATTTGAGCTGCTGAAACTACGTGCATAACTTTGTGTTTTTAGTGTTGGATAATCATATAACACACTTAATCCTGTAACAATAGAAAACTAAAAAAAAAAAAAAGTTTGTAAATTACTTGTTACTACATTCTGTACACATTCAGTGTTTTTTCAGTGTTAAATATTTATACATATTTATGCATGAATCTCTATTAAGATTTTAACACATATTGTACAAACAGTATTACATGTGTAAAACTTTAAAAAAACAAACCTCACAATAAATATCAACAGGACCTTCATTAAGCTGTCCCACTGTATCTGATTCTGAGAAAAGTGTTCATGCCTTTCTCGGATCGATTCCAGCAACTTTTTTAAACATTTGCTAAAGAAGCAACATGCTGCTTAAAAAGGCCAGGTACCGCAGTTTCCTAGAGGTTTTTAGCATCCATGAAGCAGATGTATTTAATAAATTTGCTGAATTTAAAACTCGCTGGGACCAGATATAAGATATAGTTGATAGATAATGGGAGTACTTATGATAGGATTTGTATTGTCTGGATTTCACAGAAGTCAAATAATTGAATGAAAACAATTAAACAGGTTTATTTAGGGAGCTATGGTAAGAATGAGGCTTTGTTACTAATGTGACAAATGTGTCTACCCAAAAAAAACACCAGAATTGTAGAACATGTCAATTAAGTCTGTGGAGAAAAGCAGTGTTTAAAAAACAAAAAAAAACTTTCCTGGTAAAGACAGTACATTGTTTTTTTTATTGTATTAATTTTTTTAAATCTTTTAACAACTTTTAACAACTTGAAATGTAGAGAAAGTAAGGTGATACATACTATAAGCATGGGGAAAAACATGGGAAACTGAAAATGTACCCCAGTAACACTGAATTGTTCCTCCTGCGACGCTGTGGTGAATGATCCAGATTGTGACAAAATGTCTGCCCATCCATCACCCTTACATTTTTTGCATATATCTGGAGAATCACTTATCCAATTGTCATGAAACTTGGGATTAACATCATTTAGCAAAAGCTATTAAGAGTATCAGATTCCGGGGTATATGGAGGTGACATCAGTCTGTTTATCCATCCATCTGTATGTCACACTTGAATATATTTGGAGAAACACTTCTCAAATTGTGATTAAACATTTCATTATTAATTCATATTCTATATTCTAATGTATTGTAAACTCATATACTGTATAATGTTCCTACAATGAATTTAAATGAAATTGGTAATTGCTTCAAATGCCTCACCATGTGATACAGTATATATCAAAACTGCTCAGTTTGCACATACTGTTTTTTTTTTTTTGTCTGAACAATTATTTGATTACTACGCAATCACATTTTCATAATCTATCCAAAAACAATGATTATTCTTAAATACTTAGAGGTAATCCCAATGAGTTAGTTTATGCTTTCACTATTTATACACCATTGAAAACACTTTACAAGAATAAGAGAGCAGTTTACAGAAATCAGATCAGGTTAGATTGCAATCACAATAGAATTGCTTCGCTTAAGCAATTTCCTTTCTGAGCAGACATGTGTCCTTTTATTGGGCAAAAATACATGGTAACTAACAACTAGCGTTAATTATTAAATATGATAGACAAGTGTTAATTAGTCTGAGAAACAAAAATACCTGCACCTTTGGGATCATCAAATCTGTCATTAGTGGTTAGCTGCATAATCATTAAGAGTCCATAGTACAAAATGCTTAACATCAGAAAGGTTGACATCAGGCCCATCCAGATCCCAGGAGTGAAGAATGACGCACAGTCACTGGCATAAGAAAACATTTTGTTCTTTATGTTGAAACCTTGAATCTGGAAGAGAATACAACATAGTATGTGAGATGGTTCTGTAGAAAATAATTGACACAAATCCATAACTACCAAAGCTTTTGCTCTGTAACCCCGTAATGCCCAAGAATCTTTGAAATGAGAAAAGCTACTTTTATTTATGTTACTAGATTCCATTTCTTGTATAACCCCTTATTTTAATACTGATGATGTTTAAAATGTACCATGATAATGACTGCCGTCAGCAGTTATGAGTATAACTGCGGCAGTTCTAGTGTTGAAGTAGTCCATAAATGTACAGTCTGTGTGTGTGTGTGTGTGTGTGTGTGTGTGGGTGTGTGTGTGTGTGTGTGGGTGTGGGTGTGTGTGTGTGTGTGTGTTTGGAGGGGGGGGGCTATGTTTTGTACGGCCTTTCTGCTGGAGATTAAGTGATATTAAGTCAGAAAACGGGATCTTGACTGCTGAAACCTGGTGAGCCACAAGCACGATTCCTGCTCCTGTTTACACAGGTTTTTACAGCTATTTTTATCGTGAGAAAGCGATTGACCCTGCTCTTAAAGTCGTGCTGCCAAAAGGACATCCTTTTGCTGTTTCACGATGTATTTGCGCGACAATGTCACACAGTCATGGAGAGTCGATTTTCAAGTGCATGTAAACCAAGCCTATGAGAGCCACGCATGGCTTCCATGTAGCTTGTAACAGCTTCTGGTCTACAGCTGTCCATGAATACTGTATTTCTTATCTTGCCACAAATGACTTTCCTCTGACACTTTTTTTTTTGTGGCAGAAGGCAGTGTAGTTTACGCAAACAAATACAATTACATGTATCTGTAAATACCTGAAAGTCAGAAATGTGGATTTCCCAGGCTTGTGCCTCCTTGTTAGCTGGAATGAATCTTGAAGCATAATTCATGTTTGTTCCCACTAGCTGACAGTGATAAGAATACTCTGCAGGTGCAGAGATGGATGCATTAAACTTTGCAGTATGTAAATGATCTTGTATAATCTCCAGTGAATCAAAGGTAAACCACTTGCGTGCTGAGCCCTTGAAGAACTTGTTGGTCATTAGAAATCTGTAATAAAGCACAGAAGTGTTACACTTAGTAACTAACTTAATGAATAACAAGTAGCTAACTGAATATATTAACTATATTGATTTTGTATTTTAAAATAACTATCCTAATTTAAAGAAAGATGATGCATTCTAACAGTCTCACATTGTAACTGTGTATAGGTACAGCAGATATTTACAATGTTTAGAGATAATGGATGGTCATAAGAATCCTACCTGAGTTCCAATGTATTGATTCCTTCAGCAGGGTTAGCATATTTTAGAGATACCCTAAAACACAGAAACATAACATATTTAAAAGTGATTTGTGAAACATATAAAGATTGCATGTAAACAGAACATTACAATGTCCTTAAGCCACAATGTTCTTCTGTTAAACTTATGGTCGCTGCTTTATCTCCATTACAAACACGAGTCATAATATTAAATATTTAAAGATTGATTATTTAAGCTTACATGAGACCTACATAGAGTAGGGAGGTGCATTGCAGGTAATGGAATAATTAGCTATAACCCCTTAAAATAATTGTAGCCTTGTTTACATTTGCATCAATGACATATTATGATTTTCTTACGTGTCTGTCTGTTTAATACCATTGACAGGATAGTGTTGTAAATAAGGCACATCAACATGTAGAAATACCTCTTAAAATTAAATTTGGCAACTTGTGATAACTGAAAAATAACTTACAAAGTGTTGGTGTCGGAGCACTCAGAAGAAGTAGAATTCACTGTTTGGGAAACAAACGTTTCGTTTGTCAGATCAACATGAAGGGTATTTTTGAAAGTTAAGGCTACTTTTGTAGCAAACATGATGATGCAAGTATAAGTGCCATTAGTCACTGTTAGAGGAGCATATCGGGCAGCAGCAGGGATGTCCACAGCCAATAACTGACGTCCAGTGTGAGAAGTCATGTCAGTACTTTTGAACCCCTGAAAGAGAGAAACAGTCATTGATTGGCAGGTCCATCACATCTTCATGATAGGTGATGCTCAGAGCCAAAATAAAAAGAAAAAGGTTCACCAAAAAGGAATAAAGTAGCCTTGCTCTGTTCATTAATGCACACTTATCATGACCACCTAAAACCTTGTCAAACCTTGAACAATTTAGGCATGTGTTACTTATCTACCATCCTACTGTGGTTAGTCACTCTAACCTACCAATGACCTGTGCATTTGAACCACACACAGTCCTTTAAAATGATTGGAAACATGTTAATAAATTGGCTAAAGATGACATCACTCTTAAACTCAATGGCCTACAACCTTTGACCAAAACCTTTGTTCATGGGAAAGGGATACATTAACTAAACAACATCTGCAATTATGCTGGACTCTGTAATTGATTCATAAAGCTTCTACATGTTACAGTTTAACATTCTTATGTATCAAGCTAACCATTACTGCTGTCATTCTTACCCAGGCTGGAAACAAGTATATGATCCATCTTACAGAGTAACGAGTCTTTACTCTAGTGCTGCCTTAACACTGGTGATGTTACAAATCTTTTTTTATTATTTAATTTAGAAAATGGCCCCTATTTAATGGGAACATGTTGGGATCCTAACCAAACTACTCAGTAAAGACCCTTGCCCATTTTTATGCTTTATTAAGACTCTTTTTTAGTTAGTCTTTTTTAGTCTTAAGTTAAAAAGTCACGAAATTGCAAATTATCAAGGATTTGCAGAGGTTATGTTATGCCAGGTCCTAGGCCTTTATGCCTTTAGTCCATATTTTAAATACATTTGATCCAAACTGTTTTCAGTTTCCAGAGGCACACAAGAGCATCAAGAACATAAAAGCAAAAGCTAAACTGAGCTTAATGAAAAGTGTCCAATATACCCCAAACATAGGGGATTTCAATACTTTCAGATGGATAGTCACCAAATTGAGGAATGCCTTATGTAAACAGAACATAAACAGTGGAGTAGAACTCAACAATCGCCTACAGCAAACACACAATACTGTATTATTAGCAAAGCCATCAACTGCTCAAATGAGGCTTCTCTATGGGATATAAAACAGAACAGTAAATGTTCATGTTGTAAAACAAAAGCAAGGTCATAAAAACACTTGCTTAGCACATTCAAAATGATCTTTTAGACCTTTACATTGTTCAGGTGAGGGTTATTTTGCAACTGAAACACAAATTTAGATTGCCATTGAAATGTTTTGGAAGGTCAAAATATTGTAATTGCTGCTTTCTCAACAGAAGTGTGTGTATAGGTATGTCTTGTATAAGCCATGTATATCAAGGTCATTCCATACTGGAAAACACAGTCATCAATGTTTCAACGTATGCTAAATTTTAACCCTGAAAATTACATTTCGTTACAGATGTGGCTTTATTGTTGACAGTCGCTCTAAGCACGTACACTGTGTGTAGTTTGGTTTGATTTAGTACAATTTAGTACAATCATTTATTCATTTATTTTTTCTTAGGTGTCACTTAACATTAAGTGTCCTTAACTACACTTTAATTACACTGTAATAAAACAGTAATTGCACACATGGTTGTGTATACTATATTTAAACATGATGTGGCATATTTACAGTGTAATTACTGTGTTCTTAGAGACTATTAATATCAAGTGTTAACTTATATTGTTATGATTTGGTTTTATTAGGATTCAAAATAAAAATAATATGCACATCTAAAAGTATCTTCAGCGCATCCAATAACTTGATATTTTTAGACATGGTCACGTGTGGAATAATTTTGTACTCACCTTGGAAGGACTAAATGCAGTATAAATGGCTGTAAACGGAATTCCACGATTTTTCAAATTTGTTGTGAACTTTCCCATTATAAGATCTGTATTGAGGCCAAGGGTTGAAACAGAAACTGATTTAAAGTGAATCTAAAAAATAACAAGAATACTATGAAATTTTATTCCCATACCGAGTGGCTCTCTAAAATGCTTCTTATTTTATTAGTTTTAGAATTGTTACTCTTGTTTTTTCAACAGAAACAATAAACAGTAAATAGTTTTGTAAATTTTGAAAGGCTAGTGAATTACAATAATGCTGCAGTATTCAAAGTGTTTAAACAGCATTAAATGTATGTCTTACCATTGTTAGCCAGGACATGTGCTCTTGACTCATCACTGGTACTATAAGAAAAACAGATTAAAAAAAAAACGCCATATTGTCATTGTACTATCATATCAAGTTCTCACAGTAGGGAAATCATAAAGGTTAACAGGCAAAAAGTGGACAGGGTCACGGTATTAAAGACTTAAAACATATGTTCCATGGTGTACTTGTTTTTATGAAAAATAAACAGGTGCTAGTTTCACAAAGCAGTTCTAGGTAGTAGTCTGCTAAATCCAATTAACTTCCACAAAAGAAAATAACACATTTAACCAGTGGCACTGGAACCATTTTTAAAGTGGGGGTGCTGAAAGCCATTGAACAAAACTGTAACCTCTGTATATGATGGAAGCCATGCAAAGCCAGGGGGTGCTGCCGCGCCCCTGCATTTATTCTTTAATCGTGCAGACTTGCTAAGTGGATTTCTACTAAACTTCTATCCTTCTATTTTAGCAGTGCTTTGTGAAACTGGCTCCAGATTTCTAATGATAACAGGGTACATAGGTGAACTTACATGTGGTGTCAAGGTTAGGGTACACAAATTAATGTAAAAGGACGATCAGTTTAAAATAACACAATATAAAATGTCCATGATTTAAGGACTTCTGGAAATCAGTTATATATGATTTTTTTTTTATCTTCCTGGCAGGTTTGTGAATCACCAGGAAACCAACAGGCAGCCTTTCCCAGCATGTGCTTTCATTTATATTGCATCTTGAAACAGGAAACAATAACCTGCTAAAAGGTTTATTTAAATAATCTGCATGGTGACAAACCATTTGTGTTACTTCTGTATGCAAACATAATAACTTCCAGCAACATCAAAGCAACTGAAGATAACTACCTGTATCTATAACTTGTTTTAACTGTTATAACAATTGTTTCTGGCAGTTGACAGTTAATTACTTTTTTTTTAGTGTTCCGTAACTAAAACAAAAAACCCCCCGAATGTAGCCATTGTGTTTGATTTCAGTGTACAGATACTGCTGTGAAAGTTTTAAGAATGGCCAACACTGCAGTCAGTATAATGTAGGAGTATTCCCTAGAGCTTTGTGGTCTTCTGTATCTGTCAAAAAACATTTCACATAGCGAGAACGGACAAGTCTCTCTAGGGACTAGTAGCTACAGGAATAAAAAGGTGGGGTGGGTTCAAGAATATTCCAATTGTGTCTTGTTTAAACATTACATCTTTACAGAGCTGACATCAGTGGCCATAGGAGTTAATGTAATATGGCCATTTAATTAAAAAAAAAAAAATATATATATATATATATATGTGTTCCAAAAAAATGCTATACCACAGATTTCCCATAAAGTTAATTCCTGTAAAGGTAGTAATGGTAGTTTTTCACATTCTTTTTTTTTTTTATTATTTATTGTGTTTATTTATCAGGGACACACACAATTATGCATGACACAATATTCCATTGACGGTCCCTGGGCAAACATTGATGACAACTGTAATAAATCCCCACATTACTTCTACTCTAAACTATAGCAATAACCTCCTATTGAATATTTGATTAAAAATACATACAACATTAAAATAATTAATTACCTATTAAAACTACATAACAATCAACAGCTTACATAGTCAAGTTATAGTACAATTTATATAATATAAATATCCAATTTACACAATTCAAATTTAACTATATCCTGAATAAATTAATAATTGCATAATTATGTTTCAACCCAACTTTAAGTTTATTACAAAATATTTTAAAATCCCTTAAGACCTTAATTTCTGAAGGAAGTGTGTTCCAAAATAAAGCACCTCTTATAAAGAGAGCTGTTTGGGCAAATGCTGTTCTACGCTTTTCCACTCTACAATTCCCACATACAGCTCCCCTTGTGAGCCTATTAGTATCTTCAGAGAGCTTTTTTTCTTTAAGGGTGGAGTACATAACCCATGCAAAGTTTTAAATACCATTTTTGCATAGGAAAAGTTGACATAATTATCAAAACTCAGCAACTGGTACTTCGTCAAAAAACTTCTAAAACTTCACCAATAACTTTGTTCTAACTTGGCCTACATGACCCAATTCATTTTTTTTTTTTACAAAAACATTACATACAACAGACATGCAAAGGCCTTCAATACTATACCTGCTTAGTACTGGTAAGTTAACCAGGAACAAATTAGGTTTGGATGGATCTATATCCAGGTCTTCTATTGGGAAATGATCCGCGGTGAAGATGTTCCATTCTGTTTGTTTCTGCAGATACTCAGACAAGTGGCTTGAGCCTTGCATTGTCACTGCTGGTAAAACCAAGGATGAAGCTGAAGTCTCAATTGATATCTATAATAGAAAGCCACCCAAGGGATTAAGCAGTCAGGCTGGGTTTTGTTGTCAATCAATGTAAGATTTGTATTTTTTAAAGCATTTTTTATTATTATTAACCAAGTTGGTTAAAATTGGTTTTGAATCATATTTCAACTATACATGCATATTGTACATCTGACCTATTCTAGAATAGTTGCAATCCTTTTATATACCCAAACTATTCTAGAATTGTACAGGATGCTTGAATCAGTTCAGAAATACAGTGCATTTTGTAAAATCTTCAGAATTTATGAGATTTACTTTAACATATAGTGTTCTGAAGATTCACAGGAAATGCCATATGTGTTTCTTATATATATATATATATATATACAGTACTGTGCAAAAGTTTTAGGCAGGTGTGAAAAAATGCTGTAAAGTAAGAATGCTTTCGAAAATAGACATGTTAATAGATTATATTTATCAATTAACTAAATGCAAAGTGAGTGAACAGAAGAAAAATCTAAATCAAATCCATATTTGGTGTGACCACCCTTTGCCTTCAAAACAGCATCAAGCATCAATTCTTCCAGGTACACTTGCACACAGTTTTGAAGGAACTCGGCAGGTAGGTTGGCCCAAACATCTTGGAGAACTAACCACAGTTCTTCTATGGATTTAGGCAGCCTCAGTTGCTTCTCTCTCTTCATGTAATCCCAGACAGACTCGATGATGTTGAGATCAGGGGCTCTGTGGGGGCCATACCATCACTTCCAGGACTCCTTGTTCTTCTTTACGCTGAAGACAGTTCTTAATGACTTTCGCTGTATGTTTGGGGTCGTTGTCATGCTGCAGAATAAATTTGGGGCCAATCAGATGCCTCCCTGATGGTATTGCATGATGGATAAGTATCTGCCTGTACTTCTCAGCATTGAGGAGACCATTAATTCTGACCAAATCCCCAACTCCATTTGCAGAAATGCAGCCCCAAACTTGCAAGGAACCTCCACCATGCTTCACTGTTGCCTGCAGACACTCATTCGTGTACGCTCTCCAGCCCTTCGGCGAACAAACTGCCTTCTGCTACAGCCAAATATTTCAAATTTTGACTCATCAGTCCAGAGCACCTGCTGCCATTTTTCTGCACCCCAGTTCCTGTGTTTTCATGCATAGTTGAGTCGCTTGGCCTTGTTTCCACGCCGGAGGTATGGCTTTTTGGCCGCAAAGTCTTCCATGAAGGCCACTTCTGACCAGACTTCTCCGGGCAGTAGATGGGTGTACCAGGGTCCCACTGTTTTCTGCCAGTTCTGAGCTGATGGCACTGCTGGACATCTTCCGATTGCGAAGGGAAGTAAGCATGATGTGTCTTTCATCTGCTGCAGTAAGTTTCCTTGGCCGACCACTGCATCTCCGGTCCTCAAGCGTTGCCCGTTTCTTTGTGCTTCTTCAAAGAGCTTGGACAGCACATCTGGAAACCCCTGTCTGCCTTGAAATTTCTGCCTGGGAGAGACCTTGCTGATGCAGTATAACTACCTTGTGTCTTGTTGCTGTGCTCAGTCTTGCCATGGTGTATGACTTTTGACAGTAAACTGTGTTCAGCAACCTCACCTTGTTAGCTGAGTTTGGCTGTTCCTCACCCAGTTTTATTCCTCCTACACAGCTGTTTCTGTTTCAGTTAATGATTGTGTTTCAACCTACATATTGAATTGATGATCATTAGCACCTGTTTGGTATAATTGTTTAATCATACACCTGACTATGCCTACAAAATCCCTGACTTTGTGCAAGTGTACCTAGAAGAATTGATGCTGTTTTGAAGGCAAAGGGTTGTCACACCAAATATGGATTTGATTTAGATTTTTTTCTGTTCACTCACTTTGCATTTAGTTAATTGATAAATATAATCTATTAACATGTCTATTTTGAAAGCATTCTTACTTTACAGCATTTTTCACACCTGCCTAAAACTTTTGCACAATACTATATATATATATATATATATATATATATATATATATATATATATATATATATATATATATATATATATACACAATATAAAATATACATAGATACAATTTATTTATTTATTGTTTGGTTTTCTGTTTCCGACATAGTACAGGTACAACAAAATTGAATCTTCCTGCTTTTCTGTATTTAAAACTGCAACCAAATCCTGGTCTGCCACAGCTAGTCAGAAACAATACAGGTAGCCCTAATTTGCATGTCGATTGACATATGAAGAAATATTTATCTCCCTTATGACATTTTCCTTTTAGTTTTCCTTTTTAAACCCCATACAGACACCTTTATACATTCACATTTGGGAAAGTCACGAAACAACTGCAATATCTGCAAAACAAAAAGTGAGCTCTTGGATCTTGCTCTGGAGGTATTTTTATACATGAGGAACTTTATATATTGCAATATTTCAATGTAAAGTGTTGGTGGCAATACTTCAAAGGGATATGTTTCAAAATGTTCTGTAATGGTTAAATAACATTGCATCCAGTCACATGATGTACACACTTGATTTCCCACTTGGATTTTAACCAACTTGCTTTCCAATCACGAGATGCTTGAAGTGCATCCAAGAGGCACGAATACACCCCTCCACCGCCCCCGCCCCCGCCCCCGCCCCAGCCCTAATTCACACAATTAACCACTTTACTGCAGGCTCAAAGGGCACCACATGGATTGGAATTGTAATGCCTTGCCTGTACACTGTGAAATGGCTTCACATGTTCATGATCTCTTCTATAGTATGTGAAATCATCCGTGCTGAGCTGAAAATTAAAAAGAGGCCGCCAGTTAGAGAGTGAGATGGCATCTAATTAGGCACATATTAATAACTAGGGAAAACATCATTCAAAAATTACTTTATCCTGAAGAAACAGCACTATGTTCCTTGAACTCTGGTTAAAGAGTGGCTGTAGCAAATTATGCAGCTCCTTTTCCGAAATAATGTGTCCTTCATATTCAAAAAGCTGACCTTCCCACAGGGAACTAAAAACAACAACAACAAAAATGAAAGATTAAATAATACTTTAATAAAAAAGAAAGATTAATAAAAAATACATAGCCCATATAAATATAAATGTCAGTATGAAGTGTGTCAGCCCATAAAGCAAATTATAAATGGTTAGACTGAAAATACCCATACAAAATGACCTAGAAAAACACAAACACAGCATTCCAAGGATCCTTTATACGTTAAATATACCATGCTTAGTGACTTTAAGTATATACTGTAGTGCAGAAACCATTAATTTGGTTGTAAAGGGAGAATGACACAAATTATATAAAACTACCTCTAAGCTGATAGTTTTGCATTTGGATCTACTCCCTCATTGTACTGTAAGCTAGTATATGAAAACTTAAAAAAGTGACAGATGTTTAAATATATTTAGACTGATTGGGAATCTATTTTCCAATTATTGAATAGCCTGTTCGAATTAAAAAAAAATGTATGGCATTTGTGTTCCATAATGTTCCCAATGGTTTCTATGACAACAGTGAGCACACACCAGGAGATCCTGTTGAACTAGACCATTCAGATTGAGTGTGCCACTGCTGCCTGGAACAGGCTGGTATCCACATTCAACAGGATAGTCCAATACCCCAGAGCCACTATTCCCATAACAGAAATAGCTTTGTATTTAAACACATTGGATGGACTCTGTATTGTGAAAACATACAAAGGTATACAATTACTGTATTGTATCTAAATAAGCCATTTACTGTAGCTTGTCACATATTTTGTATGCACAGACTGGTATTCAAATGCATTTTTCTATTGATGGTAGCATAAATACAAAGCTACATATACTGTAAGAATACCTCCATTGTAAATGTAAGCTGATTTTTATGGAGACCCGGTGAAGGACTTTCTTATTGATGTATTTTCTTTATATTATTATTACAATGACTTGTTGCTCTAAATGATGCATTCTTGATGACCATTCTTGGTGATAAAAAAAACAGGTGGGGTTTAACATTAGATAAGTGTACTATATATATATACTTTACTATATTTACTTTACTCCAAACATATTATTTAAAAATAACCATTCATTAGACATAAACCCAGAAAAGTATACTCATGGTGTGCATGTTTTACAATGCTACAGCACTATGATATTAGTAGTTCTATGACAATGACACTTTGGGGGTAATAGTCCTAATAAATGAAATATAACAAAATGTACAGCAGACTAAACAAACAAAGACCAACAAACAAAGAAATACATAAATAATTAAAAATCTAGGATTATTTGAAGATTTCCTCAGTGGCATTGCTTACCTTTGAGTTGACCAAATGAGAACAGGAACATGATCCACTGCAGTTGAGGCCTGCAGAATACTTTTTACTAAAATACAGGTAAAAATCACCCCCAGCACTCCAGCCATGCTTTCTCTACTTTACCACAAAACTAAAGAAGTGTAAAACTGAACATCCTGGTAAAGGGGCATCCAGTTTGATCTGGGTGGAACTTATCAGTGTTTATGTAAACACAGCAATGTAGTTCTAGACCTATTCAACTGATTCTGTTTTTTAACATATTAGATACAGGTAATATTGTAATGCAAAGACAGTATATACATACATTTAACATACACATACAAATCTTAACCCTGAAAGATAATTACAGTACATAACAGTAACAGGAATACCATATAGACAGCAAAGTAACTAGACACTATATTAAACCAAAAAAGAAAGAATGAATATTAAATCAGTAAATCAAATAGAAATATAACTTTTGTTTCAGTTCAGTATTTTATTTTATTTTTTAATTCAAACACAATTCTTTTATCTGTCTGGTAGAGCCTCTCTATCTGTAATATGTACAGCATGCTTACAGATGGACATTTCATCCGTGGCACGCTTGCTCTTTTAAGGGAAAGAGAGATAACTGACATATATTGTTCTTGTTCTATTCAATTGATTTTCTTAAAGTTATTTCAAATTAAGTAAATGTTTTATTTTTTATTTTTTATATCTTGCCACTTTTACCTTTTACATATATATATATATATATATATATATATATATATATATATATATATATATATATATATATATATCTTTAAATGCACAGCAATAAATCACCATAGCACAAGCACCATCGGAGCTGAGAATGTGACAAGCATAACAATGTAATAGAGAGTACATTGAAAAAACACATGGGCATTGTTCAAACAGGAACAGGCTTAGTTCTTCCTTTAGCATTATCGGCATCAATACAGGAACTACATTTACAGTGGCATTTAGCAAGCAAGATATCTATCTACATTAAAGCAACTAGAATCACAGTTAGACAGAACAGATGATGATTAAAACATCAGTAAACAAACCATTTAAGAATATGTTGGGGTTTTTTTATTACGCTTTCAGGCTGCACAGAGACCAGCTATGGAGGTAGTTCACCTTTCTATTGTTCTCCAACTCATTTGTTTTCAATCTGAAATGGTTATTTATATGTAGGCCTATAGTCTTACAATGACAAATACCTAGATAACTGCAGACAGATATGTATAACATATGTTTGAATACCAATCACCATTTACATTACATTTTGTTAGGCAATACCAAATATTCCCAACCTAGCAATAATGCTTTCTACGGTATGTCTTCAGGATAATGGTTAAGATGAACAAATCAGGAATTGGTATTAAATCATTTTAACAGAATCTTTAAAGACATTTCAGGATATTCAGACACCAAATTTCAGAAGTATCAATGGTATTAACCCACATTCTTGTCATAGCCCCTCTCCCTGGTTTTGTCCAAATCAGCTTTATGGGAACCCAGGCATTCAGTAATAAAGAAAAAATAAATACAAAAGATAGTAAAAAGTTTAAACAAAAACAGCTTGTGAAATTAAAAATATTTTGTTTGAATTTATTTAAACTGTATTCATACCTTTCTTTTAAATGAAGAAATACATGAACCTATGACTAGAGTGTGGAATTAAGCCTGGGTCACAGCAGGCTTTGTTACTAAAAGGTCATTGCCAGGAGCTGCAGGCTGAGAATCACGAGAGTGCAAGAACTGAGCCATGGTTGGAATCTGCGAGAAATATTTCTTTGCCAAAGTGTGCTTGTGCTTCACCTTACGAATGAACACAACTCCATATGCCTGCCAAAAGAAAAAATCCAGTCAATAGCAACATCACAAAAAGAAATGCTGCTTTGTCCTAACTTGTATTTCACCTAGAAGGCAACAACGTTCTCTTAATTTATGACTGATTTACCTAGCAATATATTATTCAGGTTCTAGCACAGGCTTTTCCACTTAATATACTTTACATAATTACAAAAGCATTCAGTATTAAGAATATAACCTTGGCATAACCTTGCTAAACGCCTGTTACTGGCAAACTAACAGGCCTTTGGTTTATATTGCATTACAAGGCTTTGTAATGTGGCTGGCATATCTTATTTTAGAATGCCACCTGCTGGTAGAGATAAAGAACTGAGCTGAGCTCAACTGACTGATGTTTATTGTGAGAAACCACACACAATGTTCTGCTGTTTACTTAAATGATACAGTACACCCTCGCTATAACGTCCTTCATTATAACGAACCTGGCCACTGGACCCCAAATAAAAAAAAAATTATAATATTGTAATGTATATGAGGACTGTGAAGTGCAGCGAACGCTTGGAGTAGGAGGGGCTGTGTTTCACATCACGGACCACAGGAGCTGCTAGTGATTGGCCGTGGAGTGAGACGAGGCGGGACAGTGGAGTGAGACCGGGGGAGTGTGCCAAGTCCGCTTATAATAAGCGGAATTTGGCTTGTTTTTAGAGTTGACAGTCACTTTAATTTTTTGAGTCAACAGTTAAGTTCAACAGTTAAAATGGTAGTTGTAGTGGTTTTGGTGATTGACTGGTGTCAACGTATATGCACATTAGAAAAAAATATGGAATTTGTATGAACACCCTTTCTTCCCCTCCCTCTGAAATGGTTTGGCTTGTTTTGAAAGTCAGTGCCTCGATAAAACGATCAAAAGGCCTGGACCCCAAGGTTCATTATAGCGAGGGTGTGTCTGAATTCATTTTGATTGTCATTTTGCTATAACGAACCCCTCGATGGTCTGGACCCCAAGGTTCATTATAAGCGAGGTGTGTCTGAATTCATTTTGATTGTCATTTTGCTATAACGAACCCCTCGATGGTCTGGACCCCAAGGTTCATTATAGCGAGGGTGTGTCTGAATTCATTTTGATTGTCATTTTGCTATAACGAACCCCTCGATGGTCTGGACCCCAAGGTTCATTATAGCGAGGGTGTGTCTGAATTCATTTTGATTGTCATTTTGCTATAACGAACCCCTCGATGGTCTGGACCCCAAGGTTTGTTATAGCGAGGGTGTATTGTATTCTAACACATGCCTTTTTAAATTTGATATAGAAACACTATAGATAGACTTAGTGAAGATGCTGATTGTAAAGTAAGAGCTAGTATTTGTTTCCAATATTCTTGCATAATACAAACTCAATGTAAAAAAAAAAACATGATGTAACCATAATGAACCAAATGACTATATTTTTACCTGCTCAACATTGTCCAGTTTTAAATGTGTAGCTGCCTCTTCTTTTGTTAACAGAATACAGTTCCATGGAGACCATTCAACGTATTTGTTCCACCTTACCATGACAAGGTCATAAAGGTCATCCCAGGCACTCAGAGCTGACTGTGTAGCCCAGATAACCCTAAGCAGATACTGCAGATCTTGATCCTGCAATGAAAATACCAAATTGTTTTAAACTATTCTAAGGTTAAAGTTAGTAAACAAAAAATCAATTATGTGCTATTTATGTGCTTACAGTACACATAGGTTTCCAAATTGAATTAGCTATACAAGTTGTCAAAGCCATACAATAAATATTATTATAGTTATTTGTTTGGAAATTACTAGGCGAACACATGATTAAATGTA
This sequence comes from Acipenser oxyrinchus oxyrinchus, assembly GCA_030684275.1. Taxonomy (NCBI): domain Eukaryota; kingdom Metazoa; phylum Chordata; class Actinopteri; order Acipenseriformes; family Acipenseridae; genus Acipenser; species Acipenser oxyrinchus. Next base: position 38,004,104 of record CM060254.1, read on the forward strand.
TAACTAATTATAAAAAAAGAAAAAAAATCCTTTGTAAACTTTTACTGGATTGTGGTGCTCAGTAATATCCTCACTCTGATTCTCTGTTCATTTGGTATCATGATTTATATATTTTGTAATTAAATAAATCAAAATGACCAAATTCAGCAGTTTAAGTCACTGCTTAGCTGCTGACAAGAGTTCAGTTTAAGAACCTAGCCTATCATGGGAAGTGTTTTGTCATGTTCCTATGTGACCTTGACCAAACAGCACACCAAATGTTCATACCAAACAGCAATACATACCTGCAGTAAGAAAGCAATCTTTGCTTTTTTGTCATACTCTGCCTCTGCCTGCCTAAGCTGTGTGAGCATGTTTTTGTATTTGTTTAAATCTTCTCGTTGACGGGCTACATTATCCAGCTTGTTACACTGATGACACCTGCCAGTTGTGCGTGAATTTGCAGTCAGAGAAAATTCAGTGGAGCGCAGGTAACGTCTACATCCAGGGCAGAAGTAGATATTTTTATGTAACAGTGATGGATCCTGAGGAACCTAGATATTAAAAAGAACATGACATTTTCAAAATTTGAAAAAAGCGTATATTATTTATTTCTATCAATGTTTGAGAAATGCTTCACATTTTAAAGAAAGCTTCTCAAATTCCTTTTTTTTTAAATGCATATTTAAAAAGTCTATGTAAAATATATACATTGTTCATGGGAATATTTCAATAAAGAGGGTTTCTGTTTTTGGACAATTTGCCCATCATATGCACTACTTTTTTCAGACAGGTAAAACAGAAGGCACTCAAATCTATAATAAATATATTGTTTTTTTATATGTTTCAGTTATACAATTTAACATGTATTTAAAAATCATGCATTACAGTACCTTGAGTAATCTGGCCACTTCAGGGTTGAATGTTGGTGTTTTAATGTATTGAAGAAACAGTGTAGATATTCTTTTTCTGAGTCCCTCTAGATTGGATTCCTTGACCCCTCTCATTAAAAGGTCTGCTTCTCTGTCGATCAGCTCCACTATATCTTCAGTCAATTTACACTTATGCTCCTATCAAAAAAAACATCAAATACAATTTAGATGGAAATCAGTAAGTGTTCAGTTTATAATTTTAAATGAAGTTTATTTCTACAGTACTGATGTTAATCATGTACCTTTACAGTATGTTTCAGGGTTAAAAGGACATCCAATCTTTCATCTTGGGTGAGATGCTTCATGTTTATAGTAGCATAAATATCTTTGAGCTCTCTAGCACGGATTGTGTACTGTGTATCCATTTCAGTGATTTTGTCATCAAATGCTTTCCATTTTTTTGGCTCGGAACACTGAAAAATATTTAAGAATTGCATAAGACGTTTTTTTTTATTTTCATAATTTGCACCATAATACTAAATAAGAACTTTCATCCACCAAGCAGAAGCTCCATGAGTTAAAAGTAACTTACAGCAGTAAAAGACTGTTGGGGCCTTCATATACAGCTATGGACAAAGGTTTTGTATCACCCTATAGAATTGACAAATTTGGCTTCATAAATTCGAATGAAACCTGCTGGATAATGTTAATATTGAATTACATACTGCTTTGTAGTTTTCCATATACTTAATGAAAAACTGACATAAAATAGAAAAATGTGACACTTCAAAATCTATCATGAAACACTTTACTACTATGATGGCTTCCGGTAGACTTTTGTGAGATCATTTTATAGTTTCTTTGATTACATGATGTTAAATAAAATATCTAAATTATGTTCATATATGTTTGTTTTTTTGTTTTTTTTTTTTAAATGATGTCTCAATCCTAAATTTCTAGGTGATGCAAAACTTTTGGCCAGAGCTGTACCACCCTTAATGAGCAACATGTAAATTATACAAAATGTAACTAAACAAGAAGGACGAATACGTTACTTAATGTAACTCAAATTATTTCATACTTATCCCACCACCAAGAAAATCACGATCTTAACTTCCTTTAAATATCCCAGTACTTCCCTAAAATCGATCATCCTTAGGAACAGAGCGTGGAGGTGCTTAAGCACTGTACATACATTGCTGTCCGTGTTCATTTTTATTATTCATTTTATGCTTCTGTGTCATCAGTGTTATATTTATATGATATTCTTTTCAATTAAAAAAAATGTGATTGGTTAGATCTTTTTATAAGTCTGGCTTGTTTATTTTCCAACTTTGCATTATCAACTCCCCCTCATTTTATTACAGGACGTTTTCTTAACAGGAAGTTCAGGGAGGTTTGACTAATTTGATCGAGTACCAGGGACTAGGTACCATCCCTAATTGAAATATAACACTCTGTAAGTAAAGTTACCGGGAAGTTGTGTGTGATGTTGAGTTAATTGATTTGGAGGTAAGTTCAGATTGGGGAAAGTTTTCACACTGCACCATAAAAATGCATATACCATGCATATGCTATTAAGAAGTTAAAGTTCCTCTTTAGAAGAGAGTTATTGGAAACAATAACAAAAACATTTTAAAAAGATGTCTTCTAATATTTGCGCATTGATTTTTGATTGGCTGAAAGTGATTGTATATGTTAAGTTGAACTGGTGTATAGAAGTCTGATATAATAATCTAAATTTGAAACAATAAGTATTATTGATAGAATTCCCAATATTAATTTAGCAAATATAAAATATAAGCATATATCAAATATATACTGTGCCTACTAAAATACTGAAACATAAAACAAGAAATAGGTTAGGGATATTTGCAGGTTGCCAGTTGGGGGGGAATGCTGTCAGCAGTATCCTTTCTTTACTGACCTTTTCCAAAAAGGCTTGTACTGAGTTTTTGATAATCTCTTCATTAGCATCTAGCTTATGCCTCCCAATAGAAGCAATGAGCTGTGTCTCTTGCTCCAGCAGTGCACACAATGCTGCTTTCCTTTCTGCTCCAGTGAGAGTCGCGTTGATATCCTCAAGTTCTTCTTGTCTCCATTCTTAAGACACAATTTTTAAATGTTAATTTTTTCATAAAGTAGCTCTTTGAAATCTGCTTTCTCTAATCATTACCCTATGACAGGAAAATACATTTTCAGGATGTCTAGAAACTTTGCATTGTATTGTGTTTTGTATTATATATAAGTGTATTTATTATAGCCTGTATATTACTGTACATTCTTACATCACCAACTATGCTGTTGTTCTCTGTGTATTTTTATTAAAGAAGAAATGTAAAATAAATATAATTCCAACAAAAACTGCTATTTTATTACAGACAGGTTTATACTATTACCATGTTTTCCCTTCCTGTTTATTTATATATTTAGCATGTTATGTTCCAACTTGAGTCTCCGACAGCTGGCACATTTTTTAATATCTGTATCTATAAATTCAATAAAGTGCAAACCCAGGGTATTAAACTCTCCCACAGTTTCGAACAATGACTCAACATCAAAGAATAACCTATATTCAATAACTGTAAAATTATAAACAAGCATCAGTAGATAGGAATTATGCCTATGAACTGATGTAGTGTTTCACCATAAAAACAAACCACTTAAACCTCTTACTACTATTACATTTAGAGACGTCATATTTTTTGAGAACTGTTAACTATGGTAGTTATGGTGTACATCAAGGAGTCTTAAAATAAACCTTACTTTCCAAAGCATGGTACAGTAGGTCAAAGTCTTCCTTTGTTTTGGGATGCATCCTCCTCTCATATTCCCTTTTCAGCCGGTCTTCCTTCTCCTTCTTCTTTCTTTGTTCCTCCTTCTTCTCCCAATCCAACCTAACCATTCTGTCATGCGACAGCTGCTTTACCAGTCTTATGGCATGCCAGCGCCTGGCATACGTCTGTATGACTATCACCTTCAAACAGAACACATAGATTAATGGTTTGGTAAGTAATATATTACAACTTTCTAACATCTTATTTTTACTGTGCTACTTGAATTGGGGGCAGCAAACTATACTTCTATGACTGTAATTATATTAACACCATTTTCAGTCTTCTCAAAACATATTTCATAAAAACAAAAGGTATATATACTGTGTAGTTGCCATGTCATGAAAACCCTGTAAGTACCTCCACTTTTTTTTTCAAACACATTTTCCCTTAACAAAAGTATGTTACACATACATACCGCAGTGGGAAGTTGTATTTTATTGAATTATAATAGAAAACCATCTCCCCCTCTCTAACTTACTGCTTTTAGCCTCCTGTTGTGGTATTCGTCGGCTGTGAAATACTCTCCTGGTGATATCAGTTTGTCAGTAGTATTAGACACGTAACACCCTATCTTGGTCATCTGTGTAGATGTCGTGTAGGTCACCTGCTGGTGTTGACTCTTCTCTCTAACTGTCTAGATATAAAAAAAGAAAAGAAAGAAATTACTTAAGGCCAAGTCTAAAATACACGTGTGTGTGTGTGTGTATATATATATATATATATATATATATATATATAGTACATGACATAGAGCTGCATAAGAATGAAAATATAATATGGATTTCTTATTTAAACAGTAATACACACAGAAGATTTAAGTACCAGCATTCTACCCACACTCACTGAATACAAGCAAACAAATGCTTCAAAATATATGACTTTATTCTTCTTCCTATGATTTCCAGATAAGAGACTTGCCATCAGTTAATACAATTATTTTATTCTGTGACGTTGCACTGCTTAATAACTAAAAAGGAAATGTATTGAGTGGGTGTTACTACGCTTGTGCCCAATGTATGGTATATTATACAACTACAAAAGCAGTATAGCAGGTACTTTTTACACATTTTTCTTTAACGTAGTATAGAATTCAGAATAAAATTTGTCTAAACATATTTAGTTACAGATGTGATTTATAATGTGATATCATGTATATAATTGTTATACATATATATATATATAGAGAGAGAGAGAGAGAGAGAGAGAGAGAGAGAGAGAGAGAGAGAGAGAGAGAGAGAGAGATTGTATTTACAGTGTGTGATACACAAGGTTAAATATGCAAATACTCACTAAATGATATATAGTATAGAATGCTGTGAAGGCTGGTTACCTGTGTGTTTCTACAAAATTTTTCAATTCCATTGTCTGGCCTCTTTTTGGAAATAGTCTGTACTCCTGCATGATGAAATTCTAACCCTGTTATTTTATGCCGGTATCCTCCCAGAAATGCTTTGCGTTGTGTGGTCCTTTCAATTTCAACCACTACATCCTGATATGTATCAGCATCTATAAAAACAAATTGTAATTGTTTATATAAAAGTGTTTTATTTTACTTTATATCCATAGCTGATTAAATATGTCACACAGACTGTTACAGATAAATCATTTATATAAGAACATTTCAGTGTACCTTTTTGAACTCGGACAGTTATGACATCAGGCATGTTGTATTCCTGCTGGGGTTTAATTGGTTTGATTGGGTAGTTTTGGGGGTCAGTAGAAAACATTTCAAGCTGGATGGTGCCATGTGGCCTTACCCCAAGATCCATTAGGGTCTTTGAATCTTCAACAACATCTCCTAAATCATACAGTAGAAATACATAGTGATACATACGATTAACAATAAACTGCTTTGCTGGTTTGTGACATGTGCTTATACAGTCAGAACATATCCTGAGTCTTAGTTCTGATTACTGAAAAGTTACCAATATATTTTCAAGAGTTTGGGCTCTTACCACATTAGCTATCTAAAGTATGCAAAACTTACCATTAAATGTGATTTGTAATACATTAGGTGGTATTTTCAATTCAGTTGTAAAATGTTCCTTCAGATTGTCTGTTGTAAGGCCTATTGCAAAGGCTACAGTCATTACATAGCCATCAGGAAGAAGCATGACCTTAACTAAAAAGGAGAGAAAAAAAAACATATCATTAATACATTTGAAAGTATCATGTTTGTCCCAGTACAACTGCATGGCCAGCAGCAAGGGATGCATTATCTAAAATCTCAATCAAATATGATTTGAAAAATATACAATGCAACAACAACTGGTACCTCACTGTTTTGGTTAACTAAAATAATGTAAGATTGTATGGTATCGGGGTCTACTTTGCACATTATTAGATTATTTCAATTCGTTCAATTGTACAGTGCAATTTGGAGAGCCAGCTGTTCAAAAGTGTGGTTTGAAATGACTTTAAAGTTTGTGTTTCTCGAGTCCCCCCCCCGATATTTTACAAGACGTTTTCTTTACCTGTCGCAGTGGCACTTTTCTCCTCTGGGGACGCTGGTTTGAACGATGTCACTACAGCTGTTGTTTCCCCAGCTGAATAAACATTCTCAGGAACACTTGAATCCTGTGTGTAGGTCTCTGTTTGTGCATGTATATTTGCAACTTCTGTTGTTTCCTCTGTAGTACCTGGATGTACGTCATTAGGGTCTGCTTCTCCAGAGACCGATGTATTGGGATCATGGTCCATCATTCCTACCTGGGGCGCTGCTTTTTCATCTGCGGGTACCAATGTGGAATTGTCTTCTATCGCTTCATCCACAGGAAATGAAGCAGGAGCATTTTCAGAAATGTCATTTGTTTCTGGGTTACCGTGTGTGTCTTCTTCTTTGTCATTGAAAGTTTGAATCTTTTGATCTGACATTTTCATTACAATACGATATACGTTTTTTTAATGCGAATAAATACTTTTATATAAACAATTTAAGAAAAAAAATGTAATAATTACACACACGATTTTTTGTTAACTTTTTGTAAATGTAGAAGCATTTCAGTGGATTGATCCAATAAAAAGGCATACACCTTTTTACCTTTATGCCAGACAATTCAAACTAAAGAGTAAAACGGTTGAATTCACAAAAGTATTACCATTTACCTTAAACAATCTTGCGTTTTTAGATAATAATATACCCTTTCTATATAAGAACAAACCCGCATGTTCTTAGCAACTACAATTCCTGAATCCGCTTGTTGTCGCCGGTGTCATGGTAACCACAATCAGACTTAGATCACGTGAGAGACAAAACGTGTGTGTGTGCGTGAAGAACTTGTTTTGTTTTAAGGTCGCTTTCGTTGTTGCCAAGGGGAGGATCTGTTTGCTCTTAGTATTATTTTTCCAACGTCAACTATACAAAATATAGTACAAAAAACAAAAAACGATTAATACTCCAAGTTCATCTCCAACGAGGTTATACTGTAATTATATCTTATATTTTGTGTACAGATATTTGCATAAACCACAAGACTTTACAAGGCATTTAATTTGTACTGTCTTCAAATCATGCATATGTATTTATTTGCAAAATTATAAAAGATATGCAACATAAAAAAGTATTGCTCTAAACTTCAGAGGTTGTAAATCTCAGCTGTTTGTGTCCTGAAAAAACTAGATTAAACAGGGGAGAATACATGAGCCTAGTGGTAGTATATCTTTTTACATTCTACATCTGTACTGTACAGTGGATCAAAATAAAATAAAAACCATACAGAACATTGAACATTTGTTGAACTTGGATAAATACACACACCCATATGTACACTGGTATTACATCAGGACCTAATAAAGCCCAGTACATAGTGTAACCAGTAACATTGATTATCGTGTATTTGTCAGGCACTCCAAAGTACTTATTTTCTAAAAGTTGCTAGAATTAAATCAGTAAGTTCCAGTTGTCTCATTTCAGTTTGTAGTTTACAGTTGTCCACATTAAAGAAACATAAATAATACACTTCTCAATTATTCTTGATCTTAATGAGCACTTTAACAGTAACAGTGAATTTAATGACAATACACACATACATTTAAGTGTTTTATTTATATTTTTATTCAATACAAGTTTTTTTTTAAATTTTTATTTTACAAATAATGCAAAACTGCATTTACATGATTTGCAACTGTATGGCATTAGATCAAACAATTTGGGACAATAGAAGGAGAAATTTTACATTTAGTTCAAGTTTTCTTATTTTAAATTGGCCATTTCCACTGGTTGGTAGGGGGTTCTTCAATTAAAGGTTCCCATGGTTTCCATTCAGCCATCTTCCTAGATAACGAGAGCTCATTCTCAGCCTACGGATGTAAACAAATAATCATAAGCCAACAATCTCTTTAATAAATAACAAATAAAACAGGCAACCCATTAAACAGTATCCTAGTAGTATAACAAAATGGGTAACAATTCTGAGATCAACTCATCATAGTGGTATTGAACTAAAACGCTAATATTCAAGATTAAAGTAATTCCTGCATTTAAACTAGTCTAGGTTGCATCAGGGGTGGAAATAAGACTCCTATTGCATAGCAGTTTCAGCCATTCTAGGTTTTGATACAAGCTTGATTTGTCCCAGTGTATAGATAACAAATTCAGGTGTCTTAGTCAAACCAGGAATGGATCAAACTGCAATGCAAATGGAGTCTTATTTTCACCCCTGTTTATAATGAATTTGTAAAAATGCTACATTCTATAGTATATAGCAATGAAACAAAAGGCTAAAGATATTGTTTAATATTTATATGTCCATCTAGTGTTTACAGAAAAAAAAAGAGATATCAGAATTGTCCAAAAAACTATTCTCTTTTATGTAAAAACTGGTGTGGAATAGAATACTATACAAATATTTTTTGTGAATTCCAAAACATTATTAAAAAAAAATATCAGAAATGTGCTTAAACATTCATACAATTATACTTTAGACAAAGTACTTTGATTATTGAAGGAAGTACCTGGACAATAACTTCCTCTATCTGTCCACAGTTGATTTTTCTTTCCAGCGTCTCTATATCCGGTTCCTTAAACACAATAACACACACATTTTGTGTTTTCAGTTAGCATAATTTAATAGCATACATTTTTGGGGCTTCTATACACAAAGATCAGAAGCAGCCCAATACAAACACATGACAAAGCCTTACCGATTTTACCAAGTCAAATCTGTCATTGATGAGCTGTTCTGTGTACGTTCTGTAGGCTGCATCTTTTGGAATAGTCTGCAGAGATGCAAGGATTTTGGAATAAAGTATCCTCAGGCGCTTTAGGAGAACAAAGAGAGTGGAGTTTATTCTCTTAATAACCACAACCAAACTGCTAGTTAGAATAACAAAAACTGAAAGGAAAAAACATCTTAGGTATTTTGTTTGTTGTTGTCCCTATAACTGAATATTGGATTTAGCAAGACTATCAGAAAATTGTTTACGTGAAGCACAGCAAGCACTTGTAGGGATGGCAATCTCCAATTGCATAGCAGTTTCATCCACTTAATGGTGCTTAATATTAATATACCCCTGTGTTGTGGCTAATAAAGTTCACAATAACTGTGATTCACCTGGAATGGCTCAAACTGCAGTGCAATGAGAGTCTATTTTCACCCATGCACATACACTGCTTTATGATATACCACCCAATGAAACTTAAAGAACAAAATGGTATCATCGGTTGACTAAATTTATGAAGTACCATCTACAATCTATGATAATATATTATATACGAACATGCAATTGAATACGATATTGAGGGCACAGAAAAATACATTTTGCATAATTTACCTCATGAGGGTTTTGAGACACAGCAAGCCCCACTAAACCAGTGGTCTGGAAAAAAAAAAGTCAGGACCTGCAGTTACATCAATATTGAAAACATCTGTTATTTAACAGTGTTGTACTGCATCAGACTCAACCACAATACACGGTTCCAACGCGCATTATTATTATAACATATTCTGGGGATTTTATAACCTAGAATGACTAAAAAATAGTTAGTTAACCCCGAAGTTAAAAGTTTAGCGATACAGAAAGTATAAATGTTTAACCATCACTACATAGCTAGTAATATGATTTCAAACTATTTTTAAAATATTAATCTCTAACCTATTTTACTTATACTGTAAACACAAGTTTAATTTAGGGCTATTTTTTTTTTTTTTTTGGTACATTGATACCGCCGTTATCATAAAACCAAACACCATCACAATACGAACTGCAGTATGTCATAATTAAACCTATTTTGTGTTGTACTTAATAATAATAAAAATATACATCATGTTTGCTATGTCGTTAATATTAATACATATCATTTGATTGACCTCCACTCTTACCTTCTTCAACAAGCCAGCCATGATCTCTCGCGGTGTATTCTGGGATGCCAGTACCAATAATGGATTACCGATTAACGTTGCGTCAGACCTGACAGTTCGAGTTCCGTCTACTGAGGATTGCAGTGCAGTACTGTAAACCTCCTCCATTAATTTGAAATTATATTGGAACCTTTTAATTACTTCTAAGACGAAGTAACAAACTATATATATATATATATATATATATATATATATATATATATATATATATATATATATATATATATATATATATATATATATATTAACAGGCCCTGATAGTTGAATGTTGTTAACATAGTTTGGGTAAACAGACTGAATGTCGGAATACCAGATTGTAGATGACAAGATGATCATATATATATATATATATATATATATATATATATATATATATATATATATATATAAGTCTTTGTTGTGTCAGTCATTAAGACGATCTCGTCAACACATTTTAGATAAGGTCATGTTCCAGATTGTTCTCTAATGATTACTAACATGAAAGTACATTACTGTTGACTAAGTAAACCAGCTTATTAACTACATGTCATCAAATTGCTTCTTGTATTTAGATATCAACTTATTTATGCCTTCTAGCTACCCCCCCCCCCCCCATGAGAGGTGAAACAAGCAGTAAACTATGGAAGAACACAGCAAACAAAATACATAATACTTTATAGAGTGAGCAATTAAAGAATACAACTGCAAATGGAATTCAAAACTACTTTAAACTGGACATACATGGTATTTTAACTTTTTTTGAATTTAGATTTTGTTTTTGGTCAGATTTTGAAACAAGCAGGGTTAAGGGGATATTTTTGAATGCACTATATTGTGTCACCTGCAAGTGAGATTTCATGTTAGAATGCAGACACTGCTGTTGCTGTTAGCCTTCATGTTGTGCACTCTTAGACCTTGGCTGTGTCGCAACTGAATGAGGTCAAGCCTAAATATAGTAGTGGATTCATTTACACCAAAACACATTGAGCAAGTCACAATTCTCTTAGTACAGCATTGCAAATGGTGTTAATGTAATTGATTACGTATTTGAAAGGTAAGAGCTGAAACTTATTTGTATTTTTTGATACATTCAATTTTTTTTTTTAAATTTCCTTTATATTTATTTTTAAAACTGGACCTAAATTAATTAGACTAATGTAATATATATTACATTTTAGGGCATGCTGTTTATGTTAAAATTATGTTTCAATTGTGTTATTTTTAATATCCAGCCAATAAAGCAGATTATACTTAAATATTACCTGCAAATCTCCTAGACTGCATGTCAGTTATTTTACTAAAATAACATGTACTGTATTGCCACCGGCACCACATAACAGGAAATATCTTTTTAATTCAAATTTTGAAATAACATCCGCTATCTCTATTGCTTATAAACAGCTGGGCTGTACATTTATCTTGTGTTAAACTAAAATGCTTTCTGTTTAAAGAGATGTCTTTAAATCATTTTTCTCTTTTAATGGCTGATTATTTAAGCTATGGATACAGTTGATGAAATGGATGAAGACCAACTTACAGAATATGCAATTCAGCTGAGCATCCAAGAGTCAATTCAAGCTAGCAAAAATCTACCCCCTGCATATAGAGACAGGTACAAAAAACACAGGTTATAAAAATGTCATGTTAATCTGCTATCTTGGGACTCATTTCTATAGTATGTTAAGTTGTATATTTGATTTTTTTCCTGTTTTTTTTTTTTTTTTTACAAATCCCACATTTCTATGTTTTCGTCAGTTTTTCTATCAATATAATTGACTCGTGTTTCAACTCACTGCTAAAAAAATGCCATTGGAAATGTAAACAGACTGGACATTTTACTGATATGTACTAGATAGCAATTTGTGTACAATTGCAGGTATTTTTATGTAGGTTTGTGTGGTCATTGTTTCATATCACATTGCACCTCTGCAGATTATGTTTTATAGCTACAGTATGACATAGATACCTTCTGTATGTATAAAGTTATAGTCTGTGCCTCTGGTTCCTGCTATAACTGAAAGCTATGGCAGTGAAACTTACTTGCAGAAACAGTACCGGCACTGATGCATTTTGGAAGATAATACAGTGGTGCCCATAGGGATTGACATCCTGTAGTTTCAGATACTCAGTCACCCTCATTTGGGTGTATGACAGCTTCTCAAAGTCTTTTTGCACAGGTTCTGCTTCTCTTCCCATTTCTAATCTGTTTCAAGTCTTCTTTTTAACCAACCTGTTTAATTGAATCCAATCCCTTAGTTGTTATCCAGAGGTTTCCCCATAGCGGCGCACAGCTGTGGTTGTTGCAGCACATGGATCAGTGAGTAAAGGTATAGATAAACAAGAACACTAACTGCTTATTTAATGACATTCTTTTAACAGTTTGGCATCAGTTAGTGAGGAAAACCAAAGGATTGTATCAGCTATAGAGCTAGGTACGTATTGAAATGTAATAATGGAAAATGAATTCATTTTTAAATAATGCAATTCAGGAATTGTGAATCTGCTAATCTGTTGTTCTTTAGGTGAAATATGTCTCCTCCAGAAGCTGTCTAAATGCACTCTTGCTTTTGAAGAAGCAGATGAAAGGGGATGGCTTCCTCTGCACAAGGCTGCAGTCCAGCCAATAGACCAAGTGCTGGAGATCGTTCTTGATGGTGAGTCAGCATTGAATTTAATATAACAGAACAAACTGAATAATGTGTGACCACCAGGTTAGGCAATCGCAAAAAGCCTGCAACTGAACATGACATACAATATGTTAATTTTAAGACTCTCTCTTACCAGCTATGAATTTCTGCCAGTTCAGTTTTGGTGTAGAAAAAAATAAACCTCATAGATAAACAACCTGTGACAGCTTATTAGTGTTTAAAACAACAATTGCACACAGTGTGGAGTACTGGTTAGGGCTCTGGACTCTTGACAGGAGAGTCGTGGGTTCAGTCCCAGGTGGGGGACACTGCTGCTGTACCCTTGAGCAAGGTACTTTACCTAAATTGCTCCAGTAAAAACTGTATAAATGGGTAATTGTATGTAAAAATAATGTGTAAAAAATAATGTAATTGTAAGTAAAAAATATTGTGATATCTTGTAACAATTGTAAGTCGCCCTGGATAAGGTTGTCTGCTAAGAAATAAATAATAATAATTTAATACCCATGAAATATGCCACATCCATTGAAAATTATTTAAAAATACACTTTACAGGTTTTTGCAACATACTCATACATAGTTGTGCGAAGTTACTGAGAATGAGTTCTAAATGTTGGTTATGCTACATATTCAGCTATTTGTGGATTTTGAAGAAAAAAATGATCTATTTCTGTCCTCTTTGTAAGTAGGTTATGATGGGGCCAGGTTAAAAAATACAGTAATATTTGTGATCTCTATTATATTTGCCTTGTTTCTACAGTTAAGATAGGTTTCTCTTGCTTCTGTTTTTATTTTTATTATTACTTATGTCTTGCAGCTTCCAGTCTGATTAATTTGGAACAGCCAACATTAGATGGAGAGACAGCTCTTACTCTGGCTGCTCAGGCGGGACATGATGGAAATGTAAAGGCACTCCTTGAGAAGGGGGCTTCACCTTACACCACAAACAGCAAGCAAGAATCTCCTCTTCTTCTCGGTAATGTTACTTTCAAATTCTGTCAAAAAAAAACGTTTGCTTTCCAGCAACGGTTTTTAAGAATAAATGAAAATATTATTTTGAGAGTGCACTTTTATTTCAAACAAACATCTCACGAAGTAAAAGTATAACCGCAACTAAACATTGTGTGCTATACAAGCGCCTCCGCCGCCCCTGCTACAGAGCTATTCATCGTGAGCTGTTGTTAAAGAGGCCAACTTTATTTAATTATTCAAAAAAGACCTGTACAAGGACAAGTGCCCTGACAGTTACCATCTAGTTAAGATCAATTTACAGAGGCGGAGCATTATTTCACAAATAATTGTATACTGTATTACTTTATAAAGTCAATTTCACTTCTGCAGTACACTCTGAACGCATACAAGAGGCCTATAATATATATATATATATATATATATATATATATATATATATATATATATATATATATATATATATATATATATATATATATATATATATATATATATATATATATATATATATATATATATATATATATATATATATATATATATATAACACCTACCATATCTAACACATACTTTGATATTGGAATTTTTATATTGGAATTTTCTCAGGGTGGTACTATCACTAATAATTCATTATTTTTAATATGAATACATTTTGATTGATCTGCTTGGTTTGTCTTTCAAAGCTATAAGGCATGGATCCTATGACATGGTGTTGAACCTTATCAAAAACGAGGCCCCAGTGGATCAGTTTTGTATTAAACGATGGACAGCAATGCACGAGGCAGCCAAGCTGGGTCTGAGCAACATTGTGAGGCTCTTAATAAGAAGCGGTGGGAATGTTAATGAAAAAGATGCTTATGGAGTAGCATGCATTAGCAACAGCAGCTGAATATGGCCGGACAGACGTGCTGGAGCTTCTAATTCTTAAAGGTATAGTAAACAATTAGTTCTGCACATATTCAGTACCTATTCCCCTAAAAGTAATTATATTTAAGAATATTTGTTGTTTTTGTTAGTCATATATGTAGCATTTTTCTCTCCACCAGGGGGCAATATTCATGCTACTGCTGATGATGGAGCAACTGTGTTGTTTGATGCAGCTGGAGGGGGGAATCCCGATTGTGTCGATGTGCTCTTAGAATATGGTGCAAGTGCCAATATGCCCAACATATCTGGTCACCTACCAATTCATAGAGCAGCATATTTAGGTCATTACCTGTGAGTATGTATGAAACACTGTGATGAAGGTATGAATACTTATAAAATAATACTCTTTATTTAGCTTTTTGAAGTATAATGGTTAGTTGTCCAAGAGAAACATAACTAGAATTGTATCCTAAACAGCACCCCATTTTGTAAACAGAAGGTTATTGTTTTGGTTTGGCCTGGCAACATAAGATGGCCTAACTAACATTATTTTATAGGAGGTGTTTATAAGTGTGTATACAACTCCTGCACTTACTAGTTTAATTAACCTTGTTTTATTCTTTGTGCAGGGTACTGAAAACTCTAATCCCGATAACTTCTAAAAGTGCCATTAAAAAAAGTGGCTTAAGCCCTATGCATTCAGCAGCAGATGGAGGCAGTGTACAGTGCCTTCGACTACTCATAGAAAATGGCTTTGATGTGAACGTGCTGCTCGCCCAATACGTAGCTGAGATCTATGAAGATGATCGCAAAACCCCATTGTATTTTGCCGTGTCTAATGCAGATGTTACATGCACTGAGTTGCTGCTTAAATATGGTGCAGACCCAAACAATGATCCCTTAAACTGCTTCCTTGTGGCAGTCCGCGCAAGGAGCTATGAAATTGTGAAATTGCTCCTGGCTCATGGTGCTGATGTCAATTGTTGGTTTATGGTGGTGAATGACACACACTTCCCTACTGCCATCCAGTACTGCTTGAAAGATGAGATGATGATGCGACTTTTGCTGAATAATGGCTATGATGCCAAGTTGTGCTTTGACTGTATGCATGGTGACAGCTCAGGAGCTTCCTTTGCATGGAGACATCTGGAGACAGGGTGGACCACCTGTGTGAACAAGGATACGCCAGTAAGTATCAAACTTTATATCAGTACCATTAAGTGCTGGCAGTAAACTTCCAGTATAGAGTAGATTTCGGCACGGGTACTTGAAAACTCGGAGACGCTCCCATTTTATAAGTACCAGAACCAGATCTCTTTTTCCTACCCAGATATTAATCATTAACTTTAAACATCTCAAAAGGCACAGCACAATAGAGGCTCTTGCCAACACGCACTGAAGCACCCACAATGCTATATTGGACAGTAGATTCCTTCACATGAGGAATATTTACAGGTCATTTGGATGATTTAAAAAAAATCTTCTAAGAACTTTGTGAAAATGTCTTGTGAAGATTTCTGAGGACATCAGTGTTTTTACAGTACTAGCAAAGCTTATGCGCTGTAGGTAACTTGTTGTGGTCTAGACCCTGTTACATTTACAGTCCTTGCAATGGATATCTTTCTTCCTCATTATTTATTTCTTAGCAGATGCCCTTATCCAGGGCGACTTACAATTGTTACAAGATATCACATTATTTTTACATACAATTACCCATTTATACAATTGGGTTTTTACTGGCACAATCTAGATAAAGTACCTAGCTCAAGGGTACAGCAGCATTGTCCCCTACCTGGGATTGAACCCACGACCCTCCGATCAAGAGTCCAGAGCCCTAACCACTACTCCACACTGCTGCCCTTACTGTTGCTCTTGTTATTTGTTATCAGCACAACAACATTTCCTGTCAACAGAATCTGCTGCACTCCGAAAAGGTCTGAACATCATGTGCCCAGCAGACTATTTGAATCAAATTTAGTACCAGTATTGAGTAACAAAGATGTGCTTCACGTATGGTACCCTACAGTTGTTTTTAGGACAGGGACAGGATCATTCTTAACCCAAACCCTTGTCTACCCCCTAATTTGCAGCTGGTATTATGGAGGTGGTAAAAACAGAACTGACTTGCCCCCATAGTGACTGAGTTGGAATATCCTAATTGGCTGTGCTGAGTTCTAATCCCTTGTACACAAACTACAGTATAAACATTTGTAATTGAGGAATACATTGTGTTTGAGTTTGTAAAATATGTGTAGTACTGTAGTATGAAACTCATTAAATGATTCACTTGACATGATAATGTTGAATAAGTCATACAGTATCTCTGTTCGTCCTTTGTTTTTAGTTCTGTGACTTTATCACTTTGAGCTGGCTGACTGACGTGGCTGGAAAAGTAGTCAGAATTCTTCTGGATTATATGGACTTTGTTCCAATATGTTCTAAATTGAAGCCTTGCCTGGAGAAGCAAAAAGAATGGCCAGAGATTTGTGAGATACTCGGTAGGTTATTCTTACCTATTTACCATACCATTTATTTATTTTTCTCCAGTAAGAACACATTGAAGTATTTTGCTTTTCAGGTGAGTCCCAGGGCATGCAGTACTCTATTGCACATTTGCACTTTCACATAATGAAATGACTACATTAATACAATATAACCTGTTCTTACCTTTATAAACGTTTACTGTGGTAAAAGCATAGAAAAGTGTAGTAAAGCATAGTGAAATCCTGGTAAAGCATGGGTAAGCATTGTAAAGCCCAAAGAGATAGAGTAAAGGAATATTTAAAAAAATGTTTAAGCCCTGTAAATATTGGAGACAACAGTTTTCCACTACACACTATACAGCTCATAATTGTGTACAATACTATTGGACCCAAATCCCCTTGTGCAGTTATGTTTCTTTACAATTTGATTAAGAACCCTAGCTGTTTCAAAAGTAATCAATTACACCTTTCACAATCAATTATAGGAGGCTGTGTGGTCCAGTGGTGAAAGAAACAGGCGGGCCGTAGTTCAAATCCCAGCTCATTCACTGACTCATTGCATGACCCTAAACAAGTCACTTAACCTCCTTGTGCTCCGTCTTTCGGGTGAGATGTTGTTGTAAGTGACTCTGCAGCTGATGCATAGTTCACACACCCTAGTCTCGTATCTTGTAAAGCACTTTGTGATGGTGGTCCACTATGAAAGGCGCTATATAAAAATAAAGATTATTATTATTAAAGGTGTTATAACCAAGCCTTTAAAAGAATGTTACCTCTGTTTTCAAGATGATCTTTGTGTTTCTATAGACTTTATTTTCACTTTGACAAAGTCAAAAATGCAGTTTTTCTCGGCACAAAACTCACAAAAAATGTATGTCCCGTATTAAAGGTGCCCCAATTTACATCCCTATTTAACTGTGACTCGGGAAGGGAATGTAAAGAGAAGACCTAGTACTACTTACTGCTTTTTGGAAGATAATGGCGGTGTTGGTACCAAACTTATACTTTGATTGCCTTAATTATACTTCATTTTTTTTAATTATCTAAATGTTCAAATCCACTGGGATGAGAAAGCTAACTGTTGTTTTTCTTTTCGGATACAAAGAGACCCCACGCCCACTGAAGCACTTGTGCAGGCTGGTAATACGCAGACAAATGAAGCTGTATCGCCTACAGAACCAGCACTTCATGGACTTGCTGCCCCTTCCACCCATTCTTAAACATTATATCTTGTACAGGGAGTATGATTTATATGGAAGAGGCATTAACATGAAATGAGTATTGACCCTTTTTTATGACCTTCTATACAGGTATGTTTTCACTGCCTGTACATTCATTTTAAACATTGCTCAATAATAATTTAAAAAATAACAAAACCATTTTTTAAAGCTCGCACACATGTTAGCGTTTATATATAGTGTTTATAGTATTAAAAAAAAAAATACTGATACAATATAACAGAAAGTTATAGAAGTTATTACTTTTTAAAAAAAATTTAATTGGCCTACATTTTCCACAATGGACAACAGACAAATTACTAGTAAATTAATAAAGTGAGCAATTTGCACACAGTAGAACCCTTAATCTTAGTTGTATCTGCAAATGTGTGAATTCACAGACCAGCACTAGCCACCTACAATATGACATGAATTGTTGGCAATAAGTATTATGGATCTCTTGTGCAGAAGTTGAGACAGTAACATAGCACCAGTTTTCATACTAAATTAAGTTACAGTATATAAAGAATCAATACAATTTCAGAATATATTTTGTTTTAAATGTATTTAGACTTAAAATAACTTGTGCAGCATATTGTTTGGTAATTCGCAGCCCAGCTTCTCTGCGCCTCAAATTTTTACTCGAGTATCAAAAGCATGAGTCATCATAGAGTTCTCTCATTAGCTTGGTTTGCCACTTGCTGTGGGTGAGTCGCAGCTTTCAAGGACAACATTGTTAAGTAAATATAGAACAATATTAATCCAGAACTATGTAGGAATACATTGATTTCAGTAGGCCCACAGACAGCCTTTTATCTGTATCCACAGACACACATGGGTGTATATACTGTACAGTACAAAGGCACAATAAACTTTCCTATAAACTTTATTTTGGCTGTTAACAGATATTGTAAATTAGTTTCAGTTTTATTTCACTGTTTCAATTTGGATCTTTGTCTTTGAATCAGAATAGAATAAAATGAAGACACCTGAACTGCACTTGTATCTTTCTTCACATACATATAATGGGCACTTTCTAGGCACAAAACAATTGACAACAGCTGAGATTTATTAACATTTTTTTTTAATAACCTAATTAGGAACAAAACAAAGCAACACCTGCATGTCAGGGTAAAAAGTCCATGTTCGAGACACATTTGCTTTATGCTTTGTTTTTGTAGCAGGTCTTATCCATAAGTTTTAGTAGTGTGTTAAGCTTTAGAAAATTTCTATACTTTAAGCAAATGTTAGTGACCAGAATCATTTGTCAACAAGTTACTAGTATCTGAAATTGTTTTGATAAAGGTGCTATAACACATACTAATGTTAGTTGTAATTCTAGTACTTTCAAATAACCAGCTGTTTCCGAAGAATAAGGAGAGCAGTGATGATGGAACTAAAGCTAGTAATATGAATGGGTTATTTGCAATACAATAAGTCACATTGTTTTTTCTAATACCAATTCCGAGTGTAAAATTATGAATAATATGTTACATCACAAACCTCTTAAGAGATGTTCAGGGGGAGTGAAACTTTATACACTTCCCTGGTTTATGAACAACGTGTCCATGCTTACTACAACACTGTAGCCTGTGCTTTATTTGGTCATGAGCAATGTGTCAATGATCTCCTGTCAAGCAGAACCACTTCAGTTTGTAAATGCATCTGGTTGACGCCTGGTTCCCAAAAAAGAAAGTGCATCATGACCAGAGGTATTGTTTTAAGCCTCTGATGATTCCCCTTCATAAGCACCCTCAGCTGCCTAAGAAATGAGTTGGACATAAAGAAGAGAGAAGGATGCGGGCGTCTAATATTCATTCATTCTCTGTAGATTAAAAAAAAGAGAAGGCAAAAAATGAGCTATTTTGGGTATCGAAAAGAACTTGATAAATATGAGGATATTGATGAAGATGAACTGTTGGCTTCATTGACGTCAGAGGAATTGAAGGAGCTGGAACGGGAACTTGAGGATATTGATCCGGACGGTAATGTTCCTATTGGACTGAGACAGAAAGACCAAACTGAGAAAACTCCAACTGGAACCTTCAGCAGAGAAGCTTTGTTAAAATATTGGGAAAACGAGACCAAGAAACTTTTAGAAAATGAAAGAACAGTGCCAGGAAAAAGCCAGGTAGGTCACATAAACCTGTGGAAAGTTTGTTCTCTTAGTTCTGAAAATATTTTTGAATTTTACACTTACAAAGCTATATATATATATATATATATATATATATATATTGCATTACCTACTTGTTTTAAAGGGGTGATATTGGGATAACCATTCAACCAGGATTGCATTACCTACTTGTTTTAAAGGGGTGATACTGGGATAACCATTCAACCAGGATTGCATTACCTACTTGTTTTAAAGGGGTGATACTGGGATAACCATGGACAGGTGGTGGACCAGGGTGATTCTCCAGTGCTGTAAAATTCTCTATCAAATTCCAGGTATGGCTTATCCCAGCAGGTTAAAGGTGGATCAAATTAACCACCTTGCAAATAGATATTTAGCTAGAACGCAAAGAATTTCGTTCTTTTAATGATCATAAAAAAAAATTTAACAGAAAGTATTGGATCTAATTCTGTAATTGTTTCTCTCGACAGAAACATACTGTTTATGTCCTGTATGCATCTCTGTTTCTATATATACTCTGTTATCCAAACAATGGCAACACCATTGTTCACTGATGCAGGAAGTCTATCTATTGAACATCTTCTTTAACAACATGTCAAATGAACATCAAAGTTTTTTTAAACAACATGTTAAATGAAGGTCAATTAAAAAAAATTAAACAGCTTGAAACAAACTGTTTTTTTTTAAATAACTCATGAGTTAAAGCTTTGTGAATAAGAAGCTAAGACAAATATCAATATTTTAATTCAATAACAGGAGGAAGAACAAGACGAAGTCATTGATGACAGTGAAGATGAATGTGTAACAGAAAATAACAGTGATGCTTCAGAGGAAGAAGCATATACAGAAGATGATGATGAGGAAGAAGAAGAAGAAAAAGAAGAGAGTCCTGTTACTGAAGAGGATGATGAAGAAGAGAGTCCTGTTACAGAAAACGAGGATGATGAAAACAAACAAGGGGATGTAATTGACAGAATGTTGACATCAAAAAGCAACCATGAACAAAACGGACAAAACCAATGTAATGGAAAAGCTGGTGGCGGTAAAAACTGTACACAAGAAACAAACAAAGATCCTAGTCTTAAAGTAACTGCCAGCAGGCCTTGTGGTAATCCGACTGTACTTGATGACACCCTTGAAAAAATAATAAACAACGACCTTAATACGCATGAAATAAATCTTAATAACATTGAAAATATAACCAAGGAGATGCTCATTCGCTTTGCCGAGGCCCTCAAGAGTAACACCATTGTTAAGCTTTTTAGCTTGGCCAACACTCACGCTGATGACTATGTTGCATTTGCAATTGCAAAAATGCTTACAGAGAACAAAAGCATTGCAAGTCTTAATATTGAATCCAATTTTGTTACAGGGAAGGGCATCCTTGCCATAATGAGAGCTCTCTTGAATAATACTGCATTGACAGAGCTACGGTTCCACAACCAAAGACACATTTGTGGAGGCCAGACTGAAATGGAAATAGCTAAGCTCTTAAAAGATAACACCACTCTATTGAAATTGGGATATCATTTTGATCTTCTAGGACCAAGAATGAGCATGACAAGCATTTTGACACGGAATCAAGATAGACAGAGGCAGAAACGCCTCCAGCAGCAGAAGCAGCAAGAAGTGGAAAGGAAAGAAGGATCTGAGGGACCAGTCAATCCAAGGACCAGTGTATTACAAAAAGGAATACCAGGATCTTCTCCTTATACATCTCCAAAGGGATCGCCATGGTCATCTCCAAAAGTAGCTAGAAATTCTCAAGTAAAAAGAACTGTCCCGTGCCCTCCACCTCCTCCCCCTCCACCCCTCCCAGAGAAGAAGACACCAACCAGGAAAATAGCAGAGGTTATTAAACTTCATGAGCAGTCCAAAGCAAAACAACAGACTGGCCTGCAGAAATCTAAAGTTCGGAAGAACAAAAAAACAGAGAGGGAAAACAATATCCTGAAGGAATTTAAGCATGCTCTAAAACCAATTTCCGAGAAGAAAGCAGATGACAGATCCAGACCATCCACACCCCAGAGATCTCTTCATGATAATCTGATGGCAGCAATCTGCAACAGTAGTATGAAACAGCTGAAACGGGTAAATATTTGGATACGTTAATAGATATTTCCAAAAAAATAAATAAATAATTTATATATCAATCAATCAATGAATATACTGTGAACGAGTTCAACAAACACGTAATCATGTTAATAAAAGGTTATCAACAAACAGCACTGCAAACCTAATGCTCTGGCCTTCGTTAACATAACAGCATTACAATAACATTGAAGAATGGCATGTTCTTTTTTTGTCTGTTGAGAAACAGCACGTTATCAGCCCATGCTGACAGTGGCCCCTTCCTAGGGAATGCTTTCCACTTAATACCGTTATATTTAGTAGTTTGTTTTGACCTCTGTCGAAATTAGAGCACAGATGAAATACTCAGTGTACTTGTGTCACTTGAATGATGATTAATTTCTTTACAGGTTGAAGTTCCAGAATGTCTTCGGTAACTGTGGAAGAGAACCAAATGAAAATAGATGTCCGATTTGTGTTGCATTTTTTTTTTTTAGTAAGATCAGTGTAGCATATTGTATGTACTTTGATTAAAATTCACATTCAAATCACATTAAAAGGTAACAAAGACTTAGTTTACTATTTATGCAATGTAATATAACACCAAGCCATTTGTATACACTTCTGTGTTGATACTTGCTTGATAAATGCTGACTATTTTTTTTTTTATTATTGATTTGACTTCTTTCCTGTAAATAAAACATTTTCTGTAGTAAATATATTCAACATGTAGATTCAACTGGAATTAAACAGACTTCCTTTGTCATGTACAATATGCCCCTTCCTAGTTTTACTTCTCCCATATTGTTACTACTGGAATGCACAGTATTCCTTTCTTTGTTTTCAAGAACGCAATTAACACTTTAACATTTTTTTTTTAAAATAATCAGTAGTGTTGAGATTTCAGAAAATGTCATTAAATCTATAATATAGCATTTATATGTAAGGATATAAACTACTACTGTATTAGAAATTCATTCTTCCAGTAATAATAAAATAAAACAGCCTCCTTATTATTCAGTTAATAATTTCCACTGGAATGCGGGGATAAGTTCCAGTGATTACATTATTTTGCAATTGGAATTGAAGTCAAATATCAAACGATTAAGTGTGTTCTGCTCATGGCATAACCCAAATAAGTTAAATAAAAATAGAATCTTGAGAGATCTGTTTTAATCCACTCCCTTTGTATTTATGTATCTTGGAAGCGTTCCTGCTCCCAAATCCATTCTGCAGCTGTTCAAAGCAAACATGCACATTTAGCTGCAGAGGTCCCAAACCAAATATTCCACCTATCCATATTGGGAATGATTGATGAAGCAACGAACCATGTTTCCATTTTATAAAAGACATGAGCAGAAATAATTAATAATGGAAAATGATTACGATGGTAACAATATATTGTAACTTTCAAAACACTACTTTTCATTTTTCTTTAAAATCTGAATGCTCAGTCTACATTCGTTGCTATTATTTGGTCATTATTTGTAACAACAACATATGGAGATTGACACACCCGTTAGGTACTGCCTGTTGGACATTGTTTTTAAGGCGCAGTGAAAACTTACTTTTTCAGAATAACTGAAACATTATATTTCAATGAGCACATTAGTAGGAAAACAAAAACCTTAATAGACGTATAAACTGACTCCAATACATCATGTCAAACATTTCACAAACCAGACAAAACCAGGATACAGCCACAACGACAGTCAGAGAGATTATGTGCTATAAATAAAACTTGTGATAGAGAAGTTCTAAATTTGGCTTCCTTGGCTCTTATTTACATCATTAATCACTGGTGACTGGGTAGAAAATAATACTTAAATGAGATGTTTAACCAAGACCCAATAGCACTTAGAAACAAACAGCTGGCCCAATTCCCCCCCTCCGAATTTCACTTCAAATTTGTAGAGAACGTATGTCAAATCAGATAAAACGTATTAAAAGATTCCCCACCATGTTATTGTGGGTATCAAGAATCTGGGGATACTGTATATGGAGAAACATGTCTCTGATGGATATAGGTCATGTTGATCTACTACGTGATGATATTGTACCTAAAAATTATCTTTTTGGTGGCGCATGGATGCAACATAAATATTAGCTTATTGGATTTACTTCCCTTTTAATTTATACTGATCACACAGACATGGTGCATTATGTTCTGTAAAGCACAAAGCAGACACAACACATTTCCGTAAATAGTAACATTGATTTAAGTATACAATTTAGTATTAGTCCATTCCTTTTCCAACCTATTTGGAAGGTTTGGTGTTATGGTATCTAATGCACCACAAACCCAAGAAAAATAAAGATTGTAAAATTCATCCATGTACAACAATACTGTTAAAAACAGCATTCCTTACTACATAATGGTTCAATACATAGTTCTGCAGATTTAACACACAAACAAGTGTAAACTGATTAGCACTGTTTTTACTGCATCTTTAAAAAATGAACCACTATGCAATAGTAAATTTGCATGTTTTTAAACAGCAAAAAGGTAGGATTAATTTTAAAAATAAATATTGACCTGCTTCCCACAATTTTATTCTGATGACTGCTACAGTACAAAAAAAAGGTGAATTTCATAAACAATCAGATATACAGGGTGACTGTTGGAAACAAAAACGACCTCACTCCAACAGAAAACAGTATTGTTATGGTATAAGAGACAAACCAGTACTATATATGTTTATAGGATGCTGTGCATTCCTGTACTGAATTATAGAGACCATTAAAAGCATATTGTTGAACACAGCGTTATGTGTAACTGTATTCCTGTATTGAATTACTTTAAATCGTGCAAAAATATAACAGCCTCAACATTCATGTAGCGCTGCATTGCAAATGAAGGGGCAAAATATTCTAAGAGCTGCATCTTTTTTTTTTATGTAGTGCTACACTAGATTTTAATAAGAAAATGATTGAAGGGTACAGAAAATTAGGGTATGAAAATAGTGTCATTATCTTGCATTAACTAACAATTACAACATTATGTTTTTTTTTATTATTCATCTGTGCAATCTCATTTCATCATATATCGTATGTAAAGTTACTCCCTTTTAACGTGTGCAATTTTACAGTTTTACTCAACGCCTTTGAACTCCCTTACTTCACTGATCAAAAAAAATTCAAATCTGCAAGTCAAGTCTATTTGTCCTGATGTAAAATTGCACATGTTAATAGGGAGTAACTTTACATACAACATATGACAAACTTTTACATGTTAAATGAGATATTGCACAGACGAATAAAAAAGCGATATACAGCAAATTGAAACATTTACATTATCATGTTAACAGGGTTTAGAAAGACAGAAACAATTTAGTGTCTTCATTTTGTTTAGCTAGGAAATAAACTAGTCATCCCATTCATCATCATCTTCAAAATCCTCTTCATCATCTTCGTCTTCATCTTCATCTAAAAAATCAAAACAAAAACACTTTGATTGGTTGCCCAACTTGAGGGATGAATCCAATACTTTAGTTAAATTATGGATGACTTAGAAATTAGCACTATCTTCTGTAGGTCACAAGGATATAAATCCAAACCAGTATAATGAAATATGCCGATGCCCTTGTTTAAGAACAGCTATATATTTGGAACTAGGTATTTGTACGTTCTCCAGGTCGGACATTTATATTTTTTCCCACACGGTAACTGGCGATTCATATCAAGATGCTTCACACACTGGAAACTATTTCAGTTCTCGCATTATTTTCTATTTTGAGTCTATTCCCTTTCTGGCTCTCATGTGTAAAGTGAATGCCACTGAGCAGCACTTAAGAATTTCCTTGCTGTGTGCTGGCAAAAACATCCTGCACACTATTACAGAACCACATTTAAGTTTGTGTCCATCAAATAGCTTGATAAGACCAGCACAGATGTTGTAACAGGGTATATGTATCCTGCCGTACACTGTGTTGCTTGCCTGGCTAAACAGTGCCAGTTGGCAAGATTTTGTTATCTTTTGTAAACAGGGTTGTCTATTTTCTGAAATTGCACATGTTAAAGATATTTTTGTCTTGGACATTTTCCTCATTTTTACCCTGCCTTTGCCACCTGTCTGCCTACAGACATCTTTGTTTTGTTAAACCTTTGCCAAATGTTAATATACAGTTTACAGGACTAAATTATAAATACAATAAGAGAACAGTAATGTTATACATAGTTATGTAAAACACCAACCTGAAGAATGAATGGCTTTACTCCTCTTCTGCATTACCTCCATTAGTGCACCTACGATTCCTGCAGTAGGACCTGGTGTTGAAGGAGCTGACTCTGGGCCATCGGGTACCTTAAAAGACATGAACGGGCCAATCCTTAAAAGACAGTTTCTTAAAAGATTGGCCATCAACTGTGCAACACTAATGTTAGAAACCAATACCATTTAACACTCTAGTATGAACAAAAGTACATTTCAGATCCTTCCCAGTACTGGATTACTCAAAAGGAATCTGCAGGGAAAGGGACAGGCAGAGGCACAGACACTACATTCAGTGCTTATTCCAGGTTCAGCAGGATAAACTGACTTTAACGATGCAAAATCATGACCCAATTATTGTATCTGTGATGCTCTAAATGGCATTCCTAACATCTTTTCAACCTGCTATACTAAATCAAAAGGCAGAATATATGCTACTACAGTCTGCAGTTTTGTTTTTCGCTGGCAGCAGTCCCTAAGAAATGTACTCGACAGACCGGCCCATCCATAGATAAGCACAGCCGGGCGGCAGCATTCACTGAGTAAAAAATGGACGCCTGCTACAGAGAACGAGATGAGGGTATTTATTACTTTGTTGATGTTACAAGGGGTTGTAAGGAAACCTTGTCAGGATTGGTACTGGTCAAAACGACCGATTTATTCTGCTGTATTATTATTATTATTATTATTATTATTATTATTATTATTATTATTATTATTATTATCACAGATAACTATAAATAATAACAGCGATACACACCCGTACTCGAAACTGTGGAAGACAGCAAGTAAGTTTACCACATCAATGATATGGTGCGTTGATGTGGTAAACTTACTCTGGATACGACGTGACTGAAAATGTGTGACGCAAGTTTAGCATTGATGAGAGTTTGAAGGGCGTCTGCTTTGAAATCTATCACACAAAAAATAATTTCTAAAGTGATATGACTGCACAATGACAATGAAATAAAAAAGTTATTTATAAAACTTACCATAAAAATCATTTTATAGGTCACACTGGCGTAAAAAATCGCTCCCCCCTTTGAGACTTCAATTTTAGGAAAACCTTTTTGTGTTTTAAATACTTTGGATTTTTTTTCCTATATGCTCAAAACTGACAAATAAAAGATACACAGGTTGTTTCGAAATAACCCTTGTTTGCAACATTTTATTCCATTAATAAATCATTTTACAGTGTTTTTCCTTTTAGTTAAACTGCTAGAAACTAGTCAGTTTCTCAAAATTTCTAAAAAGCAATAATTAACAGAGCGTAAAATCAAGTTATACATATAAAACGCTAACTAAGATCATGCAACAGTCTCTTGAAGCAGGGGTACCGAAAGACTGGAGAATTGCAAACGTAATACCAATCCACAAAAAGGGAGACAAAACCGAACCAGGTAACTACAGACCAATAAGCCTGACTGCTGTAAACTTTGGAAACTATAATAAGATCCAAAATGGAAAATGACCTATATGGTAACAGTATCCTGTGAGACAGTCAGCATGGTTTTAGGAAAGGGAGATCGTGTCCAACTAACCTGCTTGATTTTTTTGAGAAGCAACATCGACAATGGATAATTGCAAAGCATACAACATGGTTTATTTAGATTTCCAGAAAGTTTTTGACAAAGTCCCGCCTAAAAGATTAATTCTCAAACTGAACGAAGTAGGTATTCAAGGAAATGCATGCACATGGATATGGGAGTAGTTAACATGTAGAAAACAAAGTACTGATTAGAGGAGAAACCTCAAAATGGAGCAAGGTAACCAGTGGAGTACCACAGGGATCAGTATTTGGTCCTCTGCTCTTCCTAATCTACATTAATGACTTAGATTCTGGTGTAAGCAAACTTGTTAAATTTGCAGACGACACAAAAATAAGAGGAGTGGCAAACACCATTGCAGCAGTAAAGGTCATTCAAAATGATCTAGACAGCATTCAGTACTGGGCAGAAACATGGCAAATTACATTTAATAGAGAAAAGTGTAAGGTACTGCACGCAGGCAATACAAATGTCCATTATAAATACCATATGGGAGACACTGAAATTGAAGAAGGAATCTATGAAAAAGAAATGTCTTCATCTAGACAATGTAGGGAAGCTATAAAAAAGGCCAACAAGATGCTCGGATATATTGTGAATTTAAATCAAGGGAAGTAATGTTAAAACTTTACAATGCATTAGTAAGACCTCATCTAGAATATTGTGTTTAGTTCTGGTCACCTTGCTACAAAAAGGATATTGCTGCTCTAGAAAGAGTGCAAAGAACAGTGACCAGAATTATTCCTGGTTTAAAAGGCATGTCATATGCAGACAGGCTAAAATAATTGAATCTATTCAGTCTTGAACAAAGACGACTATGCGACGATCTGATTCAAGCATTCTAAATTCTAAAAGGTATTGACAATGTCGACTCAGGGGACTTTTTCAACAGGAAAAAAGAAACAAGGACCAGGGGACACAAATGGAGATTAGATAAAGGGGCATTCAGAACAGAAAATAGGAGGCACTTTTTTACACAGATAATTGTGAGGGTCTGGAACCAACTCCCGGTAATGTTGTTGAAGACACCACCCTGGGATCCTTCAAGAAGCTGCTTGATGAGATTCTGGGATCAATAAGCTACTAACAACCAAATGGGCTGAATGGCCTCCTCTCATTTGTAACCTTTCTTATGTTCTTATCCCACATCACATCTGTATTAACCTACCTGTATTTTATTTTTGCTTATCAATTACCCAAACAAGTTCAAGAACATATTTTCATTGCTTTACTGAACATTTCTTTCCAAAATCATATTTAGTTCCCGCTGCGAAAATTATTATACAGGGCTGCTAAACAGTGCACCATCCAATAACCAGTAAACAAAACATTTTAGCGTTGCATACGGTGCAGTACAATTGCATTAAATTGCCAGCTGTACAAATACATTCATTTTGTTTTGTTAATCACAACCATAACCACACACATACTTGACAAGTTTACCACTGCTGCACTGACATGTAGAACAAGTTACAATATGTATTAAAGTCATTCAAAAGTATGCCATTCAAACAAAATGTTTTCTACATCGGGTCATAAACACTTTCCTCTATAATCGGACCGTTTTTCTTTGGCCATTTTAAGTTTGTCTTTGTTTCGTTTCCAGTCACATACTGTTTTTTCAGCATTGCGATTAACATGTATTTCGGCAAATTCAACAATGCTCAATTTCAAACCTGCTGAGTAGCACTTTCGTTTTTTGTCTGACTGTCCTACTTTATCCAGTCTCAAAGTCACCTGCATTATTATAGCATTGCAGTTAGAATGAACGGAAGACTTGAAGTTTACTACTCGTCTTTCTAACCAATAGCTGTTTGCTACAGATGCCAGGGGCAGGTACAGTCTGAATGTTGACAAATCAATGGCTTGGGAGGGTGGGAATAAGGAAATTCATAGAGACTGACAGCTATTGTGTTAACAGTGAAGCAGTATAGCCGAGACATTCGAGAGGAGGTCAGTCAAGAGTCTGAAAGCTTGCGTGAAACATTCAAAACGATTAAAGGTATTGAGAGTAATAAATTAAAACTTTTAGATCCTGAAAAAATAAATCGGGTTGTTGACAGTTAAGTTTGTGTGAGCCATAACCGTGGCTGTAGTAATCCCACTGTGGCACTGGTACAGTAGTTTAATATCAGACATACCAGCACATACATCGCACCGGTGTATTAGTTGCTCACCCCTTTTAAGGGCCCTGCAAAAATGCTAGAAAATTGACTATTACAACAGTTTTTACGGTATATAATGCTGCCATTGGAAAAAAAAAAAATGTATAATTGATATTGTTGTAATGCTACAATTGTAAACAAATTGTTGTTATTCAAGTTCTGTTGAAATAATATATTTCTGTTTTTCATAATAATAAAGTGTATTTTGAAAAATAAAAAATAAATTATTTTGAAAACTGTCCAAATTGCTATTTGAGGGCTAAGAATGACAAAATATGCAAAAAAACCCTGCCAATTTTTCACTTGGAAATTGCCAAAATAAACAGGCAGCTGGGTGGTTAACATGTTTACTGAGTTTAAGAATTTAATGTTAAAATACAAGTAATGGAATTAAATTTGCAGAGTCAGTGCGATACCTCAAAAGAAATGCGCTGACTGATAATGAACACTGTAGAACACACGCGTGGTTGTAGAGCAGTTAAAAGTAACATGGCAGTTAAAACGGAAGGCTCGTTTTTAATGCCTACCCCAATTACCATTAAAGATTGTACAATATTTAAAACCAAGATTACTCAGGACTTCAAGGTAATGTTGCATTTTACCCTCTGAAAATACATTTTACTCTCTGTGTTAAAATTAGAGGGTAAGTTACTCCCAGACCCAAAACCTTATCTTGAGCGCAATATATCATAATACAAAGGGAAACTAGCAAGTAGTACTGATATACTTACAGTCTTTAGCTGTTTACCCTGCCGTATTTGGTCTAACAGTGCATCTCTTCCTGTGCTGGACACTGGTCTGTTGCTCTGTTCCACCTTTTTCAACTGGGCCCCTTCCCTGATCTGGTCCAGGAAGGCCGATTTGGTTCCTACTGGAGACTGGTCACCATCCAAGGCAGATCCAGAGGGCGGAGGAGGTCCGGGTGGAGGAGGTCCAGGAGGAGGGGAGGGGTGGGGAGGGGAGGCCCGCCTGAGCCCAGCCCTGCAGGGGCAGAAGGAGGTGGAGGAGGCGGGGTGGGGGTCCTGAAGGAGCCAAAGAAGAATGCATGGGGGCTGGGGTGGATGGAAGTGGCCTCTGTTTGGCGGTGGAGGAGGTGGTGGTGCCCCTACACCTGGTCTGGAAGGAGGTGGGGGTGGAGGAGCTGCTGTGGGTGCTCTGGAGGGGGGCGGTGGAGGGGTGCTCCTCTGCCCTGGCCGGGAGGGGTGGTGGTCCTGAACTGTGTGGAGGGGAGGGGAGGGTGGCTTCCTCTAGAAGGGGAGGTGGGGGGCTAAGGGGGAGGGAGGGGTAAAAACAAAACAAAAGATACAGAAGTTAGTCATTTACCTAGGATATGCTAGGTGGTATATATGTATATAGAAGTTAGTCATTTACCTAGGATATGCTAGGTGGTATATATGTATATCAGCAACCTGCAGCTGACTTTGCTATCCAACATAAAATATGTTTAAAATGTTCCTTCCTATGGCTTAGAAACCACACATGCTCTACAAAATAGACGGTTGATTCCAAAGATACATTATCTACCCTGCTCCTATTTCACTTCTTTCCAAGAAATAAAAGTACATTTCATATAACACCAATGTTTGACAAACTAATAAAAAGCAAAACACTGCAGGCAGTAATTCACAGCAATAAAGATCTCAAAAGGGTAACGTTCATGCATGTAAAAACAAATGTCTTGCCACACAGGTCAGGATATTAATAACCTTCATTTTCATATCTCCAAGACTAACTGAAATGAAGCTCTGATGGTCAGAGTTAATACCTGCCTTGCTCGTATAAAAACTCAAACAGCTATATCCTGCATTGCAGGAGTACAATTTGTACTTTCTAGGGAACATTTTACTTTTCTACAACATAAGTACAAACCTGGTAATTCTGTGGACACAATGTATTGTTCTGATGTTTTGTTGCATAGAAAAGATAATGGCTGTCATGCATGTTTATTAATTCAAAGGTTAAATTCATGCTGAATGGTTGTATTAATACCTACCACACCACCGTGGTGGACCTACAGAACAGATTAATGGATGATTACATCTTACCCAATGAATATAAGAAACATACTTCATGCAAAATGTACAGTACAGCACCCAAACACTATATTTGTACATATAGTCCAAGTCCAGTTCTTCAAATAACTTATGTTCATAATTCTTTTTTTGTTGTTGATTTGCAGACATTTGTATGTAATATGCTTAAAGTGCTTATTGCATTTAGTCAATGGTAACGTTACCATTTTTTAAAGCATTTCTTGTTTTGTTCCTAACTTCAATTTATCTAGGCACTAGGGGCTCGATCCAGGAAGCTTTTTTTGTGCTGTAGTTGGCTGTACGATCCTTTTATCATATAACTGGCATTTAAGACAGACGATACAACACTGCCGCTATCCAGGAAGCTGATCGAGGGTTGTCCGAAGCCGCTTATGAGACAGTCATGTTGGCTCAGTTTGTGGGTGGCTTGTGGATGTTCCTCAGTTCATGTGACAATGAGTCACTGATGTACTGCATAAAACATCACAGCGAAATACACATTCATAATGTCTCAAGTCGCCTCAGATTTATTCAAGTGTTTGTTTACTTTCTCTTGGGGAGCCAAAAGAAAAATAAGAAATAGCCTCCTAAATGATACTTAAGAAATTCAATGACAGTCTTCCAAAGCCTTCATTCAGAAACTTTTCTCATTGTACTGAGTTTCTTTAAGTATGTCTACATTCAACACAACTGAGTTTGAAATGGGTATGGATGACAGAAGTAAAATATGAAAATAGAAAGATGAATATAAAAATCACCTTGTCTGCGCAGCTCATTCTTCACAGCTTCCACACCTCCCTTCTTCTCAATGAATTCATAAATAGCTTTTGAAGTTTCTTTGTCTTTCAGCTGTGCCTCTGAGATTCCACACATATCAAATAGGTTTTTCAATTCTGGGTCTAAATTGTTCAACTGTAATGAATTAGGAAGAGCTCATGAATCACCAATGTTATTTGCTTCACTACCCCAACAGCTTAACTATTTCAGCAGCCTTCATAGGCAAGCTAGGGTAACTGATATTCAAAAGGTAAGGTCAATTGTCTGTTACCACCAAAAATATGAAAGCTTAGGATAATAATAATAATAATAATAATAATAATAATAATAATAATAATGACAGTTTTGTTAACTAGACAATTTACGGGGGGGAGTAATTAAAGTATTGTGCACATTACAGAATAGCCATCTTGGAATAATTGTCACAGACATTTGAAATACTGACAAGAAAAAAAAAACCTTGAATCACTTGTATGTCAATTTTCTGTTTTTTATTTTGAATTTTTAACCCTAATATTAAATTGAATTTATGGTGCAAGTGCTGAACTGCTTTAGAACCCTGGAACGTAGCAATCGGACTACATTTATACAAATATAGCTGTTACAAAACATATCTATAAATCCATGAGAACTGGTATAAAAATCAGAGGTTTATGCCAACAAACTCATTGGTGTGGCATACTAAAGTGATTTAATGGCAGTCGTATGTTATTCTGTTTGTTTGCATAGAGATCAAACAGATTTTGAATACTACAACCACTGATTTGGTGTAATGTCCACTCTTTATTATATAATCAAGATGCTTGTGTTGCTTGATTTACTATCAATTCACTAAAAATATCTTCCAGGTAATTACATACACAACACAAACAACATGATCAACTCTAAGTGATGAGTTTTACAGGTGTAATCTAATATTAAAAGCAAACTTACATCAAAGCCTGTATTTGGATCCCAGCCAACGTGACCAATGTGTCTGAAAAACAACATTTATTCAAGATTAAAACAAAAACTTCAAATCTACAAAATACTTGAAAATTTAAAACACTCATTTGTTAGAAGAAGAAAAAAATTTAATCTTACTGGAAATTACTGGGAGTGCCAATATCCGCCTTTGTCAATTTCTTTCTTTTACCTTTGGCCTTTTTCTTGTCCTTAATGTGGATAGGCATGATGTTATTAACTTGAGAATTATTAAATCGCATATTGTTGATTTCTGGATTTTTGATGTCAACTGTTGCCATTGACAGGACAGGTCCTAAAAACATAGGAAAAATAAAAACATCAGCAATAGAAATTCTTACAAATATGTTCATTAAAAAAAAAAAAAATTAAAAAAAGGGACAAAATGAGGATAAGGCAACAATGCAGCAGGGATATTTGTGTGCCTAAAAACAAATTATAGTTTTATGAATGTATATGCTCTACTGTATTAGAATCCATTTCTCTATCACTGAAATCAACCCGAATGAGATCAATCAAAACATCAAATTGTTTGATGTCTTTGCAAAGTAATTTTACTGAAACAAGCTACACAGGCATGATAACATGTTACCTGAAGCATGACTCAATCATTTTAGAGGCTTTACCTATTTTTTGTGCACAGGTCTCCAGGTCAATTATTTGTTACTAAAAGCCTTCATACCTACCTCTGTGTTTGGTTTTTCTTTTCTTTGTGTTAGACATGCATGCAGGACTAATGCAGTTCATATTATTATCTCCAAGAACAGCCCTGTTTACATCGAACAGTATTTTTTCCCCATCATCACACCAGTTATTGCCAGTTACCAGTTATTGGCAGTTTAGAAAAGGATGGGAGAGGCATGTAGAGTTCATCTTTTGGACACAGAAGCAATGCAGGGGTCCTAATCAGCCACTGGTGTTATAGTCCACCAGCTACTCGGATGGAGATCCACAAAATGGTCAGACAGGGGAGGTAGCCAGTTCCAGTCGATATGGAACATTCATCCTAACAAATAACTACAAGCTCTACTGTACTTTACATAACCATTAAAAGCCGATGATAACCCACCCGAATACATCCATTTTAAACAGGTTTAAATCTCTATCATGAAGGTCAACACTGCACTCAGGGTTGTCAACTGGCTCCAGAAAATTTCGGACACTAAGCCAGGTCAGGTTTTTTACCTCACCACTAACCACAAATGAATTGATGTTAAATCAAGAAGTAAAGTGGGTGTGAATTGCGTGAGCGGCTTCAATATATGTGTTCAATTGTTTAACTGCAGTGGCAATTCTATCTGGAGAGCATCATAACATGTATTAAAATCATATTGCTTGAAATGCTATATGGTAAACAATATGTATCAAAATAGTGCAATTCCGTCGTTAGAGAATTATGCACTCAACCGCACTCTTTCTCATTTAACCTTGGGGTTAAGTTTCTATTAATGTAACACTTATTTCTGCTTCACACAGTCCACCCCCAAAAGCAGTGGTAGTTTTGCTTTTTCCCCCCAGACTAACAAAGAGAGAAAGTGTTTATCCAATGAACCTGTAACTGACAAATACAGGGTCCAGATAAATTTACAACATACAGGTAGGTTGAGACATATTCTGAACAGAAGCATTCCAAATAAGTATTCTGGGCAGTCTGTTCACATGCAAGTGGAATTTAATATTCCACATTCACATGCAGTCAGAAACATTCAGAATATGACACACTTTGAGCACGTGCAGTGACACTAGGACACAAGTTTTTACAAAGCAAGACTTGTTTAGCAGTAATTTGATGATGTCTCGAATGTATTAATTACAATAAGTAAACATGATGCTGACAATCTCAGCGTGGCTACAACTTTATTCCCCGCAAATTAATAATGAAATATGTACTGTAGCGATCGTATGAAATATTAGTAGCCCATTCCCCACAAATAAATCGGACTCACAGCATTTGTGTGTCAATGCTGGCAGAAAGAACGTATTGTGGAAGTAAATAAATACCGAGACATATGAAGTTTAAAGTTTACAATGAAGATTGTAATTCCAGAAATTGAAGTGTATTTATAGCAGCTATTGGGTAATTTGTTTCACTGTTAGGTTATAGCTCAGTTTAATAAATAAATAAATAAATAAATAAATAAATAAATAAATAAAATAAACTGGTATGAATAATAATGTATTTTCATAGTGTTGGATTAAAGTTTGCCTTGTTTTGTATTTGAATCCAGTACAGGTACTGTTATAGTTGTGGGAAGCAGTTGCCAGTTTATTAGAAGTAATGAATAAAAGGTGAGAACCACCATGAGACTGTAGGGTTTACAAATTAAAATGAATTAAGGACACATCACATTACTCCTGTTAAACTCAACTCGCTTTGTGAAAACTCCTGTAATTCTGTCACTGCACATAGCCAAATAGTGCAGTATTGTGGATATTTCTGAAATATTAAATTACATTGGCAGGTATATTGAAGTAATGCAGTGGCCAGATCCTGAATATCCCAGTTGCACCCATCCCCTTCTCCAGGGTCAGCCAAGAAAACCTTGGTAAAGCAGATTTAAGGCAAAGTTTAAATGCATCTGAATCAAGAAACGCATCAATATGATGGATGTAAAAGGTTAATCTGTTGTATGCAATCTTATTACTGCATCTGTGGTTAAATTAAATATTTGACAAGCAGCTGTTACAGTAGGTCTTTCCCAGTTTACCGGATTCTGCATCAGTCGACACTGAACACATCAGCTGTCTGTTCTTTTGCATAATTTTAATAACCATGAAACTAATATAGTGCTCACAGTTCTAGCTGTATGACTCAAATACTAACTTGACCAGTTGGTTTTAAAAACATTTGAATGTGATTATTATTTTTTTTTTTTGATTGTAGAAGCACGTAAATGTGTAGAAATAGGTTTTTGCATGCAAGTAAAACTAACTTCAACCTTTAGGCATTATTATATCTGTATAGAAAAAGTATTTGCATAGCTTTGTTTAAACGACATGCAAAGTTGAGCTGTAAAAAGACAGTACAATCATCAGTTCAAAAAAATAACTTGGTTAAAAATGATCAGATATTTCAGGAATATTCTCGTGTTTAAACCTGTTTCAATTCAAGATAAAAAAAGGCAAATGAAGGGACAAGGTGAAATGAGATGTGGAGGTCTGCAGTAGTTTATCAGTGTCAGCCTGAACAAACCAAAACATTGGTTTTAAAGTGAGAATGTAAAACTTACGATCTAGAAGCTTTTTTTTTTTTTTTTTTTTTTTTTTTAAATGTAGCCAGTCATCGCCATGTTTTTTACCCTGGTTTTCTCCCCAATTTGGAAAGACCAATTATTGTTTTTATCCCAGTTCACTGCCGCAACCCTCCGTCGACTCGGGAAACGGAGGCTGAAACGTGTTCCTGCCAATCCGTCACTTTTCGCACTGCGGATCCAGAGCGAAGCCACCAGACCTATAGTGCCGGAGGATAACACAGATCTGAATGGCTCCACTGCAGACCCGCAGGCGCCCTATCAGCCACAGGGGTCGCTGGTGTGCGGTGAACTGTGGATTCCCCTGCCGACCTAGAAGCTGTTTTAATGTTAGATTGCAATTTCAAACTAGCATCAGAATAGTCATGATTACATAACAGAAAACAAAATCTGGGAGGGACAAACACTGAAAATATTTTCTAACAAGAAGACTACAGTTTTGAAAAGTTCACAGGACCATAAAGGGATTTGCATATAATGTACACATCACTGGATGTACTATGCAATTGTTCAATGTGAAAGTCAAAATGTTCTGACCCACTATTTAAAGCAACCATCTTTGTAGCTACCATCCAGAATAAACACTATGTTAGCATGTGGCACAAAGCTATAATGTAAAGTGCCAGTGTAAAATTCTGAGTCAGTAAGAGCAAATAAACTAAAAAGTTCTACAGCAAATACATTATTTCTAAGACTGCTAAATAGTGTTTTATATCTTACCCTCAAAAGTCCCTAAAGTCTGCTTTAGCCAACAATACAGATACTAAACTATTTCTTGATTTTTTAATTTTTTTTTCCTATTTCACTTTTACGTAGATTTAATGCAAATTAATAACCTACCATTTGGAGGGTCACGTCTTTTTTCTGTAAAAACAAAAGTTAAAATAATTAAAATTTAGAACTGCATGTTATTAGTACAAATTAGTGAAACAAATAAACAAAAAAATAAAATAGAAGGAACTTCAAAATTCCAGAATATATAATGGTTCAAAAACAAAACAGGGGCCTAAATTATATTTTAAGAAAAAACAAAATAAGAAGTTTATGGCACTTAAAGGGGCGTTCTGTAAAAACTTGTAACTTTCCTTTTCTATGTGGCAAAATTCACTTAAACATCTTGCTTACCCCTTCTTCAAAAGTCTGAAGTTTGAATAGCAAAATACCACAGGCCATAAGGGAGCTGTATTTTTTGTTTGAATCTACCTTTTAGTGTGAATTATGGAAGTGCCATCATTTTGATGTAATCCAGACCAGTGTGAAAAAGAAAACAGGTTTGTATTTTAAAAAAGAAACCAGAGCACCAAGTCCTGTACTACATATCAACTGTCCAGAATATAAGGATTTCTAATTAGCACGCCATTCTTAAGATTGTCCCGTTTGCTACAATTGCAGAGAGAATGGTTATTGAAGGGTTCCCAAATGTAGGATGAATAAGCACACAGAGCATAATAAATGAGACGGGGAGAGCGCAAGCTAAATCAATCAACTTCCCGTTCCAAGCACTGGGTTCTACAGTAAAGCAGTATGTATGTTTTACATCTGTAAATGATTCTGGAACCAGTGTGCTTAACAACACATTTTAGAATTGATCAAGGCAAAGTAAACATTGGGCAGTGGAAAGTGTACTGTGTGGTTCTGGTGAATCTTTTATTACCTTCTATTTTTCCCCAATAATAAAAAGTCTAAGTTTACATTCCTATTATAATTTTTCATAATTCATAATAACATAAACTATTAATTAGTCCTTCAGCAGACGCTTTTATTCAAAGCGACTTAGAGACTACGGGGTGAACTACGCATCAGAACTGTTGCTGCAGTCATGTACAATATGACCTCGGTTTTACGTCTCATCCAAAGGGTAAAAATTTTGAATTCTGTTTTACATTCTCAGTAGTGTTTGGCAGAGGTGGGGGGCACAAAAACAAAAAAGCATGATTAAAAAAAAAAAAAAAATATTGAAAAATATTGTTTTAAATATTGAAACATTAAATGATGTTCAAGATCACACTCAGAACTTCAAAGCAAATATAAAAGTTGAAAAAAAAGGGATATTCACCAGTTCTCCTTTGCCGTCTCCCAAGTAATTCTCCTATTGCTGCTCTGAATCGTTTTGCTTCTTCTTCACTAGCAAAATTGAGTCCAGTCGAACATGTCTAAGTAGACCCAAAACAAGCCACCCATAAAACCATGGTAGAACAACCAATATGTACTGCATATTGCTCAAATTGACCTTTCTTTGACACGGTAAAGGAACACTCATCTGTGTGTTGTGTTTCGTTAAAGGAAATTTAAACTCGCAATGTGGAGCCTCTACAGTTACAGTCAATGTAACAAAATTAAATATATGCAACTCTAGATTGCCGCATGTTTGGATTAGCTGGTCTGGTCGTTTAATTCAGTTAGTGAAAAAAATAAATAGAAATCAGTTCCAAAAAAAGTATAAAGGATTCAAGTTTTGAGCATATGGATGCACAGCAAGCTTTCACTTTGCATTATAGAACTATTTGGGGAAAATGTTTAAATAACTGATAGCACTGCAGAGTAGCACTGTAGTTAATAGAACATTGCATCAATGAAAGCAATGGGAAAAATCTTTAAGTAGGCATTTCTCATTTTGTTACACAGCAGGGTACTCTCATTGCATGTGGTATATTTTGTTACTTACTCATTCATGGCAGCCCACTATTGTTATTTATTTCTTAGCAGATTGTGGATTGCAAAAGGCATGTTAAATAAGTGTTTTATCAAAACATCTACAAGAAGTCTAAAATATACAGAGTGTCTGTTACAATATCGTATTTCCCTGCTAGTCAAGCAAACATGCCATCATGATTTAGGAATGTCTGTCTGCCACTGTACACTCATGTGTGATTCTCACATCAAATTACTTTTCTAAAGAATGACATGCCATGAATTCTATGCCCTATGAAATTATGCAAGAAGCAAGGAATAAGCAACAGCTGCAACAATAGGACACCATTTCATTAAGAACTCATACATTAATTCATTTTCCAATGATGCATAGGGGTGGTAAATCATATTCAAGACCCGAGTGCAAAGCCACAGAACTTATTCTTATAGTGTACACAAACTACGGACAAACACGGTGTGCAGCTGTAAGCAGTCGATGGATTACCAGAGGCTGAGCACCATCAACAACAATCATACTGGATCATCATCAGACTACAATTTATTATTTATTTTTATTCTAGCAGAATAAGATTTGTCATTACACCTGACATTAACCAATTTCTTGGCACAGAACCTGATTAGGCAGACCAGTGATAATCAGGTTCTGTGAAACCAGATGACTATATCTACCATTGTTCGAGATAAACAGAATTTAAAATATATAAATGGTTTATGCCAATTCAGTAAATACATTTAAAAAAATTAAAATAAAATAAAAACCACAAAACAGAAATGGTCGGCGACAGGAAACTGAGACTTACGTCACCAGCAAATGTATGAAAGTACGATCTGGAATGATTATATGAGAAGTTGTTGTAGAGTTCCTGCTCCCACAGTATCTTCCCATCCTGCAAAAAAAGTATTACCTTTAGCCAAATGACACATTCATATAATAATGTAAACAGAAATGCAGTAGCACTTGTAGCAAATGCAGTAAAAGATCCATCGCCTATGTTCTTTTTTGGGTAGCCGGCAACAGCTATGTTTAATTATACACTATGCATCCTTTACTGTAGCTATGTAACTACAGCATTCCATCATTAAAATGCACCACACTTCATAGAGAGGCAGTCAAGCCCTTTGCAAACCTGCCAGACAACCTGTTTGTTTTGAAG
Source organism: Acipenser oxyrinchus oxyrinchus (assembly GCA_030684275.1). Lineage (NCBI taxonomy): Eukaryota > Metazoa > Chordata > Actinopteri > Acipenseriformes > Acipenseridae > Acipenser > Acipenser oxyrinchus. The sequence goes on from CM060254.1 coordinate 38,045,276, forward strand.
ACAGTGGTTTTGATTGGTGTTGCAGCTGTGTCACTCTCACATACCCAACAAAAACCTTCCATTTGTATTTTCTATTTCAAAAGGACACGTCAAACACTGATATAATGTAATGCAAGTTGGAGGAGACACTACGAATGACTAATATATTTATGTTTTTACTTGTAAATCTGTAATGTGGACAGACATACAACCTAATAATCAAATGTAGAAAGTAGGGAATGACGTGTTTTATATCTATATACAGTCAGCACTCACATATCGGACCCTATAAAATTTTGACTTCAGTGACGGTTAAACGAGTGTGACGTATATCTGATTATTTCATTTTGGCCCATTCCAACCCTTGTCCATTTTTTCAGGGAACATAAAAAAAAGATACAATATCAAAAATACATATCTGAAAGGGCTTTGTTTTAAAATAAGTAGGCTTCCATTTAGATGTACTGTTTTGGTTTTGTTGGTACAGTACTATATTTTCAACAGAAGTAGTATTTTAATTCAGAACGATATGATTCTGAAAATATCACTTGCCAAAACTAAAGAGACAACACATTAACTGTAATACAGTACATACTTTAAAATCCGGTACGTATTGTAGCGGTATGTAAAATTTATCATTAACGACCTAACAGCAAAATAAAATCTAAATGTTATCCATGCACAGAACTGTGTAAAATGTAAAAGGCAATGCAATTTAGCAAAACCAAAAGATTAAAAAAAAAACAATATCAGTTTCCAGAATTAAAACAGTATCCCAAGTCAGTATTCAAAATTGCAGAATATAGTGCTCGATAAGGCCCTAATGTCAGTTTACTTGCAAATGAAAATTAAAAAAAATACATCACAGTATCTTGAACTGTTTAATGACTAACTGTTACATTACCCTAGCTTGTCTCGTTCACTTCGTTTTGGCTGCATTTTCGTCAGGTGAAACTGGAGGAAGCGCTGTGTAACTGCACAACAGATAGACTGATACCTGGAGGAAGCGCTGTGTAACTGCACAACAGATAGACTGATTTGGCATTAGAGAGAATTTAAAAAAAATAAAAAAACGCAGGCTGTGACGGATAATCCGACAAATTGTAACATTTAAGAGATGGGTCGGAGATCACGTGCGACCGGTAAGTGCATTAATTTGTTACATATATATAATGGGGATTGATTTTATTCTTAACACAAGGGCGGTAAAACACGACTGACGTGTATCGGAGTAACGAATATCCGAGTGCTGACTGTATATATAGATCTGTTTTACAATAACTATGTAAATGTGATTAGGAAGTATGGGGTGATGCTCTTTTAAATATTATATATATATATATATATATATATATATATATATATATATATATATATATATATATATATATATATAGTTAATTGATTAATGTTTGTATTTTTCTGCATCCTGTTGACATTTTAATTGCAGTTGTTTACTATTTTACCATGTGGTGAAGTTGGTTATGTTGAGCATAACAACTATAGGTTTAAGAATTAATGTTACATTATTTTAAACAAAATACCTGCTAAAGGTTTTTTATATATATAATATATAAAGCACTGAAATACACAACAGCAGGAACAACCTATGAAAGAGCAGTAGCATTGCCCAGGTATGTTTTAGCCCAGTAACTGCGTAGTTTCAGTGTTGGGAGTAATGAAGACCTTCCTCTTATTGCAGAGCAGATACATATAGGATTCCTCCACACTATCCCTCCAATGTCTTTAGCCACTGCATTACTGCAGAGATGTGCTAAAAAAAAAAAAAAGATCTCGGTCCTCTTGTAACAAAGCATGCTTTGATGATGAAGACAGAGCAGGTCGTAATAAATGACTTTTCTAACCCAAGCTGAAAACAGTATTAGAATGTGAAATAACAAGGAATTTGTTTTTTGCAATTAAAAGGGCTGGCAGAGTACTCTCTAATGCATTAACATTTCCTGAACGGAACTACTGTCCTTACCTTAATATCATATACTCTGATAAAATAAGACCTCTGAGGATTGTCCTTCACAAGGCAAGCAACACCACAGCACTTCTTTGACCACACTGAGTTACGGTCAGCTGTATATACTTGAACTATAGCAGAAGACAAAGTCTGAAAGAAAGAAGAAAAAAACAGGGAGATATATATATATATATATATATATATATATATAAATTAGTTTTCCTTTAAATCAGATAATGATTATTTCACAAATCACACACACTGCCTGGTTTTAAACTGTGCTGCATTTGACATTTGGTGCAGGACAAGACTAGTCATGTTTACAGAAAGCAAATCTTGATAATAATAAATGACCACGAAAGGTATTGGTATACATCACATGTGTGATACGTTAGCACGGGCAAAGCAAATCACAGACCATTTCTACAAATCTAAAGCCAGAGAAAAACAAAACAATCACACAGTTTTAAAAGCCATTAGGTCAACAAAATGTGAGGTGTGATTCACAGAAAGTGCAGTGGTGTCCACAGCACCAGTCAAGGTACTGCACATTTTCCCTATCAGTGCAGTCTGGGAACTTACACCAGAAGATGACATTTGTATCCAAAATATGTCCATGTCCCTGTAGCAGTTCAGATACTGTAAAAGGAGATCTACTGTATTTATTACTACAACCACTCAAAAACCCGCTGCAGCATTCCTCGCTGCTGAAATCAAAATTGGTAATTTCTACAGAATGAGCAGAAGGAAAATTCATTCATATCTAGCAATTTCATCACAGCACAGACAGCCAAGTTGTCTGTAGAGCCGATACAAGTATTTTCCATAGTCAATTGGCCAAAAAAATGGGGAGCATGAGCCGCATCTACAGTATTTAGTAATACTAGTTTTACTTTATATAAAAAAAATAAATAAAAAAAAATCACTATTAATAACATTAACTGATTGCATATGTTATAAGAAGTCAAAGTTCTATGGCTCTGTTTATTGTTGAATCAAGATTTACAATTCAAATGTAGGTTTGTTTACTTAAGATTAGTATCCTGGATTTAGCAGGGTGTGTAACTTTTGTCAGGTGAATTATGTTGTTAATGTCCCACAACAAAATTCACATATATTTGTAACAATAAACAAAAGTAGTGCTTTGCATTTGAAAAATAATAGTTAAGTGCATTAAAATAACATTGGGCTCTATGTTTTCTCTGGTGGTACAGTAGAGTACCAGCAGTTTTGGAGTTCTGCCCCTTTGAGTGGTATCATCAAATCTGATGATGTGTTGCAAACAAGAATGTGAAACAACTCCCTTGTTTTGAGATTTTTGTTAAATACAGATTGAGAAAGAAAAAAAATATGGCAACAGCAGATAATGACGCAGAAGCAATTTACAGCTCGATCCAGTGATTTAAAAAAATAAATAAAAATCAGACACAACACTGAATAAACAGACAATGAAAAAAATGAAGAAAAAACCCCCCACACATTTCATAAGGGAACTAAAAAGTACTCTAGTTCTTCTTTTTACAGTACTTTTATATAAAATATATATATAATTAAAAGAAGTACTGTAATCACTTTTGATTCAGCTTTTAACTGCAGAACTCGAGTACTTTTTAGTTCCCTTATGAAATGTGTGGTTTTTTTTGTTTTGTTTTTTGTCAGTTGACATTGATTTAAAAAAAAAAATCCAGTCGGTTTAACAACCAATCCAGAGAACAACATAGCTAATTTACAAAAAGCAGTTCAGTAAATTGTCCATGGCTTACATTTTACTTAGACACCGTCTTTCGGCAAGGCATTTGGTAGCCTGGTGCATGACTTGTAACCAGTTTTCGAAACGAGCTCCCTCAACAATATTTACAGGCCTTACATCTTGCGTCAGTACATTCACAACCATATCTGCAATCTGCTTTGCTCAGTCACTATTCACATCTATTTTTTTTTCCAAAAGAAGCAACTGGCGATCCATGTACTTTTATCAATGTCAGATTTTGTTTGGAGTGTTGTAGGGTCCCATCTCATTAAATGGTCACGCAAATTAGTTGTGTTAGCGGAGTATCCCAGACACTTGTCGCATAGGCTGCACTTACTTGCCGTCTTCTATTTAAGAAAATAAATTGACAAACGTAATTGTAGGCGTTGTATCATGGTTGATATTTGTTAACTTGCTCCGTTGCTCATCATGAAGACTCCCGCGCCGACGTATGGAGCACCATTTGTGCAAAAACTATTATAATTCATCAATTTGTCAATTAATTTGGCAATTCATCAATTAATTCATCAATTCATATCAATCTCGCATTGTGCCAAAAGGCATAACTATTTCTAGCCAATTGGAGCAGGTACTAAAATTGCAACCAATGACAATCCAGTCTCAAGGAAAACTGCTCAGCCAATAACTTTACAGTTTACTAGAAAAAAGGCGTTTGAATCACCTCAACCACCAGCAAAAAAAAACTAAAAACTGTTTAATTCAATGGTGAATACTGAAGACCTGAACCGCAGATTGAAAAAAACAAAAAAAACAACAGAATCCATCTCGTACACACACAGAAAAGCTGCAACTACTGCCTTTAAAAGACAGAAAACTACGATAATGGTTCTAAAAAGATATTAACTGCATAAGGTAGATATACAAATACATATATTTTTCTTCAGTAGAGTAACATATAGTATTATATTCACAATATTGCTTATAATTAAGGAATACGTGTGATATGGGGTTCCGTAGAATAGTGCAAAACACAGTTATTAATTTTTATTCACAGATTATATTGTGGGTAATTTTATCTGCTGATGTCATATTGGCATTAATATTTAGTATTTGATTAACATTGTTTTGTTAGGGTTTTCTCTTAAGATATTTATTTAGGCCTTTGTATCGCTGTATTTTTATTGGTGATCCATGAATACTGGTAGCTATACAGTATTGAAGTCTTGGCAATTAACACATCTGTAGATTCAGTATCGTAGTTTTTGTGTGCTATTTAAAGACTGAAAGGTATGTCAAATACACTGAGCACAAAAACATACCTGTAGACCCCACCGATCTACCCCTCTGATCTGAATCTATACACCAATTTTCAGCAGCCTGGATCCAGCACTGCATCACTAGCTATATCCTGCCACCCCACTGGACTGATGCATTCTGCAAACTTCTTATTAGAATACTGCTTTTTTTAATTAATTTATTGTAATCCTACCATATTTGCTTTATTTATAATAATGTGTAGGTTATTGTTTACAGAAAATATTTATTCATCATATCTATGTTTTTCTGTTTACAAAAACTTTATTAAAAATTCTTGTGTTTTTGGAATGCTTATTTTACTGTTCCTTGAATGTGTTGCTATTTACAAAAAAACATGTATTTTTATTTTTTATTGTGCATGATGTTTGTCTTATTGTTTTCAAGTTAGTATTTTATAGAAATTTCATGGAGTAAAAATAGCAATTAAAATGATTTTAAAAATCTGGTACCTCACATGCCCATTCATTTTTCACATCTGCAGTTTAAGTGGTTTAACACAGATTAGCTGGATAATCAGCATGCCGCCCCAAGCCCCAATTGTACATGACTAACAGTTTGCTCTGTCTATGAGAGCTGGGGGTCATGTCAGATTAAGGGAGCATACACATGTGAGCGATTATCTGCACGCAGGAACAGTTCGGACTGATTGACACGCCATAGCAATGCCAGCAAATCAACCCCAGCTTGTTCAAAACAGTCAGACCCGAGATTTTAAAAAATAGGTTGTCTCAGCTTGCATAGCATAATATTTAATAGTTATTTCAATGATGTGGTACTGTTTAAAATTCAAATGAGAATAGTAAACGATCGGGCTGGTTAGACAGGTTAACAGAGGGCAGTCATTTCCACCACTGATCCGACCCTGGGTCGTTTGCAATGGCTCCTATGTGAATACCCACTACTTACTCACTCCTAGAAAAACAGATAATTGGCTGCAAACAGATTTCTTCAGATTGTATTATTTATTGTTAACCCTTTTATACCTATTAATGACCTAAACATTTGATTATAGAGCTCAACGATAAAATGGCAAATTATACCCATAGTGAAGGAGTTTAAAATAAGTTCACCCACTTAGCAAGTACCATATTTATTTTTTCTAGCTCCATGTTAAAATGATAACACAAAACTGTTTACTCATTACTGTATGCATAACCCAGAAAAAGCAAACCAAGGCACTTCCTGGTAAGACTGCTGACTAGTAAAGTAAGTACATTTCTACTGTTGACTCTATTGGTGCTGTGTGAATTGGCTGGGATTCATCTTTAACCAGAACTAAAACTGCTGTGAAAGAATGAAAGCAGCTGTAACAGCCAATGCTTCCTTTCTGGCTCAGTTACAACATGAAGCCTTCACTGGTTTTTAACCCACTGTACAATAAACTGAATGATAGCATCGGGCAATTTGATCATAATAAACACATGTTAAAATTAATACATAGGCTGACTGAATCCCATCTTATAACACTAAACAATACAATTCAGTAAAATAAATGATTGAATAATGAATTACAAATGGTTAGTCTTATTAACCAGGACACATTGAAAGACATTAGAAAACAGAAAGTATTTGCTAGAACACACCAAATGCTGTCTGTGATGGTATGTTCATGCAGTACATAGGAGGCTGTGTGGTCCAGTGGTTAAAGAAAAGGGCTTGCAACTAGGAGGTCCCCGGTTCAAATCCCACCTCAGCCACTGACTCATTGTGTGACCCTGAGCAAGTCACTTAACCACCTTGTGCTCCGTCTTTCGGGTGAGACGTAGTTGTAAGTGACTCTGCAGCTGATGCATAGTTTACACACCCTAGTCTCTGTAAGTCGCCTTGGATAAAGGCGTCTGCTAAGTAAACAAATAATAATAATAATGTAGACAGTAATTTTGGGTCACTGCAGCAAACTTTCCTTTTAGTAACTCAAAATATCATTTTTTTTTTTCTTCTGTTCCCAGTTTTCAGTGGAATGTTTGGTTAAAGAAGGGCTAATCAAGATCTTAATCTATTTTCTTACCTCTTACTAGCACTAACAATATTATCATTGATACCCTCCTGTTGAAAATGTCTGAGCTCATTACATGTATTTTGGAATATGCAGATATTTCAAAGGCAGCACAACAGAGGAAGGTACTGCTGCTTTCTGCTTCTCCCACCTGTGCATGCATTTATTCAAGTTCATACCTACAGCACTTCAAAAACAGTACATCACTTGTATTTGACTATAATCTGTCACTTACTGTTTGCTTATTCCGCGATTATGGGACTCTGTTTGCGCCTGCAGTAATTTATAAAGCTAAAGCCATATAAGACTCCAGTTCCTCACAGACATCCACTGCAGGGACAAAAAACAAACAAAAAAACACACACACACACACACACACACACACACACACACACACACACACACACACACACACACACACAAACTACTCCACCGGTGAATCTGTGCCAAATGTGCTTTTGTGATTTAGAACACATCTGCCATTAGGTTATATCAGAGTGCATCATACTGATATACTATAACTGCAATACAAACTGTTAAGTTCTTAAATGAATGGAAAACTAACACTTGATACATTGACAATCCTCAATACCAATCATGTTAAAAAGGGAATAACAATAGCAGTTTATTCCATAGTGTTCAGTACAGTATTTAACATAAAGCTGAGGGAATATTTTTTGTTTAGAAGGCCTATTTGTTTCTCAGTGCTGTATTTTTTGTAATTGGTTTAAATAAAATCTTCAAAACAAACATTTACACTGTCAAGCTGTAAAAAGAAAGAAAGAAAGAAAGAAAGAAAGAAAGAAAGAAAGATGTTCAGCTCTTTTAGCTGAATCTAGCTTGACTTATCGATTTACAAACTTATACCTCTTACACACAGACGAGTTACGACGGCTCAGAACCGGCACTAATGCTGCATTTTGGTCAGTGTGAATTGCCTATACCGTCACTGAGCCGTCATTTTATGCCGTCTCTGAACCAATCTGCGAGGTGGTTCAGAGACGGCACTGAACCGTCTTAACTGCCTGTGTGAAGTGCTATGCCACATGAGTGTATACCGGATGCAGTTGTTCAACCAAGGACTCAAATGTTTCTCTTCCCATGGGAAAATGTTTTTCCCACTCACTATCCGAAAATCTTGAGTGTTTCATTCCAAAATACATCACCATGTTGGCGTTGCATTACCCAAGTGGAGCGTTCACATGAGCACCCTTTATATATAGCAAATAATATCAGCATCCACTGTATTTTCGCTCTCTGCTTTTGCCTGAAGAGCTGGACTCTCTTAAAAATATTTTGTTTTGAGACTTTGTTTGGTTTCTGCCATGAAAACGATCTGTTGATTGATAGGTTTGAAGGTTGTACTCGCATGATCCCTTTGGCGGTGTTAAAGGGTTATGACAGTATTATGCTGGCGTAGATTGCACAATTTCGTGCTGTGTGAATGGGTACTTAAGAATTTTTTTTTAATGTTTGTGTGTGAAAGGGGTACAGGACCTACTGAGATTTCAAACTACAAAACAGATCTTGCAGCAAACCGCTTCAAACACTTTAAATACCGCAGAGGAAACATTATTAAAATTCAACTTCCTTTTTTTGCAAGTAGTTTTGGTTAATTAGCGACCTCAAAACAACCCAGTTCTGCTTTGTTTTTGCTACCTACAGCACTTAATGAATGAATAAAAGGGACCTTGTTTGTCTAAATATTTGTCTTTTTGATTTAAGATTTACCTCAAATTTTAGGCTTGAAGTTATGAACAATAGAAAATACAACATCATATATATGGTAGTGGTGCTGTACAAAACAGTCATATAGGTCCATACTGTACATAATAAAAATAAAATTAAAACTTGGAAACAAACTTTCCAGAGGTGTGGTAGGTTCATTTGATTTTCGCATATGACAGAAAATGATTTGCATTCAGTCCTTGCATGTGTGGTTTCAACAGGGAATACCTCACGAAGATCATTTGCAAGTCCATTTCTTTTTAATGTTTCATAGCTGTCATCGTTTCATGTTTGCAGCTATAATTCAGTTACTGTGTGAAATCAAATCAACCCAGGATCCAGCTGCAAATGATCAATGAACTGTGTGTTCATACTGTGAGCCCTGGTTATTATTTTATTACTGTAGTGCAATGTATTATTACACTGAACTTGTAGACCAGATAAAACAACTTTGATGTCCGTGAAAATTATATTTTGGCACTTCTGCAAACTTTATGGCAGTTTTACAGCACAGTAATAAAATACTACTACCAGATTTCCTTTCTAAAATAACATTCCTGTAGCTGTGCGTGTACTACATTCCTTCAGTTTAAACTTGTTGACATTCCAGTTTGTTGTACCCTCAAAAATGAATTCAGTTTTAGGGGCACAAGTTACCTCTCCCATTGAGTCTTGCACACCACTCTAATTAGTTTTAAATCTTCAAGTAAACAAAACAGAACTACTGATAATGTAACATGTATTCTACAATACCTTATCAGTAATTGTGGCAGGTTATCACATTCTTTTACTATATAGGAAACTTTTCTAGAGCTAGTTATCAAAAATAACTTTTGTTGGTCAGATCATAACCAAGTATGAAGTATTTTTTTGTTTTATTATTATTTTATACAGCAGTCATTTTCGACATCCAGAACAGGAAGTCTGTCTAAAAATTCTCAATAGCGCAGACTCAGAGCAACACAGGTAAAAAGGGTATTACGAGGAAAGTCGAAAATAACCATTACGTCTTTGGAAATCCTACACCAACAGAAAATTCATGTCGATGCTGCAGTTAATGAATTTTCTGCAAATAACACTCAATTACTGTGTACTCAATAATTATACTTTTGTGTTCAATAATAATAATAATAATAATAATAATAATAATAATAATAATAATAAAACTAAGTACACACATATATCGTCCAGTGGAACCAATGTAATGTTGTTATATCTATACAACTTTAATTTTGGAATAATACATCTACAGCAAATCAAACAGGTGTAAATGTTAATGTTATGGAATGGTATCATCATAAAGAATGACTTGCGATTAACAGACTTTCCTGATTCACAGTTCATGTGGAATGAAGTAAACAGCATTGCAATACATCGGGCACGGGGGGGAGAGGAGAGAGTTGACTGGTGAGACACTGAGTGTAAAGCCAGGCCTCGCGTCTCTGTTGGAATCTACCGACTTAATTGACTGCCAGTCCCGGGAAGCGAGCACCGAACACCCGTTCTCCTCCCAAGCGGCTACACAAGCAAGCATTTTAAGGATCACAACATTTACGAGTACAGCCGGCTGTCACTGCGTTGTGATATGTTCTTGACTTCAGACAGTTTTGTTGGCTAGCTGTGTACACAGACATAAATCCCATAGCTTAGGCCAAAACTACTATACAGTAATTGAAACTCTCGACAACATACTTTCACATAATATTTCCCCCCTACAGTTTTAGAGCAAGTTGCATAACAGTAAATGCAATATACAGAGTAAAACTTACGATGCATTTCCTTCCGAGGTAATTCTGGAGACAGTCGTTCTCTTGCGGGGTTAGGAGCAGCGAAGTGTTATTGACTACCCTCCGCGGCGGTGGAGGATGCTGGTTGTTCATTTTTTTAAAATAATAATAATAATAACAACCACCAATTTATAACATTAATGAAGTGTATCAAATATGTTCAGTCATTTGTCGGCGTGGCCTTGGCTCCAGGTCTGCTCATTGATGCTGGTGTTGTTTCGAGTCCAGGGGAAGGTGGAGAGTTTAATGGTCTGCTGTTTTTGTAGCTCGGTAATAAAATATCGGTACTCTCCTCTACCTCTTGGCGTGTCTCAGAAACTCAGATCTCAAGGAGACAGAAAAATCTAAACTTTAATCGCAACTCCCAACAGCATCGGGATCACAATCCAACATGGCAGCGGGAAGAATCAACCACTAGTGATCAGGGGTACGCAGAAAAACATGCCAAGCTAAATTCAACACTCACTCTACTTAGACCGGTCGACTATGTACAAGTGAATTTTATAAATACGCCACGTTTGTAACATGCATTGGATAAACAGCCTAAACAAACGTTTAAGTTATATCTGGCTCTAGAAATGATGCCTTGCATCAGAGAATGGTCTAGCCCTGTTTTGCCTTGTGGATTTTTTTTTAATACAAATGCAGTTTGCGGAGGGGTTACTAGGGCGGGGATAAAGTCAGCATATTGCCAAGTCAATAATGCAAACTAAGTTATTGCTTGAGACCGCAGGCGTAGGGAAAATACGATAAAGGTACGATAAAATATACGATATGCATTTTTAAGGAGTTTCAATTAAGTACTCGCTTGGCAGTGTCTTTCAGTCCTGCTTAACTATGAAAAATATGGTAAAAATGAATACAAATGTTTTTTTGTTTTTTTTTCTTTATTTCTTTTTAAAGTAAGATATACTATTTATATACTTCAGAGGCAGGGGTGTAATTTAACAAACCCCGATTTAATAAATGAGGCAAAACAACAAATATTGTGAGAAAGGGTACACCCAATTATTCTATGGTCCTGTCCACATTAGAGAAGAAAAAAAAAATCGATAACCGATTTACCTGAACCCTAGGATTAGTTTAACCAGCTGTTGTTGAGGGAAAAAGAAAAAAAAAAAAACACTGCGCTAAATGATTTTATCCCAGAAACCCCTGTAATGTATAACATTCTTTCTTTTTTCACTCTGGTAAATGTTGTTTATTTTCATTTAACACTGGAGCAGAACGGAGGAACCACGAGTGTGTCTTAGTAATCAAGGGAATAATTCGTATGGGGTGAAAAATGCCCACGCCACAGTAAAAAAATAGATGGGCATTTGCAAAAGGGGAAATCTGGGGCGGATAAGGCGTTCTTTCATTTAATTAAAAGTCGAACTAAAGACCGTTAACTTGCTAATATATGTTGTTATCTAAGATAATTTTAAAAAAGTGTTTTGGACACATTTTAAGTTTTGTGTACTACAGTTAGCATATCTGACTGTACCGATGGAATATATTATGAGAAGAATAAATCCTCCTGTATTTTTATTCGGTCATGTCTTTTCTTATTCTCGTCCGTATATGGATGTCCACAGTATATACCTGTTTGGGTGCGTTGTTAAATTCACCATTGCATGCACCGATGTAAAGCGGATTCACCAAACCGTTCTGAAATTCACCAGGACAGGAGTTGCTCAACGAACTGTTAAAATTCACCGGCACGTCACCACTGAAGCAGCGGATTCACCGGGGTTGAGAGTCGGTGAACTGCAGCAAAACCAAATGGCCGCTCACACTGTGGAAGTTTGTCTTGTGGGTATTATCAATGTAATTGTAGATCCAGAGACGCCAAATCTTTTTAAAATGGGTATTGAGTTGTATATTTTTAATAAATATATAACAGCGTTAATAACCTTTGATAAACAATATCCCATTTGCAAACATCCAGAGTAGTCGGCTGAGCTGGTTGTGTACAAGAATTCGATATGAGAGAGAGAACAGATTTTTTTTTTTTATCGTGTATTTGTCCTTTTATACTTAAAGCAAATGTTACAAAGTTGCAAAAAGTGTCGAACTGTATTTGAAAGTGTATGCATTAATATATGTATAGTTGCAGGCTAGCTGCTTTCTACATTTTAATGTAACAATAAGCTAGCTCCTAATTAAACCTTCGCCCCAATAAGCTTTCAGCTTGCACAGGTCAACCACAGCCTTGCGTGCCGCAGCAGCAACCTTTCTATTATTATCAGCTATGGTGATTCACCAAACTGTTAAATTCCCCGCATCGACTAGCACCAAGGAATGTCACTTCCGACTCAGTTTTGCAGCGCACCCATTCTAAACTACGACGTCTCATACAACCAGGCGGAATACGTACTACCGCAAAGCACTAGGGGGTATCGGAGGATACTGTAACCAGACTCGAACACGGTTCACGTCCAGATTACAGTTAAACGAGCAGCAAAATGTAGAGCAGGTTTTACACAGTAGTAAAAAAGCGTAAATAGGGCTAATGTCCTCAAAAGCAGATTAAATACAATTTGGCCCTTACCATCTTTTTTTTAAGATCAGGAATCTTAATAAAATAAATGGAAACAACTTTTAAATAATGTTTTGGACCCTGCCCTCCTTGCTTTATAATGTTTCAGTGTGGCACCCTGTACTATTGGACAGTTTTTAATTTTTTTAATTTCTTATGTGAGAAGAAATTATACCATTAGAGAAGGTGGCCTGTGTGTACAGAAACTTCAAATGTCTGTTAATTTACTGCTTCATTAACTAATCCATCTTAGATAAATAAGTTTGTTTTTATTAGGGAACAAAAACATTATCTGACATAACATCGCAGAATAAGACTCAATACATTCCTGTAACAGCACAATGCCTTAGACAAGAGATTAATGTATATTTTTTTCTAAAATCAAATCCCAAGCCCAAGTTGCACGCCACTCCCTCGTAAATTTCTTGACATCAAGCAAGACAACCAGAAAAACCAGCTTGATTGTGAAATTTACAGTCCAAGAGGCCTCCGGGACAAATATGAAGCTGAAGTTAGGGACATTCTTGCCAAGGTGTATCTATGACAACCATTGAATGATCTAAAGTAGGTGGCGTCAAAAAAGTGGTTTGGATAAATCTCCATTTTATTTCCAAAAGATCAAAGATGTGACTTGGATAATAATCCCTTTTTTATTTCAACATAACTAATGTGTAAGGGGAGTATTAAATAACCAGTTAAGGGCATTGTCTGGTAATACAGTATTAGGATTAACACCTTTATGAGTCCGGTAATAAACACAGTTGCCTGTTCTAGCTTTATTTTCAAAATAGCAGTTCCATGTCTGCCAACATTTTATTGCTTTTGCTTTAGACAACAACAGTGTCTGTCTAAGGCCCCCTTTGGTCATTTTATATCTCTATAGAATTTTTTGATTATTGATAAAAAACAAAAAGAAAACCTCAAACATTCTTTGAAGCACTAGCAATTCAGGTTTAAGGAATATGATTCCAACATCAGTTCTTTTTTGAAATTTACGTTCTTCAGAGGCTGGTTTGTTGGTTGTTCCGAAATCTAGGCTGCGCACTCTAGGGGATAGGGCTTTCAGTGACTATGCTCCCAAACTTTGGAATTCCCTCCCAAATATTGTAAGAAATTCAGACACTTTAGTGATTTTTAAAACTCATCTTAAGACGTACTTATTTGATTTGGCTTTTGTATAACTCTCTTTTTTTTTCCTCTGTGAAGTGCCCTGGGATACTTGTTATGAAGGGTGCTATATAAATGAAATGTTGTTGCTGTTGTTGTTAGAGTATTTAATGCTGTCACATTGTATGGCCTGAGAATAAATTTAATATTGTTCTGTTGTGGCTATTTATGGTCATCCGCGTCATCATACAGTATCCGTTTGTTCAGAGTTTTATGGCCATATTCACTCATTCTTGTTTGTGTCTCTGTAGAGCAGTCTTTCAGAGATTGTGAACATTTTTCTTGCAATTTAACGAAAGACATATACCAGTACAAGGTCATCTTGTGAGCCTTCATCTTTTTAGTTTTCTTTGGGACAACGTACTATAGCTATATAGTAATCATGTTCTCATCAATTATTCTTTGTACATTTGTGAACAGGTTGGCTGGTGGTGATGTCAGGCCAGAAAGTAGACAGACAGGACTGGTGAGTGAGGGAGCTGTTGCACCGGTTTATTATAAATAAAAGATTTAAACACAAAAGAAAACATAGATCAAGCAAAACGGCACGTTGGCCAAAATAAACAGACAAACAAAAACCACTGAACTAACCCCACAACAAGTATTGTGCTGGTCCTCTAGCACAAATAGCAATTGTTATTATTATCCTGACTCTCTCCCGTTCTTTCTCCCTGAACACACCAACCCTGTATCCATGAAAAACTGACTATTTTATGCAGCTGTATCAAGATTCGATTGCTAATCAATTATTCAATTGAATCTCTGCACGTGAACTACTTTGTGCACTCCCGGTGCCCAAATACTAATATACTTTTTATCTGCATGTGAAGTGATTGTGGAAGCCCCGTGCCTAAATACAACTATACATTTTAAGTCACTTCTGCTACATGCCCCATTTATACCCCGTGCACCAATGTATATACACCAACAATAACATACCACATACAATATAAAACACAAAAACTACGCACAGGGGCGAGGCAACATTATACCTGTAGAACAGTGTTCACGAACTTTCACCTTCAAAGACCTGGATTCTATTCATATTTGGATCACAAGAGAAATTAGTCAAAACACCTCTGCAGAATCTGGTGAAACCATCTGGTGCAAGCATGGTTTCTTTTTTAATTTTAACGTAGATGATGTAACCTGATTATACTGCCCTAATTCTATACCAGATACCAAAGAACAACTGGCCTGATTATATGCAAGCGGCAGGATTATGTACAAGCTTGGGTTTGACTTTGAACCTATATTGTAGTCTATCAAAGCAATACTAATTGTACAACAGAGTTAATTCTGCACAAAATAGAGACCAAAGATTGCATGGGCACATAGACTGAACTCCAAAGCAAGTTTGAGTATTTCTTGCAGGGCAGTATGCCACAGCTTGTACTATCACTGTTGAGACACCAATCCAGAACATTTCATGAGTATCATCGTTCTTAACAAAACATTTCATTAATGAATTAATGAATTAATTAGGTTGTCTTATATCTTATAGTATCTTATCTTATATATATATATATATATATATATATATATATATATATATATATATATATATATATATATATATATAATTAATTAATTAATTAATTAATTCATTCATTCATTCATTCATTCATACATACATACATACATACATACATACATACATACAAATCTACACATAAATTCTCTTATATTTTACAGGAAGAAAGACATGGGACCTAGTTTTAAAACCAAGTTCCAGGGCATTTTTAAACATGACCTGCCTTGAGGCGTCTCTGCACTGACAAGGAAAAGCTACTCTGATAAAAAAAAAAAAAAAAAAATTAAACATTGAGTTAGCAGCATTTACATTCTAGCTACTGTAACTACTTTATCTTTCATTTTAAATGAGGTCATTTGTTTCCCCGCTAGCGACATTATCTAACCTTCTAAATCTGCAAGGCAAAGGCCTTATCTGCATTATTTAAAATGACAAACGTTGGTCATATAATCCAAATTGATAATAAAACAAGAACATGGACAGTTGACTTTACAGTGCCACACAAGCATTATTGTATTTATAAGCAGTATCTGATGTACTATTCCATACAATGACTAGTAAGTGTGGCACAAGGATGATACCCCAGTTACTGTAAATATAGTTACCACAGTCAAATACATTATCTATACCATCAAGTGACTCCATTCTCTATACTTATGAGTAAAATATCAACTCAGCAACAGCTTCACATTTGTTGCATTTCTGTCAGTCCTTGGCTACCCCTGGGATAATTGAACCATACACTATCTTTAAAGAATCGTGGTCAAAATACAGTATAATGACAGTTGTTGACAAATGTATTGGTTTTGGATAACCGCTGACCTAAAAAAAAAAAAAAAAAACTGACACTGAAGGTACCCTTTTTAACACATACTGCATAGCTAAACAGTTAAATAAGTTGCAGGAAATAGCAATGTTGCACAAGCAGATGGAGAGCTAACTGGAGTAGAAAATCCTGCCAGTTGACACCTGCTGTTTTCTGAAAACCTGCTGATAAGAAAACAAAGCTTACAAATGACCTCTGTGCTAAGTCATGAAGCATTGTATTATGTATTATTTTAAATGGTCAGTTTTACTAGTTTTTCTGCTTTCTGAAAAATCATTACACAATATAATACTGTGCTGAAATGCAGATGTACCAGTTGAAACCATGGACTAGTTTGTTTAGGACCATTGATTTCAGAAAGAAGAGTTGTGTTCAGTGCCGCCATACTAAGTTAAAATACTGTATTAAGAATTCAAGCCAGGTGTTACTAATGAAATTGAACACTGTCATGATTGACTTTGAACACACTTCACAACTGTGTAGAAGTGACCACAGACCCGTGAATCAGAGGAGTTGAACTTGCAGACACACAAGCCTTCTTATAAACAGGCTCATAATGGTTAATATAACTTGATTTGTAAATCTGGCTACATGATGTCACTTGCCACTCGGTGTTGCTTGTGCGAAATCTAACATGAGGGTTTACCATCTGTCAAACTGAATAACTTATCAAATTATCTTTTTAATATTATACTAGGGTGGAAACTGTAGCACATATAGCTCAATTACACAGCTTGTCCATATATGTACACAAAACTTCAGTTTTCTTTTCTCTTTACTGTGGTGTACAGTAAAGTATGCATAAACATAAAGATAGCTACTGTATTTCTTTTTCCGGTACAATATACTGACAGATGGGTAAAAAAGGTACCGGTTCCTATCATTAAGGAAGCGGGATAATATTTTAGTTTCTATACCTAATGTACTGACCTTGATTCACAATAGCTTCCATATGATATGTGCTTCAAGGTCTCATCAGCTTGTGGGTGGGTATTGTGGTGCTGGTAGCTGCATACGACCTAGCCGTGCCTTAACAAAATCTTGAAGTTTGAACAACACCAGTGGCCTGGCCGACTAATCTGATGATCAGGAGTGACAACACTGTTGCTGTTAAGAGCGCTGGTTTTATGACGTTTTTCTGTTTGGGTTGTTTAAAAAAAAAAAATGTAATTTTCTTACTCGTAGGTGTTGCATCTTAAAATATATCGTAACTGTAAACGTTTGCCATACAATACATGGAACAGTGTTTTTTATATTATTATTGTGTTATGTTATGTAGAGTTCTTTTGTGCAAAAAAAAAAAAAAGTTTTTAAAATTTTATTTCTGAAATCACTTATCATTTTACAGTAGTGAATTCATGAAGGAAATGTAGTGATCCAGAAGGGGGCATCATAGTACACATTGAAAAGGTTCATCCAAGGTTTAAGCAGTTTCTTTCGCCTCAGTAGAATAATACCTTTCTCACAAGTCAATTTTAAGTTGGACATTAGCTTTAAATATGTTATTTACTCTTTGTTTCTAATGACAGTCATTATGTTTTTGAGAGTTAAGTGTAAGACTTATTTTTAAAGCTTTGATTGTAAGCCCTTGAGTTAAAGTTTCAGGATTATTTTTTATCCTATTTGACATGCAAGGAATATTGATTCAAAATCACATACAATACTCTCTTTGGAAAGTGTCCATATGTTGTCCCATAGAAAGGCTTTGATAACAGTGTTGTTTTTTAATACATGCACGCATATAGGTACATTACTTAGGTATAGTCTGCACCCAAATGATAAATGCGATTGCAAGAAATATAGAGCAAATTTTGATTGAAATCGTTTTTTTTATTTGGGAATATTAATTAAATGGCTGTCAGGGACAGAATTCAAACCCACTGCTGGGAGCTGGCAACCTCAATGCTACATTTTAGGCCACTGGGACAGTATTAGCTTCATTCACTCTTTGCACCCCCCTTGGCTTGACATTGTCCATCCCCAGTGGCCATAGGAGGACATTTTACTGGGTAAAAGTGCTACAGAGCATTTGCATTCCCAAGCTCACATCAATCCCTACTGCTGCGTTTAATTAAGTTGTCATTCAGTCAATTTAGGTTGAGCATATTTAATACGAAGAAGAAAGGAGAAAGAACAATGTTATGTCAGGGTGTCTAGATCGGTTCAGAATTTAGAACCAAATTTAGAATAAAAACCAGGCCTATACTGTAAGCTAACTGAATTCTGTCTTGGGTGGATACACTATCATGAATTAACGTTCTCACATAGCAGTGCCACTGATAAATAAAATAACAAAAAAAGAACCATCTCAAGTAATTGTACCATTAAAAATAAAATAGTATTTTATTTATCTTTCAGGATACTGAGGAAATGTTGTTTTTAAATACACAACTGGTCTTTTTAATAATCACTTTACTACTGAACTCAATTACTGAAAATGACACCCGGTGGTGATTAAAAATGTATATTAATTCTTTCCAGATTTGTATTAACTTATTTATTTTTTACGACGCAATAACATGGTGTTTATAAAACTTTTCACAGATGTGGACCAGAACTCACCCAATGCTTCAACACAGTGTTAGGGACTAAGATTATGTAAAGAATATCAGGGGTGTCTAAGATCCAATAGGGACTTGGTTAAATCTGTCATGTAGAGCACAATTGTAGATGTCACTTCTGGTAAATGCACAATAAGTAAGTGGATAGGGCTCTGGACTCTTGACTGGAGGGTCGTGGGTTCAATCCCAGGTGGGGGACACCGCTGCTGTACCCTTGAGCAAGGTACTTTACCTAGATTGCTCCAGTAAAAACCCAACTGTGTAAATGGGTAATTGTATGTAAAAAATAATGTAATCGTATGTAAAATTAATGTGATATCTTGTAACAATTGTAAGTCGCCCTGGATAAGGGCGTCTGCTAAGAAATAAATAATAATAAATAATAATAATGTTTCACTCCTATGCAGATGACACCCAGCTCTACCTAAAACTAGACCCTGGGTGTCCCATGGCCTGGATCTCAGCTTGCATCCAAGACATCGAGGCCTGGATGTCTCCCAAATCTGAACTTATTCTAGTAGGATCGAAAACTCAACTCAAGAATCTCAATATTGCTTCCTTGAACCTTGGAAACTGTCTGCTGCTGCCTTGCCCCACTGTACAAAGCCTTGGTATACTTCTGTATAGTAACCTCTCCTTTGATGCCCAAATCGTCTCTGTAGTCAAATCTTCCTTCTACCACCTCCGAAACATCTCAAAGGTCCATCCCTACCTTTCCTTCCCGGATGCAGAGATACTCTGTCATGCATTCATCTCCTCTCGGCTCGACTACTGTAACTCAGTACCCGCTATGTCCCTGCACGCAAGCTGAGGTCCTCTGACTGGCTTGCTTGTTATACCCAAGCAAAAGTGCACCACACTCGGAGAGCGCTTTTAGTATGATTCTGTATGACACACGCATCCACAATGTTTAAAATTCACATCCTAGCCCTTTATTTAATGTAATATGCCTGTATTTAATGTATTTGCACTGTAATTTGCCTGTATTTAATGTATTTGCATTTTTTAAAAATTATTTTTTATTATTTTGTATTTAATGTACTATGCCCTGTATTTCACTGTATTTAATGAATTATGCATTGTTCTTCACTATCTTGTAAAGCGCTTTGTGGTGGTGGTCTACTATGAACGGCGCTATATAAAATATATATATATATATATATATATATATATATATATATATATATATATATATATATATATATATATATACAGTACTGTGCAAAAGTTTTAGGCAGGTGTGAAAAAATGCTGTAAAGTAAGAATGCTTTCAAAAATAAAAGTGAGTGAACAGAAGAAAAATCTACATCAAATCAATATTTGGTGTGACCACCCTTTGCCTTCCAAACAGCATCAATTCTTCTAGGTACACTTGCACACAGTTTTTGAAGGAACTCGGCAGGTAGGTTGGCCCAAACATCTTGGAGAACTAACCACAGTTCTTCTGTGGATTTAGGCAGCCTCAGTTGCTTCTCTCTCTTCATGTAATCCCAGACAGACTCGATGATGTTGAGATCAGGGCTCTGTGGGGCCATACCATCACTTCCAGGACTCCTTGTTCTTCTTTACGCTGAAGATAGTTCTTAATGACTTTCGCTATATGTTTGGGGTCGTTGTCATGCTGCAGAATAAATTTGGGGCCAATCAGATGCCTCCCTGATGGTATTGCATGATGGATAAGTATCTGCCTGTACTTCTCAGCATTGAGGAGACCATTAATTCTGACCAAATCCCCAACTCCATTTGCAGAAATGCAGCCCCAAACTCGCAAGGAACCTCCACCATGCTTCACTGTTGCCTGCAGACACTCATTCGTGTACCGCTCTCCAGCCCTTCGGCGAACAAACTACCTTCTGCTACAGCCAAATATTTCAAATTTTGACTCATCAGTCCAGAGCACCTGCTGCCATTTTTCTGCACCCGTTCCTGTGTTTTCGTGCATAGTTGAGTCGCTTGGCCTTGTTTCCACGTCGGAGGTACGGCTTTTTGGCCGCAAGTCTTCCATGAAGGCCACTTCTGACCAGACTTCTCCGGACAGTAGATGGGTGTACCAGGGTCCCACTGTTTTCTGCCAGTTCTGAGCTGATGGCACTGCTGGACATCTTCCGCTTGCGAAGGGAAGTAAGCATGATGTGTCTTTCATCTGCTGCAGTAAGTTTCCTTGGCCGACCACTGCGTCTACGGTCCTCAACGTTGCCCGTTTCCTTGTGCTTCTTCAAAAGAGCTTGGACAGCACATCTGGAAACCCCTGTCTGCCTTGAAATTTCTGCCTTGGAGAGACCTTGCTGATGCAGTATAACTACCTTGTGTCTTGTTGCTGTGCTCAGTCTTGCCATGGTGTATGACTTTTGACAGTAAACTGTCTTCAGCAACCTCACCTTGTTAGCTGAGTTTGGCTGTTCCTCACCCAGTTTTATTCCTCCTACACAGCTGTTTCTGTTTCAGTTAATGATTGTGTTTCAACCTACATATTGAATTGATGATCATTAGCACCTGTTTGGTATAATTGTTCAATCATACACCTGACTATATGCCTACAATATCCCTGACTTTGTGCAAGTGTACCTAGATGAATTGATGCTGTTTTGAAGGCAAAGAGTGGTCACACCAAATATGGATTTGATTTAGATTTTTCTTCTGTTCACTCACTTTGCATTTAGTTAACTGATAAATATAATCTATTAACATGTCTATTTTTGAAAGCATTCTTACTTTACAGCATTTTTTCACACCTGCCTAAAACTTTTGCATAGTACTATATATATATATTTATAGTCATGTGCATAACACCAGAAAATAACATGTTTCAGTTTTTAAACACCATGGTGAACATTGAAATATTCCTTATTATAGCTTCTGATGTGGATACAGGATCTTACCTGTTTAACCAACAATAGTGAATGAAAATTAAAATGACATGCAGTGTCCTCTTCAACCAACAGGGGGCTCCGTTTAGCTCTCTTGATTCCAAAGGGATGACATCTGTGCTGAAAAAACTGGCATGTCCTTATCTGCAGGCTCACATGCAAAGTGTGTAAGCACACATACAAAAATAAATAAACAGGCAGATGCCACTTCTTTAAATGCAAAGTTTGTTTATAAGACACAGCTAAATTAACCTATTATGGTTCCCATTATTTCAGACAGGCTTTGGCTTTGGCTTTGTTCCCAAGCTGGGTACTCTTCTGAATACTTTACCTTTTTCACTGTTAATTCCTGACCCCAGAACTAATATGTGACTATGACTGAAGCATATGCACTTAATCACCTAATTAGCGAGACAGTTGATTGGACAGTAGATATGGAGTGATTTCAGATGTTGAATTGCAAGCTTGAATAAAAGCAATAAAGAAAATCACAGGAAAAAAAATCAATATGCCACGTCTGTCAAGAGAGCAGCTCCTTCGTGCAATCGCCAGGTCAGAGGCTGGACTAAGGCAGCATACAGTGGCTCGTCGTCTTGGGTGCTCACAGCCAGCAATTTCAGACCTGGTGAGATGGTATAACCAGACACACTCTGTCAATGACAGGCCACAAACTGGGAGACCAAGTGTCACAACACCTGCCCAAGATCTACAGATCATTTTGCAGCATCTTCGTGATGATCGTTTGTTAATCAGCACAATAAAAAGTCACCTGCACCTGCTCTGAAACAGAGTTTTTCATTTTTCGATCACATCTAGTGAATTTTATCCAAATATAAGTGATAAGTTTCTTTTGATGCTCAAATATAAGTGATAAGTTTCTTTTGATGCTCAGTATACTTTTTCACCTCGTACCACCCAATATCTTTAAAGAGCGGTACTCTCAGAATAATGAATAATGTTCCAGCTGTGGATCCCCATTTTCTCGACCAAAATCACACTACTAACTTTAATCATTGCATCTCTGGAAGCTTAAGCCATCTTCCCACCATGGCAATTGTTTTTCACATTCTGTTATTTTTGTTCAACATTGGATGTCCCGTTAAAGGAAACCCTGTGAGGGGGTTGGAATCAGTGCCTGTTTTAATGCCTCAAACAAGACATGTGACCCTTGATCCCATTGCAGTGTGTCTTGCTTGCCTGGGTTACCCTTCAGGTGTTCATAGAGGGGGGCAGCTAGTTCGCTGTATCCCTTCATGAATAAGTCCCAACAGAATCCCAGTATGCCCAAAAATTAGATCTAAGGGGCAATTTCTGAATCAACTTAATCTTTTCTGGGTGAGGTGTGCTTCCTCCAGCTTTCACCTGTACTCCTAAGAAACAAACAAATGATTTCATTAATACAGCTTTCTTTAGTTTTAATTTCAGGGCATCATGCTGCATGGGATCCAAGACCTCCTTCAGAAACAGGTAGTGCTTCTCCGCAGTTCCTGTTGCAACAGTATGTCGTACACATACTGTATGATGTGACCTGGTTGAGAACAATTCTGTAAGATGTTAGCCATGTATTGATCTCTCCCTTCTTGGTAAGACGTCCAGAGCGCACATCAAAATAAGCTACAAAAGAAAATTATTCAAAAGTTAATGATTCTCCATAGTGCATACAGAAATAAAAGTACTGCCTATTCCTGCTGCAGTTAATAACAGCATGCAATTTAGCAGATCAACATAAATCAGTACCTATTATACCTATTATAAAACTAGTCCAGTAAGAAAAAGAAAATGCATGTGTACCTAAACCTGACCTTCATGAGCACCTGTTTATGATGCTTCCTTTTTAGAATGTGGTCCACAAGCTCTACCAACCCAGAGCTCTTTGGGCGGCAGAGGACGCGGAATCACTGTTGCCAACCAGGGCACTAGGTTGCTTTATGCTTAAGCCAGTGAATGTGTTCTTTATTTAATTAATTTACATGGGTGTTTCCCCATGGCCAATCGTACTCAATGCATTTTTACGACTGTGAGTGCATCATTACTTTTGCTACTGCGACTGTCTGTTCTGTACTAGACGGTGAGAAGTAGACTTTATTTTGTTACGCATCTTCCACAAGAGGGTATTCATTCACAGACAAACAAACACTAACCAACAGACTGGCTATCATACCAGTACCACAATCCACCAAGCCTGCAGTCCTGTACTGCACTGTCAAACCCTCGCACCAACACTCCTATTTCATTTTTAATCTTATTTATGGTTCAGTTATCATCACCTTTCCTGTTATGCCGATACTGCGTTTGACTGACTGAAAAGCAAACTCACAAGAAGCTCCGTAAAACATTAATTGTGATAAACATAAAACATATTATATCCTAATGTGCCAAGGGATCTGACACCAACACGTATCTGAGCATTCGAGAACACCCTTAAAATTTCCCTTGAATTGTTTTAAACAGAATTACAGTAATATTACACATAATTATACTTTACATTTCCATAGCATAATGTGTATTCTCCTCCTTTGAAGGAAGACCTAATTACTTCAATGATAACAGCGTAACGATTAATATTATCAAAAACATTGTGACAGTCAAAAATGCATGCAGCACCCCTTTTGGCTGTTTTCACTTAATCTCCTTGTGCTCCGTCTTTCGGGTGAGACGTAATTGTAAGTGACTCTGCAGCTGATGCATCGTTCACACACCCTAGTCTCTGTAAGTCGCCTTGGATAAAGGCGTCTGCTAAATAAACAAATAATAATAATAATACGCATGGCTAATTTACCCCATCATTCGTTTGCATAACGTTAGCGAAAAAGTGGGCGTTCACGGGAAAATGAAAGGCTTCACATTGAAACGCAAAAAGGTACCAAGTCTATGTTTATTTCAGGACACAGAAATGTCTGGAGTAAGACACATGTAAATTAAGCCAATATGGGAGGGTACATGTCCGGCGATTGGCTAAAACAGGCAAAAGGGGAGAGGATGCAGGCCACTCTTGAACTATTTTTTAGACAGCTTTACTCAGCGTTCCATGTAAGCCATCTGAAGAAATTGAAGAATATACAGTATTTGGGTAATAGATGGGCTAATCATAACAACAGAGGAGACATGAGCGTGTCTGCCTCCTCTAAACATACAGCAGTGACTGAGTAGAGAATGTGGATTGGGTGCCGTGTAAAAGCTATATATTTATTGTTGCATAGTACCAATAAATAAATAAGCTTGTTTATTTAAAAAAATGCCTCGTCTGCCTCCTTTGAGGAGCCACCACTAATCATTACAGTAAAGAGGGATTCTTAAGCTATGCATGTTAACCACAGAATTGTAATTTCAAAAGCCCTAGTTTGTCATTTAAGTTTAATGGGTAGATATCTTCAAATTACATTTGAATTGTTTAACATTCTTTTCACTTTTTATGGTTTTATTCATTTTACAGTAAGTGGTTCTGTTGCTCCAATTTTGCGAGTGTATTACTTTTTTTATATCTGTTACCTGTCATTACCAGTCTGCGAGCTTCCTTGAAAAATCCCCCTACCTACACTCCAATCAGAAATGTACAACATCAATTAAAAAGGCATTTTCAGGTTCTAATCCGTTAGTGGTGATTGCAAGAGACCATCAATACAAAGTAGGTGAGAGGATTCTATTTATTATTATTTATTTCTTAGCAGACTAAGCTTTCTAATAATTATCATTAAACAGTAATTCTATGGTGGAAGGCTGAAATAACACTATTTATCATGTATTTGCATGAAATGTAAATATTACACTAATGACACTGTACATGGTAGAATAATGGACTTCAACTGGAGTGAAATAAGCAGTGAAATCATTTGACCGTTTTTTATGCCATCCACATTCAGCAAGTTAAGCTCATCATAAAAGGGTGTTGTGATACTGTATCCTATATTGCAATTTTCTTATAGAAATAAAGACCTCTGCTTGACGTTGTATCATAGACCCTATACTAGATACACTCAGCATTATTGAAATGCATTTAAAATCAAATTGAAAACTGTGTATAGAATAGTTTAGGAACTTTTGGTACCCTTTTCTCACTTATAGTAAACTAGACCCACCTATAAGGAGGAGCCACAGCCACACACAGGGGTTTAATTCCAACCCAATGGGTCAGTGAAGAGAGACCATTTCTGGTACTCATTAGGATCCATTGGCATATATTTATAATTCATTAGTCCTGTTATACCCCTTTTGCACCTGCACAGTGGCTGGTAGCTGGAGTTGCTTTTACACTAGAAAAAGGTGAGCTGAGAGACGTCACATATATGTGTGTTGTTATGTGTCCCACGGCGTAAAGGTAAGGAGTTAGGAAAACATTTAGCGGTTGTGGTCCTGGCGGTTGCCACTTTTTCTTGTAATGACGCTTGGGCGTGATGACGAAATGCAGTAACCCCGCCCACAGTGTGTTAATGTGTTAATGTGTTAGTCTGTCAGGTTTAGTGTGCTGTTATTACAGTTAGAGTTTATGCTTTGTTGTTTAGCAAACAATTAGCTGATTTTCACACCAAATGAAAATGTATTATAGGTATTCAATTTCAAATGAAAAATGAAAGGAGCAGAGCTCTAATCTTGCTACTATGGTAATGGGCTTTACTGACATGTTTTGTCATGTAATTACATTTTTATCATTTGAATTAAAGTTAATTTCATTTTGACATTTTAGAAATATTTTGTCTCTTCAAATACGTATTACTTGCTCATCTACAGTAGAACCAAAGATTGTTCTCCACTGATGTACTTCAAATGTAAAAACAAACAAACCAAAAAAAACTTGTATTTATGACAGTTTAGAATTTAAGAAAATGAAATATGGTTATTGCGTGATTAAAACACAATTTTCACTACGTTTTAAAATTCCTAATTTGTATGCTTAATTTGTTGGCAAATTCCCTAAAGCACGGCTCTTACCCACATTTTTTAAAGCATCGCCAGGACAGTGCCACCAGTAGGATTCAGAGTTTATGTATAGTTATGGGTTCATTATAAACAATGGACTGTTTGTTGAGATACACATCATTGAAAATTGTACTAATTATGTGTTCTTGCCAAGATATTTTTATGCAAATCACTGATGCATATTTACAGAACTGGATTTAACCTCACTGAAAAATGAGTTTCTCAAAAAAAAAAAATAGAGTAGCTATCCTAACAAGATTTGTGATATAGTTGTGTTAAATACAATCGTGTCCATTTCTACACTTAATTACAGACTTTCTGTTCTGGTAATTACTTTTTAAATTGCATGAATTATTCACAAAATTAGTTTCTCTTACTGCAGCAGCTACCCGGAATGCCCATACTGATTCAACAGTTTACCCAGAAAGGTATTCAAAGTAAAGTTATTCAAAGTTATGTTATTTTTAGTACCACAACACAACAACAGGACTGAGTGTTTCCAACAATATGCTAGTTCATTCTGTGTACCAGCATTTTCCAAAGTTAGATTGTTCTGCCAATAGCTTATCCTTTTAGCATGTCTTGTAGATTCCTAGAATTCCCACCTCCACTCGTATCCTTTTCTACAATAACATCTCTGTAATAATCATAATCACTCACTCTGTAGTAATCAATATACAAAATGGGAAGAAATATGCAGATATGAGCACCCGCAGGCAATCTAGTATCTACAGCTGTTGCTCCTGAATCTGTTTTAAGATGAAGGCAGTTCATCTGATTTGATGTGTCTCTTCAATTTTTTTTTTTAACAAACTATAGCGGTAACCATATTTTATATTGAGGCAACTGTTATTAACATGTATGCATTATTTTGTTACAAATACAAATCATTTACTCTAAGCCCCATGTTTTTTCATTAATCTGAACAAAATCTTCAAACATTGAGCCACAGTGACTCCTGTCAGATTGCCAATTCAGGGAATAGAATGCATTTGTTCTTAGTATAATAAAACCACCAACACACATGGGAATCTTATTCATTGTGCTTTAGTGCAAAGAAGCCGCAAAAGACAGACAAGCAGTGTATACAGACTGGAATGTAAAAACAGTGAAGTAATGGGGTTAGCATAAATTGCTAAACACTGCAGTAGGACAACAAAAGTCATGTGATGTCTTCATGAATTGGATAACTAAATGAACATGAATTCTCTGTTGCCCCAGTCTTGGTTTTATGTCATTCTTTTATGTATACATGAGCTTCACACATTATATAATACACATACTTATTTAGTCTTTCTTTTTTAATAAGAAATACTTTCCCATGTAAAAAGTGGTGCAACAATTAATAGACTGCAGTGTAAAAATGATTGCTGCTCTAAAGATTCTCGTGTCAGATTTCCATTTCAAATAAGGCCAAGAGAATGGGGCTTTGTGGGATTTTATATTTTCTTTCCTTTTAAAACCACATAATGTTAACATTTTGAAGCAATTTACCAATTGAATCTGTAAAAATGCAATGTCAAAGGTCTATGGCTTACCACACAGAATACCCTAAGCTTGAGAAGTACTCTTCATAGGTTTAACCATTTAATTGTTCAAATGATTCAAGTCAGCTTGGGGGCCCAGCAAATTCTCTTGAATGTGCAATGCTTTACAGAAAGTTACTTTTTCATTTTTCATGATCTTTTTTAGTAATTACTGGTTATTGTACTGTGGCCTTTATAGAAAAATGCTATGAACAGCTCAAAATACAGCAGATCTCTAAAAACATTATCTAAAATCCACATTTGCAAAATAACGAAATAGAAATAATTTAAAAAAAAGTTTTGCTGGTGCCTGTTAAAAAACAGCAAAACATGTATTCAAGCATAACTGGAAAAAAAAAGTCATTAAAGTATTACTGTATTTCAAAACTGATTGAAAACAGACCTTTCAAACTCTCTGGTTCTCACTTCAGACCAAATTACACTGGTGCCTCATTTTTTAAAATATAACAGTTTGTTTGCATTATGGTTCTTTTCTCAGTCATGCAAAGAAATATGTTTTTTTTTTCTTTTTTCCAGAAAAATGCTAGCTTTGATTTTAATGTGGATAACAGCATTTGTGTGCTCTTAAATCTAAACCAACAGTGTTGATTGTGCTTTTTAATACATTACCAGATGATGTTGGAATAGTGCATTTATAATTGTAAGCTTTTCTATTGTCAAAGACCATATTCATCCTAATTACATTAAATGCTATATTAATTGAATACATATGAATCTAGTCTCCTAAACCTATACAAATCTAGTCTTTCAGTGTATCTAAGTGTACAACTAACTTTTCCCAACCAAACCATTTATTTAAATCAAACACAGATGTGTAAAATATGTTGTACAGTTTTATTTCTGACTAACTAAACTATTAACAAGCAGAATAATTTTTTGTGCAGTGCATTCCACTGTTTTTGTTTTAGTTAAATGTTAAATAATGATTCAGATATTTAGCATATTTATAAAGAGCAGGCATCTGTCTATTCAGTGATACGAAGATATTTAAATTAGAGGTTTGATTGACCTATAAAGGCTCTGTTGCAAGGCTACTGTAAATATACTTGTTGCAGAGCAGTGTATAGCGACCAATAAAATATACTTTGGGATATAAGCTATATTTACATGTTTTGCCCTAACCCTAACCCTAACTCTAACCCTAACCCTAACTATGACTAACCAGGAATTTTGCCCTGGGCCCGGGCATTCCGAGGGGCCTGGACCAGACAATTTTCTTTTACAGCAGAGAGGAAAAATGAATGGGGGGCTGACTTAAAAACTTGTCCTGGGTCCGAAAATTTCTGTGGGCGGCACTGACTATACCCCTAACTCTAATCCTTTAATTTTATTTTATCTTGTTTGCAATGCATAGTACTATAAACTGTTCTTAGAAACAAAGAACAGTTTAATTGCTCATTTTTGGGTTTCAATATCCATAGGTAAAAGCTTAAAAGTTTATGTTGCACAAATAATTATAGATGTTTGGATTTTCTGGTGGCAAATTTTCTAGTCTCAGCTACTGAATATGACTTTTTTGTAATTAACCCCAAGGGGGTTTAACTCTCACTGAGATGAACCAACCCATATTAAAGCTCTTCTGTTAAAATGGGGAAAAAAGACAACAATTACCCAACAATTGAATGGGATTAATGATGCAAAGAAGACTGGATTATCAGCAGTTCTTTCTATAGTGTTGAATATGTTTTAAATTAAATCATACTGATACAAATGTGTATATAGAAGATACACTAATAATGTTCACAGAGTACTGCAGGGGCTTGTGTATTCTTTACAACTATCCACATGAATGAAATAAGCATAGCACTCCATGTAGTTTAATAAAGTAATCTGTTTATATTACAAGTACAAAACATGGAGCAGAAAGTATTCTTAAACCTTAATTAAACAGCCGATTTTGGGGAATACTTTCTTTAAAAAAAGCTTGGCATCAGGTTAGCAATGCAGCATAATGTGGGACAGTGCATTCCTCCCATTATTCTGCTGCTGGATTTGAATGAAAGCAAGGCACTGTACAGTAGATTCCAAAGTGAGATCCAGGAGGAATAAAAAAAAATCATTGTGTAGCATCAAATATGAAAGTTACCAGTTTATATACGATATGAAAAACATTCATCCATATCCAAATATGAAAATGAAAGCCTCTCAAAACAGGGTTTTGTTGTCTTGTGTTGAGTACATTAACTGACCCAGGCTTGCAATTGCCATTTTTATTGTTATTTCAGTAAACATTTGATTTCTTTGTTTTGTTTTGAAGGAAAACTACATTGTTGCTTGTGAACATGCATGTCGCGAGTGCTGTTAGAAGTACGATTGTGATGGGCTGGCTGGCATTCATGTTTTTGATTTAGGATGTCTCTTGCCAACAATTTAAACAAGCTAGGGCACCATTGATACAACACAAACTATTCATTTTGGTCTGCAATACTCCCACTAAGTCATGCAGACTCCATTTTAAAGTTGATCCAGACCTTAGTGTTTTTGACATAGTGGCAAACTCAAATGAAACCCTGAGTGGACCCAGTGTTACACTATTTTATCACACTTACTACTCAGATGATGTAATGCCTGTCAATGCACGACTTCCACAAAATGAAAGCCTCAACAAGTACCTGAACAAGGCCAGGACTGATATCGACAAATTCATACCATTTAAGGACTTCAAAGGCTTGTGGGTTATCGACTGGGAGAACTGGAGGCCTCAGTGGGATAGGAATTGGGGATCAAAAGATATCTACAGGAATAAGTCGAAAGAACTTATGAGGAATAGAAAAGTTGAGAAAGAAGCTAAAGAAGAGTTTGAAAAAGCTGCTCAGCGAAAAACAGCGAGTCAGAGGACTAATGGGCTTTGGGGTTTCTATCTCTTCCCGGATTGCTACAACTATGAATACAACACACAAATATACAGGTGAATGTCCAAATATTGAGCATGTATGCAATGACCACTTGCTTTGGTTCTGGAAAGAAAGCACTGCCCTCTACCCTTCTATATACTTGGATTATGAACTGAAATCAACTTCCAACACTGTAAAGTTTGTCCATTATCGTGTCAAAGAAGCCATGAGAATGGCATCTATTGCCAAGAATGGCTTCATGCTGCCAGTCTTTGTTTACTCAAGACCGTTTTATGCCTATACATTTCAGGTTTTATCTCGGTAAGTATGACTGTCAAAATCCTATATATGTCATGTCTGAATTAAAATGCTGTTTTTTTTTCCAAAAAAGTTATAGGCTTCATGGCATTTTAGTTTAGAAATCCAAGGTACAGGTTCATTTTGCAAATACAATCGAAAGCTACAGTATACAGGTTAGCCTATTTTGTCATCATTGTCAAAAGGAAGTCTTGGAGTTAAAGGGAATTACAGATCAAAATGTTTCAAGTTTTACAATATTAATAAGGAGGTTCATCATGATATATTGGGCACCATAAACAAAGATTTAACACCTGACTTATTTAAATATTGTTTACATTATTTAAAGCCTGTTTTGATTAACAAAATAGCATTTGATTTTCAGTAAACTCCTCTTTGACTATTGTTAAAAGAGACAATCCTTACCCTTACCATATTCTCCTATTTAGTCTAAGGCTAAGCAATATCTCTGACAACACTGTGACCCAGGAATGGTCATTGCAGAATACCCTTACCCTGACCCGGACCTGCAGATTAATAAATAACGTGATCCTGGATCATATCTCATTAAATCATATGTAAAATGTATTTCAATACTTAATACTTAACACTAAATACTAATTAATAGTACATTAACCTAAAAGATATTTACTGTTTTACTTTAGATAGACTTCGTCCATACTATTGGCGAGAGTGCAGCTTTGGGAGCAGCTGGAGTGGTCTTATGGGGATCTTCAGAATATGGATGATCAAAGGTATAGTATATATTTTTACTTTTTATGGCTGTGAATCTTCATATTTTGGTGATCTTAGCATCTGTTATTTGAATATATTGCATAGATTCTTATATACAGTATTTGTCAAGCTACTTAAAATTCATGTTTACGTGTCTCCTGTTTATAAGTGATCGCTGAAAAACAACATCCATATATATTTAGTGGAGAATTTACCAAACTTGGCCATTATTGTGAAGACAGCAATTGAGAAAGACCTACATGCAATGCCTACAATTAACATGACTGCAATTATCTTGATATATATTATTTTGTCTCTGACTGAGCAGGATTATATAAGATATTGAAACAACACATTTTAAGAAACTTTTCTTTCCATTACAGAATAACTGTCTAGCAGTAAAGAAGTATATTGATGGACCCCTGGGGCACTACATTATAAATGTGACATCGGCAGCCAAGCTTTGCAGCAAAGCCCTGTGTAAGAAGAATGGTAAATGTATCTGGAAAAGCCTGGACTCTGGTGCCTACCTACACTTAAACCCCAGACATTTTAAAATAAGAAACCACTTTGGTAAGAAAGGCCCCCAACTTTCTATAAGCGGACACCTCAGTAATGAAGACATTTCAGTCATGAAACAGAGGTTCACTTGCCTGTGTTACCAGGACTAGACTGGAATGTTCTGTGAGCAGCCAGAGTTCCCAACCATACCAGCTGACCATTTCAGCTGCAAAATAGCCACCCCTACCTTGCACTTTGCATGCCTTTTAGGTATTCTGTTTCTCTGTTTCTGTCTCACTGGTAAATGTTCTGTTTATTAGGTACAGTAAGTCATTTCTTAGAGGCATATACATTTTGAAATACAAGGATTGGTGTTAGGGTTAGAAATGTCAATTTATATAAAAACTAGCTGGTGATAATTGGTATTTCTTTAATATCAACAAAGTTAATATTCTGTTTCTTTGTCAATGTTTGTTTTAAGAATAACTTTTGATATTCAATGGATCATTGCTGTCAAATGTTAATACAATAGTGGATTTCTTGAATAAAGCGAGAGAGAATTGTCCTTCAGCTGAAGGACCACTTTATCATTCATCTCATTCCAATTCTCCACAGAACCACCAATCAAAGCATGGAGGGGACCAAGTGCATGTTGGGTCTGTTGGAAGTACGGTATTATTATACAGGGTTATGGCAAAGCACCCACTTCTCAAAGTCTTCTTATTGTGTGAAGAGCTTGTTCCAAAAAAGCCAGAACAACTGTATAGTAAAAAATAATGAGTGAAAAATGAAAAGGCAAGTAGTGAAAAAAAAGAAAAACAGATTGGAGAAACCCAAGTCACACTTTATTCAGAGTACCTTTCAACTGAAAAAAACTATACATATACATGTATATACATAAACTATACTATACATTTGTGTGGACTGCTTCATGCCTAGAGAAAAAGAAAAGATATTCTCCCAAAAGGTCAAATCATGACAGAGAACTCTATAATTCTTATATACACTGAATTGTACATAAGAGTCCACCACACACTGTTACAGATCACTGCTTCAGCAGATCTCTGCTCTCTATAGCAGGCCACTGTACACTCCTGACGGCAGTCTACCACACACTGTTACGATCTCCGCTTTAGCAGATCTCTGCTCTCTACAGCAGGCCACTGCACATTATTGGCGGTAGTCCACCACACTGTTACAGCTCACCGCTTCCGCAGATCTCTGCTCTCAACGAAGCAAAAAAGGATATTAAGATGTGGGCTACTTTAATTCGTCACTGGAACGGCCTGTCCTTATTCTATGAAGACCTGATTTCAGCTCCTCATGATTTGAATCTCTTCACTGACGCTTCATTCTTAGGATTCAGGGGTCAGCTAGGGACTGAATGGTTCTCTAGTGGCCCCCTGAAATTCAGAATCAATCTGCTAGAAATTACATGTCCGCTGCCCTAGCTCCATCAACAAGATTATCCTACTCTACAGTCTGGTCTTCTTTCTCCTCCGTATGTGCAAAAAAAATAAAATAAAATTCAGCCAGTTCCATTTAATCAAGACTGGATCCTAGCCTTTATCGTCCACGCACGAGACATTCTACACCTCTCCGCTTCCACAATCAAATCTTACATCTCCGGAATTCAGTTCCATTACCGTCTCATGTCATTGTTCTCTCTGATTCTTCTGGCCATTCCAGCAATCCGCCTGACGCTCCATGGCATATCTAAGAGCTCCCCTCCTACTTCCCCATCTCGACTTCCTATACCTTCGGATATTCTACAGTCACTCATATCAATCTTGCGAAAAGGCAGTTTCAACCCCTTTGACGATCTTCTCATGGAAGTCATGTGCTTAACTGCTTTCTTTGGATACCTCAGATGCTCCGGATATAGTCCCATCCCTTTCCAGCTTCCCTTCTCTTGGCATCCATTCCACCGACATCTCTTTAGTCCCAGATTCTCATTTCCTAATTATGCTCTGCATCTCTAAGACAGATCAGCTTCGTCAGGGTCAATTTATACAGCTGTCGAAGATTAATTCTCTTTTATGTCCCTACACCTCCATGTCTAGATACATCTACAGCAAGAAGCCTTTCCTCATGACAGATCCGCTGTTCACCAGCTCCTTCTGTGCAGTAGTTACAAGACATTGGTTCTCAACTCACCTTGCCTCTCTCATCTCCAAAGCAGACCTTTCTCCTCAGTTCTACACTCCTCACTCCTTTAGAATTGGAACAGCTACCTCAGCAGCAAAAGCCAACATCAATCAGCACCTAATTAAGAGCCTAGGGCACTGGTCCTCTTCAGCAGTAGAATCATACAAATGCACATTTGTTTCCAATATAGCTGCAGCTCACCAAAAAAATTGTTATGCAATAAATGTTATGCATTGGCATGTGAACTATTGTTAGTCACACGGGTATGGGATTATATGGGTAGCCGGGGTTCCAACCTTTGGGGATAAGTGAGGCTCACTTCCCCGACCTTTATGGCTGCTGCCATCCACACCTCCGCCGAGGGGGGGTTCTCACCACATGAGTCAGAGGGGACCCCCGGCCACACACTCTATCCTTTAGCAGCTCCTGCTCTTTATCTTCCTCAAATTGAGACTGAGCTCTATTTACAGCTCCCTATTCTATCATTCCTTTCCAGGTTCTTCAACGCAAGAGCCTATTCCTCCTACATGACTGCCGCTCCGCAGAGCCTGTCGTGGGCTCCGCCGAGCCAATCTATCTTTTGTGTTTTCAGGTTTCCGAGGCTGCAGAACAGCCTGACTTCGAGGCCACTCTCTCTCTTCTGGCCAAGAAGGCTCCTGCCGGTCAGGAACCTCTTTCCTTTCCCATCCTATCCCTTGATGCCACTCCTCAGACCACCTCTCCAAGTAACAACCTTTCACTCCAGCCCCGGCTCTTGCCCCATGAAATTTGAACCGATGTATATATATCTGAACCAATGTATCTGAACCAACATATATTTACAAACCGGTATTTTTTTCCTGAACGGCACCCCATAATATATATATATATATATATATATATATACTGCATCTACTGTATCTACTGCATATATATGTATATACAGTACTGTGCAAAAGTTTTAGGCAGGTGTGAAAAAATGCTGTAAAGTAAGAATGCTTTCAAAAATAGACATGTTAATAGTTTATATTTATCAATTAACAAAATGCAAAGTGAGTGAACAGAAGAAAAATCTACATCAAATCAATATTCGGTGTGACCACCCTTTGCCTTCAAAACAGCATCAATTCTTCTAGGTACACTTGCACACAGTTTTTGAAGGAACTCGGCAGGTAGGTTGGCCCAAACATCTTGGAGAACTAACCACAGTTCTTCTGTGGATTTAGGCAGTCTCAGTTGCTTCTCTCTCTTCATGTAATCCCAGACAGACTCGATGATGTTGAGATCAGGGCTCTGTGGGGCCAAACCATCACTTCCAGGACTCCTTGTTCTTCTTTACGCTGAAGATAGTTCTTAATGACTTTCGCTGTATGTTTGGGGTCGTTGTCATGCTGCAGAATAAATCTGGGGCCAATCAGATGCCATAAGTATCTGCCTGTACTTCTCAGCATTGAGGAGACCATTAATTCTGACCAAATCCCCAACTCCATTTGCAGAAATGCAGCCCCAAACTTGCAAGGAACCTCCACCATGCTTCACTGTTGCCTGCAGACACTCATTCGTGTACCGCTGTCCAGCCCTTCGGCGAACAAACTGCCTTCTGCTACAGCCAAATATTTCAAATTTTGACTCATCAGTCCAGAGCACCTGCTGCCATTTTTCTGCACCCCAGTTCCTGTGTTTTCGTGCATAGTTGAGTCGCTTGGCCTTGTTTCCACGTCAGAGGTATGGCTTTTTGGCCGCAAGTCTTCCATGAAGGCCACTTCTGACCAGACTTCTCCGGTCAGTAGATGGGTGTACCAGGGTCCCACTGTTTTCTGCCAATTCCGAGCTGATGGCACTGCTGGACATCTTCCGATTGCGAAGGGAATTAAGCATGATGTGTCTTTCATCTGCTGCAGTAAGTTTCCTTGGCCGACCACTGCGTCTACGGTCCTCAACGTTGCCCATTTCTTTGTGCTTCTTCAAAAGAGCTTGGACAGCACATCTGGAAACCCCTGTCTGCCTTGAAATTTCTGCTTGGGAGAGACCTTGCTGATGCAGTATAACTACCTTGTGTCTTGTTGCTGTGCTCAGTCTTGCCATGGTGTATGACTTTTGACCTCACCTTGTTAGCTGAGTTTGGCTGTTCCTCACCCAGTTTTATTCCTCCTACACAGCTGTTTCTGTTTCAGTTAATGATTGTGTTTCAACCTACATATTGAATTGATGATCATTAGCACCTGTTTGGTATAATTGTTTAATCATACACCTGACTATATGCCAACAAAATCCCTGACTTTGTGCAAGTGTACCTAGAAGAATTGATGCTGTTTTGAAGGCAAAGGGGTCACACCAAATATGGATTTGATTTAGATTTTTCTTCTGTTCACTCACTTTGCATTTAGTTAATTGATCAATATAATCTATTAACATGTCTATTTTTGAAAGCATTCTTACTTTACAGCATTTTTTCACACCTACCTAAAACTTTTGCACAGTACTGTATATATATATATATATATATATAGAGAGAGAGAGAGAGAGAGAGAGAGAGAGAGAGAGAGAGAGAGAGAGAGAGAGAGAGAGAGAGAGATTGGTGTGTAGATTAAAGATCAAGCTTGGTTAAAATAAAAAATAATCATTTTGCATCTTGGGGGCGGAACGTGAACTAATGTTGTTGAAGTGCTTGAAGTAAGATTAGTTTAGTTGTGTTAGTATGATACTTTAATTTGGAAAGTTACTTGAATTTAAGCACACAAGCACATAGTTGAGCTAGCATATAACATGTTTTTCTTGTTAAAGCTGTCTAAAGAATGTCCTTTGTCAGCTGGTTTTATATTAATTTCTAGGTGGAAGTACTGTGTGGGCTAAACATTTTTATAAAAAAGACACAGGGGTCTACCAGCAGCAAGTATTATAACCCCATCATTCATAACAAATGAGTCAATTGATCATCTCAGGGAAAAAAAACAGAAGTAAGATTAGTACACAGTTAAACGTTGGCGTTGTTAAGATTTTCCACTGCTTAGGTCATGAAAATAGACCCCTACAATTTGTATTTTTATATATAATGACTCTTTCTTACAGCAGCCCAATATACAAGTATATGTGTGGTTATTTTCTCTCCAGAGCAATATGAAACCATTTTTTCCTATTAAGTTCATTTCTGTAACAGCAGCATATTCTTTTCATTTTTTCTTTGTTTGTATATTTTACCTGTTTAAGAGTGACACATTCAACAATATTTAAAATATTAAAAATCCCTTCCCTTAATGTTTATTTTTTAACCTGATGGTGAATATTACTGTAATAGGAGCAGCTCAAAATGATTTGAAACACATTTTAAGGCAACCCACGGAAACTTGTAGCATCAGAGGCAATAACTCAATTTCAGACATAAAACCAGGCTTAATAGCTTCTTATATTATACATGTCTTATTATGAATATATTGAGCCCTCAGTATAACACTGCTGCACAGTGGTTAAGCTTACCCAACTACTCTGAAGTGCCATTTCAAGCCACATTACTAACAAGCCTTAACAGCAAAGTATAGGCTATTGGACAAGCCTGAACAACACCATCACTATCTGACTTCATGACTGTATCACAAGTCACAGAATGTGACCCCACCACATAAAATCCATCAGGATTTCAAATTCCACTAATTAGCCATATGAATAACCCATAAAACATGTCCCGGTCTTTCTCCGCCCAGTCCCCCTATTTACATGTCTAGTTGGCTGGGTTAATACTGTAAGTTTGCCTCTACACAGAAGGTGGCAATGGGGACTCATCAGTGCTGAATGTAAGCTGTAATGTAACAATATTCACAACCAAAACGGTTAAAACTTGATGACCATGATGTATATTAACAGTATATACAGAAACATATAAAATAAGAATGAGCAATGAAGTGTTTAAACCCAATTTGATAAGCGATTCTCCAGATATATGAACAAATGTAAGTGTGACACACAGACAGATACCATCACATATCCCTAGAATCTGATACTTGCAATAATGTATGCAAAATAATGTTAATACCGACTTTTAGGACAATTAGATTAGTGGTTCTCCAGATATATGGGAAAATGTGTGTCCTGCATATGTGCAGCTGCCTCTGCTATATCGCTTCACAGGATTTCATTTAATAATTTCAAAAAATAATAATTAAGTATGACATATGAACAAACAGAAAGTATATCATCAGATTGAGATACACACCTAAATAAGCTGTTCTCTAGTTATATGTAAAACATTTATGTGGGTCATACACGCATAGGTAAAGACAGGCAGGGAACTATGAATCAGATGTCTCCACTAAATCCCCTTCGCAAGGGATATGCATCACCAGTGGGAAGCAATGAATAAGATGCCTTTTGGCTGCAGACTCTGTTTTGATCAGTTGTGTATTTAATTATCAATATACCACAGTAAACAAATGAAATATGCCTTGAAACAGAGGGGGTAACTGTTTAACCAGAAGAATACAAAACTTTGCAGCAAATGAAAATTCAATTATTTGAAACCCATCCTTAAGGAGAGATTCAAGGAAAGCTGCCAATTTTAGTTCGTTCACTGAGTCACCACATAATAGTAGGTTTCACTGTGCATTCACAGTAAAGCTTGCAGTCACCAAATCTTCTTACTCAGGTACTGGACTTAGAGACTACAAACATAAAGGTAAAGAATGTATGTACTATAGTTTTAAAAGTATGAAATATGTTAAAATGATAATTCATTTTTTTTGCTACTGATCAACTTTGTGGCTAGTCAAAATGAATGCTCTATTAGCATTAACTTCAAATTATGTCATTTTGAATATCATTATGATCTTTACAGAACTCTTTTTTATTATCCTTTAAAAATAATACATTACTCATGTTTTTCATTTGTGGACAGTTTTAAGAGCTAGAACACATTGATGAGAGTGTGACTCAAGTTTCTTTAAAAACGTGAATGTATCAACATGTAATATTCTTTCCTCAATTACCTGTTGCTAGGGGTACAGTGTAACCTTTATATTTATAATATTTGGTATATGGATTTTCTATAATCTGCCTAGGTAAATAAACTTTTGATTAAGTAAAAGTAACTTTTAAGTACAGTAGCTAAAGTACAATGTGTTTAAACAAAATAATTGTACATGTAGGACAATATCCTATTGTGTTGGACTGGTAACACTGTGAAGTCACAATTCTGTCAGGAAACACAATTCAAAGTTCTCTGTAATTATATTAAACAGCTTAACTTATTCAGAGAGGGACGTTCTGGCATCAAACTCATTCTGTGGTGGTTTATATAAAATACTGGGTGTATGGAGAAAATATTTCAAGTATATTTCAAAGCAAGTATTGACTAGCTATAATACGATATTACTGATTTTCACATGTATGCGCTTGTAAGAATTTAAATAACACATTATGTATTTATGTGTGTTTCTTTTAGTTTTTTTTTTTGTTACTGTTTTATACACAGTACATGTAAGAACTTTGGTGCTATGCTTTAAAAATCAATTATTTACATTTATGATTGCCTTTGAATATTTTGAATGTGTGGGATTAGTGAAATGTAAGCAGCTTCTTGATGACATTTTATATAAACAACTGAGTTCCGGTTTCAGCATTCTCCTTGCTATTTTTATTCATTCTATGAATCTGTGGTGGAAGATTGTATTAATTGTATTAATTGTAAAATGACTAACATCATTAAAAAGCCCAAATCATGAGCCTTGTTTCAGAAAACACTGCTTATGCCCACTTTCTGTTGTTTTACTACTTCCCTCTCTTTCCTGTAATTTAGTGGTTTAGTTTTGGTTCATATTATTACACAACTCCGCTTTAACTGAATGCCCTTGAGAATAACAGGCTAGACAGCCCCCTCCTACAATCCAAATAAATACAATTTACATATACAGTACTAAACATTCAAATATATTCATTTATTGTAATTGTGAATTTGATGGCACTTCATTTGGGGTATTGAGGCATTGACATACAGCAGGCTATTTTTTTATTTTTATTGCATTACATGAGATGCCATATTAGAAATAGCAGTAAGCACTATAGAAGTACTGACATATAGAAAGTTAGCCAGTTGTCAATTAACCTTAAATCAAGATTTTACCCCAAGCCTTTAACATACTCCTAACATTAAAGTCACTGTACGTTTCCAAAATCGCTAGCCAGAATCCCAGC
This sequence comes from Acipenser oxyrinchus oxyrinchus, assembly GCA_030684275.1. Lineage (NCBI taxonomy): Eukaryota > Metazoa > Chordata > Actinopteri > Acipenseriformes > Acipenseridae > Acipenser > Acipenser oxyrinchus. Next base: position 38,086,374 of record CM060254.1, read on the forward strand.
TGGATGATTGAAAAGATATGTTCTATACATCAGATGGGATTCAACGTGTGGATGCTCCTGAGGCACTTGGTACCAGATGGATTAACAACCTGCAAAAAGTTGATAGTATGCACTGTGGAATATTTGTCTAAAATATATGTCTAAAATCCAAAAATCTTCTCAATTGGTTCCGTATGTTTCATATGAAATATGGAAAAGGTGATATGGAACATTTACTGTTCTAATTTAAACAACTAGACTTTGAGGAAATGCTATATTTGTCTGTCTATCTACGACGGTGGTAAATTTAGAAAATATATTTTGTCGACAAGAAACATTGTGTCCTACTCACTTAACTTGAACTCATGAGTTATTTAAAAACTGATTTAAAGTGTCCTTTGATGGATCACAAAAGCTTAATTGGCATGAAACTGTTCTATACAAATCTTTTTGTATCCATGAGTTAAAGCCTTATATTCTTGTAGCCTATAAATACACATTGTAAGGTTACTGTACTAATCACTGAGTTCTACAAATGGCTAAATGCAGAGTGGGAAATATTCAGAAACTTAAATGTGCCTAATTAAAGGAGCTGTTCTATACCTCTTTTATGGCAGTTTCTGTTTCCATGTGAAAGCTAAGAAAAAAAACAGTTGAGAAAAATGCTTTCTTTGTTATTGTGTTCAGCTTTACCGGTTATTATGAGCCAGAGCTCAATCACCCACAGTCATACAGAAAAATATAAAAGCAAATTTGCTATGGGCTATTGAGAGTAACAAGGACATTAATTTCATCTGAATTACATAAAGTGTTACCAAAAATAGTACCTGAATGAAGAAAACAAGAAAGGCTTATTGTTTCTATCTTGATGTACCTGTACATTATTATTTCAAATTTCCCTAGTTAGTTATTTGTAGTTCTTGTACCAATATTGATAATGTAATCATTATGAAATTACAGTTGTCCCACTTAAGAAATATAGTATGTGTTGTTGATTAAATCTTAATTGTATAGAGATCATGAAAGAAAACACCCAAAAGGAGCACATTCAAGAAGCCAGCCTTCCTACTTACTGTGTAATTGTCACTTGTAATGTATCTGGCTGACTTTAACGCTTTCATTTTTCACACCAATACGGCTTGCTTACTGTTTTGTTACAGCATAGTGTATAAGTTCTAAAATAGCTATTGCCAGGCAGCAAAGAAAGCTTTTGACTTAATGACTTGCAAAAGTCATTTGGGGAAGCCAAGATAATGGCTTTTCTTATACTCATTATTATTATTATTATTATTATTATTATTATTATTATTATTATTATTATTATTATTATTATTATTAGTAGTAGTAGTAGTAGTAGTAGTAGTAGTATAATGATTTCCTATATTAACTGCCTCTATGTAAATCCATATGATGTTAATGTTCCAAATGTATGGTAAAATGCAAAAAACAATAACGTTTCTGTTCTGGATTACTTACATACAGTATCTCAACTGTAACATCTTTACTCCTCGAGAATGCCTTTTTATTGTTGTCTCCCTCACCTTCTACATTACCAACTGTCATTTGAATTTATTGTTGGGGAAATGAAGTCTTGAAGTCATTGAAGTCTTGTCAGCAGTTGAATAGGGTGCAATAACCATGCTCGATTTGTATTTAATTATTTTATTTGATACAGGATGCATGATAGCTCTAGTTAATGTTTTCTTCCCACAGCCATCACCAAGAAGAAAATATTGATATGCAGTATTAAGTAATATAAAATGAAGTCTGCTTAGCTAAATTATGTTTTCTTCTACTGGCCACTGTGGGTGTGTTTGAACAGCTTCTCATTCAAAGACATTTCTAAAAAAAAATCCAAATGATAGTCTTTAGCAGTGAACACCCCAATACAATCAGATACAACGATCACAATGTTGGACTTTTCATATGAAGGCAAACTGTTCTTGTTTGATTTCTTTGGCCTTCTTAAACTGTATTTTAGCTGATACTTCAGAACATTAATGTAGCAGGGTAGCGTCAGGAATAAGAGACTCACAAACAGGAGCTGCAGTTTAAGAGCGTAGGCGCACGTTTAATAAACACACAAACAAAGAAAACGGCACAAGGGCCAAAAGAAACAGAAAACAAAAAGAAGACAAAAACAATACAGGGTGGGTTTGCCTTAACTATAAAGTGTATATATATATATATATATATATATATATATATATATATATATATATATATATATATATATATATATATATATATATATATATATATATATATATATATATATATATATATATATATATATATATATATATATATATATATATAAACACAGTGTAAACTCACCAATTCTATAATCAAAAACCTTCACCAAAGAACATAAGAAAGTTTACAATCGAGAGGAGGCCATTCAGCCCATCTTGCTTGCTTGGTCGTTAGTAGCTTATTGATCCCAGAATCTCATCAAGCAGCTCCTTGAAGGATCCCAGGGTGTCAGCTTCAACAACATTACTGGGGAGTTGGTTCCAGACTCCCACAATTCTCTGTGTAAAAAAAGTGCCTCCTACCCAATTTCGCCCTACCACAATTACTTAAACGTTTTTATTTATATTTTTTATATAAGCACATGCATTTCTTATTTAGTACAATATGGTCCGTCCATTAGTTATAATTACAGGGAAAATTAATCTTTGGTTTGGATTGATCTGCTCTGGGGTGGCATAAATTGCAGTTCTTCATTTTTTTTATATACTTGGCTTAGAGGGTGAGGTGTGAGGTTAATTTTGTGGTTTCCTTGACCAAACTGATGTGTCTCAGATTTTTAGTTCAGATAAATAAGTGAGTAACCCTTTGAACTGAGACTGTGCTTACCCTGTAAAGAGATCCCTTTCTCAAGAGAAAATATTCAACTTGACTATTCTTTTCCTGTTTCATGCAGTCTGCCAGTAAAATGTTATGTGGTGGTGCAGAGACACCACAAACCAGTAATATTATTTTAAAAACTCGATCATGGACTGCAAATTAATTAATGACTGTTTTAAAAGCATATTTTATTTTGAACATTATTTTATGACAATTTTTCTTGCCCATTTTAGTCACACAAATGTCATAAAACATTTTTGTACATAATAAAATTTCAGTAGAGGGGTTCGTTTTTTATGTTGTTGATGTTGTGGTAGCTGTGGTACAATGCTTATAGAGGGAAGTTTAAACTTCCACCCTGAGTGGGTGATGGATTATATCATTACAGCAATGGAAGCTGTCTTTTCCTGTGTTATTGTAATTGAAATACTGTCATAGAACAAAAGGTGTAGGAGTATTATCTGATGACCGCAAGCCCTTTAGGGAAGAAACGGGTGCCTCATATCCTTCAGGAAAAAATAAAATGACATCAGTCAAAACCTGCCTATTTGAAGGGTGATTATTTAAATTTTAAAGGGATGATTTAAACAAGACTAAGATCAAATTACAGTTACAGCATACTTTTTCTTAGTTCAGAACTAAACACTGCATACATCTCTCACTGCTTCCATCTGTACTACTGAACATGTGCTGCTATATGGAAACATATAGTAAAGGTAAGAATATAAATTATATAATTGATAAAGTGGTTGGAGTTCAATAAAACTGTTTTAATGTGCATCAGGAACCAACAGGAAAACAATATATTTGTTTTACAATGTATAGGTGCATTTTTAAATTATCATTCTAATCATCATTTAGGTTACAGGCTTCACCTAGATGGCTAATCTTTGCCTGTTATGCTGTATCTTTTTTTTTTTTTTTACTGTTGCCATGCAACAGCAGAGTGTTCTGAATGAATGAGAAAAGTAGTTGGAAAGTTGGTATTTTGTGAGGTTTTGCTGCCTTAGTTGTCCTGATATCAGCAATGTCCTAAAAAAAATCAGGCTACCACATCTGCTTTTTAATTGTTTACAGCTGTTGACCTGAACTTGGAAGATAAGGTTTGTACCATTAAATGTATTTACCTTTTAAATGGAAATTAGTTCTATTGTATCAAATTGGCATAGTGCCTGGCAGTGCTTGGCACAGACTTATCTGGTTTCAACTAGGGTTGGTCTCAGACCAATACTAACAAGACCAGTGGGTCTGGCTCTTCACCAGTCCAAAGGTTTAGTGAATCCTGCTTGGGAATAACCTTTTAGTCATATAAGATGTCCTTGCATGAGTCTTGGACTGGTTTGGCATAATAATAATAATAATAATAATAATAATAATAATATGCTTGTTATTGAATTAAAGATGTATTTTGTAGCATAAATCTGGATCTACATCAGCATTCTATGTATTAGAAGGGTTCAGGTACAATGACAAAAATCCCACCTTGGGCTTTGCTACATCAAAACAAACTTTGGAATCAGCTAGAACTAATCTAGTTACTAACTCACCAGGGATCCTAATTTTACACAATTAAAAAAATGCTAAAATTTAGTCCCCCCCTTCACATTATAAGATACACAAACAGTACTGCTGAATAACACTTAACACAGGAAGTATTTATTGGTACACTTTTAGATTTGAAGAAAGTTACAAGCTCACCAGTGCCATCAATCAATAATATAAACAAACTTACCATTTTAATTTAAACATTACAGATACGTCTGTGTCATAGTAATAATAAAAACCAAAAAATAGTATTCATATCAGTTTAGGTCTGTGTCACCTTGATGGCTATTGCCAACCTCATTGTCCCGATCTTTAGGGGTGTTTTTTTAATCATTTTCAGCATCTTTAAACAGCTTGTTCAGTAGTAACAGCACACTGGATACTGGAGTAAACTGCAGCTACGTTTCAACACGAATGTGACAGCGTGCCTCGTTCAACCTTGACCTCTGTACACCAGAAGCAGTTTTATTGAACAAGTGTGTTTACTAAATATAAAGTAAAATTGCCTGATTATATATGATAAGTGTATTGATTTGCATGTTTTTTGCCCTGCACCAAGTGTAATATTAAAAATTCTCTGACAGCATCAAAAATCTGTGTTTTTCCACATTATTCTGCAGCAAAAAAGATTCCTAGGATCCCAACATAATTACTACATGTGCTGTAAGTATTATCAATAGTTCCCTTTCATCTGGTATTGTTTCTGACTCCTTTAAGGTTGCTGTAGTAAAGCCATTGCTTTAAAAACCTACTATGGATCCAAAACTTCTTAACAATTTTAGGCATATTTCTAATCTCCCTTTTTATCCAAAGTTTTAGAGAGAGTAGTTGCTAACCAACGTATTACATTTCTTGCAGTACATTACATATATTATATAATTGATAGAGTGGTTGGAGTTCAATAAAACTGTTTTAATGTGCATCAGGAACCAACAGGTAAACAATATATTTGTTTTATAATGTATAGGTGCATTTTTAAGTTATCATTCTAATCATCATTTAGGTTATAGGCTTTCTCATATATATATATATATATATATATATATATATATATATATATATATATATATATATATATATATATATATATACGTGCTGTTATCTTCCGATATGGGCTCGCCCTCAGTTCTTATGCTTCTAGATCTAAGTGCAGCATTCAACACTATTGATCATCCTATTTTGAATGATTGTTTTGAGAATCAAGTGGGATTGACAGGTTGTGTCCTGTCTTGGTTTCAGTCTTACCCTTCAAATAGGTTTCAATGTGTTAGAATTGAGGAAGAACCCTCTTGTTTTTATCTGCAGTTACATGTGGTGTCCCCCCACAGGGTCTAATTTGGTTTTCCTTGTATATGCTACCCTTGGGTAATATTGTTCATTGACATGAGATACATTTTCATTGTTATGCTGATGATACCCAATTATATTTATCTCTGAAACCAGGTGGCACCTCAGCTGAAAATACGCCTACTACGTGTCTTGCTGACATTAATCAATGGATATCACAAAACATTTTAATGTTAAACTAAATGTTAAAACAGAGATGAGGCTTTTGCGATCACAGAATCAACTAAATAATATAAATCCATCTGATTTTATATTGGGTAGTTTCTTCTCAGAGTTGAAGACTGAAATGAAAAATCTGGGTGTATTTTTTGATCCAGATCTTTCATTCGAGCCACACATTAGGAATGTGTCTTTTTTTTTCATTTAAGAAATATTGCTAAACAAGACATTCTCTTTCGCTGCTGGATGCTGAGAGATTGAAACATGCTTTTATAGCATCTAGGATTGCAATGCTCTTTTCTCTGATATTTCAAGTTGTGTTTTATTTCGATTGAAGCTTGAAACTATTTTATAACAGATGAACAGTCTTTCTTATTTATTTTTTTAAGGCTTGGGTATGTTTCCTTTGATTAAGATGTTGGTGTAATGAGCATGCGATAATAATGTCCACATTTAGGGTGGTTGAGAAAATATGCTTTTTTTTGGAATAAGAGGCATACTGCCCAAATTCAGCTTGCTACAATGGATGCAGAGTTGTGTTGCACATGTTTTTAGCTTTACACAGTATCAGAGACCAGACCAGTGCTTTTCTAAGCTTGTGTAATGCTTATTACACTAGATGAAACTATTGTAGGGATGGACTCTACCATTAGAAAGGGAAAGTGCACAGATGATGGCATGAAGTCAAAGGGATTACACATGCGTCACTATCATTCTGGCTGAATTTGTAATCACAGTTGATCTTGCTTTTTTTTCCCCACCATGGGCTTTAATCAAAACCCCTCTCGGGAGTAGTTTCCATTCAGTTGAAATGTTTTTGGGAGAGTCTTGTAGTTCAGTTTTGCAGAGTGAAGTAAAACATACTGGAATCCCCATCCAGCTGTATTTAAGGAGCATTGGAGGCATTTCAAATCAATGGGTAAAAATATTTTTCTTGTTCATTAATTTCTTCTTAATACAGACAGCATGTATGTAATGTGATACATACTTTGGATCCTTTCTGTATTTAATGCGGAGGTTAGTTTGAGCTGAAACTCCTGTTTAAAGCAATATGAAGAAAAGTGCTTTTAAATGTTTTGAACACATTGTGAGGGTTTTCATTATTATGTAATGCTTTAATAATGTTTCTATTTTTTTTTTTACTTTTAAATTTTCAAGCTTCAGATGAATACTATAACAGAATTAAAGAGATGCAGAGCACACCTTAAACAAAGATGCTTGTTAGTGTATATCGGTATGACTGAAATATTAAGATCTTGTTTCCTGTGTCAAGGATTTGAAATGCTTGGAGACATTGAAAAAGACTTCTAGTCAAAGTTATTTTGTGATTGAAGTATTTTTGGATTTTGAATGTTGAGTGACGATGCCTCCCAGTGGACAACTTTCTGATCAGGCAAAAAAAAATGATTCTACTGTATCTACTGCATTATAATAATTCTTATTTGTATATTCCTTTGTTGGAATAAAAAGCTGTAATACTATATTGCATCATAGTCCTAGTGCTAAACATATTTAAGACATTTACATATACAGCTATGGCCAAACGTTTTGCATCACATCATTTTGAAATTTAATTTATCATGTAATCAAAGAAATTACAAAATGATATTGCAAAAGTCTACCAGAGTAGTACAGTATTTCATGTTAGATTTCAAAATGTCATATTTTTCAACTTTTGTCAGTTTTTCGTTAAGTATATGGAAAATTACAAAGTGGTATATAATTAAATATGTTAACATAACATTATTCAGCAGGTTTCATTCAATTTTATGAAGCAAAATGTGTTAATTCTATAGGGTGATACAAAACTTTTGGGCATAACTGTGCAGTACAATACACAAAGCAGTAAAAAAAAACACTGTATTTATCTTCCTAGATTATAATTGTATAACAATATTTAAAAAGTCTCAGTGATATTTGTGCAGCCCTCTAAATGTAACGCGGCTTGAATTGGTTTATTTTCAAAAAAACAAAACTTGTATGAATAACATCACAGTACAGTGTTGTGCACACATGCTATTAAGATATGAGTTGTGGCTTTTTTTGGAGTTGAATGGTTTCAACCAACAGTATAGTAACCTTATAACGCGTATTCCCAGAAACAAAAGAATAAATGGCAACACTTTCACTCACAGTCATGCTATTATTACACAGAAAATGAATGCCAAGTAACACTGTTTCAACGCACAATTGTGAAACCATTATAATGTGAGTGTATAACACTGAAGGAATAGTATTTGGACTATTGGCAATCCAGAAGTTACAGGAGACTAATCAAACATTAAGCTTATTTAAACCATACTGCAAACTGTAGGTAAAAAAAAAGACTGAGGATTAGCAGCACAGCTGTAAACAACTTTCATGTACAATCTGCTTCGCTTTTGGAATCACTGGTGCTTTTAAAATATGAAAGTAGTAATACATATTAATTTCTAATTGCAACTACTTCAAAACAGACTGAATGCATTTTGTTCTCCTTGCTGTACCATTCTACATTTGCGCAAATGAAGGCACAGAAATGCTGGAATTCCCAGTTTATGGCTGACATTAGCAAACTGCACAGACAGTACTCTGCAGTTCAGAAGCTCATCAGGGTGCTTTTTGCATCAAGATTATCCAAAGCGCAGCATGTGTTCAAAATAAACAGGTCGGCAATGCTCTAATTTTGGTAAGAGGTATTTGAGTCTTTTTGGAAGCAATAGCTATCATTTAAGTTATGTGGGCAGAATGCTGGCTTTTGGATTCTCAGTTCTGGTTTGGGGTTTGGTCAACTCTTTGGGTGTGAACTATACTGACAGTTCTTAACCTCTGAGCCTTTGAGACACCACCAAAATAAATACATTTCCTTACAAGTCAATAACTAGGGGGCCTTTTGAGCTTTAAGTTTACTCATATTTGTGTTTAGTTTTTAATGAGTAGTTTAATTCATGAAAAAATAGCTTCTTGCAGCCTTTCAATATAATGACAGAATAATTTACAACTACTGTATTGTTCACAATACTGTGAAAATATTTTCTATTGGCTGACAAAATAGGGACACACGAAGGTGTATACAGTGATGAAGAGCGAACAGTGACGAAGTATTTCCACTTAACCTTTAACTCCTAATAGATTGTCCTGACAAAGTTGTACAAAACTACATTGACCTGGTCACCATGGAAAGCCACATGCTACTGTTGATCCAGCAACATGTATTTTAGGCCTCATGGAAATACATTTACCTTACATTTATATATAAAGTGTTTTTTGTTTCTTTTCTAGGTTGAATGAAATTCCACAGAGATGAATAACATGATGAGAAAAGTAACTCCAAACCATGCAGTACCTTTAACATGCATTTTGAGCTGCACATGGATGTTGATTCTTATTTCTTCTTCATTTGCACTGAAACCTGCCAAAACTCCTGTGATAGGAAAAAAACCTTTTATTGCTGCTTGGAATGCACCTATAGACCTCTGTACAACAAAGTACAATATAAGTGTCAATCTCAAAATGTTTCACATCAATGGGAGCCCAAGGGCTGCTTTAACAGGACAGAATGTCACCATATTTTATGCAAACAGACTTGGATACTATCCTTTCTACACTGAACAGGGCTTACCAGTAAATGGCGGGATTCCACAGAACTGCAGTTTGGAAACTCATCTACTGAAAGCAGATGAGGACATTAAGTTTTATATACCTTCAGCCGATTTCAGTGGACTGGCAATTATAGACTGGGAATACTGGAGGCCACAGTGGAAGCGGAACTGGCATAAGAAGGATATATACAAGAGGAAATCCAGGGAGCTAATATCCAAGGCCTATATAAATGTTACTGCTGAGCAAATTGAACATTTAGCCCAGGACAGGTTTGAGCGAAGCGCCATGGCATTCATGAAGCAGACAGTTGAGCTTGGAATTCAAAACCGTCCGAAAGGCCTGTGGGGCTACTACCTGTACCCAGACTGCCACAATTACAATCTTCATGAAGAGAACTACACAGGCTCCTGCCCTGTGCTGGAAAGCCTTAGGAATGATGAACTCTTCTGGCTATGGAACAGCAGTACAGCTCTCTTCCCATCCGTAGCTATTAAGAAATCTCATGCGGACAGCATCAACAACTTACACTTCTCCAAATTCCGAGTCCTTGAATCCATGAGGATTGGTTCCATGACATCAATGGATTATGATCTGCCAACATTTGTCTACACTCGCCTTGGATACCGCGATGATCCACTGTCATTTCTGTCAACGGTATGTATTGCTGCAGTAAACTGTGTGGTCCAGTGGTTAAAGAAAAGGGCTTGTAACCAGGCGGTCCCTGGTTCAAATCCCACCTCAGCCACTGACTCATTGTGTGATCCTGAGCAAGTCACTTAACCTCCTTGTGCTCCGTCTTTCGGGTGAGACGTAATTGTAAGTGACTCTGCAGCTGATGCATAGTTCACACACCCTAGTCTCTGTAAGTCTGCTAAGTAAATAAATAAATAAATAATAAACTATAGCAAATTATAGTCAAGCAAATTCATATTATTTTGGGAATAGTCAAACTTGGTTGTGCAAAAGCCATTTCCATTTGATGGCTGATAGATAGCTGAACAGCATTCAAATCATGTGAACCCTAAATGTAAGATGAAGGCAAATAGGCAGAGCAATGTGTGACCTAAAGCAAAAGGTCCAAGAAAGATACATACATGCGTCAGTATAGGTTTTTGCAAGACAGTCTAGGTTTAAACATAAACTCACCTACCAATTTACCATGATTCCAAATGCAGGGTATCTGGTGAGGTGAGTTGTTGTCCTCTGAATAAGTAAACAAAAATACATTTTAGTACTGAACGCACTGATCCTTACATATTCTCTCTATAGTAGTCTGTTTAATACATAATAATTATTCATTTTGGGGAAAGGAATTGTTAAACAAAGTTGTAAACATATCAATCTCTAAAGTACCAAGCTGAAAAGCTCAACATTCTTTTCCTTTCAGTTTTTTTTTGTCAGTTCCTTTCCACTTATGCCAGTTCCCCTCATGCCATATATAGGTGCCATATGTGTGTAATTCCTAAATATGAAACTAATGGAGCAGAATCCCCCTAAGCATGGCACACCACTTAACTGTACCTGTAGTAAATCCCCAAAAATGTATCATAATGTCTTGAAAATTCTAAACAATATTCAATGGTAAAAGGAGGAAATGTTACCATGTGGTTGCCTTTTAAAGAGATGCTGACATGAACGAGGCCCAGTGCTTCCTTGTGTGCATTATATTGCCTTATTAGATGGTGCTCTAACTAAAGCACAATTTGTTTCAAATTCCAGCAAGATCTTATATACACTATTGGTGAAAGTGCAGCTTTGGGTGCTGCAGGATTTGTTATTTGGGGAGATCTCAATCTGACCTCATCCAGGGTAAGTATGCATTTATAATAGATATATAGTATTAATGGTAAAATAAATTTGCTAAATGGTATCACAGACATTTTAACAATACCCTCAATTGAAGACATGGAAAACACTGAAAAGGGCTTCTAGACCAAACGTTTGTCATATCATTTTGTACATTTAAAAAAATATTTCTACGAGTGTTTTATACTGTTGTTTTTTACTCAATATTTTGTTGTCAACTGAAGAGGGTTGTGGAACAAGTGCTAACCTTCAAGATATTTCAAGTTAAGCAAAGCTTTAAGAGCTTATGGGGAGTAGTTGTTATGTCATCCACTGGCTCCATTAAAGTTTGGGTTTATAATACATGGACTGCCTTGTTCTTCTTTTTTTTTGCAGCATAACTGTTCCAAAGTAAAGTTGTTCTTGAGTTATGAACTGGGTCTGTATATCACAAACGTGACAAAAGCAGCTGAACTGTGCAGCGAGTTTCTCTGCCAGAACAACGGGAGGTGTGTGAGAAAGGATTGGCAGGCCCTTCACTATTTACACTTGAACCCAAGTAGCTACATGATACAGCCTTCAGAGGAGGGTGAGTTTATTGTCACAGGACAGGCTTCAAGTGAAGAACTCTCAGACTTGAGAGAGAAGTTTTCTTGCCACTGTTACCAAGGACACGGTGGACAGAAATGTGACATCCTGGATAAACCAGGAAAACCTGATAGCTCCACATCCAAACCTTTCAATTTTGTGGTGACAGTTTTTCTGCTTTCCATTGTGAACTTCATTGTATGAAGACTATGGACCAATGATTAGGAATATAGGACCACTGTTTCAATGAATGCATATGGATGGCATACTCATCAAACTGTTAGACGCCTTGGCTGAAATTTGGGGGAGGGATTATTTGAATGTATGCTCTCTCATTAGATCACATCCTTGTATGCTATATAAATCTCAGGTAAACTCACCCAGTTGTAATCCTATCCTCCATTTCCCCAACCTCCACCTTAATGCAGGCAATCCCCTTGATGGGGGGGGGAAGGATGTGGCTTCGACACGGTCCACCCTGCTGACCTGGTGGTGGCTTCTTCTTCGCCCCTTAACAGGCGGGACCAGCGGCCAAATAATCCATAATCACCACTTCACCATACCCACACAAGCAGTCATGATCCCAACATTGAATAAGCAAATGTTGTTGTATAGTTGTTGTTTTTTTTATATACAGTTTTACCTAATTCTGAACCACATATTTCATGGATTTGTAGGCTTTTTTATGTACTTGTTTAATAGATATAGGATTTCAAGTCTGAATTAAGGAGGGGGGTATGATGGGAATAACGGTATAAATCTCTATCAGGGACGCTTGGATTAGTTCTCCAATAGCTCACATAGTAAAGGCACATTGATGTGCGTGAGTTATGTCATCAAAAGATTGCTGGTTGAAATCATGTTGGCACCAAGTGGACAATATTGGCTGGGGTGGTTATGGTAAAAGAAGGGAGACTTTGACAACATCAAATCCTATATTAGTATACTCTGGAGTATGCAAGAAAGGTTGATGTGGAACAGCATATCTACAGTGATGATCCCAAATATTACATCACTTTTATTTACATATTTCACAAATGTTGTTATTTACATATTTTCCCCTATTTCATCTTAACACGTTTTGCTATCCAAATAATGGTTGAACTGTTGGTGAAAAGTCATTCAATATTTCTATGCATTACATTGGGTGGGTTTGCACATGATGCATCAATGGTCAAAGTCCAAACAAAAAAAGCCCTTTCCAACAATATTCCAAAGTCATTCCTGTTCTCCATGCCCAGTTCATGGTGCCATATACCCATGATAATGTAAATCCTCCTTTTAAGCTTATTTGTAATACAGTAGTTCCATATTTAAATTGAAACTTAAATATGTTAAGTGACTGAAAAATGTGATACAATATTCACCGATCAAGTACATTAATGTAGTGAAATAATTACCTACAATGGCTGACAAATGTTTCAGAGAAAATCTTCTGCATTATTATATTTCTTCTGTGGTAAATACTGTACCTTCCAGGAGTTTTTTTTAATATCTGTTGTTTTTTTTATATTTTTGTTGTTGTTGTTGTTTTGTGGGGTGGGTAGAGGGTCATAGGATGTAAAACTGGTGATATTTAAGAGGCAACAGAAATTGAAGACAATATTAAAACAAACATATCCATGGCTTTTTTCTGAAAAGATTGAAACAATATTTGTACAATATTTTTAAAGTTTAAATGGGTGATTCATTCAGTGACATGAAATTGAATGTTATATATAAGCTATAAAAACATAAAAAAATAATTATTTAGCTATGATGTCTAAAACAGTAAGAACAATATCTGTGTACATGTACATGATTGTACTACAGAATTATATATCTATTTATCTTATCGTGGTATGACTGATATTGGAAAATTGTACTGTAGCATCATTTTAAAATGTTTACATACTTATAATGTGTATATGTTTATATAAAATGTCTGTGTGACATAATGGGAACAAGTGATTTGTATTGCCATCAGTGAAACTTTATAAAATTATATATAATTTGATAAAAGTTTGGACTATTCTCGTCAAATTATTGAAACATTGATTGGGTACATTTTTTTTGTTATTATAAGATTACATATTTTGCTTTTTTTACTGTGTATTAAGGTTTATGTGTTCTATTATAAATATACTCTGTTTCAAACAAAGGTATTCAGAGCTGCTTCCACCGATTATTAAATATATGGAATGTCCTAGTCACGCCATCTCTCAACTGGTTCTAGTCTAAATACAAAAGTGAAACTATGTGTGTAAGTGCACACAACAAGGATTTAAGAACAATTTAACAACTTTCCTTATTCCAGTAATCAAAACCTATACACATATTGCTTAAACATTATCATTTACACATAATAATGTAGCATCTAGTTATAAACAGAAATTAAGCAGTGGTCAGTTACCAAGTCTTCTGGAAGAATCACCGGCACGGGATGCATTATCGTTACTCCTCCGTACTCAGCAATGCGAATAGCTTCACTGTAATGAACTTCACGAACTTGAATTATTTGTTCTAAAACTGTATGATAAACATTTATGAACACAGATTACAGGAGATAAGGAAGTGTATTTCTGTCTCAGAAAGATAACGATTCTTCAAAGTCCCTGGATTTGATGCACTTTGACCCATGATGTTAATCGAACAAAAGCACTGGCATACGTCTTCAGCCATTCCATGCTTGGAATATACATTTCCACAACCTAGAAAGGTATAGTATGATGACGGTATGATGACATTAAAGTTGTAGAAAGAGAACATGCCAGAAGTTGTTAAAAACATGTATTAACACGTGTCAATTTAATTAAAGATAACTTGTGTAAATAATCTTTAATCGATTAAAAGGACAAGCATGATAAATATATAATATTGGTTTTACTACAACAATTACCACCTAGACTCTTGCGACCCACTTTACCAGTTTGTATTATTTATATTATATTGAGTTGAATTAACCTTACTGCAGATTTTGACCCTAAAAATCAACTTGCCATCTTAGTAGGCATAGCATTGTACATAGCAGTATCTTTCCATAAAACTGTGAACAGTTGTTATAGTCCTCCTGTATATACAGTGGGCTGCACATGCATACTGAGTCCCTCCAGTACTACCTCCTGGGGCGACACTTCACCCTAGTTACAGATCATGCCCCCTTACCATGGCTTCACCGAATGAAGCATAGCAATGCCAGAATCACGTGGTGGTACTTGGCCCTGCAGCCCTATTCCTTCAGGGTTGTCCACCGAGCAGGAAAGCTGCATCAAAACGCAGATTGTTTCTCTCAGGAAGGCATGGGGGTGTCGGATTTTTGAATGAACTGGTGGTGGAGGATATGTAACAGGGGGAAGATCTGTGCTGACTCTTCTGGTGCGTTCATAGTGCTGCAGGAAGAGGGCAGCAACCTTGCAATATCCGCTGGTCAGTGTTGGCAGTGACACAGAAAGGTGGGAGAGAGGGTGTGTGGGCTTTCCCTTTCTCTGAGTGGCTGAGAGGCGGGCCTTGGGGGGATCGCTGGCCCTATAAAATAACATTCTGTTGTTCCCTCAGGTCTGCCCCTGAAAGACGAACTAACGAGCTAGTGCAAGCTCTGTTCCATGACCGAGAACGGCCGGGAAAAGAAAAACAAAAGAACCCAAAGAACAGAAAATAAAAATATCAATAGCGGGGAAACCTTGGGCGACCCCATAAGTGTATAACAAGCTGGCTGAGGGAGCGTTCCAGTGTAGGATGGGGACCCGGGCCGTGCCGGTAGAGATGGTCGGAGTAACGCTGACGAGTGCAGCACCTTTTCTTTATAGTTTTAATTACTGTGTTTTATTTTCTCTTTTTGATTTAATCTTTTGTTATTATTATTTGAGAGCACCTGTGAGTGTGCCAGCGGGTCTATTTACCTGTGGGTATTTCTGTGGTCCTGTCTACCAGCGCTGGTATTCAGGCCACGTACAACAGTGCCCTCTGCGGGTTAAACTTAGAAAAAAACTAGGTGGTGTGTGATTCCCACCTGTGTGGGAATCACACACCACCCATCCTTAGCTATTATGCTTATAAACAGAGTTTAATCTGGAAAATGGAATGTAAACTCTGATGCTTACCAGTATTTGTTGAGCTTATAAAACATGAGCACTAAATAGAGATGATTAGGACAGCCTCTTCACAGGACCACTTAAGCACATGAATAGCCTGAAATTTTAAGTAAAAAGCTCTAAGAGACATTTTCTATCACTCAATTTATCTTATTTAAATGCCACGTTTTAAATCATTCCTTGTAAACTTGGTTGCTTTTCTGCAGGAGAATCCGCCTCTAACCAACACGTCAGCAGCAAGCGCATAAAGGCTCTGTGTGTTATTCTCTCATATCACTTCTTTTCTTCAAATTTATTATTCACTCGGGCCCTGCGCGTCCATCACAGTAATCGGGCCCTGAGCGCCCATCACAGTTCATTAAACATCTACAATTGCAATCCATAAATCTCATCCATGGCGGATTCTCCATGCTGGTGATGATTTAATGCAATATATTTAAACTAAGGATTAATAATAAAGTCAAACAAAATTATGGGACTGCAAATCATAAACACGCAGAACTCTTAAATGCTGTGAGGGTCATGTATTTACAATATTTATACCCCTAAAAACTGCAAACAGTGTGATTGTGTTGTTTCAACAAAAAATTATAGATTGCTGTTATTGACAACTGATGTTTTTCTTCTAGAACAGGCTTTCTTCCCACTTCAAAGTGCATGATTTACATAATAATAAACAGTACAATAAACCTACTCTTTATTCTTTCATACCAATATGTTAAATATATTCATTATAGCTTATTACAATTCAGACATGATACAAGAACAGGATGACTTTCAGTGAATGATTTTAAACTGACAATTATTCAGTATTATTATATTATTGGATATATTGTGATGTATGCTTGTTTAATCCTGACAAAGCTTATGATGTATTTAAGTCATGTAGTGAGGAACAAAACATATACAGTATTTTTTTAAAGAAACTGCTTCAATGACTATTTGTTCTTCTTCTATGTTGAGTTCAATGTGGATTATACTTTTTTCTAATAAGTGCATTATAGATACGCAAACATAACCC
The DNA here is from genome assembly GCA_030684275.1 of Acipenser oxyrinchus oxyrinchus. Classification (NCBI taxonomy): domain Eukaryota; kingdom Metazoa; phylum Chordata; class Actinopteri; order Acipenseriformes; family Acipenseridae; genus Acipenser; species Acipenser oxyrinchus. The sequence continues at coordinate 38,103,303 of CM060254.1, forward strand.
TTTCCTTTTCTTAAACTCAAAAGGTTGATAGTATACATGCAAAATATGTTTGGTTGAACAAAGGGGGTATAAATGTTACTCATGTGGTGAGTATCAACATATGTGTAAAGTTAACCCATTAAAGAGCTATTAGCAAGAAATGGGTTCGTTTTTAACCAGAAATACATCTTAGAGGGTTTACTAATGGTTAGTATAAGTTTCTGAAGCTGTATGCTGAATTGTTTGATCAATTTATTAAAATACCAGTACGTGATGAGGATTCTTCTAACATGGATCAGCCCAGTGAGGTGTGTGCCACATATCACAGGGGGTTCAAATTTACCACAAGGGTGTAACTGACAGGGTTGTACAGGAATTAAGATCAAACAGGGTTTGGATGAGCCTGTAAAACCTGCAGGAATACCAGACAGTTAGCTGAAAACAAAAGCCTTGGATTCAATTACAATTAACATCAGAGATAAGACAAAATCCAGACAAGTCAAACCAGTGCCACAATTCTGCGGTTTGCAATGCTGATATTTACATTTCAACATAGTATACTGTATCCGAAACAAACAACAACATGGTATTGGAAACAGAGGATCTCAGGAATAACAAAAGTTGGATTTTTCCATACAGACCAAATACATTTATTATAAATAAACAATACATTCCATAAAGAGGATGACTTTTATCCAAAACGTCCTGAAATTTGATGTTAAATCAATGTGTGTATGCATATTTTAAGCTTATCATTAAATAGGTAAGCAAACCATTTTTTTAATTTACCATACAAGCATCACAGGGAACTTTAAAAACATAGGCTCTACATTGCTATAGATAAAGTGTTTAGCCTAAGCATTTTACATAAATGCATCAATCCCCACCACCCACTTCCTCCAGCAATATCAGGACAAAGTAGACCATTACCTGATAGGTGAGAGTAGGCAGTGTTTAATAGGATCTTTAACTTGCATATCTGGAACTAAAGCCTTAAGCAAACGTCTGCTTTTTATCAATTCATATATCATCAGTATTAGTATTACTATTACACTTAACAGTTCTTCAGTTGCTTGGTAATATTGATTCTGCAGTTTTAACCTTTCATTTTAAGTGCCTGAAAAATATATTCTACAGGTAAGCCACTTTTCTATTATTATACAAGCATAAAATAAACATTCCAGCTTGAAAATGTTCTGGTTTTTGTTTTCTAAGTCAAAGTCCACACAACCTATTGGCAGAATAAGTTTCATGTTTAATCCTAAACATGAAAATATTTCAAGAAAAGTCAACTTTACTGTAACATTTGTGGGAGGAAAGATATTACAGGTAACAGGCACCAGCAAGTGCTTCAGGTAAGTGTGATTTAGCGTTAAGGTATTTTGTTAATGTGGAAATCTCATAGAGGTGTATTACGAATTTTTATGAAATGGAATTCCATGTAAGTCACCAAATATTTGAGGAAAGAACTTTCATAGTTGAAATACCTTAAACAAAATTAATTTAATGAAAGAAACAGTTACTGAAGGGTTGGTCTTTTAAATTTATTTCTTTATGTAAAAGTAAAATTACAGATTTGTAGCGATGTAATCAAAAATGTATAGGTTTTAATTCTTTCTGTTCTCCCGAGACCCTTTAGAACTGACCAGTGGGATACAGAACAATGGACAGGGAGATAGTTATTGTTGTGTTTGGTGTGACTTGTAAAGCAAAGAAAAGTTGCTTTCTTTGCTCACTATTGTGTAATGTGATATGTACAATAATTTGAGGTCAATTATCACATACAGACTAAATCTCAAAATGTGCTGGCTACATAAGGTCTGTTTAGAATAATCAGTACACAGCAACCACCTTGTTTGCAAAGCATAAAAAGTATCATTCATAATACCTACAGCTGTTCAATCTTATTTTTTATAATTTTAATAAAGCCCTCTGTCTGCCGTTGATTCATGGCATTATTTACCTTTGGCCACATTAAGTATTCTTCACTTCTTTGGTCAACTATATAATTATATTACATCACTCATCTGTCTTTATATTCTGTTGCTATAGAAGTGACATCATGAAACATCACTCTATAGCAATGAATCACTGTATTCTAATTCTGTGAAAAGCACCGGTTATGATTCCAGTCATGTGTGGACATTTTATACATGAGTAGTTGCACCAGACTGTTCAATACATTTATTTTTTCAGGTTGCTTTTTGATGGATGTTTTACCCGTCTTCTTTTAGTAAGGTAGTTAGAAAGGTATAGTTATTCAACTAGTAAACTCCTGTTACAATGTATGACTGGGTTGGTATGGAAATTGCTGTTTGCGTTTACTCCCAGATATCAAACACAGTATAATCAGTTTTGTTTGAAAAATGTCAAGATTGGCACTGTGTAAATAACACTAATGGGGCCTTGAGTTTCTTGAAGTTGTAGTTAATCAAGACTTAACAAAACTGTATTTAATAGCGTTTTTTTTATGAGTAGAAGAAATGAGATACTTACAAAAAAAAGAAAACACTATTAAATACAGTTTTGTTAAGTGTGATTAGCGGGTTGTCAAAGTTTTGATTTGGTCCAAGCCATAGTAAGAAGTAGTTAAGTTGTTTGGATCCCCTGCTGTTCCTCTTTGAAATGCATTTTACATGATCCTTGATTTTTTTTGATTTTTTAACGCTTTCTTATTTCAAACCTTTGAAGGTATTGGTGATCCATACATTGAAAAAGAATGGAATCTTTCAACCGCATGCAACTCTTCTGTGGAATAAAATTGTGGAGATTGAGCCAGTGGTTTGCTGTAGCAACACTGATTTCCTTATGCAAGTCATTGCCTCAAGCTGCTCCTCCATTATTAAAAAATGTGCCATTCATTTTCATGTGGACTGCTCCCACAGAATTGTGCAAGACAAGATATGGAGTTGATCTGGACCTGAAATATTTTCAATATGTGAGCAGTACTTTGAAAACTGCCACCAATCAGACGGTTTCAATATTCTACCCTGACAGGTTCGGCATTTACCCTACTGTAAATGAAATAACGGGTGAGTCATTCAATAGGGGTCTCCCCCAACTGGTTAATTTAAAAAAACATTACGAACAAGCAAAGAAAGATGTTCATTTCTATATTCCTTACGACAACCCTGGCTTAGCTGTCCTTGACTTGGAGGACTGGAGACCACAATGGGTTAGAAACTGGGCTGAAAAAGACATCTACAGAAGACATTCTACTGCTTTCGTTCAGCAGAGGGGCCTAACTTTTGAAAAAGCTTACCATGTTGCCAAAGATGAGTTTGAACAGGCAGCAACAAGTTATTTTAAGAACTCTTTGAAGCTGGGAAAGACATTAAAACATAAACGTGTATGGGGCTACTACCTATTCCCTGAATGCTACAATTACGACTACAAACAAACTATAAATTATACTGGAAGATGTCCTGATATTGAAATAGAAAGAAACAATCAGCTTCAGTGGCTTTGGAATGAATCCACTGCTCTTTACCCATCAATATATCTGGAGATAATACTGAAGGCTTCCCCTAAGGCCCTGCTGTTTGTTCGCCATCGTATGCAGGAAGCAATGCGAGTTGCCATGCTTCCCAATCCGTCATACTCTCTCCCTGTGTATGCATATACTCAGGCTGCATTTAAAGACAATAATACAGAATATCTATCTGAGGTGAGTTATTGTATTGTAATGATCAGTAATAATTTTTAGTATTAGTAGTAGGACTTTTTTCACTTGTATTTTCATAACTACAGTAGCATAAAGTCAGTACTAAAGAAAAAAGCAAATGAAGAAGTTTATGCTTGGAATAATAAACCATTTATTTAAAAAAAATCCCTTTCTTGAATCTGCCAAAACTGGTATAATAATAATAATAATAATAATAATAATAATAATAATAATAATAATAATAATAATAATAATAATAATAATAATAATATAGTGGTCCTGTTAGAGCCTACACAATTTCCTCCTGTCTCTCAGATTTATAATGAAGGAGCGGATAGGTGTTTGCAACTTGGAGCAGTTAGATACCTACATACCTTCAACCAATGTCTCATTCCAGTCTAATTTCTTTAAAATAATTGGATATTGGGCTGGGTTTTCTACTTCCTCTTAAAAAAGGTTGTCTTAAAATGCCTCTTATTTTCAGTTAAATATCCTACTTTGATGGGGATGTATTAAAATGTAATTTAAAAGACAACAATGAAAAATATAATTACAGCAACAGTGATTAAAGCACCATTTTTTTTAACTGAGTTAAATAAGTGATAGAGTGTCATTTCTTTCATTTTCTTTTTCTGCTAAAAAGCCAAATCCTGAAACAAAATACTGCTCAGTCATATGCAGAAGGGTATCAGTAATACAATGACATTTTAGATTAAATCTGAATGGTTGCTGAAGCTGTTTAATAGTGAGGCTATAGCATGCACTGTACACAAGAGAGAGTGAATGAAAATTAGAACCTGTCAATCAGGGCAACTGCTGAGAACACTGATCTTGGCATAGGACAATGCTCATCATTTTTGGTTATGATCAATAATTTAATACAATTATTATTTTTAGAATCATTACTTCTGTTTATTTCTGAATAAACTAGAATCAAGTGTTCTAGTATCTGGAGCCATGACCTTATATGAAAACCAGTGCAGGCACATACAGAGGACCCTCATAATCCTGTAATAAGAGCACAGTAGGTGAAACATTATAGTCAAATGCAATCCAAAACGTATATAGGAGGCTAGGATTGATTTATAAAATAAAAGTTTGGTGAAGATTTGTACAAAATTGAAGCAGTTATCATGTTCACAATGTGGTGTGTTTGACAGACAGACAGCTCAATAGTTCAATGTATAACGTATATTATAGTGATACGTAACATACGTCATACTAGGTACTGTACTTTGTATAACATTGATTCTATCCATGTAACACTTTCAATTTAGATGCATTATAATTTTACTATTCCGTGCCTCGCTTTGTGGGCTGTGGATAATTATCTGTAAGTGTTTGCCACCATGTCTCTAATGTTTTTCTTGTTTGTTTTTTTTAGATTGACTATGTGCATACAATTGGAGAAGCTGTGGCTTTAGGTGTTTCAGGTATTGTTCAGTGGGGAAGTCAAAATTTTACAAAGAGCATGGTACGTATTATCTTGCTATATTAAAATGTAAAAGTTGTTTGCCTAAAAAAGTAAATATGAAAGAATATTCAGTATATTTTTATATTAAGCATGCTAAATGTTACAAACTTTTATGATATGAATTGTTGTTTTGTAAGAATAATATCTACTTTGGACTCCAATTTTGTCTTGCAATTACAATTCTAAATTTTTTTTTTGATAACCTAACCTACTTAGTTTGCAGCCCTGGTCCTGATGTACCCCCAACACTCCAGATTTTTGTTTCAGCCAGGAACTACTGCATTTGTTTTAAACACATTTTGTTTTCCAGTGCATGGACAGGCTCTAATTATACAAATTATATACCATTGTTATTTATAATGGCTAACTTTTGTTTATCACAATTACTGTTCTTTAACAATGTTTGTATTTTTTTAATTATTTTTTTTGTATATTACAGGACACTTGTGTAGCCTTAAGAAGTCACATTGAAAAAACTTTGAATCCGTACATCCTGAATATAACCACAGCGACAAAACTCTGCAGTGCAACACTTTGCAAAAACAAGGGAAGATGTATCAGGAAGAACTGGAACTCCAGTGATTACCTGCACTTGAATCCACAAAGCTTTAAAATTCAGAGGGCGAAAGGTGGTGAGCTATCAGTGAATGGGAAACTGTCACAGAAAGATGTAAGATCACTGGAAGAAAAGTTCACCTGTTTCTGTTTCACAAAAGAACCCTGTAATGAAAGAAGTATTTTAAATAACTTTTCCAGAGGAATTTAAAATAAGGATTTTATTTTTTCTGTGGCACTTGTCCTTGGTTTATTTAAACTTACTATATTCTGTGGTCACGTTATGTACTGCAATTACCTTATCAGATGTTTTTAACATGGATACAGCAGTGCAATACAGGTTTTTGTAATTTGAAAGACAATAATGACTAATAAGTGCATGAATAGCTTTTAAGTGTGTAATGTTTATGTGTTATGTTTGAAGTGGACAAGTTTGGCACACATGCTAAGCTATTTCCTTGATAAGGTAATACTAGGCATATGTTATAATATTAATGTGGCAGGGCAGAAGCCCTGTGTGTGAGGTTTTGTGTGTTGGGTTAAATAAAGATGAATTCATTTTAATGTAAGTTTGGCAGGGGTAGGGTTAATTGCATCCCTGCCAGGACCTACAGGTGTAATGTGGCCATTTGTGAATTAGATAATCAAGTGCTAATTGGGGAATGGCCACAATTAGATAAAAGAACCAAACAAGCTTTGTTTGGTTGGAGTTTTAAAAAAAAAAAATTTTTAGGCTGAGTTTGTGAACTATTTTGTGAAGACGAATGCCCAGCCTACAAGTGTTTATTCTTTTTGTTTGAACCTTTTGATTTGGCCCCTGTGCTGTTTCTTTGATTTGCGTTTTGTTAATTAAAGTGCGCTTTGTGCATACAACTGCGCTTTCTGCCTCTAGGTCTCTTTCCTGCCCATAACCTTTGGGGCCACAGCGCTATCCTGCAACAATTCATATGTTAATATTTCCTAGGGATGATATTTGCTATTTGCACTGGCTAGAAGATGTATTACTATGACTACTAGGTATACCACGACTACTATGACTATCACTTATAATAATAATGGTAAAATTGTGAAATAAAAATCATGTATTCATGAACAGTGCCCCCACAGGAACTGCTAAGGGTAGAGTCTGGTATTAAGTAATCATGTTTTTTGTTTTTTTTATGTACACAGCACACATCATTGGGGTTGTTTGGTGACCTGTGTTCAAGATAGAGACTGATCAATCAGAAAATGTGTATTCTGGTCAAATTATCTCTGATTTTGAATACACAGAAACTACTTGGATTTCTATGACAATTTTCACTTTTTTGTAAGTGGAGGGTCAGCCTTTATCTTTATCTTTTTTTAGTAGCTTGTGTGATCCCCCAGCCATTTCAGCTGCAATGTAATCTCAAATCAATGTTTTCCCACAATTTGTTATGATTAGTGCATGAGAGTAAACCTCAGTACATGTCATGTGATATAAGTAATTACTCATTCAAATGCAAATATATAGTAAACACCTTTCTCTAGCATCACAAGTTCCCCATGGAGGTTTTGATCAGAATCTATGAGACAGGTAAAACTTTTCATACTGTGTTGTCTGGCACATAAAATGTCTTCATTAATCTAAAACGAACAAAAGCATCTGAAGGTCATTCTAATTTATCGACTTGAAATGTCCAGCACACTAAAAATAAATCACTATTGAATAAAAAGGCTAACAGTACGCTCCCTCCTGACTTGTCCACTATGATTCAGCTCTGGGTCCCTTTCAAATGAGGAAAATCTCCCCTTTATGAACAGTTTCATTAGATACTGTGAGCCCTGTGATGACTCAGCAATATTCATTATGCAGCCATACTCGGGCGTACATTTTAGTATAAACCTTGCCATCAACTTGAACGACTGAAATGTCGACGCACCAAATATCTAGCAGGAATGCAGGTTAATTCTGAAGTTGGCTTTACAATCATCACTGCTACAAATGTTGTAATTTCAAAATGTGATGTATCTCCTTACAGCGGTGTTTTTGAAAGGAGAAACACAAGTGGTTCATTTTACAAAATAGAACCAAATACAAAAATAATAATAATAATACAGCAAGCCAATGGCTCCCCCTTATGGAAAAATAATCAAGCCTAGTCAAGATCACCGGTAGTGAAACACATTCTTTAACATATTTCATAAAGTGGTTGATATATTCACATCATATACAGTAGGCCTACTGAACATTCTAGCTAACTATAGACCTAAGTTCACAGCCTCTTAGTTAGACCCATGTTATATGGAGTGTCGTATAAAGAAATAACGATGGATTTTTCAAATCCTACTAGCTTTAGAGCAAAGTTAGCACCTTTTTTCTATGTGTAATGGTATTATTATTAGTGGTTTTAAACTATTGTAGCATTCCAGCTTTTTAGGAATAGTGAAAGGGTTAGAAAAGATCAGACAAGGAGACTGTAGCTTCTGTCCAGAGCGGCAATTCTTTATTGAGTACACTGCACACAATACTCAAGGCAAGTTTCCCCACTCTCTGAGGAGTTCCCAGACTCCCCAATAACACAAAGTCCGCAGAGATGCACCAACGTATGGAGCCTTTTCGTGGCAGCCCCTGCAGGCCCTGTCTCTCATGCACGCCACCCGAGAGCGACTGCAAGTAGCCTCTGTGCCTCCTCCCTACTCCGTGGATGCAATAGCTGCAGCCTGGTGTTGCTGTGTAGGCAAACGCTGACCATAATGGCGCAGGCTCAATATTCCAGACTGGACACATCGTTGCACTATAAACTGTGAAAAGTTTTGATGTTTTATTATTACACAAGCACAGGGCGACTTGCACAGTGCAGGGCTATCTTTTGTTTTAGGAGCATAAAGGCAAATTCGTATAAAGTTTATCATCAATATACTGACGGTTTAATGTCATGCTTTAAGGCATGTTTCCAACTGTAAGGTTTAACATTAGAAAAATAACAATGTTCACTTTGCAAATTCAGATTTTTTTTTTTGCCTTTTTCCCGCTTCAGTCTGGCTCGGGTGATCAATGGGTTGAGCACAGGAGCCAGACTAACAGAGCCGTTGTGCCTGCAAAGCTTGTATGAGTTGATGTTACAAAACTGCACAGCATGAGGTGATGCTGTACTACATTTTATCTTATTAGTATTAGTAACACTATCAATTCTTCCTGTATTGTTGTTGTCATGCTCGTGCTTCATAAAGGTAAACACAGGAGTGGTGGGTTAGGTGAATTATATATTCGTGCTCTAGGCTCGAGTGAAATGAATTCATTCAACCCAATAAACCTTTTGAGAGGAACAAAAAAACAGGCACCACACTTATAATAGGATAACAGCTTCCTTCAGAGAAATGATTTTTAATTAAGAATATACAATGCTTTTATTCAGAACATGTTCTCAATTAAAAAAAAAACAATATTTTAGTTTACAACATAGTGCTGTCCTTTACGAATGTTATCCTATTTTTAATATTTGCAAAAAAGAAAAGTAGCCTCAGAGAGATTATGTTTTAAAATGACAATCCAATCTTTAAAAACTCAATTCTATAAAAAGCTTTTATAAAACAGTGCTGTGTTATTCAGGCATACAAAACGTTAGGTTACTAAAGGTTAGGTTACTGTGTCCACAATCCAATGCGACAGTCACTGCTTCGAGAGATGGCTATCCTAGGGTCCGTATCCCGTGTCAGACAAAGAGCTGGTCAAAATGACACAGAGCTCTTGTCTTATCCACATAACACCTCAACGCCCTCACTGGGCAGAGGAAGTTCAATCTCCTGTCCTCCTTCGAAGAAAAGGGAGGTGGATGGAAAGACTCCAGTTCCACAGACTGGTTCATGTGGAAGGCTGTGATCACCTTAGGGAGGAAAGCAGCGTTTGTACACAGTGACACCCTGCTGCCATCATCCCAAATACGCATACAGGAGCTGTGCACAGACAGCTCCTGTAGCTCACTGACCCGCTTTAAGGAGGTGATAGCCAAAAGAAAGGCTATCTTCATAAACAGATGCTTCAACTCTATGGAGTGTATGGACTCAAATGGAGCCTTCGTGAGAGCCTCCAGTACAATATCAAGGTTCCATTCAGGGAGAACGACCCTCCTTGGAGGGCATAACTGCTGAGCACCCTTCAAAAAACGGGTCACTAGTATGTGAGCGCCCGGGACACTGAGCCAGTGGGGACATGGCATGCAGATATGGCTGCTAGGTACACTTTCAACATAGAGGGGGATCGACCAGAAACTGCAAAATGGGGTCATGACCTCTAGGATAGATCGAGCAGTCGTCCAGGTAGTTCATCGCCCTGATCCCTTGCGGCCGCAAGGGAGCTGGGATGGTATCCATGTAGTTTGAGAGGCTGAAAGGCAACATGGAAAACTCGAAGACGCTCCCCTGAAAGATGAAGCGGAGATACTTCCTGTGCGCTGGAGGAATAGGGACGTGGAATACGCATCCTTTCGGTCCACTGTTATAAACCATTAGCCCGGCCAGACAGACTGGCGAGTACGGCAGACGCCAGCATCTCGTTCTCTCCAGTACCAGAGTACAGGAGGGGAGCATTGAGGCTACCTGCCGAGTCGCCTTACGTTCTTGGTGAGAGCACTGCAGCAATTCCTCTACCGCTGGTCCAAAGGAATGGTCAGGGGAGGTAGGGGCTACTTCTGAAGGAAGGAGCCACCTTTCCATGAAGCCGCGATCGATATCGCATCATGGACCTCCTCAGCAATGCTGACATCTGGTTCCGTAACATCCGGGGTGACCCCCGTGCAGGCGGGGTCAGCTCCAGGGCCAGCATTATCGGCTGAGCCGGGGCCAGAGCAAGGCCTTGAGCCTGCTGCCAGGCAGTACTAGCAGGGGACGTTGTGCAGGACGTGCAAGCATGGAATTTAGCCATGCTTGATGTCTGTATGTCCCCAAGGGTGTTGTTTAAACAGCGGAGGGTGTAGACCTGTGTATTGAAGCACTCAGGCACCAAGGATGCAGAAGCACCAAGGACACTGAGTGAGGTAGAATACAGTACTTGTGCAGCGAAGAATCGGAGCACCGACTGCAGGTGTTATTGACATGCTGGGGCGCTAAGCACCGAGACATGGAGCGTCTAAGCACCAAGGGGCACCTAGCCTTAACCACGTGTAGTCAACACAACCCAGGGTAGTGCATAGCATACACAATGTGGATACACTGGCTCCAGTGGCTGCAGTAGGCAACCAGGAGAGCAGTACAGGGAAGTGCACGGTGCTGCACTAGGGTGCAGCGTGGCGATAACCTGGTTCTGGACCGTGTGCAGTCACACAACGGGACAGCGCATAGCGTATACCGGAGTGGAGCAGAGGCTCAAGGAGCTGCGACGTGTTAGACAGGAAGAAAAAGGCAGTAATAAGAAAAAAAAATAGGCTTACACACACAGCAATTCAGCTATAGGAGAAAGGAGGGTGAGCTGTAAATTTGTATTATTATTGTTATTAACAAGCCGGCTGATTCAACTCAACAGCGAGATGCAGCAGAGCTGGATCCCGGTGGAGGAATCACGCTTGTATTTATTTATTTATTTATTTATTGTGCAGCATTTATAGCTGAGTTCACAGAAGCGGGGTTTCTGATTTCAGGGAAGTGGCAAGCCAGATTCCAGCAATACAATTGCAGGGGAACTCCAGAAAACTTGAGAAAGAGCTGTTTCACACAGGCTCGATCCCAGCAGCTGGACAAGGGTGTCAAGCCTGGACTTGCATTAGATCATTTGTTAATGTCAGCACCTTGCTGAAACCATTTTTTCACTACCTCTTAAGTCTGTCAAACTCTCCTTCAGGCCCTCAATTAAATCTATACAATCTGTGACAGATATGGTTGCACTTTGCAAGCCTTTGGTGGCAAAGTCAGACATTTCAAACAGTTTCTTAAATAAAACAAGTAAAAATATATACATTTTTTGTTTGAATTTGCTGGAGAAGACTGTGCCTTCAACTTGGTCTGCCCCCCACCTTCTGCTAACTCCATTAGCGCTTCTAAAATAACATAAAAAAGGCTGAACTGAACTGGACCTCCAGTGTGTATCTAGCGTGTACACTCCAGCGTGTATCTAACCCCCGCTCAAGCTCAAGACATTGGCGACTGGGATACATCTCTTTCTGAATCTCTAAAAAATGAGCATGCCTGTATGACCCAGTCATGAAACACTGCAATGCATTCGTGGTCTCTGCAACCGCAGAAAGCACCAGGTTGACAGTGAACATAAATAGCTCATGGAAATTTGCGTTTCAAAATGACTTGCACTCCCCCCTTATACCCAGACATGACAGACACCCCATCTAAACCGAAGCCAACACACAACTCGGGATCCAACTCAAAACTTGAATTATTTTCACAGATATTCCTTCTGCCATCATGTCAGCTGTCCAGAAAACCTATAGCTCTCTATTTCATCTCTTTCATCACAGCTCCCATTTGGACTTGTGTTTGCATTCGTCCGCAAGAATAGAATAGTATGTGTTTGAGGCCTCGTGCAATTCCTGCCTGATTTTACAAAGAAGCAAAGAGGCTTCAACTAGATCCTTTTGAATGTCATGACTTGTCATAGTTGCATTTTTCGGAAGTGCTTCTAGTGGGCTTTTCATTTCTGGGTTATACTTGCAGAGCGGTTGATAAAGTTTGAGAAAGTTCCCCCTGTTAAGGGTGTCATCGTTCTCTCTGTGCCCATGGAGAGCTATTTGTTATTTCACACAGAACATTACAATATCAAGCACAACCTTGATGTGCTGCCGGTTGTTTTCGATCAATCGAGCACTCACAGCCTCCCTATTTAACTGATTAAAAACATTTCCACGGCCTGACTGCTGGCACTTTCTATAGCTATCAAACTTGCAAACCGCTACTTCATGAGCTTTACACGATTCATGCTTTGTACAGGCCTGGTGCATCATCATTAAAACCAGTTTCCAATCATTAAAACCACGACTGAACTTAGCTGAAAATTGCGTTTTTTGAAATGCTATATTCCAGCCACTTGTGTTCCGAATACCAATGAGCTGCGAAGCTGCAGGACTTACCAGCAATGAGGGAGGTTGGATAACGCACGAGTATCGGTTGTGTCGGCAGTTCATCAATGGCAGACATGTCTGAGGCTGTATTTGCTGAACTTGCATTTTCACTGAATCCTGGTAATACTGAAACATTTGAAGAAGTCAAAGAAGTTTCACTGATCCCTGGTACTGGCACATTCGTTGATTCGTCGGTTCATTTTCTTTTTACAAAATTAAAAAGACTGGATTGTCGGGACATAGCTGATGCATAAGACGCAAATACAGCTACGGTTTACCACAAAGTTGGCTAAACTTTCTGTAGGTATTTAGATAGCTATTATTATTATTTATTATTATTATTTATTTCTTAGCAGACGCCCTTATCCAGGGCGACTTACAATCGTAAGCAAATACATTTCAAGTGTTACAGTACAAGTAATAATACAATAAGAGCAAGATAAATACAATGACTAGTTCAAGCAAGTACAAGTGTGACAAAATACAATTCAATAATACAGCAGATAAAAGTGACAGTGATAGTTACATCAAGATATGATTAAGTACCAAAAACTATAGATTAGACACTTGGCAGATTACAGTACTCTGAAGTACAGGATTAAATGCAGTAAAATAGGGGGCAGATAAGAGCAAGTAAAGCACATTTAAGGAAGGGTGAAAGTGTCCCAGGGGAGAAACAGAGGAGTTCTACAGGTGCTGTCTGAAGAGGTGAGTCTTAAGGAGGCTGAATGTGGTCAGGGACCGGGCGGTCCTGACATCTGTAGGTAGGTCATTCCACCACTGCGGAGCGAGAGTGGAGAAGGAGCGGGCTCTGGAGGCAGGGAGTGTAGAGGAGGTAGAGCCAGTCTTCTAGTGCAGGCGAGCGGAGAGGTCGAGTGGGGGTGTAGGGAGAGATGAGGGTCTGGAGGTAGCTGGGTGCAGTCTGGTCAAGGCATCTGTAGGCTAGTACAAGAGTCTTGAACTGGATGCGAGCCGTGATCGGTAGCCAGTGGAGTGAGCGGAGTAGTGGAGTTGCGTGGGAGAAGCGAGGCAGAGAGAACACCAGGCGGGCAGCGGAGTTCTGGATGAGCTGGAGTGGACGGGTGGCGGACGCAGGGAGGCCAGCCAGGAGGGAGTTGCAGTAGTCTAGGCGGGAGAGTACCAAAGCCTGGACCAGGAGCTGGATGGCGTAGTTGGTGAGGAAGGTCGGATTCTTCGGATGTTGCTCAGGAAGAATCGGCAAGTGCGTGCCAGAGTGGAGATGTGCTGGGAATAAGAGAGGCAGGGGTCCAGGGTGACACCAAGGTTCTTAGCGGAGGAAGAGGGAGAGAGTGTGGAAGATTCAAGAGGAACAGAGATAGAGAGATCAGAGGAGGGGGAGGAGGAGGGAAAGAAAAGGAGGTCAGATTTAGAGAGGTTGAGTTTGAGGTGATGCGAGTGCATCCAGGAGGAAATAGCAGACAGACAGGTAGCGATACGGGAGGAGATGGTGGAGTCAGAGTTTGGGAAGGAGAGGAAAATCTGAGCATCATCAGCATAGAAATGGTATGAGAAACCATAGGATGCGATGAGGGGGCCCAGGGAGCAGGTGTAGAGAGAGAACAGGAGAGGACCCAAGACTGACCCTTGGGGGACTCCTGTTAAGAGAGGGTAAGATATGGAGGTTGCTCCACGCCAGGTTACCTGGTAAGTGCGGTTGGAGAGGTAGGAGGAGAACCAGGCCAGAGCAGTGCCAGAGATCCCCAGGTCAGCAAGAGATGATAGTAGAATAGAGTGATCAACAGTGTCAAAGGCAGCAGAGAGGTCAAGGAGAATTAGGACAGAGGAGAGAGAGGCAGCTCGGGCAGACTTAAATGAGTTGGTGACAGACAGGAGGGTGGTTTCAGTGGAGTGAGCAGAGCGGAAGCCAGATTGGAGAGGGTCGAGCAGAGAGTGGTTGGCAGGAAAGCAGAGAGCTGGCGGTGTACAGTCCGCTCGAGGGTTTTGGAGAGGAAGGGTAGGAGGGAGACAGGACGGTAGCTCTGGAGGGAGGTGGGGTCGAGGGTAGGTTTTGAGGATGGGAGTGATAGAGGCTTTTTGAAGGCAGAGGGAAAGAGACCAGAAAGTAGAGAGGTGTTGAGAAGGGAGGAGATGAAGGGAAGTAGAGCAGGAGCAGCAGCTTGAAAGAGGTGAGTGGGGAGGGGGTCCAGGGCACACGTAGTGGGTTTGTGACCCTGGAGCAGGGAGGAGAGGTCAGAGTCTGAGAGGGGCAAGAAGGTGGAGAAGGAGGGTGAGTTAGTAGGGGATGCAGTGGGTGTAGGGGTTGGAGCAGGAGGGGGTGCGGGGGAGGGAGAGGTGTTAATTGCAAATGTAAAAACTTAGCTAAACAGCAGCTGCTAGCAAGCTGGTTGCATGCGTGCCTTGCAGTGAAAAGAAAAATTGCCTGTACGTTAAAGGCTTAGCATGGTCAGACGTTCATTATACAAACTTTGGCTTTAATTGTTTGATAATTGGCGCGTGCGGTATTTGCCTGTACATTCGGCTTGGCATGAAATTTGTCAATCGACCCATAACTGGGTGGGCCCATGAGCAAAATAGGTGGGCCCAGGCCCCTCAGGCCCAAGCGTGGCTCCGCCCCTGAACTGCAGTCAACTCTGAAAAGCTTTTTCAAAATATGGTTAGTTGTAAACAGAGGTCTTACCTTATCATCTTGAGAGGCAAAAAGAGGATGTGGCTGACTGTGGGCTGACAGGTTTAATCCCTCGGTAGGTGGGACCGAGGACTTCACACCAGGAAGGGGCCTATCGGCAGCTCTGCTATAAAGAGCTCAATGAATACCTACCAATAGGAAGACATATCCCATATGTCTTAATGTTTTGTCGTAATGTTTTGGTGATCGAACTGAAAGGGAACAATCTTATCCACCCATCTAAAACTACTACTAATAGCATATTCTACTTATATAAGACATCTATTTTTCAGGCAAAGAATATCTGCTTAACCTTTTCTTTTGAGGAGTGGTTAGGTGATGATTATTTTAAATTGAAACTAAATGATTTTATTTTTTTTATTTTTATTATTATTATTTTTAACTTGGTCTACTTAGTACCCCAGACAATTAACACACAATAGATCATGATCCTACACAGATGTTCAGAATGGGATGGAGGGGTTAGTGGCACATGTGTGCAATCTATTGACTCCAAACACGTTGGGAAAACCAGAAATGTCATAGAAATTTGTTTTCAAGGCTTGTAAGTACACCCTGACTTTAGTGAAAATTAGGTACTTGGGTGTTTGTCTCAAAAGTACATTGAGCACAACTGGCAACACACGAGAAAAAGCAGACCAGCAACAATTGCAACTCTTTAAAACATGCTTTCAAAAGTTCTTAACAAATCGATGCAATTGTAAGTGTCGCAATTGCCTGCAGCTTTAGTACAACTCATTACAATATTTTTTATCCCTCACTTGCACTCCACCTCTGTTTTTGCGAATTTCTGCAGGAACACCCAGAATTACATATTAATTTAAGGCTAAAGCGCAAATAAGAACTGCGGCTGCAAAGCATTCGTTAAAATAATGCTAACAGAGTTGCATTTGTTTAGTATATTTCACGCTACACTTCCTTCTGGTTTGCATGTGGTTTGCAACGATTGCAACAGACGCAACACTTTAGTACATCTACCCCTAAGTGTTTAACAAAAACATGCTGAAAAATACTTATAATAGGTTTAAGCAAAAAACGCATATACTGCATTAGCTTGATTATATATGAATATTAGGCTTTTTCAACATTTTAACTAGAATAATAATTCATTTCAACAAGCTAGCATCTTAGTTAAACATCCTGACCGGATCCTGCACTAACACCTTTACTAGTGATACTACAAGGCCAAGCAACACCCTGGTTTTCAGTTAATGAAAAATTAGTTTAGATTGTAATCGATAAGCACAAAACTTATTTTAGCAGTTCACAGAAAGCTCAATTTGTTATTCTCAGAAAAACAGTTAGTTGGAAAGTACAAGAAGCTTGAGGTGTTGTTATTTAAAAAAAAAAAAAGAAACTGCTAGCATATAGGCCCCTGTTTAGTTACCCTTATGGAAAAAAAACATATATTTTTAATATATGGTAGAAAAGTATTATCCTTATATTTTTCATATATAGAAATTGTCCCCTTTTTATATATTTAAAATATATGGGATATATTTAAAATAGTAGTCCATATATTTATTTTATATTTTGAAAATATATGGTGCACCATATATTTTCATTAGTCTGTAATCCATATAAAATAAATATATGGATCACAGACTAAAATATATTTTAAATATATCCCGTATATTTTAAATATATAAAAGGGGGCCAATTTCGATATATGAAAAATATAAGGATCATACTTTTCTACCATATATTAAAAATATATGTTTGTTCCATAAAGCTCAATGTGTGGTCAGTCAACCTGCTGAAAAGGGCAAAAAGTTCAATGTGTCCGTAGAAAACTCCATAAAAAACTGTTATTCTGAAAGCAAGTAGGCTCCTTTCTTCTTCTGTCTTCTATCATCTCTGCATCTTTGTAACTGCGATGACCTTTGTCGCAAAGGCAGCAAGTATGATTTGTTTCAACGTCATTTAGGAAATTGCTTCACTGACCTGGTGGACCACGTGCATTGGAGCTGTTCTCTGCCCTAGTTGACATGCAACAAATCGCTAAAAATAGTATTCAATCCTATTTATTTAATGTCGCTCCAGTGCCGCCCTGGTGCCACTCCCACGTTGCCTGGTGTGTCGCCTCTGGTGTGAAAGGTACTTATCAAAGGTATTGGCTCTATTCAGTTTGTCTCATTGCTGCAGTTTCACTTGCCGCATCGTGTCTGGTGGGTAGCAGCCTACACATCTGCATCACTAACCATGTCACAATGAGATGGAAATAAAGATATGTATTTCAATCTTGTGCTTTCAGATGTAACGTTACAGTAGCTCATTCACAAAGCCTATCTGGTATAATGCTACTGGGTCCTTAGTATGTAACAAGGTATTTCACTGTAGAATATGTGATTACAGTATTCGCCTCATACTTTCCAAACATCCTTAAACTCTTTTTTGTGTGTGTATGCAATAAACTAACACTTTTAAGATTTCGGCTTTGAGATATTGGCTTCTGTATATGATTATGTAAGCAAAGTTTTATTGTGAGTATCATATAAGAAAAATCTACTGTTTTGTACCAGTATTTTTACAAAGCTGCTGCCATACTCTCAAGGCCTCATATCTCAGTTGAACATTTGAGGCCGTGTCATCATATTTGCATATATAAACCTTGTATGCTAAATATCTTGGTGACAATGACTTCTGGCCTAACATGGCAGCCGCACCAGGGTCATGTGAATTGTTAGGTTTTTGCTGACAGACACATCTGAGATGCCATTCCCTTTACACTAAGCCCCCATGGGTGCTATGTTTTTTATAGACTTTAAATAAATTAAACAAAGCAAAACTTCCCTTTTCTACATCCACAATGAAACTAGACATATATCAAGGAAAATAACCAGCAGATTATTGATTTTTATTAAAACTAGGGTTTAATGTTTTTAACAAAAGGTCTACAAAGTTATAGTTGGCTAAGGTTTTTAATTGAAAACTAACAGTGAAAACTGCACAATGTACTTCATTTGTAAATAATTATCAATTTAATATTTCATCAATACTAAGTGTAACAAATATGTTTTGTGTAAATGCGTAGTGCCACAAAAAATATTGCTTAGGTGATTTACAATTAACATTTTATTGATGTTCTGACAACATTGTGCAAGTCTTAATGCATGCCAAAAGTCTATTTTACATTCCAGAATAGGTTTGCTTTATTTGAAAACTGAGTAACTTAACAACTATATATTTGTAAACTTTGTAATCACACAAATTACATTTCACTTCTGTTGCCAGAACCAGAATATGTGGAAAAATCACAGTACTGTAGTGCCATTGACAGACAGTGGAACTATAGGAAAAGTAAACTATTTGCCTGTGCTTTCCTTTATGTTGGGTTAGTGTACTAACACATGCAAAAAATCCACTTAAATTATTGCAGGTAAGGGAAAGTTCTTTTTCAGGGTTGCAAACCTATTGAACAGTATTTGACACAGACAGACATTCTAACACGTATATAACTAATAATAATATTAACTTCTGTTTGTCTTTTACTGTAAATTGATTTTTTAAATCCCTATTGAAAATAAGGCGGCAGTTAAATGGCCTCTATCACTTGCATTAGAACTTTGGCATGTCAAGTTCTATCTTATAACAATGGAAAGGAATTGGAGCAGAGTGACATACCTTATACCGTCTAAAATGAGTTTTCCCAAATGTACTTAAGGTTGGCAACCCTGTTGCAATATTAAGTTCGGATCATATAAGCATTATAGTTATGTACACTAACTTATTTTTAATTGCCCATTGCCAGTTTGCTTATCACATTATTATATAAATATTTGCTTATTTCCCACCCCCGTCCCTTTTTTTAACGTTTTATAATGGAAAATGTGGTATAAATTAAGACTAGGATCCAATTCCACTATAACTACATAACTAAATCGTCAATAATTCAATGAAATGTATTCTTCCTACAAACATGTGTCGGCATACCTCTTTGATGTCCTTTGCCAGTGCACCCCCTTGAGTTTGTATCAAAAAGAATTACGTTTATTATTTGTATATAAATGGCAGTTGACCTGGTGTCGCTTGTTTAGCTTAATTCTTGCTGTGTTATAATTTGTAAACAATTTTATTTTATATTAAACTATTTATAAACGGTATAAATGACTGCTTTATACTGATATTTCAAATCCACTCACGATTTTAAGCTGAAAATCAAAGCATTGTTGTTAAAAACGTTTTTTGTATATAAAACGACAGTAAGAAGGATGCGGCTTTATTCGTGAAGTTAAATGTCCTTTGATTGGTATTCAGTCCCGTCCATTAGCAGAGGTTTTTGAGATTTTGCTTTCGGCACATTCGACACGCAGCAGCACGTTAGAGAGCATGTCCTGGTACAAACTGAGGCACACCCACCCAGGTAAATACACCAGTGTTACGAGCCCCTTAAAATTCAATGGATAGTGCGAATAGTCCCATGAACAAGCATTGTACTGTCGAAGGCCCAATCCCCAGGAAAACTCCCAAGTGTAAATAAATAGTATGTATATTGGAAGCCTTTTCCAGGCTCCCCAGCCTCTTTTGTAATGAAGATACATATACAGCTTTTCCACCACGAAACTGCAGCTTCCGTACATTAGAAAGGACCACAGTGAGGTGTGCCCAGTCAAGGTTTGGTCTGAATTTTCAACAAGATTGAAAAATGAAGTGAAAAGGACTTCATCTAAAAAACCATGCATGCCAAAGAACAAGAATCGAATAATGTCAGGAAGTCCTTGAGAATACCTTTCTACTATCAGTGCAGTCGGCGTGTCTTTCTTTGAGCAATGGTACTGCAGGCGTAAGAATCGCTTGAGAAACACTTGAGAGTAGTACAGTGCTATGAGGTACAGAACACCAATATTGACTACAGACAGACATTTGGCGTTATTTGTGCTGACAACCGTCTTCCCCACTAAAAGCTGTATCCCTATATAGACCGAAGGATACAAGATCAAATTAAAAACAACAGGGCGCCCTTGGAAGCTCTTCTTCTGCAAATACATTTTCTCCAGCGCAAAATGGGTAATTGAGTGGGCAATGCAAAGGTAAGGAGAGGAGAACCCCAGCAGCTTCAGATCAGTGGTGTACACAAATCTCTGCACGGACGAAATGATGATGTCCAACGTAATCCCGTGCATTCCATAAAAATATAGGCGCATCCAGATTGGAAGCGCTTGAAATGTTTTACTTGCGTTTTCAGGAATGGACAGATCCTTTAGCAGGGGTCTCTTTGACAGAAGATGACTGGCGCATTCTACTGAACAGATCCGCTGACTCTCACGCCGTCTGCTAGTCATGGTCGCTCGCATTTCAATAATACCCCCCAATGAGATGTTTAGATTTCTGATATCCTCTGTTTACTCGGCATAGTGTATTTCCTGGTGTGCAGTAGTAGCTGGTTGCTGTTTTCTGAACCTGACAGCGCCTCTAATTTGCATTTTGTAAACTGGAGAGGTACGTAACGTCTGGCTAAAACTAGGACGTCCCCGGTATGACGTCCTTTAACTCTTCTGTGCTCCAAAGTAGAAAAATAAATAAATAAATGCAGCAATAATGTTGAACTTACAGTTTGACTGCCGTTTTGTCATATAAGTGTTTTGAGTAAAGGTTAAACAGATGTTTAGAATCAATACATTTCAAGTATATGCTGTAAATATGATTTATTATTACTATTTATTTCTCAGCAGACACCCTTATCCAGGGGGACTTACAATTGTTACAAAATATAACATTATTTTTACATACAATTACATTTTTTTTATATACATTATTTTTACATACAATTACCCATTTATACAGTTGGGTTTTTACTGGAGCTATCCAGGTAAAGTACCTTGCTCAAGGGGACAGCAGCAGTGTCCCCCACCTGGGATTGAACCCACGGCCCTCCGGTCAAGAGTCCAGAGCCCTAACCACTACTCCACACTGCTGCCCTGATTGTAATAGGTTTTGGGTTCAAAATATGTGTGTGTGTGTGTGTGTGTGTGTGTGTGTGTGTGTGTGTGTGTGTGTGTGTGTGTGTGTGTGTGTGTGTGTGTGTGTGTGTGTGTGTGTGTGTGTTGCTTTTGGGGAAACGTTTGGTATTTTAAATTGTTTTGTGATTCAACTTTTGGGTTTAATATATAAGGTTCTGACTCCTTGCTTCAGTGTACATATGTCTCTATGAAACTAAAATCCCTTAAAATGTCCTTATTTAGTCATTAATGTGTCCCTGAAAATAAAAATCATCCATTAATTTAAATTAAGGACAACTTAAAAATTGTCTCTACAGACTTGAACCCCCTTAATTTAATTTTAATGTAATCTCTCTTTCAAAGGTCAAATGGACAATTTACTGTTTTGACAGCTTATATCTTCTTACAGACTGCAGCAGATAGACTCATGTTTACTATAGCACACATATAGGAAACCAACTATAACCTTTCCAAAAATGTCCTGGACCTTGACTTTTTACCTCTTTTTCAAGGTCAAATTGACAATTGCCTGTTTTGATGGCTTATACCGCCTTACAGAGTGCTATTTCGGTCATAGTTAATATTGGAGACATATAGGAAACCATTTATGCTCTATCCAAAAATGACCTCATGTTTGACCTTTGGCCTCACGAAATGTTTGACGGTTTATATATCCTTACATTGTCGCTGGCGGTGAAAAGCGCTCAGTGCCTACTAGCGCTGGTGTATAACACCAGTAACATGTTAAACCAGCGCTCAGTGCTGCACCGCCGCGGACCAGCAGCCAATTGCAAGCTAGCAAGCTAATATAGAAAGTGTCACATGACAATTGTTCGTGTGATGTTTTAGCTTGCTGAAATCATCTTCTTTAGAAACTTTATTTTTATTTTTGTTGGCGTACATTGTAAGTGATATTCTGGAAGACGAGACTCCCTTTTCAAAGCACTTAGAAACAACCAATCAGCAGCGACAGTGCTTCCCGGCAGCTTTTGTTGAAATTTTCGTTTTATATTTATTTTCTGTTAACATTAGTTTATGGATAATCTTGTTTGCTTTTAACCAATTAAATTGTTACAAAAAAAAGACTATTCAGCTTTTGTCGAAATTCTCTTTTTATATTTATTTTCTGTGAACATTAGTTCATGGATAATCTTTTGTTTTTAAACCAATTAAATTGTTACAAAAAAAGACTATTCTATAGTCCATTCATTTTAATCCCATACGTGGTCTTGTTGTACTAGTGCTAAAATATACACTCCCTTTTTTCTTTATATATTTACCCGAAACATCGCTTAATATAATTTTAGGAAATGACATGTCAGCACTCTACTTGCATCCAGAGTGCATCTGCCGATGAAAATAAAAATACGACTAAAATCAAAACAGTATTCGGTTCAACAGAGACAGTAACTTAAAAACAAATAAGTTTAATGCTCCCTGTCTGTGTGTACAGTTTGAAATTTGAATGTGCCCCCGGTTGCTGTGCGACGCTCAGCCAATAGGCAGGGACGGGACGTCGAAAAGAATTGTGGGAAATGTCGTTTTAAGACCTTGAAGTATACCTTTGCTTCTATGTCTGATCCCACATATCCCACAATTCTTTTCAACGTGTGGATTGCATTTTGTTTTCTGACTGGGGAGAAGAGAATAAAAAATACAAAACATTCTTACAGTGATTTTCAATCCTTCTTCTTATTATTTGTTTATTTAGCAGACGCCTTTATCCAAGGCGACTTACAGAGACTAGGGTGTGTGAACTATGCATCACAGCTGCACAGTCACTTACAATTACGTCTCACCCGAAAAACGGAGCACAAGGAGATTAAGTGACTTGCTCAGGGTCACACAACGAGTCAGTGGCTGAGGTGGGATTTAAACCGGGGACCTCCTGGTTACAAGCCCGTTTCTTTAACCACTTGACCACACAGCCTCCTATAGAGACAGATCCTGTTTTAGCGACACAGAATTTTCTCAAAGTGATGTCGCTCGCTGCCGGTGTGGATACTCCCATTTGACTACAGTCACTTCTAAATTATTTTCTTGCTTCCAGTGTGGATACACCTTTAGTTAAGAACAGCTAATAATGAACCTTAAAAATAATGATGTATTGAATTTATACATTTATTTTTCTTCTAGTGTGAGCGTACACATGAAACGAAAGAACGGATCATAATGCCTTCCGTCAATTATAAAAGATAAGATTTTACAAGTGTTTAAAGTTGCTACATTTGTACAATTAAGACATTTAAACCCCTTAAATAATCACCTTAAGAAAAGTCAGGGATACACAAGTTATAATAGGATAGAGCTGCTGTCCCTAGTTATTAAAAACGTATCCATTTCACCTTATTCTTTCCATATAAAGCATTTTAACAAATGTAAAAATTGCAATTTGTGAAATAATAAGGTGAAATGATACACATTTTTTAATAATTAAAGTTTGTGGGATCTGTCCTATTGTAATTTGTATATCCCTGACTTTTCTTGAGGTGATTAAGGGGTTTAAATGCCTTACTTGGCCCCTGAAAAACAAGTCAGGGGTATATATAAGGGAATTATATGCCTTAATAAACCCCTGAAACACTTTTATTAAGGGCTATATTTAAGGGGTAAAACCACTTAAAGTATGCATGAATTAAGGGGGAATTGCCTTACTTCTCCCTTAAAAGTATAATTACAGTGAAATGAGAAGGTAAAAATAATGTAATTTTAAGGGAGTAAATTAAGGGATTTGGTTTCATAGTGTTGTGAAGCTACCATTGCCCAATAGGGGAGACTGGGGCAAGTTGAGACAATTTTTGGAAAACAGTGCATATAGGACAAATGATGACTACTGCAGGCTGAAACTTTGCACCATACATAACTTTGGTTTGTGCTTGTTTTACAAACAATGTGGACTGGCAGTCAAAGTTCATCAAATTTGTTAAAAATACTTAAGAAAAAATTAGCAAGTCTCTTAAAAAGTTGAGACAGTATAGTACAAACTTGAAATGGGCAACATGGTTCCATTAAAAACACATTTATTAATGGATAATGCAGAAAACAATTATTCAATACATTATAATGCCTGTTATAAAATATAACATAATAACAAGTGCAATACAAATACATTTAACAAGAAAAAAAACAAAGAAATTACTGAAGCCAGCTGATTCCAGCCATTAAAATATACTAATTACTGTTTAAAAATCATAGTAATTTTTCAGGTGTGGTAAAAATTCATTCATTTAATGAAAGACAAGTAAAATACAAACAAAAACAACAATACCACAGGAAAAGATTAGGCTACTGTCAAGGATATTAATGATGAACTAATTAATGAAGAACCAATTCATTTCTGTATAAAACTTCTCTAGAGTCACATTAGCTTTAACCTGAGTGAATAAAAGTGCTATTGTTATAGGTTACAGTAAGCATAGTAACTATACAGTATAATAAGCCCTGTAGTTTAAATGTCATATAAACAGTTGGGCGGTTACTGCAGTCTGTCTTTGGGATACAAAAAAAATACATATTTTAAAAAACTAAAAGCCTAGTCTTTAACTCATTTTATTTCCTGTGAGCGTTCGTGCCTGCAAATCGATATTTATTTTTTTCAGTGACCCGAATAAAGTTTTTTGTAACTTAAGTACTATTAGTTTTAAAATACAGAATGTATGGCCAATCAAAAACCGAAGTAGTGCCATGCGGTCTAATTTGACAAGCCGGTTACGTCTGGTGTGAGAGTAAGAGTTTTTAGCTTTCAATCCAGTGAAAAAATATGGATTGTTGGCTCAATACTAGTACATTACTAGCAAAGGGCGATCAAGACGAAATACCGTCAGAGATTAAAAACGCCAAAAATGTCTTGCGACTGAAGCTCTCTCCAATTTCCCTGCCATCATCAGTGATCTGTGTGGTAACAAAAAGGGACATCCATCACACTGATACTAGGTAAGCATTTTATTATTATTTTTAATTAGCATCAGTACTGTACGTTTTAGTCACCAAGAATTTAAAAATGCCAATAATATGTTTTCGTAATGAGGTCAGCTGTAGAGATGCATGGATAGTGAACTTTTCTTTGCCTTATTTTCTGTAATTTTATTATCAATAAAAATACATGTTGATGTTTCCAACAACTAGAAACCTGTTTGAGGGACTATTTCTTTCCAAAGGTAAATATATATGTTTCCCGTTATAATACTGTCATTTTTATAATTGTATCCATCACACACTCCAAGGCTTGTGCATTTTGTTGTATCATGTTGTTGTACAGACTTTTTTTTCTGTTTTCATTTTCTTATTGACTATCTCAGATGGGGGTACATGGTGGACTACATTTTTTGGAAAGGGGTACGCCGCTTAAAAAGATTGAAAACCCCTGTTCTAATGTGATTTGGTACAATTAATATCCTCTACTCAGTGATACACCAGCATCACTGTGACACATTTCCCAATATTTTCCCCAAAAGTGACAGTGAGTATTGTAGAGACACCTTGGTTGTATCTACAGCTTTACAGTTTTATTTTTTGTTCAAGAAACAAAAGGTCAGTAAACTCTGCTGGCATATTTAAAACAAGCAAAAATAAGAAATGGTGGTTGGTTCTGAATCAAACATATGGACCCCCTCACTGAAGAAAATGTCCCCCTAAAATTTTGAGAGGGGGCCACATTGACCCTCAGTCTGTAAGTCCTGGAGCAAACACTATTGCTCTATTATTTCAGGACTGAAACCTGTGTTTATTGAACTGTGCAATACACATTGTTGTGTCTTACCAACCCTCCATTTCTTTGCTGTTTGTCATCAGACTTTGGATTATAAATAAATCACCATTTCACCAGTACTTTGTTGTTTCTCATTCTCATACCTTGAAATCTTCCACACAAAGGGGATGGGTTAAACACATGGTTATGCTACTTCAACTGTTGTTAAGGAAGCATGGCATCATGTGACAGGAAATTATGGGTGGTGTCTCAACTTACCCTGTGTCTCAACTAACCCCGGTCTCCCCTACATTGTTAACTGTGTTTCAAAAATGTTTAACTATTTTTCTTTAGGCGTAATTCCTGAAGTGGTGTCCTGACGTTCTCACAAGTAGTAGCATGTGTAATTTATTTATTTTTTCTTCACAATGAGCTTCACAACAAAGTTTGCAGATGACATTCAAAACCACTGGTTTAGTGTTTTCATGTACACGTTAAAAAGTGTTACGCATCGCACTGCGCTTGCTAGCCCATGCCTAAACAACTTCCACTGAGAAAGCAGAGAAACGCCCATTTAAAATTTGGTACAGTATGCTGTTTTTGGTCTTTTACATAGTTTTTAATGCAATTTATCAATTTTTCCACCACTAAGAAAACAGTATGCACATATTTATCATATGCAATACATTGGGTCTTGTAAAATGTTTTACTTGAGCAACTTTGCGGTGACTTCTCATTTTGTCTTGTTTGTCATGAATTGTTTTTTTCTTTTAAGATAAACTGGTTGTCTGTTTCCAGTTTAAGTTTGCAAGTAAAAGTTGGTCAGAAAGTGCTTAGGATATATTCACCTTTCCAGAGCATTCAAAGTACCCAGCATTGTTTGCATAAAACAAACTTACAGAGGAGTCAATGCAAATGTGGCCAGTGAGTGTATATACAGGCATTGGACAAATAAATAGAATCACCTGTGCTGTGTAGCTCATCCTTTTGTGCAAACAGGGTACAGTGTATTCCTCACATGACTGATGAAATGGTTATGCAAATCCCTGATATATATTCTGTAATATACAAAAGCAGCATTTCCATATTGCATGTCAATACTGGTCCACAGATGGAAAGACAGCAGATTATACAGTCTTTTATAAGTCAACTAGTAGGTGTTTCCACAGTAGGTGTTTTCACTAGAACCAGTCTACTAGATAAATACTCTACTTTATTACAGGTGAGAACATTTTGCTGGCTGTCTCACTATATACCTGGGGGTCGATGTAAGGATTTTGCTTTGAACTTAGGCAATTGCTGACCCTCCAAAAACTTTACACCTCTTCTTACAAGGTGCAAACCATTGTAGAAGTGAGTAACTAAGAGCTGTATAAAAGCACACACCTGCAGAGACCTGTCTTCGGCTTTAGGATGGCTGCTGTGGTACATTTCCTGATGCAGCAACACTTGGCTCTTGTTGAGGAGAGACAGGAACACATTCGGAGAAGAAGGGCAAGACGAAGAAGACCCCACATATCCAATCCCAGGGTTACTTTGTTTGGGATGTCGGAGGATGCGGTGCTAAAGCGTTATCATCTCTCTCCATAGGTCATCCTAGAACTAATAGCTGAATTGATGGATGAGCTAGACCCCAGCATCAATGTAGGGACCACTATCCCTGCACATGTGAAAGTGCTGTGTTCTCTGCACTACTTAGCCTCTGGTTCCTTTCAGACAACAGTTGGAGTGCCTGGAGGGATAGCCCAATCCACCTTTTCAGTGCTAGGCAAATTTCTGGATGTCGTGCTAAAAAGAGCAGGCCAATACATATAATTTTCTATGGATTCTAGCATAACTGATGTTGGCAGAGCCTTTTCCAAACAGCTCTGTTTCAGTGACCTCAGCCTTAAGGACTCTAAGCTCCTTCTCAGAAAACTTTTGTTTTCTTTTCCGTGCGCCAAGAGGACATATTTTTTTGGTTTGTATTTTCGTGCTCCACAAATGTCATACAGTGACTACTGCTCTCTGTACTCCTATCTCTGCAAGTACAGCCACTAAATAGACTGATGCGCTCATTGAGACCTCTGCAAGTACAGCCACTAAATAGACTGATGCGCTCATTGAGACCCTCATTATCATAAGTGCGGATCATTATTTGTGTGTGTTCAGTAATTTGCATTGCTCTTAAGCTTACATAGGTTTCTGTGCAAAATAATTGCCTTGCTGCAATGCAATTTTAATTTTGCATCTGTAATTATAAAGGCCTATACTTACATCACCCCACTGATGTTACTGAGTTACCGGTAATTGTAAAAAGCAACACTGTAACAGCTCCCTCTGGTGGTTACTGCCAATTACTAGAGCCTAACAGTATACTGCATGTGGCCAATGAGAAGTTTGACACACGTGGCAAGTAAATAGAAATCTAGTTGTTTGTCTCCTGCTTACGCTGTATATCACAATTACATTTTAAATATACCTAAATTGCTCAAGTGATGCATTTTGTGTAGTTTTGTAACCAACATATTAACAAGATCTGGCTTGTATCTTTATCTTAGAAACCAATTGCCTTAATATAAAATGCATATTTACATTAAATATGTTTAACTTAGTGTGAATGTAAGTCATTGTACTTACATCTGTCCTATATTGTACTTGCATACATTTGTATCTACAGCTTCAGAACAACTCACTGAATTGGGATGAAACTTGGTATACACATTCTTTACCACACATTTTCATTTTGATTATACCTGAGGAGCAAAGTGTTCAGACTCTTGTTTTATACTGGTAATGATGCTTAAATGTGTCAGATGCTTAAATGTGTAGTGGAGTGTGAAAGGAGAGCCAATAGAAGCCACAACAATGTCTGTAGATATTTTTAAGGAGTGTAAAACCCAAGATTTATTTTAATGTTATATTTCTTTTCACCAACAGGCGACACTAGTGGAGTATTAAAAAAAAAGGAAATCCTGCTGCATACACAACATACTGGATAGTATCAGCCTGGCTATTTTCCTATAATGAGGGAGGGGGGGGGTTGAATAATTCCTCATTGCTTGTTTACCAATACTGGTGTTTTATTTTATTTACCTTTTCGGAAAAGTTGGGTAAGACTGGATTTTAGTGAAATGTAACTTTATGTCACAGGTGTTCGTTGTAATTCAGGTTGTGACTGTCTGAGGTCATTAGCTGTTTTCTAAACCTAGCTCTTAATGTTTTATGCAGGTAGCATTGTCACTCATTCAACAATGACAGGCTAGAATTCACAAAAGGGGTTTCAAGTGTTGATTACAATCCTCTTACGCTTCTGGGAATTTGTTCCGTTTACAATCTGAGGGCCTCACAGATGCATAGGAAAAAAAGCAACGGTGTTCTGTTACAGTGTTGAGTATCCGCTGAGAGAACAGAGAGACACAGAGGGTTTGACATTGAAACACGCTCAGGCGTCCAGGTTTTATTAATACACAAGTTGAAAGCAGTTGCAGTTATTGGTGGCCGCCACTAGGGTACCAGTAATGGTATCCCTAGTGCGGATGGAAATACACACACATGTACATAATAATAAAAAAAATCCAAAACAAAAAACAGTGAGAAAAACAGATAAAACAAAAGGTGGCCAAGCGCTGCTCCCACTAAAAGGAAGGTCCCGCTTCAGGAACCTTCTCCGTAACACACATTTAAATAAACTCTTGGTGGGATTAAAATCCCCTAAATTAATCCCTACCCTAACATTTATGGAATTATCCCAATCACACACACAGTGATAATCTTGGTTGGTCCATCAGGTTCACACTCCTTGGCTATCAACCCTGGCATGAATCTTCACCCTGGTACAGAAGGACAGGCACAAACAAAGAACAGAACAAAGAAAAACCCAGGATTTGGCTTTCCAGCCCTTTTTTAAGGCAGGTGACCAGGGTTAATTGATTGTCAATTGTTCAATTCACACCTGGCTACCTGCTGCACATTGAGTTTCCTTTAGGCAAGCAGGGAGGTCTATCCTTCCAGCCCTGCTATCATGTTTGCTCTGGTTGACCAGTATTTTGTTATGACTGCAACCTTCATGAACTTGGACAACTACACAGGTAAGTAATTTAAACAAAATAGGAACTTTTATGCACACAAGCCATATGTATATCTGAGCATGTTCGGTCTGACTCTGAAGACTGCGTCAGATCCTATTGTCGGAAAATACTACTGTTTGATACTACACCCCCCTTCTTCAAGGACTAAAACTATCCGCTTTACATTTGGCATTTACTTTGCCATATACACCCAACCCTCATTATATTGCCCCTCGGTATACTGCGGATTTGGATATATAGCGATCCTGGAGTTGGCTGCCCATTTTTACTGTCTAACTGTGCATGCCTTAGCTGCAATATACATACATAGGCACTTAGAATTACAGTGTTTTATTTTGTACTGCAAATCACAAGCAAAAATATACAAAACAAATAAAAACAAAGCATTAATATCATACTGTTATCATATACGCACACATTGCACTATAACACAAAGCAAATTAAATATCTACTTGCTGAAGAGGTTTTTATTTTAGCCAACAAGGTGTTCACTTGTGGCAGCAATGCACTAGCAAAAGTGACGTCAGCTCCCTAGCAACAAGCCTCCTATGTTTAGAATGGGATTCTTTCAATGCAGTGGGTTTGTGCATTTGAGAAAGGAGAGGAAGACTCATGAAATTAATTGGAGACTTAAGTTGATGAGAAGGAATTACCCTCCGTAGTACGAATTAAAACGATGTGCTGCTTTTTATAAGAAAAATGAGAAAAAGCGGGTTGCGTAGAGGATTTATATTGGACCCTGATGCCCCCGATAAAACGAGGGAGTGGTTGTACAGTATTTGTTAGCCTATTTGTTTGGGTCTCTCGCTATATCGCGGCCCTTGATATATAGCGGATTTATATTGGACCCCGACACCTGTGATGTATATTGAGTGGGTGGTGTATAACCTTTGAACAATTCACTATTGTTAACAGGAGCATTTTTAACATATTATCTTTACTATCTGTTAGGGTCAGAGGTTACAAGCACATAACCCTGTTGGAGTGCAAACTTTACCAGTGCCTCAAATCAAGACATAATCTTGTAGTTTCAATGGAACCCATGTACAGTGTCCAGCTCTAATAAAGCAATTGTTTTGTGTGTCCTGAGCTGAATCCGTCTCGGAGGGTTCACTGCTGCACTTATTTACAAGTTCACAAGTTCACTTTCTTGTGCTGTTGTCACATCCTTGCCGCTTGTGGGTTCTTGACCTACTTTACTGGTTTCAGCTTCAATCAGTGTAGTTTCTGCTTCCTTGTTTGCATACTGGACTGTCCTGTCCAATCTCAAATGCCTCCTGTTTCTCCTGTACCTTTCTCCAGATGGTGTGACAATGTCATAAGACCTTGGCTCATCACAGATTCTCAACACTGTGGCAGGCTGCCATCCTTCAGCTGTTTCCATGCATACTCTCTCCCTCCCTGAGAACAGAAAGCAACGACACATTTCTATCATAGAACCTTTTTTGTTGCATCTGTAGTCGTTTGAGACAGTTGTGCACTTTCTGAAGTATTGCAGGTTTCAATGCTCCCTTGCTTGCTGGAAGTGTTGACCTGAGTACACGGCCCATTCGTAATTGTGCAGTCTTAGTCTGCGCAGAATTCATGAACAATCTTTTAACAGTTTGTATTGTTCTTTCAGCCATGCCGTTTGATTGCGGGTAACCTGGATTAGAATGAGTTACTTTGAATTCCCAGCTTCTGGCAAATTGCACCATCTCCTGGCTTGCAAATGGCACATGGTCAGATATTAATTATTTAGGTATGCCATGCCTTGTGAGCACGGCTTTCAGTTTGGCTATGACCGTACAGGTCCTTTTGTCTGACATTCTTAACACCTCTGGATATTTGGAGAAATAGTCTATTATCAAAAAGATACGACTGGCCCCTAAACTCAAAGATATCTGCAACTAGTTCTGGCACAGAATGCGGGTGAAGTGACTCTTCATGATTGCTTGGCAACTGTTCCTGACAGGAAATGCAGGACTCAACCATCATCTGCATTTCTTTGTTCATGCTCAGCCAACACATTACTACTCTAGCCTGTGCCAGTGCCTTCTGTATGCCCTGGTGTGCTGTGTAGAGTCTTTTAAACATTTCTGCTCTGAGTTCTCCTGGAATGATGATATGTTTATTCACCACCTCCAGGTCATAATCCATGTGTAGAGTGTCCCTAAGTGGCCATCAGGACTGGATTCAGAAGGGTGTTTGCTTCCTTCTATCAGGCCATCCCTTGTTGTGCATTTCTTTAACAACTGCATGTCACAGTCTGTGCTAGTGGCTTGTTTTAGCTGGTGCAGTATATCTCCACCTATTGCCTCATGTAAACCTTCTGCATATATGACCTTCTCACTGCTGAGATCAAAGTCTTCCTCAGCTGAGCTATCAGGTACTGCCCTGGACAGCGTGTCGGCTATTAACATATCCTTTTCTGGGGTGTACACTATCTGTATATCATATTTCTGAATTTGAAGTAGCATTCTTTGTAGCCTTTTATTATTATTATTATTATTTGTTCATTTAGCAGACGCCTTTATCCAAGGCGACTTACAGAGACTAGGGTGTGTGAACTATGCATCAGCTGCAGAGTCACTTACAATTACGTCTCACCCGAAAGACGGAGCACAAGGAGATTAAGTGACTTGCTCAGGGTCACACAATGAGTCAGTGGCTGAGGTGGGATTTGAACCGGGGACCTCTTGGTTACAAGCCCTTTTCTTTAACCACTGGACCACACTGCCTCCCCACAGCCTTGCTGGTGCCTTCGCAATAGGTTTGGTTATTACAGCTTCTAGGGGCTTGTGGTCTGACTGGACTCTCACAGGAACCACGTACACGTACTGATCGAACTTCTTTAGTGCACACATTAGCATAACGATTATTGCCCACATTATGAAACAGGTAACACAGCAATAACAATCCATGATGTGGTACGGAACAGAAAAGCCAGAGCACTTATGGTTTTTTTTTTAATCGCTCTTCCTGCAGTGATTTAGAGGACAGATCAGAAATCCGAGTGCACTAGAGTGGCCATTTTGAAAAGAGCTTTGAAACAGACTTCAAAGTTATAAGTGTAAAAAATTGTCAATGAAACAATGAAACAATTATTGAGTCTAAGGGGGCGATTACTTTTTCACACGGGGGCATTGGGTGTTACATAACTTTCTTTTATAAATAAATGAAATATGTATTGAATTTTTGTGTTATTTGTTCACTCAGGGTCCCTATATATATATACTATACTATAGTATTGTGTGTAAACCTCATGCATAATTCCTTGTGTTGAATTCTCCATGCTGAATTCCACGCATTGTGACAACTTGCAAATGAACCATTTAGCTCACTTTATTTGTGCATATAATTAGCTTAGAGAATGGAGCTACTGCTGGTTCATTTTTGCTGTGGGTGTGGCTTCCCCCTGCCACATGGTAATTCTGGTAATTTACCGAAGTTAAGTGAACGAGGCCCTGAATCTGTTAAAACAGGAAACAATAATTGAGTTTTTCTGTAGGGTTCCCTTGCAATGTTTCATTTTAGTTTTATTATACAAATCTACTGTTTCCATTGGCTAATTACTGCATAAACTTGTTATCCTTGTTTCAAAGATGATTACAGCATGGGGACCGACAGGGCCAGTACAAAATAAATCCCAACTGGATTCTCTGGGTCCCCAGTATGGTTACTGTATGGTATCCAAGACAGTCATTTCCCTAATGCACCAATGTGTAGTGACAAGCAGGGTGTGTTTTGTATAATAATATACTATAATCACACTTTCTGTAATGAGGTCTGTTTTATATTTCCCTTTACTCTTAAATGACTTGCGTTTCTCTTAAACAAGGCTGCTCTACTGATGTGAATATGAATTTTCAACACAACTTAATAAGGGAAGTTCTAGCCCATAGGAACATCATTGAATATATTTTAAGATCTAAACTGTGTTGGATCTACAGTAAATACATCTGCTCTGGAACTGTTAATGCCACTGGTGTTGCCCTATGGGGTGACTTACTGACTCACCTAATAACAGTACTACAGACAAATACACAGTGAAATCCACTCCCATTCTTATTCTGAATTGTGTTGTCACCCTTGTGACTAACTTGCTTATTAGCTTTTGTGTGCACGGTGTGTGCTTTTTTTTAATTTTATTTATTTTTGATATTTTTGTTTGAAGACACTTTTGAAAGTTGTTCTATTAGCACTGTGTTATTGTGACCACTTATTTTTTCTGCAAGTTTTCTATTTTTTTTTTTTTTTTAATGTATAAGCTATTTTCCTTATATGGGCATAGCTTCCACTTTTTGTTACAATTTAATCAAGTGTTAACGGTTTCACTTACTTCCAGCTGCATCTTCTTATTGTACCGTTATGAACCCAGTAGGGAGAAAATTTACAGAAATTAGTACAGCTGCAGTTTAACGGGGAGATTTAAGAATAAAAAGAGAGATGGTTTTCGTAGAGGGAAAAAAAACAGCGGATCAGAGGTCACGGTCCAGAAAAAGACAGAAAGAAAGAGAATTAAGGAAGGACAGCAGGATGAGAATACGGAACAGCACAGTGAGAAAACCGGCAAACTGAAAGAGCCGGCAGAGGACGAACCGAGTGCAGGTCTGAGTATAGAAAACATATAGAGAGTTATGTTTTAGGAATAAATGCCATGCTATCTTCGTGTTAACCAGGCAAATTGGAATTGGTAAATCAGGTTAGTGAGGCTGGGGAGCTGCTTTCCCTGTAGCTGGACGGTTTTGGTTTTGTGTGTGAATTTCTTTTGTTTTCTTTTACTGGGACGCACTACAGTCAGTGACTTGCTGCAGAATTTTTTTTTTTTGTGTATACCTGCCTGCTCACACTCCCAGTGTCTCAGATTTTTTTATAGTTTTTGTTTTAACTATTTATTATTATTATTTTTGCTGTGTGCTTTTTTCATTATTTTCTTTTATTGGGAATTGTGCTTTTTGAATTTTCATTTTTGCTGTACTATTTGTGCTGTTTATTGTTTCATCACCTATCCACCCCCAAGAGGACATCACCCTCCAAGGAACAGAGAGAGGATGATGTTAGATACGAGAGACCCTGCTCCCTCAGAGTGACGTGGCTTGGATGTGCTGATTGTCCAGTATTGAAGTACAGTCTTTTACTGGGACACCAGGCCACGGACAGTGATGTAAGGTGGTCCCCCCATGTGTAGAGGCGGGATTTTAGAACTATATCCATACCCACTCCCTCTCATCTCATATCGACTTGCATGGAAAGTAATATGTATTTTCGTGAAGGTTGTTTTAAGAATACCCATTCAGTTTGCTAACAACAGAGTCTCCCCTTTTGGCACCACTATACCACTGCCTTACTTAACATTTACATCAGTGCTTTCTCAGGTTGGATGCTGTGCAGGATAATTTGATTTCCACAGTAACTGAAAAAAAGAAATGTACAAAAATCAATAAAAAGGACATGTTTAATTTGAATAGTCTTGACTCATTATTAGAACCCATTTTAACGTGAAATTAAAAGTTGATTAGTTACATACTTAATTGATTTGTGTATATTTGTGATTTAATGAATATGAAACTTTACTTAGAAAGCATTCTTTTAACCACTCATGAGTCAAAGGATAGGGTCCCCTGTGTGAAAAAGGTGTCCCCCAACACTGTACTGAATCTGTCTAGTTTCTGTGCCAAGCAGGGGTATAGTGCTGGGGGGTCGCGGGGGAGCACCTCAGTCTCATTAGCTCTTAAGCAGCTGTAATAGGACAGTGAAACAAGCTAATTCTGGACCAAACCATTCAATATATGAGGAGGGGGAGTGAGGGAGTGTTATGCATAGTATTAATGATAATAATGACGGCGTTTTAATCATGTGTGTATTGGTGTATGAAACTGGTTGTGAACATATGTACAGTATTTGTGTATTTATTTATCTTTAATATAAATAGGTTTAAGTCTAGTTGCTTTACAGTAATACCTCAATACCTGTCTGAATTTGTAATCAATAGGAAGAGGGGGTAGATAATAGCAACCTCCTCACTTCTAAATATAGCACTACGCCACTGGTGCCAAGTTTGAAAAAGTAATTGGAATCGACTTTTAGGACTACAGTTTATCAAGACTCCTTTAACCCTTCTATAATAACACAATAGTTATGTTCCGTTAACCTATCATCATAAGTCATACCCTTGAGCCTTGGGATTAGTCTACAAACTGCACACCAAATCTGCACTAATCTTTTGCAGCATGGAAACCAAACTGATCTCAATACAATGGCAAGGTCTTTTTTTGTAGGGGCCAGTTCTAGTTCAACCTTTGATACACATTTCCTCATTTTTTTGTGGCCAGCGACACTTTACTTTGGGGTCATTCCATTAGAAATAACCCCATACCA
The DNA here is from genome assembly GCA_030684275.1 of Acipenser oxyrinchus oxyrinchus. NCBI lineage: Eukaryota > Metazoa > Chordata > Actinopteri > Acipenseriformes > Acipenseridae > Acipenser > Acipenser oxyrinchus. The sequence goes on from CM060254.1 coordinate 38,139,724, forward strand.
CCTCAGATTTTCATCACTCTCTGCCACAATTCTGCATCTAGCTTAAATTCCTTTGGAGCATTGTAAACCAAATTGAACAATGTATTTTTTATCAGCATACCATTTCAAGACATTGTTATGTCATAAATGTTTTGGACAGCTATGCACAGTTGTGGAATTCAAAACCCCAAGTGACAGCTCAATATCATGCAGCTGGCAGCTCACATGGTGACTCTTGTTGAGTGGAGCTGTTCTGATGCCACACTGTGTTATGTCTTTGTGAATGCTAGCTTTCGGCTTTCAGACTGTTGGTGATGACTCATTTCTTAAAACAATGTTCCCATTCATCTCTAGTCTCCGATGTCATAGAGTATGTTGACCACTGGTCTTGCAATCTGAATTTTAGTGACTTATTTATTTCACGAAAAACCAAACACCCCATATTTAGTACAATATAGAAATAGTATCCTGTGAACAAGTCAACAAGATCATTGCAACCTTTTTACAAATCTTTAGTCAGCATAACCAGTCAACCCATTCATACAAATTGTTACCGTACTGACCCCCAGCTAATAAATATTACAATTCAGATGGAATACATTATAGTACAGTTTAAGACATCCACATAATTTCTACATGCATTGAATCTGACGAGGCTATATTCAGTTGCCATGGAGCTATGTCTTGGAAATCGCAATCTGTTTGATAAAAATCCTCCACTAGCCTCCTCAGCATCATGTCAAAAGCAGTATGTAGTCTGCCATAGACATTTCCTTCAAGTGTTTCTAATTTACATTTTTCGTATTTGATTGTAATTTTGCCTAGGGCGTTGACGTTTCTACATAGTTAACAGTAGCATAGGTTTTTCTATACCAATATCTAAAACAGTGCAACCATACTGTTTTCACTCCAGTGTACAATATATACACTACCGGTCAAAAGTTTTAGAACACCCCCATTTTTCCAGTTTTTATTGAAATTTAAGCAGTTCAAGTCCAGTGAATAACCTGAAATGGTACAAAGGTAAGCGGTAAACTGCCAGTGGTTAAAAAAAAAAAAAAGTTTAGGTTACCAAAAACTGAAAAATAATGTACATTTCAGAGTTATACAAAAAGGCCTTTTTCAGTGAACAAGTAATGGGTTAACAACTTACAGCTGTTCTGCAGCAATGGAAGTAAATTAAGCCTTGAAAGTTGATGCTAACAATTCCTACAGGTGTCCCAACTTTTGTTGATTACTTACAAACCCTCTGTCTGTATAAAAGCAGTGTTGGAACAGACTGTGTTACTACACCCTCTTAAGCATTATTTGGACAGTATTGTACTGCAGGAAGTAGTATATTGCTATCATAATGGCGAGAAAAAGGCAATTAACAAAGGAAGACAGACAGACCATTATAACCCTTAAAAGTGTAGGTCTTTCCTTTAGAGAAATTGCAAAGAAAGCCAAGGTGTCAGTGAGAACAGTTTCCTACACCATCAAAAGGCACTTGGAAACTGGAGGAAACTCTGACAGGAAGAGGTCTGGCAGACCCAAAGCCACAACAGAATCAGAAGACAAGTTTCTGAGAGTCAACAGCTTGCGTGATAGGCGGCTCACAGGACAACAGCTTCAAGCACAGCTTAACACTGGTCGAAGTAAGCAAGTCTCAGTTTCAACTGTGAAGAGAAGATTTCGAGCTGCAGGTTTGACAGGTCGAGTGGCAGTAAGAAAGCCATTGCTAAGATGGCAAAATAAGAAAGGGAGGCTTGCCTGGGCCATGAAGCACTGCCAGTGGACTACTGAAGACTGGAAGGTCTTATGGACCGATGAATCAAAATTTGAAATCTTCGGTTCATTACGCAGGGTTTTTGTACGCCGTCGAGTAGGAAGCGTGATGGTCTGGGGCTCTTTTGCTGGATCCAGAGTCGGCGACTTGCACAGAGTGAGTGGCGCCCTGAACCAAAACGGCTACCACAGCATTTTGCAGCGCCATGCAATACCCTCTGGTATACGCCTAGTTGGTCAGGGGTTCATCCTACAGCAAGATAATGACCCAAAACATACCTCCAGGCTATGTCAGAACTACCTTAGAAGAAAAGAACAAGACGGTAGGCTTCAAATCATGGAATGGCCAGCACAGTCTCCAGACTTAAACCCCATCGAGCTGGTTTGGGATGAACTGGACAGAAGGGTGAAAGCAAAGCAACCTACAAGTGCAACACATTTGTGGGAATTTCTGCACAGTGTTGGGAAGAACTTTCCGAACAATATTTGATTTCCATTGTAGAAAGAATGCCACGAGTGTGTTCGGCTGTTATATCTGCAAAAGGTGGCTACTTTGATGAGTCAAGAGTTTAGATTAAATTTTGTTAAACAAAACGATTCCATGATTTCTTTTTTATCTCCAATTGTTTATTTGTTCTATGCTTTAATTTCAGAGTACATTGAGACATTAAACTGCGTAAATTTCAATAAAAACTGGAAAAATGGAGGTGTTCTAAAACTTTTGACCGGTAGTGTAGCTCTACAATGAATGAAGAGAAGCATATTTGTGAAAAACAACCAGTAAGAGTGAGAGGAGCCAGGGACATTGTTGTAATTATTTGCAAATCAGTTTGGCCTTTACAAAATAATGAATTTCTCTAGGAGGGTTATACAACGCATATCTACAGAATAGTATAAAAAAAAGAAATATTAGTTTAATGAATATTGTATAATGCTATTTAGAACCTAGCTGTCATAAAGTAAGCAAATTAAGAGCCTCCACTATACCCCCATCGCTGGTTTTCATCCTCTGTAGGGAATAATAAGAATTGGCAATAAAATACATTATTCACTCAGGAAAACCAATTGTGAGTCACATTCCAATAAATCTGTGTTTACTGGATTATGATAATGTAATTCAAAGAAGCTATTGGTGGGTAGATTATATACAGGTAGATATATGAATTCAAAAATCAAAACAATCGAAAAATATATTGCTGAGAAAACAGACACAGGGAAGGTAAAGTAATCTTAAAGCACTGCAGGGTGTTCTGTAACCATTTCAGCTAAACAATTCCCAGGGTGTGCTGTGAGGCACGAGGCAGAACTGGGAGGTGTCATGTGTTCCATTATTTACTTTTATAGTTAGAAAAGGCTTTATGGATTTTTTTTTTTTTAAAACGTTTTGCTTTATCAGAATGCAGAGTCAATGCAATATAATAATATACTCTAGGCTGCTGTTGTTTACAAATGCATTGTTTCATCAGTGAAAAAAGACTGGCATATGCTCAATTTTATTTCATTTAAATGCATCCACTGCTGTGAAGAAAGTATTATTTGAGTATATGAAAATGCAATACAGGTTTTATAAGACCTACACAGTATGTCTTGTAGATTGGTTTTGCTTAAGGTATATCTAAAACCAATCTGTCTAATGTTGCAAAGCTTTAAACAATTATTTTAAAGATTTTTATTTTACATATTTCAGTTTTTTTGCTCAAAAAATTCCCCTGGAATAAGAAAATAGCTATAGGCGACTGTTGTCCCTGCAGCACAAGAAAATGTGCTGTAGCACCTTCCATGAATCTAAATTATTACCATTAACGACAAGCGGTGGAGATGACTGTGAGGAATCTGATCAAAGTTGTTGAAGGCAGCAATCATGAGACTGGAGATATTAAAGGGGATATAAGTGCCACACAACTTGAAATGTAAATACATGGAGCAGATTACAAAACTGTTTTACACTGCTGCGTGATCTTCAGTAAAGTAGGTTACTATTACTTGAAGTCACATAAATATTATTATTATTTATTTCTTGCCCAGGGTGACTTACAGTCGTAAACAAAAATACATTTCAAGAATCACAGTACAAGTTATAATGCGATTAGCAGCAAGATAAAAATACAATGACTTTGGTTCTAGCAAGTACAAGTATAACAAAATACCATTCAATAACGGGGCAAATAACAGTGTCAGTGATAGTTACATCAGGATATAATTAAATACAAAATACTACAGATTAAATAACACTTGTGACAGATTACAGTACTCTAAAGTACATACAATTATAAAGCCAAAGCAAAACATTTCCCATACCCGCTCTATTACAGATTTCACAAAAAGTAAGCAAAACATTGTTACATCGATTTTAAGCAAAGGTGATAAACACTGAAATACATTACCAGTACCTGAACCCACAAAGAGGGCACCCCCTTAAAATGGTCTTACAGGAAGGACTGTTCTCAACGCTTTGTCTTGTACTGTTGGGCTTGGCCAGTTGGTTCTGTGCTGGGCTAGCAAGGCATGTGATTACATATTAACAACACTGATTGCTGCCTAGTTTTTGACATTCACAGCTGTATTCTTTGTATGGATACTTGGTGTAATTTGAGCATCTAGACTGAACAAGGTTTATTATGGATTTGCAGTTTGTTTTTTCTTTTCTTTTATCATTCAACTAAATAGGTAAGACTTCCCACTGTGGACTAAATTAGTCACACAATGCACTTTAGAAATATAAAAATGTAGCAGTTAACTTTAGGCATTGAAGTGTATTCGTCAATAAGTAAAAACATTTTGTAGTTTTTCACACTAGAAGTAAAGCAAATAAAAAAATAACAAAAACTAGCAGCTTTGTGATACAAAATAAACTGGTTAAACTAGTAAACACTTACCTTATTAGAGAATTATAATACAAATCTATATCGTAAACATATGCTGTGCTACATTTTCTGCTTTACTATGTAATCATTTCTAAGAGCAGGAAACATTATTTAACAAATGGCAAATCCCATGTTGCATATTGGTTACCATGGTAACATTACCCAGTGCTGTGCAAATGAATGTGGTATACCATCATACAAGTCTAGTACTGCATATTAAAAGCAAGATGAACGCATAGAAAAGCTTAGCATATCATATAAAGCATTGATGATAAAACTACAGTTAATCAAGAGAATGCCTGGGAATAACATTCTATAAGCATTAGAACCTGCAGAATGACCGTGCGGATTTACCTTGGTAAACTGGGGTGTCCATCTTCTTTCCAGTCATAGGGCCAAATTACTAAAAGTTATTGGTGTGACCATGTTTTTTTAACAAAGCAGAAGCTTGCATTTCACTGCATACGGTACACCGCCAACTCTTTGCATTCCTGTCTAACCACTCTCTCCTTGACCCTCTCCAATCTGGTTTCCGCTCTGCTCACTCCACTGAAACTGCTCTCCAGTCTGTCACTAACTCACTAAACTCTACCAGTGCGGCCTCTCTCTCCTCTCTCTGTCCTAATTCTCCTTGATCTCTCTGCTGCCTTTGACACTGTCGATCACTCTATCTTTGGCACTGCTCTGGCCTGGTTCTCCTCCTACCTCGCTGACCGCACCTACCAGGTAACCTGGCGCGGCTCAACCTCCACACCTCACCCTCTCTCAACAGGAGTCCCCCAATGATCAGTCTTGGGTCCTCTCCTGTTCTCTTTGTACACCAGCTCTCCATTTCCATTCTACCACGCACCTGCCGTTCCTTCCTGAGCAACATACGAAGAATCCGATCCTTCCTCACCAACTGCTCCACACAACTCCTCATCCAGGCCCTGGTACTCTCCCGCCTAGACTACTGCAATTCCCTCCTGGCCAGCCTCCCTGTGCCTGCCACCCGTCCACTCCAGCTCATCCAGAACTCTGCTGCTCGCCTGGGGTTCTCTCTGTCTCACTTCTCCCACACTACTCAACTGCTCCGTTCACTCCACTGGCTCCCGATCACCGCTCGCATCCAGTTCAAGACTCTTGTACTCCCCTATCGATGCCTTTACCAGACTGCACCCAGCTACCTTCAGACGCTCATATCTCCTTACACCCCCACCCAACCTCTCTGCTCCGCCTGCACTAGAAGACTGGCTGTACCTCCTCTATGCTCCCCTGCCTCCAGAGCCCACTCCTTCTCCACTCTTGCCCCGCAGTGGTGGAATGACCTTCCTATGGATGTCAGGACTGCCCAGTCCCTGACCACCTTCCAGCGCCTCCTCAAGACTCACCGCTTCAGACAACACCTGTAAAACTCAACTCTTCCCTTCTGGACTATACAGCACTCTGCCTTTAATGCATGTTAACTTGCACTTATCTGCTCCCTATTTTACTGTATTTAATCCTGCACTTAACCCAATCTGTAGTATTTTGTATTTCACTTGCACTCGTATCTAACCCTGATGTAACTATGCAGCAGTGTTGAGTAGTGGTTAGGGCTCTGGACTCTTGACGTGGGTTCAATCCCAGGTGGGGGACACTGCTGCTGTACCCTTGAGCAAGGTACTTTACCTAGATTGCTCCAGTAAAAACCCAACTGTATAAATGGGTAATTGTATGTAAAAAAAATAAATAATAATAATAAAATAATGTAATTGTATGTAAAAATAATGTGATATCTTGTAACACTTGTAAGTCGCCCTGGATAAGCTACAGTACAGTAATATAAATAGAAACCAAAGATGTAGAGCTTTTTTTTTATACAGGGTGATTTATTGTCTAAAATAAGCTGAACACTAATATTTTTGTAGCAGTATTCCACAAGGGCAACACACAGTTCAAATGTCAGCATGGTGACTGCCAGCAGATGGATTAACAGCTTCTTTTTATACGACTATGTGATGTTTTTGTGGCGCCCTCTATGGGCATATGTGCCATCTAGGGGATTTCACTTCCTTACTGTATAATTCCTCCAAGTGGTGCATTCATTTATTATGACATTTGCTGCTATGTCGTTTCAAAGTGATCTACTGTATGGTCACCATGTATATTAAAGGTATTATAAAAACTAATTGCATTGTGCATGCAAATCCCAAATGATACTGCATGCAACACCTTGTGATTGGGTGTCTCAGGAAGGAGGGTTATTTCACAAATATAAAAAAATATATATATTTGTTACGTAGTAGTTAGTTATAAAGTCTTGGTGACAGGGCAGCAGTAGAATGTGCCCATTTGCATTTATCCCAGAAAGTGTGCCAGCCTTAAATATATTTTAGGTCACGTTCAGGTTACAGAATACTAGAACAGTCCTATGTTTTCCAAAGCAGTAGAACCGATAATCCAATACGAGCAAACTTTTGTGCAATTACTGAGTTGCCTGGATCCAGCTAAGGGGAGTTACTTAATTAGTATGAAGCTAGAACACATCCAAGCACATGCATCATCTTTCGATTAAGACCTCTGCTGGTTAAGCTTCATGTAAGTGTGGATTGAGAAATGTCTGTATAGTGTAGCAATGAAGCAGGGTATGTGTTAGCAAGCTGTCTGTCACATATAATTTAGCCTGACCTACATTAACTTCAAAGCCCAGTCATGTTTTCTAATTCCAGGAAGTGAGACAGTTGCGTGTATTGTAACATTACCAGAATTCAAGGTGCTCTAATGTTTACCGTTAAGCTAACAATACTGGTGTAATGGCTCTGTGTTTGTTGATATAAACCATTTACTTGATGTAGCTTAAAAAGGGATGTTTAATTAAATATAGTTTCAGCTGCATCCTGCAAGCAGTCTATGATCAAATGTTTAAAGCTGTCAGAAGCATTAAAGTACCTTAGACAGAATGCTGTTTAAAATAAGAAGCAATTGTAACACAATGTCAACTTGTAATACTGCCACTGGCCATACTGTTGCAGTGCCACTTTAAATCAACATTATTTTGACATCTGACTCCACCTGAATCCAGGGAGATTGAAAACCATTTTCAGGGAGAAATCATTGTGTCACATTAACACACCACTAGATGGCGAATGCCTGCAGAACTGAACATTTCAGTATAGTGTTGTGGTTGATGCAAATGCTATGCTTCTATCTGTGTTATTAAGAACAGAATTTGTATAATTATGTCGTAAAATCAAAACCAATCAGTTACTGGTAATTTAAAATAATGCCAGCCCTGTAAACCAAGGTACAATCTTAAATTTAGCAATACAGTATGTTTAAGCCAGCCACTCTGTTTATACAGCAGAATAACAGTCTCAAACTCATACAGTATTTAATGAAACTACCCACACTATTTCTATCTATTCTGCACCATGGTTATATCTGCAAAGATCACAACAACTGTGACTTCCTTGCAAATCAACAAAGAGGTCTTTGTTGTAATTGTAAGATGTACATTTACAGTTAATCTAAATTCAATTTGTTGGAGCTAACAAAATTATTCTGTAAATCTTGCCTGTAGTGCACTTCCATTTTGAAACAAACACATTATACATACAACAGAGTTTGCTTGCTTTACCTTCAGGAAGCCTATAGTGGTCATTACAGCTCAGCAGTGTCTTCAGGATCAAAGGATGTTTTTGACTGCAACATATGTCATTCAATATATATGTGCAGCAGGCGGTTGGTTATTGACAGGACAGAAGGCATTGAGACAATTTCACTCTTGGAAGTGCTACCTGTGTGCAAGGCTTGTAAAACTGATTTTTTTAGTGTAGTGCCAAATGACATGTTTTAAAAATAAAACAGGTGTGTCTTTCCAATTTACAATGTTGAGACCTATATATAAAACACAGCAGATAGGATTACTGGAATTATTTTGTTAGCTTCAAGTACCAATATCAATTATGCCATTGCTATGAATTTTTTCATACAACTTCATGTGCTGCATTGTCAAAAGTCTACTCAAAATAATGCATGTGATTGAAGATTCATAAACAGTACTGTAATGCACATTAGCAAGCTTACACATTTATTTTTACTTAATCTATGTAATTATAACAATTTGGCACAAGAATATATTCTTGCTGTGACCTTTATCTATCTATCTATCTATATACCCTATAATTGACCTCTCCCACCCTCTCTATCACTGCATATGGCCCCCACCATGTGGCCAACACGTTGCACTCGACAGTGGGCACCAAAACTACTACTTTATCCCCAGGTGCAAATACCCTCACCGTGGCCTGTTTATTGTAAGTGTAACTTTGGTGTTCCTGCACCTGCCTCAAGTGTTCTCTTACAATGGGAGTGACTGTCGCTATCCTATCCTGCATCACAGTGATGTGCTCTATTGCTCTGTGAAAAGGGGTATGTTCCCGTTCTCAAGTTTCCCGTGCTATATCTAGTATTCCCCGGGGGTGCCTGCCATATAGCAACTCAAAGGGAGAAAATCCAGTTCACCCTCTGATGTTTCTAGGGAGGCTACAGCTGAAGGATATATGCGGGTGTCAGCGTGTACGCACGTAATATTCAAGCCCGGGTCTTCTTCCAATTTAGTGGAGGGCACTAATTTTGCGCTATCAAGGTAACCATACTTCTCGAATCAAGTAGGGCCGTGACCTCTTTCCCTTCCACTTTTACTGCACACACATGAGAATGATTCAATTTGTTTTCTTTTACAGCGGTGACAACCACCGGACAAGCATAAAATACAGCATCATCATTATCATTTTCCCCCAGATTGCAGTCCATCGGCTCTTCTTTCTCTGGACAATAAGCAGCTAAGTGTCAGAGTTTGTGACATCTAAAGCAGGTCACTCTAGACAATGGTGGTAGGTTCCATCTTCTTCCCTGGTATTCTCCTCCCGACTGCCCCCGAGCACTATCCCGTCCCTGGGATGGGTGGTTTGGGACGTAGAGTAGCTGGGGTCCTGTTGCTTGTCCACTGCTGCTGCCGTGAAGTAACGCTTGTTGACGACGCTGGTGATGTCGTTCTGGCCGACCCATCGGCGCACTTCCTTCGGAAGTCCTCGCTGGAACTGATCCAAGACCACCACTTCCATGATATCCGCCGATTTCTGTTGTTCAGGTTTCAACCATTTCAGTGCCAGGTTTATGAGGTCAAACATTTGGGACCTGGGGGGTTGTTCGGTGTTGTACACCCACTGGTGAAATCGATGGGCCTGTACTGTATCCATCACCCCCAGACGATCAGTAACTCATTCTTCAATTTTTCAGAATCCTGAAAATCAAGTCCAGGTCAAAGTAGGCTTTTGAGATTTCAAGATCGGCGCAGTAATCCAGCCCATTCTGCTTTCGGACATTTTTCTCTTTCAGCTGTTCTTTCAAAGGTGGTTTTTTTTTTTACCATAATTGAACCATAGGTACTTGATGCTTTGCATTTTCCATTAGTTTTTTTTTTTCTGATCAGTATTGAATTGTAGATTAACTCTGTCAGGGGATTCAGCTAAAGTGACAGTATGCATTCATTCCAGAACAATCCATTTAGATAAACTGAAGCGTCCTCTTTTTTCTATTCAGTGCAAGAAAAGGGCTACTAAACATCAGAATAATTTGATGCTGTGAACCATGACAGGGAATTGGTTCCAAGCTTCTGTAACAATGCTTTGGAACGTCTCATTAATTGGGAAATGCATGATCATTTCATTAATTATCCAACACGTAGGGTGGTCATATAGTAGGTTTAGAAGTAATCAGTGTCATCATTAAATATTTTTAAATTATGGCAAGTTTCTTTTATCTTTACTCACTGGTCATCATTATTCTCTAAAATACAATAACACCAGGGCTCATCCTTCAATTTGCAGATATGGGCTTGGAGGTAGTGCTGTGCTAGTAGGATTTCATTTATAATGCTACACTGAGCATGTTGTCAGTCAAAGGATTGGGATGTCACAAAGCTTTATGTAAGGAGATATTCAAATATTAAATGTCAGCTAGAATCTGCTCAGATTGTGTTGCCTTTTGCCAGTCTGATGAGACATCCTGGATCACACTACATGAATGCATCTTGTCAATAGATGTCTTCCCAGGATGTCACCAGAAGAGGTTATAGGTAAATGTTTCAGAATGTTAGTAATTTTCAAAGCACATAGAAAACAGAATAATTCATAGGCAAATGCAATAGAAGAGCACATGATCCCTTGGCACTCTAGTATGACTTTGGTGTGTATGCAAGTCTTAATATTTCATTTCTGAAATGTATTTAAAAATGTATAGTTACGGAATACAGTAATAACAATTCTCTGCTTGCTCAAGTTAATTGAACAGGCTCACAGTCTGCACTCAATAGACTCAATGCAATAGAAGTATGATGTGGAGTATGTCTTTAGGCAGAAGGACATTTTCATTTTAAATTAACCTTGATCTTAGGTAAAGATTAACACTGTCATTGAGGGGTATACTCTTCTGATGTCCAAGGATATGTCTTAATTCTCAATTTTGTTAACATGTTACAATATGGGGTCTTAGTCGTGAGTTTTTCCTTCAGGTATTGCAGTTTGTTACATTCAGGGCTGAATGCTGCTAACAGCAAAAAATGATCAGACCTTTTACTGGCAGTTGAAATTATGTAGGGATATGAAATTCTGTAGGCATACATTTGCAACATAAGGTGAAAAAAATACCTCAGTTCTCTGTTTTCTACAAAAGGCATTTCGATTGTATTCATGAGATTTGTGTTCATTAGACAAAACATGCCATCTTTTTTAGCTATGGGCAGGGGTGTAGTGCTGGGGGTTTGGGGGTTTGGGGGAGCACCACCCCACCCCTCCCCACACTTCTCCTGGGCAGGGTTAGCACTGCTTCCATACTTCAAGTGTAGAATATTTAACTGTTTTGCTCCTGTTGTTTATATATGGAGATATACATGTGTATAACTCATACAAATAAACAAAGAATACAATAACCCTAAGAAACCCCTGAGAGAGAAATAATGAAACAGTTTGAATATAGCGTGCCTCTGGTCTGGAATAACAGGTGTGAGTAATGTGCGAGAAGGCAAGGGAACCTGTATCAACGCTGTGCTGAGGTGTCAGCATTTTACAATTAGATGTAATAATTGGAACAGTTCTTATTTTTAGACCCATATATCAGAAATCAATTAGATAAAATAAGCTAAACATGTATTTAAAAGATACAAATAAAGGGTACCTGGGGCCTTGCACATCTTTTTTTTGCAAACAGATGCACTTCTGTTTCAAAACCTCATCCAATCTCATTTGCTCTTAAGCAGCTGCAATAGGACAGTGAGACAAGCTGATTCTGGACCAAACCATTCAATATACGAGAAGGGGGAGTGTTATGCATAGGATTTTTCGTACATATTTTCACAACCAGTTTCATACACTAATACACACAGCGTTTTAATCATGTGTGTATTAGTGTATGAAAGTGGTTGTGAAAATATGTACAGTACACATTTGAAATACAGAATAGTTATACTTTTGCTCAGCAGTAATAAAAGACTGTAATAAAAAAGTATGTCAGTAACATACACCCCCCACCACAGCTGTGATTCAAAATTACAGCTGAGGAAAAAGCTGATGATCATGGCATATACTGTACCAGCAGCATTACAGAATAGTATAGAACCCGCAATCAGAAATGAAATGCTTAGTCACAATTTGATAAACAAGCAGATTAATGCAAGAATGTGTCACATACAGATGGATGGATGAATGGACATACAGACCCCCATATCCCCAGAATCTAATATTCTCAATAATTTAAATAAATAATGTTACCACCAAGTACAAAAAGGATATTGCTGCTCTTGAAAGAGAGTAAAGAAGAGCGACCAGAATAATTCTGGGTTTAAAAGGCCGGTAAAATCAGACTTTATTATGGCTAAACACAATTTATGACAGTGGGGGATACACTTTGCCCATATCTTCCACCCCTTTATCCTTTACCTCTTCCCATGTTGTAAACAACTTAGGGGTATACTGTATTTTCACCTAAACCACTTGACTCATCATGTGATGAAGCTAGTTTGTTTTAATCCTGACTGGACTGTACCAGCACATTTTGAGAAGTGTTCCTAATAAAGTTACCCTGTGAGGATCATCTTCTGGGAGGAACCATTATCTTGTCTTTTGGGATTATTCGTCACATTTTACAAAGAAAACCAATTCTATTACTTTCCATGCAATTCTTGTGAGGCACTTGTGCATTTATAAGTACATGTTGAATTTTTGATTCTCACATATGACCCATATTTTGTTCAGTTGCTCTACCAAAGTGTGCCACTGTTTTGAGTAATAAAGAGGCATTCAAATCATCCAGTGTTTTGACATACAACAGAATATGATCATGCAAATCTAAATGGATAATAAATGCCAAATGACTCAAGGCATCTTACTATTCATAATTCCGCTGGTAATAGTTAGCATTTTTATCATGGAAATGATTGCTTGGCTTTCACTCACATTCCATAAAAGAACAACACAGAGCAGTGATGGTCCTTTCTCAACTTTAAAAAGGATTACAATGAAGCATGTTTTTTTTTTACTTGTTTGTTTAGAGGAAGGTACAGTTAAGTCTATATTTTAACATTGCTTTGAGATCACAAGCATTTATTTTGTTACACACATTGTAGTCTTTTAATTAACTGAAAAATGTGCTTGACAGATCCCTACAGGGCTGAATGTGCAACCAAGTTTGCTTTTGCTCCAGCTGTTAAGCTCAGAGTTAAATGCCTGGTCTATCTTTAAAGCACCAGTGTTCTGACTTGCTGCTTACTCTTGCAAACCTAATGATAGTTATCAACAACTGACTGATGGAACATCAATAACCTGTTCAATGCCATCCCATTAGATTATTTTGCTTTAGTGAATTGGCTTTCAGTCAAAAAGCTTTCATCAGTAGAATACTGTACCTCCTCTCCTAACTTGGTCAAAGCATGTGGATAGCTCATGTAGGTGGGTTGCTTTGTGAGCAGTTGAGAAATGTGTGGAATTTATATTTTGCAAATCAGCAGTTGAGTACAAGGCTGGTAAAAATGGATAAGAAATTCAGTGAGCTAAATATTTTTAAATCATTAAAAAAGAATTAGACTAAAAAAGAAACAATGTGATCAAAGTCGTGTCTACTGAAAATAAGGCTGCCATTTAAAAATGTGTAATCCATTAAAATAAAACCATGTGTTTTTTCAGAAACAAATACACTTTACAGTGACTAATATGTGCAGTTGATATTTGTTTTCCATAACCACGGTACACAAAGAACCTTATTAATTATCTACAGTGGCTATGTTTAGACAACTGTTGCATTCAATTACATTTTCTGATGACCCTGATGTAGAAATCATGACCTATTGTTTTTATCAGCTATGAGAAAATAGGTCTTGAATCTGTAGACTAAACCATTGGTTCCCAAACTGTATTGGTTCTCAGCCTCCAGAACACTAGGTATCCTGACTTGGAACCCCCAATCAGTGTGTCCATAGAAAAGTGAAAAGTTATAATTGCCCCCTTTAATGTATAGTCCTGGAAATGAAGATGGTCAATACATTAGCCCTTTTTGTAAAGTTGCATTTATCATCAAATAACAGATATTTTTTGATTGTATGCTTTGAAACAGGAGACTGAATTCAGTCAGTGTCTTAGAGCATCAAGCCACTGCAAAATAGCATCATTTGGCAGTAACATCATGCACTTGGTGCTTTTCTATTTTGTTCCTCTGGCGCAGCTGTTTATACCGGGTGGAAACAAAGCAGAGTTTGTTAACAGCTGGTAATTTGTATTGTATTTTAATGTTGCTCAGCATTAATGATTCATTTCATTTGACATTGATAAAGAAAGACTTTGTTCTGCTTAAGCTGTAGTTTATAAGTAACCTACAGGGATAAAAAAAAATGTGATTTTCCATTCTAAATATGAATACAATAGTCTTTATTGTGCTATGTTTATTACCTTAAAAACAAGCTCTAGTCATACTTATTCATATATTGACTATCAACAATGTACAGCTTGGTCATGTTATTTTGGTATATGGGCTTTTAATTCAGCCCCTCTTCATTACAAAAATGTGATTCACTGGAATTCATTAGTTGCCCCCAATAGCTCACATTTAGCTGCACAAAGTGCCAATCAAAGTAACCACTCCCAAGAAAACTGAGGAATTCACAAACAAAGGAATGAAAAATGGACACTGATCATCATTTAAATATTGAGAGCTTTTAACCCTTTAGATCCTGTAGTTTCAGTGGGTCCTTGTTATAATGTTGCCTGTTTGCTCTTTAAAACACACTACAAAGATATAGAAAAGAAAAGGGGCACTTGTTGGCATTCTGAAACTCTATAAGATGGACACTTAGAAATGTAGACAACATTTGATGAAAGTCAGAAAATAAACATTAACAAGGTTGACGTGTGCTGACCTGTTGAATTGTTTCTTTAACTTGTAATGTTTAAGATAGCTGTATGAGATATGCTTCCAACTGTTAGCTGAATATGAATATCAAAGATGATGGTACTTAAGTGAACAATAACTTTTTAAAGTTATCTACAGCCTAGTTGTTTTCTGCGTCCTCCCCATAGATAATAATTGCGTCAAGTTTAACTGTGGTTTCTATTAAGACAAATCAAGGAGAAAACACAGCTGTGTTCCCAAGAGCTCTGCCTGCTATTGCCTGCTCCAGATCAGCAGTGAACCGCACAGGCTGCACAATAGGTACTTCAGTCTTTCTTCGCCCCAGAGAATTAAACTGTGAATCCCTGGTCTCCACTCACATAAATAAGAAACGTTCTTTCTCTGTCATACTGATAAATAAGTAAATTGTTTCTTCTACAAATTAATTATTTATTACATGGGTTAACCTGTACTTTACTAAGGATGGTAAATGTACAATAAATACATTGATAAAAAAAAAAATAATCCACCTTAGTTTAAGCTAAAAATACATTTGAAGATGAATTCATATTTAAAATATATTGGGAGGTTTACTTTAATAATCGCAAATGAAAGGATAAAGAATATAAAACTTGTGTACAGTATATTGTACTGTAAATAAACCTAACCACTTATAATTTATTATCTTATAGTTATTAGCAATAATGAAAGTATCAGGTACCCTGGTTTCTAATTGCAAACTACAGTATGCCATTGGTGTGAAACTGAGCTACAGGGCAGAAAGTGACTTCATGCAAAGAAGTTGCAAAAACTTTTACTTCTATGTCATTGTCTTTAAAACATGTTCCAATTTGAAATATATAATACAACAAAAGGACCAACAGACCTCTGACTGAAGAAAAAGTGGCCAGTGCTAATATTGCTGGTGCTAATGGATTTAAAACCAGTAGCACTCTTTAACTCATAGGCTGTGATGTGTTTGTGGCCTGCCCTCTAATGTTTGGAAGTTTCTGTATTATTGAATTCATCTTTTGGTAGTCCATGAAAGTGTGTTGTATTCCTTACATTTAGAGCCAACCACCTAAACGTTGTTTCTGAAGAGCTTCCAAAATACATCTCCATTTCAGCATACCACACTGAGATCATGTATAAAACTATAAATTAATCCTGTAAAACAAATCAAAATACTTAAATAGTATGAGTTAACACAAATGGCATAGCATTAATTCCAGCAATGAAAAATGTGGGGGAAAAAATGGCTTAATAACTTAATAGAATGCAACCATTGAAATATGTCCATGCTTCAGGCTTACACATTATACTCTATACTCCAAATGGAATTTATTGGCAAAGCTAGAAAAGTGAATATAAATAGTCAATAGTGTCTTCTAAAGAAATTAGGGACTTTCTTTAACTGGTGTTAAATTGAATAAGTGTCTCAGTAAATAACCCTTGCAACACTGAAATGAGAGAAAGATAGGATTTACGGTATATGTTAAACAGGAAGAGACTCTTTAATTATGGATGGCAGCAGAAGGTTTCATTTAATTGTCTTAGATGGATGCATTAGATGATCAAACCAGCTATGAAAACAAAATCCTAGTATTAATACAAGCCATAATAATGTAATTATAAATAGTTTATTAATAAAATATTACATTGTATTTTAATAGCTTGTTAAATTGTGAACTAAATTTATGAAAATGGATGTAGGCTGATGCATCAGTTGCTAATTACATTTCAGAAGTATTGGGATTTAATCATAAAATGATTAGGGATCCAATCGTTTCTTAATTACAATATCACTGTATACAAAGAAATATAGGTAGCTAAGTGTTACTCACATTAAGATTGATTCAGTAAAACATACATCACTGCTTTATGTACTCTGCTAGTTCTTTTTTTTTTTGGCACTATGCAATCTATTCAGGCATAGGTTTAGGTTGACACCCACCAAACACAACCAATCATTACATTGCATAAGCAAAAGTGACAGACTTGAGTGAACATTAAGTACTAATCAGTGTTAACATCAGCACACATTAACAATGGCTGATCTCTTATAAAAGCTAGAACAAAAATTGGATACTTAAGCGCAAATTTGTTTTTGAGTGCAGTATTAGAATTTGAAATGTTGATCTATGAGTTTTCTACATCTAGCAACAAATCATTTCTATTATACTCCTTCACTTTATAAAAAAATATCCTCAACCTCTGATCTGTTCTTTTCTGCCTTGAATGAATATTTGCTTTCTTCGCTTTTGCCATCCTCTCTGCTGCAGAAAACTTTAAAGTTATCATGGTTTGCTTTTATTTTGTTCCATTTAGAATGGCTCCATTTCATACACTTCTGAGACAAAACATGTCTCATGACATAATTTACTGCAACGTGCAATCATATTGGATAGAACAGTTATGATGGTGCATTATTTATTTGTAGATTGTATATGTTTTTATTAGTTTAGGTGAACAGCACTAAAGGAACTTTTCTAGATACAGAAGTTTTTTGCCCACAAGACAGATGCATCCAGTCATAAAAGTGAAAATGGGATTACTGTGAAAGATATTGTTTGTAGGTTGTTGGTTATTTTTGTTCTTTAATCCCCTGCATGAAAAATGTAATCTATTGTTAAAGACCTTTCAGAAACAATTCCATGTGGGTTTATGTACAGTATAAACAGTTCTACTATAGTTAGTTGCTACTATAATAATTTTAAATCCACTGCTCTGGGAATTTATAACTACATTATTTTTGTTCAGATTTTTTTTTTTATTATTACAACTTTAATAACTTATATAATGTTCTATATTATACACATAAAAGTTCTCAAAGCAGGGAAAAGCAGTAACAAGCTTAAAATCAGTCTTTGATCAAAGTTTAAACAAACATTAGCAATGCTTTTTAATGGTCAAAAGGGCAACACAAAATGTGCAGACATCCCATAGATTTAGAAGTGCCCATTTATTTCAAATCGGTAGATAGTAATTGCTCATTGTTCCATTAATGGAAGGCAGCCCTAGCCACAGAACAAATTTTCATAGCACAAGTAACATGTACGCATTCAAGCATTCACTGCTAGCAGTGACCTAGAAATGAATAACAATTAAACAAAGGCCACGAATACACAAAGAAACCCCTATCCTTGGCAAATTATATTCAATCCATCTGAAGTAACAAATTATGTCAAATAACAGCACATACCAGCACTGGAATTCAATTCTAATTACAGCATTGCTATGCTTAGAGCAGATTGAAAAGAAGCACACTTACCTAAACAAGCAAAAACTACGAGAACATAATTACAATTATCGCAGTTTTGGAACCATTTTAATAGCCATGTTTCTTTTTTTTTCCTTTTTTTTTGCACCAGGTATTTCTACATGTTTCTTTGTAGGAGGACGCCTCATAGAAAGTAAACAGACAGACAGACTGACAGACAGACACAAGTAATAAGAGTATTGTTTTATTAAATCAATCAGCAATATGTGGAAGCTTATGTGTCAGAAGTCAACATCTGAACTTGTGATGCACAGGTCTTAGGCTTTATTAGATAAAAGTTTTAGAGCATTCATATACTGTAACTACCCCTTTGACCTTTCTCGAAACCTCAGGCCAATACATAGTGGTTACAGGGGGTTTAATGCGTAATTGATGAGTTCATTTTTAGGTTGACTCTGATTTTATATGTACTTTCCTATGGAAAACAACAAAAAGCCAAAAACAATCAGCAATTAATGTTCAGGGTATTTTCACAATCAACTTTTTTTTTTAATGAAGGGTTGCTGATGTTCTGTAGTAATTATTTTGCGATAACTATTTACACAGCACATTAAACAGAAATCTTATACAACAGATTATAAACACATTTTATATAATTTGTACTAATGTTTATATTGGTAATACTTGTGTAGACATGGAATAAGTATATAACTGTACAATGTAGTTGTTAGCAAGATCAGCGGACCAAATGTACAGTATCTAAGTGCAATCTGCTCATTCTTTTTCTGAAAGGAAAATCATCCTGTTTGTAACAACAACAAAAAAACAACTGATATTTTAATTTGTAGGTTTTACAATTACATGTGACTGAAAAAAAGCACGGTTTGTGTTGTAATCTTTGTACACAAGATTACTTTGATCTTGTGTAATCTGTTGACTGCTTATAAACCAGCTTTAGTGTTTGCATGCTCATAAACAGCTGGGTAATGCCTG
This sequence comes from Acipenser oxyrinchus oxyrinchus, assembly GCA_030684275.1. Classification (NCBI taxonomy): domain Eukaryota; kingdom Metazoa; phylum Chordata; class Actinopteri; order Acipenseriformes; family Acipenseridae; genus Acipenser; species Acipenser oxyrinchus. The sequence goes on from CM060254.1 coordinate 38,158,945, forward strand.
AGATTGTTCCTTGTCCTATTTACTTATTTGTCTATTTATTCAGAGCTTAAGTGAAACTCACAGTTTTTCATAATCGCAATGTGTTAGTTTGTGCTATGCATGCTTCTAGCTGGGATTTAGGAAAAACAATAAACTTCAAGAATTTAGCCATTAGTATCCACTGAGAATGCAGTGAAAAAATGGTAAATACAAAAGAAAGAGTGTCTTTGTTATTCTCCAGACCCGTGATGAATATGCATCCTTACTGCCAACAAAAGATGCAACAACAACAATACTTTAATGCTAATGAGAAGCTACATGCCTGGGATTGTCAACGTTTTAATTTAAACCATTTTCATAAGAGTACATTTTCTTTGTTTAACTCATTTAAAAATGACAGCCACACACGTTGCAATTTTCATGAGAAACGTTTTATACAAGGTTTTGTTAGGTTGGTGTGTCAATTCATTAAGTCAGTCACAATACTTTCCTGTACAGTACTGTGCAACCAACTACAATAATGAAAATCAGTTTCTACTTCTCAACCAACTGTTTTATATTTAAAAGATTTATATTTATATTTATATTTATATTTATATTTATATTTATATGTCTTCGATATTCAAATAAGGATTATATTGCAAATATTTTCTTTGGACATGCTCAGACAGCTAACTAGCTGTTCATTTACCAAGCTGAAGAGTGCGTTGATATAAATTTTTTAAAAGTAATTTACGTGAAAATGAAGTCCAAGATCAAATACAAGATCTGTTATAATCAGCTCATCAATGCTTAGTGAGTATAGTTATCTCAACAAACATGCAGAAAATAGGCAAAGGAAGAATGGCCTTTATATACAGCATTTCGGTATATCAATATAATGTGTGCGTATATATACACACGCACACACACACACGATTGTACATGTGCCATTTCTTATTATAATCAAACACTGCACATAGTTTTTAGAGTGTTACAGATGGTTTTAGTCACAGCCAACTAAATACTTCATTATTTAAGATCAACCCTGCCAGCTACACCAGCTGTGTGCAGGTTTTTGTAGATACTAGAATTATGGTATTTATCAAAAAAATGAAACCAAATAAATAAGCCCACAATGTGTCACTGTTCCACACTGTTTAGTGCCTATTAAAAATACAGTGAACCATAGATAACCCTAGTAAAAGCTAGTAAACCACCAAATTACAGTACAATAATTTCACAATGCAGTTTCTGCCTGTGTCAGATGATAAAAGCCAATAAACAGAAGCATAGCATTTACTGATCTTCTGCTGTGTCCCAAAGACATGCAGAAGGGATAGGATGTTTGTTTTAAAAAAAAGTAATTGTGGAGACACCGGACTCCATTCACAAACACATCCTGTATGTACTGTCTTTAGATTTTATTTTAAAATGAAAGATGTTTGATACCACCTTTAGTGGTACTCCCATAGTAAAGTAAACTCCCATAGTCTTTACCCCACCTAATCCTAACAGCATGTCGAAAAGACATCTGCTATCTCCTGGAACATCTCTGTTCCAAGCAGGAGACTACAAGCAGCAGGTCTCCAAACAGCAGGTGGTCAGACTTCTATCTATCACTCAGTACAGGTCAACCTTTCCTATTTCGCCAGCCCTTCCCTGCTCACTGACAGTAATTTTACTGGCATAATTAAATGTCTACCACTTGCTGCTCAAATGCCACCTGCCTCCTTGGCCAGTCAGATTTTGACAGTTACTACAACCTTTCTTTTTTTTCTGTAGTAGTATCTCTTGACAATAGCACTACTGTTTGGCTGCTTACTCAGCAAAGGCTCACCTACAGTATAGATTTGCTTCAAAATTGTTTACCCAGGATGCAGTAGCTAGTCTTTATGAAACCGTTTTTCTTTGTTTTGTTTTTTGCCTAGTGGACACATCTTCAGCTATTCACCCACCTCCAACACCCGCCCCTTGATTTCTGTCCATTTGTCTTGCCACCCTAGCAAAAGAGCACCCATTCCAATGTGTATTCATAATAGAACAATCAATAGTATTGTAAATTTCCTTTTGCAAACTACTGGAATTAAGCTTCTGAATTGGCAAAGCACTTTTGTATTTCAAAAATACACAAGACATAAATGTGTTTTTATCTTTAATAGCAAATTGATAGCAGCTTTTCCTGTAAACATACTGGATTACAGATTGAAAATAAATAAATACTATAAAGCACATAGTTTAGTGTGCATCACTTCATCGATTTCAGTTATGACTTGGTACTGCAAAGCAAGAAGTGGTTTGTCACCCTGGGGTTTTCTTGAATAGATGGGAATACTACTCTGTCTGTTTTTGATGGAAACTTGCAGTGCTGTGCAATTACCAGCCCCTGCTGCTTTACCTTTCATTGACATTAGTTACTTACAAGAAGGAGCAGGACGTTGGTAAGATCACACAATGAATACTGCATTAAAAGAATAAAGAATAGCAGTTTTAGTTTGCATGAATTCAAATGTCTAGCCTATTTGCAGTAACGAGTATCACCAAGCCTGCATTGTATGAAAGTGAACTATACCTATTAGTGTATAGCTTTCAGGATTTATATTCTAGTGTTCTCATGATCATGTAATAACCATACAGTATGTGAAAGGTTCAAAATGTTTGGATAAAATCGAGTTTAGCAGATTATAGCCATTTGCAATGACAGATAAAGTGTCCCCATTTTTTGAGGATGCTAAAATCTTATAACTTTTATCATTTACTTCAGAACAAAAAATGTATTTTGTTTTCATACTTCATGATATGTATTAACACAATGATATGTATTAACACAATGATATGTATTAACACAATGATATGTATTAACACAATGATATCGGGCTACTGACAAATGAAGTTTGTTGTTGTTTGGCAACATGTTCAAGATTATCAGAAAGGTGCATAAACAGGATCACAAGGCAGGCTGGTTTACGTTAAGTCCTCTCCCCTGTGCATATACCAAATAACTAATCACCACCTCACATAAAGACAACAGTTCTGTAAGTAAAAGAACAGCTGTAACTGTATGTAGGAGGATACAGTGTTTGATAAACAGATTAAAATGTAATATGCTTGAGTTGTTATTTGGTATTGGTCATTGTATGTGGGGGCAGCAGTGTGGAGTAGTGGTTAGGGCTCTGGACTCTGGACCAGAGGGTCGTGGGTTCAATCCCAGGTGGGGGACACTGCTGCAGGACCCTTGAGCAAGGTACTTTACCTAGATTGCTCCAGTAAAAACCCAACTGTATAAATGGGTAATTGTATGTAAAAATAATGTGTAAAAAATAATGTAGTTGTATGTAAAAATAATGTGATATCTTGTAAAAATTGTAAGTCGCCCTGGATAAGGGTGTCTTCTAAGAAATAAATAAAAATAATGTGTGTTATACTGTAGCAGAGTTATGTATGCAAACATGACAGTGACTTTTGAGGTAGGTTATTGGTTCTTTAATGATGTCTCTATGTATTCCATCACAGGAAATGTTTCTACCATAAAAATCCTGTGCTCCATTACAGACAATACTGAAGAGAAGGGGAAGATCTATTGAAAAATGTGGAGGTGGGTTGGTTTACAGTGGACTACAAAAAAATATAGGCTGTGTGATATCTAATAAGGTTGGTCAGTGTTACTAGAGGGAGGGAGCAAGGCTGATTACAGTGTTTCCAAGGACAACCAAACTTAAGACGTTTTCATTATTTATCATACAGAATGTCTTCAAAACATTGAATCTATGAAAAGCAATCCATATACAGTAGGTTTATTAATTAAGCACATTTCTAAATCATCATGCTGGGTTAAAAAAGGAGCTAATTACATTTAAAACAAGTATGTCAGTAACATACATCACCCTCCGCAGACACCTCCAGTTCATCCCCAGAATCTAATATTCTAAATTACTTATGCTAAATAGCGTTAATACCAAGTGTCATGACAATTGGATAAGCAGTTTTCCAGATGTATGGTAAAACGTAGTGTGACACATGTACGTATATGAACGACCGCCTCCACTACATCCCTGTCGGCAGGAATCGAATCCCCAGGGGATAATAAAGCTGGCAGTTTAATTTAGGTAGTTAATACATATTTGCTAGGGTCCAGGTTGCACTAATACTTGGTCAATGATATATGCTACAATAGCAAACGTAAAGTAACTCTCACATACGCAGAAGTACTGGTAGTTATTGTTATGCTGTCAAAGTCAATGTACTAGTATTTACCTCCTTGCCTTTATTACATTTGTTCCAGACATTTGTCTGCTGTTGATCTCCTGATTAGGAAGGGAAATTGATGTCTGGTTGCTTAGTAACCTGAAACAGTCAGATGCATCCTCTCCACGACAGCTATAATAGGATTTTTATAAACCCTGGATTATGATGTAGTTTATAAATGATGGTACTGGTAAATTGTAATGTTCTCTAAACAGTCAGTAGTTTTTGTGCTGTTAAAAATGTTTTGTCACAAAATTTGTTACACAATAATTTCCCACTTTGCGTAAATTAGATTAAGGCCTTTTATCCTACAATGTTATGGCAGAATCATAAAACGAATGTGTTCCAGGCTACATCAGTTATTCTACCCCGACACTGGTTAAGTTTTGAGTCATAAGGAAAGGAGTTTCAAAGGTCAGGCCTATTAAACGTTAATGACTATTGGCAGTCGGTAGCCATACTTGTTTAGTGCCCTTTCTTTCCTGGTTTGGTTATTTTCTTTTCTACAGGCTAGCTTTGCAGTAAAACCGAATCATATGTTTCAACTCTGGTTCCCAGTTAATATATTTTTTCTGTCTGCATCTGTATTTCTCAGTCAACCGTTAAATTCACCTCTGGAAACTGCAAATGCTGGGCTACATTCTCAAACCTTTTTACTGCACATAGGCCTAATAATTAGCATGTTTTTTTTCAAAACCGAACAGCACACCCAATAAAGTTACCCAAAATAAACAGCTCAAATATTTAATCGAGGGGCTTCTAAAGTACATTTTAATTTGTGTTTTTTTTTATCTTTCAGAATAAAAATATTTGTAAATCTAGACCTCTGCATTTTATGTTTCCAGACTTTTGAACAAATTGAATACTGTATATCTTCCATCAGTTTGAATAGGTGAGAGGCTAAAGTTATTGACACAGTAAAATACAGTAGGTTGAAGCCTAAGGATTTTATTATTTTTCTGTTCTAGACTTTAAATTTTTAATGTGATAAATACAGTAATATCAAAAATTACATTGGTTACATTGGTTTTCCACACTAAAAACGGATTTATCGATCCCAGGCTGTTATTACTGCTTACTACCTACATACTTACTTATTTACTCCGAACAAAATTAAAACCCTCTCAAAAATTGACCCAGCAGATTAAACTTTCCTTATTTTTGTTCTCCAGAAAACACATTTTAGCAAACAAACACTTAGTGTATTGACTCAATTGTGATATTTAAGCATACTTTTACATTTAACTGCTAAAATAGTGGATTAAATTCACTGGTTCAAAGTGACTGATAAAAACTCACATATCAGGGCATCTACAAATACTTCTTCACTGATTCACAATAATCACCATTATCGAAAAACATATCAGTTGGAGGCTGTGAAGGTCCAGTGGTTAAAGAAAAGGGTTTGTAACCAGGAGGTCCCCGGTTCAAATCCCACCTCAGCCACTGACTCATTCTGTGACCCTGAGCAAGTCACTTAACCTAAATAAACTACTAATTACGACCAGCCATTTTCGATATTACTTTCAACACAATGTTTTAAATATACAAAGCAAACTTCGTTTGAACATGCAACAAATAAAAAAAGCAACAAAAGAAAATTGTTGGAAAATGATCATGTACAGTATTGCACTATACAAACGTAGAACTATTTTCAAAGCACTAATGTTTCAAGATTATTACATTTCTAAAAACGTGTTTTGTTTTTATAATAACCTTAATGAAGGTTATTATAAAAACAAATCATTAGTAAACTGTTGTATTAAAAAGATTGTTTATGAATTCTATGCATTTTCCAGTGTATACAGGTAGGTGTTATTGTTTCAGTGTTTCAGTAAGGGAACTGCGTGTGCAGTTCAGCAATGAATACCGACAGGGGTGTAAACAGACGTCTCGCGTCGTATTGTACTGAAAGGAGACAGTTCAAGTTCTGTAGTGTATTCATTGTCATTGTCATCACTCGTCACAGTTGAAGACTTTTGGACACATTCTTCACAACAGCAGCAGCAACAGTCCACAAAGGCCCTGCTGAAAGGCTTGCAAAGGCAGAACAGAAGTACTGGGGTCACGCCTGACTTGAAGAACAAAAGAAACTGGCTAATGAGTTGAAGAAGGTCTGTAGTCTGCTTAGGGACCCCTGTGGACATGTAGACCGTGACAATGTTGCATATATTTTCAGGAATGATACAAAAGCCATACAAGATGGTTAAGGCCACCACTGTGCAGTTCATCTGACTTTCCAGCTGAATTTGTTTCTTGCTTCCTCTAACACAGGCTTTCTCTGCTTTTCGGATTTTGCTTGCTGTTATAAGAGAGCTGCCAATAGTGAAGAGCGTTGGTAAACAAAAATAGCACCCAAAGTACCACCACAGCCTGGCACCGTCATACGTCAGCGCAAGAACATAAATTGTGTCAGGAAGCTCTGGGGAGATTTTAACCACACACCGCTCTGCGGCAGACCCAGCGGCTGAGGAACTAGTCACCGCAGAGCTGGAGGCTGCAGTACCGGTGGCTACAGGATCTTCTGTGACGAGCTGACGAAGAAGCACCTCAGGAAGGGCCAGCAGCAGTGCCCCAATCCAGATAACAGCTAGCTTGGCTGTGGTGGAAGTGCAGTTCTCAATCATCTCATAGTACATCTGCACGTTTGCTGCAGCACGGAATCGGTCAATGCAGAGAGCACACAATGTGAAAGTAGTAACTCCAAGCGAGGCTACCTGTAAGAAAACAAGAAAACAGTAAATACAGTTTCTAACACAGACAAATCTATACATATATGAATAAATAAGCTTAACCAGGATCCCTGCTTCACTGTGATTCTAATTTACAGTACTCTTACCTACAAATCACAACTGTTTCATTAAGTTTTAATTGGATACATTATCCATCACAACTTCGGAGCTTTGTCATTTACACTTATCAATCGCTAGCTCATCTGATTTCCAACCTGAGCAGCTAAACTCCAATGAATGAATTGCATTAGTGAACACACTGTAAAAACATTGTAATAGAAATATATGTCTGTCTCCATTCACAACAAATAAACCAATTAAACCATTACACTATCCATATTTCCAGACTTATTTTTTTATCCTGAAATAGTCTTTAATATTAATTCATTTCACATAATTAGGTATCATAAAATTGTAAAAAAAGGTCTGAGCTGACTGCAAACCATCTTTAACTGTTGCACATGCACAGTTACACATTGCTGCACTTGAATTTACTAGTTCAGTCTTGTACTACAGGCCAACTCATAATAATATATTATGCATAATTTTACATAATAAATAATTAAATCATAGCACATGGTTTGCCTTTTTGGCTGTTACCCAACCCATGTAACTTTGTGTGACATTCTTTATCATATCTAAAGAATATGATAAAGAATATGATATATATATATATATATATAATATATATATATATATATATATATATATATATATATATATATATATATATATAATCAATTGTGCTTTCCTTTGTTAGTGCCAGGTTACATTCATCAATGTGCTTACCAGCAGCTACAATCTATTACAGCAGTTTTTAATTAATTGGATGTTTTTCTGCCTCTGAATGAATTCTTGTTTTATACACAGGCTACAATATGAATTCTTGTTTTATACACAGGCTACAATATACTGTCAGAATTGAACTATTCTGATATATTATATTTAATGACCGCATGTTTCTTGACCGCACTATTATTGAGGCACTGTGCTTTCTCCATCTTCTAATAATAGTATATGTCCTTTCAGCATTTGGAAAAAGCTAATTATAGTGGAGAACTAGACCTCAAGCCAGACTGTCAGATGGAAGTTTATCCAGTCTCACTGAGATTCACAATTGCAAAATCAAAGTGAAAGATCGTGGGCGGCACCAGCAGGGCAGGGCGGGGCGGGGCGGGGGGGGGACCCCCTGAGCAGCTTTGCACAAACGGCATGTTTTTTCAGACGAACAGACAGCAGTGGGATGGGCTGGGTCTTTGTATTGAAGCTGAATGTAGCAATCGTTTTTCACTAGGATCTTACTATATTCTCACTAATTAATTTTACTTTTAAAACGCACACTACTAGTAAATAAATAAAGCTATCTTATGGATTTAGTTCAAGTGTAACACACTTACAGATAACGAACAGCTCACCTGTGCCAATAATAATAATAATAATAATAATAATAATAATAATAATAATAATAATAATAATATTTTGTGAGTGTCAATAATGCACTTACAGATATGGTACCGATTATGTGGTAATCAGCACAGAAAATGCATTGTATCTTAATTTATTTATTGACTTGTTCATTAGCAAGTGTGTGTATTACAACACAAACTTAGTCTTTTGCTTTGCCACCTGATTTTAGTTTAGATTTGTACTACTTTACTTGCATTGCCTTGATCTATCTGCTCAAGCCATTAAAACTTAAAACGGGGTAATCTACACACCCTTCTGCAATAGTTATTCATTGATTTTAATGTATTTATTGTGAACTTTGTTGTCTGTAACTAAATACTTTGAAACAATCACTATTTTTAAATAAACTGTCTAAACATCTTTTAAAAAAAACATTATTGAACTACACTATGCGGATATATATGTGCAGGAATATATAAACCAGGTTCTCGCTTATTTTTTAAAATAATCATAATTGTGTAAACATAAATTTTACTGAAACATGAGCATTGTGTACAATATTTAAAATCTACTAAGACTGCATATTTATTATATGATTTTAATAGTTTGTCATAAAAAAGAAAATATTTACTTTGTTAATAATGTAAACTGCAAAAGCATTCATGAACATATTGACATGACTGGAATGTTTATAGAGATTACAATTTGATGTGTTCAGAAGTCATTTTATTCTTGTTTTAATACTAGAGTACTTAATTTTAATAAACTAGATCTGTCTTTATTTGTGTGCTTTGAAACATATAATACTACTAATAATAATAGTCTGATATGTGCCTTTAATATTTACTTCTTAGTATAAATTTAAATATACGTGATTTAGTCCTTCTTATTTTTTAATCCAGACCTGCATCTGGCAACAAAGCAGTCAAAGGATGTGGTTGTAAAGGGATGGAAAGAAAACCCGGTGTTACAGCAGTGTTAAGCCTTGCACAGTAAAACCTGGAATGGATTTTATAGATTGCAATGACTGAGGTATTACATCCATCTCCTGGTATGAAGGCCTACTGATGTCATAGATCCTGGCAGTAGCGAGGCTACTCGTTCCACACAGGAACGTTATTGTACACGTAGTTATTATGTAGGTGAAGTCTTTAGAACATGAATGTTTCCTGGCACAAGTAATACAGCTTTCAACATCTAGAAGCGCTGCAAAAGATGTCCAAACGTATTACCGCTTGGTATGTATTATTTATTTGTTTATTTAGCAGACGCCTTTATCCAAGGCGACTTACAGAGACTCGGGTGTGTGAACTATGCATCAGCTGCAGAGTCACTTACAACTACGTCTCACCCGAAAGACGGAGCACAAGGTGGTTAAGTGACTTGCTCAGGGTCACACAATGAGTCAGTGGCTGAGGTGGGATTTGAACCAGAGACCTCTTGGTTATAAGCCCTTTTCTTTAACCACTGGACCACACAGCCTGTACTAGGTATGGGTATGATAAATCACTTTACAATAGTAAATAAATACTGATAAGGATTTAACATGTTTTTGGTTTAATTCTATTGTGTGTGAATCCTCATCCCTTTCTCTGACTTAATTCTGTTTTTTTTTTAAAATTTATTTCAATGACCACATCATCTTCCTCACAGAATGTGAGACAGGTGGATATGTTTTCTGATTTTAATAAAACTATAGAGATAACAAATTCAATTTTAAAAAAAAAATGTATAGTTGAAATATTACCTCAATGTATGGTATGATTCTGCACGAGAACTCTCCCAACAGCCACTTTTTTGTAAGTTCATGGAATATCACAAGGGGCAAGCAAAAAAAGATGTTCAAAAAATCCCAAAACGCCAGGTTGGCTAAAAGCGAATTAGAAATACTCCTCATGTAGTAGTTGTGGCAGACTATGCACATAACTGCAATGTTCCCCATTATACCAACAATAAATATAATCACAGACAAACACATGATTGCATATGCTCCATAAGTTACGTCTGTTAAGGGGTAAAAAGGGTTTTTCAGCTCATTTTTTCTTCCCCGTGTATTAAAAGGCATTGGCGGGGTTACAGACAGGTCCTCTGGTAGTGTGTAGAGTCCATCATTTCTGGTATAATCGGAGGAGTCGTTAAGTGGTAGGGGTTTGGGATTTTCCCATGCAGGGGTTACCTCAGTAGAACCATTTAAATGAGTTGATGCGTGGCCATTATTCGTTCGCTTTTTGTTTCTGCCTTTTCCTTTTTTCTTGTCATTTTCTGTGTTGGCGGCACCCCTTTTTCGTCTTTGATTCCTCGCTGCTTGCGAAACAAATTCACGCCCCTCTGAATCAAATTGAAGCTCCGAGTAATTGTATCCCCTTTGTGTTTCCATGGCAGCCAGGTTGGAATTCAACTTTTCGTTGCGGTGGTACTTAAGTCCCCTGTGGAGTTTTGCAGGCGATTGCTCCGGGAAGGTTCTGATGATGTTTGCAGCGGAGTCATAATGCACATTCACTCGGCTGTTCGTCAAACCTTTGGATTTAATTTGCAATGTCCTTTCAAACAATGAGGCATTATTTATTCTCAACCATTTTTTTATTACCTCCAAAGAACCACTTGTAGAATGCCTTTTGAAATGGCTCATGTCCTTCGCTATTTTCCCATATATTATCAGCCATTTCCTATGCAATTCTGAATTAGAACAATTTACAACATCCCTTGCAGAAAGGTGAGTCTGACCATTGCCCCTATTGATCGTTCTTAATTTCTCATCATGTCGATATGCTAAAGCATCAAGACTCCACACTAGAAAAAGAAGACGGCTTAACAGTAGTGACTGCATGATTACAGCTGCGTTTGAGATGTGTCTGAAGTTGAAGGTTTGTACAAACAGTAATCCAAGACCGCCCTCCCTTTAAAGGCAAGCTTTAGAGAAGCCTATAGGTGCATTACTGCAGTTTCTAATCTTGACCATTAGCAAATAGAATGTTGTGCAGATGTGTAGCCTACTGTAACATTCATAAACAAAATACAAGTCCCTAACGCGCACATTTCCTGAACTCTGTAATTAAATCGTAGTTGTCATTTCCAGATGTTCCTAGGAAAAAATAAATAAATAAAACATCTAGTTTCTTTACCTTGTGAAGTTCCTTTTTGTTAGATTAAAGAGTCCGTCCAGTAATTAGATAATCGCATTTTGAACTCGCTTGGATTACACAGAACGTGCGGCGATGAGAGTTTGTGGCTACAGACCAGTTGTGAAAGAACAGAGAGAGAGAATATGTATTTATCAAACGGGGACGTGCTCAAAGATGTTTCCTGCTCCCTCTGCGGCTGCGATCTGTGTGTATCTCGATGAGATGTTGTTAAGAAATGGGTTCCCCTGGCGGCTAACCCGGATCTGTCACAGCAAATCGGTCAGGGTCAGCCCTTCAGTCTAAACAGTTGGCTTGTATTTCTTTTTACACCCCTAACCCACAGTAAATACATTTTTTAGAAATGTTCACGTTAAATTTAGTAATTACGCTGTAAACAAAGTATTGGGCATCATGCTGTAGTTTTTAATATCAAATGGTCTTAACTGCGCCCGCCAAGGATGTGTTCTGCAGCATGTTGTTTTGTTCTTGTAGAACGGAGAAAACTTCGAGTCAGACAAATATACTCTACATTAGTATAAAAAAACAAAACAAAACAGGTAATAGGCAATATAATCGTTTATAAAATTAAATTCCATTTTAACATTTTAATGACTCAAGAACTAATATATATATATATATATATATATATATATATATATATATATATATATATATATATATATATATATATATATATATATATATATATATGCCAATGACTATTTTACCAGAAGCATTCTTTCATAAATTCACAAACAGGACATTCAATTTCCATTGATATGCCACATTGTAATTATCAATGAAATTAATATTAATAATGAAATGCTAGTACCAAATAAGTATTAATAATACCAACATATACAATTGGAATGATACTAACAAAATATTATGTTAAAAAAAATACTTTAAATAACATAACAGATATAACACATTTTTTTCTTTTTTCTTTTTTTTTTTTTTTTTGCAAGATGGCAGTCTCCCTTTGAATGCGTTGCCCTTTCACCAGGGTCCGATTGCAGGTAAATCGGTTCTGTGGTCTCAACCTCTCCCTCAGTAGATTTATCTACACTTCCTAAACCACCATACACATTTTGACACACTTGGTAGAAGCAGCTATAGCCTTAAAAGAGGCCACAGAGTGGGTAAGCATGGATGGGATCTAAAATGCTCTCTCACCACTTAAGAGGTGTTGTACACAAGGGCAGACTTGAGACAAATGCTACCAAAGCTTGAGCTATTCCGGTTCTGAATTATAAATGGGACGCCAATCTCCAGTGTTGTCAAACCAGCACCTATCATGGGAATAAATAAATAAATAAAAACAGGGTTTCTAGATTGTACTGAAACAACTTAGTGCCTTCTTTTATAAACAGAACACCGTTTACAATAAGAAAAATATAATCAGTGATACATAACTGTGACAGATTGTGCAGTGTACTTGTAAAAGGGATATTATTATTATTATTATTATTATTATTTATTTCTTAGCAGACGCCCTTATCCAGGGCGACTTACAGTCATAAACAAAAATACATTTCAAGAATCACAGTACAAGTATTAATACAATTAGCAGCACATCAAGGGATAAGCCGAGAGCACAGAGGCCATTTCAGTTTTGAACATATATTCCAAAGATACAAGAGTTGGCTGAATGGAGGTGTCAATCCTATAGGAATGACTTCTACAGGGGTACAATGCAAACATGCATAAACACTATTAATACCTTCTCATACTTGTACTGTATATGGTAAAAGTGGAAGTAACTTAGACATCTACTTAGAGAGTTCACAGTTATTACTAATGTTAATGACTTGTATTTTATTGCAATACACCCGGATATTCAATTACATTCTCTGGCGGGCCAGATAAGGCAATGTCCAAACCTTGGGGGGCCACAGGGCGCTCAAGATGTGACTACTGGTGGGGGGCTGTTTAAATGGTCATGAAAATCTACTATGGAATCATACTTTACAGTAACAGAACTTTGCAACACTACATTTGCACCAATCAACTAATACATGCCAGAAATAACTACTTACAATGATACAATGTCTGATCGCATTTAATAATAAAAATAGAACGCAAATATATTTTTCCTGATATTTTTCTGACAATATTCAAACGAAATCTTGCAAACAAATAATTATACAAATCCACTGTAATGCCATTAAAACAGCATGTTATTTATTTTAATTTTATTAAAACTAGAAAATGTTCTGAAAATGACTGCTGCAGCAAGCATTCAAGTTAACTAATGAAAGCACGTCAATTAGTGATCGCTATAGCTATGCTGTATAAGCATCTTATTAAGCGCCTGATTAAACGTGTAGCACGTGTCTAAATATGCATGTTCTAACTCCAATGTGTTTAAATGTAAATGAAAAGTTTCTAAATTAAATACATAGCAGGACAGTAAACAGAAGGAAAATAAACTTGTGTATATCCAACGTGTCATCTTTGAGAGGCATGCCGTAGGTACATTTCTTACTGTTGCCAAACAGGTTTTTTTTAAGCCAAGTAAAAGACCTTTGACAGGCTCGACGACTTCTGCTAATTTCCTGTGCCTGAACCCATACTGGTGGCCGCATTGCTATTTTTTCCTAAAATACTTAATATGAAAAGTAAAGACAATATAAAAATATGCATTTCCATAATAAAGCCAAACATACAGCAACCCCTCTCAACTTCCCAAGCCTTTCTATAATAAACTGGAGACAAAAATCTGGTGTTTTGCAAGATTTAAAAAAAATGCTCTGACACCAAGTCAAACGTAATAGGTTAATCAATCATATAACTTAATACAATACCTAAGTTAAAGTACATTTCTAACGTATTTAAATTAAATGACTACAAAAATTACTTTATGTTCATGTTCCAATCACATGCTGCACAATTCCCAGCTAAATCTAGAGAAATTAAAACAATTTCCAATACTATTTATCCTAAAACTATAAATGTGTAATATTTCAGAATAGGTTGTGAAGGCTTTATTTTGCTCCACTGAATTAACTACTAAAGCAGAGGATGTCAAAACTTAATTGTACACTGTTTCATGTGTGTATTTCAGGCAGAAGCAGTACAAAAGTAGACATCACTTTTTTATTTTTTGTTATCTCTGCCATTGCAGTTTTTTCACAATAAGCAAAGTGGCAAATGACACATTTTCATAAAATAATAGCATTACTGAGGTTTTTATTTTAACCTGTGCACACAAGTGAAAAAACATGGATACCTTTTGTTAAACATACAGTCTAATGTACAGTATACACTACAGCATTATCATAAAAGTGTATTAAGAACATCTCGTTTTGAGTAAATGACTAAATAAATGATTATACATTGTAAAGAACTGACATATGGTTGCATGTTGGCTAACAAATTAAAAGAACAGGAACTGTATATTAGTGACAGTAAAAAAACAAGCAGTGGGGGACCCAAGCTTTAATGTAGAAATATGGAGTCATGACTACATATGGAAATCATTTGAATCTGTAAGTAGAGGCAGGATTCAAACCCTTCTGAACTCTGTTTTTAACAGCATGAAGTGGCCAGACCGCAGATTAGTTTAAAGAGGCTAATAGGTTCCTGCATGTTTTGTCTGCCCTTGATGAAATTGTTCACTCTGGAAACCTAATTATGATCTGCTTTCAAACTGGGTTAGTGCAGGGAGTTACTGCAGTAGATATCTTAATGATTTGCAAATTCATTCTCAAACTGATCATAAAAATGAAGCATCACTTCCAGTCCAGGGATATTTGCAATTCCTCCAGGAGCTGCAAACAAGAATTTTGGGGTTCAGATTACAACAATTACTTGTATACAAATCAAATGATCTATTCTGAGGACTGCATTAATAATGGACTGTCATCATTAAGCTCAACAATGCAGAAAAGTGATGGAAGGGAAATAGACATTTTGGCATTTGCAGTGACAAAGCAGAGTAGCAGTGGCATTGTCAAACATGTAATTATATATATATATATATATATATATATATATATATATATATATATATATATATATATATATATATATATATATATATATATGTATACACACAAATAAATGTGTGGTTACCATGGCCAAAAAGCCTATAAATACCTCCAATGTTTGTTTTTCAAACACACTTTCCCTTGAGAAAGGTGTGTTAAAATATACCGAAACGTTGGGAAGTTGGCTCTTTGAGCTAAAACTCATATATATATATATATATATATAAAGAGGAAAGTCTTGGACCAATGCATGCTGCCAGTGCTAACATACAGATGCAAAACCTGGACCCTCAATGCAAAAATGACTCAAAAATTACAAACGACTCAACGGAGTATGGAAAGATGCATGCTGGGAATAACAAGAAGAGACAGGAAAAGGAAGGAATGGATAATAGTGCAAACAAAAGTATGCAATGTTATTAGAAGGGCGAAAAAAACTGAAATGGCAGTGGGGCGGACATGTAGCAAGAACAGACCACTGCTAGACCAAGCGACCAAAAAGTCGACACTTGGAAGAATCTTGGGGAGGCCGAGGACGATGATATATATATAGGGAAGCTGTGTGGTCCAGTGGTTAAAGAAAAGGGCTTGTAACCAGGAGGTCTCTGGTTCAAATCCCACCTCAGCCTTTGACTCACTGTGTGGCCCTGAGCAAGTCACTTAACCTCCTTGTGCTCCGTCTTTCAGGTGAGATGTAATTGTAAGTGACTCTGCAGCTGATGCATCGTTCACACACCCTAGTCTCAGTCAAGCATCCAGGATTCTTCACTAACCTTTATGCAGTGTTTTACTAAAGAGAGAGTCCCCATCTCGTTCTAAGGAAATGACTAGTTTAAGTAAATGATTGTACATTTTAAAGCACTGACATATGGTTGCATGTTGGCTAACAAATTAAAAGAGCAGGAACTGTATAATAGTGACAGTAACAGAACAAGCAGTGGGGGACCCAAGCTTCAAGGTGGAAATACGGTAAGTTAGATGGAAATTGTTTCAGTCAGCCTTCCAATGGGACTGATTTTAATTAACAGAATGCTGTAAAATACTTTGGCTCTCTTAAATAAATACATTAAATGTTACCACCTGCAATTTGTGGAAATCATGGAAAATTAACTGAAATAATTATTTGTTTGAAATAATGTAACACCAGGGAACTCAGTAAATGTATCTACAGCAGCTCTTGAGCGCCCTCTGGTAAATACAAGCAGAATAGAAATAAAGAACTTCAGTGTATCCAAAATGACCAGAATTTACAGTGCATGTAGTTTGTTTTTTCAGAATGTTCATAAATGTTCTGAAAATTGTAGGTGGTGGGTGTTTATGATAAACCTGTTCACTTCACTGTTTGTATATGCAAACTAAAATCAGATTGCCTTTGTTTAAACTAAGATAATGGGCTCAAATCTCACTTCAACGATAATTTAAAGGTATATTATTACTATATATATATCCTTTGTACTGCATGTTAAAGCTCCAAGTATACTGAAGGAAAGAGAGACCTAAATGTACAAAGCCTTCGGCTGTGGCACGGGCAACATCAGATGACAGTAAAACCATTAAACACAGAATGTTTTATGATCAAAGTGACTGAGTAGCTGAATAATAATAAATCTCCTGCAGCCACATTTGTCAATCATAAGCTACCAGTTGCCTAAAAAAGTATACCACTTAAGTGCTAGACTGTGGGCAGAGCTGTGAACCTGTCACCTTGAATGACAAGGCAACATTGGCGATTGATTGCTCCTGGAACAAGAAACACTTTATTCACCATTTACAGGAAATTGCAGTTTGAAAATGGATTATTAAAAAAAGAAACTTAAGGCCAATAAAAATGAATAAGTTACTGCATGTATTATGCCACTCATTGTATGTCTACCAAAAATGTTGTAATCTGTAGCACATGTCATACTCGCTCAAGTAAAAGACAACATAACTTGGCAATTGACCCGTTGCTCATGTTTCTTTTTTATAAACAGTAACAACTATCCCCAATTGCCTACAATACTATAGCTACTGTAGATGTTAGATACTACTTTTACACTGTCCTTTGTTTTTTTATATCCATTACTTATCTCTCTCTCTCTCTCTCTCTCTCTCTCTCTCTCTCTGTACAAATACTGTTGGCAAAATAATGCTCAATTTCTGGCCTTAATTAGAAGTACAGGTATTCATTTTTGTATGAAGTATACTTCAGTTTTATTAGGCAATATTGATATCCCTTTGAGATGTACAGTAGTAGTTAAGATCATTAGTGATAATTTAAAACCCTACCAAAGGGAACAAAAGTGTCAATATTATTTATTAAATTCAATATCAATGATGTAGCTGTGTCTGCCTTTTGAAAAACACCAAATTGAAAAACCAGCTATGCTTTTTTGTTTTTCAAACCAGGCTGATACTTAACAGTTTGGTGCAAAAAAGCTGTTCAATTCAGTAAAGAATGACATGCGTAGTACTCTAGTAACGGTTGGACACAGGTAATCATTTCCAAGGGCCGAGGTGGTATGCATATTTTCAAGATGTCTGTGTAGAATTGAGGCTGTAGAAATCACCCTGTAAACTTGTTTCTTCTATCATGTGTGCTTGATCAGCCTGCATAGAAAATCCTTTATACTTTATTTTTTATTTTAGTTAAAGTGTGTGTAATTGAGTAAATAAGGATGTTATTTATGCAAAAATACATATTGTATAAGGGCTGTTGTATATAGGTTGTTTTTTAAGCTTGTTCAGCAACCATGCCACAAAGCAAAATTGATTAAAGAAAAAACAGCAACAACAAAAAAAAAAATACAACTTGATGATCTGATGAACATTTCATGTCGGGTTGATTTGGAATAAAAGATCAGTTTGGGATTCTTGCATGTTGGATTAAGATTTGGTGCACTTTGAAACAATTCATGTCAGATTGATTTTGAATAAAAGTTTTGCTTCAATTCAGGATTTTTGTACTGCGTTTTAATTCTTTAACAAATAGGATACAGGCAGAATACTGCATACATGAGACAAACCGGTACATGTAATTCTACTTTTATTCACAATCTCATCTCATTAACTTAGTCCAACAGTTTATCATTCATTTTGATTGTCCTTTCGCTACAATGAACCCCTCAATATAACAAACAAAAGGCTTGGACCCCAACAGGTTCGTTATAGCGAGGGTGTACTGTAGTTTAATACATATCATATGTTTGTGTTTATTATATGATTAAATTAAATCAGCCAACCTGTTATTTATTTATTGACAACCGCTGCACAAAATACAAAGGGAAATACAATACAAAAATAAATTATGTTCAATTATTCTTTATAACAGTTTTATTCAACAGTTAAATAAAATGTCTGTTTCTTCTGCAACCACAGTGTCAAATATTTGATTGAAAACACCATCTTCAGTGGAATAAGTCATGATGCAACAGTCAAGCCAGGGAAGTTCATCTAAAAGAGAGGGCAATAATTTAAGTTGAACACAGATTTCATTTATGGATCATTGGTCTTTTTTAACCAAGATTTTTAAAATCAGGACCTAGAAAATGTTTTGGACTTTCATTTATGGAAGTGTAGTCAGCAGTGCAATGTTACAATGTAACTGCATGATGAAATGATTGCAGGTTGGCATCTATCTGATGGATGTATATTGGTTTTGGCAGATGCACCATACTGTAGTTATATTTGCAGCAGAAGATGTCATTGTCATAGTCCTCAATACTGCCTTTAATTCTGGTTTGCTAGATCCGTTTGTGCTTAATTAAATAATAATTGAATGCTGTGCTTCCAAAACAAAAAGAAAAATCCAGGATGATTATCATGTAGTCTTTTCAGCTCCTGACATAAGCCCTTTTTGGTTTTCCTGTAAGCAAAATCTTTGTTATTGTTAAGAGTTTTAAATAGCTGAGGGGGCCCAATTGATTTACATGTTACTGCTACATCTTCATATTCAATAGGACATTGTTCTACTGTATCAAAATTGATCTGATGTCCTTTTCCTGAATGGTTATGATTTTGATGATCTGTGTCACAATTCCTGGAGTTGGTTCAAGTCTTTAAACACTTTTGTTAGTGAATGTGGGTACATCTGGGAGAAACATTTGCACACAGAGGGAGGACTAATATATCTTGTTAATAGCAACAATGAACTCAAATAGCACATAGCAATGCCCACACGTGATGATGGTGAGACACATTTGATTGTCTAAGCAAAGTGCCTCATTCCAAGTCCTTGGATAGACATATTGTATTGGTATTAAAAAGTGTGTCATGTGGCTATGAATCTTGGAAAACCAAAACATAAAAAATAAAGCTTCAAGAATGTGAGAAACAGAAGCATGAATTAACAGGAAACCACGTAACATAAATACCACATGGATACGAGAATGATTACAATTGTAAACTGTAGCAATTCTACGTTTACCAAAAAACTTGGTTTAAACTTACGGTAGATTGATCTGGATTTGTGATTACTGTACTCTGTGAGTTCAACATCTTTAATCTGTGTTTCAGTTGAAGCAATGTCTGTCTTTGTTTATTCAATGCCTACTGCAACTGCCATGCAACAACTTCAGAATTTGCAAGGAATGAGCAAACAATTTTCTACACTAATAGTGAGCGCTCTAGATAAGCTGCGTAAAGTGTTTCTTACGTATTGAAAAAATATGAATTACGGATGATATTTCAATTTAATGCATAACGAATACGCATAGCACTTTTGCTGCACAAGTTTGAGTTGCATGTTATCAAGCTTCTTGTACTTCATTGATTTCTAGTGTCTCAATGGTCAATTGTGAATATACTGCATGCGGTAGCTACAGAATGCCTAGACAGCTAATACTAGCCTGCCTGGGAATTGCCAGAAACACGTGACCAATAAGTCTGGGTTACCAATAAAAATAAACAAATAAATCTATATAATAAATACAATATTCTGAGTTTGGAGAGTCTGGGTGCTTTATATTGCTATAGCAAGGAATACAATATTATAATTTATTTATAAATATCTAGGATGTGCATGCAGGCCTTTTGTTAAGTATATTCCATCTGCAAATAAGAATAATTGTTGTTTTGTGTATATTGTAGTAACAAGTTTTTGTACTGTAGTTCAAAGTAAAATTACAGTTAAAATTTAAGGCTGCAGTTAATGCATACCCTAGCTGTTTTCACCTTGTTACCTTGCCATTCACATATATTTCAATACAAAAGGCTTACATGGCTGGAAATAGAAAAGCGATGTGCATCAGCACGAAAATTCAGTGTAAATAAAATGTCTCTGTTAGATGCTGTGCGCTTGCTAAAGCATGCTTGGAACTCTGCCAGTCAGCAAACAATGCAACACTGCTTCAAAAAGCTGGGCACAATGTGGGAATGGACCCGATTATGGACTGGGGAAGTGGGTGGGAGTACTCTGTGTCCAACGTGTGTTTGTAAACTGTGTTATTCTTGTTCAGATCTGTTAGCGTTCTCTGTGAGTTTTGGTGCACGGGTGACTTAGAGCTGAAACACTGATCAGGTCTGATACGACCAATCACAGGTAGGGAGTGTTGGACCAATGGGTGAGGAAGGTGGAGGGACTTGGGTGTGTGTGTGGAGATGACAGTTTGAAAGAGAGAAGTGGGATCTGGTGGAGGGAGAACTGAGAGAGTTAAGAGAGGTTGAGTTTGCGAGTGAGAGTCTGTCTCATTATTTCCTGAAAACCCCGCAGCTCAGCGCTACAATATGTAAATAAATCCTGTTCACCTGAGGGGCACATCAATTTCAACCTCCGTCTTGATCTCCTGCCTGTCACTCAGCAGCAAATGCACGCATCCACACGGCAGACGGCTACTCTGTCACAAGCATTAAAACCCTGTATCTTTCTAAACAAGGGAGTTAGGTGAGCTCCCTAATAAAAGCTGAATCTCAAAACAATAATAAATACAGTACAGTAATTGTTAGAGCTATGTATAATGGTATTTAAAATGGGAATCATTTATCCACCTTTTTACGCCCTTACTCTGGTCCCACCGCAGTCGGATAGGCGACGGATTACTGTACTTTTTATTACATTCATAGGTTTTAACACATCTGTTATGAGTGTAATGTGTCTTAATAAAGATTTAACCACATACATGCTTGTTTGTTTTGATTACTGGTGATTGGGGGACATTTTGAATGTCAGGTTATTGTGTGGGAGTTTATAGTGTCCATCGCTTACTGCGGGTGAATCACGTTAACACAAACGTGCCCGTTCTAAGCGGTGCTGACTGTGTATGAAACACTATTTACCAAAGCCTTTTCCGGGTGGGCAGAGTGTTTTCATTGTCCGCTCTAGCTCTTCTTGGAGGGCCACATTTACTTCAGCTTCCGAAGGAAGACTCCTGAAGAACTTATCCTACAGTAATCAGAGAGTTGTTAATTTAAAAAAAAATATTTTGAAGCTTGTTGTCAACATATTGTCACTCCATAAGCAGATGGTGAGGAAAATAGCTGTTGATAATATTGTGAGGTTAAAGGTGTTAATCTTCACTGTGATCTAATTTACATAAATGATGACAAAAAAGCAGAGGCACATCCTGTCACAACTCTACCTATGCAATTGCAGTGCTCTGTGACAAATACCTTTTCTCTAGCATGGCTGTTTTGTCATCAGAGTTATTTTATAGCCACTCTGCATATATAGTACTGTTCAAAATTGTGACTCCAAACAAGTCAACCAAACTAATATAAGTGACATTACAACTAAGTTGTTAGGTTAAATGAATGTATGTATGTATTCTTCTAATTTACAGTACTAATAAATAATACTAATTTACCAGTGGAGTTTACGTAATCTTATTTATATACATTTCTGGTGCATAACAGGGAAAGAAACAGCAAATGTACTTACAGCTTCATGCCACAGTATTGCATCCAAACAAGCGGTTCCATCATCCAACTCCAACTTCACTAAGAAAACATGATGAAGTAACTGGATACCTAAACCTAGTTCATTAAAGACAATAATATTTGTTCCAGTGTATCAGCTTTTAAACTTGTACAGAAATACATCACATTATTTCATAAACCATTAACCTGTGACCAGTATTAGCAGCAGAAATTTATGTTTTAATTGACAAAGCTTCTCACTTCTGAAATTATATAACATCACATACTATGGCTATTTAATTAAAAAAAAAAAAAAAAACACAATACTTTTTTCCCCAGTGTAGCTTCAAAAGCTGACTGTTAATCAACATTCCTGTCACTGGATAGCACAGCTCCCCAATCACTGAACAGGTTTCCAATGCATGCACTTATGCTTTAAGAACAGGGTTCTGTATACAGCCTGCTTTCTTTAATCTAGCTGTTCTATGGAAGTGTGCTCACAAATTAACCTTTGTCCAAATTGTATCTCTGCTGAACCCTGCCTTTGAAAGTAAATGCTGTTAACTGATGTCAGTATGAGCGCTAACATAGTGATTCCATTTTTCTATCAATTTGCTGATTATTATTCTTTATTCCACTTTAGGACTCATTAAAACGTGACATGGCTTACTTTGTGCTATGGTTGTAGCCTCCCATGACTCTTGCTGAACAAACTGACGAAGAGGTCTAACACCTGTAACATTAGAACAGTTTTTGCACCTAAGGGAATAACATTAAAAAATAATTTAAAAAAAAAACAACAAAAAACCTTTTGTCCATAAGTACATACACACGCACGGTCACTGAAATGTGTGTGTGTTAGGAAAGCTGTAATATCAGAAGTATGGCAGGATGGAGAAATGTTCTACAGGCCAGTATATAAACCTAAAGCATGCAGAACTTCCTAATCTTACCTGGAGCTTGCAAACTGTACATCTGAATAATGAACCTACATAAGGAGTTCTGAACAGTTTTGCAAAACCTAAACAATTGCTAAATAATTTAAATGTCATTGTGGAATTGACATTAACCACTAACATTTAAAACTAAAGCAATTAACAGCAGAGAAATCTCTAAAGAAAATTAATAGTATAAAATATACACTGAGGGCAAGATAAAACCACTACACAAAGGCAATTAGTAGTTTGAGACATTTTAATTTGTGAGCAATTATAAATAATGCACAACCGACTGAACTTGCACTATGATAACATCCTAAGAGAATAATTCATGATGAATTCCATACCCGTAATAGCATGACTTTCCTTGGATGAGAAAAGGAGCTGAAAGATCTAATAAAGTAAGCTGTTCTTCAGACGATGTAACTGGAATGATGTTTCCAAATCTTCTTGAAAGTTGAAAGATTTCATTCAGCGAGGCTCCTGACAGATTGAAGAGATGCATGTGTTAACAAGTGCCATAGAGTAATGTGCATAGAGATGAAAATGTTTATTTTAATCTGAAAGATCTCCAAATTTATATACATTATATATATAGACACACACACACACTTACTCTCTACCATAACCGATGTTTTTTCTGCATCTTTTTCCCAATCATCCTCCACAAGAAAGTGGAAAGCAATCTGTTGTTTGTTCTTTGTACACCCAACAGCAGTCTTGTACCAGAAATCATTGTGCAGGTTTAGATTGAGAGGTCTGGTTGAGGCATCTTGAAACAGATGTGCAAGGCTCTCATCATCTGGGATTTCCTGCCTGAAATCATTTTAAGCAGTAAAGAGCTTGGTTAACCTTAGCTGTCAATCATAACCAAAACATGATATAAATGTAACCTTGAGATTGGTATAGTTTTAGAATCATGAAAGAAGAGCACTTCTCCTCATTGATGACGATGATGTTCATGATTACCACTGTGGTGTGAGGATCAGATTCATAGGACAGAAGGAGGTATAACAAAATAAAAACCAGATTTCCTGTTAAATCAGTATAAAACCAATATAACCCAACACACAGTGCTCCAGATAAGCTGTATACCAGGTGTTATACCCACCAAGATTTTGTACAGTAGTTCAAAGTATCATTACAGTTAAAATGTAAAGCTGTATTTAATGCATACCACATAAGTTAGCATTACATTAATGTACAGTATTTACTGACTTCAACATAATGTTGCATTTTACTCACCCCAAAATACATTTTAGGTACATAGGGCATATTCAAAAATATCCTCCTATTTTCTAAAGTGGACGGCGGATCGCATTTCATACTTCATTTTCTGTGGTTCTTAGGTGCTTTAAATGAATAAGTAATGAGCATTTAATGGTGTAATCTGCCAAAAAAATGGTTTTGGTTCAAATGTGTTAGCAATGTTATATAAACACAATCGAAACCTGTCCCAAAACAGCAGGGAAAAAACGCAAATGTAAAGATATACAGTACTGTGCAAAAGTTTTAGGCATGTGTGAAAAAATGCTGTAAAGTAAGAATGCTTTCAAAAATAGACATGTTAATAGATTATATTTATCAATTAACTAAATGCAAAGTGAGTGAACAGAAGAAAAATCTAAATCAAATCCATATTTGGTGTGACCACCCTTTGCCTTCAAAACAGCATCAATTCTTCTAGGTTCACTTGCACACAGTTTTTGAAGGAACTCGGCAGGTAGGTTGGCCCAAACATCTTGGAGAACTAACCACAGTTCTTCTGTGGATTTAGGCAGCCTCAGTTGCTTCTCTCTCTTCATGTAATCCCAGACAGACTCGATGATGTTGAGATCAGGGCTCTGTGGGGCCATACCATCACTTCCAGGACTCCTTGTTCTTCTTTACGCTGAAGATAGTTCTTAATGACTTTCGCTGTATGTTTGGGGTCGTTGTCATGCTGCAGAATAAATTTGGGGCCAATCAGATGCCTCCCTGATGGTACTGCATGATGGATAAGTATCTGCCTGTACTTCTCAGCATTGAGGAGACCATTAATTCTGACCAAATCCCCAACTCCATTTGCAGAAATGCAGCCCCAAACTTGCAAGGAACCTCCACCATGCTTCACTGTTGCCTGCAGACACTCATTCGTATCGCTCTCCAGCCCTTCGCGAACAAACTGCCTTCTGCTACAGCCAAATATTTCAAATTTTGACTCATCAGTCCAGAGCACCTGCTGCCATTTTTCTGCACCCCAGTTCATAGTTGAGTCGCTTGGCCTTGTTTCCACGTCGGAGGTATGGCTTTTTGGCCGCAAGTCTTCCATGAAGGCCACTTCTGACCAGACTTCTCCGGACAGTAGATGGGTGTACCAGGGTCCCACTGTTTTCTGCCAGTTCTGAGCTGATGGCACTGCTGGACATCTTCCGATTGCGAAGGGAAGTAAGCATGATGTGTCTTTCATCTGCTGCAGTAAGTTTCCTTGGTCGACCACTGCGTCTCACGGTCCTCAAGCGTTGCCCGTTTCTTTGTGCTTCTTCAAAAGAGCTTGGACAGCACATCTGGAAACCCCTGTCTGCCTTGAAATTTCTGCCTGGGAGAGACCTTGCTGATGCAGTATAACTACCTTGTGTCTTGTTGCTGTACTCAGTCTTGCCATGGTGTATGACTTTTGACAGTAAACTGTCTTCAGCAACCTCACCTTGTTAGCTGAGTTTGGCTGTTCCTCACCCAGTTTTATTCCTCCTACACAGCTGTTTCTGTTTCAGTTAATGATTGTGTTTCAACCTACATATTGAATTGATGATCATTAGCACCTGTTTGGTATAATTGTTTAATCATACACCTGACTATATGCCTACAAAATCCCTGATTTTGTGCAAGTGTACCTAGAAGAATTGATGCTGTTTTGAAGGCAAAGGGTTGTCACACCAAATATGGATTTGATTTAGATTTTTCTTCTGTTCACTCACTTTGCATTTAGTTAATTGATAAATATAACCTATTAACATGTCTATTTTTGAAAGCATTCTTACTTTACAGCATTTTTTCACACCTGCCTAAAACTTTTGCACAGTACTGTATATTTCATTATTTGATATTATTCTTTCTTATTACTTTTGTATATAGGCTACACTGTTAAGCAAAGCTGTAAAATTGCAAGACAATGCAACCGTGTAATATTAACAGATTGTTTGTAGTAAATGTAAATTGTCACATAAATAATGTACTGGCATTTACCAATAAAAATGTGTCTGTGCAATTTACAAATGATCATTGCTGTTCATTACTCTGGCAGACAGAAGCAATATCGCTATCCACATTAACAATTACAATAAAGTTACAGTATTTTGATCACATTAAAAGGGTACAAATACATCAGGACGCCATATTTGTCTATGCATAAAAGATTTAGGTTGTTAACTGTGCAATATTTTTAATTAAAAGTGTGATTGTGAAGCAGCTGCTCCTATCAAAATTACATCTTGTTCGAGTAATGATTATTTATTAAGATGCACCAAGAACCAAAAAGTAATGTTTTACCTTATTCACTAAATAAAAATATATAAAATATGCGGGAAGACTGTATACACATTTCAGTAACTTTATAGGCTAACCCCCAAAAAAAACATGCATATTAAAATGATTACAATTAATCTCTCTCTCTCTCTCTTAATAACAAAGCAGCACCTTAGTTTGCTGCATTTGTGACGAGCTGATTTTAGCATGTGGTGTTCTTACACCCACGCACACAGCGGTGTTCTTACACCCACGCACACAGCGGTGTTCTTACACCCACGCACACAGCGGTGTTCTTACACCCACGCACACAGCGGTGTTCTTACACCCACGCACACAGCGGTGTTCTTACACCCATGCACACTGGTGTTCTTACACCCACGCACACTGGTGTTCTGGACATGCTAGATGTCTCTCATGAAAAAAATCTAGCAGCATGACACCGGAGCACCACCTATGGAGCTTCTGACTGTCCTTGTCAATGACTGCTGTAAATAAAACTGTTTAACCTGTTTTTACAAGAAAACATTTATAAATTGCAGTATTTAAACAGATAACAACAGGATGTGTTTGCACCAAATGTTTTATGGTAAGCATGTTGTAAACATTGTAGCGAAAAAAAAACATACAACATGGCACATTAAATAGGTGACTTAAAATATAGTAATACATTTAGCTTTGTTTTACACTTAACTTTTTCCTCATAAAAGCAAACGGCAGCCTCTTCTAAAACTTCTTACCAGTGTAAAAGGGGGATATAAAGGGTGCTGAAAAAGTTAAGGGGGGCACAGTAGTTGCCTCTGATTTGTCGCTCTTTTTACTGGCGGATAGACTACTGCCCATTCTGAAGCAGGCGGAAAGCAAACTGGTTGATCTTTGGAAAGTAAGCATGGATTCTTAGATCATTGTATATTCCAAAAGAAAGAGTTATAATAACTAACAAACCAAACTGGCAGAGATTCCTGACGTTTTTTCTGCAGCTTTAGAAAATACAAAAAACGGTGGGAAAAAACTGTGGTTCAGGAAAAAACAGTCGAAATAATGTTATATAATGTTGTATAACATTATCCTCCAGCGGATCTTCTTTGAAAATAACCACCAGTGTCTAAATTGAAGAGCACATTACTCAATGACCCAAAACCTTATATGAAGCGCTGCCAACACATGTTCTGCTGCATAAGCTATAGCAGAGCTTGTAGATGTAATTATTCCCCACCTTACTGCTGCAAGTACATTAGTAGGGCATGAACATTTTTGGCTCACAGAGAGATGCACTGACAAGTGACTTTCAAAAGGAGAGGTCCTGCAGCTTGAGCACAGTTTGATAGTCTTATTAGATCATCCCAAATCACATCCACAGCCTGTAACATTGTAATTCATAGCACACATTTTACTGAAAGAACGGAAACCTTTATCATCATTTAATGATGGTCATAATTTTATATAAATAAACACTGCTCATCAGCAGTGATTTTCTCACTTACAGGATCCTGCACTTGGGACAGCAACGCTTCACAGACTGATACAAGCTTTTTGGTTCATAAGACTTTAGCTTGGCCCTGATCCGAAACTTCTGAGGAGGTTTGCAATTCTTAACATTACTTAGCGATGTTATCTTCATATGCTGATGAGCAGTAAGCACTGAAAAATAAGGTAATACAAAAAGCATAATTTACACAAGATAATAGTATACTGCAATTTATCCAATACTTTTGAAAAATAAAGCGATTGTAATATTTACAGCTTAATTGGCATCTGTAATATTTAACTAGAGATCTGTGTTTGTTTCACCAAAATTAAAGCATCTCAGGTCATTATGTACAGGTAATGGCACATCTGACAGAATGGTTTGTAAAGATGACAGAAACTGAGCATGATGTTGACATGATGATGATTTCCATTACATGAGAGTAGATGTTAAAACTTCATGCTGATTTGAACTTGGCTCTCGCCAAGATAAGCACCAACTAAGACGTAGCTTCACAGTAAACTAATGTGATCCATATGTGTCTCCATCCATTTGCGCTTCCTTCCATATGATGATGTAGATATCCTTCTGTCTGGTGTTGATGGCTGAAGTGTAATGCTGGCTCCAGGGATCAGCTTATTTTGCCTCCCTAGCGCATCAGCACACACAACGGCTGCGATGCTGGCTCCAGGGATCAACCATAGTGCGGTCTCCCCAGCGCATCAGCATGCATCTAACATTAACATCTGCAAGTTGCCAAAAAGGATTAATTTGTTTTGTATGAACTCTACATAACCTTGAGAATCATAGAATACAGTTGTGTAATTCAGGTGAAGGTAATATCAAAGTGTTTGATCTTTATCAGCCGGAAACCAGAAACATGACCACAACACGGTAGTTGTAACATATCAAAGGTGAGGGGTATTGTAGGAGATCAAAGTGAAAGAAATTGCCCAAAGAGTTTCCATAAAACTGAAGATAAATATTAGTCTATAACTAAAAGTTTTTAAGATATGAGCTGTTAAAAAAATAAAAATAAAATAATAATAATAATAATAATAATAATAATAATAATAATAATAATAATACAAATGATATATCTCTGAGGCACAACAGGGAATCTTAAATTACATACTGTATACAGTATAAAAGCATGGTAGTTGCTATTATTATTATTATTTATTTATTTATTTTTTACAGGTAAAGAATGACTAATTCCTTGATCAATTTAATTCTGTCAAACACGCAAATGCTGGCTTGACATAACAAGACCGTAGCTTGGGTTCATACAGGTTTCCCCTAGAGGGTTGCATCATGTGCTTATTACGTTTTTATATACAGTACCAGTCAAAAGTTTGAGTACACTTGCTGGAAACTAGGTTTTTTTCATAATTGACAATGTTTTACGTTGTATACGTTTCTGTAAATACTTGAAAATGAAAAACACATGTTACAATATACAAAACAAAACATAAGGAGTATCAAAGCAATGTTCAAGAAAACTGAAAATTGTCTCTAAATCTTGGATTCCTCAAAATAGCCACCCTTTGCCTTAATAACAGCCTCACAAACATGAGGCATTCGGTTAACAAGTTTCAGCAGGAAATCACCCGACATGTCTTCCCAGCTCTTCTGCAGCAATTCCCAGAGATGTAGGGCACTTGTGGGTAGCTTTGCTTTGACTCTTCTGTCCAGTTCATCCCATACAAGTTTTATGGGATTGAGGTCTGGAGACTGGGCAGGCCAGGTCATTAGA
This sequence comes from Acipenser oxyrinchus oxyrinchus, assembly GCA_030684275.1. Taxonomy (NCBI): domain Eukaryota; kingdom Metazoa; phylum Chordata; class Actinopteri; order Acipenseriformes; family Acipenseridae; genus Acipenser; species Acipenser oxyrinchus. The sequence goes on from CM060254.1 coordinate 38,188,898, forward strand.
TTGAGTTGTCCTTCACTTTCCTTCTTCGCCAGATAGTTCTTGCACAACTTTGAGGTGTGTTTCGGGTCATTATCTTGCTGAAGAATAAAGGACTGCCCAACTAGCCGTAATCCTGATGGAATGGCATGCCTCTGAAGTATGCTATGATAGCCAGGCTGGTTGAGCTTGCTATGGACTTGGTAAAGATCACCAACTCTGTCACCAGCAAAGCAACCCCAGATCACGACATTACCTCCTCCATGCTTGACAGTGGGAACTACACATGCAGAACTCATGCGCTCACCCTCTCTGCGTCTTACAAATACTCGGCGGTTGGACCCAAATATTTCAAATTTTGACTCATCGGTCCATAAGACCGACTTCCACTCCTCAAATGTCCAGTTTCTGTGTTTTTTGGCCCAGGCAAGTCTCTTCCTCTTATTCTGCACTCTTAAGAATGGTTTCTTTGCAGCAATTCTTCCAGTTAGGCCAGCTTCACGCAATCTCCACTGAACAGTTGATGTTGAAACATCTGTACTTCTAGTAGCATTTAGATGAGCTTGTATTTCAGGGGCAGTTAAATCGCCGGTTTTGCAGACTTGTGACTCAAATGAACTTGTTCTCTGACTCTGAGGTCACCCTTGGCCTGCCTGACCTTGTTTGGTCCTCATGAGTGCCATTTTCTTCAAATCATGTGATGGTCTTGGCCACAGCAGTTACAGACACTTGCAAAGTTCTTGCGATTTGTCTTAAAGATTGACCTTCACTTCTTAAAGTAATTACAGACTTTTTTCTTTGCTTAACTGAGAGTATTTTGCCATTTTCTGCTCCCTTACATTCAGGAATGACAAACTTGTGCCTATGCTACCTATATTTATAGTAATCATGGACCCTCACCTGTTAACAATAATTGGTGACAAAAGGTTAATTAGGTAACATGCTAGTTAACTCGGAGAACATCTAACAAAGACACTTTTATACTTAGGCCAGTGTTCTAACACCGTGTTATACACATTTCAGACTTTTAACTGACTTGGGCTTCAGACTGAAATCCCCTTGCTTTGGGTGACCATTTCATTGAAATTGACAAGATTTACATTTTCATTTAAAAATAACATTTTTGAATGCAATTCACTATGATTATCAGCTTATATAAGTACACGTATCATATAATGAAATATTAAGTGTTTATAGACAAGTTTATACAGTTAAAAGCATAGATAATCATGAAAAGCCTGGTTTCAAGCAGGTGTACTCAAACTTTGACTGGTACTGTATATATATATATATATATATATATATATATATATATATATATATATATATATATATATATATATATATATATATATTTTAAATGTTGTATGCAAGAACTGTTTTATCTGAAAGTACACAGTACACAAGTTATTATTGAAGATGTTTTCAGTCATTTCAACAGGTTCCGTACCTGTTACAGATTGTTGTTGGCATCGTTCCAACTGTGCATGCAATGTACCCTCGTTTACTGAAGAAAAAAAAAAGATAGAGAATTTAATTGAACTTACCTTTTTAGAGAAAGGGAATTGAAATCTGGAAACCAACATTACTGGCTTATGAGAAAGATAAGTTTGTGTCGTATATGCTAGGATTAGACAAATGCTGAGTGCTAAGTTAAAAAGCAGAATTATATCAATGCTAATGCATGAAAACGCATGAAAATGTATATAAACAACGACAGAATGAACTTTGAGAAGTTATGTAACAAGTGAGTTTTCAACATAATATAAATATAATATAGAGGGATGTGGGCCCAGAGGAGAAGCTGTGGCAATTCAAGTGGCACAGTCAATTTGAGTTACTTGGAGATATTGCATGCCAGTAGTAGATAAAGCCTTTACTACTTTGAGTCATGTAATTTATATCCATAGGCAGGTATGAGATATCAGCTTGATTAATATTTTAAATAAATATGAAGACAAAACAGCAGCATATACAGAAAACGTAAAGATTTTAAAATAAGTTGTTTAATGTTGTTTCTAAACCAGTTTCTGTATGTAGCATGTAAAACCTAAACTGTGTTTTTTCATTAGTATGAGATTAAAATACAAAATTAAGTTAAATCATTGTTCAGGTAATTTACTTCTAGCATAACTAATACTAGTTTGCAAAATGTGAAATGAGACCAAAGAATCAAAAGAACGCCAAAAAATAAAACTTACTTGAGAAGTCCAGCAAAACTGAATCGCTTACATTGGGATGAACACGAACTTCTGCAGATTCCAGCTTCCTAGGGGGAAAAAACAAAACAAAAAAAACAACACATCATTCTGACATGGTATTTTAAGGTATGTTATATAACATTTGCAAAAATGTTATCAGTTTCAGACTGACAATTTCATTTACAATGAGATTTCTACTAATTGTAGTAATAAATGCCATAGGGTCACATCACTGTCCAGTACATTATTTTGAGCACTAAAAACAGTAGATAGACGTTTTTCAAAAGTTATACTATTTTTATTTTAATTTGTAATATTAAAGTAAAGCTAATGCAACAGGGTTATAATCAATCCATCCATTTCTTTCTATCTTGCAAGGAACAACTGGAAAAAACTAAAATGTTGTTATTAGTAGCACTATTATAGAAACAACAGGGTCAAACAGTAACAATGATAGCTTATTTATCTCTAGTGTAGTGCATGCTTAAATGGTGTTTGAAATGGGAGTTTATCTCATTTTGAAAGCTTCAGTGGGTTTAAATGTCTTTCGTTGCTCACTTCGGAAAACAATCTCATCAGGTCTGTAACAGCAGGCGATTTCTTAATTGAAAGGATGCTAATACAAGCTTCACAAATATACCTTCACAGTCTGTAAAGATTTAAAATATATATATAAAAATAACGGTGGCAAGCATTTAACGGAAATGTGTTTTTTTTGTATTTTTTGCTGTATGCAGACAAATAAAAATACTGGCAAACATAATCACATCAGCACTTTCCATCTTTAACTTACTTTTTTAGCTCCTGTACGTCATAACTGTCCGCTGACAAGACCTGAATCCCTCGGCCATAAATAGTTCCTCCGTGAAGGTGAAATTGCAGATGATTTTCATTTGATATTTGCTTTTTAGCAGTGGAAGCGTGTAACTTTGCATGGAGATTGTTGATTCGCAGATAAGCCCCTGGCTGCAGAGAACACAGATTTACTCATTAAAATTTTTGTTTTTGCAAAATGTTTTTCTTAAATCAAGAATTTTGCTGTTACTGTTGTCCAAATGTTAAAGCTGCTATTGTGACTTTACTGTAGCTCAATTCCAAGAAAGTCCACTAGATGGTAGTATAGTATTAAGCAAGATAGCAACTTGTGTTTTTATACTATTGGCTAAAATTGATTTTATTACCATGTAAACATTATTGAAATAACTTGTCTATTGCAAATACTAAGCATGTTAAAATATGCATGGCACCACTGTTCTTATAGTATTTTTTAAACATAAAATAACAAAACAAACAACTTGATGGTCATGATGAGTTCAGACGAACCTCCTGATGCATTCACTCAGCAAGATGCTTTCTACACTACATTTGATGGCACCCTCCTTCTCCACTTAACATGGCAGGGCCGTTAAGCATTCCAGTACGGTATGCACTGTTAATATATTATGCAGTCTGTCACTGCTCTACATCGACCTCTGGCATTTAACTGATTTTATTTTTTTTTGTATTAATTCGGGACTAATTGCCCTGTAACTATTAGTCAACAGTTATTAACCTCTTACCACAGATACATTATCTGTCTTGTCTCAGTTTTGTAAAAGCCATTTACTATGTATTTAACATTCCTGGTGAAATGACTCAGGGTGTGTCCCCCTTCAGCATAAACTAACTGTGTCTACAATCAACTTTTTTTCTCCTATCTGACAACAGGGTCTTCCAGTACCATATTAAGTCCCAGTCTCTATTATACCTCCTCTAGTGAAGACTGGCAGAATATACTGCAAAGGTTATTTTAAGTTACAGTGTCACACACAGTTGTATCACTAAATCCTACAGCAGCAAATAATGTAACATTGGCAAGATATGATCTGCTTCACTGTTCATTTACAACAGTCCTGATACTACACAATTTTACAGTTGGGAGGACTGAAGCACAAATGAGATCAAGCGATGTGTCCAAGGTCACACTCTGGTCAGTGGGCTTACACACCTAAGGCATTGTCTTTCTCTCTCTATTAATATTCCTATCCACACATCTATGTATTTCTACCTAGCTGCTTCTTCAACCTACCACTGTTTCTGCTTGCCCCTTTGACACACCCAGCTTGCTTAATGTTTTCATTCTTGAACCTTCTCCAGGGCAACAGAATCACCTTTAAAGGTCACTTTGTATTCTGACAACACAGGCTGGTTTTCGTGTTAGCATGGGTAATCTATTAATACCAGTCAGGTGTGTTAGCTCAGAGCACTGAAGCACTATGCCTTTGCATGCTCGACCTCGGCACTCCTATTGAAACCATGACCAGAATGCACTGTGTTTTCTCAACTTGGAGGCTATTTTCCTTGGTGATGACAGTAGGTTGTTTGCTCTCTTGAAAGCTGTAAAGCTAAGCTTGACATTACATATCAGCCATGCTTCTCCCATGTTAAAAGCTGTACCCTTTATTTCCCTTGTCAGGATACAGTCTAACTATAAAAACAATATTATTTCCATAGACTATCTAAAAAGGTTTTATCAATATTGTTCAGCTGGTCTCTGTTCTCTTTTGTTTTTGTTGTTTTTATTTTTGTAATGACCTTCCTGAGGTGAACCATGTGCCAAATATTGACTAACCAAGATTAACCTATAGATTTTCAATGATAAGAACAGCAAAACACATTTCTTGTATCTCAGAAAACAAGAATTTAAGAGATAATAACAATCATCCTCATTTTTTGTTCAGGATAAGTCTCCAACAGCATATACATAACAGTCAACCTGTTTTTGGCAAAAAGTCCAAAACATGCTAGCTTTGTTCAGCTTGTGTATGCAAGAAATGAAAGCTTTTAACTGGTTCAGACTTTATGCATAAATTAGCAGTTAAACCTGCCACTCATCCTATGTCTGCTACTCTTGTGGCATTCGATTTGGCATTATGAATGTGTTTTCCCGTCTGTTTTCTTTACAAGGTAGTTTATTTTTAGTTTATTTTTTTTACAGAACATATTAATATGCATTTAGTAACTAATTTGGTAGCAAAACTTCCTCTGGGGGAAGGGTTCATTAGTTTTGTGGTTAGATGAATTCGCTAACCATTCTTCAAGGTCAGATGCACATTCAAAACAGGATAAATGTGAGAATGGTGAAAAAAAAACCCTCTAAAAACCTGCACTTCTTATATAGGACCTGCCGTAGCAAATGCCTTATTTTTATTATTTATTATTATTTATTTCTTAGCAGACGACCTTATCCAGGGTGACTTACAATTGTTACAAGATATCACATTATTTTTACATACAATTACCCATTTATACAGTTGGTTTTTTACTGGAGCAATCTAGGTAAAGTACCTTGCTCAAGGGTACAGCAGCAGTGTCCCCCACCTGGGATTGAACCCACAACCCTCCGGTCAAGAGTCCAGAGCCTTAACCAGTACTCCACACTGCTGCCTTATCCCACCCACACCAGTGATCTATGTGCTTTATCTCTGTAGCATCTAACACATTCTAAATCTTTCAGGCAATTTCTATCTTGCAGTACATCTCTCAGAATCCCAAAGGTAGACTTCAGCTTTTTAAATAATTTAGTTCTTTGTGTAGTGACTTTCATCCTGTCACAGCTAAATTCAAAATAAAAGCCATCAGTAACATCGAAAAGTGGATCTCCAGGACCTATACCCAATGCTAGCGCATGTAAAACTGTAAATCTTTCCCATACCCCATATTCTGAACTCTCAATAGCTTGTGCTAAATTATGGCCAGACTTAATTTCATTTTAAATAAATATGTGCTTCTCCAGGGCTGTGTGACAACTTCTGTGCTTTGTGTTTAAGAAGATTACAAAGAGGTTGAGGGGGGGGGGGGGGATTGTATATCTAAACGGAACAAGTTGTGGCAGATTGAGAAGTCAGGAACCTGTGTTGATCAGAGGGAACTTTCTTAAAGTATCTGGGATTTGAGGCAGGGGAATACAACTTTGTCCTAATGGTGTTGGCTCAGTTTAATCTAAGGGTTACTTATCCAGACTTATGTCTTTAGAGGACAATGTGCAAGTTCTTAAAGCACAAGCAGTGGAATCTGAGACATGTGCCTGGAGCTCAAAGAACCACTATAGCAACACATGAATGGTAGCCAGCTGTGTCGAAGCCTCCTAAGAAAAGGCTCCTGCCAACTGACAACACAGACAATTCAGGATGCATTTGAAGCTGTGGAGTCAAGTAGGCTGGCGATGCAAGACTTGTGTGAGACTCCTGTTCAAACGACCCAGCTAAAAAATACAGCTGATGCAGGCCATAGTCAAAGACAAAAAAGGGGCTGAAATTAGTTATTTTATATTGGTGGTCTTTATAGAAGTTGTAGCAGGACTGGGACACTGCACATGGAAAGAGTGTTTTTTGAATTTTGTAAATAAAGTTTGTTCAAATGCACGTTTTGCAAAATATGGCAGGGCTGGGGTTAGAATCCCGTCTGCTAAAATGTGTGGAATGTGGCCAGATACTAATTGAATCCTCACTTCTGAGTGTGTAACCATGGTAAGCAAACTAAAGCCCAGGACACACGGCCGATCCTGTAAAATCGCATCACAAAGTATAATACACTGCCCGATGTGACTGAAAAATCATGTCGCTATTGATCGCAGTGTATTATACTTTGCGATGCGATTTTACAGGATCGGCCAATCGATTTCAGTCAGCTCGTAAAGTTTAAACATGTTTCATATTTAGCGATGTGATTCCCTTGCATCGGGTAGTGTGTTACACCCACTCGCAAGTCTCAATGTCAGCAACCAATGAGTTCACCGGTCATATGACTGGAGACATGCATGGATTCTCTCTCTATTAAATAAATAAATAAATAAATAAATAAATACACAATGTATTCCATTGGTTTGTATACAATGTCCGTGCCGACATCTTTTGAAAACAAACAACTATTATAAATACAAAACTGCTGCTATAACCATGCTGGATGATTAATTTGTTTTTAATAGCATTATAATTATAAAATATCACGTTTTTATTTACAATGAAAGAAAAATATAATACATGTTTTTGCCGCCATCATAAGTAAATAAAAACATGATTTTGTGTATATATGTTAGAGATGGGACGAACACAGCGGTTCCGAATAATTTTCCTTTAAGGTCTCACTGAACCGACACATTACAATTGGAGGCCGGTTAAACTTTTAAATCACACAATTCGGTTGTGCTGTGTGTATATAATCTTCGAAGTGCTTTCAATTAAAAACAAATTGTTGCCTTTTAATCTGTAGACAGGTGAGTTTCACGTGGCCGATGCAGATCCACATTATAAACACAAAAGCATAACAATAGCGTGTAACGTCTTCATGTTACAAATACTACTAAATTTGCTATTCAAGAACACAGTATGTATACAGTTCCATATTTTACCTGAATTTAAGTCAAAGTAGATGCTACAGACAGATGGGAAAATAAGTTTCATTTCTTACCGGTGTAGTGCTATTTTCAGGTAAGCGCTGAAGTGCTCGTGCATGCCTAAACAACTTCCGCTAAGAAAGCAAGGAAGCAGCCATCAAATCTGGTACGTTACACTGTTTTCCGGTCTTGTACATAGTTTTAATGTAATTTATCATTTTTCTACCATTATGAAAAATAATATGCAAATATTTATCATATGCAATTAATTTTTTTTAACTTGTGCAACTTTGAGGTGGACTTCTCGTGAATTTTTTTTTTTTTTTTAGAGAAATTGATTGTCTGTTTCCAGTTTAAGTTTTTCCAAAAAATAATCTATAATTAAATGGTAAATGTACCTCATTTTGACGCTAGGTAAACACCCATCAGATCGCAATTGATTGCACCTGTACTGTTCCAATTCCAATTCCAAAAGAAAAGACAACAGACAAGTTGAAAAAGGCATGCAAATAGAATATTTTTTATTAATTATTTGTTCATTTTTCCTGAGGGAGATCAGACAACGTCTGTTGGGTAAACTGTTCCCCCACTTCTACCATGAGTTTGTTTCAAGGACTTGGACTTGAGACCCAAAGCCAAGGACTCGTGACTCGGACTTGGACTCGAATAATAGTGTCTCGGACCCTGATGACTCAGACTCGAGGTTTGAGGAATCTGAAAGATTATATATATACAGTACTGTGCAAAAGTTTTAGGCAGGTGTGAAAAAATGCTGTAAAGTAAGAATGCTTTCAAAAATAGACATGTTAATAGATTATATTTATCAATTAACTAAATGCAAAGTGAGTGAACAGAAGAAAAATCTAAATCAAATCCATATTTGGTGTGACCACCCTTTGCCTTCAAAACAGCATCAAGCATCAATTCTTCTAGGTACACTTGCACACAGTTTTTGAAGGAACTCGGCAGGTAGGTTGGCCCAAACATCTTGGAGAACTAACCACAGTTCTTCTGTGGATTTAGGCAACCTCAGTTGCTTCTCTCTCTTCATGTAATCCCAGACAGACTGATGATGTTGAGATCAGGGCTCTGTGGGGCCATACCATCACTTCCAGGACTCCTTGTTCTTCTTTACGCTGAAGATAGTTCTTAATGACTTTCGCTGTATGTTTGGGGTTGTTGTCATGCTGCAGAATAAATTTTAGCCAATCAGATGCCTCCCCTGATGGTATTGCATGATGGATAAGTATCTGCCTGTACTTCTCAGCATTGAGGAGACCATTAATTCTGACCAAATCCCCAACTCCATTTGCAGAAATGCAGCCCCAAACTTGCAAGGAACCTCCACCATGCTTCACTGTTGCCTGCAGACACTCATTCGTATGCTCTCCAGCCCTTCGCAACAAACTACCTTCTGCTACAGCCAAATATTTCAAATTTTGACTCATCGGTCCAGAGCACCTGCTGCCATTTTTCTGCACCCCAGTTCCTGTGTTTTCATGCATAGTTGAGTCGCTTGGCCTTGTTTCCACGCTGGAGGTATGGCTTTTTGGCCTAAGTCTTCCATGAAGGCCACTTCTGACCAGACTTCTCCGGACAGTAGATGGGTGTACCAGGGTCCCACTGTTTTCTGCCAGTTCTGAGCTGATGGCACTGCTGGACATCTTCCGATTACGAAGGGAAGTAAGCATGATGTGTCTTTCATCTGCTGCAGTAAGTTTCCTTGGCCGACCACTGCGCCCACGGTCCTCAACGCGTTGCCGCTTCTTTGTGCTTCTTCAAAAGAGCTTGGACAGCACATCTGGAAACCCCTGTCTGCCTTGAAATTTCTGCCTGGGAGAGACCTTGCTGATGCAGTATAACTACCTTGTGTCTTGTTGCTGTGCTCAGTCTTGCCATGGTGTATGACTTTTGACAGTAAACTGTCTTCAGCAACCTCACCTTGTTAGCTGAGTTTGGCTGTTCCTCACCCAGTTTTATTCCTCCTACACAGCTGTTTCTGTTTCAGTTAATGATTGTGTTTCAACCTACATATTGAATTGATGATCATTAGCACCTGTTTGGTATAATTGTTTAATCATACACCTGACTATATGCCTACAAAATCCCTGACTTTGTGCAAGTGTACCTAGAAGAATTGATGCTGTTTTGAAGGCAAAGGGTGGTCACACCAAATATGGATTTGATTTAGATTTTTCATCTGTTCACTCACTTTGCATTTAGTTAATTGAAAAATATAATCTATTAACATGTCTATTTCTGAAAGCATTCATACTTTACAGCATTTTTTTCACACCTGCCTAAAACTTTTGCACAGTACTGTATATATAAAATCAGAGGGGAAGAGAGAGTGAGAGAGAGAGAGAGAGAGAGAATACATGCATGTCTCCAGTCATTTGAGGTTTTCATGATCACGTCGCCTTCTAGCCAAAATTGCAGATATTAGTACTGCCATAGCCTTATGTTTTCGCCAATTGATTTGCACCATTTCCACGGTACTTTATGCATCCAGGGCAGGTCAAACATCAGGAAAAACTTGCAAATGTGCATCCCTTGTGATTTTATCGGACAGTTTGTGATGTCCACTCCCAAAGATTTCTTTTGGCGACGCAACCTCCTCCACTGAGATGCGATGCTCACATCGGGTAGTATGTTCTGAGCTTTAGAAACCAAGTACTAGAGATCACAGTGTCTACACCAGGATCATAATGAGTGTACAGGAAATTAGCTTCAGGGACTTGATCCCACATTAGTATAAGAAGGGTGTGTACAGAAGGTTCCTGGACCTCCTTTTAGTAGGAGTAGCGCTCGGCCACTGTTTGGTCAGCTTTTATTTTCTAGCTGTTTCTGAACAGTGTTTTGTTTTAAATGTTTTGTGTACGAGAGGCAACCCTGCACTATTGTAACCATTGCTGGTACCCTAGTGGCGGCCGCCTACCACTGCAACTGAGTTGCGATCTTGTAAATATTGTAAAGAAAACTTCTGCGCACGGTGTGGCGTTGTCAACGTCAACCTCCTGTCTCTCTCTCATCTTTCTAAATAGATACCCGTCCCCTTTTACAGGTCTATTAAAGTAATGTGTCTTTTGGGGGTTGGGAGATGAAGTCACTTTAAATAGAGGGGTCTTAGACTGGTATCACCTTTCACTTTTATTCCTCTTGGACAAGATATATACTTTTACAATAATGTATTTACTTTTGCTCAGTATTATCCTTATATTCCATTTAGATTTAGATTTAACCCTTTAAGGACTGTGATCGTGTAAACATGATAAAAAAAAAGCACTCCGTTTTTTAGACTTACAGGGCCACCATACTTTGCAGTACAGGCTTGAAACACACATCAATGGATAGGGGAGGGACTGACGTTCACTGAGAGGGGCATTTGGTGTCTAAAGGGCAGAGACTGTTTACAGCAGCCAGGAAGAGACGAAAGCAGAAACAAAACATAACAGAAACTTGTTTAGAGCTAATAAAAAAGGGGAAATACATGTAAATCTGATGTATTTGACTTATAATTATATTAGAACATTTATTCTGTCTCGTGTTTTAATATATATGTTTTTACAACATTTATAAATAAACAAGTGGATATAAGCATATACTATTTCATTAACTAAATGTATCAGGTAGTTTTTTCCCCTTATTACTGATATTGATGAAATGAGTAACTATTATTTATAAATATTTATTTTGAGAAAATAAAATTGAAAGTAGTGTCATTGCTCACTCAGGTGAAACAATGTCTTGTAATCTACCCAAACATCAATATTTTTCAACAAAACTTTCAGGAAGTATTGTAAGGTCCCTCGGGTCATAGAATAACACGTTTTTATACATGTATCTATAAGCAGAATACATAATAAAAATTACTTAACAAAAAATATATATATTGTGTTGAAAAAAAAAGCAAAAAGTTTGTGTGTTTTTTGAAGTACTTTATAATGTTCCCCAGAGTGTTCTGAAAAAAAGACACCATTTGCAAGATGCTGCTGTAAAAAATGAATTTTTATAGGAAGTGAGTGAACTACAGCCAAAAGCACCTGGTCCTGGGGAGCATCCACAGAAAAATGCTTGGTCCTGAAAGGGTTAAAACCCTCTTAAAATGGTAACTTAAACAAACCAATTTTCAACTGAACCAACAAGCTAATAAGAAGGTTGATGGGTCACTCCACTAACAAAGGAAACTAACAAGCTCAGACAAGCACACTTCAACCATGTGCAGCTCTTGAATTTACTTCCACTGGCTACTGCATGTAACAGAACATAACCCATTTATCACAGCTGTTTATGTCAATTCCCAATAGGCTACCCATACTTTAAAGAGGCTGTGTGTTCAAGCACAGAATACAAATTCCGATCTCCAATTTCTTCCCCACTCTGTAATATAGACTGCCCTCTAACAAGTACTGCAAAAAAGTGGCCCACTACTTATGTATGGTAAATCATGTATCTATGGCAACAAGAAAATATGGTATATAAACACAACAAAATAGAAAGAAAATAAAAGATTGTGATAACTGTCAATACATAAGCTTATATTAGTATATTAATTCTGGGAAACCCAAATATATTCTGTGTGATTAATAAAAAAAAACAACATCAACATGTTCATTTAAGATTTAGTTCAGTAGAAAGATGATATCCTTAATTCAATTTCAGGCATCTTTCCTAAAATAAAGAGTGATCTTGCTGCTGCTACACATCAGTAATTAATATATATTGCCAAGTCAGTCTGAAGTGCATCAGTATGGAGAAAGATATTCTCTCCTGCAATGTGATTCATGGTTAGCATGCAAAACAGCCTGCCTCTTCACTCCTGTAATCTTTGTTTGCTTTCAACTGACTAAATGCATTGCAAATTTAATTTGGCACTCTCCATGGAGTAGATTTGTATTTTAACTTATCTATTTTTTCATGGTGCCTTCAAGATGACATTCTAAAATGTCTCCTTTCTTAAGCAAAAACTAAATTATATATATATATATATACATTTATATATATATGTATATCCCCAACTCCATTTGCAGAAATGCAGCCCCAAACTTGCAAGGAACCTCCACCATGCTTCACTGTTGCCTGCAGACACTCATTTGTGTACGCTCTCCAGCCCTTGCGAACAAACTGCCTTCTGCTACAGCCAAATATTTCAAATTTTGACTCATCAGTCCAGAGCACCTGCTGCCATTTTCTGCACCCCAGTTCCTGTGTTTTCGTGCATAGTTGAGTCGCTGGCTTGTTTCACGTCAGGTATGGCTTTTGGCGCAAGTCTTCCATGAAGGCCACTTCTGACCAGACTCCGGACAGTAGATGGGTGTACCAGGGTCCACTGTTTTCTGCCAGTTCTGAGCTGATGGCACTGCTGGACATCTTCCGATTGCAAGGAAGTAAGCATGATGTGTCTTTCATCTGCTGCAGTAAGTTTCTTGGCGACCACTGCGTCACGGTCCTCAACGTTGCCCGTTCTTTGTGCTTCTTCAAAGAGCTTGGACAGCACATCTGGAAACCCCTGTCTGCCTTGAAATTTCTGCCTGGGAGACCTTGCTGATGCAGTATAACTACCTTGTGTCTTGTATATATATATATATATATATATATATATAACATACTATATATATATGATATTGATACATATATATATATATATATATATATATATATATATATATATATATATATATATATATATATATATATATATATATATATATCTTTCAGTGCAGATATTTCTTCAAGGATGTAACTCTAACTCTTAATTTGTGAACAACTTTGGATTGACTTGAAAATGTGTATCCGCTTTTATAATGGTGTGGGTACAAAACATGCACATTTGCAGTTTGTTATAACAAACCTACCCCACTGGTTATTAACGGATACAGTACATGAGCCTCATCATTTGTGACATTGGGGCTTTAGTTTGCATGCATTGATGACTTTGATATAAAAAGGGGTTTACTTATAAAATGTGGTGCCAATAAGGCAGGTTCCTGGCCACAACAAAAATTGAAAAAGGGGATTGCTTCTTTTCCCCATAAATGAAGTGTGTTACACCAATAACACTTTAAAGAAAACATCTGACATTTACACCATGGGTCTTCTTAAATATGTTAACAGTATTTTAAAGCAGCTTAGACCTTACAACGACTTTTTTTTTTTTTTGGAGTGTACACGCACCCGCCCTAATTCCAGCTGTCTCAAAAGTGGCTTTGGGCTGTTTTTTGCTTTACTATGAACCCTGAGTTGGGTCACGCAGAGGCACGTTGTGAGCAACGGCCCCAGTATCAGTGTCACTCAACCGTCTCCTTGGGCACAGGGCACAAACATACTCCGCTGAAACTGCGGACATGAGAGGCTGGAGAGATCAGAGCCAGGTCACACACTTCAGTTCAGGGGCCATGCACACGCATACAGCCAGCTTAGAGAGCTGCTCAAGTGTAAACGGGTGGTTCAAATAAGGATCTTTTAAGCCAGCTTGGGTCAGTTTAAAGTGTAAATGCACAAAGAGAAAAGGTATGTTCTGACACAAGGCTGTGTTTCTTTTTGGCGGTGATCAGACCTTAGCAAAAAACAACATTTTAGCACCTAGTCATTTTCAATCTCAATTTATATGGACAGTTCTGCTAAATAAGCTTTTAGTAAAAGTCAGTGAACCCTGGGTATTTGTTGAGCTGAAAACTATTTTAATGTACTCCTTAGAAAAACCCACCTACTTGTAACCAATCTAACAAAATGGGTTAATGTCTCAGCTGAAATAAAATATTGTGCTATCTCAAATACTGTCACATTTGTAATAGTTTAGCTGTGGTAACATAAGAGTTCAGCAATTGTAGCAGAGTGATAAATGAATGAGAGCTAAATGGTGCATCAATCACAGCTTGACAGATTGCTGAAGTAACTATATTGTCTTCCTGTTTAGAATACATTGAGGTACATTCAGCGCTCCATATAAGGTGTTGGGTCTGGGTTGCTCCCCTGGACGGAGGAATGTTGTTCTTTGTGTGTCATATATTGCTGGCATTGCAGTTGGTCGTACTGCACTTGTCTTCCAATGTCCTTGGCTAAGACCCACCTTACATTCTGTCAAAATGTGTCCTAATGTAGTTGGTGATGAACACAAAGGACACCACGGATCCTCTCCTACCCATAGATTAAGGTTATGTGGTGATGGGAGAACATCATATGTTGACCTGATGAGGAAACTGATCCTGCTCCGTTTCATTGTCCATAGATCTCACCAGCCAATCTTGCACACTCTCCCATACAGATAAATAAAATAAGGAAATGCATTAATAAGTTATAAAACAGTTTGTTTAATATTATAGGCACCTCTTTTTTAGAGATTGCCTCTGACGGTGGTTCTAGTTGGATTTGTAGCTGGACTGGGGTGTTTGCGCTTCAACCTGTGTAGCTTTAAATTTTTCTTATTCTTACTGTGATTGGCTGCAAAGACAACAGGGCTAGCCATAGATTGGATAATCTTTGTTGGGATTGGTTTTTCTTGTGTAGTTTCCTAGTAACTGAAGCTATTGTATTCTGGGAGATGTAGTTGTTAGTGGAAGTTTTAGGGGACGCAAACAAGGAGTGCAGCAAAATTGCATACTTAAATTTAAATGTGTTCTTTTTTAATGCATAAAAAAATGCAAGGTAATCAGCTAATCTGGACCGCTGGGTACATTATATTAAGGGTAGCAGATATCTTATTTTAAGCATAATACACTCACGTAAGAAATAATTACTTCTCAAAATATATATAAAAAATATATATATATATTAGTGGCCGAGGGTTGGAACTTTTGTCTTTTGTTTTTTAAAACTTCTCTTTTAATATTGTTTCTACCTGTTAAAATTCTTGAGTCTAGTCTATTGTGTTAATTTATAGTGCTTTAAGACAATGTCAATTTTCAGTAAAACAACACTGGGGTGTTTGAAACTAAAGATTCTATTACAGTGGTGGTCATCACTTGTCCTGGAGAGCCACAATCCTGCAGGTTTTCTGGGTATCTTTAAATAATCAGTCTAAAGAACTGGAGAATGTTTGTGTTGACCAATTAAGAAAATAAATAGTAATTGAGAACTTGGGTGGAATGGAAACCAGAAGACCCTGCGGCTCTCCAGGACTAGAGTTAGCCACCCCTGCTCTTTTGCAATGAGATTTTCATTATTCAGAGCTAAGCGATAGCATGATGATCTTAGAATTTCATGGGCACAGATTAACCATGCCATCTTTTGGATTGGTTTATGAGAACTGAGAAAGCCAATTGCCATTGCTGAAGTAAATTAGGAAAAACTTAATCCAAGGGTTATGCCCTTCAATAAGATCAAAACTTTAAAGCAGTCAAGTAAAAACACTGGCACCTAACTTACATAATAGGCATCTGTTAAATACAGTCAAAGCAATCAAAAACCGTTTGAACAGTTTCTAAAAACAATTTAATTTAAAAGCAGTTTTTCATTTTGCTAAGTTTCTGCCTACTCAACCATTAATGCATTGCCAAATCAAACAGTAAATCTGCAACAACTCAGATTTAACACCAAGATCGTGGTTCACTCGATCACTTGACAAAAAAGATAAATATACAGTACATCCATAGATCCTGAAACAAATCATTTCCCAGTTTCAGTATTTCTTGAAAGAAAGTAAAATCTGTGACCAATTAAAAAGCTCAGAATTCCTAGACTAATTTATCTCCTTCATTTACTCTCAAAATGTAGCCTGACAACTGTTTAAAACTGAGGGCAGAGGAGTATAATCCTTCCAGGTAAAGTAGAGTCAAAACGATATTGCCTGTGAACAAAAAACTGCTGAATAAAGATGCTGTACTATGTTAAAGCAAGCTGTATCTAAACCTTTCTGATAAAGAGAAATTTAAAAGGGTTGCCCAAGTGTCTTCTGAATCCCATAAGACCTTAACACCTTTGAAGATCCTGGGACTGATTTACTGCAAAGCTGTATGAAAATCTAATGCAGTTCACAATTCACGCTGGCAGTATTTGTGTAGATATGGTTGCAGCCAAATACAATCTTTTCTTTTTAAATTTGTCATCCAGAACAGCTCTGCTCCGCTACGTCTCTGTATCCTGTTGGGCCTGCTTTTACCTATTTTTTTTTTTTTTTTAATAATATCATACAAGTATTACGGCAGTTGAATAAATAAACTGCTCACACATTTTCCCCACTCAGGCCCCTTGCTTACTAATTATCTTGGTATATCTGACCAAATAGGTAATCATCTGCTTTTAAATGAACAAGCCATCTCAAAACAACAGAATGACTGGATGCAAGGTATATATTGCCCATGTAACATGGGCAATAGGCTCCTTACTCACGAAATATTCTGACACACATTTTTTTAAACGAATAATCCATCCCATCAGTGCAGTATACTGCTAATGTTATCCAGTTACTACCAATGTAAAATTATTGGGTAGGACATTTGTGATTCATTTTAGAATAATAAAAGGTTCTGCAATGGGGAATGATAAAACATTTTGCAAATACTGTATTTAAAGAGTATTAGCTATTCAGAATATGTAGTAGGCCAAAAAAGAGTTGTCTTGTTTTCTTTACTGTAGCCATATTTGTTTCCATTATCTTTAAGGAAACTTTTCATTTTGACAATATCTACTGTTTTAAATCACTCATTTTCATTAGGCTGATCTCTGTTTGTGTTCATGAAATACAGTAGGGGCTACTTGTTGATGTTTGTTGTCATGCCGACGAGGGGGCGAGAGCTGGAGTGTGATTGGTTACAGACACATTTACGACCGGCAGCACAGAAAAAATAAGACAAGGTCTACTTTTGACGCTGTCGGTTTTACGCGATGCGTCCAGTGTGAATGCCTCCAGGATGTATAGTATTCTAAAAAATGAAGTTTACGCTGGACTTTGATGCGACACGCTCAGTGCGAAAAGACCTTTACGCTGACGAACAAACCAAAAAAGACTGTGAACTTCACAGATCAAGCAGCGTCAAACCTGACACTGAGGGTAGTAATGTCAATGTAAGAAACATAGACATAAACAATTGACTATTCAATATTAAGCATAACCCAAGTATAAACGTCATCAGATTTCCATGACTCAATGATTATTCACTTTGTCAGCTTTAGTGCATTTAAAGTTGGGTGACCAGTGGTCCCGGTTTAGCTGTGACAGTCCTGTTTTTTTTATTAAAGATTTCGGTGTCCCGACATGTTTCTCAAAATCTTAAAGAAGTCCTTTGGCATGAGTCACTCTAAATAGCTCAAATGAGGATGGCTATTTAAATAACTATTAAACAAACAAATATATAAATTATATAACTAGTCTCATCAATTATTTAAGTGTGTCCCGGTTTTGAGATTTGAAAATCTGGTCACCCTAATTTAAATACATCTGATTAAAAAAATGTACTTCCGACAGCCGCAGGTCAGTAGCCTACATCGCGTTTAAAGGAATCGGGTTGGTAAGAGCGTATTTTATTAGTTATAGTATTATATTAGTGTTATATTATAGTCAGTTGAAAGTAAGCGTTATGTATGTGTCTGAAGAAAGTGACGTGCAACCAGAAATTCTGATTCGATCATCTCTGTATTTAAATTAGACGAGGTTGTGCCAGTGAATGAAGATTTCATCAACTCAAGTGCCTTACAGGATCATTATAAATAAACTGTAGGATTTTTAGAAATAAGATTTACATAACTATACAACCTTTCATGTTCGTTATTTTTCCACTTTAACTAGTCCTAGACTATAAAAAATAAAGAACAAACTATAGTTCATTTGTTTTTGTGGACATTATTTTGAATGTTGCTGCTAATTGTGAAGTTATTAAAGTAACATCTGATGTTGCAATAGGACGCATTAGAGTGCACAGAAAGTTTTTTTTTTTTGGTATTGACGTATGGTAGAAGCTCCAGCGCTTTCTATTTCTGGGTGCCCAGTAACTCTGCAGGGAGGTCAAATAAAAATAAAAGTACTTGCAGATATGCTCCAAAGACTCCTTGTAACCCTGTTCAAACCCCTGCGTCTCCCCCAAGAGAGAAGAGGAAAGGAAAGGATCAAGGACATGTTTTAAAGGTTGCAATAATAATAATAATAATAATAAATGCTCTTTACTTGTATGGTGGTGATAAATTTCACATTTGTCTAAATTTAAAATGCAAAACAGTCATTCATTACAGGCATACATTATTTATGTAATATCTGATAATATAATGTTTTGAAAAAGTATGAATATTAAGTAATTCTTATCAAAATAACGTTCTAAGCACATCTGGAAAATGTGCCTGAAAAAAGTTCAGGAAATGTTCTTTCCTAACGTTCCCGTAACTTAAAACAAATGTTCTTGGAAGGTTCTGGGAACTTAAAATTGTTAGCTGGGATAGTACATTCTGTCCTGTAGTGTGAACCCATCAAGAAAACCCAGAGGGCAGACATCACTAGCAGTAGAGCCACTAGTACCTCAGTCTGTGGTAGGACAATGGTGCAAGGTGCCTGGCATGAAAGGCACAAATACAGCAAAATATGAAAGAAAATACTGGGATGGAAGAACAAACCACACATTTGGGGTAAATTGCCACTAAACTGATCCAAAACACCACATCTGTTTTCTACAGGAAAAAATGTATATACTGTATTTGTTATTGTTATTTGTTTTTCCAGTGGCTTGCATTCTTGGCCTTAGCGGAACACAGCAAACCGACAGAAACAGAAAGCTCTGTATAAGGAATGGAGTCCTTTACTGTAGCTCACCCACTGTCTGTGGCCTTGGTCAAAAGAATGTTCCAACAATAATGAGGCTTTCTGACTTGTATAATGATTGTCTGAGATGTATTACTCCAAATACAGTGGTAGTATACAGTGGAGAATAGTGTTCTTACTACTAGCAAGCCTGCTAATCAACAGAGTGTGGACAACCAGAGACAGACAATCACAGTGGGGGATTAAATTCTAAGGCATGTAGACAGGAAGATTGGCAGTGTTATCTGTCTCTCTGGTGCCAGAGTTGAAGATGTGAGCGACAGAGTAATTCAGGTAACAAACGGGCCAGGTACAGAACTAACAGGGACTGTAGGGACAAATAATATACGTGAGAGGTCAGAGGTACTGAAAGAGAGGTTCACAGAACTAGCTGCCATGCTTAAAAGAGTCAAGTAATCTTCTCTTGGGTGCTTACAGTGCTGAGGGCAGTAAAGGAGTGGCTTAGCCGAATGATTGGTTTAAATTACGGCTGTCAATTAAATTGCAGTTAACTTCTGCAATAACGGGTTCACCTTTCGGCACAACGTACTTCAATCCCGGCCGCAACAACATTGGATTGAGTGTCTGAGTGCAGTTATTGTTTAAATAGAAAGTTAGTCACTGAACCTCGTAATGGAGCAAAGCACTAAAATTAATGTTTTTTTTTTATTATGTTCTGACGGCTCATTGGACAGAAAGACGCTTACTTGTCTCTCAAAGTGAGTTCCAGTATCACACACGAGTACATCTAGTCTGCTGCGTGCTGAACATGCCTTCACTTCTCAAAATACACAAGCAGCTCTGCTGCTACAGACATTAACAATACAACAACAAATTAAACCCACCAGTTTCAACAGAAATTCAGGATCGCTGCAGCCCATGAATCAAGGGAAGCATGATAATAAGAGGGCTGCGTTGCTGCTTTTTTTTTTAGCGTAGTATGTAAAGCGTACCCATTTTTCTTCTTGATTTGCAGTTTTTGGATATGATGATATATTTTTATGTTCTCTTCACAGTTCATTTTCTAGAAGTGCTTACTGTAGCTACATATTTATAATTTTATTAAAAATAAATAAATAAAATGAATTTATTTCAGTCCACAATCACATTTAAAAATAGATATTCTATTTATTCTGTTTTCTGATCTCTGTATGCTGCTGAACTGCACATTTTATTGCGTTGGTTGTATTTGTAATTTCTAAATTATTGCCCATAGTAAATTTTGGTGACAGTCACAATGGGTACATTTCCTGGTTAAATAAATACATAAATAAATACATTTTTAAATGATTTTATTTACAGTTAAGAATACTACGACTATACTACTACGACTACTACTACTACTAATAATAATTATTAGCATCAGTAATAAACAAATTTAAATTAGATGGATGTATTAATTGTATCAATTTAATATGCAATTAAAACCATGATTATTATATATATATATATATATATATATATATATATATATATATATATATATATATATATATATATATATATATATTTTTTTTTTTTACTGTTGTTAGATTTATGCCTATAACTCTAACTATAAAGGTTACAGGTACAAGTCATACACTTTTTACACAGCCTGTTATATTGATTTTAATACAATAACTCCTCCCGTTTAAACAAGCATGAACAATCGATTGACATCAGAGCATAACTCCAAACCATGTGCAGTTTAGCTTTGTTCTCAGGTTTCTTTTGGCATCTGGTGGGTTAACTAATGAAGTGCTGCTAATTCAAAGCTGGTCAGAAAAAAAAAACAGGATTGGAACCTTGTGACATTTGTGAGTTACTGCACTGCGACAGGTAAATAGCTGGCCATGGCTACCACTACACATACCTTCATCAGAAACAACGTGATGTAGAATTGATTTAGACAAGGCCATTAGGAGTGAGACGTTACCTGTCTTCACTATCCAACTGTCAATTATCTAGCAGGTAAAGCTAGTAGAACATTAAAAAAAGATTTGGAATTACAGTTCTGAGTTTGAATCAGTGCTGTAGAGAAATATCTAACTTGATTAAAAAAACACATAAAAGAAAAAAAACCTGAAAAAGACAACATTGTTAACGAATATATTAGGCTATATTTTAAAACTAGTACAGTAGTGTACTGTGTCTGTTGCATCTGTCAATCTTAAATGAAGGTGCAGAGAAAATATCCAATATGACCCCCTGTAGAATACAGTTGCACACTCCACTAGTCATTTATAAATCACGATTACCAATCGTGCATGCTTTGTGAAAAGACACACAGCAAATAAGGCAAGAATGAAGGCTGGGTGCCCTAATGCCCTACATTTCCTAAATTAATCTTATTTTTTGTTGCAACAACCTACAGTGACTAAAGTGACTTAATATCCAACAACACAGTACAGGATATTTATACTGTTATATTTTAGATTACTTATCTGAAAAAAAGGCGTTTGGTTTGGTAATGTGAGAGACTAGTTATTTCATATTCAGTTATTTGCATGCAAAATGAAATATGAGGTGGTTAACAATCAAAAATCTTACAAGTCAGATTTTAACATCCTTATTATAGGTCACAGACCATCAAGACCCACATCAGAGCAAAAAGGATTAAGTATTTATTGGTCTATTAAGACCCATTACCTTTAAGGATTTGGCCACCTCTATATGGTTATCATAGACCTGAACATCAACTGTCAGATTCTGCAACTCGTACATGAGAACAGCACTTCCTTCAAGGATGTCCTCCTCTTCAAGTACCTTCCAAACTGGGTGAGAGCATTTCGTTCCATCCCAGACCTGTAAAAGGAAAGCAAGTTTTTATAATAAATCTTAAATATTTATTTTGAGTCGCAATTAATAGCTTTGGAATATTCCATGGAAATCATACCTTTGTTATACTGACAATTCAGTGACATTAGGCTTTGTGAGGCCCAAGATATTTTTTGTGATGGGTCTATCCTAATCCATAGAAGTTCAATCATTAAAAAGTCTTGGGCTTGCCAGTAGTCTGGTACTGACGACTTATCTAATGTAGCAAATGTTACATTTCTATGAAAAGACCCTTTTCCTTTAATTTTGCTTTTCCTAAACACAAAAATCTGTCCCAATGTGTCTTAAAACCAAATTTTGAAATTACATATACTTAACTTTGTAAACACCTTGTCCCAACATTGATAATCTTGCCATTCTTCCACACAGTGCACATTTTATATCGTCTCACATGTCACTACTATATGAGTTTTAGGATGCCATCCATCTCTGACATTTGGAGAACAATACAAGTTAACAAACTACCTGAAATGCAGTCCACTGTGAAATTATCTTTAGTTACATTTTATTCAAATTTTTTTCAAAGGGCAGTGTCGCAGTACAACTGTCTGTGTCATTGTTACTTGTAAATGTTTTATGGGTGGTCAAATTTTCACTGAAGCACTTCTATGTTAACAAGAATTATACAAGCAAAACATGTGAATTTGAATGGTATGCAGTTCAGACACCCCTTGGGGCAGGGGGAGAGTGGCAGTATACACAAATCCTGCTGTTAATATCACTAAAAACGACCATACCTTCTGTGTATCTGTTCACTCACGATTTTAAAATATGAATTCAACTGATCTGATTTGCTTTAAAATGTTGTTTTTAGTTTTTCCTAATTCTCATTCCGTTGAGAGCAGTGCTACTTGAGAGTGTGCCCTTCAGTAATGATCTGCTCAGACCACAGAACTCCATAGTTTAATGAAGTGTCTAGTCTTTACTAATCTGTAGCCAGCACTGCACAGCAGATATCCCAGAGCAGTCACACAGAACAGATAAGGCCACTTGAAACAGCCAAGCCTTACAGGAAATGACATTTACTGCTGTCCAAAGATATTTACAGTGAACTTGCTGTAGGTTACCATCTTTAGAAGAACATGTATGGATTAGTTAATTAGGTTCATTTATTAAATATGCAGTACATTATTTTTTTAATTTATATTTCTAATTTATACTATATTCAAACCTTAACTTCCGCGAAACAGCTTTCCCTATAATGAGCTCCTCTGAGGTACAGTATTAAATTCAGTAAAAAATAACTTCTGGCTTTCTCCTTCACAGGCTTTAGAGGGTCAAGTCAGAATACCACAGTACTTTACATACTCATTATGACAACATCTTTACAACTGACAAATATGAAAACTACTTCTTGACCTTTTTGAGTTTCATGTTGCCCACTGGCTATGTATTAAAAGATACAGATGATTGGAATGATACACAATGGAATAGTAAGCAAGGGCAGAGGGGGAGTTAAATTAGAACACTGCACAGTAACAATACTATATAGGCACGTAGAAATATTAGCTTCAGATACCTTTAAAAGCACAGATTTGACCAGCTCTGCTTTTGCCACAAGCTGGCATGTCAAGTCAAAAAACTGCTTAGGCTGAACTGTAGACAGATTTTGTTCAGAGGGAGAACATCGACTGGCAGCCCATTGGCGCAACATTTCAAGCATCCTCTGGTCTTCCTCTACAAAGTGGTATGATTTGCTTCCCGTCCGTGGAATTACTGGACCTCCCACTCTTCCATCAAATGTCAGAGCGGAAAAGCCTGCACTTGTCACCCCCTTTAGTTCACCCTGGAATCGCTCCGTCTGTGAAAAAACAGTTGCAGGACGTCACATTGCTCATAAAACACCATGTGGACTTCCATCTGTAACATGTTTAAATGATTGTGTGTACAGTATATTGGGATAAGGATAAGGTATCTCAAAGCATAAGTATAGCATATACAGTGCCATGAAAAAGTATTTGCCCCCTGTCTGATTTTCTGCATTTTTGCACATTTTTCACATTGTATTTGGTCAGATTTTTTTGTGGGTTGTAGTAGTATATAGAGGTAGACAGAGAAAAAATGACACCAAAGTTTTGTGCTTCTTTCATTTATGGTGTGCAAGGTAATCAAACATGCAATCTTCAGGTGTGAAAAAGTTATTGCCCCCCCTAGTTATCTCAACCCAATTAAAGGGATAATTAGGGTCAGCTGTTTGAGTACTTTGGTTAACAACCAGGTCTGATTTGGGCCAGCACTGCCCAATATACAGTACTGTGCAAAAGTTTTAGGCAGGTGTGAAAAAATGCTGTAAAGTAAGCATGCTTTCAAAAATAGACATGTTAATAAATTATATTTATCAATTAACTAAATGCAAAGTGAGTGAACAGAAGAAAAATCTAAATCAAATCCATATTTGGTGTGACCACCCTTTGCCTTCAAAACAGCATCAAGCATCAATTCTTCTAGGTACACTTGCACACAGTTTTTGAAGGAACTCGGCAGGTAGGTTGGCCCAAACATCTTGGAGAACTAACCACAGTTCTTCTGTGGATTTAGGCAGCCTCAGTTGCTTCTCTCTCTTCATGTAATCCCAGACAGACTCGATGATGTTGAGATCAGGGCTCTGTGGGGCCATACCATCACTTCCAGGACTCCTTGTTCTTCTTTACGCTGAAGAGAGTTCTTAATGACTTTCGCTGTATTTTTGGGGTCGTTGTCATGCTGCAGAATAAATTTGGGGCCAATCAGATGCCTCCCTGATGGTATTGCATGATGGATAAGTATCTGCCTGTACTTCTCAGCATTGAGGAGACCATTAATTCTGACCAAATCCCCAACTCCATTTGCAGAAATGCAGCCCCAAACTTGCAAGGAACCTCCACCATGCTTCACTGTTGCCTGCAGACACTCATTCGTGCACGCTCTCCAGCCCTTCAGCTGAACAAACTGCCTTCTGCTACAGCCAAATATTTCAAATCTTGACTCATCAGTCCAGAGCACCTACTGCCATTTTTCTGCACCCCAGTTCCTGTGTTTTCGTGCATACTTGAGTCGCTTGGCCTTGTTTCCATGTCGGAGGTATGGCTTTTGGCATAAGTCTTCCATGAAGGCCACTTCTGACCAGACTTCTCCAGACAGTAGATGGGTGTACCAGGGTCCCACTGTTTTCTGCCAGTTCTGAGCTGATGGCACTGCGGACATCTTCCGATTGCAAAGGGAAGTAAGCATGATGTGTCTTTCATCTGCTGCAGTAAGTTTCCTTGGCCGACCACTGCGTCTACGGTCCTCAACGTTGCCCGTTTCTTTGTGCTTCTTCAAAAGAGCTTGGACAGCACATCTGGAAACCCCTGTCTGCCTTGAAATTTCTGCCTGGGAGAGACCTTGCTGATGCAGTATAACTACCTTGTGTCTTGTTGCTGTGCTCAGTCTTGCCATGGTGTATGACTTTTGACAGTAAACTGTCTTCAGCAACCTCACCTTGTTAGCTGAGTTTGGCTGTTCCTCACCCAGTTTTATTCCTCCTACACAGCTGCTTCTGTTTCAGTTAATGATTGTGTTTCAACCTACATATTGAATTGATGATCATTAGAACCTGTTTGGTATAATTGTTTAATCATACACCTGACTATATGCCTACAAAATCCCTGACTTTGTGCAAGTGTACCAAGAAGAATTAATGCTGTTTTGAAGGCAAAGGGTGGTCACACCAAATATGGATTTGATTTAGATTTTTCTTCTGTTCACTCACTTTGCATTTAGTTAATTGATAAATATAATTTATTAACATGTCTGGGACAGTAGTGAATCTTCCCAGGAGTGGCCGTCCTGCCAAAATCTCTCCAAGAGCAAGGAGTAAAATCGTCCAGGAAGTCACAAAGAACCCAAGAACAACATCCAGGGATCTGCAGGCCTCTCTTGCCTCGGCTAAGGTCAGTGTTCATGACTCCACCATCAGAAAGACACTGGGCAAAAATGGGATTCATGGCAGAGTAGCAAGGCAGAAACCATTGCTCACTAAGAAAAACATGAATGTTTGTCTCAAGTTTGCCAAAAAGCACCTGGATGATCCTCAAGAGTTCTGGAACAATGTTCTATGGACAGATGAGTCAAAAGTGGAACTTTTTGGCCGACATGGGCCCCGTTATGTCTGGCGAAAACCAAACACTGCATTCCACAGTAAGAATCTCATACCAACAGTCAAGCATGGTGGTGGTAGTGTCATGGTTTGGGGATGCTTTGCTGCATTAGGACCTGGACGCCTTGCCATCATTGAAGGAACCATGAATTCTGCTCTGTATCAGAGAATTCTACAGGAGAATGTCAGGCCATCCGTCCGTGAGCTGAAGCTGAAGCTGAAGCGCAGCTGGGTCATGTAGCAAGACAATGATCCAAAACACACAAGCAAGTCTACATCAGAATGGTTGAAGAACAAGAAATTTAAAGTTTTGGAATGGCCTAGTCAAAGTCCAGACCTAAACCCCACTGAGATGTTGTGGCAGGACCTGAAACGAGCAGTTCATGCTCAAAAACCCACAAATGTCATTGAGTCGAAGCAGTTCTGCATGGAGGAGTGGGCCAGAATTCCTCCACAGTGCTGTGAGAGACTAATCAATAACTACAGGAAGCATTTGGTTGCAGTTATTGCTGCTAAAGGTGGCATAACCAGTTATTGAGTCTAAGGGGGTGATTACTTTTTCACACGGGAGCATTGGGTGTTGCATAACTTTCTTTACTAAATAAATGAAATATGTATCCAATTTTTGTGTTATTTCTTCAGTCAGGGTCCCTTTTATCTAATATTAGGTTTTGGTTGAAGATCTGATAACATTCAGTGTCAAAAATATGCAAAAATGCAGAAAATCAGACAGGGGGGAAATACTTTTTCACGGCACTGTACATATCTGCAAAGCCTTAATGGTTAAGGCTGTAATTTGGATGAGAGGTAAAGGTTATTGGAACGTTTTCTGGGCCCTCTCTAATTTAATTTATTTGTTCATTGGCTTAAAACACATTAGATGGAACCAAATTCCAAGTGAATGAGCTTATGTACCTTCTTGAGTTGTTGGATACTGGTCCTGTTTCACCAATAATAGGGACTACAGTACTTACAGAAATGGTAACTGTTCACATTTGATAGGAAAAGCAGTGAGATAATACTAAAGCCCCAAATACATGTTTTAAAGGAATTGCAGTAACAGCACCACTGGGATACCAGTTCTCCATTGTATTTTGAGTACATTAGATGATTAGATTGTGCCATTCAACGTTTCTCTGGATTGCTTTTTAAATTGTTACACAAGCACTTAACCCAAGAGAAGTGAACTGTATCTAGTCCTTTCTTTAATTTAGTAGCCATTATGTTGAACTTCAAAACTCATGTTTATCTTTTACAATGTTCAGAGTTGAGAAATATCCAACAGTTGTAATGTTTTTTGAAGTATGAACCGACAACAGTTATGTGAAATTTATTTGTAGATTGTCTATATAAATTATACAAAAGAGATAACGGTACTTATAAATGTAAATACAAGAGTATATCTGATAGCATGTCCCTCATCTCCAAGGGGTACAAAAAGAAACATACTATGATGTTTAAAAGAAGAAAAAAAAGATTTGAATTTGCGGGGTGTATTAAACTCACACATTGTAAAAAGACCTTGATTCTGCAGTTAAGATGATTAAATACCATAGCTTGATAATCTTTAGGGTCGGCTTGAGCTTATTAGTGTACTTATCAAAGCGTTTTGGCATCTTTAATTACACTACAGTAAATGGAACTTTTCTTCTAATAAATAACACTGCATTGTCTTTACTTGAAAGAAAGAATTGTGATGGGAACATTCTGTGAATAATAACCGTTTTTTTGGACACCGGTGAGATCTAATCCCTATTACTAAATTTACTTTCTCAGCTAAACTAGTAACACCTTGAGGCCTTTCTTGTTGGCGTGAAATATCAACAAATACTTTGTTCAATTTGCTTTTAATAATTCTGGAAAGTTGTATTTATTTAAATTTCTACATATAAATCGTTTTTATTTTGTCTGTGCAGAATGATCTATCCCAGGGGTGTCAAACTCAGTTCCTGGAGGGCCACAGTGTCTTCTGGCTTTCGTTCCACCCAAGCTCTTGGTTACTTAATTGGTCTAATTATTTGATTAACTGGACACGTTTAACACTTCTCTTCAGGCCTCAAAAGGCCTCATAGGTAGTCTACCTTGAATTAAGTGCATTTTTAAAATCAACTGCAAAAGACCTTGAAAAATATAAAACATGTCAACTTGAACAAATAAACAGGTCAATTATGTTAATTGAGAGCTTAAATTAGAATGAAAACCAGAAGACCCTGCGGTCCTCGAGGTCTGGAGTTTGACACCCCTGATCTATCGACAGGTATTTCACAATTTTTCTCTTCAATGTACTCCCCTTAAAAAGAAAAAAAACGTCACCTTTGCGTTTGCTTTTGTTTTCACACTCTGTATATTGTACAGTAGATACTGGAGGATGATTATATTTTTAGCACACAGTTTAAACCAGAAGAGGTTGCTATTTTAATGGTGTCAAATGGTGCTGCTGCTTAGACTAACTGAACATACCTCTGTATTTGTATCATCCTTACAGGCCTGTGATTATTTTTGACACTCATCCTCCTCCCCCACCCCCGCAAATTGCTTACCTTTATTCTGTGGAACCGAACAATGTCTCCTACTTTATAGATTTGGGGGAGTGCCTCTAATTTGTCACTGAATAGTGTGCATGAAAGTTTTCTTCCCGATTGATCCATAATGGTTACTGCTGAGCAATAATCTGAAAGACAAATGATGAAGATGGTTACAGTTTCAATGAAAAAACCTAAGTGATCCTACCCATATCAATTAAATTAAAGCAAAGTACCCATTGCAACAGTGGTACATGACACACATCCACCAGGGATGAACTAATTTAAAAAAATAAAAAGTATGCATTATCTTAGACAATTTGCTGAATCTTTTGTTACATTTTAATGGAATGGTAAATACATTTTTTTTTTTTGGGGGCTTTCATAAGACTTTAACTGCGTTATGTTAAATTTTATTTTGTTGTTTTTATTTTTTAAATTCTGGTACTGATGTAAGTGTGAATTTCCCCCATTGTCCTGCTAGCAGGCAGTATATAGAGAAACCCATCCATCTGTTCATATGTCAAAAAGGATAAGAATGTTTGGATGGTGTTTATTTATGTACCAGAACCATAATAGTCGATTGTTTCATTATTCAGTTATAACCACATTACATACTTTAATTACTCCTGACATTTTCACAGCATCATTTAATATGCAGGGCTTGAATTTCAGCAGGGGATTGCGGGAATCGCGCATTTTCCAAGTTGTTCCCATATATCTGCAACTTTCAGTGCAGGAAAATCCCGCAGATATATTTGAAAACACCAAGCTACTGTATTTTTCACCCAATTTAGAACTCCTGAAACACTATAACAGTCTCTAAGGAAGTGGGTGTCGGTGATGAAAGCATTATGCGTAGTTCTGGTTAAAATAAATAAATAAATAAATAAATGTAGTGCTGGATATTTTAAGTGCCGCAAGACTTTATTCACTCGTACGTGATTCTAGGCCGCTATCTTTAAGGATTATAGAAACTCAGTACAATGCAGCAAGTAAACAGTTCTGAAGAAAAAAAAAGACCATATTAAAGTCTATCTAGGTGTTTGCAAGCGGTGACTTTCGCTTTAACTCTTAAAACTCAGTCCCATTCATTTTGGGGCGCCAGCGCACCGAAGGTTACGCACATATTACTCAGTAAGTTTAAAAGTACAGATTCGGGGCTTTCCAAAGAATTCAGTGTGTGTAGGCGGTACTCCTAGCCTGAGCTACGATCATCTGAAGTTAATCATGTGACAGAGTTAATTAACAGCTTAGGTTTCGTTTTGAGTCTATTGCTCCGTCACTATAGCAGCTAGACTGAAAAGGGTGGTATCATTGGAAAGCTTAGAAGCTCAGCTTCCCCCCCCCCCCCATGTTCATTTCATATTGAGGTTCAATAGTGCAGTGTTTTGTTTTTTTTTGAGACGACATCTATGATTACAATATATATAGCAGTGACCAAACATGATTTTTTTTGGAAAAGCGGGGTTTTTTTAAGTTTGTTTTTTTACATATATTCTCATCTCTGCCACAGACAGTATGCCTGATCCTGTTGCCTTACATAATATGAAAGGAAATTCTGTGGCCTTTCATTTGATATGTTACATGCATGCAGTACAAACTATCCAGTAGTTAAACATACATAAATGAAAACAGTGAAAACGGAAATAGGGCTGAGTGTAAAGAGTTAAAAAAAAAAAAGAAATGGAGCGCTGGTTAAAAAGAAAAACACCTTTTTCTTCTGCTGCAGCAAAAACTTCACATCAGGCAATGGCAAAAGCAATAGAGAGTACTCTGTCTCAGTAATGAACAGCTGTTGGGTCTCCTGAAAGCAGCTTATTTTAAAAGCAACACCATTGTGAATGATGATGCAGTAAAATATACATAGTTTTTAATATGCAAAAGTGCCTTTTTTTGCCATTCCCCCCCTAAAATTTTGAAATCCCCCAATTGGCTGCAGCATAGGGAGGAAATTCAAGCCCTGATATGCCAGTGACAAATGATACTAGTTCAACTTGTTGATACCCTAACCTATTAATTGATGCATCACTTAAATAATTAAGTACAGCTGGCACTAAAATATACACCCTGGTAGATCTAAAAAAAATCACCACCACCCAGGATTAACTGTAGAGAAATCAATGACTCACAGTACATGGTCATTAGTTTGACTGATTATCAAGTTGAATCTGCACAATAATAAGTTAATCAATTATCTGTGACAATGTTATTTTGCAGAAATGGACCCACAAATGTACGGCAGCAGTGTGGAGTAGTGGTTAGGGCTCTGGACTCTTGACCGGAGGGTTGTTGGTTCAATCCCAGGTGGGGGACACGGCTGCTGTACCCTTGTGCAAGGTACTTTACCTAGATTGCTCCAGTAAAAACCTAACTGTATAAATGGGTAATTGTATGTAAAAATAATGTGATATCTTGTAACAATTGTATGTCGCCCTGGATAAGGGCGTCTGCTAAGAAATAAATAATAATAATAAATAAATTAACAAGAGAGACAGATATATCCGTTGCAGCTCATAAGACAGGTGATGGCATTTGCAAAAAACATTTGTCTGTTTTACTTTCTAGGTTTATTAATGATGTTTATTAGCATTGATGAAGCCTATCAAAACCTGACATTCGTGAATAAATAGATTTTATATGGGGCGATGGGCAAACCATTTTAGAGTAATTATAAAACATTGCTGCCCTATGCTAAAACTTTATGAATTTGCCCCATAACATTTTTTTTGTTCCAGATATGCATTAATCAACTACAAAATGTGAATAAATAAGAACATCATTTAGTTTTTAAAATTCCACCGCATGCCAGATATGGAATTGCATTGTTTTTAGTTTAATGCAGTTCTTTCCCCAAGATTACACTTCCTATTTTCTTTAGCTGTCACCATAAGCCATGTTAGATGTTTCAGATCTTCTACAAAACCATGTATATCAGTACAAATTGTGTTAAACAAACACACAAACCAGTTCCGAAGACCATACAGTAGATAAAACAACTGAAAATATAAGCCGTTTTCTAAAACAAGCATTATGCTTCCAGGACCAAACATCAAATAAATATGCATTTACAAAGATACAACCTCAATTGCACATATGGAGGCAGTTTGTGGTCGTCTGCTATCACACAGAGCATTACAGTTATGTGCTGCTTCTCATTTCCAGTCGTGATTACTCACACCTGTTTTTTTCCCCCCAATTTGTGAACTGTGGTATTGCTTGTCATGTGCAAAAATACAGGGGTCTGATCAGCATTTCCGATCTATCCAAGCTGGTACGGTTTGTTAGAAACGCTGAAATTGTAAAAGCTCTTTGAATTCCTCAAGAAGCTAATGATGCTTCTTTGAAAATGGCTGTCTGTATGTCATGGATGATTCGAGATTGGGTAGTAACATTTTGGTTCGTCTTTTCTCGGCAGGAAGTCACGTTACTGCTTGTGTATTCGGGCAGTGACGTCTTTGTCTTTTCTCGGCAGTCAGTCACGTTGCTGTTTGTGTACTCTGGTTGTCACGTCTTTTCTTGGCAATTTTAATACACACTACTGTACTCGAATTTAAGATGCAGGCTATTTTTGAGAAGCAAAATATGGTTAAAAAAAAGTGTGTCTTAAATTTGAAGGAATACGGCATATTCTTTGAGTTTTAATGTTGAATCATCAATTTCCATACCTTTGGGTTCTCTGGAATATTACAGAAGGTAATATACTGAGGGCTTATTCCCTTTTGAAGCTTGATTTCTGTATCTGTGTGTGACTCATTTTAAGATCTTGTTACATTTTCCAACATACGAGCAGACACCCACTCTTTTACAGATTGATTGGATTAGGTAGGGGATTGAATATGTTACTGCCTTTTTCTCTGTAGAACATAAT
The DNA here is from genome assembly GCA_030684275.1 of Acipenser oxyrinchus oxyrinchus. NCBI lineage: Eukaryota > Metazoa > Chordata > Actinopteri > Acipenseriformes > Acipenseridae > Acipenser > Acipenser oxyrinchus. The sequence goes on from CM060254.1 coordinate 38,221,498, forward strand.
AAAAAAAGTATCAGTGTTTTTTTGACCATTACATGTTAAAATGAAAAAGTCTCGGAAACAAAAAGATTTAAATATAGCCACAAAGACTGAAATAATGGCTCTATCCTAAAGGCAAGGGAAAAATAAATTTTCTTTGCACCTGTCAATGACCTCAAAGATTCTTAAAAACATTGATTCTGACTGCCTATCACAACTCTCAAGTGGCTTCTGCTACTGAAAATGCATACAGGAAAGTATGCAGACCGAGAAGAGAACTTAAATTGGTTTAAATTTGTACATGGTTATTTGGTTTGTTAGGTTATTGATAAATTCCTGATAATGTCAACTCCGCTTATTGTCACAATTCATGCTCAGTCCATTTGAAGTGATATTAAGCGGGTTTGACTGTAGTTTGTTTCCACACATGGCGTGAAATGCAGTATGATTTGGTTTGTTTGAGGGTCTATGTGAAACATCCTAACCAATTTCCACCAAGCCATCAAACCTGCTAACAATTATAAAAAAAAGCACCTCTCAAATAGTTTTCTTCTAAATCAGTAATGTTCTATTTTGATCAGATAGCCAACCTTATTGCAGCCTGATACCCTACCTTTCTTCTACATGTTACTTGATGCACTTTAGCACACAATCCTTTTGCGAACCCTTGAAATCACTGATGGACAGCACTACCAAGAAGCACTTTGGTTTCTGAATGTTCTCTCTCCGAGGTACTGTTTTATATTTTCAAACAGATGGTAATAACTTGGACCCGTATTACACTGCAAGATAGAGATGGCAAAGTATAATCACAGCATGTGAGATCTATTATAATTAGGGCTTCTAAGTTTTGGTTTTAACTAGGGCTGTAACGAAGGGTACATTTTGACCTTTGAAGGTTCGGAACACATTACCGATGTAAGGTTTGAACCTTAGTACTAATTTGCATAATTTACTGGTGAGGTCACCATAGCTACGAGTTTATATTTGATTGAAAATCCTATTATCATACAGTTAATCCATATAAATGGAATAAAACATTAACATGTAGTTTAAAAATATGTTGTTTAGAACAGTAATCATGTTTTTATTTAAATAAAAATAAATGCACACGCTGTTTATGTACACGTAACTGATGCTGCTTGTGATGCTCATACATCTACAGTTGGACGATAATGCAATTTTCTGTTATGGCTTATCGGCTGTAAATTATCGCGAGTCGATGATCATGATTATCATGGGAAAAAATACAAATATAACATTTATTTTAACTTGTCTTGTTATTGCTAACTTGTTTACAAAACAAAAAAGAAAACAGCGTTTCAAAAAAATGCTTTCCAGTTCTCAGCTGTTGAACAGTTTCCCATTCCAAACACAGATTGTATGTTACTGGAACCCCCCGTTGGGATCTTCATATACAGCCCTTGCGAATTTATCTTTGAATCCAAATTTATTTATTCATTTATTTCCCTGGTCCCTTCCTAGTCTGTTGAAAAAAAATGCAAATTTTTTCCAAAACATAATACAGCTCAACGGGTGAACATCTTTTTGGAAATGAGAGGTTTATCTGTTTGTCTTTTTTCTGTCTATCTTTCTGAAACTCGTTTCTTGGACACTGTCTGCCTCTGTGCTGTGAACTTTCAACTGTGGTTTATTTTTTTTAAAGGGGCGGTGCTTTAGTCTACTCAGTGCTCATTTTTCAAAATAAAAATGATTAGTGTTAGCGTATATTTTATGTTTCATACTTATTCTACCATAACACTTCTCTTACGTACACTAGATATTCAGTACATATTTCATTGAAGCAATATTGCTGCTATAGGTACTCCCCCACTGCTTTGGTATTACCCTGCTCCAATGCATGGTGGTGGCTTCATTGATAAAGAGGTGCTATGTATAACAATCTGGTAGTGGATTTTAATACAACAGCTTTTGTTTAAGTAATAGGCATTATACAAACCAAAAGATAAAATTTTGCCGTGACATTTAACGTGTGATTTATGTCATTCCCACCACCCTTCTGGTAGGAAGAACGTCCTAATGTTTCCACAGTATTTAGCACTGCAGAAAAAGCAAAACGGTGTCTCTGCTGGTTTTGCAGAAAAGAGCATAGCTGTGCTTGACGAGCTCTCGATCGATCATCTACTGTACGTTCTTCTAAAAAACATTAACAAAAACACAGCCTCCATACAAACCTAACTAATGTCGTGTAATGATGGTCCGAGTTCAGTGGTTTGTTTAACAGGTAGTGCACTCACTTCAGTAATGAAAGGTGTGTGTGTACAACAAGCAACCGCAGCGAATGCAGTTTGTCAGTACGATTGTCGCGCTAACCGCAGTGTGTGTGTACGAAGTTGCAGGACATTCAAAATCAAAGTAAGCCCTGCAGCACATATCATTTTAGCATACAGTAACATTTTCATATGTGTATATCAAAAAATATTACTAGGTGTGAAACAAGGATATTCTAGGCATGAACCTTTTTTTATTTCAAATCATGTTTTTAATCAAATAAGTATTCAATTCAATCTCAACTGAATTGCAACTACCGAGCTATGGGGAGGGGGGGACCTTGATGTTCTCTAGTTGACACTGAAAATATTAATGTGTAAAGCAGCGACTGGTACAAGGAAGGCGGCCAAACCTTCGGCCCCTGAGAGTTCTTGGAAAATAACTGAATTGCAGAAATGTAGGCTGCATTCCACACTCAGTATGGTTCGTTTAGTTTGAAACAATGTATCAATTTCCTTGATGTTCACACTTATCTGTGAGTAAAGGGACCTGGATGCAAGCTAAAGTTAGTTTTTTTTTGTTCCTTTTCCATTTTTTTCAGGACCGAGTTCATTTGTGTTCACAATGCAGTTTGCAAGTACACTTGGTTTGTTTATATGGTCTTTGACTCGGATGTTTACAATATCCTGCAAGATACAGTACTGTGCAAAAGTTTTAGGCAGGTGTGAAAAAATGCTGTAAAGTAAGAATGCTTTCAAAAATAGACATGTTAATAGTTTATATTGATCAATTAACAAAATGCAAAGTGAGTGAACAGAAGAAAAATCTACATCAAATCAATATTTGGTGTGACCACCCTTTGCCTTCAAAACAGCATCAATTCTTCTAGGTACACTTGCACACAGTTTTTGAAGGAACTCGGCAGGTAGGTTGGCCCAAACATCTTGGAGAACTAAACACAGTTCTTCTGTGGATTTAGGCAGCCTCAGTTGCTTCTCTCTCTTCATGTAATCCCAGACAGACTCGATGATGTTGAGATCAGGTCTCTGTGGGGCCATACCATCACTTCCAGGACTCCTTGTTCTTCTTTACACTGAAGATAGTTCTTAATGACTTTCGCTGTATGTTTGGGGTCGTTGTCATGCTGCAGAATAAATTTGGGGCCAATCAGATGCCTCCCTGATGGTATTGCATGATGGATAAGTATCTGCCTGTACTTCTCAGCATTGAGGAGACCATTAATTCTGACCAAATCCCCAACTCCATTTGCAGAAATGCAGCCCCAAACTTGCAAGGAACCTCCACCATGCTTCACTGTTGCCTGCAGACACTCATTTGTGTACCGCTCTCAGCCCTTCGGCGAACAAACTGCCTTCTGCTACAGCCAAATATTTCAAATTTTGACTCATCAGTCCAGAGCACCTGCTGCCATTTTTCTGCACCCCAGTTCCTGTGTTTTCGTGCATAGTTGAGTCGCTTGGCCTTGTTTCCACGTCGGAGGTATGGCTTTTTGGCGCAAGTCTTCCATGAAGGCCACTTCTGACCAGACTTCTCCGGACAGTAGATGGGTGTACCAGGGTCCGACTGTTTTCTGCCAGTTCTGAGCTGATGGCACAGCTGGACATCTTCCGATTGCGAAGGGAAGTAAGCATGATGTGTCTTTCATCTGCTGCAGTAAGTTTCCTTGGCCGACCACTGCGTCTACGGTCCTCAACGTTGCCCGTTTCTTTGTGCTTCTTCAAAAGAGCTTCGACAGCACATCTGGAAACCCGTCTGCCTTGAAATTTCTGCCTGGGAGAGACCTTACTGATGCAGTATAACTACCTTGTGTCTTGTTGCTGTGCTCAGTCTTGCCATGGTGTATGACTTTTGACAGTAAACTGTCTTCAGCACCCTCACCTTGTTAGCTGAGTTTGGCTGTTCCTCACCCAGTTTTATTCCTCCTACACAGCTGTTTCTGTTTCAGTTAATGATTGTGTTTCAACCTACATATTGAATTGATGATCATTAGCACCTGTTTGGTATAATTGTTTAATCATACACCTGACTATATGCCTACAAAATCCCTGACTTTGTGCAAGTGTACCTAGAAGAATTGATGCTGTTTTGAAGGCAAAGGGTGGTCACACCAAATATGGATTTGATTTAGATTTTTCTTCTGTTCACTCACTTTGCATTTAGTTAATTGATAAATATAATCTATTAACATGTCTATTTTTGAAAGCATTCTTACTTTACAGCATTTTTTCACACCTGCCTAAAACTTTTGCACAGTACTATATATTGCTGTGGAAGAAAGCACTTCTTATAAATTTAATGAATACATTTGTTGAATGCCTATAGTAGAAACATTCAGTTACGTAATACTGCACTATTCTTCTACTGTAGGCATTAAAGTCATTTGAGAAAAGACTGAATCTATTTTATTATTTTTGTGAGCTTTGTCCAGTTTGGCATGGATTTAGGTGTCTAAACGGATAATCCAAAACACTTATTTTATTTTTTAATGGTAGCAACGCAACCTAATGCATTACTCTGTTGTTAACTTGCTCAGCACACCAATACAGTTTGGTACTTAAAAAAATAAATAAATTAATTAATTAATTAATAAATTGAATCGCAAAACTGACGATTTAACAATTTTACTATTTCTGACTGGGACAAAAAATGATGGCTGAAAACTAGGACAATCACAGTTTTCCTGTGATGTCTGTTAACCATAATGTAGTTCCGAGACATTTAGTTTTTTTGCTCATAATGTGAACTAAACTACACATGAAATGTTTACTTCTGAGTTAGTTTATCTTGTATAGCTCGTTTCGTAAGTGCAAAAGGACAGAATCCAGCAGTTGTTCACAATGACACTGTAGCCACTATTAAAATCCAATACTTTTATCTTAAAGTATGCAAGAAAAATAAAAAATTTATGAAGAGCTTGCTAATAGTATTAGGAATTATTTGGCTCACTTTTTTTTTTAAAGCATTTGGCTGTTAATTAGTAGAGGGTCTAGTGATTAGATAATTTAGGTTTTTATAAATTGACAGCTGTTTCAGAAAGAAAATATTTAAAAGGTTCTGCTTGACAGCCAGGCATAATGAGATCCAGCAGAGAATAAATATTTAGGTATAATTTTTGACTCCCACATTTAAACTTAAGTCCCTGGTTTACTAAACGTATGCAACAGCATGAAATAGGCTGTTTAATAATAAAAGGATGTTTTTTTTTTTATTTAAACTGCTATATTATTATTATTATTATTTCTTGGCAGACGCCCTTATCCAGGGCGACTTACAATTGTTGCAAGATATCACATTATTTTTACATACAAATTACCCATTTAGACAGTTGGATTTTTACTGGAACAATCTAGGAAAAGTACCTTGCTCAAGGGTACAGCAGCAGTGTCCCCCACCTGGGATTGTCAAGAGTCCATAGCCCTAACCACTACTCCACACTGCTGCCCATATATAAACCATCAGCACATATTCCTTAAGCAGAGCAATAAGACTTGAAATGCAAAAGTTTAAATAATATATATATATATATATATATATATATATATATATATATATATATATATATATATATATATATATATATATATATATATATATATCAGTTCTGATCAATTAGCCAATATTTGGATACTTCCTAAAAAAAAAAAAAAAGGAACACAAAATAGCTGCACTGGGATAATAAACTTGGTTCAGTTCATTATATATATATATATATATATATATATATATATAGCATCCTATCCAACTTCACAGGCACATTTAGAGTTAGCAAAACAGCAGCAACAAAGTATGTTGTTACATTTGATATTAGTCAAAGGATATACTATTACTGTATATATTTCCTACTACTGATTTATATTTTATTTATTCTGGATCAATACTTACCAGTCCCTTTGGTCGGGAATGGAGGTTTATAGTATGTCACAACTCCATACACATTTACAACTACTCCAGGTTTGAGTTCATTCAGCGGAACATATATGTATTTTGGATTCTGAACCTAAAAAAAAAAAGGTGAATAGAGATTATTTTAAAAGTCCAATTGTTCTCCAATTGTGTATTGTTTAACTTGTCATTTTTTATAACACATATGTTTTAAGTTAAAATTCACATGTAATTTGAATATTAAATATTGAATATTTCATATATATATATATATATATATATATATATATATATATATATATATATATATATATATATATATATACAGTACTGTGCAAAGGTTTTAGGCAGGTGTGAAAAAATGCTGTAAAGTAAGAATGCTTTCAAAAATAGACATGTTAATAGATTATATTTATCAATTAACTAAATGCAAAGTGAGTGAACAGAAGAAAAATCTAAATCAAATCCATATTTGGTGTGACCACCCTTTGCCTTCAAAACAGCATCAAGTATCAATTCTTCTAGGTACACTTGCACACAGTTTTTGAAGGAACTTCGGCAGGTAGGTTGGCCCAAACATCTTGGAGAACTAACCACAGTTCTTCTGTGGATTTAGGCAGCCTCAGTTGCTTCTCTCTCTTCATGTAATCCCAGACAGACTTCGATGATGTTGAGATCAGGGCTCTGTGGGGGCCATACCATCACTTCCAGGACTCCTTGTTCTTCTTTCGCTGAAGATAGTTCTTAATGACTTTCGCTGTATGTTTGGGGTCGTTGTCATGCTGCAGAATAAATTTGGGGCCAATCAGATGCCTCCCTGATGGTATTGCATGATGGATAAGTATCTGCCTGTACTTCTCAGCATTGAGGAGACCATTAATTCTGACCAAATCCCCAACTCCATTTGCAGAAATGCAGCCCCAAACTTGCAAGGAACCTCCACCATGCTTCACTGTTGCCTGCAGACACTCATTTGTGTACGCTCTCAGCCCTTGGCGAACAAACTGCCTTCTGCTACAGCCAAATATTTCAAATTTTGACTCATCAGTCCAGAGCACCTGCTGCCATTTTCTGCACCCCAGTTCCTGTGTTTTCGTGCATAGTTGAGTCGCTTGGCCTTGTTTCCACGTCCGGAGGTATGGCTTTTGGCATAAGTCTTCCATGAAGGCCACTTCTGACCAGACTTCTCCGGACAGTAGATGGGTGTACCAGGGTCCCACTGTTTTCTGCCAGTTCTGAGCTGATGGCACTGCTGGACATCTTCCGATTGCGAAGGAAGTAAGCATGATGTGTCTTTCATCTGCTGCAGTAAGTTTCCTTGGCCGACCACTGCGTCTCACGGTCCTCAACGTTGCCCGCTTCTTTGTGCTTCTTCAAAGAGCTTGGACAGCACATCTGGAAACCCCTGTCTGCCTTGAAATTTCTGCCTGGGAGAGACCTTGCTGATGCAGTATAACTACCTTGTGTCTTGTTGCTGTGCTCAGTCTTGCCATGGTGTATGACTTTTGACAGTAAACTGTCTTCAGCAACCTCACCTTGTTAGCTGAGTTTGGCTGTTCCTCACCCAGTTTTATTCCTCCTACACAGCTGTTTCTGTTTCAGTTAATGATTGTGTTTCAACCTACATATTGAATTGATGATCATTAGCACCTGTTTGGTTTAATTGTTTAATCATACACCTGACTATATGCCTACAAAATCCCTGACTTTGTGCAAGTGTACCTAGAAGAATTGATGCTGTTTTGAAGGCAAAGGGTTGTCACACCAAATATGGATTTGATTTAGATTTTTCTTCCGTTCACTCACTTTGCATTTAGTTAATTGATAAATATAATCTATTAACATGTCTATTTTGAAAGCATTCTTACTTTACAGCATTTTTTCACACCTGCCTAAAACTTTTGCACAGTACTGTATATATATATATATATATATATATATATATATATATATATATATATATATATATATATATATTGATTATAAAATAGTACAGTCCTTCTACTGGAGCAGTCTTTGAAGTATTGAGCTGAGCTACAAGGCAATAAAAAAACCCCACAAAGAACACTGTTCTTTTTAAAATTCAGTTCAGATATTAAAAGGTTCAAAACTGGGCCTCAATGGATCATATTTATTACACAATAGCTTTGGCCATTGCTCCATTAAGCTGACAGTCATGAAATGCCATTTTGTAAACTACAAATGTAAGTTCAAGTGTTGGAAGGTTTAGATAATAAACACTAATTACAATCATTGTGAAACCCGCTTTTTGACCAATGTAAACAATGACATGTAAGAGACGTGATCATTAGATACTGTAAATCCTGGGTCGTAGTTAATAACCTTGCTTGTTTGTGTTAGTTTCTTTACTATTCAGACAAACAGTAAACCCTTACATTAGCATTGTATTTTGAAGAACTGTCAGCTGCGTTCAGGCATGAGGATGGTACAGCAACAATGCACAAATCATACACTGCTTATTTAAAATGAAATGTGGCAAGTGTTTCTTAATTGTACAGTACTCACATAAACTGTTGCTTTTTTTTCTTCAAAAAGTTCCAGTTGACAGGGGTGTCTCTTATCTTTATTAGCAGTCGGTGACCTAATCAAACTGAAGCCAGTTACCATGACAATGCCCTAAAATAGAAATTACAAAATGTTAAATGAATATTAACCTTTAAGTAAGAGCTAACCAGTGCTGTAAAATCTATTCTCTTAACTCTTATTAGCTTTATTTAACATAAATCGCTGGGTCCCCCTCCCTTGTGGTGAGAATCTTTTGTTAGTTCACTATAGATACACTTATGCATCCTGATAAGTGTGCTGTTTAAATTTGCAAGAAAAACCAATGGCCATCTTGAAGCACTTTTGTGGCAAGTAAAATTAGATCTGAAAATAATTTTCTGCAAAGCATTTTCAATATTTGGGATGAGTTTATGTTTATATACAAAAGCCATTACTGAAATATTTGTTTTTGATGGACTACTTGTAGACTACAGAGCAGAAGGAAGCAAGTTTTCTTCCAGGACAACCTTGTACTTGGCTTGATTCATGCGTCCTTCACAAAGACAAATCTGCCCGATTCCAGCCTTGCTGAAGCACCCCCAGATGAGTCAAATTTTCAGCTTTGCCCAACACCTGGTCGTCTAATGGTTAGAAGGAGACCTGGAGAGGCCTACAAGCCACAGTGTCTCGCACCCACTGTGAAATGTGGTGGAGGATCAGTGATGATCTGGGGTGCTTCAGCAAGGCTGGAATCGGGCAGCTTTGGCATGAATCAAGCCAAGTACAAGGTTGTCCTGGAAGAAAACTTGCTTCCTTCTGCTCTGACAATGTTCCCCAACTCTGAGGATTGGTTTTTCCAGCAGGACAATGCTCCATGCCACACAGCCAGGTCAATCAAGGTGTGGATGGAGGACCACCAGATCAAGACCCTGTCATGGCCAGCCCAATCTCCAGACCTGAACCCCATTGAAAACCTCTGGAATGTGATCAAGAGGAAGACGGATGGTCACAAGCCATCAAACAAAGCCGAGCTGCTTGAATTTTTGCGCCAGGAGTGGCATAAAGTCACCCAACATCAATGTGAAAGACTGGTGGAGAGCATGCCAAGACGCATGAAAGCTGTGCTTGAAAATCAGGGTTATTCCACCAAATATTGATTTCTGAACTCTTCCTAAGTTAAAACATTAGTATTGTGTTGTTTAAAATGAATATGAACTTATTTTCTTTGCATTATTCGAGGTCTGACAACACTGCATCTTTTTGTTATTTTGACCAGTTGTCATTTTCTGCAAATAAATGCTCTAAATGACAATATTTTATTTGGAATTTGGGAGAAATGTTGTCAGTAGTTTATAGAATAAAACAAAAATGTTCATTTTACCCAAACACATACCTATAAATAGTAAAACCAGAGAAACTGATAATTTTGCAGTGGTCTCTTAATTTTTTCCAGAGCTGTATATATATATATATATATATATATATATATATATATATATATATATATATGAGATTAGAAATTAGGCTTGACGTGGTAAACTTACTTTCAATTACCCTGTATATAAATAATTTTACGCTTCAACCTGTGTAGCTTCGATTTTTTCTTATTCTTACTGTGATTGGCTGCAAAGACAACAGGGCTAGCCAGAGATTGGATAATGTTTGTTGCGTTGGTTTTTCTTGTGTACAATTTCCTAGTAAATTAAAACATTGTATTCTGAGAGATGTAGTTCTTAGTGGAAGTTTTAGGGGAGGCGGGAGTGGAGGTGGACAAGCTGTGTAGCAAAATTGCTACGCGTATTTTTACGCATTAAATAAAAATTAAGTATTTTGTCAGGTACGCAGCTTATCTGGACCGCTGATTATAACTGCCTTCATTTTGTACCAATCTTCATTAAAGTTTCGTTTTCATTTTTCAATCCTAGCCTCCTATATATGTTTTGGATTGCATTTGATTATAATCTTACGTGTGCTTATTACGCAATTATGATGATCGGCTGCATACTGTATGCCTACATGCGTTTTCATATAAAGGAATGGCTGCAGATAACCCAATACTTGATTCTAGTTTAAAACTAAAATAGTGCAGCAGACTTGCCCATGACAAAGTCACTGCTTTTTTAAAAGACTACAGCAAAATGGAAAGATGGTATCTTGCTTTAAAAGTGCACACATAAAGCTCTACAGAACTTACCTTTGAAGTTCTTAAAAATGTAATAAAAAATAGAATTACTTATGTTACAGAAATAGTACTGGTATATCTGTTGCCCCAGTCAAGGTTTTTATCTAGTTAATGTTATATAAAAGCATATTGGAAAAGCAGAATATGTATTTTTTAAATGCAATGGTAAGTCAAAAAGTGAACTTTCCTATATACGTAGTAAAGAAAAGTAAGTTCCAAACTGTTATGGCATGGGGACATATCTGCACAGGAGGGAACACTTGATAAGCCAATAAGATTGTTCCCTTGAGTCTTGCCATTTTATAATTACAATTAAATAAAAACAAAAGTATTTCTGTAGGATTACATGTAACATATTACACGTATGTGAAAGTAATATAATGGTAAACATGTAATGAACGATCATAATCTACCAGTAACTGTTTGTACTTTAATCACTATAACAGCATGTCAACTATGCAATGCATATCTAATAACCATGGAAACAGAAATACATTTTTAACAGGTGACTTGATTTGAAATATGTTGTGGGATGCACCATTGTGATCTGACCAAGACAGGTAAATATACAGTACTGATACATCTCTCTTGTTGGTGTTGTGGGTGAAAGACGACAATGACAACGGCACATGTCGATCCACAAACCGATAAGTAATAGAAATGTTTTTTTTTAAATTCTTTTGGTTTAAACAGTTATAGGACTGCTGTATTTAATCTTTAAGCAGTCCATGCAATGAAACACCATCACAAACCGTATCTTTGAAAACATTTTGACACTCAATCTTAGCACTTTTACAGCATCACATAGAACTGCTTTACAAAAGAACAGATTGCACCATTTATCTTTAAAGGCAGAATTGTCCATTGAAAGCAAAACAGGCCTTTGTCATCTGCTGTGGTAAAATTAAAGTAGCAAAAACGTACAGTGGCTGGCAAAGACATCTTTTCAAATTTCACATGTCGAAAATCAAAACAAAGCTCTTCTGGCTCCTGAGTGGCACATCCAGTAAAGGCGCTCCGCTTGGAGTGCAGGATGTGCCCTATAGCCTGGACGTCGCTGGTTTGAGTCCAAGCTATTCCACTGCCAACCGTGGACGGGAGCTCCCAGGGGGAGGCACACAATTGGCTGAGCGCCGCCCTAGGGGGGAGGGCTTAGGTCGGCCAGGGTGTCCTCGGCTCACCGTGCACCAGCGACCCCTGGCCGGGCGCCTGCGGGCTTGCCTGTAAGATGCCAAGAGCTGCATTGTCCTCCAACACAGAAGCTCCTGGCTGCCTGCGTGAGTTTGACTTCGCCGTTCCTGAGTCAGCACAGGTGTGATAGCGGTGGGCTCAGGCTAAATACAACTGGGCATCTCAAATTGTGAGAAAAACTGGGTAAAAATTAATTCACAACTACTAAAGCTCTTCTGACAGAACTGGGCAGTGCAAGCCATCGGGAGACGGGTCAAAAATCACACTGGACATTTCCATCAATGCATATAAAAGTTTACTAACTAAAGCATCACCATTTTCTGTCAGATATTTACGATTAAGATTGTCGGCTTAGGCAGTGTTTAACTGATGGACAGATAGTACTGTCACACGAACTCACCAACACATACCTCTGCAATAAACAGAGGCTATCCAGCAAAGCACAACGCTCTGACAAACTCAATAACACAGTCGTGCTGTGCTTTTTTTTATTAAAACGTGTGTAAAAGCCACATAAATGGACTGCTTGTCTTTCAGTTCACTTTATTGTTTTAGTTTAATGTGCTGCTTATTTTTCATTATGTTCTTTTATTGCCAGGGTGAACATGTACCTCAATGCAGTAGTATTTGCAGCGCTATGCATCCTCTGCCTTATCTGACCCACTTCTGCTATTTTTGATTTTTGCATACTTCGAAGCATTTTTCTTTTGAATATTCATAAATTGAATATTATATTTTTGTGTAAGTATTTCAATTTAGGTTTTTGATCAAGCTAGTAGTTATTATGCCCAGCAATTGCCACAATAATCAGACTTTGATTGGCCAACATAATCAGGTGATAATGTGTTTGTGAAGTGACAGAGAACCACGTTTGAACGTTATTTGTCCTCTGACATCTAAACGTCTGCTGTATCCTAGGGTACAGTGTAGGGCTGCTAATTACAATGTCGGAGTCAAAATAAAACAGCATTTTGATCAAGATATTGTGCATTTCCTAGAAAATAGTGCTGGGAAAATATTGAATAGACAAAAATCGGGTACAAATCAGTAAAAACCAACATCCAGTTTAAAAAAAAATCCTGTCATTTTTGGTAAAGTTTGGAATAAACCGGAAATGCGGAACACTAATTATACATTACCAGCACCAATCAATGCACAGCAGTGTACTGCCAGAAAAACAAAAGGAAACCCGATTATTTCTATAAAGACAATTATTCTGATCTAGCCTACGTCACACATTGAGGGCAGACAACTAGAACTGAAGAGCAGCTCATGAACCCAAATGAAAGCACCTTAACACATAACAAAAAAGTATTTGAGTAATTGTAAAAACATGGAGCATTTAGAACACACAGTCTAACAGATATTGAGGGAATTCTAATTAAATGTCCTGTATTTCCAACATGTTCTGACATAGACCACACTAACACTACTGGTATGAATAATGATGTCATTCAGCTTGAGACACATAACTCCTGTGCTAGTTCGCTTCCAGGCGGTTGAGCAAATCGATGAAGTAAAGAATGGTGTTTCCAAATCAGAAAGTAACCTTATGTGCTAATGCACTTACATCTTAAGCTAGCCATGCAACTCAAAATGAGTCTCAATCAGTACAATGAACAAACCACGTTGATACAGTCAGTGGGCTGAGTAAGTTTTTCTAGCCAATTGAATTTTGTAAGAAAACAATGAGCTAACACCCAACTAAAATCATTTGTAACAATATTGCCCTTGTGTTGCTTAAGACTGGACTGTAAAAGACAATTCAGGTCAATAAATAGATACCATTTAATATGTGATTTTTATAAAGTGCTAGTATATGTGATTTTCTCCTTTAGGTCTAAAAAAAAATATTATATGTAATATAAGGACATGAACCATGTAGAATGGTAACCGGTACAATACATTAAAAACATTACATTCAGAGTTAGCTAATTAAAAAAAATAGTAATAATTGAAAGGCAACTTACAGTACAATTGTTTCAAGGAGTGGATTGTAGAAAAAATGGGGGAGACCAGTTTATTTGTTTACTTTTTTCACAAATTTAAAATGTATATAGAAATGTAATTTGTTCTGGTCTGCAAACATAAACACAGTTTCGCTATTGTGGTATCGTCTTTCCCTTGACGCATGACCAGTACTTTCTCGGACATGAGGTAAATTACAGCTCTGTACCAGGTGTTTAATAATGGTCAATGCTTTGTTTTTGTTTTTTATTTTTTATTTCCGCTCTCCTTGTATATTTATGGCAGCTCGTTAAGGACACCTTTTAAAAAAATAAAAAAAAATCTTCATTATGTCAAGATCACAATATAATTTATCTCTGGATCTCGATATTACGTTTCCGTTATCTTGTGATCACAAGATAATTTATCTCGCGATCTTGAGACAACGGAAGTCATTACTTGAGATAATTTAATTTATCTTGTGATCTCGACAAAAAGACTTCTATTGTCGAAAGTAATGACTTCTGTTTACTCGAGATCCTGGGATAAATGATCCTGTGATCACAAGATAACGGAATGGTAATATCAAGACCTTGATTTAATCTCATGATCTCGACATAAAAGTGGCCTTAACGAGCCGCTGCATATATATATATATATATATATATATATATATATATATATATATATATATATATATATATATTGATTGTGAAGCACATATTCTCCTTGACTTCAAGCGATTATAATCGGAGGGGCATTGCGCCCAGTTTAAAGACTGGTTGGGCAATGGCCTTCACATGACATATAAAAATGTTGTTCCATCTGCTCTGAAATTGTAGAAATGATTAGTGGAAGACGATCCATTCCCAAATACCAGGCATGGAGTTAGGACATTTTTACAATGATCATGTGTCCCAGGAAAGCAGGCTTTTACCTTGAAACAATTCATCATAATAATAGGTTTGTAGTTGCGACAGGTTTGTTCTTAGAAATTATTTATTGATAGCTTACCCCTTGTTTGACAGCATCTGAAAAATCTTTTGCCAGCATGCCAAAGAAATAGACATTGATTGACATTATCCCAGAGGATGACTGCTGAGTTACATGTTCTGAAACAGAATTACAAATCTAGTTAGCAAAAGCTTTACAGCTACAGTATAGAGCTACTATACAGTTAGTAAAAGCAAGAGAAGGCAAAACTAAAACAAGAATTTAAAATTAAATAATTTCACCAGACAGAAACGTATTTAAGAACCATTCGTTATCACTGTAAATGACAACTCAATTTAGGCAAAATAATTCTGAAGTGCACAACGTGACAGACTACTTAAAAACTCATTATGTTTTCCAAATAAAAGCTATTCAATTTTTTTTTTATTATATGTATGTGTACTCACAATTTTCTCACTTTACCCTTTCAGAAATTTCAGCATATAATACTTGACAAATGATTTGCTTACATACTAATTACTGTATTAAACAGTACAGTATATGCCTTCTGATTTGCACATGATATGACAAAATCAAGAAGCAGGTCCTGGATGGTAAATATTTAATTCTGTATCGAAAGTACCTTTGGTGGCACGATTAGTTTATTAGTGGATGAAATAAACTTGTTGCCCACTATCCCTCTGCTGTGAAGGCTAAATACAGTGGGAGAAAAGTGTAACCCGAGGGTACACTTAATGTCATTTTAAAGGTTAGTGTGAAAACGGTATAATAGTCAAACTATTAAATAAACAGAAATGTGTATGGATTTTACATTACATTTACAGTATAAGCAAGTGGAATTCAGTACCTTGAATTACAGCCTTGAGCATCTGTCTACCATTTGGCAACACATTTAATGGATATTTCAGAACAACATGTCCCTAAAAAGAAAACAAAGAGACACAAACTATAGAT
Organism: Acipenser oxyrinchus oxyrinchus; assembly: GCA_030684275.1. NCBI lineage: Eukaryota > Metazoa > Chordata > Actinopteri > Acipenseriformes > Acipenseridae > Acipenser > Acipenser oxyrinchus. Next base: position 38,237,342 of record CM060254.1, read on the forward strand.
TAAAAGGAATGGATCTAGATTTTTTTTTTTTTTTTTAAATAATACTTAGGAACACTATAAGGAACTAAACAGTGGATTTGTTGAAGTATTATCCTTCTTGAAAGTCTAACATTCTCTTTGAAGTCTGATTTCACATCTCTCGAACAGCAGACAGTTAACGATTCCACTAAATATCTTGACGTTAAAACAAAATATTTAATCAAAGTTAATAATAAAAAATAAAACAGAAACGGAAATGGGAAATATTGTTTAGATATAACTTTGAAACTGATATGCGTTTTTTGTTTTTTCAACCTTATCTAAATTTAGAATCTACCTGGCATGCATTGAAATTGTGTGTTTATGTTGCACACATTATATTGTATGGCTAAGCAGATGGTTATTCGTCCCTCCTCATTTGTGTAATAATTAGCGTGCTCCATGAATGGTCATGAGTATCCTCTATTTACCTTAACATATTTGTCCTCACATTCTGAATCGAGAGTCAGTTTCTTTATTTCAATTCTTTGCAGGTGGTTTGGTATCTGTGCTTCAGCTCTACCACCTCCTTCACTGAGCATATGCACAGGCATGTCTTTTGCTCTAAGAAAAAAGAAAAAAAAATGTTTACGTTAATATTTGACATTCCTTGTGTTAGCATTTATTTAATTAAGTACCATGGTTTCACAGCTAGTCAGATTCCCATAGAGCTTTACCCTCTCCCAATTTGAGATAGTAATATATCCTGAACATGCCATAAAGGTCTAATGAATGACTTGACATTCAACTATATCAGAAACTCAAATCCACAACGAACTGCGATCTCGGCTGGGGGAGTGCTGTATTGGCCTATGTAATGGATTAAGGGAGGAAAATCGATTGGGAATACAGCATCAGTCTGAAATGCCATTTTTAAGTGCATATGCTGCATTACTGTATAAAGGACGTGATCTAAATAAAGAAGGTAGTAGTTTTCGTGTTTTATTTTTTATCCCAACGTCCCTTTAAACTAATTGAGCTGATTCGCTTTCCTAATTACTCTCAGAAAAAGCTGTTACAAAACAAATGTCACTTGTTTTTACCTTCATATCTTGACTGAGCCTGGCTCAGTTTCTCTATTTCAAACAGACTTGACAAATGACGTTAATTTGATCCTGATTCTAATTGCATTTCATTCTTGCAGTCGCCTAGTTTATCGTTGTGCTTGTTATTTTCACTCGTTTAACAGAGTTGTCATGACAGATTTTCTTTTCAGCATACAATGCCCAGTACGGAGTACACTGACATTAAGTCCACCATTTAAAATCTCCTTGATTTGAAGCAAAGAAAATAATTCTTAAACTCAGTTTCTAATGAATAGTTTTCTCTTTATTAGGATGCAGACAGCTTAACAACTACTAATTAGTTAAAAAACAGACATTCAATAGACTTTTAACTGAAATGTACATTAGTTTTAAACAGTAGTATTTATTACATAAATGGAGCAAACCTTACACCTGGTACAAAAGGTTAGTACATAATATCTAGACCACCATCTCAAAGCACACACAAATAGAAAGTTCCCTCATATCATACTATTAGCAGTATGATTCAGTAAGTACAGTACACATGGTGATTTTAGAATTAAGACAGAGAAATAATGGCACTTGAGGCCATGCTATGGAATATGAAGTAATACCCCTGCAGGGCATGAAGTTAAGGCCATGAAGGGTAAGGAAATGCTGCCTTCATTGGGTGTGAAGATTCAGGGGCACCAAGGCAGTTCTAGGGGGCAAAAGGCAAAACATAAATCCAACCCAAGGGCACCAAGGCGATTTTATACTCATTCATAAAACAACAAAAAAGAAATACAGAAAGCCTATTATGTTGATGAAATTGTAATTCAAACAAACACAACTCAATGTTTTCTGACACACACTAATTGTTACAAAAATAAAATATAGGTCACTTTTCCATTGTAAATATCAAATGGTATAAAAAAATCCAATTTAAAAACAACATAAACTTTCACAAAATTACAAAGGGTAATTTGGCAAAAATAAATACTCAGGGTATTTTTTTTTTTTTTACTAAACTCGGTCACACACCACTGACTAATATATAGATTAGACTAGAGGTTTAGATACAGTTAACAAAAGGCAAACTGGCTGGAGTTTATTAACGATAGTGGTCAAATGTGTTGTTCGGTCTGCAGTGTCTGCGCAACTGTAAGTCGCAGTGACTCGGTCTCTAAGTCGCCTTGGATAAAGGCATCTGCTAAATAAACAAATTTTAAATTTTTTTTTTAAAAAACTAATTTGCTAACAGCTGTTACAAAATCTGTACAAACAACACAGCTTTGAAAAACAAAATTGAAATAAAAACTTTGTCAGGCAATGGAGGAGTGCTCTGCATCACAATGATGAACAGCTGGATGTAGCCTACATGTTATATGTTTACATTTGAGAGATTTAATATTAGTTTCACAGTTCTTAATGTACAGTTGCAAAAGATTTACAGTTTTGTTATGGTTCTTGCTGGTCACTTGATTCAGGAAATAAAAACACTTTATGCTGTTTTTAAGCATACTACACATTGCAACCCCTTTCGTGAAAGCACACATTTTACTAGCAAAAAGCAGAACTATGTACGGTAGTGAGAATGTATTACACAAAAAGAAATGAAAACAGAAATCAAGATTGTGTTTCGTTCACCATTATGTTATCTCTCCTATTCGTTTCATTATAACGCAGGGAGCTGTTACTTGAACCATGTCATAGCTACTCTCAGTTTTTTTTTTGGTGTAAGAATTTGAGCAAAACTAATAATTATCTACCTATTGTGTGTTCATTTTTAGCGTTGGTGTTTTGGGTGGAATAACACTGAATTACAAAATCAACAACGGTCATTGAAATGTCTACATAAAAATAGCAATTTATATACACTGAAGACATGAAAGGAGTTAGAATGTGTGTTGCTGGTGCTGACGGATACAGGCGGCAATGACGGGCGGGCTTACAGGCAACTTTTGCCATAACGCATTGCGGCAAGCAGCTTGGGCACTGCGGCAATTGCTGCCAGATATTCCGTGCCCTGCCCTTGGTGCACCCTCTTAAACATGCTGCTGTTTAATTAGTTATCAGTACAGCACTTTAAGCCCTTACATCCTGATCAGGAAAAGCTTTATGTCCTTTTTAATAACTGCAGGATGCTTGCAGGCACTAGAGGGGAGATTACTGAATGTCAAATTAAATTCAACTAATTTAGTTTAGATTGTAAAAGAAAGCACTTCAAGTTATCATCCCAAAAGACTATAGTACATTATCAGCTAACATTGTCATTACTAAAACATTAATACAGAACAAGACACCATTATTAAAAGCTATTTCAATGTTTTTTTTTGTTTTTACTGACCAATGGTTTAGTTATGTTGTATCACTGGAAACAATACATGACCATTCAGAGTGAATAATGATTTATTGAAACAAAATGTTGAGAACTTCAATATGCACAAAGTCAGAAAATATGCCATACTATGCAATTTGCAGTTTACTCTTCAGTATTGGTATCTTAATCACCTTTCTGTGCCAATAGGTTGGCAAACCAGTTCTTCCAGACTCCCCTCATAATTGTTGCTCCAGATGATTTTGACTGTCTTGTGTGAACATGGTCAACAAACTTTCAAAATTCCAACAATGTTGCCCAGTTTAAGACCTGTTTTATTTTGTTGGAAATAAGACGACAACAAACAATACCAGCCAATCATATTTGATAACTCGTCACATATCCTTCACTGAAGGAGTCACATCAAACACAATGCAATTAACTCCTTGTCCATTGTCGTTTCCACATCAAACACATGCAATCCTGGTTCCTGGCTGTTCAGTATCAAAGTGACTGGAGTGAATGCGCAAATAAAACCAATCAAGAGAGAAAATATTGGGCCAGAAATTGGGGGTAACATGTTCTCTGGTTGGTAAAATCTTAACATATTTTCAGTTCATTACATAATGATAATAAACACGCCATTAAAAACTAAATAATTCATTAGAAAAAATAAAAACAAAATAAAGCAATGTAACAAATATTGTAAACAGATGTTTACTACCTTTTTGTGGCTTACTTCATTCTGTATTTTAATATATCTCACAAATAGAAACAGACTGGTCTCTTGTGTGACCACTGTTTTTATAAGGCAACAAACAAGCAAACAAGGTTTCTCGTGGCTGTTGATGCAGGACAATGCCTTAATGGGCCAATACAACTATTGCTACTATCAGTAAGTATATAAATACTTTATGACTATGTAAAGTGGGCTGCTCAAAAAACTAAGATATTATTCCCAAGCACTGCTCTTCTCTTGTCAACATCAATTTACAAACATTCAGTTCTTGCATATTTAAATCCCACCTCAGCCACTGACTCATTGTGTGACCCTAAGCAAGTCACTTAACCTCCTTGTGCTTCGTCTTTCGGGTGAGACGTAATTGTAAGTGACTCTGCAGCTGATGCATAGTTCACACACCCTAGACTCTGTAAGTCGCCTTGGATAAAGGCGTCTGCTAAATAAACAAATAATAATAATAATAATAATAATAATTAAAAAAAAAAGGATAGATATGAAGACCGGTTTCTTTTTATTGAATAGCAAGCTTAAAATAGAATGTAATGATACCTCAATCTTCTATTTTTAAAATACAGCAGGGAAATAGTATTCTTTAATGACAGATATATTGGTCACAGTACAGTAATTTATTTCACCAAGTACAGAAACTGCATTATTCTGGGAGGCCTGCTAAAAAAGTAATTTACTGTAGAACTGGGTATCAGTAAAATCATCCCAAAGCTAGGTAGACCCAAGCACTGTCGTACATAAGTGAAATCGGACGATGGTCCCCTGGGACCTAAGTTCACTCAGGCCACAGTGAAATTAGAGGTAGGTCCGGTTGGCCCATTTATGTGAATCAACTGTAATTGTGTCAACACAGACTAATGGTAAAACTGTTCTGTTTTTAAACGTTTAATTGAATAAACATTGTTTTGAAGTGCTGAGATTTTAAAAAAAATATACTGAAAAGAAAGTGATACAGTACCAACAGTAAATGCCTTCACAAAGACAAATATCAACTACACAAAATATATTATATAGTGTCCATGGAAATTCAAAATGTACAACGTCTAGTAAATAACAAAACAAACCATTTGTCAACACATATCTGTACAAAAACATGCATCTGTGACTCGGAATACAGAAATCAATTTCTGAATGAAGGAGCCACAGGATTAAATTGTTTACTTATTATTTGTTTATTTAGCAGACGCCTTTATCCAGGGCGACTTACAGAGACTAGGGTGTGTGAACTACGCATCAGCTGCAGAGTCACTTACAATTACGTCTCACCCGAAAGACGGAGCACAAGGAGGTTAAGTGACTTGCTCAGAGTCACACAATGAGTCAGTGGCTGAGGTGGGATTTGAACCAGGAACCTCCTGGTTACAAGCCCTTTTCTTTAACCACTGGACCACACAGCCTCCATTCTCACTACAGTTTAAAAATGTTTTGCCATTGTCCATACTATAAAGATGTGTTGCTGCTCAGTTGTAAATTACGGCTTGGTGGAGGCTGTCGCATTTTAAAATAAAATAACAATTATATATAGTATGACTAGTAATAGAGTAATAAATGGAGTATGCAATAAAGAAAATACATAATCTAAATTCCAAACAAAACAAAAGGAGAAGCATCTTTACTGGTGGTTTGTCTTTACTTTTTTGTTTCATGACAACCTGTCACAGATGGCTTTGTGTGGTGACATCAGACCAGGAAATGAAACATAAACACAGGTTATACGGGGCAAAACGCTGCAGCTGCGCTTGTATTTAATAAATAACAAAAATAAACAAAACCACACAAAGAAATGGGCACATTGGCCAAAACAAAACAAACAATACACAGTAATGCATGTTTACTTTAGAACGAGTACCTTTTACTGTCTGGCTGGTAGCATTCGCTCTCGCTACGATTCTCCTACTCTCCAACAACCATGAGTCCAGAGTGGGTCTTTTATATCTGTGGCTGAGGCCTTAATTACCCATTAATAAATTACCTCATTAAGGCGCCAGCCACATTCCCACGGGTTTTATCTCAAATAATAAATAATAATGTTGGACAGCTTTCGTCCATCCGCACATAACACAATAATAATAACAATAATAACAATAACAATAACAATAATAATAATAATAATAATAATAATAATAATAATAATATTACAAATGAAAACAACAATCATATATCAAATATACACAAGGAGTGGGCATCCCGTCACATAACCATACTGCCATGCAGATTCATAATTAGAAAGCAGATTCATAACAAACAGATCCATATGGAAAGCTGATTCCAACGTAGCTATAAACAAGCCCTAGTCACAAAATTTCTTTAGCAGTCTATATGAATACATTAATACTGGGGTGTCAAACTCAGTTCCTGGAGGGCCGCAGTGTCTTCTGGCTTTCATTCCACCCGAGCTCTCAATTACTTCATTGGTCTAATTATTTGATTAACTGGACACATTTAACACTTCTCTTCAGGCCTCAAAATGTTTCATAGGTAGTGTACCTTGAATCAAGTGCATTTTTAAAACCATCAACTGTAAAAGACCTTGAAAAATATTAAATATATCAAATTCAACAAATAATTAGATCAATTATGTTAATTGAGAGCTTAAGTTGGAATGAAAACCAGAAGGCCTTGACCCCTCGAGGACTGGAGTTTGACACCCCTGCATTAATACAATGCTACAGTACTTCTGGGTCCCCTACACTCTTAACCATCTGTCAGCAGCAGGGGGTGCAAATGCGCAACAGCGTGTTTATAATGAACAGCTCTCATAACTCTTCCCTGGATATCCAGACATGTGACTAAACGTTAATTGATTAGCTTTATTTTGACACAAGCACGTCCTTGTCTGACTGGGTAAACAGGAGTAAATCCTTCTTCAAAGTAACCTGGGAAATTGTTGGAGTGCATTTGCACCTTTTTTTTGCCTTCAGAGGGTTGCAAAAAAAAAAATGATGCATGCTTCTGCTTACTGGCAGAGCAGATTGTTCAGAGTTGCAGGAGAGCAGGGGGTGTTCCTAAAATTATTAATTTAGGCCTACATATTTTTTTTTTTAGCCCTATGTAGTCAATTTCCAATCTTAGTATAAGCATGCATGTGTGTATAATACATCAGTTTCCAGCACTGTATTTGATTTCTGCATTCTTTACAGTACCCCGATTATCACCTCCTACAATGGCTTCCAGCATTATAGCCCCGTCGGTAACAATAGTTTTCCCTCGGGTCAATCATTCTTCACTACAGCCCTCCTCTCCAGGCCACATCTACTATATATATTAGGGGTGCACCGATAGATTTTCTGTCCGATAATAACAGACAGAGCAGGTAAGCTATTGTAAACTACTAGGGCTTATATTTAAACTGTTTTATAATTAGAATTGTTAAAAAAATGAACAGATATTGTTTACTTTTGTATTTATGACAAAAATGAACAGGTATTGTTTACTTGTTGCATTTTCTTCAGAAAATGAATACAAAAGAATAAAGTAGTATTATATTTTGTGCTAGACAGCAATGTATACATTTCTACTAGTAAAAACACTTATGTAGAAGAAAATATATAACTTTCACCCATACTGATACTGTACAGAAAAGAAATGTAGCCTACGCAATGTCAACTACACAACTTTCGTTAAATTCTTATTTTAAGCATACACTGCTTAAAAATGCAGCCCAACTTAAATTGCCCACAATCAAAAAAAAAAATGTCATTTTTAAATTTCCGGTTCAAACTTGAAATTTGTTATTTAACAAAAGTCGACACAGTAATCAATTTCTGCTTCAAAATGTCACCAAATAAATCCGCAACCAATACAGATGAAGCAAGATCAACAAAAATTACAAAAGGTCATTTTGACGTACATTGGGTAATAATAATAATAATAATAATAATAATAATAATAATACTTAACCCATCAATCATGGGGTTTCCATGCTGGTCAATTTACACGTGAAATGACGATGCGCGTGCACGTTTGGAAGAATTACTCGTGTAAATCACGCCAGGCGCCGAAAAAAACGGGCAAAGAGAGGGATAGGGTTAAGCTCATTTACTTATGTAAATGACGAAACACACGGGAAAACCCACGCCCAGTTTCGCATGCGAGCTATTTCAGATAAGGTTTTTCATTCTTTATGTAAGTTATAATAGTAGAAAACACTAGTAGAGGCTTTGATTATATTGCTGATGCTCATAATGCATCAGAGTAGAAACATGTCTATATATACACACACACACACACACACACACACACACACACACACACACACACACACACACACACACACACACACACACACACACACACACACACACACACACACACACACACACACACACACACACACACACACACACACACACACACACACACACACACACACACACACACACACACACACACACACACAGGCTAACTTCACTACAATGAACCACCCTGGGACCTGGAGAAATGTTTGTTATATCAGGGTGTTCACAATATTAGGGTTTGGCATTTTTCTGTATCAGAATCATGACAAAACAGCAAATTTGAACTGAACATCAATATATAGTATTTTTATGAAGATGCCTCCACATTGATCAACATTTAAAACGGTATTGTGTGATTAGGTACTGTGGCAAAGTGCCCCCCCGTGTGTATTTTGTGTTACGTGTTGTGTGTAAATGTTGGTGTATAGGCATTGGTACACGGGATATAAGCGGGTCTGTGTTTCACATGTGTTTAAATTGTAGATTTGTATTTAGGCACGAGGAGGGCACAAATCACATCACGTGCAAGTAAAAGTAATAATATGTGAGCACGGGAATTGCACTTAATTAATTCACGCAGTTGTACCGAGATTCCAATTGAATGATTGACTAGCAATCGAAGTCTCGCACAACTGCATAAAAGCTGTATGTTTTCACTCACTCGGGTTGGGTGTTCTGAGTGGAGAACGGTGAGAGAGAGAGAGAGAAAGGAAATATATATAACAATGCTATCAGCGTGCTGGTAGGACCAGCACGGTACTTGTTTTATTATTTACTCACCGTGTTTGTGTGTCTGTCCGTCCACCGCTTGTTTAGTGTTAGTCCGTTTTGTTTATGTCTGTTTATTTTGGCGAAAAGTGCCGTGGTCCTGTGTTTTTGTTACAACCGTTTATTTTTCTGTTTGATTATTAAACGCTGAGCTGGCGATCACGCCAGCTTCACCAAAACCCCAAGTCTCTGTCTGTACTGTGTTTCCTGGCTCTGCCGTGGACGCCACCGCCAGTCGCCTTTGTCACACGCACTCATGTCACTTGTGTGGGTAACCGCATTGCAAGACAGAGGAGCTGGAATTGAAAAGCTGGCACAGGCACGCAGGATTTATTAAAACAAAACAGAAAGTGAACAACTCCAAAATCAGTAGATTTAACAGATTTAAAACAAAACAAAAAAGTAGTGCCTTAAGTTTTTAATCAAGAAAACTTGAATACAATAGGCCTACTTCTGATTTGGCTTGTACTAGCACTAAAAGAGGCGCTTAAATAATTGATAAATTATTCTTGTCTGTCAATGTGGAGGGTCTGATTAGCACATACAGTATATAGATAGACAGGTAGATAATTAAAAAGCTTAGCACTTCAAAACAATATTTATTCAGTAAAGAATTACTTTAATAATAATAATAATAATAATAATAATAATAATAATAATAATAATAATAATAATAATAATATTTTTTTAGTATGTGGGGCCATTTGCATTCCTTTCCACCTTCCATGTAAACCCTATTACTGCCGCTGGTAGAGTTAAGAGACTGGTTGACTGTGGGGAGAAAACTAACTGAACCCTGTGAGTTTGGAGTCAGAGCAGAATTGGCCTTGATTTACAGTAAAACTAAGAAGGTTGCAGACATCTGACTAAGCTTGGAAAAGAACAGCAGACGAGTTAAGCCCTCAGTTTTAAGCTTGCCTTTTGTAAAGATGGATGTTGCTAGCAGCATAAGCTCAAAGAGACCCAGTACTTGCTCATTCCAAAGCTGGCAATACAGAAGAGACTGTGAACTGCCAAGAACAAGCACACGTGTGTGTTTACTCTATAATTTAATTGAACACGTACAAAAAGTACTGTAGGAATAAACACTTAAGCAAATCAATAAACTGATTAATTAAGAGGAAGACACAGTGGTATTTTAGATGTTGTGCTACAGCTTACAAAACAGTTGTTAAAAGGGACATTTTCTGTTATGGAAAACTGTTTTTTTCTTTTTAATTAATTTATTTTACAAATTCTACACAAGGAAAGTGACCAAAATGAATACCAAGACAAAAGACTTGTCATGCTTGGAGTGCTGTTTTGTGGATATCCAACATTGCACTTTAGTCATAATGGATACCCATTCAACTTGAAATACACTGACATTTCTTTGCTAGTGTCAGGTGCTGCAACTAGTTAATTTTTATTTTATTACATATATATATATATATATATATATATATATATATATATATATATATATATATATATATATACAGTACTGTGCAAAAGTTTTAGGCAGGTGTCAAAAAATACTGTAAAGTAAGAATGCTTTCAAAAAATAGACATGTTAATAGATTATATTTATCAATTAACTAAATGCAAAGTGAGTGAACAGAAGAAAAATCTACATCAAATCAATATTTGGTGTGACCACCCTTTGCCTTCAAAACAGCATCAAGCATCAATTCTTCTAATGTACACTTGCACACAGTTTTGAAGGAACTCGGCAGGTAGGTTGGCCCAAACATCTTGGAGAACTAACCACAGTTCTTCTGTGGATTTAGGCAGCCTCAGTTGCTTCTCTCTCTTCATGTAATCCCAGACAGACTCCATGATGTTGAGATCAGGGCTCTGTGGGGGCCATACCATCACTTCCAGGACTCCTTGTTCTTCTTTCACGCTGAAGATAGTTCTTAATGACTTTGGCTGTATGTTTGGGGTCGTTGTCATGCTGCAGAATAAATTTGGGGCCAATCAGATGCCTCCCTGATGGTATTGCATGATGGATAAGCATCTGCCTGTACTTCTCAGCATTGAGGAGACCATTAATTCTGACCAAATCCCCAACTCCATTTGCAGAAATGCAGCCCCAAACTTGCAAGGAACCTCCACCATGCTTCACTGTTGCCTGCAGACACTCATTCGTGTGCGCTCTCCAGCCCTTCGTGAACAAACTGCCTTCTGCTACAGCCAAATATTTCAAATTTTGACTCATCAGTCCAGAGCACCTGCTGCCATTTTTCTGCACCCCAGTTCCTGTGTTTTCGTGCATAGTTGAGTCGCGGCCTTGTTTCCACGCCGGAGGTATGACTTTTTGGCCTGAAGTCTTCCATGAAGGCCACTTCTGACCAGACTTCTCCGGACAGAAGATGGGTGTACCAGGGTCCCACTGTTTTCTGCCAGTTCTGAGCTGATGGCACTGCTGGACATCTTCCGATTGAAGGGAAGTAAGCATGATGTGTCTTTCATCTGCTACAGTAAGTTTCTTGGCCGACCACTGCGTCTCACGGTCCTCAACGCGTTCGCTTCTTTGTACTTCTTCAAAAGAGCTTGGACAGCACATCTGGAAACCCCTGTCTGCCTTGAAATTTCTGCCTGGGAGAGACCTTGCTGATGCAGTATAACTACCTTGTGTCTTGTTGCTGTGCTCAGTCTTGCCATGGTGTATGACTTTTGACAGTAAACTGTCTTCAGCAACCTCACCTTGTTAGCTGAGTTTGGCTGTTCCTCACCCAGTTTTATTCCTCCTACACAGCTGTTTCTGTTTCAGTCAATGATTGTTTCAGTCAACATATTGAATTGATGATCATTAGCACCTGTTTGGTATAATTGTTTAATCATACACCTGACTATATGCCTACAAAATCCCTGACTTTGTGCAAGTGTACCTCGAAGAATTGATGCTGTTTTGAAGGTAAAGGGTGGTCACACCAAATATGGATTTGATTTAGATTTTTCTTCTGTTCACTCACTTTGCATTTAGTTAATTGATAAATATAATCTATTAACATGTCTATTTTTGAAAGCATTCTTACTTTACAGCATTTTTCACACCTGCCTAAAACTTTTGCACAGTACTGTATATATATATATATATATATATATATATATATATATATATATATATATATATATATATATATATATATATATATAATTTTATATAATTTGTAAAGAGAGAAACAAAATAAATATCTAACTAAAAACTCAAAGGCAAAAAACCAGTCAGCATGTCACCATCTCTCTCATAGGGTTTAAAAATCAGATTAGATTTGTATAATAGTAGTGTCTGAGGTACAGTCATCCTTTTCATCTTCAGCTAAAATGCTATTAGTTTTTAAACTCTGATCCTCAGCATGTCAGCAAAAAATGAATTATGCACAGAACAGCTTCTAAAAAAAAAAAAACTATGCAGTGTGACAACTCATTTAATGTTTAAACAAGTAAAAACAAATACTCTCTAGTCATTGAATTACTGGAATACAATGGTAAAACACTTGATTACAGAGATATATAGTAAGTACAAACTAAACTAAAATACATCCAGCAAAAACACTAGGACACATATGTTTGTCAGCAGTTATAATCAGCTACCTAGAAGGTACTACAGTTGAGGTTGGTTAGTCCTAACGAACATTTAATAAAGTCATCATCATTAAACCATATATTAACATATTCTCATAAATCTTTTGACACATTTATGTAAACCAGTTTTTTTATAACAGAGAGCAAGTTACTACTCTTTTGTCAATGAGCTCTTATTTTCCATTTTTTTTATCAGAGCTGTTGGTCTGCAATTGGGTTGAACAGTGTTACAATGTTCAGTTGTCAATTACTGGTTCAAAATTCTCACATAAATCACATTATCTCATTCATTGCGATTATTCCCAAGTTAGTCAATAGTTAATTATTTCACACACCCTTTCTTTTTTTCTCTTTTTGCATACCTGCCTTTTTAAATAAAGCTATTCTCTCGTATGTTTTAAATAAAATGCAACTAACATCATGGCCACTAGGGGGTGGTCTCTGTGCTGGACAGAGTATGCATTTCAGAGGAAATATTGAATTGTGTGTCAAAACAGATTTCAAGCACCAGCAGACTGTGTTGTTTCGTTTATTTCAACATCACCTGCACCCCTACCAAGTGCTGGCTGAGTGATGTCAATTAAATGCATTCGTATCACAAGAGCCTCAATAGACAAGGCCAATGACAAAGTCAAATTATGTTAGTTGGTTAACCGTTATTAAATACAGTTTTATCACAAGAGTTGTCCTGACAATATTTATGTGCAATGGCTTCTAATTAACTGCAAAATAGAAATTCTAATATAATAATATGTAACTGAAACAGACCACACAATAATATGGACACATATTTAAAGACAATATGCCAGCAGGAGATTATCATTACCTTTGGATGCTTGGGACGGGGACAGCTGTTCAACAAACAAATGCATCGTCATTATAGAAACAAGACTGACTCAGTTTGAAATATGCAACACATGAAGCACACCACATCAGTATGATACAACATAAACTAAAATAATCATCACATTTAAATAAATATACACTACAAATAACAGGGAGGAAAAATAAGGGTTTCTCTCAATGGCTTCATCGTACTAAGAACATAAGGTGGAAAATGGCTTATCATACTGAAAAAAGATCAATGCTATACGAGAATGCAGGGTTTCTAGCACACTGATCAAAAGAGAAGAGAAATCAAATTCAGATGAAATCTCTCCATAAGAACACTCTCGGCCATCTAAGTACAACACTGTGAAAGCACTGGACACACAATGCTTTCATCTTGTTCTCAAAAACAGCAGTCTCTGTGCTGCATTAAAAGCTAGTCTGATTATTACCTACTGTACTAGGATCACCTTTTTGGACGCTGTCTAAACCACAAATGCATGTGTATGCCAACAACCTCTAACTGATCTGGTTCATGAAATAGTATTATATTGTTATTAGTGATACTAATCCTTATCAATTATTTGTTATTACTAATATTAATCCATTATTTATCAGCAGAGTGAAGGTGTATATTTGAAAGCCTGGGTTTATAAATGGAAGTGGGGCACCAAGTAAACCCCAATTGGGGATCCTGTTTCCCACCAAAAATCTGATGTAATTAAGCTAAATATATCAAATCTCTGGAGGCAACCATGTCTTTTGTACTCTTCCTGTAACAAACATTTAGGCTATTCAATTATTCATTATTTTATTTATTTATTTATTTATTTATTTTTTAAGTGGCATTTAAAAGTTATCATCTTATTTTTAAGTTTTCAAAAAGATGTTACTATAGCTGGAGAAGCATAATGATTAACAGGCTTCATGTATTTTTGTATCAAACATGAGTTTTAAAAAGTGTCTCTCTCTCATTGACTGCTGCAGTTCATATCTGGATACTTACAGTGCAATACATAGATAAATCTCTTAGACCCCATTCACACTTGCGATTTAGGGCCGCCTTTTCTCATATGTGAACGCTCCAAAAAAGAAAAGACAGCCCCAGGCAGTTAATCTGATGAAGACTGAAGTGTTGAAACGTTATAATTTTTTGTTCTGATGCTGGTAATAAATACTTTCTAGGACAGTCATCTTTCTTTGCGTGCAGTCAACTTCATTTTGCTTGAGAATATTGTTTTGACAACACACCTACAACAATCTCTTGAAGCAACGCTGCAGATTGTACTTGAATAAGACTATTAAATTATTCTAATCAGGTACTTCTAAATGTGATTGATGTGTGTATGTGTGGAACACTCTCACTGTTAGAGCAAACCATCATTCTAAATTACATTTCTAGAGATAAATAATATCAGTAAGATAGATCATGCCTCAATTAGAAGCGGCTCTTCGTACTGTACCTGTCTAGCAAGTGTGATTTAGAGCCACGTTCAGTTTCCATCTGCTGCTTAGTACAGTACCCAGGGTTATCCAACTGTGTATGGTCATTAGTTCTCACATTGACAAAAGAGAATGAAGTCAACGTTATAAGCAGTGATTTCTAAATCTAGACACTTTGTGAATTATAATGGGGGCATAGAGGAGATTTGCCTGGATTGTCAAATTGTCCTTATTTAACAGGTGTTAACTACAGAAATAGTGATTAAAGTTGTTGTTTTTTTTGTTTTTTTTAACTTAAACACAGCAAGTCATCACAGAACAATGGAGATAACGGGTCCATTGTAATATAACAAAATGAAATGCCAGTACCTGGCACCAAAGTACCTACAAATTTGATACTTAAAGCTACTCCTAAGATCCAGTTTACTATGCCTACTGCATAGCTTTATCCGCCATCAGAAAAATATATCATATTTTGTAGTTAACTTCTTAAGATACTGTACTGTATGCAGCAACCTGCTGATATAGAAAAAAACAAAAGGAAGCAAAGCTTACCAGATCATAAATATGTAATGATCGAATTGGATCTCCGTTGCTTCAAACTGTTTGGTTACCGTTTCATGGCATTGACGTCAATTTGATATGACAGCTTACACATGGAGACCTTTAGCATTTAGCAGTCTATGACAATCCTGTCCTATAGTCTTCTATTGTTTGGAACCAAACTATAGTAACAGATGACAACAGGCATCTAAAATCATTTCTACAGAGCACTACCTTTCCCCTGCAAGGATAAAGAAAACACCAACAGATTAGAAATAATTAAATGCAATGTAGCACAGACACTGAACAAAAACGAACTAATATAGGTTTACTTATTAAGTGTAAAGCAAATTATACAGATTTTACACCATACCATGCAACATGTTTGTGATCAGTGAGTTACATGCTACAGTATGTAAAAGCTGAAATTGGTTGAACCCAATGCATTATAACACATACATGGTAATTACAATATACAAAGCAAAAACACATTGCAGTGGCTTCCATGCATATATTAAGTATCGAGGAGGCACATTTTTCACTGTTTTGCTTATATAATATGATTATACATGAGGGATTTTAGAGTATTCTCAGTTCTAGGAGCCTGTTTTGTCTTAAGGCTATATTACAGATTTCATTTTTAGGATGGCATTTCCTGCTAATGTGTCTTTTCATTGCACATTTCCTTCCACAATTAAAAAAAGGACTACAATGCTGAATAAAAGAGCTTTAACTCTGCATTTCCTGTAACTGTCTGAATACAATCACACCGCAACAGAAATAATGTCCACAATGTGTATATCTTTTGTACATAAAATAAACATTAAAAGAAACAGTGTTAAAACAAGCAACCTCAGAAAGCCTGAAATTGTTCCTCAAAGTAACACTTTTCGCCAGCTAACATAGTGTACTTGATAAGTGCATTAGTTGTTGCTGAAAGATAACATGTTTCAGATTCAGTCGCTACTCAATCAATCTCAAGCAATAAAAAATGCAAACACCAGAAGAATTCCAGGGAATCAACATCTGGTAACAAATCCTGTCAAATTTTCAAGAACATTTCCCTCTGAATTTTCAGCCAAAAGCAATTGACCAATCACATTTTAAATCAAGAGAATTATTCAAAAAACTGTACATATAGTATTTGAAGATCCACAATTTCAAGAGTGATAATCAAATCTATATACTAAATTGCTTACCTCCTCTTCACAATAGCAATTTTATCACTATTCTCATTTGTTGTGTGTGTGTGTGTGTGTGGTAGATCTCTTTGCTAGATATTACAGATGGTACTTCCTGTGATCAGATTTATGCCAGTGGTCTAACTACGACCTACAGCACAAGAATAAACAGTCAGTTATTTGAGAATGACCCACTTTATCAATCTCTTTTTACCAAAATGCAATTTGCACCACGTTTTGTGAAAGTAAACCATGCTGATTTTACAAAACAAGTAACAATTAACACAAGAGTTTAATTTTAGGACTCAATGTGTTTTTGTTGTTTTGTAACCTTGACAATCTGGCTTTCCTTTCACTGAAATGGGTGCAAATTGAATTTAGGTGTGACGACCACGATTAACCTGACCCAAAAACCATCAACACAAGGGAATGCTAATGATATTCAGAGAAGAAACTCATTTAAATATTTGACTGTCACTGTTTTAAATGTGCAGTCTGTTTTAAATGGCCAGTCGTTCTATTTTAGTATATATTAAATCTGTACTGTACCAGTGTGTACCACGTTTCTATTCAATGTATTTTTACTAAAAACAGCCTGTATTGTATTGTACTTCAGTCATTGTTTCTCACATTCTGAAAATAAGAACCTACAGTAAAAACTAAAATATATGCAGCCTATTTAATCAACCGCACGCCCTCATCATGCACACTAGCTGAGTGTGTTTACATCTTCACAGTGTAGAAAGCCCATAACACTGCAAAACACATCAAAAACAAACATCAACCTAATATTAGAAATCATGCTGACCAAACACAGGTTCTGACATACAGTACTGTCAATGGATCACACCAGGGTTTGGGATAGTGCAGCCAAAAAGAAAAATGTACACAGCTGACAATGGAATACTCTCTGAATAACATGTTTCAGATTGCTGAAAACAATCATTCAGAGCAACTAGCACCATTAAACATAACATTACAAATAAAAATATGAAGAATGTATCGGCAGGTGAATTACCAAAGACCAGACAACTATAAGCCAATACATTTTCTGTCTTATATCAATATGGCTTACAGAGTTCAAAGTAGGTAGTACTGTACAGACTTTTACTGATTAGTTAAGAGCAGGTATAGCAGGAGCCTGACTGCTCACATTGCTGGAATATGATTATTTTCTTAAATTACTTTAAAAACTCAAATGGCTGACTCAGACTGTCCTAGAAATACTATAGGGACCTGTTTCCTCAAGAGATGGATACAAATACAATTTTGCCAAACTGTACAGAATACTGTATGTAGTTAAGCTGATCATTTTTTTTTACATAGAAACCTAGCGTACAAAATATGTTATTTTAAGGCTGAAGTGTGCCATATTTAACTAGAAGGATACAGGTTACAATTCTCAGATATAGATAAAACATGGTTTTAGGACATATTTAAAAGCACAAGTGTGTATCTGTTATCCATTTTGAGTTCTGGGGTGCTGAAGGTATGCCATGACTGGCTTGGTGTCCACTTTGGGTGTTCATAACTCAATAACCCTGTGACACTGACATTACATATAGTCTTTGTTGTGACATACCCTGGAGAAACTTCCATAAATTAAAAAAAGAGAGAGTATATGACAAAATACGATTCAATAACGGAGCAGATAACAGTGTCAGTGATAGTTACATCAGGATATAATTGAATACAAAATACTACAGATTAAAAAACACTTGACATATTACAGTACTCAAGTACAGGATTAAATGCAGTAAAATAGGGAGCAGACTGTACAAAACAAGAATAAAATTACCTTAATTTATGAATAGCAGAAGTTCCCAACAATTTCCTAAATGATTACCCATTAGCTGTCTTTAACCACAGGCTCTACAAAAAAAGATTAAGCCTGTTCTGCTTTATATTATGTGTAATATTCTAGTATCTTCTAACATTGCTTTTTTAGCCTCAGTGCCTAACCAGTGCCGTCTAATTAGCTGATGTAATTATGCAACCTTTAGAATGCAAATTAATTTGCAGCAGATAAATCAATGCACCTTGAGGAGAAAGTAAATAGTAATTTAAGCATAATAATGTAAAATAGAAGTGCTACCATTTATAAGACACTACAGTTTTAAGGTAAAGACATAAGCAGAAAACTCTCTTCATTGGCGGCGTTTACATGCACAAGTCATGACAGTTTTCCTCACAACCTGTTTGCCATACTTTTCAGGAAATGCGTTGCGATGCAGTTCTGATTTAGGAAAAAAAATTGGCCATAACAATGCAGACTACTCAACTCATAGTAATTTAGGGGAGGGGATATTTAAATGTCCGTGTCTTCTTACTAAGTAGGCAAAGAACGACTCTGAATATCGTGAGGAGAGCTTCATGCATTGCCATGAAGATAAAAACATTTAACAAGAGAAATTAATTCATGTGTTGTCGTGCACATTCTGAATTACGCCGTGCATTAGCTACTTGTTTGTCTGGTTGCCTTTCCAACACACACAAAATTATATAAAATATAAGTTTTACTACTTAGAATTTATATTTGTGTGTGTGTGCGTATGTGTGTGTGTGTGTGTTTGTGGAACATCTAAAAGTTACATTTCTTTAACACTACAACCACCTTTTACAATACATGTTTTTATTTTGAATATAATCTACAATATTCAATTTTTTAAATATATACAAGCCTGTTATCTCTACTGGAACTGGCTGCCATCATCCTTTGTTTTTACAAGGTAGGAGAGATTTCATCTTGAAGCTAGCCACAGCGCTTCAACAGAAACATTTCAATCAGAAAGCTGCAGTCTGTAGCAGCTCGACCTGGATTCTGTGCTGCGAGTGACACACACGCAAGATAAAACATATGCTACTTTCGTTTTAGATTAAAAACTACTTTTGTTTTTACAGTTTTGTATGTGCATATACCTGTTTACACACTAGTTTCTTTTGAAATGTTTATTTTATTATAGTTTTTCATTTTTTGAAGTAGTGCTTAATGTGGTAAGTTAGAAAATAAACCCTTTATGCTAATTGTTAATTTAAATACGACGTTTGGCTGTGCAGATGTTTGATATGTGCTTGAATAAAACTTTTGATTTGTATCCGATAGTTTGTCTTTCATTTTAATATTGATGGTGTTAAAATGTACCAGAGGTTGTATGTATGAGTATATCCGCGGCAGTTCTAGTGTTGAAGTAGTCCATAAATGTACAGTGTGTATGTGTGTATGTGTGTGTCTGTGTGTGTGTGTGTGTGTGTGTGTGTGGGGAGTATGTTTTGTACAGCCTTTCTGCTGGAGATTACGTGATATTAAGTCAGAAAAACGGGACCTTGACTGCTGAAATGCTGAAACCTCGTGAGCCACAAGCACGATTCCTGCTCCGGTTTACATGGGCTTCTACAGCTATTTATATCGTGAGAAAGCGATTGACCCTGCCCTTAAAGTCGCTCTGTCTTAACAAGAGTGTTTTCCGATCTGTCTCTAGAATAATACAAATCATTGCATGTCATCATAGAACTGTCTATTAAAATAAAAAATTGCACTGTACTGAGCTTTCCGCTTGCATCAAAATAGGAACCTCAGTGACCTTACAACATTTTCAGTCCTTTGCAAAGTACAGTAACAGTGGCAACTACAAAAGTTTGGAAACTACAAAACGACACTATGATGTGGAAATGGAATACGAAAAAACCTAAATAAAAAAAATTATGCAAATGTCATGTTTTTGTATGACTTATTTGGGGGCGATGCACATGTCCAGTAGGCATAGGCAATGGTCAAGACTTATGAAACTCTCTGTAACCCATAATAATTATCCATTAGAATTATGTTGGGCTCAGGTGAAGTATTAGATTTTATTTTATTAATAATAATTAAAGTATACGATTTTGTCACGGAGGCCACGGAAATTGTGAATTTGAACAAAAGTCCATGAACTCTTGGAAATGAATGCAAAAACACGTTTGGCTAGGCACTTCATTCATTTCCTTTGAAAATGCAGTGCCATGCACGGAAAATACAAATATGTGAGTATCTGTAAATTGTTTGGTAAATACACACAACATTTACGTGTAGTTATGTAGGTCAGCGAATGAGATTTGTATTTTGTAGCTGAGCAAACATGTAAATCGTACTGTAAACTCTTGGCTGTCATCTTCACATACATACAGGGCAAGTTGTTTTTTTTTTAAACAAAAAAGTGGACTTGCATCTTTAAAAAATATTAATACTTACATTTTATTTCTTGAAACTTTCTTTCATACAGTGTAGTGTACCCAAGTAGTCTGTGGAAAATAAGTACTCACTTTCTCTAAAACTAAACATTGCTAAACAAAATACTTCAGACTGCCGCTGAATATCTTTTTTCATTTCCTGCAAACTGTAGCTAAAAAGAGAGGTTTATCTGTTTTGTAGTCTTTTTTTCTGATCTTTGTGATGCCCCGTTTCTTGGACACGATGCCTGCTTGTGTGATTTGACTTTTCAACTCTTTTTTTTTTTGTTTGTTTGTTTTTATTTTTAAAGGGAGAGTGCTCTGTAGGCTACTCAGAAACAACTTATCTAAACGTCTCGTTCTTATTATTGAAGAATATTTATATACTGTTAAATTTTGAACACAATAATAAAAACAATTATTTGACGTGCTGATTTTGTATATATGTACATTTACGCCAGACGCGCACAGAGAAATAGAAACACTGATTATTTAGCAAACGTAATACCAATCCACAAAAAGGGAGAGAAAACCAAACCAGGTAACTACAGACCAATAAGCCTGACTTCTATTACATGTAAACTTATGTAAACTATAATAAGATCCAAAATGGAAAATTACCTATAGGTAAAAGTATCCTGGAAGACAGTCAGCATGGTTTTAGGAAAGGCAGATCGTGTCTAAATAACCTGCTTGATTTTTTTGAGGATGCAACATCGACAATGGATAATTGCAAAGCATATGACATGGTTTATTTAGATTTCCAGAAAGCTTTTGACAAAGTCCTGCATAAAAGATTAATTCTCAAAACTGAACGCAGTAGGGATTCAAGAAAATGGATTAGGGAGCGGTTAACATGTAGAAAACAGAAAATTCTGATTAGAGGAGAAACCTCAAAATGGAGCAAGGTAAACAGTGGAGTACCACAGGGTTCAATATTAGGTCCTCTGCTATTCCTAATCTACATTAATGACAGATTCTCGTATAGCAAGCAAACCTGTTAAATTTGTAGACGACACAAAAATAAGAGGAGTGGCAAACACTGTTGCACCAGCAAAGGTCATTCAAACTGATCTAGACAGCATTCAGAACTGGGCAGACACATGGCAAATGACATTTAATATAGAAAAGTGTAAGGTACTGCACGCAGGCAACAAAAATGTGTATTATAAATATCATATGGGAGATACTGAAATTGAAGAAGGAATCTATGAAAAAGACCTAGGAGTTTATGTTGACTCAGAAATGCCTTCATCTAGACAATGTGGGGAAGCTATAAAAAAGGCCAACAAGTTGCTTGGATATATAGTGAAGTGTTGAATTTAAGTCAAAGGAAGTAATGTTAAAACTTTACAATGCATTAGTAAGACCACATCTAGAATGTTGTGTTCAGTTCTGGTCACCTCGTTACAAAAAGGATATTGCTGATCTAGAAAGAGTGCAAAGAAGAGCAACCAGAATTATTCCGGGTTTGAAAGGCATGTCAGGCTTAAAGAATTGAATCTATTCAGTCTTGAACAAAGAAGACTATGCAGTGATCTGACTCAAGCATTCCAAATTCTAAAAGGTATTGACAATGTCGACCCAAGGGACTTTTTCGACCTGAAAAAAGAAACAAGGACCAGGGGTCACAAATGGAAATTAGATAAAGGGGCATTCAGAACAGAAAATAGGAGGCACTTTTTTTTACAAAGAGAATTGTGATGGTCTGGAAACAACTCCCTCGTAATGTTGTTGAAGCCGACACCCTGGGATCCTTCAAGAAGCTACTTGAAGAGATTCTGGGATTAATAAGCTACTAACAACCAAACTAGCAAGATGGGCCGAATGGCCTCCTCTCGTTTGTAAACTTTCTTATGTTCTTATTTAAGATCCCGTCTGTTTTGCTATGCGGCCGGTGTGAAAGCCTGCATCGTACAGTATTCTTAAAAAAAAATAAAAAGAATGTTACGTTGGTGTGAAAGGACCTTTAACTAATTTTTTTTACTCTAATGAAGCATGTAATCTTGCCAGCAGTCAAAAGCAATAGTCTTTATATTATTGGATTTGGTGTACTATTTAAAAGCTCTTGTGTATGTTGATGTAGCAACCTCTTTGGTGGCCCTTCCGTGGATTCTTTTTTTCCGCCTGTGAAATGTACAAAACATCACTGTGCCAAAATCATATCCTTAATAATAATACAATCTTACTTAAACCCTGCTCAAGGACAGATATACCATCAACTGATAGATTATCTAAGTAAAAGTTTGGATCATAAATAAATAGCTTTGATGATTTTGATCATGACAGCATTTGTTGACAAGTCATTAAGAAGTACATTTTTAGAAAGGTCAGTGCTTGGTATTTAAGAACATAATAACATAAGAAAGTTTACAAACAAGAGGAGGCCATTCAGCCCATCTTGCTTGTTTGGTTGTTAGTAGCTTATTGATCCCAGAATCTCATCAAGCAGCTTCTTGAAGGATCCCACAGTGTCCGCTTCAACAACATTACTGGGGAGTTGGTTCCAGACCCTCACAATTCTGTGTAAAAAAGTACCTCCTAAGGACTGCCTGAGAAGGAAGTGTCTCCTGTGTATTATCCCACTGTTTATATATATATATATATATATATATATATATATATATATATATATATATATATATATATATATACCTATTCAGATGTAGCTAACCTAGAAACTTAGACATCAACCCTTGCAATTAATTGTGATTATAATTTCTAGACTTGTGCTGTAAGTATTACCTGAGTACTTTATATGGATAATCTTACCAAAAACAATGGCAATAAAGAATCTTTTTTCTTTACCTTCGATTTATTTATTTATTATGGGATTATGCCAAATGAACACAGGGCGCGCTAAATTAAGTGAGTCGATTCAGAGCAGCTCAGTGAAGAACCCACTAACGGCATGCTCGGTACCGCTCCCTGTGAGCAGCTCAGAGAGCAGATTTCATCGGTGATCTGAGTGAGCAGAAAAAAAATCTAGCTAACGGTTACTTAGCCCCAACAGTGCACAACAAATTATATAACAGTAGTCGGCCCAGGTGCCCGATCACCATCCGGCTCAACAACATCATTACACTGTTTGTATATGTGTTTTCCCGTAATCAGGATTTTATGACACAGCCAGGGCATCTGGAACGACACGATTGTTATGTTGTTGATTTGCGTATGAGAAGCTGACGACGGAATTAAGGATCACGAGAAGAATTAATAGTAACCAACAGTAAATTTATAGACAGCGTTTACATTAACTTTACTACCATAACAATAACAAGACTGCAGTGTTGACACATTACTTTCTAAACGAACTACTCTGTGTATTTGCTCATCTAATATGAGCAAATACACAGCACGTATTTGCCATAGGTCCTGATACAGTAAAAATAAAAAGAAAATCTACTTACGGTAGTTTATATGTGAAAAAAAAACTCTTTCTCTTAACCGCCACTGCAGGTTGGAGCTCACGTCACGGACAGGCAGTACAGAATGCGCAGGCGCAAGTGAAGTTTGAACACGCGCATGCTTGTAAGTATGGGAAGAGTGTAAAGTTGCACAGAAACGCCCATTTTTAGTCAAAGTAAAATTAGTAGTAACAGGGATTTCAGTTTGGGTGCAGTTATTGACAAGTGTGGATTTTACTGCTTGGAGAAGTAAAATTCGGATCAATGGGGCATTTTCCCAAACCGAGCCACATGATCTGAGTCACAGCACAGCATCACACACAACAGCAAAGCTATACAATGGATTCTATACATACATCATTTAAAACGGAAATATAAAGTCCAGAAACACATTAAGCTAAATACATATTACATTAAAAAAATAATTGCAGATTTTATTTTTACAAAAAATATCCTTATTATAAATTAAGCCTATTCTTTTTTTTTGTGATGTCCACAATTAAAGAATAGCCTACCTCATACTCTTTAATCTGATAACTTGTTTTCCTCCAAGTGTCTGTCAGCACTTAGCTTTCAGTTGCGCATCAATAAATAAGTTTTCACGCAACACTACTTCATACTTGATTTATATGAGACATAAGTAGGGTAACCAGACGTCCAGAACCAGGACTGTTCCATTTTCCCTTAAAATATTTTCCCCCAAACATTAAACAGGTCCCGGTTTGCAACGGGTACAGATAGCACTCCTTACGTTAATTAAGTAAACACTCAACGATCATATAATGGTTCCAGAGTAATATTTTTCATACAGGGTACTGTACTAAATTGAAAGTATGCAAAATTATCAAAATTACTGTAAAAAATAGCAATACATAGCTAGGACATAGTTGAAAGTGGCCACGTATTGGAAAGGTGCAGTGTATGTGCAGCACGTATTGGAAAGGTGCAGTGTATGTGCAGCACGTATTGGAAAGGTGCAGTGTATGTGCAGCACGTATTGGAAAGGTGCAGTGTATGTGCAGCACGTATTGGAAAGGTGCAGTGTATGTGCAGCACGTATTGGAAAGGGGAGGTGCAGTGATTGTGCAGCAGTAAGAGGTTGCTTTTTTTTTGTTGTTTGTTTGTTTGTTTGTTTTGTTTTGTTTTGTTAGTTCTGAGCTTTGGAAATCAGGGACCAGTGATGTTTAATTAACTTTAAAAAATTGCATATCTTATTTACAACTCTAGGGACTAGCTTCGTTTCTGGGCGATGCACTAGCATAGGGAGTTTATTTTGATGTCCACCTCATGCTTTTGGGGACATGCTGTAAAGTATGCATATGAATCTTTTTCATTATGCCTGTAAATACCATTCTTCTTAAGGAAATTGGGTCCCAACTGTGATAGAGATTAAGAGGTTTGTTATGATTCAGAACAACCATTAAAACCTAAACCTGTGGGTTTTTAAAAAAAAAAAAAGATTATAGGATGTCTCGACACAAAATTATTTTTTAAAATAATGTACTTTGGCAGTGTTTAAAAACCAATGTGAATAATTTTCTCCCGCTGGTAATGTAATCCCCGGCTAAGGGCATATTGTGGAGGTGGCTTTACATATGTATATATATGTTACATAATTTTCTATATATCTGGAGGGGTGTCTTTTGGTACATCTATCCATCTGAATCCATTCAGAAAAATGTAAGTACTGTATAGTACTGTATACTGGCAGGACAATATGTTTTTTTTTGTTTGTTTTTTAATGTCCGTCACCACTCGATATGGAGCTGGGGGTCCATTCATCCATCCATCTATGGTATGTGTCACACTTACATTTTTGCATATATCTTGGGAATCGCTTATCAAATTGTAATTAAACATTTCATTGCTAATTATTATACTCTACTATTATATACTCTTGATATCTGTCATGCCATCAGCTGTTTCATCATACTTATATCTCACTTTTTGAATTTACAGTCGTGGTGGGGATGTATGTTACGGACATACTTGGCTTTTTTTTTGTATTGATTTGGTTATGCTAAAATACTTTAGCAAAAATAATTTGCAAGCTGTACTGTATACTAATATGTCAGTAACATAAATCCTGTCTGTGACAGAATAGCGTCACGACCCAAGCTGTTACCGGCAGGAATGAGACTCTGCAGTGAAGCGCTGTTGCACATGTTTATTAACAAAATAAACAAAACGAACACAGGAACAAATCAACTGGCCAAAATAAACAGTTCACACGAAACTCCCCTCTCCCTCGCCCTCGTCCATGCCCACACCCACGCCCATGCCCACGTCCACGTCCACGCCCACGCCCTCGCCCTCGTCCTCGCCCACCCCCACGCCCACACAAAGGATGTTGTCTTCCTTATATACAGGTAGCCACTACCTAATTGGGGTATGGTGGCCAGACCTGTTGGCAGGTGGAAAATAATGTAGCAACTGACATTTATTTTTACTCAGTGTAAACTGTTGCATGCCGGTCAGAAAAATGTAAGACTCAAATACCAAATGGGTGCTGCTGAACTAGAACAAGCCCTCTACAAGAAAGGCATTGTAGTGCTCACTCCAGTGACAGAAACCAGGCAGTGGAAAGGCAATTCAAAAGGAAAACAGAATGATTGGCTATAGTAAAAAGTGTAGAAGGGGGGTTAAAATGAGGTTGTACAGTACCGGTATAATGCGCTTAGACTATGCTTAGAATACAAAGTTCAGTTTCAGTCCCTGCGTACAAAAAGGCTCTAGAGAGTAAAGCAAAGAGTAACTTGACTAACTTGAAATTTAGATATATCCATCTTAGAACAAAGGAGGGTTAGTAGAAACTGACCAGTGGTAGAGCCACCCCAAAGGCTCATGCTACAATAAAAGCACAATACATTAGTTAAATTAAAAGAATGCAGTTTTCCTGTAAGATATTGTACCAGAATTAAATATTAAGTTAACAAGATTAAGAAAAATGAAATACAATTTGTTTTGAAGATTTTTTTTTTTTTAATGATTAAACAGCTTCCATTAAAGGCATATTAAAGAAAAAAAACTATATTAAATATATTAATCTTTGTCGTATCATCAGAACATTGCAGGCATGCTTGCTTTATTTCTCTAGGGAAAGAATATTTTCCATTTCTGAAATGAAATCTAATGCTGAAGTCTTGTTCAACTGGGCCAATAACTTGAATTTAAACCATTGTTTCAGTATGTATTTAGTTCATTAAGATAAACCACAGGATTAGAGAACCTAAGGTGACATAATGGTATTAGCTCATGAAACTGCACTGTACTGTTTGTCAATTAACTTGTGAAGCAATGGCTAAAGGGTCAACATACAGGGTATTATATTGGTTAAGAGGATTTAGATTATAGTATTGTATAACCAAGGAACTTCTAGCATAATGACATATTACTGAAACCAATAAACAGAAATCATATAGAAATTACTATTCAAGGCTGTGTTTTTGTTATCATTTTTTTTTAGGTTACTTCAAAAACACTTTATTTGTAATCTATCACAGTTGTATTTAACCTTAGATAAACAAACAAACAAACATCAAACAGCATCGAGGAGTACAGAAACACAACCAGAAGGTAAGGCATATCCCAGGTATTTAAAGGGGAATGTAGGTTTTAATACAGGGGAGAAGCCAGTGGTCTCTCATTGAAATCACTGTATGTGATTGTCACAAAGACGACTGAGCGGTGACGTCACGTCAGAAGCAGGAACAAAAACAACAGAGAGGAGTTTGGTGAAGCTGAGCGAATGCTTTCGCTCAGCATTTAATGAATAAACAGAACAGAAAAATAAACGGTTGTAACAACAAACACACAAAAACAGGACACGGCACTTTCGCCAAAATAAACAGACATAAACAAAACGAACTAACACTAAACAAACGGTGGACGGACAGACACACAAACACGGTGAGTAAACAAACAAACAAGTATCGTGCTGGAGCTATCAGCACGCGATAGCAATTGTTTGTAAATATTTCACTCTCCTTCTCTCTCTCCCGTTCTCCACTCTCGAACACCCAACCCCGAGTGAGTGAAAACATGCTGTTTTTATGCAGTTGTACCGAGACTCGATTGCTAGTCAATCATTCAATTGGAATCTCGGTACAACTGCACGTGAATTAATTAAAGTGCACTCCCGTGACCACACATTGCATTTTAACTAGCACGTGAAGTGATTTGTGCCCTCCGTGCCTAAATATAAATCTACATTTTTAAATCACAAGTGAAACACAGACCCGTTTATATCCCGTGTACCGATGACTATACACCAACATTTACACACAACACGTAACACAAAATACACACGGGGGGGCACTTTGCCACAGTGATATATATTTAAAAATGTATATTTATACTATCGGTTCCAAGGAAGTATTACTGTACAGTGTGTTAAGTAGCTTTCTCTTCATTGTTTCAAATTCAAATTAATTGATGTTAAGCGGTTTACATTGGGCAGTAATTGACATAAAACTTGTCAGCATGGGTTAAGCATAGAGTATGTACGCCCACTCACTCAAACAACAGCAGTACTGCTGCATGCAGCACATTGTGTGAGCAAAGGATTTTCCTCAATATTCAACGCTGGATTTAACATTACATTCCCCTGTGTATCCTACATTTCCCCTAGAAACATGATTACCAATTACGTGCTGAACAGCATTGAATATTATAAATGAATTATATCTAGTTCCTTTGATGGCCGAGTAGCAGCACCACATTTTGTTATTATGGCCTCACCCTGTTACAGCCAGCCAATTAATTTTAAATAGACTCTTGGTAATCTGAACCAGTTGGAACAGGAACTTCAAATTAATGATTTATTCTGAGCAGTTATTATTATACATACCTTACAAACATGTATGTCAGTTACATACATCCCCCACCACTGCTGTAAATTCAGAATTAGAGCTATCAGTATGATGAAAAATGTCACAACCACATGCTATACATGAACAGTTTGCACAGAATAGCATAGAAAAAGAATTAGCAACGAAATGTGTAATCTCAATTTGATAAGCAGATCTTCAGATATACTGGGGTTGATGTAAGTATACGCACAGTACAAATAATTGTGGATGCAAAGTTCAAATTGTATTGCAGCCAGGCAATTATTTTGCACTGCGCCCTATGTAAGCCTAAGAGCAATGCAAAATGCTCAACATGCACAAATAATGATCCGCAATTATTATAATGAGGGTCTCAGTGAGCGCATCGGTCTATTTAGCAGCTGCACTTGCAGAGTTCGGAGTACAGAGAGCAACCAAAAAAAAATGTCAGAGGAAGGGCAGCAAAGTCCTTTTGGCGCGTGGAAAAGAAAAGAAAAGTTTTCTGAGAAGGAGCTGAGAGTCCTTATGGCTGAGGTCACTCAGCATTAAACTGAGATGTTTGGAAAAGCCTCAGCCAGCATTAGTTATGCAAGTATCGTAGGAAATTATATGTATTGGCCTGCCCTTTTTAGCATGACATCGAGAAATTTGCCTAGCACTGGAAAAGGTGGATTGGGCTCTCCCTCCAGACATTCCATCTATGGTCTGAAAGGAACCAGAGGCTAAGTAGTGCAGAGAACACAGCACTTTCACATGTGCAGGGATAATGGTCCCTAGATTGACGCTGGGGTCTAGCTATATTCAGCTCAATGAATTCCTCAATTCAACTATTAGCTCTAGGATGACCTGCAGAGTGAGACGATAACGCTTTAGCACCGCATCCTCCGACATCCCAAACAAAGTGACCCTGGGATTAGATATGCAGGGTCTTCTTCGTCTTGCCTTTCTCCTCTGAACGTGTTCCTGTCTCTCCTCAAAAAGAGCCAAATGTCGCCGCATTAGGAAGTGTACCACAGCAGCCATCCTGAAGCCAATGACAGGTCTCTGCAGGTGTGTGCTTTTATACAGCTCTTAGTTACTCACTTCTACAATGGTTTGCGTCTTGTAAGAAGAGGTGTAAAGTTTTTGGAGGGTCAGCAGTTGCCCAAGTGCAAGGCAAAATCCTTACATCACATTATAATGTTTGCACCCAATTAGTATCCAGATCCCTCCCAATTCAATGCTCTTTTCTTCACTGAGTGCATTTCAATATAATTTTAATGGATTAATGATGGCAAAGTGCAAATTTGATAGCAGGTGCAGAATGCCAGGTGAACACCATTCTTTACATACGCCACATTTGTAGCAACCGGTAAAATCAAACTTTACAGCTGCAAAACACGATTGATGACACGATTGACGGCAGCATTATGTATGGAAGTGTGTATTAATAAAATGAACAAAGTGCTGTCCCAGTGCTATATTAAAAACTGGAAGAATACATCAATAGCTTCCATCTTTCAACATTCCTTGCAGGATCTTGTAAACATCCGGTTCACACACCATATAAACGAGCCGAGTGCACTTGCAAACTGCATTGTGAAAACAAACAGACTCGGTCCCGAAAAAAATGGAAAGGACAAAAAAACAAACTTTAGCTCGCATCCAAACAAACTCGGTCCCTTTGCTTGCAGATAAGTGTGAACAGCAAACACATTGATACATTGTTTCAAACGAAACAAACCAGACCGAATCCGTTTGAAAAGGACCCAGTGTGAATGCAGCCTTAAATCCATTAGTGCTGTCTATATAACAACTGTTCTACTTAGATTATTGATTGTTGTACTGTATATTCAAAACAAATGTGGAAATTACTCTACCTTTCCGTTGATATTCCATGTGTCATCTTGACAGCTCCAGTAGTTTTGTTCAGGAATCATTCATGAAGTGATCAGATCAATTGATGACCTGTAATTTTCCAAGACGGAACTGTTGCTGTTTATATAAATTATGATTATCCACAGCATGTTCACATTTAGGTCTGGTATATTTTCTTCTGAATGTTAAATCAAAGGTGTTATACCAATTGAATTAATGTATTGTCCTGCCAAAAATGTTAGTATAAATTTATAGCATTCAAATGTCAAGCTAAGAGACCACACACTTCTCAAGCTAGTGTCTTTATAAGGCTTTTTTCCACAAGTAATTATAGAGCTTGTACCCTTAACTCACATGCTGGAGTCAGAACCCTTGACACAGTGTATCAAACACAGACATACACAGACAAGGCACTACATGACAGCCTCCCATCTTTGAGACCTGATATAGAACCTGTTTCTTCCAAACCATTATAAGCAATCACATGACTGGGGTGGTCAGTGGTTCCTGGATGACAGTAGCCAATCCCTTATAAAGGTTTTTCATAGTAATAGCATAGCAAAGTGTTTTAAAGCATAGTGAAAGCATGGTAAATCATAGGTAAGCATGGTAGCTATGGTAAAGCAAATAAAAAAACATGGCAAAGCATGATAAACAATGGTAAGTACAGAGTATAACCATGGGAAAGCATGGGAAAACTGCAAAATTTGGTTTAAATTTTAAGGGATGCACCAGTGCTATTACTTACAGAACAATAGTGGTAAAAATAAGGATACACCATCAGAAAAAAAGAAATCCTGATATTATACCATATGGGCCAAGATTAGGTCCAAAAAGTTTTCTATGATATCCATCAGAGGGTTGAGCTTATAAAACTGTAAAACATCAAAAGGTTTAATTAATATGATAAAAAAAAACATTTCTAAGTGAAATTACATTTGGCATGCCATATTTGGGCACCCATATGCAATTCCTTTTACTTAAAGCCAAGATATATAAATAAAATGATCATTAAAAATTCTACCTTAAAAAAAAAGTGTAAGTTATTAAACAGGTATCTGCTCCACAGGGTGGGGTTATAACAACAACCAAGTCTCTGAAAATATAAAAAAAATGTGTATACACACCTACAAACAAACATATAACAGGGCCCCCAACATATCCGTTTTGAAAGAATTGAATAAAACAAATAATAAAGTAATACTCTGCATCATATTTTCAAAATGTAGATTGTAGAAATGTTCTCCTTACAATCACCCCCTGGTTTGGGGAACATTACTGTGTCAGGATAATGTG
The DNA here is from genome assembly GCA_030684275.1 of Acipenser oxyrinchus oxyrinchus. Lineage (NCBI taxonomy): Eukaryota > Metazoa > Chordata > Actinopteri > Acipenseriformes > Acipenseridae > Acipenser > Acipenser oxyrinchus. Next base: position 38,269,601 of record CM060254.1, read on the forward strand.
GGTGATTTTTTTTTTGTATGTGCGAAAGCCCCTCTGATCTTGCGGCACCCCAGGGGTCCCAGATTGGGAACTCCCGTCATATAGCGTGATGATGTGTGTATTTTTTAACGGGTTCACATTTGAAAATGTACATATTTATTGTATATTTAATTGAAGAAAAGTTATGAATCAAATAAGCAACACACTCTAAAATACTTTGAAATATTTAATTCATACAAATACATTTGCTGAAATGTTTCTTCTGTTTTAGCCGTCTGCTTCAGCTGTCATCAAGGATGGAAATCTAAATAAACTGGAGACCCACAGTCAAGCATTGGGTTTGGCCCAGGTGTTTCTGAGATTGAGGGAGCTCAAGGTGAGCTGTTGATTTTAATGTTGACATTCCCATAGCGTCTGTTTCTGTTTGGGAGACAGGTTTGCATTACTGCCACCAATGTTTAGTTGCTTTGTCAATCAAAGCATTCAATATGGAACCTGCTGACCACTGATTTAATTAGAGTAAAAAAAAAATTTAAAAATTAGTTTGAGGCTTTTTTCTGTGCAAAAAATGTATTTTAAACATTCTGCCATTTGTTTATTAGTTGTATTAATTACCATGTGCAATAAAATATTATATAAAAATACAGAGAAATTACAGAATGAAATGATTTACTAACTGCATCACAGACTGTAGTTATCCTTTGCTAATTATTTTAAAGTGCTTGTAGTACCTTTTGGGTAATTTGGGTTTCCATCTAGTTTTCTTTTAGGGAGAGAAATTATACTTTCGAATGCAAATTACCCAATGAATATTAAAATAAGGGACTGTATATTTAAATGTTTCTATCTGAGTTTCTTAAACTGGGGTGCCACATTACTCACTTGGCCACCAAAAAATATATAATAAAAAAGCAAGGGAAACCAAACACAAACAAAAATGCAAAAATAAAATAAAATAAATAAGTAACAACATTCCATAAGAAAGCACTGTGTACTACCATGTAATATTATATGATTTCCTACAGAACGGTAGCTTCAGCAGTTCTGATCCTTATGGTAGTGTATGACTTGAGCTACAATCCAGTACATGATATAACAATTATACAGTTAAAATGTTTAGTACAGTACATTTTCAAAATACTGGTAGTAAATCTAAAATAGGCTATCCTACTTTCCACCTTGTCCCACTACATATTATTATTATTATTATTATTATTATTATTATTATTATTATTATTATTATTATTATTAATAATAATAATAATAATAATAATAATAATAATAATAATAATAATAATAATAATAAAAATAAATACCTGAATCCAAATTCCGCTGGGGCAGTGCAAGGCTCTTGTCAGTAGAATGTGGTTAGATATTTTGTTGTTGTTGTTCTTGGGGATCCACTAGTTTATATGAATTCATCACATTTCTCAGTTGATACTAATCCACCTGGGCATTTATGTAACTTTCTAGAACTGTGTTATGTAAATCTTGCAGCATGCTGATGTTAAACCCTGTATTTGTCTTTTTGAACAAATTTGTTGAACCAGCATTTTGTTTTTTCTTTTTCATGTGTTTGTTCTTCTGAAACAAATGTAGCTTAATAAATTAGGTGGAAGATTTTACTTTAACTCTGTAGGTGGTCGCTCAAGCCTGGTGCTGTAGGTAGCCCGCAGCAATATACAGGAGACCACTGGCACCAATTCCCAGCTATGCTCATTTAATACATTTTGGGGTAGAAACATGATTTGTTTTGTCCTTGGTAAGTACCTATGATAAATGCTACTTATGGTCAGTGTACTATGAATTGCATTGTATTGCCAAGGGACAGAAAAGTCTAGGCTTAAAGCAATCAGCTATCTGATGACCAAACATGAAGATAACAAAAGTGTAAAGGATGAAAAATATCTTTCTGTGCTTTGCAAAGGGCTTTGTTATTTCTTTATTTCTTTATATGTACTTATTGCAAAGGGCTGCATTTTTTATGTGTAGTAGCTTCAGCATGTTATCATAACCTTGCTTATAAAACAACTAAACTATAAAGCACTATCATTTTATGAGTCAAATAGCAATAATTTGAAATGCTGAATAAATGGTGTCACATAAAAAACAATACTGAATGAGGAGGTCTCTAAACCCCTAGTACTATATGCTTATTTTTTCATATTTGGTCAAAGAAGCTTGGGCTACTTCCAGCAGATCTAATGTTAATAAAGAATTTCTTGGTATGGTCTTTAGTTATAGTAGAAAGCTGCGCGAGGTTATGGCACACAGGGATATTCACTGCTGAAGTCTATGGTATAGCTTTTGGATTTATCTCCATGCAAAACAACCTTAGTTTTTGGTCAATTTGTGTGGCTTTTTAGCGTGAGAAGGCGATTTACCCACCTTTTTTTAGCCGTATGATGTTTTGGCCACGCACATCCTATAGCGTGAAGAATTTGGTGTCTATAACTAGTCATTGTATTTATCTTGCTCTTATTGTATTATTACTTGTACTGTAACACTTGAAATGTATTTGCTTACGATTGTAAGTCGCCCTGGATAAGGGCGTCTGCTAAGAAATAAATAATAATAATAATAATAATAATAATAAACTGCATAGAAACCCTGACAATGTCTTCTTTCCTGTAATTAAAAAAACTGGCTGCTTCCCCTATTTACTGACATGCTTTACAGCCCGTAATATGTTTGACTCTAAAGACACTGCGGAGGTGAATCAGTAACAGACTTGCAGACTGAAAGGCTATTGATTACCCAGTTGGATTTTTCTCTCAATTTTTGATGTGTAGTTGTAGCAATTAGGTTAGAAAAGAACCAGACAGAGCACTAGGGGGATTCCGTTAGCAGTGCTTTAATAGGAGAAGTGCTCTTCTTTCATTTACAGTCTGGCTGATTTCTGTGGGATATGTGATTATGTAAAACGCAGGGTGTTGTGGACACTTACTATTTGTGTTGTTGGAAACCAATTCAATGTATAAAAAGGTATCATTCAAGAAGGAAACACCAGACTGGAAGCTATCACACTGCCATCAATTTCTATAAAGCAATAGTGACTTTATTGCCACTATGTATTATTGGCTAGATGTTGCAATGCAGCTGGGTACATCTAATTGTGTACGCCACTAGTGCCTCAATATAAATACGTAAATACATTGTTTTACACTTACTTATGTCTGCGTACATTTTTAGGTCTTGGCAATGCTTAGTGATGCAAAGTCATCATCACCCTTGAACCAGCTGGGACTTTTCAACCAACATTTTAACATTTTTAAGGCTAAATGGAAACTCATGAGGACAGTGAATAAATGGAAAAATTACATGATGCTGACAGAATGTAGGATGCTGCCTTTTTCCAAAGAAGGAGTATTAAAAGTAAATTGCAGAGGTTAGCAAATCTCTTTCTTTTGGGGGGGGACGACTGTGATGCCCACAGAATGCTTGAAACAAAGCTAAACAAGCCTCAGTTTATTTTGGAAAATTTTGAATATACTACACTCAGATTCCTTATGAAACACCAACGCTTCATGATATAAACATACCAGCAAAAATAACATTGGGGAATTATGTAATGTACCAAGTAAAGGGTAAAAGGGTAAAATGAGCTTTCCGTTCAAAATAAGGATATCAAGAATCAATCATGGCGGAAGAAGTTGCTGACCAAAGGTGACCACTCCTAAGATTTTTGAGAAATTCCTAAATGATGTATAAAAGGTCATTTTTAATGATCTAAAGATGGATATAAATCCCCCCTCCCTGTAAATTTCGAAACCTGTTTTTTTCACAGACCGAATTTCACTGTATTTTTTTTATTGTATGCAGCCATGTTATTAAGTGGGTTAATAAATCCACTCACAGGGGAAACAATGGAATTACTACCAGGTAATACACACTGTTGCTGAGATGTCCTGTTTTTTTGAAAGCGCATAATGATGCTGCCACTTTTCAACAGGATAGTGGGTGCACACACAGTGATGTGTAACGCAGGATTTCTTACAGAAGACAATTATCAATGTGCTAGCCTGGCCTGCATTTTTACCCGATTTAAACCCCATTGAACATACCAGGGTTATTTAGGATATTGACTTCAAAGTCATCTAGATCAACCCACATCTAGTTTTCTAAGGATTGAAGGGTTCCATGACTCACAAACATACTCAAAACTGGAAGTGTATCTTCTAAATGTGTGTTTGTCACATTTAAGAGGGACCTTAAAGATAACACTAAAATATGTGTTCCTTGGTGTGTCGAGATCTCCAAGAAGCTCCATTCAAGTTAAATTAATCAAAAACCAAAAAAAACAGCAAACAAACCAAAAAGTACCAATATTTAAGTACTTTAACTATCTGTTTTAATATATATATATATATATATATATATATATATATATATATATATATATATATATATATATATATATATATACAGTACTGTGCAAAAGTTTTAGGCAGGTGTGAAAAAATGCTGTAAAGTAAGAATGCTTTCAAAAATAGACATGTTAATAGATTATATTTATCAATGAACTAAATGCAAAGTGAGTGAACAGAAGAAAAATCTAAATAAAATCCATATTTGGTGTGACCACCCTTTGCCTTCAAAACAGCATCAAGCATCAATTCTTCTAGGTACACTTGCACACAGTTTTTGAAGGAACTTCGGCAGGTAGGTTGGCCCAAACATCTTGGAGAACTAACCACAGTTCTTCTGTGGATTTAGGCAGCCTCAGTTGCTTCTCTCTCTTCATGTAATCCCAGACAGACTTCGATGATGTTGAGATCAGGGCTCTGTGGGGCCATACCATCACTTCCAGGACTCCTTGTTCTTCTTTACGCTGAAGATAGTTCTTAATGACTTTCGCTGTATGTTTGGGATCGTTGTGATGCTGCAGAATAAATTTGGGGCCAATCAGATGCCTCCCTGATGGTATTGCATGATGGATAAGTATCTGCCTGTACTTCTCAGCATTGAGGAGACCATTAATTCTGACCAAATCCCCAACTCCATTTGCAGAAATGCAGCCCCAAACTTGCAAGGAACCTCCACCATGCTTCACTGTTGCCTGCAGACACTCATTAAATATGCGCTCTCCAGCCCTTCGGCGAACAAACTGCCTTCTGCTACAGCCAAATATTTCAAATTTTGACTCATCAGTCCAGAGCACCTGCTGCCATTTTTCTGCACCCCAGTTCCTGTGTTTTCGTGCATTGTTGAGTCGCTTGGCCTTGTTTCCACGTCGGAGGTATGGCTTTTTGGCTGCAAGTCTTCCATGAAGGCCCCTTCTGACCAGACTTCTCCGGACAGTAGATGGGTGTACCAGGGTCCCACTGTTTTCTGCCAGTTCTGAGCTGATGGCACTGCTGGACATCTTCCGATTGTGAAGGGAAGTAAGCATGATGTGTCTTTCATCTGCTGCAGTAAGTTTCCTTGGCCGACCACTGCGTCTACGGTCCTCAACGTTGCCCGTTTCTTTGTGCTTCTTCAAAGAGCTTGGACAGCACATCTGGAAACCCCTGTCTGCCTTGAAATTTCTGCCTGGGAGAGACCTTGCTGATGCAGTATAACTACCTTGTGTCTTGTTGCTGTGCTCAGTCTTGCCATGGTGTATGACTTTTGACAGTAAACTGTCTTCAGCAACCTCACCTTGTTAGCTGAGTTTGGCTGTTCCTCACCCAGTTTTATTCCTCCTACACAGCTGTTTCTGTTTCAGTTAATGATTGTGTTTGAACCTACATATTGAATTGATGATCATTAGCACCTGTTTGGTATAATTGTTTAATCATACACCTGACTATATGCCTACAAAATCCCTGACTTTGTGCAAGTGTACCTAGAAGAATTGATGCTGTTTTGAAGGCAAAGGGTGGTCACACCAAATATGGATTTGATTTAGATTTTTCTTCTGTGCACTCACTTTGCATTTAGTTAATTGATAAATATAATCTATTAACATGTCTATTTTTGAAAGCATTCTTACTTTACAGCATTCTTTCACACCTGCCTAAAACTTTTGCACAGTACTGTATATATATATATATATATATATATATATATATATATATATATATATATATATATAGATATTTGTCTTTATTCTCAGGCTACAGTTTTTCATGTAGGGTGACTCATCTCTGAATAAGTATACTTTCTAAATTAGCAGGGAAAAGGAATATATTGCATTTTCAAGTTCAAGGACAGATTAAAGGCATCATGCCAGCAGGTTGCTGTTTGTTTGATATTGTGCTGCAGAATTTGGATAAATGTAGTACAGCACTGAAAATCAGAAAATCATTTTGTTTTTGTTTTGTCAGACAAGTGTTCCATTAAGAAGAGACCATGCTGACCCCAAGCCTACCAGCTCGGCACCTATTTGTCTAAGTTGCCTAAATTTGGATAATCCAGCTGGGAAGTAAATCTGTCAAGGGATCTTTTTAAGCAGAGAAAGGAGTAGCTTGAAGCATTTCCAAGTAGCAAGCACAGACAGAGTATCCCTTACTTAAGGAAGTTCCATACAGCTGTCTGACATAGCGCTTACCCTTGGGATAGCTTGAGACTACCGTGGTACGGCAAACAACTGTATTGGCGTTATCTCTGGGCAGCTCTTGGAGACTCGATTGTCCCTGGGATTGACTGTCTCACAGCCCTCTGGGTCATGTGGAATGAGAGCATATTTTAAACAGGTTGCTGTCTCCATGCTTGTTGAGAGATGCCAGAGACAGTTGTCTCAATAACATTAGAATGGTGCCTGTCTCTGTCTCGAGACCTTAAAAGCCAGTGAGGAAGGAGAGTTATCCTGAGGCAGTTTGCACCTGCTAATGGCTAACAATATTACAGTAAGAGCTCTTAGGGCATACAAAGTCTTTAATTAAAAGAAATGGTCTTTACAGTAATTTACGCAGGATAGTGAATGGAAACATACTGTATTAAATCAATCGATTGAAAGTTGAAGGGACACATTGCAACAGATTATTTTGGTTTTAACGGTTGCAATCGTTATATAGAAATAATGCTAGGACATGATGAGCTAAAATGATATGTACTATTGTATTTTGTAAAACTTTTTTATGTAGTAGTAGTCCCTAAAAGTTACTACTACTAAATGTTTACTTCAGTAGTAAAGTGCTGTGAAAGCATGGAATGACAGCAAACAGAGAAGTATGGTATTTGTATGAAATAATTACAAATTAATTAAAAAGTTTACCATATACATTTTTAGTTTATGGATTGATGACAGATAAAATGGTCCAGTGCCTTTCTACGGACTGCTAAGGGCAGTGAAGAGAAACGTTAGTGTTGTGATATATAAGAAAGTATCCCTGTATGGTATTTTATTTTATACAACAGGTTCCTGGTTTGGGAGTGGGAATAGACTTAAAGTTGAGTTACTGGAGATTAAAAAGCCATCGGTATTGTTTATTTTTCATATACAAACATTTATTTAATGGTGATTTGATACAAATTCCAAATCAGGGAATAAAATTGAATTTAATAAGAACCATGTAGCAACAATCACTAAGTTAATGGATGACTGTGACATTATAACTACAGTCACCTTGCTTGTTTTTGTTCGATCACAGTGATGATGTTACACATAGTGAAGCCAGTTACAGGCCATTAATAATTAGTCATGACTATACAGAAAGATGACCATTTGTCTTTGGTTCAATGAATATTGAAAAAGTATTTCAAGCAAATAAAAAGGAGTAAACGTGTTGAATGTCCTGCCATGAAAGCACTTCAACCTCTCTTGAGACTCCTGGTGGGACATGGCCATAGCCTCACTTATGGGTTGTAATAAGTCAGTCCTGTAAAAAAAAAAAAAGTTTTATGCCTTCTCCAAACAATTTGATCGCCCTTTTAACAGCCCCCTGCTTACTGTAAGACCTATTAGCAGAATGAAGCAACAGCCAAAGCACTGGATGTTTAAAAACCAAACTAGCTTCAAATGACATTCTAGCTTTTTACTTTCTCTTATCTTTAATAATATTTTCAGTCATCTTAGTTGTTTGTTTTTTTCCGCATGTCCTGGGTGAATTCAGATTCAGAATATGATAGTATTGTGACTAACTAATAAAAATAACACTGCTGGCCAGTGTCTTACTTTAACAAGCACGTTGCTGGAAACTGTATTGAACTAACTGCAGGAACTCATAGTTAAAACAACTTTTCACCCTTACATTCAGATCACATCAATAACGCCCACCACACTTACGTCAAGAGCTTCACTTACTAATACTGTCTCTTAAAGATTCTGTGCAAATTAACATAGTCTTTGAAACAAGAACATAACAGATAGGTATTTCTGTATCTGATATAAAAATAATAAAGCAGACTGAATGGCCCATCGAAATTTAATCGAAAGGCTCCACTTTCAACAAACAGCTTCAAAAGGCAGCTTCAGTTTGGAGTTGAACTAAAGGGACATTGCTAGTAGCCGTGGAAATCCGTGTAATGGAACAGCATTAGTCGGAACAATTGCACATATAATAACCCTAGGCTGTAGGCTTATTCACATACTGTTTTGCAAACTTAACTGTTTCTTCTTTTTTGAGTTTTGCAACTCATCCATGATAACCTTCCTTGTACATCCTCATTCTAACGATCTTCTTCAATGCTTTGTTTATTGCAGTGGATGTGGCATGTTTGTTCATCTCTACCTCCCTGATCACCAGGTGATCAACTCTTTCATCTGTGTTTTTGTGGTCTGTTTTTGGTAATTATTATTCTACTGATTTTAAACTTCTTTACAATATTTTGATAAGTTGAATATTCCAGCTTGATAATGTTAGCAGTTCTTCTAAAGCTTTTCACTCTGTGATAAATATCTGGCACACTCCCTGCGATCAGCAGATAATTCCTTCCTTTTAGTCATGTTGGTCTTTTGAAAGAAGAAAAACAAGTCATTTAAAGTTGCATTTCTGTTTTGTTGTTTATGTATTTATGTATGCACAATGCATAGTGGATTCTGTTCCAGATGGTGAATCAACCTATACAATTCCCATAGCTGATCATCTGACTTCACAATGACCTGTTGAAATCTCAATACCGTTTCTGTTCTCATGAGCACTGATTGCAATTGCTGATTGTTATTTGCTTCTAGTCAAATACTATATATAGATAACATATCTTGTAGTCCCAATATCCTATTAATGAGAAATGAAAGGTGCTTAGCAAGTTATATTTAGGGCTTCTGATTTTCGGTTTTAACCGATAACACCCGATAAAACACCCCCAATACAAAAAAAAGCGAAATCGGTGGATAGCCAATAAACACCGGAAAACACCGTAAAAACTGTGGAAATGGTTAATCAATTCATGTTGACTTTACTCTTTTCCCATTAAAAAAAATAAAACCTACTACAAAAATAATAATAAATACATTTCCCAGTGCTGCTGGGCAATGTCCCGCCTTCCTGACTTCCTAACATTGATTCGCTCAGAATACATTAAACCCGCCCCAACTACGGAGTGACAGCACATTCCTACATTTCTGTTGGAGACTCCGCTTGCGAGATTTAAAAGGAGATTACAATCAGGTATGGAGGCTTGTTAACGGGATTTAAGCTGTATTACAGTTAAGATACGGAGGATTTAAAACAGAATTGTGGCGAAATATACAAAAACGCCTCCACACAAAAACTCCAGAAGAATGTGCCTGTGACCATAGGGATTTCATTGTGGAAGACAGCAAAGAAAAGAAGCTACAACTTAAGCGTGCAAGTACTGTCTAGTTATTACTATACATATTTTGACAGAAAAAAAAACGCTCAAGCATTTTGAAAAGTACACAAAAACACTAATTTCATACAGTATATCAAAAACGAAAAGCCCCCCCAAAAAAAGATTTACATAAAACTCGAAAATAGCTAAAAATAAGCACCGAAAAATTAATAAAACCCAAAAAACAGAAGCTCTAGTTATATTGTAGCAATTCCCATGTTACGTAACTCAGACATTAAATTGAAAGGCTTGTCAGTCTGTAATAGATTGTAATTGGTGTTTTTTTTTTTCCTTTATTGACGACTTGGGGTAAATTACTTTGATAATGTAGCCTCGTGTTATACACTACCAGTGCCTGTTACTTTCAACCTAACTGTTTTCATTTACCTAATCAGAAAATTCATCAAATCTAATGCATCATTGTTAGCATTTAAACTTGCATGGCTACATTGGTTACCAATATGGGATCAAAATGGATAAAGCGGTTTAAATGTAGTATTTATAGGTCTATTCAATACATATTTATGATACAATGTAGTGTAATGAATGTTGGCCATCATCAGAATAAGGCAGGACAAGAACGAAAATGGAAATTAAATATTTATAGTAATCCTTTATCATATGCAATTTACACAGATTAACAATTCAAATGTTCATTAAATATAAATAAATTGCAATTAGTTTGGCTGAAGTACAATCAGATAGTCATTGATCGATTGTAAGTGGTAAAATAATGTAATGATGTATTCAAAAGCCACGTCATCCATTTTTTAAAAGACATATTTTGCAATTGATCTAAAAAAAAGACAACAGCATTTTGAGTATTTCACCATGTTTTGCTCACGATACTTGAAAAGTTACTTAAATACAAATAACTTGTTATTGCTAAAATGATAAAAAAGGAGGGATCTTAGCTTTGTGTTTTTATTTAATTATGTAAACAATACTGTGAATGGGAGAGAATGAATCTGAACTATAAATCTATCCACCGACCTGGAAGGTTGGTGGTACACCTTCACAGGGATGGGCCGACTCGATGGTAGGATGGAACCGTAAGTCAGCCATCTTGGTGAAATGGCGTTGCTGTAAGACTGCTGAACAGCTCTATTGTGATCAGCTGTGTTGTGCACGCCGATCGGATAGAGTGTGGCGCCGTATTGATCACAGGGAGGAGTTTGGGAGGAGTTTAGCAGTATAAAGGGGATGCAGCTACATGGCTACGGCCCCTTACGCTGATACAGTGAAACGCCGGAGCGGTGTTGTTGTATTTTGACAGACGGACACCTCGAGAGCTGAAGCTATGGAGCCAGCACTTCCACCCGGAACACCTGCACTGCCACGTCACCTCAACCTGTGCCAGCACTCTGAGCACCTGCACTGCCACATCACCTCAACCTGTGCCAGCACTACCACCCGGAGCACCTGCACTGCCACGTCACCTCAACCTGTACCAGCACTAGCACCCGGAGCACCTGCACTGCCATGTCACCTCAACCTGTGCCAGCATTCTGAGCACCTGCTCTTGCACACCCCATCAGTCTATGCGTGCGTGTGGCAGAGTGGTTGCAGTGCTGATGTCACGGACCAGGAAGAAGCAACACAAAACAAAGGCAGCAAAGGTAGGTAGGGGAAACGAGACGCGTTTGTGCTCGCGTTTTAATAATAAATCAAATAATAAACAAAACACTTTACAGCAAACAAAAGGGCACGTTGGCCAAACAAAACAAACCCACAAACAGTTGTACTCACAAATATTGTGCTGGCTGTTCCAGCACAATAGCAGTTGTTTCTTTTCACCTCTTTCTCTCCTTAACTCTCTCGTTCTTTACTCCCTGAACTCTCTCTCCCAGAGCGCAGAAAAGCTGCAGGTTTTATACAGGTGACCATCTCCCGATTAGCAACAATTAATCAATGAATTAACTCGGGAGATGGTCACCGGCTGCACGAGGTTTTTAAATAAATAAACTAAACAAACCCACGGCTTTTCGCCATCATCCCAAATAATAACTAAGACGGACGGCTTTGTCCGCCTGCATAAAAACACAATACAACAATAATAATACAAAATATACAAATAATAATACAGGGACGAGGTGTACCCCATCACAGTGCGCCACTGTGGTTATTGTTTATTATTTTGGGAATACTCCTTGAAGGGACATTTGAATAGAAAACATATAAATGCATTCCCCTTATCTCTCGAACAGATGAACCACACCATCAAACTGAGTCCAAAAGCATTTAAAATTCTCTCACTAATAAACACAATTTGCAAGTTGTGTTATGTTTCTGATTTTTTTTTAAAACAGCAAAGCAAGTAGTGAACATCATTCAAAAAACAACAATACTGAGGCTGACTGATAAAATAAACAAATAACTCACATTTTCAAACCTTTGTCTGCATGCTCAATCTTTATAACCTGCTTGCAACCTAACACCAGGGCGCCTCATGGTTTACAGACTTGTGAATGTACTGTACACTTCCCCAACAGGATCAGAGTTCAGTCTTGTAATTATTTGGAATGAAGAAAGCAATGCTTTAGGTAATGATATTAAATGCACTAGGGAAAGACAGCTATCAGGGAATAATATCAGGCATCGCTCTTTGTTCAACAAACCATTTATCATGAACTTATTTGTACATCCATGATAAAATATGTCCCTCCATTAAATTGTTAACCATATGGGTCAAAGTAAATCTGTAACTAACAAATGAGCAATAGACTCTAAGACAATGAGCTGTGGGATGTCATGCCTCATCCACTACCCCTTTGTTTTGATTTTTTGTTTGTTTGTTTAAATTTGTGTTGTTTTTTAGATTAAAATACATGTTGGACTACAGTGTAACACTGTATAACTAATGTGCCCCAATATCTTTCACAGAACAGGAGCAAGGGCTGCGAGGAGTAAACCCTGGGACTTCAAAGAGGAATTATGTGCTTGTGATTTTAGGAAGATGACATGCTTTCCCCCTCACATAGGTGAGACCAAACTGATCATCCCCCAAGGCTGGGAAGCAAGTGTTATTTCCCCCAAGGGGAATAGGAAGACAAGGATAGAGGACTAGCAAGGAACACCTATGCTTCGGGACATCGGTGCTGCCAGACCTCCGAGACAGAAATTCTGAAAGAGAGAAGGAAATGAACATGCAAAGGGGTCAGAGTGGAACACTGGCGTAGACGAAAGCAAGTTGTTAGTAAAGTACAGGGTTTCCCCCTGGCTTAGGGAGAATATGTGTGCTGGCGCCTAGGGGAACAAGTGATAGAAAAATGGAGATTTGAGAAAAGTGCAAGTTTGCCCCCTGGCTCCGCCCTCTCAGAGGTGAGAGCGAACCAATCGGCCTCCAAGGCTGGAGAGCATGTATGCGGCCCCTCTGGGGGAACCTGGAGATTGTTGAGATCTGGCTTTCAGAGAACCTTACTTTTGGAGGCTGAAGCCAGCTCAGCTGGGCCTATGGTTGTGAAGTGATCGTCACTTGCCCCCCAAGGGAGACCGTTGCAGAGGTGGTGCTGTGATTTGGAGGAGGAGGGGAGGAAGGTGTAAAATGACAAAACAGACAGAGAATGAGTGTTTGACCCAGGGCTTAAATAGGGAGGATAATTGGTAGATTGATAGATGGGGAGAAGCCCCTGCACCTGGTCCCTGAACAACAACCAATGGTTACAAAAAAACTTCTTCAACATTGGCCTAAAACCATTTAGTAGAAGATAATACTGAAGGAGTGAGAAAGGGAGCGAGAGGATCAGAGCTGCAAATCTCCCTCCCAACCCAAGAGGGCGCTAAGCAGAGGTACTCACACACCAGTACCGAGACGGGCCGCCTTGGAGAGAGGGGCAGAAACGTTAGTTGGCCATCTTAGTGACCATATTAGGGGACAAGATTACTGTGATCAGTATATACTGTATATATATATATATATATATATATATATATATATATATATATATATATATATATATATATTTTTTTTTTTTTTTTTACTTGGTAAGCACATTGAGATTAAAATCTCTTTTACAAGTGCGGCCCAGCCAAGAAAGGCAGCAGCCAGACAATAAAACACGGTACAAAAACTCAGATGCAAAAATAAATTACAAATCATAATAATAATCAGCAATCAGTGAAACAGTCAACAATCAAATAGTAACAAACAGTAACAAGTCTATTCAACGACTTAAAACATGCGCAACTCTCAAGTAGATAATCGTGCAGCTTGCTCTTAAATTGTACTAAAGTTATTCGGGACTGCAACTTAAGTTTAGATTGTAAATCATTCCAAGATCAAGGAGCAAAATAGGCAAATGATCTTTTAGAAGCTTCTGTATGCACTTTAGGAACCGTGAAATTCAAAAATGTATGCAATCTAATACTGTAGTTACAAAAAGCAACTATAAAGTATTAATTTATATATGGAGGTAATTTACAAAGAATAGCCTTATATAACAGAATATACCAGTGCTTCAACCTTCGCAAAGCCAAGGAGGTCCGACCAACCAAACTGTATAACACACAATGATGAGTACTGTAACTTGAATTCAGTTACAGTACTCATCATTGTGCTTAAGGGTGATGGAAACATATAGACTGTGACCCCATAATCAATTTGTAGTAAGAATATACAAGCAATTAGCCTTTTTTTGTAACTACAGAAAAACAAGATCAGAGTCTATAAAAGAAACTTTTCATGAATTTCAATTGTTTTGCAAGATTATCAATATGGACCTTAAAATCGAGATTACTATCCAACCAGATACCCAGATACTTATTGTTATCAACTATCTCAATAACTTTGTTACCTAAAATAACTAAAGATAATTCTTTAGTAGCATTTGTTCTTGTAGAAGAAAATACCATAGCTTTGGTCTTACTAGAATTTAAAAGAAGCTTTAGATTAATTTAGGCTTGTTGAATGGAATCAAAATCAGCCTGCAAATTATTGATTGCCAAGGAAGGGGAGGGATTACATGAGTATAAAATAGTATCAACTGCGTAAAGATGGTACTTACAGTGTTTAATGTTATCACCAATGTTATTAATATACAGGATAAACAATAACGGGCCAATAATAGATCCTTGAGGAACACCCTTATTTAACAAAACAGGATTTGACATCATATTTGCATGTTTGCCAATCTGTGATCTATTAGTAGGGTAATTTTGAAACCATCCAGCTGCTTGCAATCCAATACCAGCGCACAATAATCTTTTATTGAGCAATGCATGATCAACCGCATCAAAGGCCTTGGAAAGATCAATAAACAGAGATAAACATGCTGGTTTTTTATCGAGTCATTTTGATATCATCCATAATTTTCAATGCTGCAGTCACAATACTATGACCTGACCTAAAACCAGATTGCATGTTGTTTAAAATGTTGCATCCAAGGAACACTTCAGTTGATTACTGACCATAGATTCCAAAATGTAATATAACGGCTGTCATTTTGTAAGTACGGGTGAAGTAATACCGAACCTTTGTTGCTGAGCTGTGTGTTTGTTTGTGTGCTACGTGTTTTTGTTGTTTATTGTCGACCGGGTCAAAGTGATCTGTCACGCCAAGGAGCTGCCACACTGCTGCTAGCACTTTCACCTCGGACATCACACACCCCGCACTACTGAACTGGACACTTTAACACCTGAGCACCTGCACTTTCCACCACCCTGAAAGTGCACCAAAGAGCTGAGAGGGACTCGCTCTATTGGGACCTATGATTTATAGTTTTGTTTCTTTGGACTGTGTTCCCCATCAATAAAGTACGCCCCTCTACCATTGTTGGTATTGGGGTTATTTGCACCTGTACCCGTGACTCTGTGACGTCTGTTCCACCACCAGACCGTCACAAGGAGTGATAATACAAGTTTGTTCTACTGTAGGTACTTGACTCATCTTCATATGTGTAGGAACTTACTGCATTTAATGAGTAAAAAAAAAACATAGTATTCGCTTTTACTTTGTATACTCCTCTACCATTGCCAGAGGGGCTCCTTTATTAAAAGATGTTCTGGACATGCTTAACTCCTAGCCAGACTGATGGAGAAGAAATACTGTGTTCCTTTTACTTTGTTTTACTGTAGACATTTTTGGCCTTTGCTTTCTTATGACATTAGTTGACATTATAATAGAGTACTTTAATAATTCCAACCGGGAAAAATATGCTTCATAAATTACCCTTGAAAGCAAAATTAAAGATTGAAAAGTTTCAAATTAGATTTTAATTTGACTTTTTAATGTTTACCTTTCTCTTACCTTTTCAGAGTTTGCAAGAAGAATGCTAATGACTTGGTCATTATATAGCATATATAACTTACACAACCTTAACCGCAAACCTTGTTTTTGTAGGATGAATTTAGCCACTTTCTTTAGCCACTGTGGAGTAAATATTGCAGGATGAGGATGAACGTAAGCTAACATTATGTTGCCCATATATAACTTTGGAATTGATTCAAGGGAGCAACTGAATGTTTTTGGCTTTCAAAGCATTACCAAGTGTGATGTGACAAAACACTGACACTAAATAAATATTGTAATGCCTGCTGATTTATTTGAGCTAACTTCCTCCAAGACTTGTAGCACACTGAGTTTGTTGTAATGTGAAATGAGATCAAGCATGTAGGAACATGTGGGGTGATCATTAAAATATGGGTTTCTGCTTTGTAAAATGCTTCTACTGTACCAGGCTACACCACACAACCATTTAGAATTCTGATTGGTATTTTAATTGTGAAAAATGAGTATACCCTAATGCTGGATATTGGTATATATCCTGGGATTTATATGTTTTTTTGAAATCCTGGTCCATTTTTCAGATGACACACATTATACACTATTTAATGTATGGATCATGTTAAATTCTTTGGGGTATTGTTGAGGTTAGTGCTAGTGGTGGAGACTGGCTCCTAACCAGTAACCATGCGCACTGCAAGTGAGCATCTGAACCATTATGCAAAACTGCCATGCTCTTCAGCATTGGTGGTTATAAAGCTTTTAACCTCCTCGACAAGGGTCAGAATCTGTAATGGCAGTGCATCACACAACACTTCCTGTTACATAAATTTGGCCTCTAGTCTTGCATCTTAAGTGGAGAAGTGGAGCCACTGCCCTTTGAAAGAGGAAGTGATCTGAGAGGCCAGGTCAGCAGATGAAAACACACACTCCCCGTCCTTCGAGGAGACTGCCTGCAAAAAAAGTGTAGGCTGGGAAGGTGGAGGATAAATTTGCAATTGTGATTGTTTCAGTAACCGCTAGATGAGTTTTTGTGTTATTTAGGTAAGTTGGGGAGGAGGGATCGAGAACCAAGCCCCCATGATCTGCATCTCAGCCTAGTTTTATAATTAAACATGTTCTCACAATACAGATCTTTCTATGCTATTGTCTGAGCTGCCATTCAGGTGTGTGTGTGTGTGTGTGTGTGTGTGTGTGTGTGTGTGTGTGTGTGTGTGTGTGTGTGTGTGTGTGTGTGTGTGTGTGTGTGTGTGTGTGTGTGTGTGTGTGTGTGTGTGTGTGTGTGTGTGTGTGTGTGTGTGTGTGTGTGTGTGTGTGTGTGTGTGTGTGTGTGTGTGTGTGTGGAGGGTAGGGTAGTTTGTTTGTTATACAGAACCATAGAATGTCCCTGATATTTCAGCTGTTTCTGGCAATTGGAGCGCCCATGCTCATTGTGACGAAACACTCCTATAAAAGCATCCCTCCGTTCTGAGTCTGACTGCATCTCCTCTTTCTATGTCCATCTCCCAGGGGAAGTGTATGAAGAGAGCACTAGCATGTCAGATGGGGGATGGCTGTGATAAAGTGGCAGGACACAACAGCTATAACTCATTCTTATACTGTAAATGTGAAGAGTTTATTTATTGCCATAAAATATTCTTAGGAGTGCTGTGGCTAAATTCTTTTGGGATTCCATTGCTGATAATTAAAGTGCTTTACACTAAGAAAAGATTTGCTGTGCACCACAATGTCTCTTATCCTGCTTGGAGCAACTCGAGTTGCACAAATGAAAACCTAACAAGGAGAACAAATCAATCAGAGTTCCATTCCAGCCACAGCTCATTATGTACTTGAATAATTTTTCGATAATATTCTCTCTGAAAAACTGTGCCTTTAAATATATAACATGCGGTACTGTCTTGTGCAGTAAGAAAAGTGTTTTGCTTTGCACATTTTCGCTATGACATAAAGGTTCAGAGGTGATAATCTATTCATGATTTAGAGATTTCGAATAAACAAATGAATAATTTACCTGGGAAACATTTTAATGTGTCGGCTAGATAAGCAACAGCTTATGTAGACCCCAAGCAACTTGATACCAGCAATGCAAAACAAGCATAAAATACAAGGAATAATATGTTTGTATAAAATTGAACATGGTTGTGGGACATTGATTATGGAATAAATATTTAGGTCAGACGTAACCAAAATTCAATACAAATTATAATATCTACTACTAAAATAAAGACATGTGATCAATACTTTTTAAATCCTTGAATGTAATTGAGAGTATTTAGAGGTGCATTATAAAAGTGTCCATTTATGTGTGTTATTATAAGATATAGGCATTGCTTCCAAGTATTGCCATTACCTTCTCTTCAACTACTACTGCAATCATTGAACGATTAGATGACACATACTAAGACAAAAAAAGGATTGTTTAATTTAGGGTTAAGTGCTGCAATTATATGTTGCCCTGCAAATGTTTTTGTAAACCTGCAACAATAAAGTGTTGCTATTAACTACATACAGTAAGCCACCCATCTTGCCAATTTCCTGCCATTTTAATTTGTGTGTGTAATGAAGCATTCTCATCTGATCCCAATTACAGATTCATAGTACTTTACTTGACAGATTTTTACATTGTGTATCTCAAAAAGAAAATTATAGTGGGTGCCTGAACAGTAGAACTCAACTCAAATGTGTCTTCAGTCAATTCCAAGTAGGAGCTTTGCCAATTCATTCAACACTGTTCAAAAGGGCTTTGTGGTAAATGATGGAGCACAGGTACGCTTTTCCCATGTTCACACCATACATTGTTGTGATTAAGTACAGTTAATCAAGTTTTATTTACTTATCTTTTACCATGTTTTTACTACACTCTTTTCTGCCTGTGGTAGTCTTTAATTACATGTATAGTGACACTGTAGTTTTTAACTGTAAGCTTTCATTGTAGGTGGCAATGTCATTTAATTCTGTCATAAAGGGGGTATCTAATCTGCATTAAGCCTAAACTGTTCCTAAGCTTCATATTGATCTCTCACCAGATGTAATATATTCCTCCGTCATGATGACTTTCTGAATATCCTGCTATACTAAGACACCCATCTCTTCTCAGGTGGTCTAGCTGCGTGACTCACAGCTGTGTGACTCACAGCTGTGTGAGCAAAAAAAAGGATTGCTGGGAGCTCTTATTGCCTGGCCTCTCTGGTATCAGCTGTTACACCCAAGCCTTTTCTTTGTAGTTGATGCTGATAGATATGAGATGAAGAAGACATACTGCAACCCTCCTGACATGCTTCCAGGGCTTATTTGATGTATTCAATCTGCTTTATTGATAAATCCAGCTTTCATACCATACTTTTACAATATAGTGCACATCCTGTGTATAAGATGTACCTTGTGTTAATGTGCATGTGAAAGGATAGCGTCATGGCCAAGGCTGAGGAATAGCAACAAGCAGACCCAGAGTCGGAAAGCTGCTACAGGAACTCAAAATAAAAGCGTTAAACAAAAAACACTTCAAAACAATACAGCACCCAAGCTGAGCTATCACAGTGCTTGGACTGAGAGGGCTTCCGCCCTGCCACAGTGCATGACAGAGCAACCTTGTATTACTTCTCATGCATAACACACACCTGTCATATAACACACATCTCTTGCGTGCAACCCCATCAAAAACACAGTAATATACTATATACGATACTATAACATCTGATATGTTATGCGCAACCTCTGTAGTACACTGCCCTTCATATTCAAAATGTAGGAGGCTGTGCAGCCCAGTGGTTAAAGCAAAAGGCTTATAACCAGGAGGTCCCTGGTTCAAATCCAGGCTCACTCACTGACTCAGTGTGTGAACCTGAGCAAATCTCTTAACCTCCTTGTGTCTTTTGGGTGAGATGTTGTTGTAAGTGACTCTGCAGCTGATGCACACCGTGTATACTTATAGTACTTCCATATTTATAATTACATTACATCAGTGAGCCATCATGATTTACTGTGTGAGGTACAGTGGGGGCGATTCGTGACTAACCGTTATTAAATACGATAAGATCATATATTGGTTATAAATTTCATGTTATGCACAGGCGACAAAATTAGCATGATGATATTCATATTCATGATGAGTTTCACTTTATCTTGACAGACTGATGAATGTACATGAAAAATACCTGATCCTGCAAGTTGAATCCTGCATTCAAATAACCCAGTTGCATTCCAATATTTATCATGCATTAATATTTTACAAATGATCATGATGCTACCCAAGCTTGAGGGACATTAATTTAATGGGCACAAGGGTGGAAAGTAAAGATCCCTCCCCTAAAAAGCAGTTGTTCTTCCTGATATTTGTTAACGCAGGCAGTGCCTAGTGACAGTTTAATCTGGCTCATTTCTGCATTGATTGTGCCTAGACTGATAAAACAGGCATATTGTTTTACTGGTGTTGGGACCTTAGAAAAGATGAATGTTACAAGTGTAAATAGCTGACACAGTGGGTTGGGCTATTGAATGTTACATTAACCTGAACAGATTTATGTCATTATTTTGAACATTAACTCATTATTTGAAATGTGCGTTTGTCCATAGGATGCTGTTTTTTTGTTTGTTTATTAGTAAAGCATGTGTCACTCTAAGTGGGCATAATAAAGCATGAAGAACCTCCAGGGTCAGGAATGGCTTGTTTTGTTTCTATGACTCAGAGGAACATACACATCCCTTTATATAGATTACCAATATATGTTGTTTAAAAATAAATGATGGAGCACTGATACCCCTGATAAACAAGTCAGTTCTTCAGTGTAGAACTAACAACATTTTAGAAGCAAGATATTTTCATGAATTTCATTGGGGTTCAGCTAAATACATGCAAGTAATTATTTTAGTTACACTTTAAAATAAGTTCCTGTTCATGGTGATTCATGTTTTGTCTTTCATAATAGTGAATTCAGTATACTTTCAAAAGCTATTGTCTTTATTTTTCAAGGTCTTTACACCAACATGCAATTTTCACCGTTAAAGTAAATTAGGAAAGTAACAATCAAAATGGAAGAATAATTTAAAAAGACACAAATATTGTGCCCAAGTTGTTTGTTGTTGGTAATGTAACATTTTTAGTTTATTTTCACCAAAAAATGGCAAATTACATTTTGGTATAAAGACCTTGATAAATGTGCTTTTAAATATGCATTACTATTACACTTATTATCATTATTTTTCATAGCTAAGAGCTACTGTACATTTCTCTGCTTGTTAGTCTGCTTGAACAGTCATAGTGGAAACCATTCATTTAGCCACATTTAAAAGAATGTGACTTATGTACTGGTACGTGAAAATTATATTTCATTAATGTTTATATTGTGTTATTCTTTTTGACATATTGTCTTAACCATTGTTCTTGTTAGGCTTCATCCCATACTGTTGGCTATCCAGGGCCCAAAGGCATTGTGGTTTCTCTACTGAGCATCAAAAGAAACTTATTACTTATATTTGAACATCAAAAGAAACCTATCACTTACATTTGGATAAAATTCACTAGATGTGATTGAAAAATGACAAACTATTTTTTAGGGCAGGTGCAGTGACTTTTTATTGTGCTGATTAACAATTGACATCACGAAGATGCTGCAAAATGATCTGTCGATCTTGTGCAGGTGTGACTCTTGGTCTCCCAGTTCGTTGCCTGCCACTGACAGAGTGTGTCTGGTTATACCGTCTCGCCAGGTTTGAAATTGCTGGCTGTGAGCACCCAAGACGGTGAGCCACAGTACGCTGCCCTAGTCCAACCTCCAACATGCCGATTGCACGAAGGCGCTGCTCTCTTGACAGACATGGCATATTGTTTTTTTTCTGTGATTTTCTTTATTGCTGTTATTCAAGCTTGCAATGAAACAGCTGAAATCACTCCATATCCAGTGCCCAAACAACTGTCTCACTAATTAGGTGATTAAGTACATATGCTTAGCATGTCATGGTCAAGGATGAATGATCGAGTGATTAAAAAGAAACCAAAAACATTTCGTCAAAGTCCATCATTTATATACCTTATTTTTTTTCAAAAATAAATGTGTTATAATAGTGATAAGTTTCTTTTGATGCTCGGTATATCATTTGAGTCTAATCATAGCTGTTCAGAAGGCATTTCTGTAAAGCTGTACTTCCGTATGCATTAGAGAATGTTGTATCTGAATTTTTAAAAAAAAAAATTATTGCCACCGATATTATAGAGCTCTCTTTACTGAATTAAGAAATCAATAATACAAAAATAAAAATATAAAAGACATCCACCAAGTCATAAGTGGACCTGTAGAATCTGTCTATTGTGCTCAGATCCATTGAATAGATCTGTCTGCATTGTTACTTGTCTGCCAAGCAACAACACTGAATGCTGAATAACCAGGTGGTATAGCAACAATAATTCTCTTTACTTCCTTTTTATTCCACACATAAGAGGTGCAAGGCTTAACATGCTTTAATATATTTCAGGTTTTCCCACAATGATAAAGGTCTTACTTACATTGTGTTGCAAACGTTTTTATAAGCTAATGCATTTCTGGTGAATAATGAATATTGTGTTGTACACTTTTTACATATAAAATAACTTTATTTTAAAAGCTTTATTTTAAAAAAGCTTTCTTTTTAAATAAAAAAATCAATCCTTCTTTGCTGATGTGCTAATTGAATGTTTTAATTAACGTGCTAATTTTCTATCAGATGTAAACTTGGTAAAGAACACACAAAGTGAAAAATAAATACAGTATTTTCACAGGAAACCTTTGTCAGTTTCTACTATTTTTGTGGGTACATTTTATATAATGTGCAGAATATGTTTGGCCCCGAAAGTTAATTTGTGTCTTTGATGATGAGAGACTACACATTTGCAATAATGTACTGAAATCAGCTAAAAAGCTTAGCATACATAATATTCACATTAATTTTCTAATTAATCTGTTTTAAACTCTTTATCTTTTCATAAAATCCCTTCTAGTTGCAACCTGTTCTAACACCACAAGTATTCTTGGCAGTAGTGTCAACAAATGATTTTGTATTGGCAATTATTTTCACAGGAGACAAATACATTTTATTTAATAGGATTTCAGATTAAACTATTTCCATAGTGACAATTGTTTGTATCATGTATTTTTTTTTTTCATCTGTTTCTCTCTCCCTGGTGGCAATGCTGTCAGTGTAACTGCTGAAAGAGGAATTGCTGTCAGCGAGATGAGGTCCTCCTCCCGTAGCCCCGCTTGCCGTGGAAAAGCTGACAGTGTTGGCCCACACTCCGGCAGCAGAAATGCTGCTATGGGCAATGCTGTCAGCAGACGTGCTGACAGCTCCAAGGCTGGCTCCTCCAGCTGGGGCGATTCTGGTAGCACCAATGCTGCCATGGGCAACGTTGGTAGCGACAAAGCTGCCTCCACCGTGGCCCCGCTGCAGCGGAAATGCTGCTAACGGCGAGGCTGTCAGCAGACGTGCTGGCAGCGCCAAGGCTGGCTCCTCCAACCTCAGCAAATCCGCGGAGGTCAGCAGCAAACTACCTCCACGGGAGGCATCTCCCGGCAATAGCGCATGGGCATTCCCAGATGATGGCGAATTGGCATCCCCAGGCGATGCGGGCGATGCAAGGCAGGCCTCCGCGGGCGATGCAAGGCAGGCATCCTCAGGCGATGCAGGTGGGAGAGGCAAGCAGTCTCCCCTTAGCAGCAAAGGAGGGAGCGGCGGGTAGTCTCCTGGTGGCGAAGGCGGGAGAGGCAGGCAGTATCCCCCTGGCGGCAAAGGTGGTAGCAGCGGGTAGTCTCCCCTTGGCGATGGAGACGAGAGCATCAGGTAGTCTCCCTCCATCATCGGGGACTGATGCGGCTCTCCCTCGGTCGCGGGGGACTGGTGCAGCTCTCCTTCGCTCATAGAGGACTGGTTTGGCTCCCCTTCGCTCGCTACAGCAGCAGGCGCGCTGGAGACAGCAGTGGGGCTTCTCCTGATGGGAGTAGAGATGGCGAGGCCCCTCTCATGTCTGCCCTCAGGTAGTCCAGCTCTATACCTGCGATGTCTAGCACAGATGCTGGGCGGTGCTGCTGTTCCCAGGCCTCCCATCGCTCCCCATCTCAGGCCCACAGGACGTTGATCACAACGGGGAGAGCCTCCTCGAAATCCCACTCAGGTTCCTCCAGCCAGTCCCAGATCCCCTCAGAGGAGAGTGCCTTTAATTTCTAAGATTCGTGCATGCGTAGAAAGGCTCAAAAAGGCAAATGCTAACTTATTTCCCAGCTAACTTATTTCCTGTGACAACGGTATTATGCCGGCATAGATTGCACAATTACTATGGTTCCATTAGCCTTTCCAGGATTTTTGAGGGACCATGCAGTCTGGATTGTTATCAAGTTTGCCAAGAGGTCTTCCTTTGAAGCAAAGGTGATAAGGTTTACCCAATATGTGTTGTTCTTGTTTAGAAACCTTTTGTTTGGAGACTAGTCACAGTGCCTCTGAATTTGGAGTCTTGGTCTAAATACTTAGATTTTAGTCTGTATATTAAAGAAGGCAATATGACCAACACGTGTTAGGCACACACCCTTCTGGTTAGCCTTGGGCTTGTTTAAAATTGGTAAAAGAGAAACAAACAAACAATTAAACGAATATATATGAATGGTACAATAACTCTTATGGTCATCATCCAAACTGTGAATGTATTAAGTTCACTTGGAGGTTTTTTATTCAGTTAATTGAAATGACTGTTACGGATAATTAATTTTATCTTTTAATGTTGAAAGTAAGAACAAAGTGCAAGATAAGTAATGTCATTTTTTCTCCAAAGCTTTCTTAAAGTGTCAGACAGACTGTTTAATGCTCCTCTCTTTTTACATGTGCTTCCCTTTACTGTAGGTCAACTCAATGCACTTACATTTCTGTCTATTTCTCATGGAAGAATTTGCAAACTGATCTTAATTTCTTTACCCTTATCACTTACATGCAATTCATGTGTATGATGGATCAAAGCCTACAGGGTGACTGAAATTGTAACTGAAACTTCTCTGAAGCCCTTTGGCTAAAACGTCTCCATAAGTAATCTATGCAATGTTTATTGTCTTTTAAAACATTATGAGATAGTAATACACTAGAATCTGGTCTCCATATCAAACAAACCATCCCTTTCCACTTTGCCTCCAAAACAGCGCACACCCAGAAATGCAGGTAATGTTCCTGAGTATGTCCCCGTAACGGTTTAGCTTTGTATTGATAGTTTGTGCCTTTTCAGCGCTGTCAAATGGCTTCAACTGCCTCAGAAAGCAAACAAAAATGTGTTGTACTACCTTTACACATTAAGGTAGAGATTATAGATAAAATAAAAAGGAGAGTCACTCAATTTCAGATGACTATGGTCTGGGAAAGAGCTGATACCTGACATTAAGCTCATTAAACGCAGAGCAGATTATGAAATACAGCACTACTAATGAAGTTGATTCTGCTGCTTGGCTGTCACCACGGAAGACCATGAGAAATCCAAGGACTCTAATCTTGATGAAGCTGTCAATCTGTGGTTTATACAAGGCTAAGAACTTAAATCAAGGACAAAAGTTGCACTGCTAGTCAGGGATGGCTCAACTTTTTTCAAAAGAGTCACAGCATTCAATAGCTTACAATCACCAGGGAAAAACTGTCTGCTGATTCAGGGGTTATTTTTTTATAACTATATATAAAAAAGAATATATTATATCTAAGCACAACTTGTCACTGGAATGAGTTTATAATTGTGATGAGACAGGTTTGTACTGGCTACAAACAGAGCAAAGAATGTCTGACTGTCCTGGCAGGCACAGGCTCCCATTAACAGCCATTGGCAAAGCAAAGAATCTGTGTGCATTTAAAAATGTGAACATGAATGCTGTGCCTGTTTAATACAAATCCCAGGGCAACGCATGGTTGGACAGTGCTCTGTTTCATGACTGTTTGTTTCATACGTTTGTACCCAGCGTAAGAAGTCATCTGAATGAAAACAACATCCCACCAAAAGCTATCTCACTGATGGACAACACACCTGCTGAACCTGATGGCAGATATCTTACCTCACAAGACAGTACGATCTTCATTTTCTGCCTCTAAAAGTAATGTCTCTTGTGCAGCCAGTGGACCAAGAAGTACTGGAGAGTATGAAGTGGCACTATAAACAGAATCGCTTAATCGCCTACTGATGTCAGATGAAGCATTTGACAGTAAAGGCAGCATTTTGCAATAGTGGATGAAAATGTATATTAAGGATACTATATATGTTATGGTCAGTGTTACAAAAATCATGGAAATATCTGTGGTCTGAAGTGATCGATGAGATTCTGAAGAGCATGTTCATTTGTTTACCTCCTCCACAAGCTCCCTGGCTGCACAAACGTGGGCAAAGATGATGTTGCATTTGGCTAAAAAATTATGCAACTGATCCTGACCTCAGTTACTGGATGATGAGGCAATCACGCAGTCTGTGCTACATAACAAAGACAGTGATGATACTGAATATCCCGCTGAAGAAGCTACAGCGAGAAACCTCTTCCAGCAGTACTTGGAGCAGCAGTCCGATACAGACCCCAATAAGCTGCTGTTGCTGAAGCAGCTTCATGATCAATACCAAAGAGAGCCTCTCATCTTAAATAAGCCATTATAAGCAAAAGTACTGCCTTACTATACTGTCGTTTTATTGCTACTTTTTAACTTGCATTATTCAAATCTGGTACTGTTAATAAAGCATGTTGCTTGTGCTGTAAATGTTTAGAAAGGGATGAGTGTTTTATTGCTTGTCTGGGATGGCTTAGCCGTTTTAAAAAAGCGTCACACCATTCGACATGGTAAAGTAACTGGGGAAAGCTGTCTGCTTTATGAAACTTAAGTTAAAAGATATTCTTCTGATCATCTGAACTTTCAATTTTCCAATCTGGTCCTGGTCCCAATTAGTTTGGATAACGTGTGTTCTATTGTATTGGTTTAACTGTCCTAACACCACTGTATTATAAAAGAAGGCTGTGCTTCATGAACCTAACACACACCCACTGTTGTATAAGTGGAACATGCCCACCAGCTGTCCAATCATCCTCTGCGATCCCCTGTAAACAAATCCCAGCTGGCAGTGCATCATCTGGCTCTTTCCTGCAGCCACACGTGTGCATCCGAGAAGACAATGTGCAATTAACACAATGGCAATTGTAATTCTTCTTACTTAGTCATCTCATTGCTTTTCTGTGATATAACTAAAATCAGGATGGGTAGGACCTTTTGTTCCTTTGCAGTTGTATGAAAGAAATGATGCTCTCAGGAACCATTTTCCCCAAGCTTCTGAAGTACAGTTTCCATTTAAAATCTTTCATGAGGAATCTACTTCTCTCAGTGCGTCTATAACAATTGCGTAGAATGGGCCCAGCAGACAATCCGATACACTATCATGAAAGGATGTTATGTTTTTGTTTTTTTTTGTTATTAATGTTATCAGCCTGATTCAGACAACTAAAAGGCAGTTTGGCCCAATTCCATATTAATAATACAAAAATGCTAATGATTGCTCTGAATAACCTAATTAGGGTTAAAATAGTTTACATGATACTAATTTAAAAGTTACATTTCCTTTTCAGTTCTGAGTAAATATAACAACAACATTATTGATAGATATTTAGCAAAGTGGTGGTTCAAGCAGGGAACTCACTTTTAAGCTAATTTAAAATCGTAAACATTAAGCATATTATGCACGTCCATTACCAGAACGTCATTACCAGAATTTGTCAGTCAAATGGCTTGTATCTCATTTGTCATTCGATAAGCAACACATCCAATGATCAGCTAAAAAGGGCTTTATATATTACCTCAATCCAGTCGTCCCGCTGTATGAGTTCGCCTCCGCAGCCTCCACCTGTTTTTGTCTAAGGGGAGGGCAGCTATCCTGGCCCCCTGCCCATGGCGGCCCTGCAGTCAGCCTCTCCACTATCAGCAAACTAAATTATGGGCAGGGGTACCTCGAAGGGTGAGGCCAAAGATGTAATGAAAATATGTATAGCATAGTATTTGTTGTCTAAGCTTTAATAAATATTGTTCTCTATCACATGAGTATTCCTGACTGAAATGCAGTCTCCAGTATGTTGTCTTTGTACATACTGCAGGGAGAGAAAAATACAATTTTTGCAGATATAATGATATATTAATGATAGATATATTATTTGGCAGCATGTATTAATGGATTTGTTTCTGTGAATCTGCAATATTTGTGTGCATCTACTGGTATGTTTCCATTGCAGCACTGCAATAGAATATATATATATATATATATTAGTTGACTTATTATACCTCCCAGATGCACTGTAATCACTCCTCATTGAGGCAAATGGAAAGGGGTAGAGGTTATCCACAGTACTTGCATATTAGCACAGGTGTATGCCTTCATGCAGGAGGCTTTAAGCAAATTTCACATTGCAAAAAAAAAAAAAAAAAAAAAAAAAGGAATATTAAAAAGAATGCACCTGCTTTTTAATTGCATTTTTGGCCAGTATATCTCCTGAGTCTAAGGTGTCCACACACCATCAGAGCAGCTCCTGCCAAAAAAATAGCGGGTTCACGCTGATTTTTAATGAAGAGGGTCAACACTTGGCTGACTCAAGCATTGAGCAAATGTGCCTCTTTGTGTTCCCATTCTCTTTTTATCCTTAAAGAAAAAGCAAGAACAACCTTATAGTACTGGGTGTAATTTGCATTATCTTTTAACAAGGATATTTCAATCGAATTAAAACCTTTTCTTTTAACTTTGGGTTCTATTATACCACAGAATAGCTTAATGTAACCCTGTGAGCCCCAAGCATATTTCCAAATAAGTACAAAACAATATTGCAGTGTAAATATCTGATAGTTTTATACCTTTAAGTGCATACATTTAGTATTTGTTAGTCTCTTGAGCCTGGTGTTGCATATATGATACAATCCCAAAAGCATCCAAAAAGTGAAATTGCTAAATCTACACACATGAACACTCAACAGAGATAACATTATTAATTTACCACTGTTGCCCAATGGTAGTATTGTATTGAATAGTAACCCAATTACAGACTTTCTGGTTCTGCTTGAGGGGTTGTGAATATCAAGGCTCATAGTGTGCTTAAAGATGTTGATATATACCCACACTTGGACTTTATCTGATACATTTACTTAACAGTGAACTAGTAGAATATCTATACCTCTCACACATTTATTCTGCTGGCTAACTATCATGGTACAATCAATGTCCCAGCTGATCAGTTGGTTGTTGATCAATGTCTAGTTGATGTCAGCATGTATACCTGACAGCAAGTGCTATGACTGTAGTGTTGATCATCCATATTTTTGTTTTAGACCCGATGTTTCATATTTGCAACACACACAACATGCTTCTAAGACGTGCTACAGTGGTGGATTTCAACCGAGATTTTTAGTTTTAGTACATCTTCTATTAATAAACAGGTCACATCATTTTTTATTTTTTTTTAAAGTTTACCTCCCTGATCCTGTGTGATTTGAGCGCAACAATACGGGAAGATGATCCACATGGAGGAAGCCCAGGTTCGCTTGGTTTTGTATTCTAATACTGTTTTCCCTGCAGATGGCAGCACTTACTGTTGCGGGGAAGGAACTGTGGGTCTCCCATGGTATAAATAATCTAAAAAAAAAAATATTTGAATCTTTTTATTTATGAAATGTCATTTGACACTTCCAGGGGAAGGTAAAAAAATATATTGCCCATTTGCAATGGAAACGTGCTCTGTGAGTGTGGGTATGCATTAAAGTAAAGCATACAATATGCTGAAACACCTATGTAGTGATATCTAAGATACATATGATTTGTTCTGGGTTTTTTTTCATATTGATATTCTGTTCACTGGCTGCATAACTAGAACATAACATTTTTCAGCAGCAGTTTATTGATGTGTATGTCTCTGTGTTTATTAGTATTACCACTAGAGTTAATCCATTACAAACTGCTTAATACAGGTTCCACAGCTGCTGACTTTATTTCTGCTGGGGAAAAAACATTTCATGCATTCCAGTGCTATTTAAGAATAAGCGTATCTGTTTGTACATTGCAGGGAACACCCATGCCCCTTTCCCATGAGGCAGTCCCTTACAGTCTACCTGCAAAACTTGAGAATGAGCATAGCCTCCTAGAGGCTACGTGCCTCTTTTGTGAATACCCCGTAGTGCAGATGTACAATTTTGGGGAACAACGCATTACAAATAGGTTTTGCGTTTCAGCATATTTTACTTGACACAGTAACAACAATATTATAATATATTTACAATATTTATTTGGTATTCTGATTTAAAAAGTACAATATTCTGGTGATTTTCTCTACTACTTCATAAATGCTTAAGAAAATATTCTCTTTTACTCATGCCACATAAGACACCACTGCACCAAACATATGCAACCAATTAACATGACCCAAAGCTTAAAAGACAAATATTATTTAAGTTTTGAAATTACTAAAATATGCCAATATCTTCAACCCCAGAATCTTGAATAATTCTTAAAATAAGGTGATTACAGCCATAAGCTAAAGATTTTTTTTATTTATTTTTTTTTTTTAATTAGTATTGTTGAGAATGTTGGTTTACTTAAATAATGTGGTTTTGATTACATATTTCTGAGCTTCATATGTATTTCATGTTCCCATCTCTCTTGATTTTCTGTAAGCTTTAAAATTCACTGTTATGTGCAGTAGGATATATTTATACTGAATCCAATTTTTTCATCTATCTTTAATTCTTTCAAATCCAGCAACAGAATGATTTAGAGAATTGCACATTGAAATTACTTCGAATAGCAAAGCTGATGAAGTACTTGGACAAAGGAAAGCTATTTCTTGAATTATTTTGGGTTTCAAGTAAACCTACTTTTATCTATAGACATAATCTACTTGTTTATTTCATTCAGGATGGCAGTAAACAGCACACTTGTCTGTTTGCTCATTATTATTTTCAATATACAGTAAAGATTCCTTTTAATATTTGAAAATCAAATTTTAAGACTACAATTTTTTTAAGCATTAATGTCGGATGAGGTTGTCATCTAGCACTTGCTGGATAGTTGATTGTGATGCCAGTTAAGTGAACCAGGGCACTTATCTAAAGGTAATGACAGCTGCACAGGAAAGTGAGTTTTTGTAATAAGGTCATTGTTTTTAGGTCTTATTGACTGCATCATTTCAAATTAAGTCTTAATGTTCTAATGTCCAAGTAGCTTTAGAGGGCATCCACAGGTGAAGCAATGAGCACTCTCAGATACTGCTTGGCTGAGATGATACATGTTCAGATATGTTAAACAGCTACTTCTCTAATTCTATAGTGTATGGTACTATAATACAATACAATATAATGTGCAAGGTGTGTTGATGTGAAGACTTTAACAGACCTCAATGTTCCATAGTCCTCATTACATTATTCCTTGTTCTGCATACAACAATGTATTTAGCGTTCTACCATTTATTTATGTAGAGTAAAGACCATTCTGTGGTTGAGTTGTTCAGTTTCTCAGGAGAGACTTATCAGGGCATGTGATGTATGGTGTACTGTTTTAAAATCCCTCATCCAGCTAAAACTCATGTGTAACGTGGCCATCTCCCAAATCAAATAAGTAATTACTAATTGGGAGTTGGTCACGTATATAAAAGCAAAGCAGCTGCTCATAGAGGGTTGATGAGAGTGGAGAGTAAGAACGAGAGAGTGGAGGGAAAGTGACAGTAGGATAAAACTTTAAAAACAATTGCTACACGTGCTGGGTCAAAACCAGCATGATACTTGTTTGTTTGTTCTGTTTATTATTTGTTTTGGCCAATGTGCCTTTTGTTTTGTTCAGTGTTTATTTTGTTTAAACTGTTTGTTTCTTTGGCCATCGAGCCCTTTTTGTTTATTATTTAAAATGTATTTCATTTAATAAATACAAGTGCAGTTGCGACTCACCTCCACAGTACTGGTGCCTGTGTCTTCATAGTCTGACGTCACCACCAAGCAATCCTCCTGTCCACAGAGCACCAGACTCTTTTTCCCTGGTGCACTTCTTCACAACAAATCTTTGACATTCAAACCTCAAAAGGTGCCTTGCTTTCAAATCTCTTGTGAACAAAAGCTTCTCTAACAGAACAGCACACACACTGTACTGTATTGCTGTGACCATGAAGATTTAATTAAACTTCTTATTAATCATCAAACAAGTGTTGAATTGTTACAATTTTTACTTTTACACAGAACTAGCCATTTACTTCAATACAATTAGTTACAATTGCTGGGTTGGACAAAGTTTTCCTTTCCAGTCCAGCTCTTAATTGATTAAATGAGCCAATTCAACCTCTATTTCATTCAAATGCCGATACTGAAAACCTGG
This sequence comes from Acipenser oxyrinchus oxyrinchus, assembly GCA_030684275.1. Classification (NCBI taxonomy): domain Eukaryota; kingdom Metazoa; phylum Chordata; class Actinopteri; order Acipenseriformes; family Acipenseridae; genus Acipenser; species Acipenser oxyrinchus. Next base: position 38,301,868 of record CM060254.1, read on the forward strand.
ACTTCTTATTTATGAGGCACTAACTTTAAAAATCAAGAAAGATCACATGCTACGCATGATCAAATATTCCACAGTTTCAAATGGATAACAACATTGCTTAAAACACTGATGCTGCTATTGTACAGTACTGTATAGCACCTCCAAACACAGTATTGGCAGAGACAATACTGGACTTTACCAATTTCTGTTTATGCCAATTCTACAATATATTCTATTTAATGTTTTTCTAGTTGGAAATTGATGGTTCCCTTTGTTATATCCAAGCATGTGCAGACCTCTACCTTCTTACCTTTAAGAAGTATTTGTTAGCAGGTATTAAAGAAATCCATTCAGAGTTGATTCCAAAACAAGTGAATCTCACCTTCCATCACCTTTACACTTGCGTATCAACCAGTGGCAATTAACCTGTGTTTTACAAGGCATTTGGACCGCAAGGCCAAGAGACTGCATTGTTTTGTGTTGAGTAATTAACAGGTTTTGTTCCATTAAATTAATACCTAACAACTTCACTTTTCTTAAAGTTAATTACTTGGAAAATATGAGTATCATCTTCACAATATCAGTCACAGGATGCTGAACCCAGCACCTGGGTGTGCCAGTTATATATGCTTTTTTTAGACAAGCAGAACCCCAATTCAGATACTGTTGATATATTAAGCATCAGTGAAGGTTATTCAGTTACTGTACTGTAGTTCCCCAAAAGAAACAATGTAGCACATCCACCAAGACAGCATGTTAGTATACACCAGCAGCTACAGAGCACCTATTGGCCTTTAGTTGACACCTGGTCCCTATTGTCTTTACTGATGAATCCAAGTTCAGTGTGTTTTATCACAATGGACACAGGAGTGTGGAGAGCAGGGGAGAGATACATTGACCACTGTATGGAAGAATATGGCAGTTGTTGTCCATCTGTAATGTTTTTGGCAGGCATAAATATGGATAGTTGAATAAGCTTGCATTTTCCTTCCAAAGTCAGTTTGGCTGCTGTAAGATATACGGTTCAGGTGATTGATCTTTTAGCTGGTGCTGTTGACCCCTACATGAGACTTTCTTCAGAAATGATCATGATGTTGGTGGTCTATTTCTCGTCCCAGTAATCCCCATGCTCAAAATCCACAAGGTAGGAACGTAAAATGTAGTCATATTGTTACTTCTCTAAACATCAAATTCAGGACTGCAACACCTTGCTTGTGCAAAAACCTGTGACGCATATCCAATGCGCCGTCAGGAAGCATGCCATGGGGTGTAGCGAATGCAACAGCAGTCACGCACATCAGGATTTTAGAAAAAGAAAATAAATTGTTCACAGTTGGTAACGTATCATAGGCAGGGCCAGATTAAGGTTATGAGGGGCCTAACAAGTATACTAACAGTATACTTGTAATGTACTTCAAGTACATAAAGTATACTAAAAGTGTGCTTTTTTCACCCATTGTAGTATATTCCAAGTAACCTATAAATAAACTGTTTGACAGTATAATGGTGTCTGTAGTTCAAGTACATGTATATGAAGTATAATATTGTCTGTAATCCAAGCATACTTTATCGGAACTAGCAATACAATGGTGCCTATATATATATATATATATATATATATATATATATATATATATATATATATATATATATATATATATATATGCAGCATGTTGCATAAAAAATAAATGTCATCTATTAAAAAAAAAAAAAGAGGGAGATTACATTTTTTTAAAAATCTTTGTTTAATTGTTCTTACTCATTAATAGTGAAATAAGCAACCACTCTTGTTGCTAAGTATCTCTTGTAATCAAAAATATCAATTAACTAAAAACAATTAAATTTGATAGCGTTTGAGTGGAACTCTTCATTATATATATATATATATATATATATATATATATATATATATATATATATATATATATATATATATATATAGGGAACTTACAATATACTGTATAATTCCATATATAATATGAAATTCAGGTTTTAGTAGTAATGACATTTATAGTGCACTGCAAAATTTACATGATAAAACCAATATCTTTTTATTATACTAACAGTATGCTAATCCTCACAATAAAAAAATACTTCATAAAATATAAATAATGTAGTACTATATAAATTATTATTTCAACATGCAATGTTTTAATTATTTCTAACTGCAGACTTTGGCACAAACAAAACAAAAACATTACTTTATTTTTTTATTTAGTTTTAAACTAAGATAGATAAGATACTTAAAATGCCATATTAAACAACAACAACAACAAAATTCTGTGCTGGAATTTGTATAAAAAAAAAAAAAAGTTTTTCCATGACAAGGGCTGGTTATGCAATATCTCCCTAGTAAACGTGCACAGTTGCATTTAATGCACCAGTAGAGCAATGGATTGCCAGATAAACCGGACGGTCTTGCTGAAGTTAAACTTGCAAAACTTCTTTCTTTTAGATGGATTTATTTTATCACCTTCCTTGCTAGATTAGGACTACGGTTGGGAACCACTGGTCTATACAGATGAAAAGAAATGAAGTCAACCAGTTACATTTTTAAAAACTATGAAATTACTTTTTGTGAATGGAAAAACTAATCAACCAAAGTCGTAAAAACAACAACACAAACAAAACATGTTGCTTTTCTGAGACCTCATTTTGCAAATAGATCCTATTTCTCAGTCACAAACTACTGAATTGGCAGATATTCTGCTGCACTGTAGAATACTCAGTGATTATTATTTCTGTTGCATAAAAATAAATTAAGTTTACAAATGGCATATTAAAAGGATAGCTTTTGACATATTTTTTTGTTTAATTTCTGATCTGTAATAAGAGATGTTAGCATTCCACAAATGATAAAATAAGGACTGACACATTTTTGTATCACTTTACATTTCAAAACAGAAAGAAAAAAAATACAATCAGGGCCCTCTCCTAGCCGCACAAGCCAACTCTTAAAAAAAAAAAAAAGGATAATGTTCACAAGCCCTAACAAAGGACCATTGATCCGTGCGTTCGCTCTCTCCATTTCAAGACTGTAAATTAATAAAATAATTCTAAAGCATAATCAATTTGATGTGAGAGGACTTAATTTTAAAACAAAAACAAAAAGACCTGAAAAGCATTTAAACATTCACACTTTGTACTCGTTTTGCTTTTGCAAAGCTTTCATTGTTGCATTTGCTCCGCAAGGTGTTTTTTTACATCCTGACAGGTTGTATCAGGAAACTTTGAAATCACGCAGTCTAAAAGAAAACAGAAAAAAGTTAAAACAATCTACATCTGTCTGTCTGTCTAGCTATCTATCTATCCATACATACATACATTCCATTTAAGGTCTCAAAAAAGTTTTTAATGTATAAGTGAGAAATTGGTCACAATTTTTTTTTAACTTTTTGTCTATTGACATTGGACAGACATTGACAAACGAGGCAGACTTTTGTTTTTCTAAACCTTATTAATTCAATGGGCAGCAGTGCGGAATGGTAGATAGGTCTCTAGACTCAGAGCATAACTACAGCTACATGTAGCAAGGCTTCATTGTATGTACCAATCAATGCAGTGACCTTCTCAGGGTCCAGCTGGGACTTGACAGGAAGGTGTTTGTAGGCAGGTGAATGCTTTTCTGTAATGGTAGATGTTGCTAGTTTCTTTTCCAAATATTAACACAGCCAGTTCTTGTGTGTAAACAGACGCTCTTGTTTTGCTCAGTTTCTCAAAACGGTTCTTAGGTACTAGAACAGTGGAATGAGGAAGAGTTACCTTAAAAAAAGGAAATTATTTTTTAATTTTTATTTTTTTTATGAAAAGAAAAGGTTTAAAAATATTCTTGGTATACATCACATTAAAACAAAATTGTTACTTAAAGTGATATAGAGAAATAAACAGTTAAATGTACTCTACACATGGAATGTGAAGTAATTTTGACTAGATAGTCTTCATTTATTTTGTACTTCCTTTTAAACTCTGCATTAAACTTTGACGAGATTCTACAGACTGTTTGTAACAAGACCATAGAATGTCTTGATAATCTGATCAATATTTGGGTGATATTCAGTTCGGAGGTTATTTATAGTTATTTATATACACTGACAGTTAAAATCATGAGGGCATACTGCATCACTGGGGACCCTCTGGTCTGAGCACAGCCATGACAAAAGAACAGACAGATGAAAGCATTCGAGGTAAGGCTTCCTCTGGGGGTGAGAGATCAAAAAGGTTGACCATTTGGAAGGAAGGTTTTAGTAGAATGTTAATCTCTCATGGAAATAGAAATAACAAAGCTTATAGCAGACAGTTCTGCTTCCAATTTCCCAGGAGAAGGGAGTTATACTTTGGTTATGTATAAAAAAAAATATGCTAATTACCTATTTATTATTTGTCATACAATATATTAAACTAATTTGAGACTTTAGTTTATTGTATTCCATCCTATATGTTGCAGTTATTAACAGTGAAGACACATATCAAACTGGCAAAGCAAAATTTTGACCAATTATTAAATAATAATGTCAGCATTTACATTCTCAACAATTTGCTGTTGTGAACCCTTTTATTAAAATATAGGCAGGAATTAATCAAACATCAACATAGTTCCGGACTGACTCGACTGCCCATTTTACTGCGAGACTCTACTTCTCGATGGTACTATAGTTTCTCTCGCGGGGAAGGAGCTTCCTGCTGATATACAGGACCGGGTGCTTGCTTCCCCGGACCTCCTGACCTGTCTCTGACACATCCGTCTGCAGGGTGAACCTCCTACTGAAATCAGGACTGCATAGCACTGGCTTGCTACACAGCCTTCGCTTCAGAGCGAGAAAGGCTATCTGGCACGGCTCCGTCCACTGGACCGTATTTAAGGCAGCCTTCCGGATGAGGTCTGTCAAGGGAGCAGCGAGCATGGCAAAGCTCAGTATGAACTTCTGATAATTGCCCGCTATATTCCCAAGAAAGAGCACACCTGGGTTTTGGTCGTAGGGACCGGCCAGTCAGCCAAGGTTTTCACCTTAGCAATCAGCGGTCTGATCTGGCCACTCCCTACTCGATACCCCAAATATTCCGACTCACTCTTCCCAATGGCATATTTCTTTGGGTTAGTAGTGAGCCCAGCCTCCCACAAGGATTGCAGTACTGCCGCTACCTTACACAGATGACTCGGCCAATCCTCATTGTGGATAAAATGCAATCCATCATCCGCTGAAAAGTGGCTGGTGCTTTGTGCAACCCAAAGGGCATGGTCCTAAATTGGTATAACCCGAAGGGAGTCGAAAATGGCATTCTCTCTCTGGATTCTGGGGTTAGGGGTATCTACCAGTACCCCTTTGTTAAATCCAGTGTCGTCATAAAATGAGCCGTGCCTAGATGCTCCTACCCGCTAAACTCATCTACCCGGGGCATGGGATAAGCGTCAAACTTCGATTTTCCATTAACTCGCCTGAAGTCAATGCCTGTGACATCATCTGCTTGCACCACTAACAAAGCCTCCTGTTGCAACCAGGGCTTCAAGAGGTTTACATGATGAATGTGCTTTTCTCTCCGTCGCTCTGGCTGGCAGATCTCATAATCCACCGGCGTGTAACCTCAAAAGGTCCTTGCTACTTCGCCAGAAGTTTAGACACAGAGCTGGGCAACAATAGAAGCAAATTGTCATGCACCCACTTTCCCACAGACTCAAGACATTTGCGCAGGTCCAACACATCCCGGACAGTATTGGTCGAATTATCCTGCTGCTCCTCCCACATCTCTTTGACCAGATCAAGCACACCACAGGGTCTCCACCATTAATAAATCTGCACAACATGTTTTTGAGGGTCTTATTAAAACACTCCACAAGACCATCGGTATGAGGATGGTAAACTGAGGTCCTAATGGTCTTAATCCCCAAAAGTTTACATGTTCCGCAGACTAGCCGGGACATAAAGTTTGTGCCTTGGTCGGTCAGTATCTCTTTGGGGATCCCAACCCGGGAGAAAACCTTCCCAAGCTCGTTGGCAACAGACTTAGTGGACGCAGATTGGAGGGGAATGACCTCTGGATAACACGTAGCATAATCCAAAATGACAGATAGATGTGTGTATCCCGCCGCACTCCTCTCTAGCGGTCCAACTATATCTACTCCAATACGCTCAAACGGAGCTTCCACTAGTGGCAATGGCACCAATGGGGCTTGTGGGATGGCTCTAGGGCTGCCCTGACACTCCCCACAGTGTTCGCAAAAATGCCTAATGTCACCACCCAACCCCAGCCAATAGAACCGTGTCACGAGCCTCGCTTTGGTCTTGCCCCTTCCCAAATGACCAGACAGGGGAATAGCGTGAGCGAGCTGCAACAAATCCTCCTTAAAGGGCTGAGGAATGAGCAACAGGTGATGCACTTCCCCCGTCTGGGGTAATTTTTCAACACGGTACAAAAGATCTCTATTACACAGAGTAATCAAGTTCTCAACCACTCAGAGAGAGGGAGAGACCACACCCCTCACCCACCTCTCCGTGTCACTGCCATGACTGACAGGCGGATCTTACGGGGCTGCTGCCCTCTTCCTGCAGAACCATGCATGCCTCAGACAGTCAGCACACATCTCACCTGTTACAGGGACTTTATATTTATTTTTTGTCCTTAAATTATTGTATATTTTTGTAGTTGTTTGGAGTTAACTACAAATGAAATAAATTCAGAAAACTACTAATGAAAAATACTATACTTGAAGTTGAAAGGGGATGGTCACAAAAGCAGATATTTTTAGACTATGGTCCATATTAATTGAAAACTTTGAGCCATCTGCTAATTGAAAATTACAACCCAATACTTCATGGCAAGTTTTTTTTATGAGTAGAAGAAAGCAGTCTCTGGTTTGTACTTTGTGATTAGCGGGTGGGTGAGTTTTGATTTAATCTGGCCCTATTGATAGCAGCAAATGGTCAATACAATAGTATTGTTTGATAACACGGAAAAATTAATTGCATAAAATGAAGCAAATTAAAGGGTAACAAAAGGTGTTTTTTTGTGTGTGTTACATGTTCCCATGTGTAGCTTCAACTGTTTAAGTAAGGTGTGTGTATTTTTTAAATGTATTTATTTATTTATTTATTTATTTTTTACATCGTGACCACTTTTTTCCCCACTTTAAAATTGCAGTCCTCTGTGGCTCTGTTTCCAAAATGGCTTTGCATGGCTTCGCATGTATTTTTCAGAACCATCTTCCGGCTCACATATGTGACTGAGATAGATTTACCAGTGAGCGGGAGGATGATGGGAAATGTAATTCTGAGATATACATGAGAAGCCATCTTGGAGCAATCTTGGAAACAGAGTTTGAGAGGCTCAAGATGTTAAAAAAAAACAACAACAAAAAAACACACACCGTAGTTAAACAGTTGTAGCAACACATGGGAACATTTAACATACCAAAACAAAACAAAAATTTTAAAAAAAATTGTGTTACCCTTTAATTTGTTGGCAGCTGAATATGTACCTGTAATATTTGGTTAAAATGGAGAATTAAAAAACAAATTATAAATAACTAGTTTTGACATTAGAGTACTGTGTTTTTTTGATTGTTTTATTATTTTATTATGTAAATCAACAATCTGACGAACTAGATGTTGCACATTAAAGTTAAACAGTTCTCCTTCCCAATAGTTAATGTTAAACACTATAACAGTTTCTTATTTGACCTTGTCTTTAAAAGACAGGTTATCAGGAGACTGTTGGGTTGTGCCATCATGAGGATGTGATGGAGTGGATCCAGGTGTTCCAGAAGTGCTCCACTCTGCAGGCAATACAGCAGTCTTCTCTGATTTATGGATTCTGGATAGCACATCCTTTAAGCACTTCACAAGGCCAGGTAGCTCTGGGGAACAACAACTTTATACACACACACACACACATTATATTTATACATACTGTATAAAATTAGTCCTCTTGGAATACTGCATTCTTTGGTTTTTAAAGTCCCCTGTAAATCAGTAACAAATGGTCAGTAATAATAAGCATGCAAGACTTATATCATTGTTTAATTGCCACAGCTTTATAAGCAAGTACTACTGTTCCAAAACTACACCATTAGCCTTTATCTTCCCAAGAATTGACCATCCATGACTAGTTATTTTCTTTAGCAGTTTGGTTATGATATTCATTATAATTAAATAGTGACCCCTTTAATGCAATCATGCAATTATTTATTAAGTCTGCTTGTACGTTACTGGCTTACAAGAGTATAACACTGTAAATAACTGGTGAAACAAAGCCTCTTGAGGAAATCATTTTGTAATTTTGTTCAATCGTCTATATTTTCACCAAACTTTTTTATTTTCTTTAAACATGATTTTTTTTCTGTATAGTTACCTTCAGCTGTGCCAATTAAGGAATGAAATAGGTCACTAGAGAGAGATTTGGACATGATTGGAGGCAATCGATATTGTATCCCTGTGTGCCCTCCCAACCCAAACCCTTACACTAAACCGGGTTCGTATCCTCTACCCAACCCCTCCTTCCTTTTTTTTATCTGTCCTGTTTTGTCTGGTCCTTTGATTTTAGATTTTTAGATTTTAAATTGCACTGATGCACTTTTCATTGATGCCTTTATGTATTGCACTTGATTTTATGTAGGCCTACTTTAATGTAAGATGTCCTTGAGTGTCCTGAAAGGCGTCCGCCAAATATAATGTATTATTATTATTATTATTATTATTATTATTATTATTATTATTATTATTATTATCGTGAAAGAATTTAGCTATATTATTGGACATGACATCTGCCAAATAACATCAGCATGCGTTCTGAATTTAGAGGAAAAGTCAAAATATTTGAAGAGGTATGTTGAATTGTTGTTCTAAATGCAAATAAGCATTTATTTTAAATGGTAATATGAAATTTCACAGTCTTCAATAACATTTTAAATAAAAGGCATAATTAAATTTAACAATAAGATTATTATTATTATTATTATTATTATTATTATTATTATTATTATTATTATTATTATTATTATTAAAGATGGCAAAGAGAAGAGAGAAGATGGCAAACTACAAGACCTACATCGAGACAGTTGTCCAGTTCCAAAGAAAAGTAAATACAGGCGTAATCTGAAAGAAAAGATGACATGTTTTACCATTGCTACACACACACACACACACACACACACACACACTCGGCACGTTGCCTTATCTCTGTTAAGTTGGATCAACTTCCAATTTTTTACACTGTGATTCCTTGGATGGAAATCCTGATGGATCTCAGCATGAACATTAAGAGAGAATTTCATGTCAGGTAATACAGTGCAAATTTGCCCGCCATCTTTGTGCACTTCACGAGAGAACCGAACCAATAATTGTGTGCGTGTTGTGTTTAATTAATTAGAATTTATGAATATATAATCCCAATTTTTTTTCTACGTTGTTGCAGAAAATGGTAACCATTTCACGTATAAATTGACCCACATGGAAACCCCATGATTGATGACACAGAGGAACAGCACAGCATATCAGATGAGTCTGATTCCTTGGATGGAACTCCTGATGGATCTCAGCATGACCATGAAGAAAGAACTTCATGTCAGTTAATGAAGTTTAAATCTTAGCCTCTCTTAGTTTTAATTAGTAACTGACTGTACCCCTTTCCCCTAATAACTGAGTACTTTGGCTTTTAATTTAAAATAAGCTGTATCTGAAAGTACAACACTGAAATTTATCATTTAAATAAAGAAGGCACGTTGTGAGGGAAATAATTTTCCAATAGCACAAACTCTTGGACAGTATTCAACCCTATCTTTATATTACTCAATAAAATGCCATGTGGTGTAGTAATAGTATGATTAGCTTTTATTAATTAATGCATTAATTTAAATTATTCACTATGATAATTATCAGTGATCCTATTTTTCTTTAATAAAAAATCCACTCTGAGGAAGAGACTTTTTTCAAAACTAAAAGTAAAAATATAAATTTAATGTACCCACCACAATATGGCCTAGAGATTATGAGTGACGTTGATGTCTAAAGAATATTGTGGCAACATATCCCATTTGCTGAGCTGACAGAAACCCTCAATTTCAGGGTTGCACACTAAGATTTTGTAGGATCCATGATAATTAAAATAATAATAACGTTTATAATAATAATAATAAAACATTATGCTTCTGTGGCAAAAATTATTTAATTGAGTTTCAAGCAAAAACAATTATTTAATTATATCCAATATGCTTCTGAAGGGAAAATCCTTATTTTAATTGCTACCTACTGACAATGTTCAATGGAATAATAACAGTCATGTTGTTACTGTCTTTCTTTTTATAGGAGGAACCAAATGTTAGAAAAAAGCAAAATGATGGTGATGAGCTTCTCTACCCTGGAGCACCTCTTACAAAAGAACTGATTCTGCTGATGTCATACGTTCTCAGACACAGTCTGACTGGAAAAGCTCTTGAACATCTGCTTAAATTGTTCAACGAGCATTTCCCAGGGTTAGCTCCGACGACACAGTATGTTTTTCAAAAAGCCTATGGAGAGTTTGGACATTATGAACAACATTTGTACTGTTCATTTTGTTCATACTACTTGGGAACCAGGCAAAACTGTCCAACACAATGCATGTAAATCTGATTTTGATGCAGATTTAAATTTGAGTAGTGGCTGCTTTTTTCTTGTGATGAGTTTATCCTCTCAGATTAAAGAGCTTCTGGAGTATCACAATTTCAATCTGTTCAAAAAAGTCAGAATGGAGGGTGTACGTAGTGATATACAATATGGAGAAGAGTACCAGAAGTTAGTTCAAAGTGAAGGTTGGTGGAGGAGGATCTGACCTTGCTATGGAACTGTGATGGAATTCGTTTTCAGAAGTTCAGAATAGCAGATTTTGCCAATACAGTGTCAGGTAATGGAGCTAGAGCCACGTGAGAGCAAGAGTAACATTTGTGTGCCATGTCTATGGTATGGACCAAAAAAACCAAACATGTTTACACTTTTGTCTCCCTTTGCGACCGAGGCTTTGTCATTGGAAACAAACAGCATCTACTGGAAAAACACACAAAGTAGGTAACGTCTTTCAAAAGTGTATTTACTGCTTTGTAGTTCTGAGTCTGTTTCCAGGCCACTTCTCAGAAATACAAAACAGTTCAATGGTGTGTACGGCTGTGATTTTTGTTACCACAAAGGAGGAGGTCCATATCCTTATAGTAGACCAGAGCCTGCCCGTAGAACAGAGGAAGATCATTATAACCATGCAGTGTCAGCTACACAGAAAAAGGCAGTGTTTGGGGTTAAGGGTCCATCTCCATTAATAAAGCTTGAGAAATTCCAGATAATAAATGGCTTTCTACCAGAGTATCAGCACACTGTGTGCCTTGGTGTAACTAGACAATTAGCTGGTTTATGGTTTGATTCTTGAGGTCATGAAAATGAGTGGTACATAGGTGACTAGAACACCACGATGATTACTGGATCAAAATTTCTGGAAGGCCTCTGAATAGAGAGCTTTCCTTTTGTTTTATGTATTACCTGTGTTAAATTGATAAAAGGTAAGCTGGAATCACCTTTTAGTTTATGGTATCTATGTTCTACTTCAAGAAAATGTAAAATTGTGTGATGTGGACTTGGCAGAATTATCGCTAAAAAAGTGATTGAATTTCAGAGATTGTATGGAACTGAACATGTGACATTTAATGTTCACTTGTTAACACACATTCCGTGTGTTAGAAACTGGGGCCCTCTTTGGGCAACCTCAACATTTTCATTTGAATCATTTAACAGAACGCTTTTTAAGTACTTCAGTGGTACTATGCATGTCCCAGCGCAGATTGTTAAGCGATTCTTAATGTGGAGAAGTTTACCACAGAAGGCTAAAAAGTGCATGACGAATGACAATGAGGATGTGCAACAGTTCTACTGTGAACTACAGAACAACAATTTAGAAACTGCAAATTCTGAACATTTGAATGAAAATGTAAGTCTTTGGTCATTCTGTAGCACAACACAATACCTCTGTCCTCCATAAACTTGCAATTGAGCAATCACTGGGTGTAAAGAGTCAGACAGTTACTGGTATTACAATCGGTTAATTGTGAATGGCATGCTGTTTCATTCAAGTTCCTACCAGAGAATCAAAAAAAGAAACAACTCGATTGTGGAGTTAAATGATGGAATGATTTGCAAAATGAAAGGCCTTGTAGCTTTAAAACCTCTGTGCATACATGACAATTCAGCAGCTTGTGACTTCAGGAGAATGTGTTTTGTGTTTGTACAGGAACTTCTGAAATCATGAAGTCAGAGATTCACAGTTAAATATATCTACCACATCTGTTCATGAAGTCACAGAATCAGAAAACATAATTGCAGTTTATCCAGAATCATTTAAGACTAAATGCACACAAATTGAAGTAAGTGAAAAAAACTTTTGTAATTCCACTTCCAAATCCATTTGAAAGGGATTAATTTGTCAGGTTTCCCATGCAAAATGTAAATTAAATATCCAGCCCTATTAAAGTCATGGAAAATAATGTGTATTAACAGAATAACTGAAATAACTTCGGTAACTATTACACAACTACTTTTTTTATGCTTATGGCCTGCCGCGTTATCCATTTATTGCTTATAACTATAATAAGAGCTTCTTTTTTTCTTTTTAGCATGATTGCAATACAATCGGGCAAAATATGTTGGCATAGGTTTGGTTTACTTTCTGTGGTTATTGTTGCCATAACAACTGCGTATGCCATTTCTTTTATGCGCAGTACTGACCAAACAAACACACCATTTTCTTCCAAACTGAAAACTAAGATGTATTATGGTCAGGCCAAGACCTGATTAGATTTTGCACCAATTGCACCTGTAAACAAACAAATGGCAGCCATTTTTTTGTTTGGTGTCCACTGCCTCTGCCGTGTCATCTTTGTAATGCTTATAACTCATAAACTATAACAGCTTTTTAAAAGGGGAATAATTTAGATGTGTTTGTTTTATATAAATGTAATGCACCCTAATGTATTTAGTTTGTGAACAGCATGCCAACAGTCCCTATATGTTCAGGACAGTCCTGATTTTCTAGCAAATGTCTCACGTCCCGATGCATAGGAAAAAATATCCTTGTGCCAATAAAGGGACCACAAAAGTAGTCCCATTTATAACTTTGAACTACACACTAAGTTAAGCTGAGTAAATTGATTTAATTGAAACATGCAAAAGTAAGTAAATATATTTATTTCTGATGTGTTGAATTTTACATTGCCATTAAAAGTTCCACCAGGAGGTGGAGTTGAGACGGCACTGAATTCAGTATTTTTCTGTGAGTGCAAGATACTGTTGTTTCAGCAGAACGGGATTTAAAAAATACATAATAATGTCTCGGACATTTTTCAAGGTCTGTGTCGAAGAGGGGTAGATAATGTGCAGAAGTGTCTTTTGTGTTTTTCTGTAGCGTTTACAAAACCACTAAAAACACATTATTTGAAATGACAAAGTCGGGGTGAGTGAGTGTAAAACAGTGAATTATTATTTATTTATTTATTGTATGTTTTTGCTGGTAATTGGTCATTCAATTTTATAGTTACTGTACATCTGTAACTGTAAACAAGATGGCTACCAGTATTTTAAATATAGTGAGGCAGCGCAGTGACTTTGAATACCTGACAATTGTCAGTATCCATCCAATATATGGACAGCTGGAACCTTGCTCAACCAATCAGATTGCTTGTTTCATGTTCTATTGCCAGCCCTGGATTATAAAGGGGTGGTGTAGTCTATTGTAGAGTCTCTATACAAAAAATGACATATAACTACAGTCCATAATTTAAATTATGCTGTGTTGATTAATGGAGTGATATGCTTTTAAAAGGCAAGGACGATTTTATGCAACAGGTTCCTCCTGACATGAAAACACAAATCCTATCATAATCATAAAGCTCTTATTTGATTATCTTTGACTTTCACTGGCAATCAACTAAAAAGTGCAGTAATCAAGCATGTCTGTCCCCTGAAGATAAAGGGCCATGAATATTTAAATTTTTAAAAAAAAGAAAGAAATTACAGCCAGGTTCCATTAAATCTTCATCAAGCTCATAATGACCATGCCCTGGTTCTGTGACATGTCTCTTAAATGCATGTTTTAATGAGCTGATGTGTAAGCGCATTTCCTGTTACCAGAGTACCAAATAAGCCATTTTGAATAGAAGTTTAATAATGTGCCCCTTGTCTGCAGTTCCCATCTTTTACCAATCACTTTCATTCTGCTCACATACTGAGTGCCCTTTTTAATTTTTAATTGGCAGAATCAATTCTGCTTCTCCTGCAAGTAGACGTCAGGACTCTAGTTAATGCAGACAGAGGCCAAACAAGGGCTAGTGCGTCTTTTATTTTCAGTGTACATATTGTTGTGAAGTAATTACATGGCATTTGGTTTTATTTCATTTTTAAAGGTGGTGTAAAAATCTTCTTCCTCTTTTCCTGCCCCTGTCAAAACGCAAATGCAAGGACAAATTATTTATTTCCATTCAGTCTTACCAATCACTTGTTTAATTAGGGCAACATAAAACAAACAAACAAACAAACATGATCAGAACACATTATGGGAGTTGTAGGTTTGAAAGGAGGTATAACTGCAGTGAAAATGAATTAAAACTTTTTTTGTTTGTTTCTTTCTACACAGGTGAAGTTAGTTTAATATGTCCTTAAATAAATTATTTCTTAATCATGTAAACCTTTTGTTTACAAGCAAAAAAATCCCAAGCCAAAATACGACCCCATCGCCTTGAGGATCGTTCATTGCAAAGCCAAAATCTTATTCGTCTTCTGCAGACAATTTACTTTACCAGAGCCGACTTCAATAAGAACAAGTACCGGAACAAGATCTGACCACCCCTTCATGTCAAAGGGAGACTAGTTTGAATTATTTTCCAGGGTAGCCCCAAATGTGTCAAACTATACTTTGGAATTAAAAATGTTACAATTTAAAAAGTAATAAATAAATAACTAAATAAATAAATAAATAAACTAATTGCAGACATATGCTATTAAATAAAATAATTAAACCATCCAATTTATGTATTTATATATTTCAGAAGTACTAAAGTGGGCTAAGTAATGTTTAATATTGCAACAAGCATAATGTCAAAACGTTCCAAAATCATAAATATGCACTAAAAAAAGGAACAGTGCTAAAACAAAATGGTACAGCAACTATTGCATATGCATCGAAATACTGAATACTGTGTTGTTAAACTGAAGACAGTCCCTGAAGAGAAATGAAAGCTATCTTACTTCAGGAAATGTATTGTAGTTACTGTATGTTCATCCACAACTTTAAACACTCAATTATAAATCCTACCTAAAACTAAACAGCAACAGGAAAAAGTCAATTTAACAAACTATTCTGATGTAAAGTCACCTGTCCAAGTTTACTACTTTATTCTGCACCGTACAGAAAGCACGTTTTCCTTGTTGAAGTTCTACTTTATTTCTTATTTCTACTTTTCAAAGGTAAGCCCAACGTATATCTGAAGTGCAAAATAGGCAAGCACAGCTGAGGAAGACAGCCAGCCTAGAGAAAGAAAATAATATAGAAAAATAGAATGTTATGTATCCAAGGGAATGTGTCTGAGTAGAAGGGGAACCTTGGCCACCCCAGTGTACAGTGCATAACACTGTAGGACAGAGACCCGAGCTGACCGGCTTTGCGGCAGTGGGGGTACTGCATAAGCAGCACCTTTATTTTGTAGTTTTATTACTGTGTTTCATTTTCCCTTTTCTTTCGCCTTTTGTTATTTATTATTTCAGAGCACCTGTGAGTGCGCCAGCTTTTAACTGTTTACCAGTATTGGTATTTCTGTGGTCCTGTTTACCGTTGCCGGTACTCAGGCCACGGACAACAGCGCCCTCTGTGGGCTAAAAGAAAGTATCAAAAATAATAAAACTGGGCACCAGTGCGGTGTTTTCAAATAAAACTTCTGTCTCCTGTGTGTGTCAGTGAATTGCCCACCACCCTTCCACATATATTTATAGATGTTATAGTTTCCTCCTTAAATTGACTTTTTCTTTTTTGTGTGACATGCTATATTGAATGGGCACAAAACTTAAAAATGGGTTATTAGACAAGATAACAAAAGGAAAGCAAATTCCATGTTAGACAGGGAAGAATACATATGGATGAGAAGCTGGCCGAATATGAAGCCAACTTCAGCATCGTCGCATTGAGGTTTTTTTTTCTGTTTTTTACTGGCGGATAGTCGTATTGACCGTGCTGAAGCAGGTGGAAGTTTTCATTATCCACCACTTTCGTCTTTAGAAAATAGACACGATTCTTAGATCATTATGTATTTCACCAAAAGAAACTGTCAAAATAACTAATGAATCAAACTAGCGGATAGAGTCCCGCTGTGTTTTCCACAGCTTTAGAAAATACTGAATCAGTGGGAAAAACGGGTGTAGAAAAAAACCATTGAAGTAATGCGATCCTCCAGCGGATCACCTATGAAAATAATCCCCTATGCCTCCTGAGGAAACACGCTCCTATGTCATTAAGTTTAATCAAAGATGGTTCATGGGCCTGAGGCATATTGTAAACTATGTTACAGTAGTAAATTATGTAATTATTTAACCAAGCTTGTAGAAAAGAAGGAGCTTGAACTGAAAGATTATACGTCTGAAAATGAAGAAGAGCTGCCTAGTTTTCTGTGAGCCATTCTCCAGCCGTTGACATGGAGGATAGGGGATCCAGTGTGTGGACTGTAAACACGAGTGGCTTACATACAATAAGGGCCAAGCTTTGCTTCTCCCAGTGTGTGACGAAGGTAGCTGTTTTGTATTGTTATTTAGTGTTCTTGTTCTTACTTAATTAAGAGCTGCAGTGCTAACACTGGGTTGTGTTCTTGTGTAATAAAATAACTGTATTTGCAGTGTATTTTGCTGAAAATTCAATACAACATTTGAATATTATATGGGCATACACAATACTAATGGGCCGCTGTTTTCTCACCTTTCTAACAGCTGTTTATTTTCATAGTTGCACATTTATAGATTTTTCCATCCTAGCCTTGTACAGTTGATATGATTAAGACTAAGCACTGTGAGAAGTAAAAAAAAAATTGTTTGTGTTGTATTTAACAGGAAACATCTGTCTAGGACACTACACCTTTAAATATGCTGTACACTCTAGCACAGGGCCCAACATGCTTGGCTGCAATACCAAATCCAGTGCACAGCAGGAGTTTCTTAATACCAAACAGCACATACCCCCAGGGTGTTTTTGGTATTTTGCTGTTTACACATACAAAAAAAAAAGTTTCATAGAAAATGAAGCATATCTAAACATATTTAAAGTGAAACTGACTTTTAAATGATGTATTTCCAAATACACATATTTTTATTTCTGTTGAAGTTTCCAGGTGGTTTAGCAGTTTCTTGGCTCAGGGCCCCCCCAATGTAGCCATCCTGACCGAGGATCCTCACCCGAAATGTACATTTTGATGCCTTTAGTAAGAGAGCTTGTTTGTTTGTATTGGTTGAAGTACAACTTCTTTCATTATGGTCAGTGTCATTTCTCAGACGTCTGAAAACCGCTTTCTAATTACTGTACTCATTTGTACACTGTTTGACTGCAGAAACATAAACCTGCATGTAAAGGTAAGCGAGAGCGGTATGGTTTATTTTATTTATGTAGGAGGACAAAAATATATCAGGAGCTTCTACCAAGAAACCATACATTGGCAGAAATCCTGCATTTATTTATTTGTTTGTTTACTTATTCATTTTTAATTAAAATAAAAAAGATGTTATAATTATACTGTTAGCATGGGCACAACTGATGTCAATGTTGCATTTTAAACAATGTTGCATTTTACCCCAAGCGCCTAACAGCAACATTCGGGTAAATTAACTGATCCCCCATTCAGGGTAATTTGGAACAAAAACACCCCAGTGGCACCCCAAGAGTCACCGGCACCCAGTTTGGAAACCCCTGGTATACAAAAATGTATTGCCTTCCTGTGTTTGAAATGATTATCAAAATAAAACACACATCTCTCTTTTTTATTTTTTTTTATTTTTACTAAACAATACAAAAAAAAATATATATATATATATATATATATATATATATATATATATATATATATATATATATATATATATATATATATATATATATATATATATATATATATATATATATATATATATATATATATATATATATATAAGTATACTGTATGGAGAATTTGCAATGGGCCATCTGAAAATATTATATTTATTTTACTAGTTCACCTGAAGACACAGAAGTCATGGCTAACAAATAAAAATAAGTCAAATATTTTCAGTTGGATCGTAGCATATTTACATGTATACAATGCTTTTATTAAGTGTATTAAGTAGTCGATTGCCTATTTACTGATTTTTATTTTCTTTGTTTTTTAGGTTTAAATTGGGACTATGCTGTGTCATTTTGCAGCCTATAATGGGCTATTGTTTTTGAGCTAATAGATATTTTCCCCAAGTTACATTAATAGACCTAAGCATTAATGTGTCAACCCCCTGGCACACTGAGCTTTTCTTATGGCAGTGTAAAAGGTACACTGTAGGTTCTGTCAGGTCTTGTTTTCAAAAAATATCGGCACAGACATTATATACGAACCAATGGAATACCGTGTGTGTATGTATGTATGTATGTATGTATGTATGTGTGTGTGTGTGTGTGTGTGTTTAACAGAGAGAGAGAATACATGCATGTCTCCAGTTATATGTGGTTTTCGCGATCACGTCTCCTTAAATTCTAGCCAAAATCGTAGACATTTATTACTGCCATAGCCTTATCTTTTCGCCTGTTGATTTGCCCCATTGCCACTGTACTTTATGCATCCATGCATCCTTTCCTGCGATGTCATCGGCAGTGTGTTCCGGGCTTAAGGTTACAAATTGTTAAAACAAGTGAACAAATCTCATTCATAACCACAAGTATATACAAGTCTAATATATTTCCATCACTACAAATATTGAATTATCTAAGTACCGTAGTCTGCTAATTATGGTCTTTCGTTAAAACGCTCCTTTTCCAAGTTGCTTTTAAATTCCCACGCAAACAAAAGAAATAGTCGCAAGAAGCACTGCTCGTTAAGATATTAACATTATTTCATAAATCAGCATCATTTCGGAAATCATGTTAGCATGATTATTTAATAACGAGATAAGCATAACGCTACATAATGCTACATAATGATTTGTTGATTAACACTGGAGTTATGTTTTATTGAATCCTCCTCTTAGTGCTGATAATTTTAACTATAGACGCACATCTCCTATTAATTAAACTCATTTTCCAAACAATGTAGAGGATGGGTTCATAAAATGGATCTGCATCACATACAAACTAGAAAATAAATAAACAGGGGGTTCTGAACAATGAATGGTTAAATGCTTTTTTCTACTGTCTTACAACTACAGCTACAAGAGACTTGATGTTAGCAATGCAAGCATTAGTGACTTTGGGGCATTAATGTGTCTGATTTGACAGTTCTCATTTCTTTTTCAGACCCTTGTCTGTAAACCATCCATTGCGTTAGTACCACACTGAAGAAACCATGTGTCAAAGAAATTACATCTTCTGTGATGTACAGCTTCAGTTCACCCCTTCTCAAAGGCGCATTGGTGCTACTGAGCGTATTTAATGATGTCCTCTGGCTGTATGTGCTTACTTTTGTCGTTAATGAAAATGAGGTTCTGATGAATGAAGCTATTCACGACATAGATTTCTGTCAAATGATCAATTAAGCTTAGCCCATTTGACAAAATAATAAATAAATATTTAAACATCTAATAGAACACCTAATATACAGTATATAATACGTACTGTATCAGCAGCACAATTGTGTGTCTTAAGAAATAAGAAAAGATTCATACAAACGTAGTCTAAGAAATATATTATTTGCTTGTGCTCTGAGTCTTGTCTTTTGACCTTTTCTTTATCATTTTTGCTGCATTAATAAACCATCGCTATGCCACCTGGTCTAAAAATGTTAAAATATTATAATAATAAAAACTCATAATAATGAAAGTACAGTGAAAAGATTTACATACAGTATATACTATAATATCTGAAGCAATAGCCTGATTTTTGTCTAAAATGTTTACTATACATTTACAATGGTTATGCTTACTGTCATTAAGGTTTTCAGAAACACATTCCTGGTTCCAATCTCCCCATCATAATAACCAACCAACAAGCAAATCTTAAATCTGCTTTCATATAACTGTGTCAACTATAATTTTGTGAGATGACAGAAGTAATAAAGAGAATAAAATGCACACATACTGCAATTGTATTTTGAGCAGTAGAAAGCATGTTAATATCTTGGCTGGGCAGAGAATTTCATTATTTATGTAGTACAGTCTCATCAGTGCATTATACAACCTCATTATAACCTCCTCGTATTTGTACTCTACACTTTTGGCTATATACCTATGCATTCTGTTTGCCTTTTTGATTGCTTCCCCACACTGTCTGGTTGTTGACTTTCTCTTGGTGAACATGTGCCAATTCTATTACTCATTTTTGTATTTCCTGGGTGGCTGAAAGTGCTTCAACTACTGTTGCTTTTTTAATTTGGTTGGGGTACAAGGCTATAAAAAAGAAAGAACATTTCTGCAATGTATATTTCTAGAATTCAAAGAAAAAAGTGTTTAATTTGTTCTATGTCATTAAAATCAAAATGGCTGTGGCTAGAGCCAAAATATGTAAGCAATAAGACCCGACAGGGTGGGCTGCATTGGGCAATACCGGACCGCCCTTGGGAGTCTTATTGTGCTTAGAAAATGGGCAACCGGTACAAAAAAAAAAAAAAAAAAGTTTTGTTGTTTAAAACTTGAACAGAGAAGTTTTTTTATTGTTAATCCTGATGAGTAGGTGGTTCAAGGATATCTATCCAGGTGAAAAGGCACTTATGCTGGTACTTTTTATTTCCTGGTCGTCTATTGAAAGTTAATGTACCTCCCTGCCAAGGGTACTAGCCAATGAGATGCCAGGAAATAAAAAGCAAATTTTCTAACTTACAATAATTTATAATAATAATAATAATAATTGTACACTAGCTTGCACATAAAAAGGTCCTTCACAGCCACCAACAACAGGTTCTTGTTCCAAACAGACCGTAAATATATCCATGGCTTTTTAGCACTGCTTTCAAATGTACTGCACATAAATACAGTTATTAAAGCAAAACATTGTAGACTTTACAATATTGTCTAGTACTTGCCTATTCCTGATGTAAAATCCTTTTATTTATGGGTCATCATGAGTAATCAAGACTACATACCAGTATTAAAATGCTGGTAAACCCATTCTTTAAATATTAAACAGGATCTTTTTTTGCTTTGTCAACATCAAAAATCCCAAGGCACTTAAGAACAGAAGGGCAAGATACTGAACTTCAGTTCCTCTCCTCAGCTTTGGTATAAGACTCTACGGAACTGCTTATTGGGCAGGTTCGTATATGAATAAATAGCTATGAAAATATTAAAAAACATATATCAAACTAGTGTATAAAATTCATAGATTCAAGGTGCCAGTATAGTTAAGGGATATCAAGCCATCTCTCTGAAATGATCAACATCACAGTAGCTCCAATGCACAGTCTGTAAATGTACAGGTGGGAAACTAATCCTAAATAACATTGCTGCTCTCTATGAATAGAAATAAAAGTAATTTCAAGGTAACCACCACGTGTCTGGAATACATCTGAGATATATTGCAAGAGATGACATGCCTCAGTGGAAACAACAGTCAGCTCAGGTGGATTATAGTTTGAAGGACCTTTAGTGGCTTTTGTAGGAAAATAAATGGCATGATATCCACAGCTGGGATCAGTGCAAAGCAACCTGTTTGTCTTGCTTTTAAAACATATATCAACAAAGCTCTTTAAGAAGCTGTGTAAGGACAATTTTAAAAAGTAGCCACGCAAAATATAAATCATATCAGTCTAAAATGGTTTGTACCCAATTTAAGCATTACACTGATTTTGCACTGTATTCCACCCTGTCCTGCACCAGCTCTTTCATGCTATCATACCCTCTGCCTTTTGCTCCATCACTGGACCATGTCGATTAACAGATATTTTGGCATTTGGAAGATTTGCTTAACCCTGCTAAGTGGCCTTTAATGATATATTGTAGAATATGTATTCAATTGTAATTCTTCATTATATAAAAACATACCTCAACTACCTGTATTAGATGAATAGTAGTGTACAAATGTTTTGGACCATCTATTAATATTATAGCTTTTTCTTATGGTGACACTAAAAATAAGAAAGGCTTTAAAGTTAGATAGGCAGCAAGAACATTTTGTATATCATCAAGCATATAAAGAAAATAATAATGCATGCCATATATTTATTATTTTGATTTAATTAACATGGTATCCATGATGAATCCAAATAGCAATAAATTCAGATTTGCTCTTTTTATTAAATAAATTTGTATTTCCTTTATAAAAAAAATTTAATTTGGTCCTTTAGTTGTTAAGAGAAATAGCTGCGACACAATTGTTTTCATAAATGTACGTCGATCTATTTTGCAATATACCAGTACTGTATGTTTTACAAAAGTCAAAACAAACTCAGAAATTATACAGTAAGTCAGGATTTGTGATATTAATGGGGAATCTATGGGCTCCCGAGTGGCACTTCCAGTAAAGGTGCTCCATGTGGAGTGCAGGATACGCTCTATAGTCTGGTGTCTGGTGGTATAGTAGGGTGTCCTCGCTCACAGCGCACCAGCGACCCCTGTAGTCTGGCCGGGCGCCTGTGGGCTTGCCTGTAAGCTGCCCGAGAGCTGTGTTGTCCTCCGAAACTGTATCTCTTGGGTGGCTGCATGGTGAGTCCGCAGTGTGAAAAAAGCGGTCGGCTAACGGCACACGCCGGAGGACAGTGTGTGTTCGTCTTAAGCCCTCCGAGTAAGAGCAGGGGTGGTAGCGGTGAGCTGAGCTTCAAATCATAATTGGCCATTCCAAATTGGGAGAAAATAATAAAAATAATTGGCAACGACTAAATTTATATTTTAAAAAAATGAATTAATGGGGAATCTGTAGGACCAACAATAAACAAGGTATACTCAGCTGTCAATCTTTATGTAAGTAGCGGGGTTCCGAAAAATATAGCGTAATGTGTCCCCACATGTTGCTAGAACTGTTTAAATAATGTACCTATAATTTCTCTTTTCATTGTTAACATCCTGACAACTTTTTAAAGTCTGTTTCAAAGTTCTTTTCAAAATGGCCAGTCTAGTGCACTGGGGTTTGAGATCTGTCTCTAAATCAGTGGTATATTATTTAAATGGTTGTGTAACAGGGCGAGGTGCCCTGTACATTGTTTTGTTTATTTATTTTAGAGCGGGGTCCCCCTCCGCCCCTGTGTTTATTTTGTATTGTTTATTTATTTTTATTGTATTATATTTATGACGGCGAAGCGCCGGTTGTTTTGTATTTTAAATGACGGCGTAGCCGTTTGTTTGTTATTGTTTAGTAACGTGGATGGGAAGCCCCATCCACAATAAAGTAATTAAACTTCGTGCAGAAGGTGGCCATCTCCCGAATTAATTAGGTGATTTAATTTGTTGCTAATCGGAGATGGTCACCTGTTATAAAAAGCCTGCAGCTCTCCAACTCCGGGTGGGTGGTTGTTGTGAGAGCGAGAGCGAGAGCGAGAGCGAGAGCAACGTGAAAGAACATAGGAACAGTGAAGGCAATCTGCCCAGCCTGACCTTTGTTCGTATTTTTGTGTTCGAGATTTGTTTTGGTTTAACCTTTTATTTTGCTCTGTGAGCACAGTTTGTTTTGTTTAAACCTTTGATTTATTTTTGTTATTTAAAAATAAAAGCGGCACAGCGCCTTTAACTGCAGTACTTGCCCTGGTGTCAGTGTTTGTCCGTCCCTGCTTCTGCCGTGGCGTCACCGCTCAGTCACCCTTTCACACGTGGTGTCCAGCGTGGGAACACCAGCGCCTCCTAGACGCAGGCAGAAGAGGGTACTGCAGTTTTTCGTTATTTTTTATTACTTGTGGAGAAAGGAGAGTGAGGAGGAAGAAGGGGAGGAAGGAGAATGGGAGGAAGAAGGTGGAAGCGCTGCAGACAGCAGCAGCTGCAACAGCAGGCACAGGAGGAGATCAGCTGGGAAGCCCTCCTCCACAGCATAAGCCACACATACTGTTGCTGTATCTGTGGGGAGCGGGGCATTTTCCAGTTAATTGCCCCTCCCTGAAGAGCGGAATTACACGGACCTGGAGAGGGAGTCGGTGTGTCCACAGCCCAAGAGGGAGGAGACTGAGCGTCCACAGCCCAAGAGGGAGGAGTCGGTGCGTCCACAGCCCAAAGGGAGGAGGCCGGCGTCCACAGCCCAAGAGGGAGGAGCCGGTGCGTCCACAACCCAAGAGGGGGGAGGCCGAACGTCCACAGCCCAAGAGGGAGGAGCCAGTGCGTCCACAGCCCAAAAGGGGGAAGGCCGAACATCCACAGCCCAGGTACCTGCCAGCAGAGTGTGAATACCTGCTGGTTCCGCCTCCACCTCCGTGGGAGGACTGTGTGTCGCTTCCACCTCCGCCAGCAGAGGGAGAGTTCCTGCTGGTTCCACCTCCACCGCCCTGGGAGGACTGGGTGTCGCTCCCACCTCCGCCAGCAGAGGGAGAGTTCCTGCTGGTTCCACCTCCACCTCCGTGGGAGGACTGCGTGTCGCTTCCACCTCCGCCAGCAGAGGGAGAGTTCCTGCTGGTTCCACCTCCACTGCCCTGGGAGGACTGTGTGTCGCTCCCACCTCCGCCAGCAGAGGGAGAGTTTCTGCTGGTTCCACCTCCACTGCCCTGGGAGGACTGTGTGTCGCTCCCACCTCCGCCAGCAGAGGGAGAGTTCCTGCTGGTTCCACCTCCACCTCCCTGGGAGGACTGCGTGTCGCTCCCACCTCCGCCAGCAGAGGGAGAGTTCCTGCTGGTTCCACCTCCACTGCCCTGGGAGGACTGTGTGTCGCTCCCACCTCCGCCAGCAGAGGGAGAGTTCCTGCTGGTTCCACCTCCACCTCCTGGGAGGACTGTGTGTCGCTCCCACCTCCGCCAGCAGAGGGAGAGTTCCTGCTGGTTCCACCTCCACTGCCCTGGGAGGACTGTGTGTCGCTCCCACCTCCGCCAGCAGAGGGAGAGTTCCTGCTGGTTCCACCTCCACTGCCCTGGGACTACTGTGTGTCGCTCCCACCTCCGCCAGCAGAGGGAGAGTTCCTGCTGGTTCCACCTCCACCTCCGTGGGAGGACTGCGTGTCGCTCCCACCACCACCAGCAGAGGGAGCATGCCTGCTGGTTCCGCCTCCGTCGCCGCCACCAGCAGAGGGAGCATGCCTGCTGGTTTCACGGCTGCAGCCTGAAGGGGAGGAGCCCCTGCCGCCTGCAGCCTGAAGGGGAGGAGCCCCTGCCGCCAGCAGCCTGAAGGGGAGGAGCCCCTGCCGCCTCGCAGCCTGAAGGGGAGGAGCCCCTGCGCCTCAGCAGCCTGAAGGGAGGAGCCCTGCCGCCTCGCAGCCTGAAGGGGAGGAGCCCCTGCCGCCTGCAGCCTGAAGGGGAGGAGCCCCTGCCGCCTCAGCAGCCTGAAGGGGAGGAGCCCCTGCCTTGGCCGCCAGAAGGGGAGGAGCTGCCTCTGCCTTCACCACCATCATCCCGAGGGAGAGGAGCGGGAGCTGCCTCTGCCTCCACCACCATCACCCGAGGGAGAGGAGCAGGAGCTGCCTCTGCCTCCCCCACCATCACCCGAGGGAGAGGAGCAGGAGCTGCCTCTGCCTCCACCACCATCACCCGAGGGAGAGGAGCAGGAGCTGCCTCTGCCTCCACCACCATCACCCGAGGGAGAGGAGCAGGAGCTGCCTCTGCCTCCACCACCATCACCCGAGGGAGAGGAGCAGGAGCTGCCTCTGCCTCCACCACTATCACCCGAGGGAGAGGAGCAGGAGCTGCCTCTGCCTCCACCACCATCACCCGAGGGAGAGGAGCAGGAGCTGCCTCTGCCTCCACCACCATCACCCGAGGGAGAGGAGCAGGAGCTGCCTCTGCCTCCACCACCATCACCCGAGGGAGAGGAGCAGGAGCTACCTCTGCCTCCACCACCACCGCCCGGGAGAGGAGCAGGAGCTGCCTCTGCCTCCACCACCGCCCAAGGATGCCAGCCTCGCACCACCCAAGGATGCCAGCCTCGCACCGCCCAAGGATGCCAGCCTCGCACCGCCAAGGATGCCAGCCTCACACCGCCCAGGGATGCTACGCCCGCTCCACTCAGGGATGCCACGCCTGGATCGCCTCTGGGCTGCCTGTGGCTCCGCGACGCCTGGGGCTGCCTGTGGCTCCGCGACGCCTGGGGCTGCCTGTGGCTCCGCATCGCCTGGGGCTGCCTGCTGCTCCGCGATCGCCTGGGGCTGCCTGCTGCTCCGCATCGCCTGGGGCTGCCTGCGGCTCCGACGCCTGGGGCTGCCTGCTGCTCCGCATCGCCTGGGGCTGCCTGCTGCCCGCGCTCGCCTGGGGCTGCCTGCTGCTCCGCATCGCCTGGGGCTGCCTGCTGCTCCGCATCGCCTGGGCTGCCTGCTGCCCGCACTCGCCTGGGGCTGCCTGTTGCTCCGTGACGCCTGGGGCTGCCTTTTGCGCCGGTTGTTTTGTATTTTAAATGACGGCGTTTGTTATTGCTTAGTAACGTGGATGGGAAGCCCCATCCACGATAAAGTAATAAACTCGTGCAGAAGGTGGCCATCTCCCGAATTAATTAGGTGATTTAATTTGTTGCTAATCGGGAGATGGTCACCTGTTATAAAAAGCCTGCAGCTCTCCAACTCCGGGTGGGTGGTTGTTGTGAGAGCGAGAGCGAGAGCAACGTGAAAGAACATAGGAACAGTGAAGGCAATCTGCCCAGCCTGACCTTTGTTCGTATTTTTGTGTTCGAGATTTGTTTTGTTTAACCTTTTATTTTGCTCTGTGAGCACAGTTTGTTTTTGTTTAAACCTTTGATTTATTTTTGTTATTTAAAAATTAAAACGGCGCGAGCGCCTTTTAACTGCAGTACTCGCCCTGGTGTCAGTGTTTGTCCGTCCCTGCTTCTGCCGTGACGTCACCGTTCAGTCACCCTTTCACAGGTTGTAACAACATCTGGGGACAGGAACGCTATATTTTTTGGAACACCGCTCCTTACTCTTTAAGTACAGGACAAAATAATCAATCGCTCCTCAATACTGTACTCTACCTATACTTGCTTTACAATACTTTCAAATAGAAACTATGAGGAACATTTTTTGAAGTTAAATACACTATAACATTTTGGATGAGAGGTCAGAGGTGTATCACTAGTATCTTTCTGAAAGGTAAAAAAATAATATTCTGACTGATGCATTGTAAAAATAAATGCTGAAAACTGAATCTGCAGCCTGTTTCTGATAGACATGCTTGAAATGAAGGAGTTGATAAAATTGTGCAAAGATGCAGACTTTTCCATACACCATTTAAAAATATAGCACGTCTCCCAGGCTTGGAAAAATATATCAGTTGTAATCTTGAAATCACCCAAGTGGAAACCTATATGAAACCTGGTTTATTTTAATATTTAAGATGCTTAGGGGCAGTTATATCTCTCTGGTAGAGTATGGATGTTATTTTTGTTGTTCAGTTTATTTCTTGTCATTGCAGAGTTGTCTCTAGTTGATTCTAAAATGCTCTTCTTTTGTGTCACATTGTTTGACTTCTTTATTGTCTATGTTGGAGGGATGAGTTGAGGATTATTTTGCTCAGCATTACTGTTGTAACATCTTCTGTGAATTTATTCTGAGGTACCGTGATTTCAAGATCGAATTAAGACTTTCAAACCAACAACCTCCACAGTTTTGCCTTGTTCATGGCAATGCTCTCAAAATGAATTACTTTTGTAACGTATTAGAAATCTTGATATTTTGTTGGTAATTTATCTATAACTTGAACTTGTCATCCGGGTAAAAAATGATTGATGGTGCCAAGTTTCCATCTGCAACTGGGGAAACTCATTCATTTCCATCAGTATCAGATCTATCATTTTGATTTTAATTAGGACACAGACCCAGTTAGAAATGCAGGCTGGCAAAACTTGCACTAACGGTGGAAATTACCTACTGAGCGTCCAATGTACTGTATGTGAGACAGGCTTTAAATGCATATATCATGTTGGCTAAACATGAAGGATGTGAATTTATTATACCTTCAGGTAATACTGGAGGTTGGTGAATAATTAATAAATAGCAATTATACAGAAAATGATACTGTAACAGGGCGAAGAGCCCTGTACAGTGTTTTGTTTATTTATTTTTAGAATGGGGTCTCCCTCCACCCCTGTGCAGTTTATTCTTTTGTATTTGTGGTTTATTATTATTATGATTATTGTTATGATTTATTATTGAATTTATATATGACAGGGAAGTGCCGCGTGTTTTGTTATTGTTTTGTTTTTATTTTAAAATGTCTTCTGGCAGAGGCGAGATTGGTGCTCGTCCTCTGCCAGGAATAATTTAATAAATTCGTGCAGATTGTGGCCGAGGGGTAATAGAATAATTACTAGCCAGTTAAACCCCTCGCCATGATATAAGAGCCTGCAGCTCTCTGCATCCAGGGTGGGTGTTCAAGAGGAGGAACGAGAGCGAGCGAGGAGCAAGAGAGAAACTAAAATAGAAAATATACAGGATCAGTGAAGGCGATCACCTAGCCTGTCCTGGGTTTTGTTAGTGTTTTGTGTTTTGTGTTCATGATTTGTTTTGTTTAACTGTTTTGTTTTGGCTCTGTGAGCAAAAGTCTTTTGTTAAAACCTTTATTTATTTTTGTATTATTTAAATAAACAGCACACGCCGCGTCTTTTTGAACTGCAGTACTGCCTTTGTGTTTTGGTTCCTGCTTCTGGCCTGACGTCACCACTCGTCAACCCTGTCACAGATACATACTGTACATCTGATCTTTGATTTTAGTGTAATGTCCAGTTGCAGATTGTAGACTACAGATGGAAACGGCAGCAGCCTTAGTTTGATATTGGAATAAGGAGAGATTGAGTTTTACAGACTGGTTTCATGGTGCAAATGGAAATTTAGCCGCAGACAAACGTTAGAAACAGACCGACTGACCTATTTGAGAAAATGAAATAATAAAATGTATACGCAAAAACAAAGTAACACCTTTAATTATTATTATGGCAATGTTCAGTAATATGGATGTTATAGTGTTCAGTCTTTTTTCTTTTCTTTAAATTTAATACCATTAATCTAATCTTTGAGCTTTGACATCATAATTCCAATCAAGCTTCTTAGTTCATATTATTAGAAATGTTGCACAGATTTTAACGTGAAATGTTAAGTGTCATAATGTGAAATTGTGATACTGTGCTAAATGTAGCTGATCACTGCTGTAGAGCATATGCAAGTTTAATTCCCTTACAAAAACCAAGAAAGCAGTTCAGTACAGCAATTTTCTATTGAAACCTTCTTCTCCACCAGGATAAGCTGTTCTCTTTTTTGACTAAATTATAATGCATCCCATATCATGACAGCACAGTAGAAAATAGGGGCTCATTGTATCATATTACTGTGTTCCTTCAAATTTAAGTGCAATATAGTGATGTGTGTATTAAAATCACCAACAAAAGACCTGACTACCCTAGGACACAAACAGCAATGTGTCTGACTGCTGAGAAAAGATGTCACTGCCCGAATACACAAGCAGCAACGTGACTTACAGCTGAGAAAAGACTAAACAAAATGTTACTGCCTGATCTCAAATCATCCATGACATACAGGCAGCCATTTTCAAAGAAGCATCATTATCTTCCTGAGGAATTCAAAGAGCTTTTACAATTACA
The DNA here is from genome assembly GCA_030684275.1 of Acipenser oxyrinchus oxyrinchus. Lineage (NCBI taxonomy): Eukaryota > Metazoa > Chordata > Actinopteri > Acipenseriformes > Acipenseridae > Acipenser > Acipenser oxyrinchus. The sequence continues at coordinate 38,331,693 of CM060254.1, forward strand.
GCATTTTTAACAAACAGTACCAGCCTGGACAGATCGAAAATGCTGATCAGACCCCTGTATTTTTATGACATGCCAAGCAATTCCACAGTTCACAAATTGGGAGAAAAAGTGAGTGAGTACGCAGCACAATAAACACGCTCTGTGGTTAATCTACAACAACGCTGTTTCGGCTCAGTTTTATACGATACAATAGCGTAACTGAGGTTGTATCTTTGTAAATGCATATTTATTTGATGTTTTATTTTTTAGGGTGGTAAATTTGGGCTGCGTCTTAAATTCGAAGGTGTCTTAAATTCGATGGAATACAGTATTGGGTATCACATGTTAAATTTTAATTTAGAAATTATATATTAGGAAATAATTAGATTTTATTAATCTGCAATTGGTCTGTGAATAGATCAGAGGTGTTAAAAAATGGAGTGAGGGGATCCATTTTTTAAAACAGGAAAATGCAAATCGCCAAAAAGAAAGAAAAGCTAATACAATAGTGAAGTTCACTTTCTATAAATGTATTGTTTTACAGGATAGAAGTTTCCAGAATTTTCTGTGGACCCCAGAGGACACTTGGACCCCATAGCACTGGTATGGTTAGAGAAAATATGTTATATTACCACTTTTTGAAAATAAATTAAATCAATGCCTTACAAAGATTCTAAATCACTTGTTGAAGAAGGGTTACTCATGCAATGAAAAGTAATTTAGACTGTGCCAACTTCGATCAGATGTAATTATAGGATAACCCATTTGGTGTTCTTAATCACATTTAACACACAATTGTTGTCTATAGTAACTCCAAGGCAATCACAGGGTCAAGAATAGTGGATGTACTGATTTGATGTAATGATTTTCAATCTGTGTCTTTGCCAGATGATTTGAAAGATTCCTTGGTAGAAAAATACCAAATCCCCGTGGAATTATCCCTGTCAAACAAGATAACATTGTCAATAACACTGAAGCCATGGATACAATGTCAATGCTGTGCTAATATCTGCCTAAAAACAGTTACTGTGTTATGTGCTTTAGAAAACCTTAGCGGAATGGATCATTTATTTGTTTATTTAGCAGACGCCTTTATCCAAGGTGACTTACAGAGACTAGGGTGTGTGAACTATGCATCAGCTGCAGAGTCACTTACAATTACGTCTCACCCGAAAGACGGAGCACAAGGAGGTGAAGTGACTTGCTCAGGGTCACGCAATGAGTCAGTGGCTGAGGTGGGATTTGAACCAGGGACCTGCTGGTTACAAGCCCGTTTCTTTAACCACTGGACCACACAGCCTCCATTTTCAAAAACACTGTATATGTTACAGTAAGTCTGAATATTGGCAAATCTCAAGATTTACCGGTAAATGTAGAAATACTGGAGGCTGTGTGGTCCAGTGGTTAAAGCAAAGGGCTTGTAACAAGGAGGTCCCCGGTTCAAATCCCACCTTAGCCACTAACTCATTGTATGACCCAGAGCAAGTCACTTAACCTCCTTGTGCTCCGTCTTTCGGGTTAGACGTAATTGTAAGTGACTCTGCAGCTAATGCATAGTTCACACACCCTAGTCTCTGTAAGTCGCCTTGGATAAAGGCGTCTGCTAAATAAACAAATAATAATAATATTAATATTATGGCTTCCGGTAGACTGTCGCAATATCATTTTGTAGTTTCTTTGATTACATAATGTTAAATAAAATACCTAGTGTTCATCTAGTTTTTTTTGGTTATGTCTCAATCCTAAAATTCAAAGAGATGCAAAACTTTTGGCCATAGCTGGAGATTCATAACTACTATTAAAAATAAAGATGACCATGTAAATACCAATCCTCAAAATGAATAAAGAGTTTAAGTACATTTACAAGAAACTCTGCTCTTCAAATAACATTCATGATAAAATGCGTATTGATTCATTTTTAAATAAAGCTCTCAATTTAGTTTGTGTTTTTCAATATGCTTTTGATAACCAACAATTACCATAAATCTATGCACTTATCTCACATCACTTTAATTCATAAGGAAGGAAAGGATCCCCTATGCAGCTCTAATTATCGCTCAATAGCACTTATCCAAACAGATTGTAAACTATGAACCTGCATTCTAGCTGATTGTTTGTCCAGAGTAATGGAAGGGACCATTCATGCAGGCCAAAAGGGCTTCATGAAGCAACTCTTAATTTTAGATCCTTTTAGAGATAAAGGGCAACAAACTTTAGTAGTATCTTTGGATGCAAATAAAGCCTTTGATAGTGTGGAGTGGACTTTCTTATATGCAGTGTTATATCGCATGGGTTTTAAAAGTAAATTTATAAATTAGATTTCAGACTTATACAAAAGGCCCTTTAATATTTCACGTGGAATGCGTTAAGGATGTCCACTCTCTCCTCTACTGTTTAGTCTAAGTCCGATAGCATACATTCGAAATGTCAGATCTATAAATGGTTTAGCAATTATAGAAAATACTTCAAAAGTACTACTATATGCCAGACTTGTAGTCGAGTCCTCAAACCTCGAGTCCGTGTCCGGGTCCCAGGTGTCGAATCCGAGTCCAAGTCCAAGTCACTAGTCCTTGAAACAAGCTCAAATCAATTTTCATTAAACTAGTGGTCGTAATGGGGGTATAGTTTACCTAACAAACGTTGTCCGATATCCCTCAGGAAAAATGCACAAATAATAAAAAAATAAAAATATAATTCTATATTTTCCTATTTAATCTGCTCACATAGTTTTTCTATCTTCTATTATTTATTGTTTCTAATGTTTTAACTTTTTAATGTTCACTGTTATGTGTCTATTTGTTGTAGTAATGTTGAAGATGTTACATTGTAATATTTTTATAGTAGATTTTATTTTATTGCTCGATAAACCTTGTAGGTTGCCTCGGATAACGGCATCTGCTATAATAATAATAATAATAATAATAATAATAATAATAATAATAATAATAATAATAATATCTTGTACATATTAAGGGTTTATTTCATTCCTATAGTGACATTTATATTTTATATGTATTTTTTTAATAGAAATAGTAACATGTTCTCCCTTTCAAAAGAACAAAACTCTGATTAAAATGAAACTTTTAAACTTTTTAGGTGACTTAATAGTGTTGCTTGTATACAATTATTTTGTTATGTTTACTTGTGACAGATGTAGCTTGAAAGTTGTGTGCAACTTGTTGTACACCATAGCTTGTTTGTTTTTTGGGGGTTACATTTTATTTTGTAAATATGTACATAGTTTTAAGTGTTTGTTTAGTTGGTTGTATATATATATATATTTTGATAAATATATTGTTCCTAAATATATCGCACATTTTGACAGTCTATAAATATTTACATATCATGTTAAATGGTCTGCCAGTGATGTATACTGCTAATATGGGGTTCAGTATAATGATTTTCATAATTAATACTGGTGGGATTGGGGGGGTGGGGAATCCCTTCTTCCTCTCCCTCCTTTTAACTTTTCTATCTCCATTTCTCTGTAAACAATCCACTTCTTCCAAAAACCTTTACTTTTCTCTCTCCTACTCTCAACACATTCCTTACGTTACATAAATTATATTAATAATCAATAACACTTTCAATTAATTACATGCCATGTTTAATATCTACATATAGATTATTATCTAAATGTTTTCGAGGTGTTGATAACCATGTTCAGGGATTTAAACGAAATCAGGGATAGCAAATCAACCCATCCACAACCACATGTACCCATTGTAAAGAAAATCATAAATGAAAAATGTAATACCACCAAACTACATTGCTGTGACACATAACTTCATGATGTCTTTTTTCTTTCTTTTTTTTAAGTGGAAAGTATAAATTATATTACATATTACTTACAAAGGTATACTCTGACCTGACCTGACCTGTTATTTTTTATCATGTCATTTATTAGTAAGTATGGACATCATAATGTACATATTCTAAAAAAAAAAAAAAAAAAAAATAAATAAAGTTATATTAAGGGATATTTTTCTGTTAAAACATATCAACGTTTTAATTGGATTATTAAATCACTGATTCACCCCTTCCAGATGTTTGACACTTTTTTTTATTTTTTTCATGACAACATTTTTCTGTTGATACGTATTATTTTGTATTTATTTATTTTAAAGTATTGTGTTGTACTTGTAGAACAAGAAGGTTTCATGTAAACTAATAATGAAATGGGAGGGGCACGAATGACAGAGAGAGACTTGGGCTCTGTGTGCTACCAATGCACTGTTTTCTGTGCTTGTGTATGCATACGTCACTTGAAATGATACACTAACAAAAGCACATGCTCACACAAGATCCCCACACAAAGAATCATTGCTTCAAACAGGGCAGTAGTTAAACTCCCAAACCTTTCACCGGTGGGGAACGCAAAATGACGCAAAATCAGAGGGATTGGGCCATAACTTTTGTTGGGTAAGTCATAGGCTCCCCAAATTTTGTATTTTGGCGTTGTGGGACAAGGGGAACAATGTGGCATCATGTTTTTTGTCTGCGCCACCCGCTTCAAAAAATTACTTTTTCAGCCCCAAAATACACTAGTATGAAAACTTTTGGGAAGTTGGAGGCATTTTTTGGCGAAGGGTCAAACCAAAAGTTGAGTTCAGAAGTGTTTGAATGAGCTTCTACGATATTCCTAGCCCGAGAAATGTTGAAAAAACCAATGGGTGCTAACGTACTGTATGTTCCCGTGAACGGATCCTTCTGAAAATTAAGATCGAGAACCTTCACGTCTGGACCATTCCGAACTTTGAACGGTGGCTCTACACCCTAGGATTGCTTAGATATAAAGTTACATTTCTTGAAGACAAAGACTCCATTTAATTGACAGCTGTCTAAGCATACCTCCTGCATGGCAACCAAAAGAGCCAGGCACTTGGGCTTTTGGATTTATTATGTACATGCAGTGGCATGGGAACAATTTTTATAGTGGGGGTGCTGAAAGCTATTGAACAGAACTGTAACCCGTGTATATGATGGAAGCAGGTGCACAGCACTTCAATCCAGGGGTTGCTACCGCACCACCAGCACCCCTAGTTCCAGCACCCCTGTGTATATGTCACCCTGATACTCTGTGCTGAATTTCAGCCTCCTGGGACATTCAGAGCCTGAGGGCATGGTTATACTGGTCGTGTCTTCTGTTATACTGGTCATGTCTTCTGTTATACTGGTCGTGTCTTCTGTTATACTGGTTGTGTCTTCTGTTATACTGCCCTTGCTCACTCCTTTTCCTCACTTGCCCCCAAGTAGTGAAATTAGCTGCCTGCAAGTATTAGGACGGTTTAGACCATTTGTAGATCCTGCAAAACCTCTTCTGCCGTTTTCTAGCACATTTCTGTATTCCATTTAATCTGCTCACATTCTGTGGCTGTATTTGTTATTGAGATGTTGAAGATGTTACATTATATTTCATTGCTTGATAAACCTTGTCTGCTAAATGTCTACAATAATAATAATAATAATAATAATAATAATAATAATAATAATAATAATAATAATAATAATAATAATAAATGTGTCTCATGACATTGCGGTGCATCCTTAAACTCACCTGTTGACACTCCACTTGTTGATCCTGCAAATAATAATAATACTAAGTAACAATATTTATAAATGTTATACACAATAAAACGTCTCCTCACCCAAAAATGACATGGATACGTGCCTTTCAAAGGTTCCCCAGAAGGACAAATAGCACTGTGTACCACATATTCTCTTATATTTTTGTCTCTTCTATATGACATCAAGGGGCGAGTCTTGAAAATAGGTGCTGTAGATGGGTCTTGTTGTAAAATTGTAAAGTTTCTTTGCACAATTGTCTGTATCTTTCTGTTGCTAGGGTGGTAAGTGAGGACCAGAGGGATTCTATCATCTGTGTGTTGTATATTGTTCTTATATAAAGCCTTTTTTCTATTTATATTTGAAATGCAGGATTCAGCTTTAGTGATTATCTTGTTTGGAAAGCCACAATTTCCAAAAAACACACACATTTCCTCGCTTTTGGCGAAGAAATCTTGATCGTCACTGCAAATACGTCTGAGTCTTAACCGTTGTGAATAGGGAATCGAGTCGCGGCAAGCCTTAGGGTGTGAGGAGTCATACTGCAGATATGAATGAGAATCAGTTGGTTTGTAGTGCACAGTGGGGTTAATGGTGGAATTCAAAACAGTGATGGAAATGTCTAAGAAAAATATGCTATTGCCAGTTTCTGATATGTTCCATGTGAAATCCAGGGCTGGGTGGAAATTTGTTACTGACTGAATGAACTGTTTTAAATCCTCACTGGAGCTGGTGGAAATTCCAAAGATGTCGTCAATGTACCTAAGATATAGTTTAGATGTGTTTCCATGTATTGCTGTAAAAAATTTGTTTTCAACCAATCCCACAAAAAGGCAAGCATATGATGGTCCCATTTAGTTGTAGTCAAAAGTTTATGTATTCATACCCTTTGATATTATTTTTCTAATGTAAACCAATAATATCCAAAACGAACGCCTGTGGTCTTTGACCTAATATATTTTGAATAGTGTAAATTGCTTCTGTTTTGAATCTGCTGTTGAGAGATGGTGAAATGTCATTGGTAATAGGTTGTTACATTTTTAAAGAACTTCCTTGAACAGTGACATTCAGAGGCATGGAAATTCAAGGAACATTGCCTGAAGGCTGGAATAAAGATGACAAAAGCCCCAGTCAGTGTTACTCATGTTTAAATACTCAAATATTAAACCAGGGAACGTGATTAGAAGATGAAATAATCTTCAGTTAAATGGAAAAAGCAAACTTCAGTAATTTAACTGAAGAAGACAAGTGTTAACTGATGCTAGACGAATATTGTAATGAACTGCATTCTGCTGGCCAGTGCTCTGAGAGATCTGTGGCTTGTGAGTGGTAGAAGAGGGACCACACATCTCATATGAAGCAAGACAAAGCAGAAGACAAAGCAGACTGGAGGTGAACCAGTCAATGGTGAGGAGTGCAGAAGACACATGAATGATTGCTGTGAAACAGGGTTACAAAGATTTTCTTTTATCTGCGGTGGAGAAGAGGTGATCTTCAGGTAGATAGGTTAAATAGGAAATAAATAAAACTTTGGCAGCAGGGAGCTCATGGAAGGCAAGCTGCTGAGTGAATTATCTCTTTGAATGGAGCACAAATACACCAGTAGGAGACTAGCCTATATTGCAGCAGTGAAATCTATGGGATTTCAGTCACAGTGCAAGTTGAAGGACCAGAATAGATTTTAAAGAGCCTTAAACAAATAGTAGATTTACAGGAATACAGCAGCGACAGCATACAAAGAAAGTAGCCTGGCAAAAGGAAAGCAGAATAAACACTGGATTATTTTCTTGAAGGTTAAATTAACAGTTCACTTATTTGCCTCCCATGTAAAGCCACACAGTTACTCTTAATCTGTTAGTTGCTTTCAGATTTCAAAACAAATAATTAATTGCAGTATTCACGTTTATTTAATAAATTCTGACCCCCAAAACCCTGTCTCCCAAAGATTTTAAATCAAAGTCTGCAGAATATCAAACCATTAGACAACAGTAAGCCTAAAGCAATATATAAATGACTCCAACCTTTTACTGCAGTATGTACTGATGCAACATGCTGTTTTATAGCTTTGTTGGGCTACACTTCATCATGTTCTCACACTTGTTCAACACACTTTTTTCTTATGCAACACCCACAACTAGAATCCTGTGACATCACCTTTTCTCATCTTTATTGCCTTTATTGCAGACAAGGTGCAACAATAAAAATGCACTGCAGCAAACCCAAACTGGCAGAGCAGAAACCCTGCTGCTGTACATGGTGTGTGTGTGGGAATGTAAGGTTGGCAGGGATGGGGTTACATCTGTAAGGTGTGTATGTGCGTGTGCGTGTGCGTGTGGTGTGATTTTCTTAGTGTTTTGTATCTGTAGTGAAGGCTAATGCCCAGCCTATAAGTGATTTATTCTTTTGTTTGAACATTTTATTTTGGTCCTTGTGCTGGTTTATTTTGTTCCTGTTTTTATGTTTGTTTTGTTAATAAACTTGCGCACCAGCGCTTAAACTGCAGCTTTCTGCCGGTCGCCAGCCTGGGCCGTGACACTACCCTGTCACACAAACATATATAAAAACAGAAATATCAATAAATGCTAATGTCTCAGGTTTTCATAGAAAATGCTTAGAGTGATTTTCTGTCTGGGAAACAAATCCAGTACCATGCCCCTTTCAAGCCAAATTCTCAGCCAAAATAACAAAGAAATAACTGCTTCACACCTTATATACAGTAATAATACAGTGTGGTTCAGCATATTTGTATAACACTGCCACATGCTTTCTTTTTATGTACCACGGCATACGTATTTGTTTTATTTTGAGGTCTTAGCTTCCCTGTATTTAAAAGTATGCCAAGAAGATTATTCTGGATCCCATAATTAGATTTTTGCTGTTAATAGAATAAATAAATTACATCCAGTGGAAACACGTGCCTTTACAAGAAGCTACAGGCTATAATAATTTAGATGGACTTAAAGTAGAGCAATGCAGACAGGTCATTATATTCTGATAGTGCTGGAAAGCTGAAATATTATTTAATCATTTAAACATCTCTTGTAACCAATATAACTTCAAAGTCAATCAAATAAAAGTGGTCCAAAGCCTGTCTTATGCCAAAGAATGAATGGTAAAAATCGAATCTCATTGAATGCTATCAAATCCCCCCAGCACTATAGACTAAAACTGATGCCAGTGAACTGATGATTGGCAGCGACAAAGAATAGTGAGAAACACAGCTCATGTCCCGACTGAAGCAATTTCAATTTTGTCACCAAAAATAGATTGCTTTGCTGGAAGGTGTTAACTGTAATGTCGGGCACTGCAAGACCAAAAATGTATTGCTTTATACACAGACAAGGGATTCAAAGCATTCAGTGAATCCAGCATTCATATTCCCAGAGTTCCTGGTTAATGCTGTGTATAACACTCTAACAAATGCCTTTGGATGAGTGTCTAATCATAAGAAAGTCCTGGACCTAGAGTCAGATTAGAAAAAAAAAAAAAACATGACCAAAACGTCTATGGAATCCAGTTTTCCCAAATTTGCTTTGCCTTAACATGCATAAAGATATTTTGCACAACTCCATAATTACAATTGCGGATTAGAGAACATGGTGCAGAAACTCTCTAATATAAATAGGCATTGTCTAAAATAAATATGAGTCATATCCTACTATACCCACGACAACCACAGGGGGATCCTGGATTTAAAGCTTTAATCACTATTGAGCAGTTTGAACATGCATTAAACAGCATTACATGTGTCAATGGACTTCAACTTTGGCTCATTACTACCTGGCACCTATGTGTATATTTAGACACTACATTCCCTCAGTGGAACAATCAGAAAATAATAGAGCTCTGTGATGAATTATGGAGCTTACCTATCCAAGCTTTATAAGAACATAAGGCCATCCAATATAAAAAATAATTGTCATTTGTATTACACAAATAATCACGAGAAAAGCCATAGCAATAATAGATTATTGGATCCCAAGTATCATATCTGCCTCTGCACCCACAAATCTCAGGGTTTGCCTTTGATCGAAGCGTTCCATTTCTCCATATGAGACTGCTCAGAGCTTCCTCTAGTGGATTTTGCAGTAATGAAGTCTTCTGAAGCAATGTTGCAAGCATCACAGTTGTTAGGGCCCTATGCTGCAAACAACATTTGACATTACATTCCTATCATCAGCACTTTATATCTTCCAATCTGCTGTCAGTCCACCTCCTGATGTCCTAAGTTGATTCACTCTCTCCACTTTAGTTTCCACCCCTGTGTTCAAGCTGTTCCTGCCCAATCCACAGATATGGCTGGTTTCCTGTATCCTGATAGCTGCTCTGCTGAGAACCTTCATGATAACACAAGCTGCCTAAGTAAGAACTGACTTCCGAATCCCAGTGGCTTAAGCTGCCTTATTACTTCACATCATGATTGCCTGAGCAGTCTTTGATTTTCTGTATTTTAAATATTAACTGAACCCAGTTCATACCCTGCAGCTCCTATCAAACCATCCAAACCTTTTTCAATGTACAATTTGATTGGCAACTCACTTCTTTCAGTTTCTTTTTTCTTTTTTTGCAAGTTGTAGTATCTGTCGTTTTCACTGTGTCTTTAATCTCTGTGTCCAGTGTGTTGCTAACTGTCTAGCTTCTTGTGCTTTTCTGTTAAAAAGTTATAGATTTATAGAGGATATTGGAATACACAGTACATTTTACACAGTACACCCACTCGGAGCATCGCAAATTAGAGAATTAATCTACTTTTCAGATATAGTCATATATTATTAGAACAAAAGAATCTCATCAAGCAGCTTCTTGAAGGATCCCAGGGTGTCAGCTTCAACAACATTACTGGGGAATTGGTTCTAGACTCCCACAATTCTCTGTATAAAAAAGTACCTTCTATTTTCTGTTATGAATGCCCCTTGATCTAATCTCCATTTGTGACCCCTGGTCCTTGTTGCTTTTTTCAGGTCAAAAAAGTCTCCTGGGTCGACATTGTCAATAGCTCTTAGAATTTTGAATTCTTGAATCAGATCGCCGCGTAGTCTTCAAGACTGAATAAATTCAATTTTTTTAGCCTGTCTGCATATGACATGCCTTTTAAACCCAGAATAATTCTGGTCGCTCTTCTTTGCAATCTTTCTAGAGCAGCAATATCCTTTTTGTAGTGAGGTGACCAGAACTGAACACAATATTCTAGATGAGGTCTTACTAAAACATTGTACAGTTTTAACATTACTTCCCTTGATTTAAATTCAACTTTTGTTGGCCTTTTTTATAGCTTCCCCACATTGTCTAGATGAAGACATTTCTGAGTCAACATAAACTCCTAGATCTTTTTCATAGATTCCTTCTTCAATTTTAGTATCTCCCATAAAGTATTTATAATGCACATTTTTGTTGCCTGCGTGCAGTACTTTACACATTTCTATATTAAATATCAGTTGCCATGTGTCTGCCCAGTTCTGAATGCTGTCTAGATCATTTTGAATGGCCTTTGCTGCTGCAACAGTGTTTGCCATTCCTCCTGTTTTTGTGTCGTCTGCAAATTTAACAAGTTTGCTTACTGTACCAGAATCTAAATCATTAATGTAGATTAGGAAGAGCAGAGGGCCTAATACTGATTCCCGTGGCACTCCACTGGTTACCTCGCTCCATTTTGAGGTTTCTCCTCTAATCAATACTTTCTGTTTTCTACATGTTAACCACTCCCTAATCCATGTGCCTGCATTTCCTTGAATCCCTACTGCGTTCAGTTTGAGAATTAGTCTTTTATGCTGGACTTTGTCTAAAGCTTTCTGGGAATCTAAATAAACCATGTCATATGCTTTGCAATTATCCATTGTTAATGTTGCGTCCTCAAAAAAATCAAGCATGTTAGTTAGACACGATCTCCCTTTCCTAAAACCATGCTGACTGTCTCCCAGGATACTGTTACTATATAGGTAATTTTTCATTTTGGATCTTATTATAGTTTCCATAAGTTTACATATAATATAAGTCAGGCTTATTGGTCTGTAGTTACCTGGTTCGGTTTTGTCTCCCTTTTTGTGGATCAGTATTACGTTTGCAATTTTCCAGTCTGTCGGTACAACCCCTGTCTCAAGAGACTGTTGCATGATCTTGGTCAGCAGTTTGTAGATAACGTCTTTCATTTCCTTGAGTACTATTGGTAGGATCTCATCTGGCCCAGGGAATTTGTTTATTTTAAGAGCTCCTAGTCCCTTTAACACTTCTGCCTCTATTATGCTAAAGTTATTTAAAACTGGATAGGAACAGGTCAACATGTGGGGCATGTTGTCCGTATCCTCCTTTCATTTACATGGTCTTTGGTGTGATTCAAAAGGAAAACATATGCATTTTTTTAATGTACATAACAAATATATGTGTAGCTGAAACATTGTAAGTTATCTGTATCAATAACTTATCATCTATATTATATAAGTTAAGGGTACAATGGTTTTGACTTTCTCAAATCGAAACTGACCAGACCCTGGGATTTCCTTTAAAAAAAAAAAACAGACCCATGCCGACGATGAAACCTAAACTACTGAAATACTGACAGACCAGACGTATTTCAAGTTAGCTGTAACATTTTATAAGTAACTCAAACTCTATAGCTTTTTAATTAAGCTAATTATTAGTTCAATTAAGGGCCTAGTTAAGTAATTGAGAGCTCAGTTGGAATGAAAACCAGAAGACACATGGGTTCCCCAGGACCAGGGTTGGGAAGCCCTGCAGTAACTGCTTGTGTTGGAATGTACGGTTGGCAGGGATAGGGCTAAATCTGTCCATGCCAGCAATCGCAGGTGTGACCATTCCCCAATTAGGTAATTAATGCTAACTGGGGGTGGTGCAGGAAGTTTGGTGCGTTTGGTGCAGTGTTTATGTACTGTGTTTTTGGAGTCTAAAGTGAATACCCAGCCAACAGGCACTAATTGTATTGTATTGTTTTGTTTAACCTTTATTTTGGCCCTTGTGCCTGTTTTGTTTGTTCCTGTTTGTTTGTGTAATAAACGTGCGCACCAGCGCATAAACTGCAGCTTTCTGTCTCTGGGTCTCTTTCCTGCCGGTAACCAGCCTGGGATGTGACACTACCCTGTCACACTGCTGTAGTTTTGTTTGAAGATATCCTAAAAAAGAGGTGATATTATAAAAAAAAACAACGGTGCTATAAAAAAAGAAATGATACAAAAAGGTCTTAGTCAAGCAATGCACAATAGGGGCTGACATTTTTAATGTACCATATTTGCTCGAGTATAAGTCGAGAAATTTAACCCCAAAACACAATCCCTGTTTCATTTTATTTTATTTACTTATTACTTATCCTACAATGATGTGTGCTTCTTTGCTGCGTTGCTATCTACATTAATTACCATGAACTACTCTAGAAAAAAAAATGCTTTTGAAAAGGCGTCTCAAAGCTGAACAAGAGGAAATGTGATGGAATTATGTGTTATACATACGGTACAATTTCTTGAATTGATTTTTCATCATAGCGTGATCATTGTTGCCTCACACTTTCAGAATATTTTATTTTTTTAAAACAGATTTGCTAGCCAGGAGGGCAAATGCTTAAATTAACACTCTACCACTTTATGTTATGAATCAGCATAAAACTCAGTACTTTTGTTTTTCTTTTTAAATGGTCTATTATTTATTTTTGTATTACAGATTATTCCATTTCGAATACTTCGTTACAAAAAGCAATATGAAAACTGGGAAAACAAGCCTGAATCAGTGTTTGTATTTTAAACTCAGAAATTGGAAAATGAAAAACGGGTCGATTTTTGTTTTTATGAAAAACCGATATAGAAAAACAAGTCATTTTCTGGTTTTCCGATTTCCGATTTAGAATGCAAAAACGACTGGCCGGAATGTACATGGGCCCAGTTTATTATTCAGCTTTTTTATTCATGTTTCCTCATTCAAAAGATGAAAAACAAAAACAGAACCAGTTCATTTTTCATTGTTCAAAAGTTGAAAAATGAACAATGAAAAACAAATTGGTTCTTTTTCATTTTTCGTTATTTAAAAGCTGAAAAACAAAAAAAGAACAAGTTTGATTTTTGTTATTCAAAAAAACGAACAACGAACAACGAACAATAAACTTCAGCCTCCCAATATTAATCAGGAAACTAAATTAGATATTTCATAACAGTAAATCTACTTCAGATCTCATTAATTCAATGAACAACCATAGTTTACTTTCCATTTTTTAAAGAATTAGGGGAGGGTACCGACAGCGTTATTGACCAATCATATAAATCCAAATGATCATCTACAGAACATCGGCAAATCTGAGGTGGAGTAGCTTACTCCAATGCTGTTTAAAGAGTGCAGTGAAAAATATTACTCTTAAAAACATTCACATCTTTTACTTCTACGTCCACTGCAAAGTCAAAATTGGTAATACACTTCATTTTAAACTGATAGTGTTAAACCGATGAAAATAAATAAAAATAAAAAGCACATCAGCAAACTTCTAATTAAAGTCTTAATAACCCTTCTAAAGTTAATCCAAGAGTCTACAATTTAATAACGTACCCTTGGAAACAAAATCTGTGTTTCTATGGATAAAAATTAAGGGGGGGGGGGGGTTGCTTTATTTTTCTGTGCACACAATTATGTTTTTTAATGATAAATGTACCCTCTGGTGGATTATCACCTTATGCTGCATACAGACACATCTGTTACTCTCATCCAGATCCTTGTCCCAAGTCGTTTTACAGCCAAGACTGGCTGGCAGTTTTGGCAGCAAGCAGTTTCAAGATTACAATATTCAGATCCTCATGTCCAGGGCTTGCTCCCACCATTGATCCACAGATCCGAGCTTTCTTTGTCCAATTCCCAGTGCTTGTGTCATGCATCTCAATTCTGCCTTTTTTCGGCAAAGCATATACAGTATGGCCTCAGTCATCATTTTGCAAAACCATAGCTCTATATAAATGTCAAAAGCATTAAAGCAAAACACATACTGCAATATTAGTTCCACATTCACTGATATTTTTGTTTTCTTTGTGCTTTGGTTTCGTCTATAAATGTGTTCAGTTGTTGTTAAATCTGTGCTTAAACGCAGTGTAACCCATGTCATGTTCCACTTACATGTTGCATTTATATTAGTTTAGCTGTTGATGTTATTATCGCTGTACTGTTGATTTTCTTTCAGGAAGAGCCACAACTTTGAGGCCTTTCCCCACAGGTAGAGGATGTTCCGCTTCACTGTCACAGCATGCTTCTTGGGGGATGCCTGCATCTGTTCTTACCATGCTCTGCAATCATAACTACAAGCCTTAATAGTCAATCACTGCCTCTGCCATATATTCAGGGGGCCTGTTAGAGCTGAATCATCCCAAGGAGCGCTCCTGTTATCTCTCACACATCTCCCATTACATTCAGCCTCAAAGGGTTTCCTACCCAAAACAGCCAGGTTAAATTTCCACACTAACGTTATCCTGTCTTTGAATTTAACTTTCTTGAAAACATGCCCCAGAACTGCTCTGACTTGACAGCTTTCTTATAATTTTTGCTTCAGTCCCAGCTCTGGCTTCCTATTATTTTAGGTTTGTTATGATATTTTCTTTTCCCCTCACTGGCTACTCATTGTTCTTGAATTTCAATTTGTGTCAGTCATTCATTCCGGCTACACTCTGCCATTTTGTCCAATTAATTTCTTTCAGTTCTTGTGGGGGTGCTTGAATTTCAGTCTCATTAAAAGGGGTCTGACTGGTCAGTACTGGGGTCAAGTCTGGAATTGTCTCCCAGTAGCTGCAGCTGTTAGAAAGATCATGTGGGCATCCTATTTTTACCTTAATTTGCTCACAAGTTCCATTCAGATAGCTTTGAGCACCATATACTTAACAGTGATCAAATAATTTACAAAAATATTGTTTGCTGTATGAACAACAATTCTTAGTATAAGTAAGACCTGTACAGTAGCAATTAAGCATTAGCAATTATGTTAAGCCAACTGAGACATAGCAGTAACTAGATAATACTCTTATGAATGATAAATTTGAACCTTATGGGGTTTTTTCTGGCTCACTTTCTTATCTTGTCTACCCATTGGCAATACCCATGTGACACCTTCATATAATCAATATTATATGAGATTGTAATGAGTAGGTTCACAGAAAGGTATGAGATTGCCAGAAAGTAGGAATTCATTCCTCTTTTCAAGGGGTTGAAATTGAAATATGCTGCACTTGGAGGAAGCAGGTTAATTTCTGTATAAAGGCTGTCTATTCATAAGCCAGTGACTTACTACATACTGTATTGAATATCTGTTTCGAAATGAGATAGTCTTACAACCAATACAAATGGCCAACAGAAGATAGGATGACAAAAATATGCAACTTATTTATTTTGTGTCAGACAGAATTAACATAATTAACTTAAAAAGTCTAGGCCATTTTAAACAGATAATGTTTGAATCAATATGCTTACCATGGGTCTATTCTTATTGAATGTCTGTCTGCACACTTGCTTTGCAGAAATCATTAATCAGTAAATTAGGTAGAAAGTGAGGTAAGCGCAGCATGTACAACAACCTTTTGTTGACTGTAGTTCTCAGTGTTTCCTTTTTAATCACCCTCTTGGATAAAGAGCAAACACAGAAATACAGTAAGTATCTCACTTTCAAGCTATAGTATCAATTTGACAGCGTGATAGTGTGACATGAAGAAAAACACACAGATATTACATCTCAAATGGACCTGCCCTACGATATTTTATATTATTTAGTACTAATATATAAAAAGCAAAAATTGATAATATTCTCTATACAATGTGTATAAATATTTATAGATTTATCTGCACGTTATACAGAGAATATTTGCAGTTAAGACATTTTTAAAACTTTAACAGTTTTTATTTGCACTTCCAATCTACAGCTTGCTATTTAAACCCCCAGTCGGGCACCTTTTCTTTTTCATTTGCACTTTTTGCTTCACCATTCCTCCCCATCACCACCTGTGCAGCTGCAGCTCCCTCTGGTGGGCACACAAAGCTTGCCACCTCGCCATGAAGTACAAAAACACTCCAGCCAATCAAATCCGACTTTTTACATGCATTACTCTTGTCCAGTGAATTTCCTGATGCCTTGCCAAAGTCAGCTGACATTTAATTTGCTTCACCAGCAACTGCAAACAAAACTTGGCATGTGAGTATTCATCACACAAGTGCCCTGCAGAGAAGTGTCATAGCTCCTCTGACAGAAAGGTAACAAATGAGGGAATGTTCACAACAAAGAACATAAGCTTAGCATGTTGACAATCTCTATGTTCTAAGAGAGGGGTGAAAAGCATAATGCATAAAAAAGGTAAACCAATGCGGGATAATACTACTCATTCTTTCACAGGCAATGTGTAAGTTAAGACTAGGGGGATGTGGCTACATAAACATTATACAGTATGTGATCCCAATGCTGCAAAGCTTTCCTGAGAGGTTTCTAAAAGTCTCACTGGCTTGGTTTTCATGCAAAAATAAAGTCTCACCTTTTTGTTTCAGGCAATTTGGTTTTACTTATAGTTTTATTTTAGGGAGAGAAATTTTCCTTCAAAATTCAAATGACCGAATTAATATTTAAATATGGGAGGGTATACTTATATATTTCTGTCCATGTTCCAGTTTATACTGCATACATATTTTTATAGAGTACATTTTATGCATGCGTGTATATATATATATATATATATATATATATATATATATATATATATATATATATATATATATATATATTATATATATATATATATATATATACACATGGTTTCCTACAGAAGAGTAACTTCAGCAATTCTGATCCTTATGTCTACGAATGAAGCTAAAATCCAGCACTTGGTATAAAAATTACCCAGTCAAAATGTTTAGTAGTGTACAATTTCAAAATACTGGTAGTAAATCTACAATAGGCTACCCTACTCACCCACAGAAGAAGAAGAAGAAGAAGAAGAAGAAGAAGAAGAAGAAGAAGAAGAAGAAGAAGAATTCCACAGGGACACTCCTAGGCTCACGCCAGTAGAATGTTGTTATCATTTGTGTTATTGGATATGGAGTATACCAGTAGTCTTTTGCCTTTTTTTTTTTCAAATAAAAAATTTAGTAGTTGACAATTATTTTGTTTTGTTATTTTCTCCCCAATTTAGACGAACACATGCTATCCCCCAAAGTGTGTGCCGTTAGCCGTCCGCTTTTTTACACACTGCAGACTCACTATGCAGCCACCCAGAGCTACAGCGTTGGAGGACAACGCAGTCCTGAGCAGCTTACAGGCAAGCCCGCAGGCGCCCGGGCAGACAGAGGGGTCGCTGGTGCGTGGTGAGCCGAGGACACCCTGGCTGACCTAATCCTCCCTCCCCCAAGCAGCGCTCGGCCAATTGTGCGCCGCCCCCTGGGAGCTCCCGTCCTCGGTCGGCAAAGGAACAGCCTGGACTCGAACCGGCCAGACTATACTCGATGTCCAGACTATAGGGCGCATCCTGCACTCTACGCGAGCCCCTCGTATTTGTCTTTTTTAACAAATTTGTGGAACCAACAGATTTTTTTCTTTTTAATGTTTTCATTCTTCTGAAACAAATCTTGCCCTTGGAATTAGGTTTGAGCGATTTTAATTCAACTCAATACACGGTCGCTCAAGCCTGGTGCTAAGGTTTGTAGCCCGCAGCAATAATATAGGAGACCACTGGCATAAAAAAATAAATAGTAAGCAATCGAACAATAAGTGCATGAAACCAAACCAACTGAAGATTACTGTAGTACCACTATTTAACAAAGACACACAGTTATAAGTGGTAAAACATCTAAATTGTCATTGATTTGTCTTACAGATGAATACATCCTAATGTGTGTACTCAATGAAACATGAAATGGACTAAAGCCAAACAAAATGTATCTAACAATTTTTCCAGATCTACTGATATTTATTTTCAGTTGGATGTAATTAATTAAGTGCAATTCAACAACAAAATTAAACTTATGTTAATATTGCATGATAGAGGAGTAACCAAAATAATTTTGGCATGTTATTAATTATTTTGTATGCGTAGATATGATACCCATGGTAGATAATAGCCGGGAGTTATATTTAAAATACCAAAGTGCCATTTTAGTTACAAGGAAGTGCTGCAATTGGAAGTTTAACTACATGGTTCACACACACAAAAAAAAAAAATGTGGAGAAATAAGGAATGCTACCACTTACTGAAACTGCTGTCTTTGTCCTGATATTTCAGAGCTCTGTTTTAGATTTTCCTGAAGATGGGTAGACTGTTATTACAATTCCATATCTACTGTGTAAGATTACCTGAAGTTTAGGCTCCTATTTACTCCAGGAATGAAAAGTTGTGTTTCGGAAATTGTGGTGCAACATCAGAATACAGCATCATAAAAAACATACTATTACACACATAACTAGGAGAAACTGCTGCTTCCTAAAATCAGTGCTATTGACATAGTTTTTAACACCCATCTGCAATTTACAGAGTTTGGATGCTAGAAAAGTTTGGGCTTGGACAGCTTGTGTAAAACACAAATTGGGTCATGATGACTGCAAAATTGTACGTGCTGTGTCCAGTCCACATATTTGACGCACAACTATATAACTGCCAAGAAAGTCTGTGGAAACACCACATTTTATATTAGTTATCTCTAAAATTGTGGTGTTAAAATGATTATAAGCGTTATCTGTATTGATGGGTTGTAATATGGCTTTCCTGATTTTTGAATACATCGGATCCAGGGCAGCTGCAGTCTTCTCAGTCACAGCTTAAATTCCTATTGAAAACCTATAGATAAACCAACCAGACTTCCTACCACTTTTACTGTGTTGCCCAAAAGTATTGACACCCTGTGGTTCCAGATACTCAATCAAAAATGCACTGTAGCTATCTGAATGTACTATTACTAGTTAATTAAATATGTAACGTTGCCATGGTTTTGTAGCAGGGTCATAAACACCCTGTCTTTCATGGATTTATCTTGATGTATATATTGTATTATGATATTTTGATTTCTCATTGATTGATTAGATATTTTATATATTTCTGTATGACAATTCTCTCTCTAATGCCTCTTATTGGGTATTGTAATAATTACAGGAAAAGGTTTCTTTGTTCCTTTTATTTTCCAGGCACAGGTTTTTCAGTATTTAAAATGCATAGCTACAGGATACTTGCAACTAAACCCGAAGTACTGCTGCATGACTCAACTCTCCCCTTCCCACTCTGCCTAAATAAAAGGGCACAATCTAAATGTACTGGGCTGCAATGTTATACAGCTGGTTTTATTATTAAATCTGTTGCATTATTAGAAATATGGTATGAAAATATTCAGTATTCAGTATTACCTACAGTAACTTACAGATATGTATCTCCGGAGTAATAAAACATTATTAAACAAATTGTTTACCACTAACCAATAACTATTATAGTAATACGTATGTTTTTTTTAAATATATTTTACTTTACTGTACATTTTCTAACCTGGCCAAAATACATTCTAACATTGTACAATTACCATTAAATTCAAATACAGTAATCTGTCATGCATTCCCCCGTCACATATCCGCCCTAACCGTTTATCCACCATGATCAAGATCTTCAGCAACATCACCCACGTGGACAGCGCTAATGCAAAATGGCTACAGGAAAGCGAAAACGAGTTGTGCTTACAATTGAATTTTTGTTTCGTAAGCCTATGCATTTTGCTACTGTGTAAATTACCCGACACTAATGTAAGTGTATACAGCACTGTAGCAGGGCAGGAGCCCCTGCGTATGAAGAGTTTTTTTGTGTAAATGCATGTTGTAAATAGTGTGTATTTATTGTAATTAATTAATGAAGTACCTGACACTCCTGGGCCTGTCTGCTGTGTGCGATTATCAGGTGTGGAATCTAATCAGCAGGTAGGGGTGTTCCAGCTGGGTGTCAGTTATAAAAAGGTCCCATTTATTCACCTATGGGCTGTTGCAAAGCCAAAGCCAACGCTTTTATTCATTTGATTGACAAAATGAGCAATTCCTGTGTAAATACAGTGTATTAACCCTGTAATTCCAATCCTTTACCAAATGAGCTGTATTGTCTTATAGTTGTACTAAAACCACAAAACAATGGTTCATAATGGGTAAATGGTAACTCAATAAAAGCTATAATGATCATTGGCACTTGCCAACTGGGTACTGCCAAGGCAGTGCATTATTCATCTTTTTTAAAAGACGTGTGCAGTTCCTTGTGTTGTGTTTTATTATATTTCTGGTGTTTACCACCAGAAGTGATTTATTTAAACAAAATCAAGACTCATGAGACATTACCAAACACTGGATTCTTTTCTTTTAAAAATAATCCTGTGAAAACCATTTGTTTGTAGAACATACAAAAACAAAATATTGAGATATAATACATTTTTAAATAATAATCAGAAAAAGAAAACCAGTCAAACCCCAAACTATAATCTTATACAGAAGAGAATAATGTGCACCAGCAAATGGTTTGCAGTTTTGCGTGTGTGCATTCTGATTTTGTATATTTGTTACAGAATTGTAAGAGAAATGAGTGCATCTGGTTGCATCAATTGTTTCATTTTCTTAGTCTGCATGGAGTATTGCTTTTCTACTTCCTATAAAACACGCATTGGTGATAAAAGATAATGACTAAAATAAACACAATGCTCTCTTTAACTGTGCTTTAGGGGCTAATCATTCAAAGGCATTTTCTGTTCAATTAATGTGAGGTCTTGTGGTAGGGAGAAAGCCCTGAATGTTAATAGTGTGTGTTATTGAAAACAAAGATTAATTGTTTTGAATTTAAGTTTGGCAGAAGGGGTCACCAAGGGGGTTTAATGCTTGGGGCACTCCAGCATGGGTGACGCTGGCAGCAACGCGGGGCACTCTGGCAGTGGCAACACTGGCAGCTGCGATGCTGGGCGCTCCAGCAGTGTCGCTGGCAGCAGCGTGGGCACTAAGCCCTCTTGACGTGGATGTGCGGTTGGCTTTCTCCGTGCTCCCTTCAGCAGCAGGTGAAGTGGCTGCTGAGGTTGTCCAGCGGTTGCCGTGCTGACCCTGGGCCTGGGGAAGCTCCTCCTCTTCTGACTCTGAAGATGACAGCGGCCCCTCCCTCTTTGGCACTGGAGATGGCAACGACTCCTCCCCTTCCGGCTCTGGAGACGGCAGTGGCTCCTCCCCTCTTTGCACTGGAGTCTCTAGAGGGTGATATCCCAACAGCTAACACAACGTGTGACAGGATAGCGTCATGGCCCAGGATGCTACCGGCAGAGACAGAAGCTGCAGTGAAGCCTGCCAAACTTACATTCCCACCCACTACTTAACACAGTTGTTGATATGCCTAGCTTCGTGACAGATATTTAACACATACCAACAACTGTTTAACATAAACCTGGAGAATACTTAGCAGGTAAGTACAAATATGCTTCATGACAATCACACTACACTGTGACACTACTTTTTGTTATGTAAGTTATGTGAATATTCTATTTTTGTATGACGCACATTCCAAAATAAAGATCACCTGAGTAAACTGCAAGAGTTAACTTATTTTCAGCAATACACCATCTAACCATCTTTATATATCAACATTAAATATTCACATCACTTGAGGCATTTTTCCCCAGATAATCATTAACCTTACTAAATGTGTACCAATTTACTCAGATGCACTGCTCACCTCATAAATCTGTTACTTTTGAAGGCTAATTTAATTTTTAAATATTTTCATCATTATGCTTCTGTGCCACCCAAAGGTCTGAACATTTTGGTCTTTATTTTCAGTGAAAAATCCATAATTGTCATTGAAGGGTATTAAAATAAAAACAACAAAAACATTGATCAGTGGTAATGGTATTTGAAAATCAAATGCTTTGTTTCTTTGGACAAATTACTGAGGATGGTCCGAATTTGATCGAAATGTTTGCATGCAGCACTTTATTTTTTTGCACTGTTTTGTTATTTTTTATTTATTTTGTCTGTACTTCCTTTGATAAAGAACATTGATTGTCCATGAATTTGGTATTATAGTGCTTCCAGTTGCCACTTCATGGTTTTCAGTGGACACTATTCTCGATTATTTTCTCAAAATAAATATTTATAAATAAAATAATAGTTCTTCATTCCATTATTATCAGTAATGAGGAAAAAAAACTACCTGATAAATTTAGTTCATGAAATAGTATCTGCTTAGATCCACTTGTTTCTTGATATTTATAAATATTGTAAAAACATATATTTTAAAACACATGAGAGAATAAATGTTCTAATACAACTATAAGTCAAATACATTGAATTTACAGTGTTTTCCCGTTTTTTTTTTCTTAGCTCTTGTGTCATTTTGTTTCTTCGTGCTGCTGAAAATGTCTCCGCCCTTTAAAAATGAAATGCCTGTTTCAGTGACGTTACATGAAAAAACAAACAAGCAGGCAGTGAAATTCAAACCCTCCCCTATTCAATCATATGCGTTAACAAGCTGTACTGCAAAGTACAGTGGCCCTGTAAGTCATCAAAACGAAGTGCATTTTTATCGTGTTTACACGATCACAGTCCTAGAAGCCCACTTCAATATGATCATGTTAACACGATCCCGGTCCTTAAAGGATTAAGCGACACATACTGACATAAACGTGCGTGCAGCTTTAAACTCCTACACGTTGTGTTTTTGGCTTGTGGCTTATACCTAAAAAGAATGGTAAAATGGCCAATAAGTCACTTGAGGTGAATGTACGTTTTTTTTACAGTAACTGAGCCAGTTTGTTTATTAATGTTAGTTTGTCTGTTACTTTATTATTATTAAAGTTTATTAACATACACTTGCCTATTGCTTTTCTTTTACTTATTCTGTTCATTTCATATGTTGATGCACATGCATCATAACAAGTAATACATATGTATTTTTTTATTGATTCATATTGTGTCTGGTGGTCAACACTTTGCTTGTTTCCCGAGGGGTGTTCTCTTAGCCGCAGACTACTGTACCTTAATATCTTTTAATTCCTGCTGGCTTAATGATGTTACTTTACCAGAAATCTCTATTCATTTTTTGCATCTGTTAAGTCCTATTGATTCAAATGTTGTCAAATGGCTCTCCCTGAGGGTGAGGTTCAATACTGTTTAATGTCCACAAAGCCTATGTTTTGTTTGTGGCTCTTGTCTAGGAACACATTGGAATATTTTAGCTGTCTGAAATTCCGCTTGCCTTCTTGGTACATGGGGTGTTTCAAATTAATGTTTCCAGACTGGTAAAAAAAAAAAAATAAATAAATAAAAAAAAAAAATAAATAAAAGAAGTTACATACTGCCACCAAAGTAAAACCAATATATATCCCGGCCTGTCTAACCAATTGTATTTGGCATTGCCAAAAATGCAAATTAGGTTGATCAAGTGATGTCTGATTCCTGTATCACTATACTGGCGCAAATGACAGAAACGATCAATGCAGGGCACACAGCACGTACTAAGGGCCTGCTATCATCCTGCATCATTTCTATCAGCAGGCGCCGCAACCCTACCACAGTGGCAATTCCCCATACGAAATGCCAGTAATGTGATGCCAGCCTTATGAAGCTTCATAGCTGTCAAGCACTGGTAGGTATGGTACTCTTCTGCACAGCTGTCACCTTCTTTGGGTCAGCTGAAATCCCATAGCTGACAAAACTGTCCAGGAGCAGCGTTTTCTTCTATAACAGGCTGCATTTGACTGGATGGAGCTAAGGGTCAGCTCACTTCCCAGGTGACATCTCACAACTACAAGCTCAGCCAACTGCGCTCTGTCCCTGAAGTGGGTTGGTTGCCCCAGATGCCATTTGCAGGCCACAGATCACCCTCTACAAGCTTAAGCTTCTCTCCATTGCCATCCCACCTGTCCAGGATGTCACCGCAAACAATGGTAGCAGAAGCCCTGGTGACAAGAAAGTCTTTGCAGTAATTCCCCTCCACACAGAAGCCAATGCACAGGTCATTGCTCTTCTGATGTGGCACATTATTAAATGACCTTTCTGTTTTCACTGGGTCACACCACACTTGAGCTCGGGTTAGGCCCCGTTTTTGTTGTGATGTGTTGATGTTGATCCCCACTTAGTGTTTGGACAAGTGTTCCCTAGTAGATGGAGTCAGTTTATTTAAATGCACTACCTTTGCTTTTCATTTTTGATTTGTGTTTTGTTAGTTTAATTACAGTAATCCGTCACGTATCCGCCCGTCACATATCTGCCCTACCCGTTTATCCGCCATGATCAATCGCTTCAGCAACATTAGTTTATTATTGAACAGAGAAGATTAGTTCAGAGATTGTAGATCCACCAGAGTTTTTGTACACTGTGTTGTATGTGCTCCGTGCGCAACCATTGCTGGAAGTGTCACGTGAGTTGTTCAGTGTGTTGACTTGATATGTAAATAAATCCTGTTCTCCTGTGGGGGGCTGTGACAGAAATATAATGAGTTCTGGTGATAAATCTTCCTCCCGACCTGTGAGGGCGCTAAAGAACGGGAGGAGAAGTATCTGGAAGGGCTGGCCTGACAGTTCGTTTCCGGGACCGGGAAGTGGGTCAGCCTGGAAAGAAGCGAGACTCTGTTGTAAGACCGTTTGACTTGAAAGGTAAACGAGGGGCAGCTGCAAATAATAAGGCAGCTGCAACCGTTTACCTAGATATCATGTGGGATTACATATAGGGGCCAGGGTAACGCTGATATTTTCCTTCGTTTGGGTAAAGCTTCGGTGGAGAGAAGGACTGAGAGAGGAGCTCTCAGAGTAAATAAAAAGGCGGGTTACGTGTTTTGTGTTGTGTTTGTCTGTGTTGTAATTGTTCGTGTTTTGCTTCACGAGACAGTTAAAGCACACCTCCGGAGCTGTGCCGAGGTCAGCACAAATCCGGAGCACCACTGCACTACCGTCACAACATACCTGTGTTTGCACTCAGCACCAGCACCACTGCACTCACCCAGGACTGGTGACCGTGTGTTTGTTTTTGTTTGGGACTGTGCCCTGTTTTGTTATCCCCGCGCTTTACACATTGTTGTGTATAGCCAGGGATTTATTATTTTACGGTCGCCAGACCGGGATTAAAATAAAGCACCTTCCCCACTGGATACCGTCGTCAGTCTGTCACTCCTGCATCGCATCACTACTACACCTGTTCCCCTTCACTAGCCACTTTGCCACAGGGGCGTATCAACTTCAACTTCCGTCTCGCTCTTCTGCCTGTCACTCAGCAGCGAATGCACGCACCCACACTGCAGACGGCTACTCTGTCACAAGCATTAATACCCTGCATCTTTCTAAACAAAGGATTTAGGGGAGTTCCCTTATAAAAGCTGAATCTCAAAACAATAATTGTGTGAATATAATGTACCGCCATCCCTTTTTGCAGCTCCAGCAAAAAAGTCGCTGACAAGGTAAATGTGTTTTTTATTTATTAACCACAAACAACTGTAGCTGGCTTCCAATCTCACACTGTAGGCAGGTACTGTTTCTCACTCAAAAAACTGTCTCACACTTTAACGGCTCCTCCTCCACCATTCACACACGGAGCCGTGCAATCTAACTAACCCCATTCACTCCCGGCTGCGCATACACACTCGCATGCATACCATCTTAACAATACACAAACGCATACAACACATAACAACCACAGCAGTGGGTCTTCTGAGCCCCCAGTTGTCCGGGTCGCTACAATAATAATTGTTACAGTTGTGTATAATGGTATTTGAAACAGGATTCATTTATCCACCTTTTTACATATCTGCCCTTACTCTGGTCCCACGGCAGGCAGATATGCGACGGATTACTGTACTTTAATTTAGAATTCTTATAATTCCCAGGAATCAAATATTACAGCCAGTTAGTAAAACTGAAACATATTTATGTAATCCCAATACAGTGGGTTACCAGACTCCAGTATGCATTAAGAAAACACAAGCAGGTTATTTCATACAATTGCATAAAGGCAGCAGCAATCTAGTACAGAGAGAAAATACAATTACCTTTCTCTGGGAGAGTGGATGCACAGAGAGGACACTTGAACATATTATCGTCTACCGTTGCTCCTCTTCTCACTATCTATTCCCAACTCACTATTTATGTACCCTATCATTACGTGACTTTGTGACCTAAACTAGATTTTCAGCTTACTTTATGACATTTACAGCTTAATTCTACTATATAGATGGGTTTTCCAGTTTAGGTCTCAGTGGAATTATTGGGCACCAGCATTGCATGACTGAGCATATTATAATGTGAGGCCCATAAAGGTTCATGGCAGCTGGTTCCCTATAGAGTCTTTCAGGCAGGATACTATCAGAGCACTGCATTTAGAGACATTAAATGTTTCATTCCAGGCCTCTGCACACTGGTGGTTATGCAAGACATCACAACTATGTGCAGAGGATGATGATTGCAGCAGTTCATAGAAAGTGAATTTAAGATGCACAGATTCTTTTGGTCATGTTACGCTTGTCTTCCAATGCTAAGGCCAAACATCGCAGCACCTGGTCATGGCGCCAAGTAAACTGTCCTTGGCTAAGAGCCACCTTACATCCTGTCAAAATGTGCCTTAATGTTGCAGGTGATGAACACAAAGGACATGAGGGATCCTCTCCTAACCAGAGGTTTAGGTTCTGTGGTGATGGGAGAACATCATATGTTGACCTTATAAGGAAACTGATCCTGCTCTGTTCCATTGACCATAGGTCTTGCCAGCCAATCTTGCGTTGTTCCACACTCTCCCATCTCATCCATTCTCCCTGCTTGCCCTGGGAAATGGCCTTTATACACCTCATCCTCTCCTCCTGCTTTTGCACCTCGTTGACTACAAGCTTCCTCCGTTAGCTGGGGCTGCCTTGTGCCATGTAGGAGGAGCTGAACTGAGACCAAGACCCCCTCTTCCATGCTGAACTTGCCCCATGATATCACCAATTCGAAGGGCAGCCTTTGCATCCTCCACAGCTTTCTTTGCCACCCACTTTCTTCCAGTTTTCAACACAGGTGCTGCCTCCCTTACGCATTTGTCGCGTGACTCTACTAATGTAATTTCCAGTCGGACCTTGGCGCACTTAAACTCCTCGGTTAGAGCGGAGACAGGTAGCTGCAGTATTCCTTTACCATAAAGTCCCACTCTGCTGAGGCAGCGTGAAACTCCCAACCATTTCCTGATGTGTGAACTGATTAAAGCTTCCAGCTTCTCTACTGTTGTCAAAGAAACCTCGTACACAGTCAGTGGCCACAGCAACCTTGGCAGTAGGCCAAACTGAAAGCACCAGAGTTTTAGTTTGCCTGGTAAAGTGCTGCTGTCTATGCTCTTCAACCCTTCCACAGCTTGTTGTCTAACTTCTCCCACACGAACTGTGTCCTTTAGATCCCCGTCATACCATCTCCCAAGGCTCTTCACTGGCTTCTCAGACACTGTTGGTATTGCCTCAAAATTAATGAAGAACGTTTTATCTACTACTTTACCTTTAATTATAGAGATGCTCCTTGATTTAGTGGGCTTGAATTGCATTCGTGCCCATTCAATGTTATTGGTTAATTTGCCCAATAACCGATTAGTGCAGGCTACTGTTGTAGTCATGGTTGTCATGTGATCCATGTATGCTCGAATTGGTGGTAGTCGTATTCCAGAAGCCAAGCGCTCTCCACCCACTACCCATTTTGATGCCCTAATGATTACTTCCATTGCCATGGTAAAAGCCAGTGGAGAAATGGTGCATCCTGCCATTATTCCAACTTCTAGGCATTGCCATGTAGTGCTGAATTCTGAAGTTGAAAAACTAAATTGCAAATCTCCAAAGCAGGCTTTCACTAGATTTGTTATTGTCATTGGTACACTGAAAAATCAAATGCTGCCCAAAGAAGTTCATGTGGCACTGAACCATATGCATTAGCCAAATCCAGGAATGTCACATGGAGCTCCTTCCTCTCCTTTTTAGCTGATTGAATTTGTTGCCAGATCACATTGATGTGTTCTAAGCATCCTGGGAAACCTGGAATGCCCGCTTTTTGTATTGAAGTGTCAATGAAGCAGTTCTTTAATAGGTAAGTTGACAATCTCTGAGCAATAATGCTGAAAAAAATCTTGCCTTCTACGTTTAATAGGGAAATAGGGCGAAACTGACTGATGCTGCTAGAATCTTTTTCTTTAGATATAAAGACTCCACCTGCTCGGCGCCATGCTCTTGGTACAACCTGTTTAGATATTTATACCATACTATTCTATATTTTCAGTGCATCATTAAATGATCTAGCATAGGGGTGTGCCCAAGTCTGAGCATAAACAAGCATTTGTAATGGGTATGGCATTTTTTTTTTTTTCCCAGTCCGGTTATTCGGAGAAGAAAAAAAATATATATATACAATGAATCAGCACCTAGCTCCAATAGGGCAGTGATGACTGTCAATCTCAAGTCTAGAGAGCCAATCCATAGGGGAAGGAGGAGGGACCAGTGTGATACAGTTCTGACACAGTGGAGCAAAGCATCATTCTGTGTTTTGTAAGTAAGCTGGTCAGGCAGACGGAACATTCGGTTTAGAATCAAACTCTTTTCAGAGATATATGACTTTCATTTTCAAAAAGGAATTTCCTTTTCTAAAATGAACTTTTCTAAAAGAATATAATTTATTGAGAGGAATGGTAGTTCCTCACTCCAAGCTATCAGCGAGAACTGCCAGAGACTCTATACAGAAAGGATAGTTTACATGTTTTCAAGGTATTGGCACAGCAAAAGTAAATCAACCAAAAGCACCATTTCACTTTTAATTTGTTGTTCCCAACACTCTTAGGTGTAATGGAGAAATAAGTCACCAAAGGTAAAAGTCCTCCTCCTCCTTTTTCTCTAGCTATTTTTTTTGGATTTTTGCAGGCACTTTTATCAATGCATATGTATATTACAGGACATCCAAGTTTAACATGGGAATATAGTAGGGAATGCACTTATTTTGATGTCTATATCATTTATATTAAATGATTTATTTATGTTTTAACATGGAACATTTGCATGCAATATAAAAAAGGTCTATGCAGCGTGGGATTTGAAACTCTAACCTTCAGTTTGCAAGCGTGTTGTGTTATACTGTCAGTGCTACACGATTAGTTGAGAAAACAAGCAGTATTTTGAAAGATGAAGTCCGCCAGCTGAGAATTCCTGGGGGGGACACTACAGTTTTGAGATTTTTTTTGATTTTTTTTTTCGAGTCATCTCATTATTTTCAGATGCTGATCTTGATGGATCTTTGGTTTCCTGTCAGTGTAACGCTAATTGTGGTCCCTATTGGTACAAGGAAGTATGCTTTCCTCTCGAAACTGGTTGATGAGAGTAATGCTATTTGTGGTCCCCACTGGACAAAAACGAACGTACATTTTTCTGTGAATTAGCTATACTGAAGGAAAACCTATATAGTTGGTAAAAGTAAAACATAAATTAATACAGTAATACATATTGAAATAAATGAATACATAAATCAATACATAGACATTTCTTTCTTTCTTTATCTATCTTGATATTTATTTATTTATTTTTCACTATCAGATATAAACACTGCCATTTAATACTGTTTGAAACAAGAATAAATACTCTACAGTTCTTGTTCAATTGTATATTAGTGAAGATTTTTGTACATAAAGGTAGTCATGCTTTCATATATTTTTACCTTCAAATTAAAAAATACATTGTAACGACCCATTCAATTGCTTTGTTGCAGGACTTGTTGTCTGTTTAGTTTGTCTCGTCTGTCTTTTATGTTACATGTATTGTAAGGGGAATCATGCCGTTACTTAGCATGGGAAGCGGGAGTGAGTGAATGAGTGAGGAGAAAGTGTGTTGCTGTTTTTGGAGGTTGTAGAGCATGGATGTGACTGGTTGATGAGCTGGACAGCGGCAGGAAACGACAGGAGGTTATATAAGGGGGTGCATGACCCTGGGGCCTGGAGACAGTCCAGAGCTGAACTTGAATGAGAAACTGTGGGTGCGACTGAGCGAGTGTTTGAGCTGTGACCGGAGAGAATATGCAGTGAAAGTGCCAAGACTAAAACATAGGGTTAATTTTTTGGTGCTGTGAATTCCGGCCCCTGACAGGAATTCTTTGTAGTTTCAAATTATTATTATTATTATTATTATTTATTTCTTAGCAGACGCCCTTATCCAGGGCGACTTACAATTGTAAGCAAATACATTTCAAGTGTTACAGTACAGGTAATACAATAAGAGCAAGATAAATACAATGACTAGTTCAAGCAAGTACAAGTGTGACAAAATACAATTCAATAATACAGCAGATAAGTGACAGTGATAGTTACATCAAGATATGATTAAATACCAAATACTACAGTTTAAACACATGGCAGATTACAGTACTCTGAAGTACAGGATTAAATGCAGTAAAATAGGGGCAGGTAAGAGTAAGTAAAGCAAATTTAAGGAAGGGTGAAAGTGTCCCAGGGGAAACAGAGGAGTTCTACAGGTGCTGTCTGAAGAGGTGAGTCTTAAGGAGGCGCGGAATGTGGTCAGGGACTGGGCGGTCCTGACATCTGTAGGTAGGTCATTCCACCACTGCGGGCGAGGGTGGAGAAGGAGCGAGCTCTGGAGGCAGGGGGCGTAGAGGAGGTAGAGCCAGTCTTCTAGTGCAGGCGGAGGCGGAAAGGTCGAGTGGGGGTGTAGGGAGAGATGAGGGTCTGGAGGTAGCTGGGTGCAGTCTGGTCAAGGCATCTGTAGGCTAGTACAAGAGTCTTGAACTGGATGCGGGGGTGATCGGTAGCCAGTGGAGTGGCGGAGTAGTGGAGTTGCGTGGGAGAAGCGAGGCAGAGAGAACACCAGGCGGGCAGCAGAGTTCTGGATGAGCTGGAGCGGACGGGTGGTGGGCGCAGGGAGGCCAGCCAGGAGGGAGTTGCAGTAGTCTAGGCGGGAGAGTACCAAGGCCTGGACCAGGAGCTGGGTGGCGTGGTTGGTGAGGAAGGGTCGGATTCTTCGGATGTTGCTCAGGAAGAATCGGCAAGTGCGTGCCAGAGTGGAGATGTGCTGGGAATAAGAAGGCAGGGGTCCAGGGTGACTCCGAGGTTCTTAAGCGGAGGAAGAGGGAGAGAGTGTGGTAGATTCCAGAGGAACAGAGATAGAGATCAGAGGAGGGAGGAGGAGGGAAAGAAAAGGAGGTCAGATTTAGAGAGGTTAAGTTTGAGGTGATGCGAGTGCATCCAGGAGGAAATAGCAGACAGACAGGTAGAGATACGGGAGGAGATGGTGGAGTCAGAGGAGGGAAGGAGAGGAAAATCTGAGCATCATCAGCATAGAAATGGTATGAGAAACCATAGGATGCGATGAGGGGGCCCAGGGAGCGGGTGTAGAGAGAGAACAGGAGAGGACCCAAGACTGACCCTTGGGGACTCCTGTTAAGAGAGGGTGAGGTGTGGAGGTTGCTCCACGCCAGGTTACCTGGTAAGTGCGGTTGGAGAGGTAGGAGGAGAACCAGGCCAGAGCAGTGCCAGAGATCCCCAGGTCAGCAAGAGATGATAGTAGAATAGAGTGATCAACAGTGTCAAAGGCAGCAGAGAGGTCGAGGAGAATTAGGACAGAGGAGAGAGAGGCAGCTCGGGCAGACTTAAGTGAGTTGGTGACAGACAGGAGGCGGTTTCAGTGGAGTGAGCAGAGCGGAAGCCAGATTGGAGAGGGTCGAGCAGAGAGTGGTTGGACAGGAAAGCAGAGAGCTGGCGGTGTACAGTCCGCTCAAGGGTTTTGGAGAGGAAGGGTAGGAGGGAGACAGGGCGGTAGCTCTGGAGGGAGGTGGGGTCGAGGGTAGGTTTTTGAGGATGGGAGTGATAGAGGCTTTTTGAAGGCAGAGGGAAAGAGACCAGAAAGTAGAGAGGTGTTGAGAAGGGAGGAGATGAAGGGAAGTAGAGCAGGAGCAGCAGCTTGAAAGAGGTGAGTGGGGAGGGTCCAGGGCACACGTGGTGGGTTTGTGACCCTGGAGCAGGGAGGAGAGGTCAGAGTCTGAGAGGGGCGAGAAGGTGGAGAAGGAGGGTGAGTTAGTAGGGGATGCAGTGGGTGTAGGGGTTGGAGCAGGAGGAGGTGCGGGGAGGGAGAGGTGTTAAAGAGTTTGCGGATATCTGAGATTTTAGAAGAGAAGAAGGAGGCAAAGTCATCAGGGAGATAGAGGAGGGAGGAGGAGGGGGAGGGTTTAGGAGGGAGGAGAAGGTAGAGAATAGTTTACGTGGGTTGTTAGTGGAGGCTTGGATTACAGATTGGAAATAAGTACATTTAGCAGAGGAGAGAGTAGAGGAGAAGGAGGAGAGGAGAGTGCGGTAAAGGTCTAGGGCAGCAGGGAGTTTGGTTCTCTTCCATTTCTTTTCAGCAGATCGCAGTGTGATTCTTGCCGGCGGAGTGCAGAAGAGAGCCAGGGATGGGGAGGGAGGGGCGAGCAGGTCGGGAGGTGAGGGACAGAGGGAGTCGAGAGAGGAGGTGAGGGAGGAGAAGAGGGTGGAGGTAGCAGAGTCTACGGAGAGTTGTGAAAAGGAGTCGATAGGAGGGAGGTGAGAGAGAGCAGTGGAGGCAAGGACAGAGGGGAGAGAGGCGGAGGTTCGGCGAGAGGTGACAGTGGGAGTAGGAGGAGCAGGGAGAGGGAGAGACAGAGAAAAGAGATGAAATAGTGATCGGAGAGGTCCAGGGGTGACAGAGAGGGTGGAGGGGCAGCAGGCCCTGGAGAAGATGAGGTCCAGTTGACGGCCAGCTTTGTGGGTAGGAGGGATGGAGAGAGACAGAAGTCGAAGGAGTGAAGGAGAGGGAGGAATCCAGCAGAGTGGCTGGGGTTGGAGAGATGGATGTTGAAGTCACCTAACAGGACAGTTGGGGTAGACAGAGAGGGAGGGAGGAGAGTAGATAGTCGAGTTCATCCAGAAAGTGGCGAGAGGCCCAGGGGCGGTACAGTACAATGAGCAGGAGTTGACAGGGAGAGGTTAGTTGGACTGCATGAAATTCAAAGGTATTGACAGAGAGTGAGGAGAGATCGGAGGGGACAGAAAAGAGTAAGGGGGAGAGAGAAGACCAGTCCCACCTCCCGTCCAGTGAGGCAGGGGTATGGGACAGGACATAGAGAGAGGACAGGGCAGCAGGAGTTACAGTGTTATCAGGGGACAGCCAGGTTTCAGTGAGAGCAAGGAAATCGAGAGAGAGGTGGGAGGCAAAGGCAGAGATGAAATCAGCTTTGTTAGCAGAAGAGTGACAGTTCCAGAGTGCATCCGAGAGTGTGCAGGAGGGGGGGAGAGGCAGAGGGATGAGGTTAGAGGGGTTATAAAATAAAACAAACATTTCGAGAATTCAGCATCATCTGCCTGAGTACTACTTCCTAAACATAAAAATGTTACAATATAGTAAATGAACAGATCAAGCTTATTACGATAGTTTGCAAAAATCAGATGAAAGTTTTCAATACAATCGGGATAATACATAATCATTATTTACAAAATTTTGTTCGTCTCGTTGACAGTCAAAAAATATAGGATGAAGACATGAAAGAACAGTATAAGACAGGATGAAGAATCAAGAAGTAAAAAAAAAATGAAGTTGATTTCTGTCTTGGCAATTTAGTTCAGTCTTTCTATAACTTCTTGTAATTTAATCTTCTTGGCTCTGTGAAATGATATCCAATTTTAAAGAGATGATTGTTGCTCATCCAAGAATGAATGAAATCAATAGCACATGGTTAGCTGGTCCATAACTTGAAATTTGATACTTATTATTGCTTGTAAAGTGACAGAACATCACCTAACTGTTAATGAATGAAGACATATAGAACATTAGTGCGTCTGAGCCAAGGGCTAAATCAGAATGTCCTTGCATAGGTACTGGGTATATCTGGGCCAGGCACAAATTGAATTGCGTTTTGGATGTCTCAATCGTACACAGCAGTCCTGGACTTGTTTTTAAAACACATCTAGAAATATTAAAAATGTATTGTGTTAACTAAAGGAAATAATTACAGTTAAGGTTACTTAGATGTACTTTATGCAGACATAACATCATAATGGACATTGTCGCTGGTGTAGTGGGGCTAGAGCATTTTATTTTTGTATTTGCATTTAATACAGACACTTTTGCTGGATCTTGGCCTCAACCGACATTTATCAAGGGTGTATTGTCTAATATTAACTGATGTCACTCACTGCCAGGCAGCTCACAGTGCATGTGCTTCAATCACACTTCACAAGTATCTTGGTTGTATTAAATGATTGGCAGTCAAACAGTAAAGTTCCCTTCTGTCTAATAGTGTCTGACTGCGGTCTAGACAGGGGAACATCGCCACACCGAAATGTGCAATGAGTGGGGTAGGGTCAATGAGTACTTGTAAGGTTTGAGAAAGGGTCTCAAAGACAGAGGACCAGAATGGAGCCAACCTGGGACAAGACCAGAACATAAGGATGAGAGAAGCAGCCCTTATAGAAATGTAATATATACAAAATATATTTTTGAAAATATATTAAGTGGAAAATACACATTTTAAAATATATGTTACAATATATTGTCATATTTTTCTGGTAAATATATTGTAATATATTGTAATATATATATAACAATATATTTTAAAATGTGCAAATTATTGTCATTTTAAGATATAAATATATCGGCAACATGTATTTTTTAAATCTAAAATATATGTACACTATATTTATGTCATATATATATATATATATATATATATATATATATATATATATATATATATATATATATTAAAATGGGATAATTTGCAGACTTTAAAATATATTGTTATATGTTTATATGTTAATGTAAAATTATATATATATGACAACCTTTCCTTGTCAAGCTGCACCTACACTGGACAACACGAGTGAATAATTTAGAAGTCACTGCAGTTAAATGGGAGTGTCCACACCAGCAGCGAGTGATGTGAGCGATGTCGCTTTGAGAATTTTGCGTCGCTAAAATAGAACCTGTTTCTATTTTTTTTTTCGTCGTGTGACTGGCATGAAACTGGCCAATTAGAAGCAAGGTTAGCACCCTTGACACATGTCAAACACACGCCTCAAAACACGTCATGCCTCAAAACAAGTCAAGCCTCAAAACAAGTTAATCATGGACGACAAAAAGTTAATTCATGAGGTGCAGCAGTATCCATTGTTATTTGATTGCAAACTGCAAAGACATCCAGAAGAAAGACAATGCCTGGGTGGATTGCAGTTGGTGCATTTAGCAATAACATTCCGATTATGCAATTTGCATAAAAAATAGGTTTATTAATACCGTAAAACTTCAAATAATCGCTGGTCTCCAATACTCACCGGTCTCTAATAAGCGCTGGGGCTGCTGGGAAATATGGTAAATAGACGCCAGGTCTCTTTTAAACGCTGGGTTATGAATAATAATATAATGCGCGTCATACTGAATGATCCAGTCAATACACACACACACACACACACACACACAGGGCATTTATTTAAAGTTTTACGGTAAGTAAAAATAAACTGGCGCATACATGCAGTCTACATATCCAGCATTTAAATGAGAAAATAAAAATAAATAATGTTTTGTTCACTAAATAGTTCTGCGACACAAATCCGTGACAAGAAGAAGGTCTTTACATATGCATAAAGTGAAGTTTTGTGGAGATTCACCAAACATTATCGAGGTTCTACTATTCCAGCGGATCTCAAACTGGGGGGCGCAGACTGTATCCTGGGATCAGAAATCCAGAGGCAGTGTAAACTGCCTGCTACTGTAGTAGGACTGTTCTTTTTTATGTTAAGCATTTTTGTATTCTTTTTTTTAGAAGGGATTAATTAACAGCCAAAATTGTTTGCTGAATCGTGCAGGTATCGCAAAGTCCTGAAACAAAACAAAACTTTAAAACTTTTTGCACTGTATAAAACTGAGCTGATTTTGCCAGTCCTTGCTTGTCTATTAACCAGTTTGAAATAATTTTGAAGCAAATAAAAGCATTTTTGTTTCAGCTTTATTGTTAAAGGTTTCACACGTGGCAATACTGCCCTACAATTACCGCATGGTAGTACTGTAATCATTCCACTGTGTTATGTTGTGAATCATAGTTTTAAAACTGAGGTCTAAAAGTCTACTGGTTTTTTAAATTAAGGGCCATATAAGAACGATAAATACTGTAACATTATAAGGCCTTCTTTGTTGTTCTCCAAGTTGCTGCAATTACATTGTAGATGCTATATCGAGTTACTGTAAATGAGATACTGTTTTAGCAGACATATTTAATTAAGTAAACATTTAAACTGTGACTTTTTTTGTAAAACATTTGTAAAGAAACACCACATGAGATTGCAGTAATAATTGTATATCTATATAAATGTATAGCAATAAAATAATTTTGTTGAAAATATCAGTTCAACAATACTATTATTGTCCAGCTGTTTGCTGACAGCTGGAGATGTACCGGGCTCCAAATCAGACTACTACTGGTACCACAAAAAAATAATAAATAAAAAATTCTGACTGCAATAATTATAATCTATACATTTTACAAGTCCAACCTTTATTTTACAACGGAGTTGCCGGATGTCAGGGTGGTAACCAAACAAGACCTATTTTGTCTCTATCTCTAGTATGTCCAATAGGAATGCATGGGTGGGGTCATGCATTTATTTCCAGTCTTTTGGATTGTCAGTTTAATGTCCAATGTCAGTCGGAGAAGTGACACTGCCACATATTACTGTAAGTGCTTATTCAAAACAAAAATTGCACAACTAATCATTTAAATAATATGGAAATAAAAATAAAATGAAATCATTTCAAGAGAATAAAGAACATAAGTGAACTTATGACACATTCACAAACCTGCAACTGCATAATCACCATAGTTTTTTTGCCTCATTTCTTCATACAGTATATGAGAGTGGTTTATTTTGATACCTTTCTCTAAAATATCTACCATGTCAAACTAGCCTGTGGTGCATAGCTTAAATGGATACGCCTTGGGACACTCAATAGTGTTTTTGCTTCACTGAGAAGATTTGTATTTCCTATCAACTGCTTTAAAATCACATATTGAAGATTAAGGTATTTTCTATAAAAAACACGTTCTGCAACATTCATACACAATTGCATGTGAAAAACACACCATTATGCTGAATACTGTTCATCACCATGATTACTTCAGCAAAGAGAATGAAACTATATAATAGTAATAAACCTTTTGGCTTATAAGGACAATTTATTGGTGATATCCATAGTGATAAATACTGTATAGTCCACCATTGTAATACCCACGAGAATGGAGCAGGCGAGAGAGAGAGAGAGAGAGAGAGAGAGAGAGATACAATGAATGCTGTCTAGAAAGTGCTGTGGGTTTCTATCAGAAAAAAATAATATATATTTCAAACAAGACATGCAGGACATAAAGGTTATTGGCTGCCAAGGCCACCTAAAACTATAAACCCATGTGTAAAAGGGGTGCTCTGTTACTGTGTACTCCGGCAGTGGTGCTAGAAACAGTGCTGGGAACTCCAGCAGTGAAGCTGCTAGGGGCGCTGACAATAGCATGCCTGGCTTCCGTCGCGCTCCCCTCAACATTATGTGCAGGGGCTGCTAAGAGCAGCACAGTAGCTCCACTGCTCCCACAGGTGACGGCTCCTGTCGCCATGGCTGTCGAGATGGTGGCTCCTCCCCCTTGGGCACATAAGACGGCAACTCCCTTTCTGGCTTTCGGGCAGGCAGCTCTTCATTTGTCTCTTGGGTAGGCAGTTCCTTCTTCTGTAACCCTTGGGCAGGCAGACCCTCCTTCTCCCTAAGCAGTAGAGTTAAATGTGGCTTGCCCTTGTCCCCCCCAAAAAAAAATATCAGGGGGGATGGGGCCCCTGCTCTTCCACCAGGGGAACCTCCCCCAGGAATATCGGCAGCGGCAGTGGCTCCTCCCACTTCAGGCTTCTGTCCCAGTCCAGCTCCGGGCAGTGAGCCTCTTCATGTTCATAGCGCAGGCAAGAGGAGCATCATGGTGCACCTGCCCGGGCCAACCTTGACTGCTTCGCCTCCCACTCCTCGTAGATCCAGTCCACGGTCTCTGTCATGGCCTCCAAGACCTCCATGAGCACATGGTATTGCCTGCTGATCCACTTGAGCTGGACTTCTGGACTCAGGCACACGAAATCCTACAGGAGCTCCCTGTGGATGTCACCCAGTTGGTTCCTCCCCTCCGTTGTCAGCCACAGGGGGGTGCAGGGGTCCAGGACCTCTCCAAAGTCTCTCTCAGGCAGGTGGCCTTGTCTTGCCTTGGCAGGACTCAGCGGATCCCACTATTAACACCAAGTGTAGCAGGGATGTACTGTTACTGTGTGGGTATTCGCTTTTTATTTACAGATAGGAAGTTGCAGTGATTGTTGGCCGACACTAGGGTATCAGCAATGGTGTCCCTAGTGCGGAAGAACATACACACAGGTGTACATAATACAAAAACAAAACAGTGGGTAAAACAGCTAAAAACAAAGGTTTGCCATTCAGTAGCTCAGCGCTGCTTCCACTAAAAGGGAGGTCCTACTTCAAGAACCTTCTCCCTAACACACTCTAAATAAACTGGGGTGGGATTAAAATCCGCTAAACTAATCCCTATCCTGAGCACGGATCCCAGTTAACACAAACGGTGATCACAAGTGGTTACTTTGTTTGGTCACCCTGGTTTGTACATGCAGTTATGAGGATTCCCAGCCAATTCACTTCCAGCTTGCTGACAAAGAACAACAAAATGGAGAACCAAGAACAAAGAACTGGCTTTCCAGCCCTTTTAAAGAAGGCAGGTGACCAGGGTTAATTGATTATCAATTATTCAGTTGGCACCTGGCCACCTGCTGCGTATGACAT
Source organism: Acipenser oxyrinchus oxyrinchus (assembly GCA_030684275.1). Lineage (NCBI taxonomy): Eukaryota > Metazoa > Chordata > Actinopteri > Acipenseriformes > Acipenseridae > Acipenser > Acipenser oxyrinchus. Next base: position 38,371,040 of record CM060254.1, read on the forward strand.
TTCAATTAGACATGGAGGGAAGTCAAACCTCCCAGCCTTGCCATATCTAATCAAACAAAAACACATTTTTATGTATACCTCATACAAAACTATGTTTTACTTAAACCACCACCACAAACACACTATGTTTTTAAGAAAAGGGTGTATGTTATCTGTATAATAAGCAGCTGTCTATACTGAAAACTAGTAAGCTTTCCCCAACCTAAGGTTCAATAAAAAGGCAAGCCTATTGCATCCACCTTGCCTATGATGTGCACCCTCATTATTCCATGATTCAATAATTCACAAATTTGGTTAATTCCTGATTAGGCCATATTGACAGGAATATGTACAGGCACTATACTTTAGTGTAACACTACCTCTATCTAGGTTGTTTATTCTCAATAATGGGATAACTAAATAAATAAATAAAAATACAAAAATAAATGCATCTTAGCATTAGTAATTCTTCAGTTTTAACACATTTAACCTAGGCCACTGTCCCCAATAAACACCTGGCTATATTTGGGAACTAAGATCTTGAGATGATCCATGACTTGGTTGGTCTTGACACCATGGTATATTTAAAGTCAGAAGAACTTTTACTGTATAAAGTCACCCACTGTAGGTCTTACTTGAAGCTCAGTTCTAAGGGATTTATTATCTTGAAAGGCCAAACAATGGACCCACAAGTACTGCTCTGTTTGATACTATAGGAAAGGTATGGTTACTTGGGTTGTTGTTAAGGGGTCTTTTTTTTAATATATAGTAATATGATGTTAAGACGATGTCAGAATAGAATGTTCATTAAGAGGCTCCAAAGTTCCAGGTTTGAAGATAAACTCAAATTCTTTTTGCTTCCGAGTAGAATTTATACCAAAACACTGACTGATTCCACAGATAGTGCTGTCTTCAGCAGTGTGATTATCGCTGTTGAAGTGTCGGGCTACCGGAAATGTCAAGGTGTTGATTCAAATGCTTCGTAAATGTTCCACAAAAAGGTCTGCTAAACGTCTTTTAGTTTCCCCAATGTATAATTGGTTGCATTTTGTGCAAATGATGCAGTACACTACTCCTTTAGAAGTACATGTAAAGGGCTGGTGGATGTGGAGTGATGATTTAAGGTCTCAGTTTGGGAGTGAATATGTCGTACATCGGGGTCTGTTGCATGAGACTGTGCAAAGACATTTTACAATTATACAGCAAGACCCATCTACAGCACCTATTTTTAAAAATCATCCACTATTGTCCTATAGAAGAGACAAGAATCTAAAGGAATACGTGGTCCACAGTGAAATTCGCCCTTCTGCAGAACCTTTAAAAGGCACAATCCCATGCAATAGACCATGATGTACAACATGCAAATATATTTGCTCCCAAACTGAGACCTAGTGACTTTTCAGTTCATCAGTGTGAAAGGGTGACTGAGCGGTGACGTCACGGCAGAAGCAGGAACAAAAACTGACACCAGGGCAAGTACTGCAGTTCAAGTGGCGTTTGCCGTTTTATTTGAGAACAAAACAAAAATAAATATTTAAACAAAAAGAACACGCTCACAGAGCAAAATAAAAGGTTAAACAAAAACAAATCTCGAACACAAAAGTAAATAATAATATAGGTCAGGCTGGGCAGATTGCCTTCACTGTTCCTATGTTTAATTTTTAAATAAATTTCTCTCTCGTCTCAGTTCTCTCCGCTCCTAAAACATCCATCCCGAGCTAAAGAGCTGCAGCCTTTTTATATCGTGGCCGAGGGGTTTAACTAGCTTGCAATTAATTATTCTATTACCCCTCGGCCACAATCTGCACGAGTTTATCAATTACTATGTGGCTTCCCATCCACGTTACTAAACAATAACAAAATAAACCAACGGCTACGCCGTCAAAATAAATAATATGCCCCGCGGCACTCGGCGTCATAAATATAATACTAAATCATAATACAAAATAACACAGGGGCGGAGGGGGAACCCCCGTTCTAAACTAAAATAAACAAAACAATGTACAGGGCTGCTCGCCCGGTTACAATCAGTTATTTTTCTTTTTCATTAAATATACTTGTTCAAAAGTTTCGATCTGTTATTTTCGCCAGACATCAACTAAAACCATCATGTAACCATCCCAGCATCGGCTGTTTTTATCTAAATAAAGGCATGGTCCTTTAAAAACACCAATACCGGTTCTATCACATATTGCCATTGTCAATTTACATGCAAAAGCAATTTTTGAATGATACATTTTGACTGTCCTAGCATATTAGTATGATTCAGTGGGTTTACAGTACACATATTTCTGATTTCAACTTTAGTATGCTATTTCTCATGTCTATATGCAAATGAGGGTTAATGAACCTCTAATGTACATTTATTGCCTTGCATGATTGAACACCTTAAAGGAAGAGTGGCATTAAACTATGAAGATTGGCCCCTAAAAGAATCACTATGAATTGATGCTAATTCGAAAGTCAGTGTATTCATTCATATGTTATTCATTTCAGAATGACAGGCCTATACTTTTTCACCAGAGGTGGAGGTGTAACAAAAGAACATGTATCTTTAGTGCAAAGGTTGTTTTTTTTCACCAGTTTGCAAATAAAAACTAAAACTAAAACTCAGAGTAGGAAAACCATGCTGCTCAAAAAATCTTTGATATCTCAATGTCAATTTCTGAAAGTATTAATAAAATCAGTGAAGTGTAGGGGACAACCAGGTCAAAGCTTAGCACATAGACTTGAGCAACTTTGGTTGTCTGTTTGTTTTTTAACATAAGTTTTGCCATTCTAGGCATTCGTATGGACTTTGACATACAGATGATTACAATCTTTTGTATTCATGTCTTTCACAGCTAATAGATATTTGAAGTGGAATTCAAAGGCTGCAAGAGGTCAATAGCAAGGTCAATGGTCAAACAAATATTGTAACAAAAAAAGGCATTGTTGTATGAAATATGAATCTGTTATATTATATTAGATAGCCCAACTCATCTTCATTGATAATTAAGCATCACTTTAAAGGGGGAGTTTATATGTGTCAGCCATTCTGCAGCTGAAACTTGAGCCAGCACCTCACTTTCAGCACCTTATATATCTGAAACCATATTAATTACATTAACAATTCATGTTAATATAAAGCTGATAATTGATTATTGTTAACAATAAGCTGTTGATGTTCCCTGAAGCTGATAATGCTACATAATTGTGTAACATTTACCAGTTATTATTGTCAATCTCCATCACTGATGGTTATTTTTCAATAGTCCCCAAACCTCATCGGTAAAAGCTGAGAATTATTTTATTTCATTACAATTAATTGCTGACAATCCCCAATACTGAGGGTCAAAGCTAATAACTCCTGCGTATTAGTGCCCAAACCACATTGATAAAAGATAATAATGTTATCAGTTCTTGACAGTTATTCAATAACTGTCAGTGTGAACAAAGTTTATATTTGTTTAAAAATAACTTTATCAATCAACTGGTGGTTATTTCTGAGTAATTATACTACCAGTTTAAATGAATGAAACTTTCAGCAGGTTATTATAATAAAGATAAAATCAGTGTGGTATTTAAGCATTAATGTCTGACCCAATGGTCACTGCCTGCTAAATCCAAACCTAGCAGCACTCTGGAAGCAGCTACTAGACAGGTCTGTAAACTCCCCCCACTGGACCCCTGCCTCTCCTACTCCCAGCACATCTCCACCTTAGCATGCACCTACCGATTCTTCCTGAGCACCATACGAAGAATTCGGCCCTTCCTCACCAACTACTCCACACAACTCCTCATCCAGGCCCTGGTACTCTCCCGCCTAGACTACTGCAACTCCCTCCCTGTGTCCGCCACCTGTCCGCTCCAGCTCATCCAAAACTCTGCTGCTCGCCTGGTGTTTCTCTCTGCCTCACTTCTCCCATGCTACTCCACTGCTCCGTTCACTCCCAATCACCGCTCGCATCCAGTTCAAGTTTCTTATACTCGCCTTGACCAAACTGCACCCAGCTACCTCCAGACCCTCATCTCTCCCTACACCCCCACCCGACCTCTCCGCTCCATCTGCAAGAAGACTGGCTGTACCTCCTCTACACTCCTCTGTCTCCAGAGCCTGCTCCTTCTCCACCCTCGTCCCGCAGTGGTGGAACGACCTGGATGTCAAGACTGCCCAGTCCCTGACCACCTTCCAGCGCCTCCTCAAGACACACCTCTTCAAACACCTGTACAACTCAACTCTTCCCTCCTGGACAATATAGCACTCTGCCCTTAATGCACTTCAGCTTGCACTTATCTGCTCCCTATTTTACTGTATTTAATCCTGCGCCTAACCCAATCTGTAGTATTTTGTATTTCACTTGCACTCATATCCAACCCTGATGTAACTATCAATACTGTTACCTGCTCTTGAACTGCACCTATATCAAATTGTACTGTGTTTTGTATTTGCTCTTATTAGGACTGAAGTCATTGTATTTTATATCTTGCTCTTAATTGTACTGTAATTCTTGATATGTATTTTTTGTATATAACTGTATGTTGCCCTGGGTAAGGGTGTCTGCTAAGAAATAAATAATAATAATAATAATAATAATAATAATAATAATAATAATAATAATAATAGATAACTGACCGCACCATCAGCTGTCTCAAGCCAAAGAGTATAAAGCCATAGTTTAAATGTGATTTTAGGAGATATTTTGGACTGGATCACTTAGGCTGCTTTGGAACACTGGAGAATAATATTCACTGAATTCAAGATAGAATATAAGTAATGCAATATATGTATACAATGCATGTAAAGCTATACATATAATAAGCGGGGGAAAAAATGTATATTTACTTGTTTACAACAGCCGTCATGTTACACTTAATATTGCTGTCTCCCCCATTAACTGTAATTCCTGGCTACCATATTTTTTTCTTCGAAATAGAAATTATCAACTTAAATCAGGAGGCTGTGTGGTCCAGTGGTTAAAGAAAAGGGCTTGTAACTAGGAGGTCCCCGGTTCAAATCCCACCTCAGCCACTGACTCATTGTGTGACCCTGAGCAAGTCACTTAACCTCCTTGTGCTCCGTCTTTCGGGTGGGACATAGTTGTAAGTGACTCTGCAGCTGATGCATAGTTCACACACCCTAGTCTCTGTAAGTTGCCTTGGATAAAGGTGTCTGCTAAATAAACAAATAATACTAATAATAATATGGTTGATATTCTAGCTCATAAAGGGCAGGCTAGCCAGTGAAATGCAACACCTCTGTTATAATAGCTTAGGGGATTTCATGATGCAGAAGCACACAGTATGAGGTCTCATCTATACATCATAGCTCTCTTTTTATCAAGGCCAGCTGGATTTTAGTCCTTGATTCCTCATCTAATCAATAAAGTGCCCTTAGGACTTAGCTGATGTACTGATTTTCCCATTTGTGTGATTAATAATCAAAACCAGATGTTTTGTTATTGAGTGCAGTGAGCAATCAATATCAATAACAACCCCCCCTAAACAGACATTTTATTTGTCAGCTTTAGACAGATCATAAAATCAAATGGGGGCCCTGGGGGTTGCTGATCTATTTGTGGGGGTTATTATTTAAAGTCCTGAGGTTGTACTCTGTGTAATGATTTTTAAGCATTGCTGGCAGGTATTTCCACAACTAAGTTGATTGTGTCTAGTTGTAAAATAACCCAGAGAAGATACACTGATGGGAAGTTCCAGTGGCTCCGAGTCCTGGGTGGGGCTGCAATAGCACAGCATTTAGGATTAGCTCAACAGTAATTCTTGAATTTGAACCCTTACTATTTTCATATATATATATATATATATATATATATATATATATATATATATATATATATATATATATATATATATATACACAGTATTTCAAATTTTGACTCATCAGTCCAGAGCACCTGCTGCCATTATTCTGCACCCCAGTTCCTGTGTTTTCGTGCATAGTTGAGTCGCTTGGCCTTGTTTCCACGTCGGAGGTATGGCTTTTTGGCCGCAAGTCTTCCATAAAGGCCACTTCTGACCAGACTTCTCCGGACAGTAGATGGGTGTACCAGGGTCCCACTGTTTTCTGCCAATTCTGAGCTGATGGCACTGCTGGACATCTTCCGATTGTGAAGGGAAGTAAGCATGATGTGTCTTTCATCTGCTGCAGTAAGTTTCCTTGGCCGACCACTGCGTCTCACGGTCCTCAACGTTGCCCGTTTCTTTGTGCTTCTTCAAAAGAGCTTGGACAGCACATCTGGAAACCCCTGTCTGCCTTGAAATTTCTGCCTGGGAGAGACCTTGCTGATGCAGTATAACTACCTTGTGTCTTGTTGCTGTGCTCAGTCTCGCCATGGTGTATGACTTTGACAGTAAACTGTCTTCAGCAACCTCACCTTGTTAGCTGAGTTTGGCTGTTCCTCACCCAGTTTTATTCCTCCTACACAGCTGTTTCTGTTTCAGTTAATGATTGTGTTTCAACCTACATATTGAATTGATGATCATTAGCACCTGTTTGGTATAATTGTTTAATCATACACCTGACTATATGCCTACAAAATCCCTGACTTTGTGCAAGTGTACCTAGAAGAATTGATGCTGTTTTGAAGGCAAAGGGTGGTCACACCAAATATGGTGCACAGTTATGGCAATATGTCGAACAGTTCCAAAGTTAATTTACTTCAGTCAACGTTAGCCAAAAGAGAAGGCAGAAAGACAAGTAAAACCATGTGTCAAGCACAGCCAAAAATAGCATCTATTAATTTTTGTCTACTTACTGACAGTATCCCTTTTATAAACACCAAAGACCATGTCCTCGCTGATTGCCAGGTAATAGGCTGTCACACTCTCTGAACTCCATTGAATCCCACAAGTCATTACTGAATTTAGGACACGGGTACTGTATTGAATAGCAGCAAAATTGTGCCTAACACTTGTGAGAGTGGTTAAAATGTTAATTTTAAATTATTGATATACTGTATAGGAATTACGTTTACTAAAACTCACTTGCTTTCTTCACAACAACGAACTGTAGCAAAAAATGTCAGCTTAACGAACACAGTGAGCTGCCTGAGCTGTGTCTTATTAAGAATGAAACAAAGACATAAAGGAATTTGTTGACATAAACTATTCTATTAAGGATGATGTTGTTGAGGTAAATTTTTTACACCTGAGCACAGAATAGAAGCTTCACATGAAGCCATTTAACAAGTGTGAAAGCTAACTTGCAAGACACAGCACCTACCTGAAATATACCAGCTTTTAGTTTTATAATAGAAGTGTCAAAAAGTTAATAAAGCATGCCGAGTACAATGGCTCAGCATCACAGAAAGATGTCTAGAATGATGTTCCCTGTCTTAGTTATCTACATTATTATTACTGATCAAATCACACTTCTAAAATGTGATCATAAGATTAACAAAATGAAAATAAACACTTGTCAGATCCTTGAGCGCATACAGACAAGACCACAAAGAGTGCTTCTATTTAAGCTGGAGTTCCAGCCCACATCTGTGACATTATCTAACCCCCCTTAGAGATATGAATTCTGCTATTTATAGCTTTAAACTAATGAAGCGCAATTGTGTAAAACCACATTCTGTCACTTGTGTTTGGCTATGTGAAAGATATGTCCTGTTTAAAACAATGGGCAAATATTCAAAGGTCTTGCGAATTTGCTCATCTTTCTCGCAACTCGGCTTGCTTTGCAAATGTTTTGCGTAAAATCGCAAGTGAATAAAATCTAAAAGAGTTGCGGAGAAACTGCAATTATCGCAGCGCTGCAGAAATTAATAAATTAACATGAATTAACACAGGCTATCAACCGCAACTCTCTCGAGGTATATAACCATCGCAACTTTATGCAAAATGAAGGCGCATTATTTGGGCTTGACAAGGCATAGCCCCAGCACCTCTTCAGCTATAAAAGTTAAAAATGTTATTAAATATTTTGCTCTCAAATGCATTTTTTTACAATTCTCAACACAGTTTTATCTATTCTGCAAGTTCCTGCATGCACTAAACTGAGACAGTCCACTGCCAGGGACATTTAATTACTTTACCATTTATGTGCTATAAAGATGACACTGGCTACAAAAGAAAGACTGCGACTCTAAACATCTTGAATGATACAAACAAATTCCTACACTACTTGGTTTGATTGAATGAGTAGTACACAACAAGCTTCAATATAAAACATTAATTTCAATAAACAACAAGTTTTTAATGAAAACAAATATTGTAGCCTACTTCACTAAAGTGAAAACTGTCTTCTGTTATTTTTAATTACCACTGCTTCTGATTATACTACTGCTTAATAACAGGAACAACATGTTATTTAGGGTTAGTGTTGATCTTAAACATGTTCATGCCTGCCTGTGCCCCTACCCCCACGCAGGAGCATTGCCTGCTTACTTCCACTATTCAAAAAAATATAAAAACAATAACAACGGCCTGGTTCTCTTTCCTTTTTTTCAATTAATAGAATTTAATTAATTTAGAGAATAAAAACAAACCAAACTAACAACTATCTAGCCTAAACATGTATTTATTTATTTATTTATTGCAATCTCCACAAACTGCCATTTCTGTTGCATTCACAGCGCTGATAATGTTAGATATAGCTAGATATCACTACAGTTCGGACCATGGGTGAAACCAATGTTTGTGTAGGGTGTGTGTATCGCACCCTACACAAACATTGCACTGCCCCCTCTGCCCTACGGGTTACATGCCTATGTATACAGACTAGGTTATATATAGTATATATGTGCCTTTAATGTATTTTTCTGCACATACTACTGCTTTGCATATATGATGTAGAATACGTGATTATAAAATCTAAATGTAGTATGTACAAATTCTCATATATAGAGGACACAAAAAAAAAAGTCGAGTCGAGTCTTTGACTTGCCAAGCTTGAGTCGAATCAAGTCTTTGACATGCCAAGCTCGAGTTGAGTCTTTGACATGCCAAGCTCGAGTCGAGTCGAGTCTTTGACTTGCCAAGCTCGAGTCGAATCAAGTCTTTGACATGCCAAGCTCGAGTCGAGTCTTTGACATGCCAAGCTCGAGTCGAATCGAGTCTTTGACATGCCAAGCTCGAGTCGAACAGAAAGGGCCGTTCACGTTTACAGTAACTGAACTGAAATGTAATTCTTTGGCTTAAAAAATAATACCACCAATGTAGGTGTACAACAGAGAACATATTTTCAATGTATTATTTCAACTGAAAGTGTAACACGTTTGTGTTTCCCAATTTTTACCATTTCTGTAAGTTAACATTGCGCTTTTTTAAACTGGATTCTGATTGCATTGTAGGCATGGTTGAGTGATTGCATACGTCCAGCAGACAGCAGGGTGTTTGGTTGACCGATTAGTTCCCATGTTTGGTGTTGGTAACTCTGAGGTTCTACTGTATTGGCAGATATACCCTGCAGGTTAAAGGAGTGGAAGCCAAGGCTTTTAAATCCATTTACTTCTTATTATCATAAATTATATGAACTCTATAAATTCTACTAAGTCTTCAATTTTTCACAACGAACCATGGTCTCTAATCATCAGCATTTTGGAAATGTCTATATGTTGACAGTTTCAGATTACTATCTTTTGATCATTTCTGATTTCTAGATTTTGATCATTTGCTTTTGCATAACAATATACAGGTATAGCAAAGTATGTATTATCAGGGGTTCTGTTGAAGATCTTTTGATTCTTTGCTTGTATTTAATAATTAAGTTAGAAACATGCAGATATTTCAAAGACCACACACAGAGGATAAAAGTTCCTGCTGCTTCCTGGTGCCTAAACACTAGATGTGTAGTCGTTCAAACTAAGTCCAATGGTCCAGCTGGAATCAGACCATGTCACCTACTGTACAACTAAGGGTACCAAAAGGAAGCAATTTATCTATAGTGTGTTTGAAATATTTGCACATCCTACCTTTTCTTTAAATACAATAAAATGAAGAGTGAAAAGATTTTTGACATAATGCAGATTACATTTTCATTTATACAGCATAATCAGACAACTGCCCAAAAACAATTGACCTTAAACACTTCTGAATGCTGGGATTGCACTGAAAGATCTTTTAGTTATTAATGACAGACAAATGCCCAGGTTAGGAACACGCCATTCATTTATCCGCTGCTTTCATATCTCTCCTCTACATAATTTTTTTTTTAATAAAGTCCTGTGGATTTTTCTGTATTAATGAATTGTGAGAGTAGAAGGTATGGTGTACAAGTTACAGCTCAGTAGCTTAATGAAAAATTCATAAATAATTAATACATTAATATCTTCAGGGACATTTTTTCTCTGAAAAATAAAGGATGAGGTTTGTTACATCTCTGTGACATGGCTGTAGGGGTGACGTCTGACCAGGAAATGAATCTACAACACAGTATCAGACTAGGGTACAACTGCCTTTCTTGCGCGTTTAATTAAAAATAAATGATTTATACAAAACAAAGGCTTTACAAAACAAAAGGCACAAAGGGCCAAAACAAACAAACAGAACACGGAACAAACAAGTATCGTGCTAGTTTAAACTAGCAAGCTGTGATTGTGTGGTTTCCAGTGCTCAGGTGTACAGGTGATGCAGGTGCTCCAACAACAACAGACACAAAGTTCATGGTTCAAAACAGTTCTTTATTTTCTTTCTTTTCTGCTTGAGACCGTTAAATAATAATGCTGGCTCTACAATGTGTATTGCCAGCGTATAAACCATGGGGTTCAGTCCCGAAATAATAATACAAAGAACAACACACAACACAGACATGATCACTTTTCCTGACAGTGAGTACTCTGAGTGCAGGTGCGTTGCAAGGTAATTACAGTGACAGTCGTGCAGTGTAGTCCGGGCTTGATGCTGGCCTGTAGCAAAAGCTCCCGGTTCATGTTAGCCGTCTAACAGTGACAAACACAGACAGTTAGTTTCCACAAACAAGCAAAGCACTTAACACTCACGATACGATTTTCACAGTCCGTTTCCTTTCTCGGTCATTCTCATAATCACATCAAAGGAACAGATACCATCGTCACATCCTCAATTATACCCTTAGTCACGCCCCCAGCTAGTTCAGTCACGTATCCTCCAATCCATGACTGACACAAGCTGCATGTCTTTTATAGTGGCGACCGAGGGATTAACTGCTATCAATGATCTTGTTTTGCACGGGTTTACTAAAGATGCGTGACTGTCAATTCAACAATTACTCGCTGACAGTCACGCATTCTCACAAGGTATTTTAAAATATAAAACAATAACAAATAATAGCAGGCGGCACCTTGCTCGTCCAGCCAAACATAATACAAAATAATACAACAAATACAAAATAATACAAAACATTCACAGGGGCGGAGAGTACCCCGTCACAACCTTCAACAAACATTAAGGTTGGTTTCTATATAGCCTGCAAAACTGACAAAGAAACATGATGGCTGGGCTTTCTCCAGCCATGCAGCAGTCAGTGATGTACACTTCCTGGGGAATTCTGCAACAAAAAGTCCTAAATTCTGTGACAGAATATAAAAAATCTGCAGCACAAAAAATGAGAAATTCTGCAGCAGAAAAGGCAAATTCTGCAGTATTTCTGCAGCGGTTTTTCACAAACGATAACATGGAGATTCATATACTTTTGTATATTAAAGTGTCATAACACAATTGAAATACAGTCAATTGGGAAAGAACTGCAGCTTAAACTCTAACAGCTGCGTGTCTTTTTCTGATAACAAGCTGAAATCCAGGCCAGCTGATTACTTTCAGATTCAAACTCAGCGCCATTCTGAGACAAGGGTGTGGAGCTAACAAAGCACTCACAAGCACACACAAAAAAGCAAGGCAGTCCAGACAGCACGCAGCGTGGGAGAAGTACTTCGTGGAAAAGTGCAGAGCAGTTTAGAAGCAGTTGAAAGCAGGTTGACAGCTGCAGAAACTAAACTTAAACTTACAAAAAATAAACAAAAAAAACAACAACCTGGCCTTCAAGCCAGTAATCTGTGACACCTGCATGATGTGGGAAATCTGAGAAAAGCCAGCAGAGCTAAACCAAGTGTGTGTAAAGTGCTGCAAGATTCAGTTGTTGCTTCAATGAGTAAGTATGCTAGAAATGGAGCTGCACAAAATGACAGAGCAACAGGAGTTTGATGAGGAGCTGGCAGACCTGAAATTCATGGAAGTTTGCACCCCTAACAGACAGAAAGCCACCAGGGAGATAGAAGAGGGTCGAAACAGCTGGTTTCAAATAGGCAGAGACAGCAAAAAAAAGAAACAGTCAAACACAACAACCAGAAATCAAAAAGTCAAACAAATTTGACCCACTTCAAAATTTAGATGATCAAAACCAGCATCAAGAGAACTAAAAGAACAACTTCCAGGACCCCATAAATGGTGCTGGCCAGGCAGCAAAAAGAGGTTGTCAGGGACTCTATATTGAAAAACACAGCAAGTTCTGTGCACAGTCTGGACCCACTTACAACAACAGTGTGCTGCCTTTTGGGAGCCTTTGTCACGCACATCACTGAGAACGTGGACAGGCTCCTAGAACAAACAGGAGACAATCCGGTAGTAGTCGTCGACATCGGTAAAAACAACATTGGAAGATCCCCTGCAAAACAAATTCAGAGAGCTAGGAAGGAAATTAAAAGACAAGACCAAAACTGTGGTATTTTCTGGGATACTGCCGGTACCTTGCAAAGGACCATACGGACAGCTGGAAATAAATAATCTAAATGCATGGCTGAAATTGTGGCGTACACAGGAAGGCTTCACCTTCCTTGAACACTGGACTACATTCTTCAACAAGGACTATCTATATGGGTGGGACTGACTGCACTTAAATAAAAAGAGAACCAATCTACTCGGAGAAGGGATCCTCGATGAGGTTCAGAATTATTTAAACTAGAAAGGAAGGGGGGAGAAATCAACAAAAAACAGAAGGGAGACTACATCAAAACAAGGGCAATAACTCAGGTAAGATAGCCATTACATTTGTTTGTCTAAATGCTAGAAGTCTCAAAAACAATGTCTCAAAAATGTTAGAACTTGAAGCTGTTGCACGAACAAGTATCTACGATGTGATAGGTGTTACAGAAACTTGGTTATCTGAGCGTGATGGAGAAAAATATAATATTAGTGGGTATACACTGTATAGGAAAGACAGGCAGGACAGAAGAGGCGGGGAGGGGTAGCGCTATACATCAAAAATAGTCTTGAAGCCCAGGTGTTAAATCTGGAAGAAAAAAAACAACGCAGAATCAATATGGGTCAGAATAATGGACAAAAATTCAAAGGGTATAATAATAAGGGCATGCTATAGACCGCCAAATTCAGATACCAAGCAAAATTATCTGTTATAGAATGACATAAGAAATGCGTGTAGCATAGGAGAAGCCATACTAATGGGGGATTTCAGCTTCCCCCATATAAGATGGGAAGACCCACTGGGGAGCATGACAGCCAAAATTGAAATGGTAGAAATGACAAATGACTGCTAATGCAATTTGTCAAGGCACCAACTAGGCCTTGATTTAGTCTTTTCAAATAACGAAGACATAATAACTAAAACAGAGGTCAGCGAACCATTGGTAAACTCAGATCACAACATGGTCTCATTTGAAGTGATTTTTAAAACCAAAAAAGTAACAACTAAAGCTAAGGTTTACAATTTTAAAAAGACAAACTATGAAGGAATAAAACAGAGACTTACAGAAGTAGATTTGAGTAAAATAGAGAAAAAATCCACAGAGAAAGGATGGCTATTTTTCCAAAATACAAATACATCCCAAAAGTAGACAAATCAAAATCTAAAACAAAATGGCCAAAATGGTTTAACCCTTTGCGGTCCTTTGTCGGACTGGGTCCGACATTGCAATTATTCCCACCAGGTCCTTTGTCGGACCCTGTCCGACATCATTTTAAAACACAACAAATGCAAAAAGTCGGTTTTTCAACGGAAAAGCCGAGAAAACCATTCAATGGCCGAGTGGGAACGAAAGGAGCCGAGACAAGCCGATAAAAAAAAAATAAATAAATAAAGGCGATCTCATGAATAGTCATACTACCCCCTGGCATCAGATGGGGCGGTCATATGGAAACAAGCTGGGAGTTACAGAATCAGCGCACAGAGACTATCACGGACATTTGCAGAGCTCTTTTGAGATGTTATAGCAATAAAATAATGACTTGGATTGCATTATTGAGGAGTTTGGTGATAAAACGAGTCATCAGGAGACGATTGATCGGTTTGTACGACTATTATTATTATTATTTTTTATTTGGTAGCATATGTGAAAGCGATAGCAAACGAAAGGGTGGGGCGGGGCTGGAGATCCCTAGTGAGTGCTTTGTTGATATGCAGGGCCATTTAAACCCGTTTGACTGTGGAAAAAAATACTTTTAAACAGCACGTCTAAAATTAATTGCGCATGTGAAAATAAATTGGACCTGGCGAGCCTGGCCTTAGAATTAATAAATGAACATTGCCAGGGGGGCTAAAACCTATTCAAAAAAGGAGGAAGTAAAATGTCTAAGAGATACAAATGGCAACACCATAGATGAAGAGAACAAAAATAGCAAATATATTAAATGATTACTTTTCACAAGTTTTGACAAAGGAGGATACGGACAACATGCCCCACATGTCGACCTGTTCCTATCCAGTTTTAAATAACTTTAGCATAACAGAGGCAGAAGTGTTAAATGGACTAGGAGCTGTTATAAAAAACAAATCGCCTGGGCTGGATGAGATACTCCCAATAGTACTCAAAGAAATGAAAGAAGTTATTTACAAACCTTCAAGAAGCTGCTTGATGAGATTCTGGGATCAATAAGCTACTAACAACCAAACGAGCAAGATGGGCTGAATGGCTTCTCGTTTGTAACCTTTCTTATGTTCTTATGCTCTTAATTCCAAGTAAATGTTCAGGAGCACTGTTGTAGCAATGACACCAATGGTGATAAACAGAGAGGTTACGCATGATCTTACTGCACCCCAGACCTGTAGACCTTATGCAGACTTTACTTGAAATAAGTAAGTTAATACAATTATTGAAAAAAAAATGTCAAGTTCTGAGAGAATTCCACTTGTGCTGTCACACACACACACATATATATATATATATATATATATATATATATATATATATATATATATATATATAAACTTAGAAGTACAGGAAAAAGAGAGGAAATGGAACAATTACAGAAAGGGATTTGCATTTTGCCCGGTCCTGCATAGAGTAGAGAAATGTTTGGATGAGTATGTAATGGCACTTGAATCCTTGTTATTCTGGGTAAAAAAACAATTACACTGCTATTTCCATGGCATACATATTGTATTAACTGGCATTGAGGTCTTCCAAAAACTGGTGCCATTTATGATGTTTTGTTGAAGGCTGTTGAACATGCAATTATAATTAACAAGTTAAGGGCCTTAGGATTTGGCACAGATAAATGCCTCTCTCTCCAGCAAGCCATAGGTATTAGCAGTAGATTATTGTACATCTAAAACAGTTTAACTCAGTAAGTGTGTGTTGCCACTTGGAGCCAGACTACGTCACATGGTGGAGGAGCTACGGGCACCAAGTCCCGGAAAAATATGTGAGGGAAGAATACTTCCCAAACACCTCAGGTACTGTACACACTGTTCTATAGTTCTCAACAATTACCATTAACCTTTTGTTTCATTCTATTTCAAGTTTGTTGATCTAGGTCCACACCACAGCTCTGAACAAGAGACGACACAGGTAAGAACTTTATAAAACGTATATTGTTATTTAAAATAGTAAAAACAGCAAATTTGAATAAAATAAAATATTGCATGCGGGGGGGTTAGTAGCAAAAAGAAATGAAAGTCAAAAAGCAAAAAGAAGATTTAAAAAAAAAAAAAACAGTTCTCCAAGAAAAAAATAAACAAAGAAAAAAGTCACAATAGCTGCCGATATGCATCCAGTCCTTCCAAGAGGTTTACAAGAAAAAGGAAAAAAACAAAAGGGAAAGAATACTAATCTTCTGCACTGCAGTGTTGCAAGACAAGGCCGCAACCAGCCTGTGTTGTAGTCTGATGTTTCCAACACTCCTGTATCGCCAGCAGCGCATTCCAAATAAAGGAAAAACAAAACAAAACAAAAAAAAAATGTCCACAGCAAACTTCCATATGTTTATAACAATAAATACATAGCAAAAATGTGCACAAGAACTGGTCAGTGCACCATGAAAAAAATGTTAAAACACTACAAATGTGAAAAAATGCCAAGAGTCACACAGATAAAAATAAATAAATAAATAATCCAGCAGCAGCAGGTCACTCTACAATAGCAGCGCTCCCTCTTCCTCATTCAAGTTCCTTTCAAGTCATTTAGCTTAAACAGTACATCCACTTGTATGTTCCCTGTTGTCTTCTTACCCTGTTCTTCTTTCCTTTCCTTCTTTATTTGTTTATTTATGTTACGTTCTGCATTGCTTCATTCACGTCCTCTGTATTCCATCTCTGCCTGTATCCTACAGCAGGTCGATTCGCTATCTTCTTTCGCTGTGTCTGTTTCCGTTTGTTCTCTCTCGTCCTCCTTTGTTTCTTTTTTCATTCCCGTTTTCCATTTTCCGTCCTTTGTTTGTTTCAGCTACCTTTTAAATAATCAGATCAATTAATTTGCCCCATGCAGCCCCGGTGGGTAATTGACGCTTAGTTAGCAATGCGTGCATTCCACACGAGGCGTGACAAAATAATTCCTGTCCAGGACGTGACAAAATAATTAATACCCAAATACAAATAAATCAATCGTAGTGCATAGTAAGAAAGAAACTTTAGAAATCAAGTGAGTGTATAATAAAAGAAAATGAAATATAGTACAAGTGATCAAAGAAGAAAAGAAATCAAAACAGTGATTTGCCACAAGGTCTTTCTTTTTTGCAACAAAAATACACATTTTATTTTTTTTCATCATTCGAAAAGTATATATTTCTCCTCTGTCAAACAAAAAGGGACCAGATATGGGATCCAGGGGTACAGCAATTGCCTTCAAAATATTGATATGACTGGTATTATAAAAATCCTTTATTATTTCCATTTTTAATTGTTATATTTCTTCAGGACATTTTGGGGAGGTAGATTTATCTTTTTTGTGGATTTTGTCTTGTTTTTCAAAAGTGAATCATTCTGCCCAATGATTTATCATTTTGATTATAACCCTGTTGTTCGAGGATTTACCCAGGGATAGAGCCATTAAACCATACAGGATGAAAAGCCTTTCCTGACACCTATGTATCACATTTCACCTAACACAACTGAACAGACAACAGGAAATTAAATGGTGCAGAGATGCTAGCTGGGCTGACACAAATGAATAATTTGATAACATCCACAGAATGTGAACCTATTACTCGCCCAGATTGATTGAGAATACAGTGCCAGCATTAAGTCATGACATATAATCTACTGTATTGTAGACAGGCTGTAGACCATAGCCAGAACAAGGGGCTGTTGCTTTAAAAACATATCAACCAAACTGGACAAATGAAAATATAATATAAAGATTCAAAGTGAATCATTGTAACTTCATAGTTTATACATTCTAGGTACAGTACATACATATATTCTATATCAACTCATCACACAATAGAACTTTAATGTAAGTATCTACAGTATATTGAAATGTATCATTACCCGGAAGCTAAGTTGAGTATCCATGTGTGACAGAGAGTGAATGAATCCTAGTCAACAATCTCCCTCCCGATCTGTGAGGGCGCTGTACAACAGGAACAGTGTGTCCTGTACTGGATGGTTTGGCAGTTAATTCCAGGGTCAGTCAGAAGCCTACCATCCAGGAAGGGGGCGGAGTCACAATGCCAGAAGTCATCGCCCTAATGTGGTATGCGATGTGTCAGTCATGGATTGGAGGACACGTGATTGAACTAGCTGTTGCAGGGGGCGTGACTAAGGGTATTTCAGGGGATGTGACGATGCAATCTGTTCCTTGTTATGGTTATCGCAAGGACAGAGAAAGGAAATGGACCATTAATTATGTATCGTGCGTGTTAAGTGTTTTGTCTGTTTGTTGCTAACAGTCTGTGTTTGTCATTGTTAGACGCCTAACACAAACCCGGGAGCTGTCACTACAAGCCAACGCCAAACCCGGACTACACTGCAGCACTAATACACCATTGTTGTTTTACACCCCACCTGCACCAAGAGCATTCACTATCGGGAGATGTGTCTGTATCTGTGTTGTGTGTCAGTGTTTGTTACTATTACTTTGGGACTGAACCCCGTGGTTTATAAGCTGGCAATACACATAGTTGTGTAGAGCTAGCATTATTATTTAATGGTCTCAAGCAGGCCAGGAGAATTAAAAAGACTGTTTGAACCGTGAACTTTGTCTTTGTCGTTGTTTGGAGCACTTGCATTACCCCTACACCTGCGCCATGTTGACCACTTTTCAAAAGTGAGATGATGTCATAACCTTGTGACAGGTCCCAAATTCAAAGTTGGTGTTTTCATAACATAGCTTCCCACTTAGTTTTAGACTTAACTAACGGTACATCAAAGTATTTATAGTTTAAAAAAATGACATCTTACAAAACATGTTTTCAAGACGGGTAATGGTGTGCTGAGTAACAAGTAAAAATAAGTATCTGTAACACATTATTACTCATACTCTAATTTTAGGGCACTTCTGACTTCTAACTATTCCAGCTGTAGTAACAATATGTAGGCAAAAAAAGACTTAAAATAAGCAAAAAATCATATACTGAGTGATCACATACATTAAAATAAGCAAAAAATCATATACTGAGTGATCACATACATTTACTTTTATTTGCATAAATATTATTTATTTTGCACGCAAGATGCTCCACGAACACAGTTCAGAGTAATATCAGTTGAGGGAAAATCTCACTTCTGTGTGTTGTACTGCTTCTCATACAGTCACTGGAGAAGTGGAGAATAAAGGAGATTCTGCCTACTCCTGCAGAGTGCTTAGCCAATTTATCCTACTTTCATCTCGCAACGTCACACACAGCCGAGGAGGCAGGGGGCAGATGAGAGTCGGCCTGGCCCAGAGCTCAACATCATACATGTTGCAGGTCCAAGAAAAGATGTTAAACTGCCCTTTTCTGAAAAGGCTTAGAGTTAAACAGAGTGGCTGACAAGATCAATGATGCAAAATAAATTATTTTGTTAGCCTTGTTTGTTATTAGACAAGGATAGCGCTAACAATCTCTGGACCAAGAAAGGCTTTGATGTTTTTAAAAAAAACATGTCCCTCACCACTGAGAGACACAGAAAGTCAAAACCACATGTAACAGCCAGCTTAAAACTAAAACTGTTTGGTCAAGTGAGAATTAACGAGGCTTTGAATCAGGCTGCTGCAATCAGTGTAAAAAAACACAATGAACCTTTGTTCATCAAAAAATGGATATATCTGAAACAGCATCTTTGTCTCATCAACAGGGAACCCCTTTGCTTTTGAGAAGTCTTTAACACTAGCACCGCCATAGCCACACTTTGAATTGCTTTTGCAATTCAAATTTAAATATCTCTGCATATGAATATCTCGTGCATGTCCGTTCTTAAGTGTTACTAAATATTTGAATTAAATACCCATTCGATGTTTCAGCTGCAGAATTGTAAAAATGAATAGGTTATAAGCATTTGCTTCTTCAACCGCCAGACCCACAGTTTATGCGGCATATTGAAATCAGTACAATATAGCTGACAATTTAGTCTGGGCTTTGTAATAAAATCAAAGTCATTGTGAAAGGGTGTATTATATACTCCTGTCGAGTGCTGAAACGCTAATGAAAGCCATTCTACACATAATATTTTATTATTATTATTATTATTATTATTAGCAGTTGTCACAAAATACACATTGAATCATAATACAGTGTGATATAGCAACGCTACTTACAGGTGTAAAAAAAAAAAGTTTTTATTCTAAGCTCTCTGCACAAATCAGTGACCATCGGGACTGATGCTAAATGAAAGCCAGAGACTGCTGAATTTTACAACACAACGTAGTACGGTGTGGATGTACTGGATCAAGTGGCACTGCTGTATTCTGTTAAAGGTAGTATTCACAGGTGGCCTGTGGCTGTTTTTTTAATAATGTTTTGGACCTGGCAGCCATCAATGCTTTGGTTTTGTACAAGGAGTGCATCGGCAACACAATCACTCAGAGGGACTGCATTTTGCAGCTAGCCCTGGAGCTATGGCAGAAACATTTTGATAAGAGACATGAAAGCCGGCTGGCATATGGAATAAATGACAATGCCAGGTTGTTAAATGCAATAAAAACAGAACTTTTGATGTCTGCCCCCGTTGTGAAAAGGCAGTCTGTGGCAAATGCACTGGTACAGTTGAAAAGCGTGCTTTCTGCATAGATTGTACTTAGAAAGCTGAAATAGAACTCTGTTGCACTCAAAGTGCTTTCACGTTGCATGTTATGTTATATTTTAGTTGTATGCTATTTTTATAACTAGTTATTTATGTTTTATAATTTGATATGTGCATACAGCTTTCTACACCTGTTTACACAGAAGTTTATTGTGTAAAGTATATTTTATTACAGTTTTTCATGTTTATGTATATGTGCTCTTTTGGAAAAGAATAAGAACAAAATTTAATTTTCAATGTAAATAGTGTTTCTGCTCTGAAAATGTTATGTATGATGTTCATAAATAAAAATATTAAGTTGTATCCCATTGTTTGTTTTTCATTTTCATATCGAAGCTGTTTTAAAATGGAGCCGCACATTTTGCGGGCGCGACGATTGTATGTAGTCTGAAATCTCGCCGGTTCTAGTGTTAAGGAGTCCAAGATCTAGAATCTGGAAGAAGTCGAGCTTTTTCATGTCAACAATGACAAATTATTCCATCCAGAACTTCAAAATACAGACGCTTGTATCTCTCTAAAGTGTTTCACTCTCTGCGGTTTGTTTGCCCTTTAATGAGCGACCCAGACACAGGAACTTAGATTTTAGATGCTTATGCGCTATTTTTAATAATACAAAATGTCTCAGTCTCCTGCATATCAAGCAGCAAATACACACCCAAATCTCCACTGACACTGAGGCATAGGTACAGTGAGCTGTATGATAGTGAGTGACAGTAGTACAGGCAATTCAACCGTGATAAATGACAGTTACGACCACGATCCATGAAAAGTGTCTGTATTAATAAAATAGAAAAAAATATATATGTTGACTTTAGGTAATAAATAAGGGGTGGAGCGGAGCAATGTAAGTTATGTCATTTCATGCTGGATCAAATGTACGGAGATCTGAGGAAATGAATAAAGTTGCACAGCTTTGTGTACTGCATATGGTTGTAAATTCAGTGATGTGCAAATACAATACATCATTTAAAGAGGTAGGTTCTTACATTTCAAAAGTATGGCTATTATTTGTCTACTACTGTTTTACAAAACACCAGTAACATCTAACCAGGGTCCTCCCATTTGCCAACTGCTTACAATGCCATCTGTATGACCAGGGGGGCAGTAAATACATAACTGTGTGTACTGCATACACATTTGCTAATCCAATACATCATTTGAATAGTTGAACTTTTTATAGTATCATTTAAGTCTAGGTATTACTCACGTCTTTCCAATACAGATTTTAGGACATCTCCAAGATCGTTTTTTAGAGAATATTTTATTCTTGATTTAAACATATGCAACATATGCAAATTACAAGACGCCACTCAGCTAATGACTAATGGAAAACACTTTGTAATAAATTACTTCCTGTAATTATGAAGTGTGATATATATATATATATATATATATATTTTTTTTTTTTCTTCACCGTAAAATCTATATTTTTCAGAGCAGCCCTAAAGATGACAAAGACATGTTCCATGTCACAGTTCACACAGCTATATTATTTATTGTTTATTTTACATAAAATGTGCTGTAACATAGAAAATTGTTAACAAAAAAGTTTCCCTCTCTCACTTCCTTGCTCCATCACCACTTGCTGTTCCCTTTTCCAAATGGGATTGACAGTGCCTGTGTTTCAAATAAACCTCCACTTACCTGGTTAGTTTGAAATGTAGTCTGCCTTTCTGTGCCGTCATTGAAATCGCTCAAAGCTGACATGCAAATGAGGCCACACCCCAAAAGTTATGCTAACCACCAGTACTGACGCAGACGGAAAAGGAAGGGGCAAAGCCTCATCAACACTGTATTACAGAGCAAAGGCAATTTGCTTCTGTTTTTTCATCAACATCAGGGGCAAACACATTTTGCCCTGGTGTTTAAGGTTTACCCCGTAGAATTGGGCCCACTTATTTTCCACAAGCAGGTAAATGATAACCTTCTCCATCTGGTTAGAATCATATAGCTTGAAGATTAAAAAACATGCTGTCATGTTTCTTCAACATTTTCTTGCTTCAATGTCAGTTTGATTCTTCTCTACAATACTGTTACTTTTTCTTTTTTACTTTTGCTGAAAGAATGTATTGTGACACTTTCAAAAAGAAAGTTTCTGCAATCAACAACTTTTTATTCCCTCTTCTTCTAATCATTACTTGATCTCTTTCCAGACCACCTTCGATACAATGTAACTCTGACTCATATTTTATCTACCTCGAACTTCCTAAATAGAAATCTTTTCATGCCAAATCGTTTGTTTTCTTCACTGCAAGTCTTCAGTACAACACAAGACCACAGTTTTCAAATACAATTATAAATGCAGCTTTAGTTTTCAGGTTTGTACTTGTGCAGAATGGTCATGATTAATTATTGTTAAGAATCCTAAACTTAGCTAATGATTTTTTTAAAGGCATGGAATCGAACTTCAATGAATTGACTATGAATTAAATACTTATAAAGCAGGGCTTCACTAAATTAAACCTATACTGTGTGCATCCATGGGCAAAGGTTAACAAAGCCATTACCATTTTCCCTAGGGCTAGCACTGAATAATCAACTAGTTGACTACAAAAGTGACAGATCAATGTAATCATGTGACATGCAGTGCAGCTTGTTTACAAGCACCCTTTTACTACCTCAAGCAATGCCTGCTCAGCATCATGGGAACATAACAAACTATATAATTGTGTTCCTTTGTGAAACTTTTCTTAAATTAAATATGTTTTATTTGATTCAGCGTTGCTAATAAAAAATCTAATACTGGATTTACGTACTTTTTGTACACTTGTCTTTTCTTCACTGTTAAACTGTAAATGGTACTGCAAACAGAGGTTTCGCTGAATTTTGCAACGTTTAGTATACCGGTATGTTAAGATACCCATATGCAAAGGGGATATCTCTTCAAGAAATTAAAACAATAAGCAGTAAGTTGTTGAAACAATAAACAAAGTTATTAAATACATGTTTCTCAATTGTTTTAAATGTACATGTCAATTCTAAAGTTTTTTTTTTAAACACATTTATAACTAGATCGGAAAATGTTTTTCTTTTTACAGCTACGAATGATTTAGTAAATGACATACTCTTGTTTTAAAATCTGTTTTGTATTCTAACTTTTATTCTTCTCTTTTAATCATGTTATTTTAAGTGAATTGTGGTTTTCTAAATGGTTGATCTTGGGTCATATAGGTTTGAACCCCTTTACTGTATCTTGCAGCTTGATTTGTGAGCAATTAGACTTAAAACATCATCATTTTATTAGGTCAGAACAACACAGTCTTAAAAGTGAAACCTGAGATGACAAGACAGTCGTTGCAATCCGTATTCTGGTGTGAGTATTCTGGTGTGAGGCAGGAAGTGCCAGCAGTCTCTATGATGCATAGGAAGAAAATCCCAATATTTATCCTTGGAAATTCTTCACAGTTCTAGGACGTTCACTCTCGTGTCCATAGTTTTATTTTTTTTCTCTCTCTGTCAATGAATGCTAACAGTAGGGTATTGTTTGGTGTTTACCTGATTTCTTGTGAACATACTGTATAATTGCACTGTTTATTAAAGCTTGGTTCGATCTGACAAAAACTACTGTACATTGCTTTTGAAATTGGAATTCCCTAAACTAGTGTAATTCTTTTGTGCTGTTAATACACCTGCATGTTAAGTTTAACATATGTTAAATAACTATTAATGAAATTCTGTGATGCATTAAACCTTCAATGCTTCAGTTTACAAAATGGTAGAAACAGTTTTCTTCCTTCATTGCTACAGTTAATGGCAGTCACTATTATGGAAGTGTATTGTCAGTACCATACTACAGCAATGGGTTAACCAAATTTACAATGATAGTGTTTCATTTTTTTATTAAATAATTTCCTAAAGTTATTTTTTAATTATAATTACTACATTTCTTTTCTCACATCTGCTTTTTTATTAAAATATAGTTACTTGATTAAGCGCTGTCCTGATTTTGCTTGGTAAAACAAGTGCATCGTAATTAATTTACTTCCATTATGCTACCTCAATTACAAGAATAAAACCGAACCATTGAAATTGATTTTTTGAATTTGATAATAATAATGCAATCTTTCATTTTACTTGGCAAGATCATTTGACTATTATAGTACAACACCATGGTCCCTTTTGTAACTTTGTTTTCTTAACTAATGTATTCTTCTTGCTGCTAGATTCCCTTTGTATAATTTTCAGCAAACACATTCTGGTGACTGTCTGTTAAATTGCAAGAATCACCACAGAATAACAGCCTGATGATCAATGGTTTTGTTCGCAAGCTAATTTTGCACTGCTCCACTTCGATAGGATCCACTTTTAGAGCTTTGCCCCAAAATACTATTTTCCAAAGCCCCCTTTTTTAACTTGGAGTAATCACTTGTTCCACAGGCCCCTTTGCTCCCGTGCATCTCATTATCTCAGAGTACTTGGTGCTGAGGTCCAATTTTCAATCAGAAAAGTGGAGTAAACGTCCATTTAGCACCACTATTACACCTAGGTCAGGGGCAAGGCACAGGCAATAAAACATCCATTTAAATCTGTTTGGACTGTCCACAATGGCTTTCTATTCAATTGATAATTCACAAACAACTTTTAGAAGCCTAGGTTGAAATTCGGGGGAGGGATTATTGAATGATTACTCTCTCTTTAGATCACTTCCTCGTATGCTATACAAATCAGGTAAACTCACCTGGTTGTTGCGGTCGCAATTCTAGTTGTAATCCTATTCTCCACCTCCCCAACCTCCACCTTAATGCAGGTAATCCCCTTGATGCGGGGAAGGGCGTGGCTTCGTCACGGTCCACCCTGCTGACCTGGCATCGCCAGATCAGTTCCTCTTTCAGAGGGCGGTGGCTTCTTTTTCTCCCCTTAGCAGACAGGACCAGCGGTGAAAAAGCCCACAATCATCAATTCACCATACCCAAACAAACAGTCATGATCCCAACATTGAATTTAATATAAAACATACAGTATTACAGTCTTTCAGGAAGTTATATTCCAATTAACAAAATATGAGACATGACATGCTGGTTTTATGTTTATATTTTCACTGTTGCAAACAACTTTAACCTATAGTTGATTGAGCATGTATCATCATGCAAATATTCAAGTATAGATTACTTTAAAAGCCATTCATACAACATATTTGGAAAAATGAATATGCAGGCACCATAATAATAAAAGACACTTATTATCAAAAAGTTGTCTTTTTTGCAGTTAGAGGAATTACATCCATCATGAGTAGAAACCAATTCTAATTATAAAAAATACAAACCATAATCTGTAGGCCTACTGGTTGTGTAAGGATGGATGGGTTATCGACATAGGGTGAGTGGGTTCCAAATGCACATGTTTTCATGGTGTTAAAGAACTGTATGAATAACATTAGGTTGCATTTTGCTTTAAACCCTTTGTATGGTCCCATACAGTACATGTTACCTTAACATACTGGTTGTTAAATAACCATTAAACTGCAAACTGGGACTTGCACAAAGAATTAGAGAGTTTGATCTTTCATAAAAGCTGAATTACTGAAGTGTTTTTCCTTTCCGGTGTCATTTTATTTATTTATTTTTGCTTCTACCTATTTTAATTAACATTGCTGTTTGTTCCTGTTCGGCAGAGCAAAGAGAATTTATGGGGCGTGTCCGTCATTACCACAGGAATGAATACATGAATAGCTGATTGTGTGTTCTAGAGCAAAACCAAGATCAATTTAAAATAGTCAATATTTACATGAGAGCAGGTAAGGAGCATATTATCGTACACAAAATGGAGCAGAACAAAATATTTGAAAGACAGCCTGTTAATGTGGTATTACTTACATCCACTATGGCAGAGTGTTGCAGGGGGACAGGTTTATGGTTACACAGTGGGCAAATAATCAAAAAGCCTGCTTAATACAGACTATATATATATATACTGTATATATACAGCATATATATATATATATATATATATATATATATATATATATATATATATATATATATATATATGTAGCAACGGGGTGTTATTTACCACAGTACTCAGCGGGTCCTTCACAGCGGTCCTCTAGTGCGGTGTTGCAATTACACTCAGACAACAGAAATAAGGTCTAAACAGGGCGGGCCTGTATGTTTATTAGTTTGACTGTGTCCTGTCAAAGGGACACAGAGTCACCAATTTTAAACCAAAAATTACAAAACAAAACAAAACTCTATCTCCTTCTCTTGGAGAACTTACTACTACAACAGCTGTTTACCCTAACTGTCACCCAGGCAGCTAAGCTGCTTGCTGGTTTTCAAAACAAACTCAACTGGTACACACAACCTACAATAGTTCTTGTTATTACCGTTATTTAATTTTCTTTCCCTCCAGTCTCCTCTGTTGTTCACAGACGTAGCCCCACATTGCCAGAGAACCCCTCAGTTAGGGCGTTTAAATACTCATCATCAATTAATTACAGGTGCAACACATTCTCCTGTAATCTAGCCACTCCCAGCCCCTTGGGAAATGTAGTCTTTTAGCCCGCCGCCATTATCTCCCTGAACTACATTTCTTATATCAGTGGTCAGCAAGGGTATATGCTTCTTTCCAGGCGTGGCCCTATGTACCTGCCCTCCATCACTTTACCCCACACTTTATCACATATCCTCCCCCCCAGCTCAGGCCCCTTGGGCCGAGTGACCTTGGAGAATAGAGAGTGTACGCTGGACAGACCATCTGCGTTCCCGTGATCTTTCCCGCCCTGTGTTCAATTGAAAAGTTAAAGCCTTGTAAACTTAAAACCATCTAGTCACCCTAGCGTTTTTTCCTTGTTCTGATGCATCCAGGTTAATGGAGCATGGTCAGTGATCAATTTAAAGCGTCTCCCTAGTAGATAGTACTTCAGAGAGTCTAACGCCCATTTAATGGCGAGACACTCTTTCTCCACTATGGCATATTTTTCTCTGAGGAGGTAAGTTTCCTACTAAGGAATAAAACCGGTGTTCTTCTCCTCTGATCTTTTGGGACAACACCGCTCCTACCCCCACCTCGGAAGCATCCGTCTGTACCACAAATTCATTTGTAAAGTCCGGGGTGACTAACACCGGTGCTCACAGAGTGCATCTTTAAGTGCCTGAAATGCCCCTCTGTCTCTGGGGTCCATTTCACCATGATTGGACCTCTGGCTCTGGTTAGATCAGTTAGAGGGGCAGCAACCGTAGCAAAATTAGAAATGAACCGCCTGTAATATCCCGTCAAACCAAGAAATGCCCGTACTTGTCTCTTATTTACTGGCCTTGGCCATTTCTGAATCGCCTCTATTTTCCCTATTTGGGGTTTTATTAAACCCGACCAATGGTGTAACCGAGATATTTGGCTTCTTCTAGGCCAATAGAGCACTTCGCCGGGTTTGCCGTTAACCCTGCTACACGCAGAGAGTCCAGTACAGCCTGTACCCTAACCAAGTGTGTGGCCCAGTCTGTGGTGTGGATTACCACGTCATCTAGGTATGCGACGCATACTTACTGTGTGGTTTTAGGATCTTATCCATCATTCTTTGGAATGTGGCAGGGGCCCCATGTAGCCCAAAAGGCATGACGGTGTATTGAAACAAGCCCTCTGGAGTGCAAAAGCGGTTTTCTCCCTAGCCTGTGGGGATAGGGGAACCTGCCAATATCCCTTAGTTAAGTCTAAAGTGGTTAAAAACCTGGCCGTACCTAATCGATCCACCAGTTCGTCAACCCGTGGCATGGGATAGGCATCAAACTTCGAGACACTGTTCAGTTTTCTGTAATCATTGCAGAATCGAATTGACCCATCTGGTTTTGTGATTAACACAATCGGGCTAGCCCATTCACTGTTTGACTCTTCTATTACCCGTAAATCTAACATTCTTTGTACTTCATTTTTAATGACTACCCTCCTGGCTTCAGGTACCCGATAAGGTTTTACATTAACCCTTTGACCTGGCTCGGTTATAATGTCATGTTGGATTACATCTGTTTGTCCTGGTAGTTCTGAAAACACCATTCTGTTCTTCGCTATAAATTCCTGGACCTCCGCTGCTGTTCAACCGACAGTGTTTCCCCTATTTTGACAGCTGGCTCTGCTGAATTACTGTCAGAGATAATGGCTGTTCCTATGGCACCCAGTGCGTCTCTGTCCCTCCATGCTTTTAAAAGATTTACATGATAAATCTGCTCAGGTTTCCTTCTACCTGGCTGACTAACTTTGTAATTTACTGGTCCTACTTGTTCCATAACCTCATACGGCCCATGCCACTTAGCCAGGAACTTACTATCTACTGTGGGTACCAGAACCAACACACGATCCCCTGGTTGAAAAACTCTAGTTTTTGCATTCCTGTTGTATGTGTTTCTCTGGGTTTCCTGGGCCTCCCTCATGTGTTGTTTAACAATGGGCATGACCGCCAAGATCCGATCTTGCATTTGAGAAATGTGCTCAATTACACTCCGATATGGAGTTGGTTCTTGTTCCCAGGTCTCTTTGGCAATATCCAGCAAGCCTCGGGGATGTCTCCCGTATAACAGCTCAAACGGCGAGAAACCCAAAGAAGCTTGTGGAACCTCACGTATGGCAAACATTAAGTAGGGTATCAGACAATCCCAATTTTTCCCATCCTTGTCAACTGTTTTTTTGAGCATGTTTTTCAGAGTTCGGTTAAAACGTTCCACGAGTCC
The DNA here is from genome assembly GCA_030684275.1 of Acipenser oxyrinchus oxyrinchus. NCBI lineage: Eukaryota > Metazoa > Chordata > Actinopteri > Acipenseriformes > Acipenseridae > Acipenser > Acipenser oxyrinchus. The sequence goes on from CM060254.1 coordinate 38,400,047, forward strand.
ATCCGTTTGTGGATGGTATACCGACGTTCTTAAGTGTTTTATTTTTAATAATTTACACAGCTCTTTGGTGACACGTGACATGAATGGGGTACCCTGGTCTGTCAATATTTCTTTGGGAATTCCGACCCTACTGAACATTTGCATCAACTCCTTAGCAATATTTTTCGCTGCCGTGTTGGAAGGGGACAGCTTCGGGATACCGAGTGGCATAATCGAGAATCACCAGTATGTGTTGGTGCCCTCTAGCGGACTTCTCCAGAGGTCCCACTAAATCCATAGCAATACGCTCAAACGGCGTTTCAATAATAGGTAGTGGAATTAGTGGGCTTCTAAACCTTTTCACTGGCGCTCGTTCCTGGCAAACTGGACACCCGGTGCAGTGCCTTTCAATCTCTGCATGAAGGCCTGGCCAATAAAACCTAGCTGTGACCCTATCCTTTGTTTTCTCAATGCCCAAGTGTCCCCCCAATATATGATCATGCGCTAAATCCAATACTGTCCTTCTAAAGTCCCGTGGAACCAGTAATTGTTCTACCACATCAACCCCCCTTTTTTCCACACGATACAATAAATCGTTTTTCATTTCAAAATATGGCCAGGTAAAAGGTATTTCAGGGTTTACAGGCACCCCATTTATCATTACCACATTCTCACGAGCAAACTGCAGAGTTTGGTCATTCAGTTGAGCAGTACCAAATTTTTCCCTTGGTAAGTTCAAGCCAATTAACCCTCCATCTTCTATGTTATCGGTAGAGGATGGTCCGGGCTACTTCCTGGCCCCTGTTCATCCCCTACCATCACTACTACCGGATTGGGGTGAACTTTATTTATATCCCAGTCATACCCATTTTCTGGGCAACTCTCAGGGTTCCCCTCAGTTATAATTGAATCTGAAAATGGAAATAAGGCTGCTAGCTCCTCCCTCTGTGCCTCACTTGTGGCCATGGTTTTGTTTTCTGACATGTCCAATTTGCCAGTTGGGTACCATAACTTAAAAAATGGGAAAGTCACGTCCCAGTATTACCTCATAGGGTAATTTGGCAACCACCCTACCCTACAGCTGACAGGGCCACCACTAGAATCAATGCAAAGGTTGGCTGTAGGATATTGGTGAGTGTCCCCATGTATACAGGTGACACTGACACAATGAGTCTGGTCCAATCTATTTGCCTCCACTAAATGGGTGGAGACTAGCATAACCATGCTCCCTGAATCGAGTAGAGCTTTAACCTTATTCCCGTCTATCGATACCGTGCACAAATGCTTGTCATCTACTTGAACCCCGGTTAATCCAGTGACCACATTACAATAGGACAAGTTAACCCCGGTTATTTTTTCCCCCACATTACATTGCATGGGTTCTTCACCCCCCGGACACTGGGCAGCAATATGCCCCAACTCTTGGCAACGGAAACAACGAATAAACTTATTATGATTCGCCATGTTTTTTCCCCCAGGTCTTACAGACCCCTGACCTGGTTTAATGTCCCAAGTGTCTCCAAGTCCCTTCGCAGCCAACGGCTGGTCTTCTATCCCCCCTGACCCAGCAACAGTCTTACCGGTTCCGACGAGGCTCCGGGCCTTCAGGTTCTGGGGCCGTTCATGTGGAGCAGGTCGTACCAACTCATTAGTGGCCAGGTATCGCTCTACTAGGGCAACCAACTGGTCAGCATTGGTGGGGTCTCCCTGTCCGACCCATCTCCTTAAGGCAGGTGGTAGACCTCTCAAAAACGATCCATCACAACCAGTTGCACGACCTCTGCTGCTGAGTTGACCTCTGGTTTCAGCCATTTCGGGAGAGGTGTATTAGGTCGTACATTTGTGAGCGGGTGGTTTATCCAACTGAAACCCCCAGCTGTGGAACCTCTGGTAGCGCACCGCTGGCGTTACTCCAAGTCGGGCCAGTATCTCTGTTTTCAGCTGATTGTAGTCGCCCGCTTGCCTAGCCTCCAAATCATAGTAGGCCTTTTGAGCATCTCCACTCAGGAACGGGGCCACCAGATCTGCCCATTGGTTTTCTGGCCACTTCTCTCTCTCTGCTGTGCGCTCAAATGTCTTCAGGTATGCCTCCACGTCATCAGTGCTTGTCATTTTTTGCAAATAATGATTGGCCCTGATTGGACGAGACGCCCCCTGTCCACCACTGGTAATGGTGTTAAGTTTTTCAGTCAAAGTTTGTATTTCGCACTGCAGTCTTTGCGTAATGTGCTGCTGCTCATCTCGGAGGACTTGATTGGTCTCCTGCTGTACCCGTGTAGCCTCCTGCTGCGCACGAGTAGCTTCTTGTTGTGCGGCTGCAACCTGGATAAGACCCTGTATTACGGCCTCCATCTTGTCTGAAGCTGAGGTTTATTTACTCCACACACAGACCTTAATAAGTGAATGCCCGCATTCTCCACCATATGTAGCAACGTGGGGTGTTATTTACCACAGTACTCAGCGGGTCCTTCACAGCGGTCCTCTAGTGCGGTGTTGCAATTACACTCGGACAACAGAAATAAGGTCTAAACAGGGCGGGGCCTGTATGTTTATTAGTTTGACTGTGTCCTGTCAAAGGGACACAGAGTCACCAATTTTAAACCAAAATTACAAAACAAAACAAAACTCTATCTCCTTCTCTTGGAGAACTTACTACTACAACAGCTGTTTACCCTAACTGTCACCCAGGCAGCTAAGCTGCTTGCTGGTTTTCAAAACAAACTCAACTGGTACACACAACCTACAATAGTTCTTGTTATTACCGTTATTTAATTTTCTTTCCCTCCAGTCTCCTCTGTTGTTCACAGACGTAGCCCCACATTGCCAGAGAACCCCTCAGTTAGGGCGTTTAAATACTCATCATCAATTAATTACAGGTGCAACACATTCTCCTGTAATCTAGCCACTCCCAGCCCCTTGGGAAATGTAGTCTTTTAGCCCGCCGCCATTATCTCCCTGAACTACATTTCTTATATCAGTGGTCAGCAAGGGTATATGCTTCTTTCCAGGCGTGGCCCTATGTACCTGCCCTCCATCACTTTACCCCACACTTTATCACAATATATATATATATATATACTGTAGACACCCGGGTAGCGTTTGTATGTTGTTCAGTTTGTTTGTCTCATCTGTCTTGTCCTGTGTACATGTTGCATGTATTGTAAGGGTGCCACCACGCCACTGAGAATGGGGAGAGGAGCGAGCGATGGATCCGGTTGGTCAGTCCAGGTAGAGAGGGCAGGGGCAACGGGCGGGGTTAAGTACCACCTCCAAGTAGGCCTGTGAAAGTCAGAGAGAGTGGAAGGTTTGAATGCTGATGGAATCGAGCAGTCAGAACTCCAGTGTGAAACAGTGAGTGTGAGTAGGCCTATGAGAGACTGAGAGAGATTGAAGCCAGGGAACAAAGTATAGCGAGAGCCTGAGAGAGAGAGCGAAGACCTTAGAAAGTGAGAGTGGGGTTAGTGAGTAAAGGAAGGAGTTAGGGGATTTTATTGTTTTTGTGGCGTGGTCTTGGCCCAAACAGGGACTGTGTTAATTCTACCAATAAATTGGTTATTCGTGGTACCTGGCAAAGCATTCCGTCTTCTGCTTTATCTTCCAAGGGCATGGGTCATTACAATATATATGACAGGCAAGCTGTCCTGGTTTTAAAAAAAATCCACTGAAGATAAAACAGTACACTAGCTGGGATAAAGAGAAACACAATAAACAGCAAACGTATTGACCATAACAGACCAACACACAGTAAAGTCTAGATGATGAACCAATATTCCAGGCAGCTGACTGTTACGATTGTCTAGCATGCTGGGGATTTTGCTTTGTGAGTGTGTGACTGACAGGCAAGATTCACAAAGGTTTCACAGCTGAATGCATAATCCACATTATTGTATGCTCACTACAAAAACATCTATTCTCAGTGGTTGCCATACTGCCACATCAAAATAGGAGTAACATAGCTTTGCCCATCTTTCACAAATCATTTTAAATGTAGTTAAATGATCAAACCAGACTTTTGGTTATATCATTTTGTGAATAGTGTATTTTGGAATACATGTGTGAATTCTACCAAATTGCTTTTCTACATCAAGTGCTAAGAGATTATAAACATCCACAAATCAAACCTCATTTAGTAACCTGATCTCCTGTCTTGATCTCGGAGTACAGGTTACTCCTACAGTATATAATATAGCCAAAGATGACCTTCTAGACCACTGTGAATGTGTAGCCTCCCTTGCCAACAATACCCACATTTATTTCACAGTTGAAGGGGTTTCTAATATGTATCATACCCTAGGTAAATGGGATACATTATTTGAAGTAGTTTGGTTCAGAAAATATAAATCAATTGTTTGTATTACAGTATTGTTCAACTAAATATATGAGAACACAAGAACATTAGAAAGTTTACGAATGAGAGAAGACCCATCTAAGTCTGTCTGGTTCCTAGTAGTTTATTGATCGCAGAACTTTGGCAAGTTGGGTCTTAAATGATCCAAGTGTTTCTGCCTCAACAATATTACTGGTAGCCCATTCCATACACTCACCACTGGCTGTGTGGAGAAGTGTCTCCTTCCCTCTGTCCTTAATCTATCTCCATTTAATTTCTGCTTAAAGTAATGGCTTGAATTAACTATGTCAACACCTTTTAAGATTTTAAAGAATTCAATCATTTATCACCTGATTCTTCTTTGTTCCAGGATAAACAGATGTAGTTCTTTCATTCTTTCTTCATACCGTTGTGCTTTAAATCCTGGGATTAGTCTGGTTGCTCTTCTTTGGTCCAGGGCCAAAATATCCCTTTGGTGTTGTGGAAACCAGAATGGGACACAGCCTGTGAACACAGTTCTGTATCTGGCAAGCACACCCTAGTTTGTCACATGCAGGACCAGCTTCACTTGTCTTTGTGTAAAAAAGGAACAGCACCCTAAAAGCACAGGCAGGGTTTTAAACAGGGCAGACCTGTGTGTATTTTAAAAACAAAATAAACAAAACCTAACTCCTTCCAGAAGTGCTAACTAAATGTTTCAGTTCTAAACTATACTGGACAACTAAGCTGTTTACCAGTCACAAAAACCCATATACTTTTACAAGTGGCTAAAAACACTGTATCTTTGTTCTAGCTCCCCAGTAGTCTCTCTCCAAATGGTTCTTCTGGTTCTCTTTTCCCAATTATTCCATTTAGGAACAGCCACATTCTCACATGTTTTTGGCAGGGCCAGGAATTAACCCCATGTCTGCCAACCACCACAACACAAACACCAATACTATTTACAGGCAGGGCTCTTGCTTTGCCACAATACCCAGGCATTCTGTTTGCATTTTTGATTGCTTTCCCTGCATTGTGTGTTTGCTGACAGCAATTCATCTATTAACACACCAAGGTCTTTCTCTGTGTTTTTTTTTCAACAGGTAGATTTGTAATGTATTTCACAGGTCCATGGTTGCTATATCAGTCTCATACTATTTACTATGGTTATGTGACTGCATTTTACATCATTTGTTCACTCTTACAATGGGTGTTTCCCCATTTCTTCAGAAGTCCCGAAACAGACATGTATTGTTTCACTTTTATGAAGTGTTTGTTCTGTCTTTAAAAATACAGCACTCAAAAAAAATTGAAAGGAGCAACATTTCAAACTTCAGTTTTTGCAAAACACAATTAACAAAAATCAAATTTTAGTATTTCAAGGGAGCACCCTTTACACGATGAAAATAACAGATAAATTAATGCATTATGTGCGTAACATAAGTGACACACATCTGAACACGAGACCCATGGAAATCAAAATGCATATAGGCTTGGTCTCTGGAGATCAATTTTTCATGCCGTTTGAAAATGATCCATACGAATGTCTCGGTCTCTAGCATGGGCTTCTCTGGCATTGATGCAATCTCTGCGTCAACAGGGCATGCTTCTAATTAGGCAGCAGATGACATCTTGGGGGATCCTGTTCCATTCTGCAGCCAGTGCAATACCAAGCTGTGCTCTCACATGGATGGTTACAATACTGACTTAGAAGGTTCCAAAGGTGTTCTATGAGAGTAAAGTTTAGAATGCTTGCCAGTCCATAACCAGTATCCTGCTGAAGATAATCCATGACAATCCTGGCAGTATGACAGCAGGCATTCTCTTGCATCAGAACAAACTCAAGGCCTATTGCTCTAACATATCGATCAGCTTTAGCAGCCTGGAGTTTAGTCAAAAAATCTTCATCTGCCACCAACTGTAATCTTTCGTTTTCTGATGGGGCAGCTACTGCAGTGCTAAATCTTTTAGGGGCAGAATCTAAAATAAATACATTTTATTATCTGCAAACAAACATCTTGACTCCTTACAAAGTAGCAAATATCCTTCTCTGGTTAACACAAAACTTCCATTTCACAAACTCTGTTTTGGAAAATCGATGTGTCTGCAGAGACCAGCCTAGGAAACCTTAAGTTAACAAGGATCTTGATATACTGTAAGGTGTCAAAAATACATGCTGAGTGCAAACTGGCTAACAAAAAATAGCCTTTTAATAAGTGTGGTAAATGTGTTGCATTATTGTTTCATTAAACAGTGGATGTAGTGATGACAAAAAGTTGCTTTCATAACATCTGCTTCACTTATTTCCTTGTATATATGGCCAACAAACAAGGATGCCAGACTGCTTTCATATGGATGAAAAGACCTACTGTAGAAGCCATACACATAAAGCCAGGACACTATATGGTATAAATTCCACTGACCTCACCAGAGATACCATATCTCATGTGGATTAAGTGTTGGCCTCACATGATGCCTACACAAGCTGTTGGAATGCACGCATTGGTGATTGAGATTAACAGCCATTTCCTAATATTATTTTTGTGATCATTGCACATACTCTGTCACACTCTAAGTACGTTCATCTTTCCTTACTGGTAGGTACAAAGGTATTTGTAAATTCAATTACAAAAGTAAGACTTATAGTAGAACATTTTCAAAAAATACTACAAGATGATTTTTTTGGCTTGTAAGATTAGCCAGTCACAATTTCTTCAAGTCAGTCATAAACCTAAATTCAACTGACTCCAGCGTCTAGCTATTAGTGTCCTAGATTTCCTCATTAGTGAAAACAGCATTCAAGCAGAGTAATAACAGCGATTTTCAGTTTTTTCTTCAAAAAAGCTAATTTTAGCTTATTTGCATGATGGTTTATGACAGATCTGGCTAGTCATCAGAAAGTTATAATTTCCAGCTGCAGCTGGGGGGACAGTGTCAAAGTTCAGTCATGTATCAAGGTCATTCTACTAGTAGTGCTCATGCAGTGTCTGATGATTCATCTACAAAAAAAAAAAAAAAAATGACTATAATTTTACATTTTACTGTTTAAACAAGGTATTGATATGTCACTAATGTAATTCCCCCAGCAAACACAAAATTAACGTACATGTTAAAACTAGTACAAAAAATTATTTATCATGGCTTAAATCTTCTGCAGTTTTCAGGTGGGCTTACATCTATAACATACAGTACACGAATGATTAACAAGCAAGTTGGTATGGGTACATAAATACAGTGTTATATTTACTTTAAGTTGCATGCAGAAGGTTTACATACAAAAAAAAACAAGATAAAGGAAAATTAAAGATCCAGAACTAAGGTAGGTCAAGAGTTTGATTTGCTTTTTAAATTTTAATTATTTTTCAAGGATATATATATATATATATATATATATATATATATATATATATATATATATATAGATATAGATATAGATATAGATATAGATAGATAGATAGATATAGTTCAGCTAGGATTTTACTGTTTGACATCAGGTATAAAGAATTTTGTTTATATTTATATTTTATTGTCCTTACACTTAGAGTGGGAAACGTGTAGTTATATTAACTATATTAACAATTAATAACATTAGGATAAGAAACTATTTAATTTGAAGATATTTCAGGAGCATCTTAGTTATTGTAAAAACAATAACAGTCTCTAGCTACCCTTGTAAACGTGTTCCGTAATACCTTCCAGTAAAAAGAGCAGTATCACAGAGTAAAAGAATGAAATGCAACTGTGTGGATACCACAATGGAAAGACAATCTAGAAGCAACACAAACCTGTAAATGTATATATTAGGGGTTTTAATTGATTCATGATTAATCACACCTGTGGGTTTTCATCAATTAAAAAAAAAAGATTGATTAATCTTTTCTACTTTCACCTTAAGAAGAGACCTCTGAGGTCTTGAAAGCTTGTGATTAATTATTGTTTAGTTAGTCCAATAAAAGATATCACCTCTCCTTCTCTTTGTCTTTGTTAGTGTGAAACTTGAAAGCTTACGATATACAAACAGCAATTAAAAACTAAGTATTATAAATGACTCACTTTGGCTAGCTTCCAATTACATGTAAGAAAATATTTTTAAACTGTCAAATGACATCTAGCCTAAGTAAAAAAATATATGTACATTAAACATTAGCTGGCATTATGAAACATTTGCAATAAATATTTTCATACTTTGTATTACTTGTAATTGTCTTTCAATACAATTTCATATCACTATCAAACAGGTGTGATTATTCAATGAATCGATCAGAGATCGGATGATTATTTGATCAATAGAAATGGTCAAGATTAAAACCCCAAGTGGGGTGTAACGATTCATCGAATATCAGTGCATCGCAATCTTTTATAAAACGATACACATGCCAAATGATGTTTTCATTTGTAAACCGCCACATGTATTGATCAGCAAATAAAAAGAAAGGGCTTAGTTCCATTATCCAATAGTTGAACGTAAATCGTAAGGGAAGGGACTGAACTTCACTGCCTGCTTGTTTCTGAGGGCGGAGACATTTTCAGGAAGTACGTGGAAAACAAAACACGACAATAACTTGTTTACAGCTTAGAAGAAAATGGGGACACACTGTAAATCTGATGCATTTGAAATCGGATGTATTTGACTTATAGTTATATAAGTATAGTTATATTAGATTTTGTGAAAAGGCTAAAACCAGTTCCATTTACACCGAATCATCTGAACATGACTGAGTCTGTCCGCCTCACGAAATTCTGCCTTAACTAACGATTGGTAAAAATTCAGTATTTAAAACAATTACATGAGTTTTGGGATATTAATTTGTTAAGTGTGTTCATAGAATTATGTTTTTGCTTATGAGTTGTAACAAATGCACTTGTACTGTGGCCTGAGTTTAGAGATGCAGGCTTTTTTATAGAACGTTTTCACACTAATTTTTGTACTTGATAGCATTAATTTAAAAATCCAATTGATGCATATGATTAATCTTGCGTAATTAACGTATTAAAATGTTTGGATATACTGTTACTTGATTGATTACTGTCTTGTTCACAGTCATCTTAAAATAACGTTAGATGTATTTATTTGTTTATGTATTTGTTTTCAAAAAGGTTTCTTTTCTTGTGGTGCAGCAGTACTGTGCGTTTTTCTTTTGGGGAGTCTACGTCACAATCTTGCACCAAGGCCCAGTAAAAGCCGGCACTGTCACCTTCATCAGTGTGCAATGTCTGCCTGTCTGTGCTGATGAATGTCAACATATATATATATATATATATATATATATATATATATATATATATATATATATATATATATATATATATATATATACAAGTACTGTGCAAAAGTTTTAGGCAGGTGTGAAAAATGCTGTAAAGTAAGAATGCTTTCAAAAATAGACATGTTAATAGATTATATTTATCAATTAACTAAATGCAAAGTGAGTGAACAGAAGAAAAATCTAAATCAAATCCATATTTGGTGTGACCACCCTTTGCCTTCAAAACAGCATCAATTCTTCTAGGTACACTTGCACAAAGTCAGTGATTTTGTAGGCATATAGTCAGGTGTATGATTAAACAATTATACCAAACAGGTGCTAATGATCATCAATTCAATATGTAGGTTGAAACACAATCATTAACTGAAACAGAAACAGCTGTGTAGGAGGAATAAAACTGGGTGAGGAACAGCCAAACTCAGCTAACAAGGTGAGGTTGCTGAAGACAGTTTACTGTCAAAAGTCATACACCATGGCAAGACTGAGCACAGCAACAAGACACAAGGTAGTTATACTGCATCAGCAAGGTCTCTCCCAGGCAGAAATTTCAAGGCAGACAGGGGTTTCCAGATGTGCTGTCCAAGCTCTTTTGAAGAAGCACAAAGAAACGGGCAACGTTGAGGACCGTAGACGCAGTGGTCGGCCAAGGAAACTTACTGCAGCAGATGAAAGACACATCATGCTTATTTCCCTTCGCAATCGGAAGATGTCCAGCAGTGCCATCAGCTCAGAATTGGCAGAAAACAGTGGGACCCTGGTACATCCATCTACTGTCCGGAGAAGTCTGGTCAGAAGTGGCCTTCATGGAAGACTTGCGGCCAAAAAGCCATACCTCCGACGTGGAAACAAGGCCAAGCGACTCAACTATGCACAAAAACACAGGAACTGGGGTGCAGAAAAATGGCAGCAGGTGCTCTGGACTGATGAGTCAAAATTTGAAATATTTGGCTGTAGCAGAAGGCAGTTTGTTCGCCGAAGGGCTGGAGAGCGGTACACGAATGAGTGTCTGCAGGCAACAGTGAAGCATGGTGGAGGTTCCTTGCAATTTTGGGGCTGCATTTCTGCAAATGGAGTTGGGGATTTGGTCAGAATTAATGGTCTCCTCAATGCTGAGAAGTACAGGCAGATACTTATCCATCATGCAATACCATCAGGGAGGCATCTGATTGGCCCCAAATTTATTCTGCAGCATGACAACGACCCCAAACATACAGCGAAAGTCATTAAGAACTATCTTCAGCGTAAAGAAGAACAAGGAGTCCTGGAAGTGATGGTATGGCCCCACAGAGCCCTGATCTCAACATCATCGAGTCTGTCTGGGATTACATGAAGAGAGAGAAGTAACTGAGGCTGCCTAAATCCACAGAAGAACTGTGGTTAGTTCTCCAAGATGTTTGGGCCAACCTACCTGCCGAGTTCCTTCAAAAACTGTGTGCAAGTGTACCTAGAAGAATTGATGCTGTTTTGAAGGCAAGGGTGGTCACACCAAATATTGATTTGATGTAGATTTTCTTCTGTTCACTCACTTTGCATTTTGTTAATTGATAAATATAAACTATTAACATGTCTATTTTGAAAGCATTCTTACTTTACAGCATTTTTTCACACCTGCCTAAAACTTTTTGCACAGTACTGTATATATATATATATATATATATATATATATATATATATATATATATATATATATATATATATATATAAACACTTCTAGGTGTGTGGTTCATACATTAATTATTAATCAAATCATAGAAGTACAGGAAAAAATGTTAACATGGCTAATGGACAGGTATAGTAAGCATGGGAAAAACCTTGGAAACTGTAAAAAAAAGATATTTAAGGGTAATACCATCTAAACATTTTCTCAAATAATGCTGTCAAACATTGAGTCATATTTTTCTTTGGCTCTTTTGTTGACTGTCAGCTGAGATCCCTTGAAGTGTCAGAGAGTGAAAATAACATGCAGAATTTCAAACTGTGAAGACTGCGGTTTCCACCAGCGAGGGTAGAAGGCAGGTTGAGTTAGGAGGGCCCACACAGGAATTGCTGTGCTAGCCCTGTATTAGTAAGATAAACAAAAAGAAAATCAGTCAAGAGATTTCCAGCATAGAAACAGATACATTGTAACTGTTACATTGTAGGCAGTTGAACTTGGTAGGAACCTTTGTTGCCAAAGATAGATAATTAGGGAATGAAGAAGAAAATATTTTAGGGAGATATTGAATAAATAAATGATACAGTGATACAGCTTTATTATGCAATGCACTGTATTAACATTACAAAAATGCACCTGTATAATAAGTTGTATATTATTTTCTTATTATTATTTATTTATTAGCAGACAGGTTATCACATTATAAAATATCACATCACAGATAAGAGTAGATATGAAAGTACAATAAAATCAATTCAAGTAAGAGCAAAATAAGGCATACAGTAGCTTATAAGTAAGAGCGAATTCAACTAAGTGCAGTTAAACCTTAGTAACTATTTGCTTATATGAGTAAAGTCCAGTAAGAACATGTAGTAAGTATGATAAATGGATGAGAATGATTTAAAATAAGAGCAGTTACAGAAAATGTGAGTACAGATACCTGTAATAGTAAAATCAAATACAATACTAAGTAGTTATAGGTAGGAGCAGTAGTTGAATGCCGCTAGGTATGGAGCAGTTCAGTGCAGGTACAAGCTGATGCAAGCACTGGTACAAGTGGGTGCCATATAGTCCAGCATGGCCGAGAGCTGTAGTGTTTACAGATGCTGTCTGAACAGGTGTGTCTTGAGGAGTCGCTGGAGGGCACAGTCCTCATATCCGTGGGTAGGTCGTTCCACCACTGAGGGGCAAGGGTGGAGAAGGAGCAGGCTGTGTAGGTGGGGGAACGGAGGGGGCGGTACAGCTAGTCTGCCGGAGGTGGAGGAGCGGAGAGGGCAAGAGGGGGTGTAGGGAGAAATGATGTCTGGAGAATGGCAGAATGGTCAAGACAGCGATAGGCGAGCACAAGAGTTTTGAATTGGATGTGAGCAATGATAGGGAGCCAGTGCAGAGAGCGGCACAGCGGTGTAGTGTGGAAGAAATGGGGAAGGGAGATGACAATGCGAGCAGCAGACTTTTGGATGAGCTGGAGCAGACGGGTAGCAGAGGCAGGAAGGCCAGGAGGGAGCTGCAGTAGTCAAGACAGGACAGTACCAGGGCCTAAACTAGGAGCTGTGTGGAGTAGTCAATGAGGAAGGGGCAAGTTCTGCGTATTTTTCTGAGGAAGAAGCGACAGTAGCGTGCCCGAGTACAGATGTGCCAAGAGTAGGAGAGGGAGGACTCTTTGTCAGCAGTAAACAGAAAAAGTAAACCGTTTTAACTAGTATATGTTAAACCGATATAACCAGTGTTATCTGCTATTGATTCAAAATCCCTGAAAAAACTGATTAAAACACAATGTTATATCCCAGTCCAGTTCTGTGACTGAAATGTGCTACGTTATTCACTGGTTGTCTGGCTGCTGGCTTCAGGCCTTTTCTTCAAAAAGAAGCAGGTTGTGATCATCTAACTCGGGAATATCAAAATAATAAAGCATCCAGGTGTTTCTAATGCAAGTGTGCCTTTATGACAAAAGGACTCCCATTGGATAGCAGACCGCCATTCCAGAAACTTTTACTAATTAAGCTCCTAATAAAACCTGGTATGAATCAAAAGAGTTACGCAGTGTGTCTTCTCTCTGAGACAAGGAAGCTCATATTCCAGTCCCAGTTATGCATACCACTTTTTTAAGTAAATATTATATAATGCAGTTCCTTGTAGTTTGATTATCAGAAAGCCCAACAATATGTTGCAGTCTGAATGGTGATCATTTATTTGGAAAACATTAATATAGGGAAACTGTGAGTTGAAGTTCAAGTAAAAAAAAAAATATATATATATACAAACGTGTGTTTGTGCTGAAAAAAACCCAAATACTGTCATATAATCTTTACTGACCAAGCCTTGTCAGTAAGAAAAAAACATGAAAATACCAATGTTTCATTTAATGATGTCCACTATGTATTGATTTGGATGGAACAGAGAAGAAAAGCCACATCTGAAAGAGAAGACAGCAAATGCTGCAGATAGTCTAGGTGACTAATGAATTACAGCACCTTAGATAGCAGTGTAATTCCTCCAGGAGAACAAACCTGTGCCTGCGGCCTCTGTAAAGACAACACTTTGTCTCTGGCATTAATGTTACAGATGCTGGGGTCTAATCAATTGATCTAAACAGTGGTGATTCTTAATGTTGCATGAGAGACTAATTGAATAGTCCTCACTATGTTTACATGTTCAAGAGTTCAGATGCCAGGCTGCGTTCAGTCTTAAATGTACAAGGGGTGTTTGGTTGAAGAGAAGCTATTGATTTACATATCCTGCACATATTATATTTTGTTGTTTTGAAGAGTACAGAATACTGCAATGTATTTAGGTTAACTGACTTGTATATAACTGTGGTAATATTTTTGTATTGCAGAATATCCCACTTCTTATATGAAATAAAACAAAAAAATACATATACTCACTTCAAATATCACTAATCACACAAAACAATAATAATTATCAATGATATAAAAATCTCATGTATAAACAGTCAGAAATCATATTGTTCACTGTGGAATTATACACTACATGTTAAGTTGCACAGACAGTCGCTGTTTTTGATTGAAACAGTACATTTCATAAATTACTTTTTGACAACAAACGAGTGCTGTTGCATGTGGGGTATGACAAATATTTTAGCCACAGTAGTTACTATTCAGCCAGACAATAGTCATATGGATGGTGTTTAATGGTCCTTTATTTATCAAACTAAAGGTCAATGACCCATAGCACGTCCATTTTGAGAAGGCTATTTGGAAAGAACAGCGAATTATGTTCAGATACATCAAACTGAGGACATGTGGAATAAAATATTAGGATTAACCCTATTCATACCCGCAGAGGTTTCCTCCAAAACAAAGATCTTTAGTATGTCGAATGAACAGCAGTTAAAGGCAATTACAATCCCATACTTTTTGGTTTATTTGGGGATTGCTTTGGGTTAGTCACTTTGAAGGCAGATGTACATTTGACACACCCAAGCCTAAGGGAAGAGGAGGGAAACAGGCCTCTCGCTCCATTTCTTTTTCTGTTTGTCAGGTTCCTAAGAGAATGTGCCCTGTAGTTAAATGCTCTAGACAGAACGGTGGCACAAGCTCTTATTGTTTCATCAGCCATTTGTTCCTTTCTAATATGCAGTGTTTGTTTATGTGCCCTTTTGAATGGTGAAGGAGTGAGAAATCATTGTAAGTTTGTCTCTAAACATTAGCATGATTTTCTTAATGTAAATCTTTTCGAACCACTGGTCGGCCCAAATTTGTGAACCATGTAGCTTTGCAAATACACAGTTTCGCAGCCAGCGACCCCTGTGGTCTGGCCAGGCGCCTGCGGGCTTGCCTGTAAGCTGCGTTGTCCTCCAACGCTGTAGCTCTGAGGTGGCTGCATGGTGGACCTACAGTGTGTAAAAGAAGCAATCGGCTTCGGAGGACAGCATGTGTTCGTCTTCGCCTCTCCTCAGTCAGTGCGGGGGTGGTAGCGGTGAGCTGAGCCTAAAAAAAATAATTGGCTATTCCAAATTGGGGAGAAAATGATAAAAACAATTGGCGACTACTAATTTTTTTTTTTTTTTTTAAAAAGGTTCCGGTGTCCTGACATTTCTCTCAAAATCTCGAAAATGTTCCAGTTTTCAGCCACTTCCTGTAACGCGACACACTCCAAATACTTTTTGTAAAAATAACATAAACAACTGTTTGATATATAACTTAGTTCATGGTACCTGCAGTGAAAACTAAATAAAATAAAAAAAAGGTACTAGAGTAATCAAGAACATTATTTGTATAAATTGATTAACACAGATATGCGTGCATATTCCTCAGTGCGTTTTCATTTAGTTTATATTCAATATAAATCTACAATTATGTGTAATACGATGATTTCTTAGCTGTTCAGATCTGCCACGATTTAGCCTAGATAGAGGAGCGAGAGGTTGCAAGCATCTGAATCTACTACTTAGGTTAAACCACATCAACAACGTCAATAAATAGAGCCATGTGACGCAGTGAGTAAAAAAAGAAAAATGACAAAACACAAATGTATATTTAACAGTGATCTACATTATTATTATTATTATTATTATTATTATTATTATTATTATTATTATTATTATTAATAATAACCTAAATAAAAAAAGTAGCAATACGTATAACACCATATGGCAAGTTAAACTAATTAGCCACAAATATACACCCGGGAGTGTAATGAAATTAGCTACTTAACAAACAAGAAGATAATACTAAGAGTGAGGATGGCTATTTAAATAACCATTAAATAGCCTATTTTTAACACTAAAACTGCCAACATTTCTGACTAGTTACAACCACCGCAGCGGTTCATTTGGTGTCTATATATTAAAACAACTTTGATATGAAAATGAAAAACAAACAATTGGATACAACTTAATATTTTTTTTATGTATGGACATCATATATAACATTTGCACAGCAAAAACACTGTTTATACATTGAAAATTTAAAAAAAAGAGCACATATACATAAATAAGAAAAAAACTATAATAAAATAAACAGTACACAATAAACTACTGTGTAAACAGGTGTAGAAAGCTGTATGCACATACAAAATTATAAAAAATAAATAACTAGTTATAAATATAGCATAAAACAAAAATATAACATAACTTATGTGACGTGAATGTGCTTTGAGGGAAACAGAGTTCAAAGGCACATCTATTACAGCTGTCTAATTAGTACAAGCCACACAGAAAACATGCTTTTCAACTTTACCAGTGCATGTACCACAGACTGCCTTTTCACAACGGGCGCAGACATCCAAAGTTTTGTTTCTGTTGCATTTAGCAACCTGGCTTTGTCTTTTCTTCCGTGTGCCAGCAGGTGCAGTGCTGGCTGAAGGTTGAGTGGCATTTGCAAGCCGACTTGCACTTCTCCGATCAAAATGTTTCTGCTGTAGCTCCAGGGCTAGCTGCAAAATGAAGTCCCTCCGGGAGATTGTGTTCCCAGTGCACTCCTTGTACAAAACAAAAGCCAGGTCCAAAACATTATAAAAAACAGCCACAGGCCACCTGCGAGAACCACCTTTGACAGAATACTACCGTGCCATTTGATCAAGTACATCCACACCACACTTAGATGCGTTGTAAAATGCAACAGTCTCTGGCTTTCGTTTAGCATTAGTCCCGATGGTCACTGATCTTTGCAGAGAGCTTAGAATAATAATAATAATAATAATAATAATAATAATAATAATAATAATATATGATGTGCAGAATGACTTTCATCAGTGTATCAAGCACTCAACAGGATTATAATACGTTCTTTCACAAAGGCCAGACTAAATTGTCGGCTATATTTTATTGATTTCAGTATGCGGTTAAAAAGACTGCTCTGGCATTTTAAGGAGTAAGTGCTTATAACTTATTCATTTTTACGATTCTGCAGCCAAAACACCATATGGATATTTAATTAAAATATTTAGTAACACTTAAGAATGGACATGTGCGAGAAATTTTAATTTTAATTGCTAAAACGGTTCAAAACACTGTCATGGCGGTTCTAGTGTTAAATGGTTTCATTAGTCTAATCAATTATTTAACAATGTGTCCCGTTTTTGAGCTTTGAAAATCTGGTCACCCTACTGGAGCTCAAAAAAGCACTCGTCGAGACCTGGAAATTGACCTGTACCTCTGTTGCGCAGAAATAATATCTCTGTACCTGAGCAGTTCAGGAAGCCTTAGTGCCCATAAATTACACCAACTGGCGCCTGGCATGAATTGCATGTGTTTCATTTCCTTTGTTCCTGTTTTTGATGTAATTCTTGAATAAACTTTTTTTGATTGACTTTATCTAAAGAAGAATAATTGATTATTTTTAAGAAGAAATCGAACCACCTTACAATTAATTTAGTAATTCAACTGAAGTTAATTTGAGGTATATTACCTTTCATCATTCACAGTGGCTTCATTGCTAGTTGTATTGTACAGGTTGTTAGACTGTCATACTAACATCCAGGCAATTTTCTGTTTTTCTTACACAGTGCATGGTTTCAGTCAGGTTTTCACTGTCCAATATGACATAGCCATTTTGTAAAATATTTATCATGCAGAAGGAAAGGGTGAACTTTAAATTGGAAAGTTAAAAACTAATCATAAATTCAGTGTATAAAATGTGCATAGTTCCTTTTACACTACCAAGTGCATCAAATTGTTATTATTCTTCAAAGGGTCAGTTTTTCAATTGTAGGTTAATAACATCCTGAAGAAAGGTAAAATAAAAAGCATGCCTTTAAAAGTCACAGCAGTTAAATATGAACAGTGCCTCAGACTCTCTGAGGTTGCTTCATGATTTTAATCAAACCATCACAGCAAAGGGAACTGGTGCAAGAAAAATCCCCCAATAATCAATTCCCCTGCTGATTGAAATTGCCTCGCACGGGGAGTCTGAACAACAGCTACTCTTTGCTTGACTGCATGCTGCAATGAGAGAATCCTGCACATATGCTACAAAGACCAATATACTGAACAATCCAAATTGTTTTTTTTCTGAAAATAGTTCTGTTTCCTGAAGTATTGCAAAACTTTAAGTATACCTGAGGCACTACAAAAGCAATTACTGATTCAGTATGACACTGGTGTGACACAACAGTAGGAAAATAGCATGTGTCAACTGTTTAGTGACCTGTAGCTTATGCTTCAGTAAACTTCTACATTCACAGTCAACGGCATGTTGAGCCATTGGGCAAAAATCATCTGAGGAACTGAAGGCAAGCATACTGTGCTAAGCAAGAACATAATAGGGTATGCAGATTACAGCTTTGTAGAAATTATTTTAAATCACCCAACCAGGAATTTCTACCCAGACAAAATATGGATGAATCACCTTGAAAAAAGGCAAAATGTATCTGTAAATCTCAACGTTATTTCCTTTTTAGCCCTCTTTGAACACTGTTAGGGCGACGCAAGGTCTGATGGTAAAGCTGCAGGAACTCAGAGACAAACAACTGGATTTATCCGAAAGTGGAAATGTCTTTATTGCTATTGCACTTAACCTGGGAACAGTGGATAAAATGCAGTACTTTAACAGTTAATAACTTGGAAAGAGAAATAAAATACAATAAACAAAACCTTATCCTATACAGGCTTGAAATAAATAACCTGGCTTCAGCAACCAGTGGCTCACTTTCAACAGCACACATCACTCAGCCACAAACTTCTTAGTTAACGTCTCCCCCTTTACTGAGCCAAGCTCTGCCTTATATACCTGAGTCTAGGTAAACCCCGCCCAGGACTAATCCATTATATTCAAATATAATTTAAAATCTTAACAGTGACATTCTAAAATCCCACACATAAATAACAAATAACAGCTATTTAAATAACAATGGCTAAAAATCACATTACCCATCCAAAACTTATTACAATTATATAATTATTCATTTTAAAACCAGCAAGGCTTCCCTCCCCATTGGTAAAGTCCCAGATAATACATATTACAAAAAATATCGTATCTGAAAATTAACTGTGCCTTGTTTAACCGTAATACGGTAAAACCAGGGCTTTAACCGTGTCTCCAACGAACATGGTGACCTCTAGGCATTGCTGCCCCTCACAAACAAGGCGCCGCTCAGGATGCTCTGCTGCAATGCAAACAAACTTTTATCCATTTGCCAAAGCGAAGGTAAGTCTACTTCAATTCAGTGGACTTAAAAATAATTACAGACACTAACTTTTACACCCAATTTAGAATATATTAAAATTATAAACCAAGTAGTTACACATTAGTTTTAATACAGTACTTTGTTTCTTTGCGGTATCGGCGTTCAGCCTTCAGTAGCTTCTTTTTAACCACATCTAGTATTTATTAAATCAGTTATGTATTTATTTATTTTTCCCTTCTACAGATTTATTTTTAAACATTTTCACCGTGCTGTAAAATATTACAGTGAGGGTTTCACCCTCACAAACACTAACTAATTAGCTTCAGTATACTGTATATTCTTGGAAAAAGGACAGCTATTTACTATTATAAATAGAACTGAATACACACAGAATATTTAATTTCATGTGGAATCAGGAATAATATGCAATCAGATTTTAGCACAGGCTTATTACAACATATGAACATAAGCATATTGTTTCTTTTGTATTATTGTGTTTTGAGTTTTAAACATCAAATAAAGGTCAAATATAAAAGCACCAAAACAATTTACTACTGTCAACAACCATCCACATTAATTAGATTTCATTCACCTTCCATTACCCACAGAACAGCAGTGCATCTGGCCTGTCAGATGAATAACACATTCTATATACAGAAAACAGGTGGGCTTGTCTTAAGGTGCTAAAAATAACCTTCAAAGGAAACCAGTATGTATTTTGATTTCCAAAGGAAACCAGTATGTATTTTGATTTCCATGCCTGGTATAAGATTTCCAAACATAACTGTTTTCTCATGCTTTTTCTTTGACTGTTTTTAACATGAAAAATGGTAAAGCTATTTACTGTATGTTTATCAAAATATCTGTATTGCCTAGCACTGAAAATCAGTTCAATTCCTACAATCTTATAGCATATATAGATGCAACGGTTATGATTTTCCCAAACCAAACCCGACATTTTCATAAGATTCCAAACCGAACGATAATGACAAGAGATAAATCCAAACCCAATAATGACATATCCATTCATTGTCGGGAGCGCATTGTGCATTTTGCTGCATTGCTAATTGTAGTCCATAAACCTGCCACTGGAAGTGACGTCACCCTCACCCCCGGTGAGCTGAGCTTCAAATCATAATTGGCCATTCCAAATTGGGAGAAAATAATAAAAATAATTGGCAACAACTAAATTAAAAAAAAATAATAAAATAAGTGTGCTCATGCAATCATAATAGAAAAACAAATAATGTGCAATTCGTCCTAAATAAAGCAACATCAAAAGTTAAAGTGCCAAACCAAATAAAACAATTTATAAAATGTGCTCAAAATAAATTAATTAAGTAACTAGTGCAAGTCTTACTGTGTGTACCTCTGGTGGCTGTGGCATGATTATCAATGTTCAATCACACCGTGACAGTCTATACTTTTAGTCATTGTTATTTACAATAATGTACTTCCTGAACTTTCATTTCGCATTTTATATAAAGCTGGTACATTGGTCCTGTGACGTTAAAGAAACTATAACTAGAGCAGATTATAAGTGTTAGGTCACCCTGTGACAGAGAATATCCGTGAGTTTGGAAAACTCAAAAGCGCATGTACAAGCAACTGTCTTGCTCCTTTCTTCTCCTACTAGTCGTGACACCAAGTGAAATGTGAAATGGAATATGGAATGGAATAATACAGTATATCAAAATATGGAACACACACCATGATTTGGAACAGAGTCATTCACCAGTTATTGGATTTGAATGAATGCAAGATGCAGTAAAAAAATTTAAAAAAAAGATCTGGTAAAAACATTCCCAGCTCTTGTAAAAATGTTATGTAGTTAACGAAATGTACAATTTTATACCAGAGGCAAAGCATTTGGGATCTTAAGGTCCCTATTTAAAAGCATTTTGTGATTTTGTGTTGTATTTCTTTTTGTTGTAAAATATCCGTTTGCCTTGGCATTTGGCTTTTGTTTTGAGTGTATTTCATAATTGTGTTAGAATTGAAATAATCTTGTGGCTAAAACAATTCAGGATATTAATATTCATTTCATTTTGTGTATTCTACTCTGGCACAGGATCAACATTTATCATTCCAAAGTTTGAAACCTTTGATGACTCAAATCCTCAAGTGAATTTAGCAGTCAGTAACTTAAAGAATAGAAGTCATTAGTCATATATTCATGATGCTCAGGCACTATTGAACCGTAGTTGGTCAAGTCACCCATTATCATGTACCATAGAATGCTTCATGCTTCAAATGCACCTGCTACAATGGTTGTTAAGCTGGACATTAATGTCAGTATGTGTCATGTTTCTTAAAATGCAAAGCGTTGATACATTACATTGTATAGACGCTGCTACTAATCCATTTCATGAAAAACAAATAGAATGAACTGATTAAGTGTGGATTCAGTTTAGTTATAAATGCTATAGTTACTGTTCAGAATTAGTACAATTAGCAAAATCACAAACAAAGAATCTAATGCATATTAAAAGGGAGCATTCTAGTTGAACTAGTTAGAAGGTGAGGTTGTGGGGAATATATTTATGAAAAGGGCAGTTAGTAGGGATGTGTAACCCATTACTCGTAACCATACAATGAAACCCCAGTTCCCTGAAAGCGAAGACTACCAGCAACCAATACTTTTGGGATATGCCTGCCACAGGTCAGGTATTTACTGAGGATTTTATGTCAGAGCTGCCGATGTTTATTTGACAAGACTTTTAATTATGTGGAGGCCTCTGGTATGTTTTCTTTTACTTCTGTGTGTAATTAGGTTCCATTAGGACTTTGTGCATGATGCATCAAAATTCTATGTAAAGTGCACTTGTTTCTTGTTGATTATTTAATTATCTACAATTATTTCAATGCTAATGCAGTAGATTGTATTTCTGTTATTGTTTTTTTTAACGTTATGTTTTTTGAGACAAATGCTTTTTTGTGGTTTTAGAAACCACAGCACACTTAACACAAAAGATCATTATTTGAATGAATATGTATTAATTAAAATAATCAAACCCAAAATGATTTAAATCAGACAACTTCCATTTTCAACCGCAGCACTAAATGGAGCCTAAGATTTAAAAAAATAGCAAGACAAAAGAAAGTATGTCTTATTTTAGTGTAAACTGAATGCTGCTCTGAAACAGCCATAGTCATTACGATTACTTGTCTGTACAAAATCAGAACACTGAAAATCTGTTATTTGGGCTGCAGCAAGCAACTCGGTTCTCTCTCTTAAACTTCCATTTTCAACACATACACTGCACCGATCTCGATGGCATCAATATTTGCCAGTTTATGCTTCAGAAATTGTTTATTGGCCAGAGAATGTAATATTGAACCTTCCATCTTAAAATGTATTTATTCTTTCCAAATCTCTGCAAGAGAATGCCAGTACTGTAGAATAATTTTCATCCCGGGAGCTGTGTATGATGTGTGAAATTGAGTGAACTCCTTCCTTCTGTGAAAAAGCAGTGTACCTGTGGTTTTCCTCTGATTTAAGCAGGCTTGGATTATACAGAGTGCTTTACTTTTCTGAACAGTGAGCTTGAGCATGTAAAGCCACTGTAGGTAGGAATTTTGCAGCGTTGCAATAATATATTTGTTCTCCTCACTGCACAGTAATGTAATCTTCTCAAAACAAAAGCATAAAAAAGAAAAGAGCATCTACAGCTTATTTCTGCTGATTTTCAAGGTGCCATCTTAGAGACGTATGGTGCTCTACACCAATAACACTGTTTTTTGGATGCATCTCACATCCTACAGCTTTACCTTAATCCAGGGTTTCCCAATCCTGGTCCTGTGGACCCACTGTGTCTGCTGGTTTTTATTCCAACTGAGTTCTCAATTATATAATTCAACCCTTAATTGAACTAATAATGTGCTTAATTAGACCTTTTACTTGTTTCCAGCTCTTAAACTGTTGCAGATTAAGTTAGCTATAACATTTTAGAAGTAACTTGAACTCTGCAAATGTTTAAGAGCTGAAAACAATTAGAAAGGTATAATTAAGCAAATTATCTGTTCAACTGAGGGTTTAGTTAAGTCATTGAGAGCTCAGTTGGAATGAAAGGGAAGTAATGTTAAAACTTTACAATGCCTTAGTAAGACCTCATCTAGAATATTGTGTTCAGTTTTGGTCACCTCGTTACAAAAAGGATATTGCTGCTCTGAAAGAGTGCAAAGAAGAGCGACCAGAATTATCCCGGGTTTAACCCTTTGCGGTCCATTTATTAATTCTGCGTCAGGCTCGCCAGGTCTAATTAATTTTTTCACGTGCAGTTAATTTTAGACGCGCTGCTTAAAAGTATTTTTTTTTCACAGTCAAACGGGTTTAAATGGCCCTGCATATCAACAAAGCACTCACTAGGGATCTCCAGCCCCGCCCCACCCTTTCGTTTGCTATCGCTTTCACATATGCTACCAAATAAAAAATAATAATAATAATAGTCATACATACCGATCAATCGTCTCCTGATGACTCGTTTTATCACCAAACTCCTCAATAATGCAATCCAAGTCATTATTTTATTGCTATAACATCTCAAAAAGCTCTGCAAATGTCCGTGATAGTCTCTGTGCGCTGATACTGTACTCCCAGGTTGTTTCCATCACCCGCCCCATCTGATGCCAATGAGGTACTATGACTATTCATGAGATCGCCTTTTTTTTTTTTTATCGGCTTGTCTCGGCTCCTTTCGTTCCCACTCGGCCATTGAATGGTTTTCTCAGCTTTTCCGTTGAAAAACCGACTTTTTGCGTTTTTGCGTTTTTAAAATGATGTCGGACAGGGTCCGACAAAGGACCTGACGGGAATAATTGCAATGTCGGACCCAGTCCGACAAAGGACCGCAAAGGGTTAAAAGGCATGTCGTATGCAGACAGGCTAAAATAATTGAATCTGTTCAGTCTTGAACAAAGAAGACTATGTGGTGATCTGATTCAAGCATTCAAAATTCTAAAAGGTAATGACAGTGTTGACCCAGGGGACTTTTTTGACCTGAAAAAAGAAACAAGGACCAGGGCTCACAAATGGAGATTAGATAAAGGGGCATTCAAAACAGAAAATAGGAGGCACTTTTTTACACAGAGAATTGTGATTGTCTGGAACCAACTCCCCAGTAATGTTGTTGAAGCTGACACCCTGGGATCCTTCAAGAAGCTGCTTGATGAGATTCTGGGATCAATAAGCTACTAACCACCAAACGAGCAAGATGGGCCGAAATGGCCTCCTCGTTCGTAAACTTTCTTATGTTCTTATGAAAACCAGCAGACACAGTGGGTCCCCAGGACCAGGATTGGGAAACCCTGCCTTAATCAACAGTGCATGCACTGTATTTGCATTTATATTCCTAGATGTTTTAGGTGACATACCTATTTTTTGGTTCTGTAAAACATCAGATCCTAGGTTATGACATGGTCAGAGGGCTTTCGTAGTAGAACATGATGCACACTGGAAGAAAAGCATATGTTTTGGCATCCAGTTCTACAGAAGAAATGCCTGGGAAATGGGTCCCCGAATGGCTCACCTTGTAAAAGCACAGCCGCATGTGCAGGGTAAGTCATACAGTTAGGGGAGCGCAGGTTTGCGTCCTGAATTTACTGAGTGGCAGAAAATTCTACATTTTTATTGGAGTCTCCGCTTGCGAGATTTGAAACGAGATTACAATTACAGTAGAAAGCATGTTCGCAGGACTTAAAAGTTATATTGCAGTTAGATCGTGAACATTTTAAACAGAATGAAATGCCTAGAGACACAAAAACCCCAGAAGAATGTGTCCATGACCATAAGGATTTTGTTGTGGAAGACAGCAAAGGAAAGTAGCTACAACTAATTGTGCAAGTACTGTTGAGTTACTATTGTATCAGAAAAAAAAAAACGGTCAAGAATTTTGGAAAGTAACCGAATACAATAATTTCATACAGTAGATAAAAAGCAAAAGCCTTGAAAAATTTTTTTTTTACATAAAACTCAAAAATATCTCCAAAAAATGCATAAGCACCAAAAGATGAAATTAATGAAAACTGAAAAACAGAAGCCCTATGTATAAGCACTTCTCTACTGTAGGTAGCCTGCTATAATATAATAAATTCTACTTTTTTTGTTTTGTTTTTTAGTTTTTTCTCCACCAACTGTCCCACTGGCATCATGATGTAATATAATATAAATTTCTTACCAATGTAAACCGTGCACAGAGCTGCACCGAAGTAAAAATAAATTATGAAAAACAATTGTGCGACCTTTAATGATGTAAGCTACGTGCATATATGCTAGATTGCAAGGCAAAGTTTCAGAGAGATGCTCACAAAAAAATGAAATGTCATGGAAAAGCAACGAGGAGTCTTAAGTTGCGCCTCTCTTTGCTTATATATAGATACTGAGATACTGAGACTGAAATTGACATGCAAATCTAAGTAAATGCAATGTTTACAAACATGTGTGGCAGTATGCTCTTGATTGTTCCAAAATAATTAATCAAACAATGTCAATTATTTAAAATGTTTATTTGAAGAAATAAAACAGATGCAGTAATACTTTCTTTGTAATGGGGGCAAAGAAAAGAGAAAAAGAGAAATAATGAAATATGGCGTGCACACTGGATTAAGGTGATATTTTATAATGTGATACTTTGTACTGTGATACTTTGTACTGTGATTTTTTTAACAATTGTAAGTTGCCCTGGATAAGGGAGTCTAAGAAATAAATAATAATAATTTCTACGTCTCCAGACAAAGAGAGGAGGAGACGTCCCTAAATATTTAGTCATCTTCCTTTTCTGAGCCGGTCTGACACACAATGTATGCAGCAATTTCGCCTCTACAGACAAACAATCACTGACATCTGCCAACTGCTTCAGGCTGACCTGGAAGGAGACATGCGGAGAGCACACTGTTTGCCTGTAGCACTAAGGTACATGCACCAACACAGAATAGGCACCTCTACATAAATCATAAGGGGACCTATTCTGTCAACATGCAAGAAGTGTGTGATCTGTGATGCCAACAACTACATCAGAAATGTGTATGCAAACTATCGTTGCTCCACTCATGAATTGTTTATCCTCACTAATTCGCAGGTGGCAGCTGCGTTTCAGTGGGATGACAGTCTGAGAGACTGGTTGATAGGGAACAACGGGTATCCACTGAATCGGTGGCTACTTACACCGCTGTTCAACCCTGCGACCCCTGCCTAACAGAGGTATACTGTACCATTAAATGTGCTCATACTGTAATTGAGCGAACATTTGGAATCCTCAAAATGTGATTGTGATGTTTGGATGTCTCTGGGGGAACACTACAGTACACTCCTCAGAGGGTTAGCAATATCATCCTGGCATGTTGTGTTTTACACAACATAGCTCTCCGTAATGGACGTTGAACTTAGACAGAAGAAAGATTACAGAGTTTGAGGAAAGCAGATGCTGAACTAGGATTGGAGGTTGCAGATGCTGCAAGTGCCAGGCAGGTCAGACAAAGCCTTCTAGTCTACAGGGGTTCACGTTAACTGGTATGCAGGTACGCATGCGGACCAATATTGTTATATAAGATGAAAATGCGTACCATCAGTATATTTAAAAGGAAAGCATTCATAATAAAGGCAGTGAAGGTGCTCATGGTGTGAAGGTGAGCTATACATGCTTAATTTAAGAAAAACTCCTGATTCATACATTTTTCACCTTAACAGCCCCCCACCCCCCATGTAACTTAATTTTGCTTATAGATTACTTTTTTTAAAATTTTGTAAGTATAAACATATTTGCTAAATAGGGCCCGTAGAGTTTCAACTTTTATACAACTACAGCTACGTTGTTTCCATAACATGTTAACCCTTTGTTTTCCAGATGGAAGTTTTTAACTTTTTTTTCTTTTTGTTTTTTTTAAATGTACTAACAGAATTTCTCTTTTGAAAATGGGTTGGCAATTTTATGCAAACCTTTTACCAATTCAAATAACAATGGATTACTTAGTGTCAAACATTTATTTGTGTAATACCATGTTTTTGTGTTTTTATCTTTTTAGCTCCATCCGGAAAACAGAGTGTTACAATTTTGATGCAATTTGGGCGATGTCGTAGTTGATAGGATTATCAACAGCCTTGTTATTAATCACTTTTATGAGAAATACAGGGTTTCTAAACTGTTCACAGTGCAAACCATTACATTTGAATTAAGTAGGGTCAAATTTACCTGCCTGGAATATTATTGGTATAAATAGGTTACTATAAATGTGGCCGTTAACTCCCTGATCCAAACTCGGATTTAACTTTTGTTGATGGTTACTAAAATTTCCCTGCCTATTCGGTGAGCACGTCTTCATTGAAAAAAATTTAAGAACCGTCTTGTATTTTAAGCCCCTATCATAGGATCCCTAAAACACGGATGCCTAATAGAAACACATACACAAAGTACCAGTTTTAGTTTCTATTCCTTTTCAGGATCCAAACGCATGATGCTAGAGTGCTTGTGGTTGGTCATAGCATGTACACCTTGTCAGGTCTAGTTCAAACTAGTTCTTGCATGTTACTTTGCAGTGTATTAGGGTATAAAATACACTAAATGTTTTGTGTGACAGGAGCAATAAGGGGCACTTTTTTCAGGCTCTGAGTTTCTGTAAAAGGTTCTGAAAATCATTTGCAAAGGCTCCCCTAGCACTGTCATTATATAAACTACACAGGCTCTGACAGTAGTTTTTTTAAATAAAATTGCACATCAGTTCTGAATTGCATTCATTTTTTTTAAATTCAATATTATTAAAACTAATAGTGGCATGCTTTTAAGCTGTAAACCATTCACTTTGAGTTATGCACTATATGCTGCTCTTTGTTTAGCATACTGAAAGCTCAGACTTTTAGCCTGTAAGAGTTCAGAAACATTTATATCTGAAGAACTTATCTTTAAGATATCACTGACATCAACATAAATAATGATATTCAGATTGTACCAAAGACTATATTGTATATTATGATTTTTGATAGTTAATTGTCACATTCATCTGCCGTATCAATAATCATTGGCCCTTAATATGCAACTCCAACAGGAAACTATAGAGAACATTTGTAAGGGTTCAGGTTGGTGTTCTCTTAGGTCTAGTCTGTGTTTTTATATCCAAATTTAATTGCTGTTATAAAATACAATGTTCTAGTACCAACCCTTAAAAAATGTATGATATATGAAATGTACTACAAGAATACAGTATATATTAATTTATTGTATACTATTTTGGACTCCAGTAAGGTCTGACAGAAAGAATCTGCTTATGATCTGTATCACATTGTATTTACTGGTCTATGGTATTGATGAGGGCTTTCATCTTGACCTGTAACCATGTTAACAGCTGCAGTTTTAACATACAAGATATTGATTTGATACAGTCGTGTTTTCTGTGGGGCCGGGGGTCAGTAACCTAGCCTGTACCTTCACTAATGATAAGAAGCCTGCTGATATCCCTTGCGTGGGAAAGATGGTAGATGCACAGGAGTGTGCAACAAGATTACCATGTGACTGAGAAGCACTGAAAATGGCAGAGAGATACAAGCTGCAGTGCTACGATCACATTCTACTTATTTAGCTAACTGATTCGTGAGTATCTGGGGGAAATGTTTTCCAACTTGCCATCAACTTTGTGTCTATCATTTAACTTTTATCTCAGACCTGAAAGCACAGTGGCAGGCCAAAATTGTGAGTCAATAATTCTGAATATCACTAGAAGGTTTAAAAAATAAATAAAAATAATTAAATCAATCAAAATCTGAAACATGTCAGTACAAGGTGATATAATATGACTTAACGGAAGATGCAAAGTCAATTAATACAACTATCATTGTTGGGAAGATTAAGAATGACAGACCATTTTTTTATTAAACTTTACAGATATAAACTAACAATCATTTAAGTTTTTACATTAAGTGATTCTGTCATTTCAATATTTGCCCAATAGAATACTGGTATTGTGCTTTGTGTTTACATGCAAGCAAAGGTTGTCATTATTGCCATTACGATTTCAAATAATTAAAATATGGCATTGTGAGAATATAAATATGGTAATACTATTGCTGTCATGTTTTAATGCATGATTTAATTAATTTCTAATGGCATTGATCTCATTTATGATTGCTTTGTCAACGCAAGAACATCATTACACATATAGGCAATTTCTCTACACATTTATGTGCAGCTTGTATCTATTGCAACACCATATCATATATCATTAAATATACACTGCATATTTAACTTAAACAGAAATATCACATACACATCAACAAAATCATACAAATACAAATAATGAAAATGATGATAAAAATAAATATGGCACACATGTGACTTCTTGCACAAACATTGTGAAACTAAAATATTAATCCAGCATTAATGTTTACATTCTAAATCCTAGGAAATCTGGAAAGGCATTTCTCAGCAACAATTTGTGCAGTAGTTCCATATCCATGGATCAATTTTGCTGTCCACTCTTCTGCAATGCACTAATACCTTAAGACAATGCAATTGTCTATCATTTCAAAAACAGATGTCTTTTCTTTAGTCTTCTGTATTCTGTCTCTTTTTAAATTAACTGTTATCACAGCAGTGTGCCAAGTGTCAACCTTATCAAAATTCCCAGCACTAAAGAAAATGAACATAATTGCTTGCTCTACATGCTACACAGCTCATAATTGGCTTCCCATCACAAAGCTGTTGAATTTTTATTCAACAAAATTGAAAGAAACCTAATTTTCAGCAGCTAAATCATACAATGTAAATAGTGAATGTGCTGTAATGACAAGACACAAATCCAAAGGGAATCGGTCAGGCTAATCAGAATATTTAAAAAACGGTTAGTTATCAATTACACAAGGGTATCATCCCACTGCATCCAGAAATTTGTTATTCACAGCCTTAATCCACTATCCATCTTGAAGTTTGTGCAGAAATGCGGGATCATGTGCTTGATAAGCAACTGTTTGCAGAGCTGTAGCTACATGTTGTAAGGGACTAAACTTAGTTTTCAGCATTTTAAATATTTATATTTAAGCTGTCAAGTGGTAAAGACATTATGCTTTTGCAGTAACGTTAGCAGCAGATAGTAACACCCTGGTTGAGTAGAATTCCTTGTTCAAAAGCTGTTCACGTTTCAATGCAATTGCAGGCATTTCTAATGGTTTCCACCAGGTGGATGCAGATAGCATAAGCCTTTCATTGTGCTTTGAGAAACTCCGTTCAGCATCCAAATGAAGAACAATTAACAAAACAGAAAGAAAGTGTAGTGGAAAGAATGTCTTTTAAATTTTCTAAAGTTCCAGGTGTTAATATTGCTACTCTAAAACCCTGTAATATTATGGATTTACATACATTTGCAAATTGAAAATAGAATACCAAGGTATTTAGTAACTAAAGAGTCTGAATGGTGTGAAACAGGCAACTCATGCTCCTAATTGCAGTTGTTTAGCATTTCTCCATATGTCAACATTTGTTTGTGAGTGTGTATAGACTGGAGGTGGCAACACTCAAATAAGTATTGTGGACTGAATGTGGGAATCATTTAGACAGTTTTAGATAAGGATCTTGCCTTCCGGGCCAACAGAAGCCACCTTAAATTAAGGTGTGGCCTCTGACGCTGTCAAGGGTCAACCAAGGCTGGTTCCCTTTCAATTCGAAGACAACTACCAACAACATTACGTATGGGATATGCCTGCCTATTGGTAGGTATTTTCTGAGCTCTCTATACCAGAGCTGCCGATAGGCCCCTTCCTGGGATGACGCCCTATGTCCAGCCTACCGAGGGATTAAAACCATCATACTGAGAAAGCCATTCCTTTTTTTTGCCTCAAGACGGCAAGGTAAGACCCTCTGTTGGCTCGCTGCACTCGGTGCTCACAGAGCTAAGTGCACTCAGTGTGCATAGTGCTTCAGTGCTTGGTACACTTGGACCAAATAGTGTGCACAGTGCTTGGCACACTCGGTAGTGGCAGCCATGACGCACATCCCATGGTTCCATGCCTGCACACTTTAAGGCGAATATGCCACTCAGTGACAAACACCCGCTCTGCGTGCAATGTCTAGTGGTCCAACATGCCACGGAGACCATGCTTTTCTTCCAGTGGGCATCATGTTCTACTACGAAAGCCCTCTGACCATGTCATAACCTAGGATCTGATGTTTTACAGAACCAAAAAATAGGTATGTCACCTAAAACATCTAGGAATATAAATGCATATACAGTGCATGCACTGTTGATTTAGGCAGGGTTTCCCAATCCTGGTCCTGGGGACCCACTGTGTCTGCTGGTTTTCATAAGAACATAAGAAAGTTTACAAACGAGAGGAGCCCATTCAGCCCATCTTGCTCGTCTGGTTGTTAGTAGCTTATTGATCCCAGAATCTCATCAAGCAGCTTCTTGAAGGATCCCCGGATTACCCTCAACCACTGTAGTGACCTTTTTTGTTTAGATGGAAAATACCGGACAAATGCAAACATACTTGTGTTACTGTTTGTAGTATACAACATTCAAGCTGTTCACCGGGCAACACAATAAAAACCAATCTATAAATGTGTCATGTAAGAAGTTACCAAGGTTCTTCTCAGATTTGTCCTATTTTCAGAGGGCATATCTCAAGCAAAAGGTCGAATTTGTTAAAATAATTACTAATTTGGACTTGGTCCTATTTCCCATTCCAAAAGGATAGAAAAGGTATATTCCTCTTTGTGATATATATAGATATACAGTATATATATATTTTTTTTAAAATATGAAATATCTCATTTCTCACTCATGGATCATGTACCAAAGCACAGATGATCCTGTAAGGTTATCATAAATGTATTCAGTGTGTCAAGAAACACTTTAGGCCTTGTGTAGTGTTGCTGTTTAAGTAATATACTGGTATGTTCTATTATATTTGATTATTCATTGATGAATAATAAATGCCACTGAAAATAATAAACAAACAAAGGACAAGCAACTAGCTGCATAATAAAATGTAATAACAGAACACCTTCACTAGCTGCTATAGTTTGAGCTCTACAGCAACCTGAGGACATTTTGGGCAGTTTTCATTAATATTGTAATGCATAGCTGAATTCTAGTGAATATGAATTGAAATAGCCAAGGAACACTGGATAGATGTTCTGTTCAGCTGCTTTTCAATTCATTAGGAAGAAAGCAGACAGTTTTTTTTAGTGCTGTAGTACAGTTTGCAGGAGTTTAGGACAGCAGGCGATTGGGCTATGGGATTGATTCTCAAACATTTTTTTTTTTTTAAATAAACTATGTTTGTATATTTAAGGTTTCCAAAATTTTTGTAAATGTACATTTAGTAAATCTATTTCTCAAACATTTGTTGTATGCTAGTAAAAACAATAACAAATTATATACTGTACTTGCCTTTTGTTTTGTTAATCTGTAAATCAGCTAATCAAGCATTATTATTATTTAGTCATTTAGCAGACGCTTTTATCAAAAGCGACTTACAGAGACTTGGGAGTGAATTATGGATCACAACTGGTGCTGCAGAGTCACTAACAATAGGACTTCAGTTTTACATCTCCGAAGGACGGAGCACAAGGAGGTCAAGTAACTTGCTCAGGGTCACATGCAGAGAGACGGTGGCTGTGATTGAACCTGGAACCTGGTAACAATCCCCTTTCTTTAACCACTGGACCACAAGCCTCCATTCATGTCACAAACTATTTTCGGACCTAACTAATAGAATATGCATTGGTAAACATTTTCCGATGTGTGCTTGCAGAGTGTGAAATATACAGTCAACCTTGGTTAACTTGACAGGTGGATATACTGTTAAATACTGTAATACTGTGAGTTCTGTTACTTCTATGCATGTTAATGCCATGGCTCATTGCACCCGTGGTTAACTCGACACCTTGGGTAAGTCGACACTAAATGGCATCCCCGTGGGGTGTCGAGTTAACCGAGGTTGACTGTATTTATTTTTAAGATGAGGCTGTGCTAATGTAGCATGTGTTATTTTATAGATCAACACATAGTGGCACACTTATTTTTTAATTAAAGATTTCAGCTAATTATGAAAGCAGTGTTGGAAGTGTTGATAAGAACATAAGAAAGCTTACAAACTAGAGGAGGCCATTCAGCCCATCTTGCTTGTTTGGTTGTTAGTAGCTTATTGATCCCAGAATCTCATCAAGCAGCTTCTTGAAGGATTCCAGGGTGTCAACTTCAACAACATTACTGGGAGTTGGTTCCAGACTCTCACAATTCTCTGTCTAAAAAAGTGCCTCCTATTTTCTGTTCTGAATGCCCCTTTATCTAATCTGCATTTGTGACCCTGGTCCTTGTTTCTTTTTTCAGGTCAAAAAAGTCCCCTGGGTCGACATTGTGAATACCTTTTAGAATTTTGAATGCTTGAATCAGATCACTGCATAGTCTTCGTTGTTCAAGACTGAATAGATTCAGTTATTCTAGCCTGTCTGCATACGACATACCTTTTAAACCCAGGATAATTCTGGTTGCTCTTCTTTGCACTCTTTCTAGAGCAGCAATATCCTTTTTGTAACAAGGTGACCAGAACTGAACACAATATTGTAGCTGAGGTCTTACTAATACAACATACTGTCTGTTAGCATACATGATCCTTTGCCAAACCTAAAATACGAAAAGGGTTTGGCAAAGGATCATGTATGCTAACAGACAGTATGTTGTATTCCCTATTGAGCCACACATTTTACATAACAACAAAGATTTTTTTTTTTTTTTCCATTCGGTGTTTTCCCAAAGTATTATTATTATTTTGTTATTTAGCAGACGCCTTTATCCAAGGCGACTTACAGAGACTAGGGTGTGTAAACTATGCATCAGCTGCAAAGTCACTTACAATTACGTCTCACCCGAAAGACGGAGGTTAAGTGACTTGGTCAGGGTCACACAATGAGTCAGTGGTTGAGGTGGGATTTGAACCGGGGACCTCCTGGTTACAAGTCATTTTCTTTAACCACTGGACCACACAGCCTCCTGGGGACTGTACTTCTATGGCACTCAAACTGCATAAATAGCTCTCTCAGGCAGTGAACATCTCTACAGGAATGTGCAAGGTGTTTGTGATGCAAATAATCATACAGTATATGTTTTGATTAAATATGTACAGAAATCTTTAATGTTGAATACTGCAATATGGTTTGTGGTTAAGTAATAATTATAATAATTTATAACTTAATAAATCTGAATATTGAATATTTGTAGATGAGGAAGTTTAACAAAACAGAGCTTACCTTTGTTTCTTTAGGCTCGCATCTGCAACTTCTCCTCTATCCCCATGAAACATGGGGGCTCAGGTTTTGTATCTGTTCAGTCTAAATCAAGGAGAAGGCTGATAAAAAGGTGTCTAGGAAATATAGGAAGGGGATAGGTTTTGTCTAATCCCTGTAGACTTAAGTTAGACAAGGTTCCTGCTAATAATTCTGTTTACCTGATCCTGAGAAAAAAACTGTGCTCTTTGTTTTTGTGTTCCTAAATGCCTGCAATAAATGTCTATAGTACCTTGAACTCCAACTGACTTGACATTAGGTGGCTTCAGTACCTGTTTAACATGATAGGGGTGGCGTGCTAAAGCTTGGTGCACACGCTTCCCTTTCACAATAAGGCTGTTTCATGTTTTAGTTCTTAATTTAAAATGGCACCAAACAATGCTCAACATTTGCAAAACATTCCTTTATTATAAATAAATTATTTGTATAAAAATTGTCATGCTTCAATCCAGGGCTTCAATTCAGTTAGACGTTACAAGAGACAAACGCATCTCATTATGCAGGTCAGACAAAGTGGGACAAGAATGAACATTTTCACAACCACAAAAAATACTTACAAGTATATTCACAACAAATATGGTTGACTTTTTTTTTTTTTTTTTTTTTGCCCAAAGCTAAATGTTTGTTTGATTTATTTATTTAATTATTTTTATTTATTTATTTTTAATCTTTCTTGCAATCTCTTTTTCTTTTATGGCTGGTCAGTTTCTCTATATGCACACAAGCAAACAAACTTCATACTTCGCCCTGGTCCCAAGCAGATTTGTTCGTTTTCAGTGGACATTCTTACAACATCTCATGCCTTGGTGCTGCTTGAAGCCTCCATACATGAGCTGTTTGTTTAGACTTGTGCTCTTCAGAAGATCCATTTTGAAAGCTACTCAGTCGGAATGGTTGCTGTAGCTGACATATGTTGTCTTGGTAGATGATGCTGTTGGGGGGAATAAGGCAGTTTTTTGACATTTCAGATATTGTAGCAATTTTATACCTACAATATTCAATATATATATATATATATATATATATATATATATATATATATATATATATATATATATATATATATACAGTACTGTGCAAAAGTTTTAGGCAGGTGTGAAAAAATGCTGTAAAGTAAGAATGCTTTCAAAAATAGACATGTTAATAGATTATATTTATCAATTAACTAAATGCAAAGTGAGTGAACAGAAGAAAAATCTAAATCAAATCCATATTTGGTGTGACCACCCTTTGCCTTCAAAACAGCATCAAGCATCAATTCTTCTAGGTACACTTGCACACAGTTTTTGAAGGAACTCGGCAGGTAGGTTGGCCCAAACATCTTGGAGAACTAACCACAGTTCTTCTGTGGATTTAGGCATTAGTCCAGAGCACCTGCTGCCATTTTTCTGCACCCCAGTTCCTGTGTTTTCGTGCATAGTTGAGTCGCTTGGCCTTGTTTCCACGTCGGAGGTATGGCTTTTTGGCCGCAAGTCTTCCATGAAGGCCACTTCTGACCAGACTTCTCTGGACAGTAGATGGGTGTACCAGGGTCCCACTGTTTTCTGCCAATTCTGAGCTGATGGCACTGCTGGACATCTTCCGATTGCGAAGGGAAGTAAGCATGATGTGTCTTTCATCTGCTGCAGTAAGTTTCCTTGGCCGACCACTGCGTCTACAGTCCTCAACGTTGCCCGTTTCTTTGTGCTTCTTCAAAAGAGCTTGGACAGCACATCTGAAACCCCTGTCTGCCTTGAAATTTCTGCCTGGGAGAGACCTTGCTGATGCAGTATAACTACCTTGTGTCTTGTTGCTGTGCTCAGTCTTGCCATGGTGTATGACTTTTGACAGTAAACTGTCTTCAGCAACTCACCTTGTTAGCTGAGTTTGGCTGTTCCTCACCCAGTTTTATTTCTCCTACACAGCTGTTTCTGTTTCAGTTAATGATTGTGTTTCAACCTACATATTGAATTGATGATCATTAGCACCTGTTTGGTATAATTGTTTAATCATACACCTGACTATATGCCTACAAAATCCCTGACTTTGTGCAAGTGTACCTAGAAGAATTGATGCTGTTTTGAAGGCAAAGGGTTGTCACACCAAATATGGATTTGATTTAGATTTTTCTTCTGTTCACTCGCTTTGCATTTAGCTAATTGATAAATATAATCTATTAACATGTCTATTTTTGAAAGCATTCTTACTTTACAGCATTTTTTCACACCTGCCTAAAACTTTTGCACAGTACTGTATATATATAATGTATTATTTAAAAGCTATGCACATACAGTACTATAAAAAAAAAAAATTATAATCAACGCACCTATATATCTATATATACAGTAGAACCTGTCTTAACCAATTTAATTGGTTCCAGGGGTCCATCAGATATCTGAAAATATCATTTTTCAGACCGAGTCGTTATACTACATTGTAGTTGCTTTATTATCATTGTGGCGTTATAAATTAGCAATATCGGGTACAGCAGTGTGTCTAAAACTCCAAAATGCTGTACACATTCTAACATTCTATACAAAGAAAATCAGTGAAAAGTATTGCAAAACAATGCATTGTGATACAGTATGTGTTATAAATGTAACCTTTCACAACCAACAGCTTTGCTTGGTAACTTGTACTGCATATGATGTGATCTCACTGAGAAATGGTTACTTTAATGACATGGCATTTCCCCACTAGACCTGTCCTTGTCTAATTGTAACATCTCCCAGTGTTCTCTGTTATTTCTTATTTCTATATAGTTATCATTGTAACCATTCACATAAAATCAGAGTAAATCATTTAATTCATGCTGTGCTGGTAGAACCGCATAAATATCAGTCTTCCATATATCTGTGTTTTCTTTTTTTTTTGCAAAAGCAATAGTCACATCATAAACATTACATGCAAAGTGCTCAATGTAAGTATTTATTTGATCCCAAATGAAAGTTTAACCCAGAGCATTATAATTCTCCCCCAACTGGTTAAAAAAAAAAAAAAAAGGGTAAAATATGTTTTAGGTACTCAGGAAGTGTTATTTATTCTGACCTTATGGCTTCATACACTGTAATTCAGTATTTGACGAGCACTCTACTTACTGTTAGTTTCAAGGCTTTCACAAAGTTCAGTTTTGACCTCTCCATTTGGTCTGTCACTTCCTTTTTGTGTCAGCTTGCTTGACATTGTGGCTGCGGTAACAACAGCCTTGAAGCTGCGCTTGCGTTTTTGCACATTCTGCTCTGGATGGAAGATGATAATGTAAACCTTAGGCATGTAGAGCATGCCCAGAGAGACTGAAGCACTTAAGCTTAAAGAGACCGTAAGAGTTGTGGTCTGGATGTACATCTGAAAGAAGAAACAAAAGTAAAGT
Source organism: Acipenser oxyrinchus oxyrinchus (assembly GCA_030684275.1). NCBI lineage: Eukaryota > Metazoa > Chordata > Actinopteri > Acipenseriformes > Acipenseridae > Acipenser > Acipenser oxyrinchus. The sequence continues at coordinate 38,437,959 of CM060254.1, forward strand.
TAATTACAAATGCCTTCCAAGTTTAAGGCCAAAATATGCCTAAAAAAACAGCTTGTAGACTTAATTAAGGGACAGTGATACAGTGTCTGTCACATTCATAAAGGAGAGGATATTGATTTATATCCAGCTGTAACACTTCATCATTAAGTAGTAATGCTATGAACACATTCAGATATTCACACTAGCTATTAAGGAATACTGTCAGTTTCAGAAAACTTGTTTGGTTGAAGAATGTCTCTATTTGATATTAAATGACACTGTAAATATTTAAAGGCAAAGGGCAACAAAAATCGGGCGCTAATACAGTATATGCAATCTAATTAGTGGTAAAGATGCATCATTTACAAAAAGACGGATCTTATTGTGTGTTTCAACAATCGAGCATCAGACCAATGAAAACCATGCATCTGACCTCAAATGAAAATGAGCTTTAATGTAACTTGAGTAGCAAAACGATCACAAGGATTCTCATAGATCACTATCTAATGCTTCCCTGACAGTTACCCATACTGATATTCGAGTTCCACGAGTGCCTCTAATAAACATTCAAACACAGCTGAGATGGGATGAGGACTTCAGTTTGATCTATAAGGATTTGATTCAGACACAGGAACAGGGAATCAATAACCAATTAAAGGAGGATGACCAGTCAAAAATAAATATAACCGGATTAATCTGATTGATGATAATTTGTTGTATTGACTTTGAAAACGTATACCAACCACCAAAAGGGAATTTGTTGAGTGACTTTGACCTATCTCATATTTCTATCTGGTACTTCTGTTGATCAGCAGCATTTCTATGTTAATGCAAATTAATATTTAATTCTAGCAGTTAATTTACTGGAACCCTTCCCCTATTCAAACACAGGCCAAACTGAGATTCAATTGTATCCTGAATATAATGTACAGACAGAGCAGGCAGTGTCTGTAACATCAGCACAAACTCGCATCACAGTCTAATCTAATCATATAGCTGAGGTGCAAGCTACATTGTGTTCCCAGAAAGAAAAAAAAAATTAGCATGAAGTAATCTCAGAAGGAGGGTAAAAAAAGCAAACCTGCTCTAACTGATATTTAGAGTGAGTAATTAGACCATTGAGAATCTTAATCTTTTATACTGGTACAAAAAGTGCTAAAACAAAATATACATAGTTGAACAGAACAAAAATACCACAAATATTTTGCATTTATTGCAGACAAGGGGAGTTTTTATAATTGAATTTAAATGTACTCTAGTTTTTGTCCAGCCAGCATAGCTTCATACATTATGGACAGTGTAAAATACTGTAGGAGTGGAACGACTACATTTGACAGTCGCCTAGTCAAGGTAAAAACTGATGACAAATCGCCACTTTAAACTATATATATATATATATATATATATATATATATATATATATATATATATATATATATATAGTTAAACCATGCATTTCATAATGTTTGGTGCACTTTTTCTGAATGTACTATTTTAAAACACTTTGCTGGCTGTACACTATTTTAAAACTGCATGAAATCTTTTAGAACTATTAATTAAAATGTCAATTATGTTAAAGTGCTCGTTTATTCCATCTATCTGAAAACGCACACTTGACAATTGCTTTCCGTTTCAATTCAAACAGCTGAACACAATTCAAATATTGACACTGCTAGTTCATTACTAAGTATACACTGTAAAAACACAAAAACATTACTATTTGTATTAAGCTTGTAGTTTTGGTAGTAGTAAATGCTGCTGTTTCTTTGAAATTGAAGGGCGTGATTAGTTGGCTACCAAAATCGTTTCTAGTTGGCTATTCTGCGCTAACCCTTGGGAGAAATAGCATGTTATTATATTTGTATAGAGACAGTTTAGAATCAGAAGAAACATATTTCTTCATAACAAGTAAGTTCTTATAATGAAATTCTATAACTTACAGATCTGTTCATCTGGCTTTCTTTAATAATAAATTAATGAGATGTGCTAATCAGACCTCAAACATGCAAATAAAGAATAATAAAAGTTACTCTCTGCAAACATGAATCATTGTTATATATCATATTAAGATAAATATCAAACATTATTATTCATCTATCAAGAAACACCATGTTAAACTAATCAGAATACATGATTGTTTAATTAAAGGAAACATTTTTTAGCTAATTATTCACATAGAAAATAAGTATAAGCAAATAAATATGTTTTTAAATTAATCACACCAAGTATAGTTCAGAGATGTGTAAACTTTGCAAATATTTTCATCCTTGTAGGGATCACCCTCTCTCTGTATTGCCCACCCTCTCTCTGTATTGCACACCCTCTCTCTGTATTGCACACCCTCTCTCTGTATTGCACACCCTCTCTCTGTATTGCACACCCTCTCTCTGTATTGCCCACCCTCTCTCTGTATTGCCCACCCTCTCTCTGTATTGCCCACCCTCTCTCTGTATTGCACACCCTCTCTCTGTATTGCCCACCCTCTCTCTGTATTGCCCACCCTCTCTCTGTATTGCACACCCTCTCTCTGTATTGCACATTACGGTATGTATGTTTCTATTAAGTTTCATGCCAAGTGGATAAGCAGTTAGCCAGGTTATTAAATAAAACGATAATAAGCTCTTGAAAAGCAAGCATCTTGAAACCACATTAGGAGTTTTATAATAGTATACTGTGTATACTATTACACTTTATTGGAACAATAAAGCAAGTGCAATACTTTGTGAATAATGAATGTTTGATTGAAGTTAGAAGTTATAATAATGTTATTCGATATTTGGTATTCTCTAATGTTTATTTCTGTACATATTTATTTAAATATCAATATTTCATAAAATCACCCGATAGAAATAATCCTCAAAATAACCAACATATAAATATTTCAGCAGCACTTTAGAGGAAAACATGACTAGAGTCAAATTTATAGGGGTTATCACTGATAGCCAGGCGTCTATTGCAAAAAAAAAGATCAGCGCCTAGCAACCATCCAAAGCTGGCTGAAACTCGAATTATGATCTGTAATGGTCTGTAAGACAAGAATCGTGCTGTTAACTTTTCTCATGTGAGACGTGTTTTATGTCAAGCTATACCATTTTTTGTTCTGTAATTGGAATATAGCACAGTTAGTTTAATGGCAATGCTGTTAATTATCTTCTGCGCAAAGTATAATTAAGTGAGCTTGTGCTACCAAATGATCAGGCCTAAGTACATAACAGCTGCCTGTACTGAAGGCTCTGCCACAGCAAGATGGCCCTTAGCAAGGAAATGCAATGCCAGCTGCCACAGCAATATACAAATTAATGGTCCTGATGTAACAAAATAAAATGATGGAACCATAAAGTGGCCATCTCCTCCTGGGTGCACTCGCATCATCTTAAACTCAACCTCTCCAAATCAGATCTCTTTCCCCCTGATCTCTCTATCTCTATTTCACTTGAATCCACCATCCTCTCTCCCTCCCCATGAACCTCGGTGTCACCCTCTCCTCTGGTACGCACATCTCTACTCTGGCACGCTCCTGTCACTTCTTCCTCAGCAACATATGCAGAATTCTCCTCTTCCTCACAGGCTACTTAGATTAGATTGCATATAGTGACACGACATAATCACTGCACAGCACTGTGTGCATGGCGAATATTACACGCAGGCACATAGCAGAGCTGTACAGTTTCGTTTAATGTTGGGTTGTTTTTTTTTTGTATGAAATACAAAAAATTATGACATTTATTTTTATTGCTTAAGAATATTGTAAAAATCGTGGTATTGGGCTAATTTCACGATTTCCACGCAGCCTGTGAAATCGCGATTTACACAGGACCTTAACTATATGTTATGGCACCCTATTGTACCAGTACTGAACTGCTCCATACCTTGCTGTATTCTACTACTGCTCTTAATTATAACTATTCACTGTATCTTGTACTTGATTTTTCTCTTATAAATATCCATACACATACGTTTTTGGTAACTGTTATTATTTGAAATTGTTCTTACACATTTATCGTACTTAGTATGTGCTCTTAATGGACTTCACTCATATAAGCAAATATTTTTACTGTAAGTTAACTGCTCTTAGTCGAACTTGCTCTTATTACTGTATTCTTTACTTTGCTTTTAATTGAATTTGATCTTATATTCTACTGATTTTACTGTACATTATACCTGCTCTTAACTGTAATGTGATTTTCTGTACTGTGATATTTTGTAAGGTGATACTTCGTATTGTGATATTTTGTAATAACTGCAAGTCGCCCTGGATAAGGGCGTCTGCTAAGAAAATAATAATAATAATCATAATAATAATAATAATGTGCACTTGCCCCAGCTCAGAGGGCCCCCAATCACCATTTTTTTTTAAATGTATAATTATAAAATTACCTCAACGTGATAAGAAGTAGGTGTATATGACAATCAGAATTGGCCCAAATTAACAGTATACATTGATGTCATATCAACGTGTATTTATATTAAAAACACAATACCACATTATGCTAAATTCATTGTTGTCACAAAGCATTCAAGGACCTCTCCATTTGTCCCTCGGAGGCTGCTGTGGTTTAGCTTTACATTAATGTACGTAGCGTGAAAAAAACATAAGGCGCTCAATCACATTAGTTGCATGTATCGATTTGGTTTTATTTAAAAATATAATGTCGGAAATAGATAAGCAGTTCCGCCAAAAGAAAGTTCATTGAAGAAAAGGAATGGTAGGACAAAGAGCTACTCAAAATGCCTAAACTGACACTGGCCCTGCAATAGGGGGGATGTCAAGTTCAGGCTATGCTGTTGAAGATGGCCACAGTCTGAACAAGAACAAACTGAAGGGCCCCCCCAGCTAGACATGTCTGAGGCTGAAACAGGGATAGATGATCCTAATGCACACAAACAAACCCCATGTAGTACTTATGTATTTATGTGTGCATCAGGAATACTTTTAATGCAATGAAGCAGCTTATTTTTAGCAGCTAATTATGATAGTTTTTCCTTTAATCTTTACAAAGCAGTACAACATCAATTTAAAACCGAGGTTAAACGCACAGCCCGATTATTTGGTTTGTAGAAAAAAAAAAAGTTAGTGACAAAGAATAGGTAAATGAGAACATATGTTGTAACAAACACATTTAATTGAACAATTAAACATAAAACGGTTTATTTTCTAACTTACCACATTTATCTTGTTTTTATCTTCATAGCAACGCATGCAAGCTCTCCTCATGATATTAAAAGTTGTTCTTTCCTAATTAGTATGCAGACAGGGCCATTTAAATATCCTCTCCCCTAAATCACTATGACTGCAGTAATTTGCATTGTCACAGCATGATTTGTCGTCCTAAATCATAACTACATGGAAACACAATTCCTGAGAAGTACGGTCAAAACATGGTGAGGAAAACTGTCACGACTTGTCCATGTAAACACCGTCAATGACAGATTTAAAAAATCCACCTATGTTCATTACATGGATGCACAATGGGGATTCGAATGCGTTCACATGAAATAATTAGGTCAAAATAATGTATCTATTGAAGATGGTCAACACATGGTCCTGATCATTGATTATCTAGTTGATTCTTTAAATAAAAGTAATCCATTGGATGTTTTGCCAGTGTTGTGTCAAAGCAATGATTGTGTTACATTGGCTGTGCTTGACATGGATATTTACGAGGAATTTATTGGTTGAAAAAAGACTGGAGGAAAAATGGAGGTGTGATGGTTTAATACACAGAGAAGCTGAGAACAGAGTTGTTGTGTAATAGAACAGCAACCTTTTTTTAGCTGCTGACAAGTTTTTAAAAAATGATCTGAAGTAAAACAGCATGTTTAATTTTAAAAAGCATTACTGCTGGGTACGATGACAAGACAAATCTTGCTTTCTTAATATTAAACTGTCACTTCACAATACAGAAAGAAATGTGCTCACAAAAATCTCCCTTGACATTAATGAATTTAACATGACTGCCAAATATTACACATTGGAAGCTATCGTATTTTTTTGTGGTATTGCATAGAGTTTTAATCAGCCAGTCAAATTCGATTGGAACAAATGGCCATATTAAACAGTTGGAGACCACTAGTTTACACCATCCAGAAGTTCTGTTTATTTGTACAATAGCAATTAAACCAGGCAGATTTTACTTAGTAGGCAGGTCTGTCAAGGAAAGTATCACCATGTTTGTGGAACATTTTCCATAGTTTCTCGAAGACAGCTGATTGATTGTCTCTAGTATTAAAAGGAAGGCTTGCTGAACTTTTTTTGTGCAAAGAGTAGTCTGTTGACTTCTAGCAAGAACAGATTAATTCACTGTTTTAGGCTTTGAGACACTAGGCTTGATTTTATTAAAACTTTTTACTCCAATTTGTCAAACAACTGTTTTCTGTTATTCTTCCTGCCATTTAAAAATTAGAGAGGTCAACAATTCAGCAGAGAATGAAATGCTCCCTGATCCCCTAAGGAGGTTAACCCCTTGTGACAGGGTAGTGTCACGGCCCAAGATGCTATTGCAAAATTTAAACGCGCTGTTGTGCACTTTTAATAATAAAACAGTAAACAAAACACAAAACAAATAGGCACAAGGGCCAAAACAAACAGTTTCAGAAAAAAAAACAACATATATAAACACGGCTACAGAAACTCCCGTACACACCAACGATAATTATTTACATGTATCTAAACAGCACAGCACTCATACCTTCACCAACTAATACCAACATCGATTCTCTACTAATTCCAAACTAACAAACCCCTGATCACCCTTTTTATACACATGTATGTAATTTTTGGCTCCAGCCACATTCCCACATGTTTTTGCAGGGAGGAATTTAACCCACTCCCTGCCACTCAATATTCCTCACACCTGTGCACTGGCATGGGCTTTCACCCTGCTACACTGTCACACCCTGTAGGGCAGACTTGAGACATTCTGGTAGGGCTATATCTGGAAGTTCACATAGACACTTATTGTGCATTTCAGCAGTCTTCATGAGCCCTAAATATCATTACAAAAACTGAAAAAATGACAGGTGCGTCTCTTCATTTCATTACCCATTGAAGTGCAACTGACCATTTCTTGCTATTTCAATTTCTGTGATAAAATGGAAAATCTAAAGCTTAAAACTGAATGACATACATATCTGAGATCAGGGGAAAACAATTTGTCTACATATGGTGAGCTTATTTTCAGTCAATTTCTCCTCACTGTCACTTACTGCACTTTTAAAATGGAGAGCTTGTGAAAAACTCTTCCTTTGAACTACATCTAGTCTAATATGATAGTAGTAAAAATGATGAACTACGCTTACTTAAATATAGCAGAATCCAGTTAATAAGTTTCCTAGTTGAATGGTAATATTAGGGACTACTAAAAATACCCTATTCACCCTTTGTGGTTCTATGTCGGACCAGGTCCGACATTCAAATTTTTCCTTTCCGGTCCGATGTCGGACCCTGTCCGACATCATCAAAAAAGCGTTAATCACAGGTCCCTAGTTGTTTTTTCTCTGGAAAAATGTGATAAATACAGTGAACGAGGGGTGGGGCAGGGGTAGGGATATGTCATGAGTGTCATGTTGATATGCAGTGCCTTTTAAACCTGTTTTACTGTAAATAAAATTACTTTTAAACAGCGTGTGTAAAATAAACCACTTAATAAAAATAAAAAATAAAAAAAATAAAAAATAAATTAGGCCTGACGCGCCTGACAAGCGCTGAATAAATGGAACTCAAAGGGTTAATTATCTGTTTAATTTACACCTTTCAGACAGAAACAACCTCAGTTGCTCTTTGTGACAGAGAGCGAATGAATCCTAGTCAACAATTTCCCTCCTGACCTGTGAGGGCACGGTATAACAGGAACAGTGTGCCTGGACTGAATGGTTTGACAGTTCATTCCAGGGTCAGTCAGAAGTCGGCTATCCAAAAAGGGGGTGAAGCCACAATGCTAGAAGTCAGCGCCTTACTGTGGTAGGCGATGTGTCAGTCATGGACTGGAGGAGACGTGATTGCACTCGCTACCAAAGGGGGCGTGACTGAATGTATATCAGGGGATGTGGCTGAGCGATCTGTTCCTCTGTTATGGTTACGGACTGACCGAGAGGAGTAAAAGAAACCGTGGGAGTTTAGAGTTGTATTGTCTGTCTCACTAACTGTTGTTGTTTGTCCTTGTAGGCAGCTAAATCTCCGTTAAGCCAGCATCACATCCGGACTGCACTGCACCACTGTAATCACTATTAACGTGTATTCACAACACCACTTGCACCCGGAGCACTCACTATTGAACTGGTGACCTTGTAGGTGTTTAAAGTGTGTGTTTGTTATTATTGTTTCGGGACTGAACCCTGTGGTTTTGACTGGCTGTACACATCGTAGTGTATAGTCAGTCTTATTAGTCAAAAGCAATTAATAAAGATTTGTTTTCACCATTGGAACTGTTGTTGGACTGTTATTAAGCACTGCATCAACTCTACACATTGTTGCTTGAAGCGTATGATAATGTAACTTGATTTTACACTGAGAATTAAAAAAATAATAATAATTACACGTAATAGGCACAAAACAAATAATGTTTACCCCAAGGCTACAACCTTGGATTCATTTTAAATGTATTTCGAAGGGGGGTTGCACTTCTTCCAGCAGTATTCCAGTGCCCAGCTGTCATCAAATGTGACAGGATAATAACTCGGTGACATAAATTAATTTTTCATGTAAACAATGCTGCATAGATCTATTGTTCTTAAAATACAATGGCTGACAGTCTGATTTATTTGTGGCTGACACTTAACATTCCACTGCTACTACAGAGTAATGTAGAATAACACCACAAATGATTTCAAAAACAAAAAATAATCAAGGATGTTTTGACTGTATTCTTAAAACAAAATTGTAGTGAATATGGTTCTATAAATCAAATGTTTACAGGTAAACTTAAAAATATGTGATCCCATTGATATTTCTAAAAAGAGCAGGCTGCTACCCTGGTGTGATGGATACATTCAGGGGGTTGTCTGTATATATATATATATATATATATATATATATATATATATATATATATATATATATATATATATATATATATATATATATATATATATATATATATATATCTGCACAGTGGTGTTGTATCAGGCTAATATGATGTCAGGAGCAGAATACAAGAAAATGATTAGGCCAAATGTACAAAAGAGAAAGACGTTTCGCAAGGGCAGTTGCTGGGATTTTTTTCCTGAATTCTGCCTGCAAGTGAAGTTTAAAACAGGTGTTGTGGGAGTAAAATCAACCCTTGCTCATTTCTTTTTATTGTTAAGTGTTTTTTCCTCAACATTAAAGGAGGAGTTGTGAATAATTATGCAAATCCACCAAGATATGCAAAATTCCAAAAATGTTTTCTGCTAATCACAATGTTGGGGAAAAATGTGTTGCATGTGTTTGACTTCACTTAACTAATTAGCAAACAAGCAAAAATACTATTTACATACTATTTACTCCTATTAAGAGGGAGCTTAGAGCTTTGTTTAAATTAACTTTAGCTCAAGTTGCTCAGAGCGGTGCGAGAAATGAAAAAAAAAAACACAAATAGATACTGTCGCTAAATATATATTTTGGCAATTTTTCATTTTCATGATTAAATATATTTCAAAAAAGAAATACCTATGTCTCAACACATTCCATCTAAGATGCCAGCAGCTTCAACAGGGCCAACAGAGGATGCTGATGTCCCAGGTAAGTGTACCGCATCTCAGTTTAGGTACTGGTATAAAAACAGATGCTGGTAGCACTGATGGCTTATCTGTGCCTGGAGCGCTCCCAACATCTATGGGAATTGTTTGGAACACCCTTTCTCTGTTAAAGTGATCGGCTATGGGACAGGTCCTCCACCAGGGAATCTGGAAGATTTTATAATCCGAGAAGTTTTTCTTTTAACTCAAATTTTTAAATCATTATATATATATATATATATATATATATATATATATATATATATATATATATATAGCCCGTGGAACAGTTGAAACAGTATTTATGTTATCTGGGGAGTGGGTAAAAGCTGGGTGAAGACAAAACTGCCCGGACAGGGCTCTAAACAGTGTGAAACATCTTGAAAACTATGCCACATAATTACTCAGCCTGTATATAATCATTATATGAGTTTATACTTTTTTTAAAATTGTATAGCATAATTAGATGTTTCTCATTGATTTAGTGCCCTGTCCAGACAGCTTTGTCTTGGTCTGGCAGCATTTTAATGTATTAAAAAGATATAATTATTTTAGTAGTCTATAGTGATGGATTAATCACGTGGTAGTTTTTAATATGTTTAGTTGGTTTCTTCCCCTTTTGTCAGCTATTAATATTATCTGTTTTTCGGTAAAGACGCCCTTTCTATGCTTTGTAACACTTTGAGCCACTGTCTCGTCTGCATGTAGTCCGAGTTCCAATTTAATTTCCTGTTTAGATACATTTAAATATATTCATTTCCGCAGCCTTGCGATATTAGCAATTTCCCTGCAAGTCTTTTGAATTTCACAGACTTGCCAAATATATGGAAGATATTCGCAGTACAAGTAGAGCTGCATAAAAGTTGCACAGATTTTCAAAACCTTTGAATATGTGGTCCATTGTCTCTATATTTAAAGTTGGCAGGCACCTCCTAATCTCTTGTATTGTCTGTCCTACAAATAACACATTTCCTAGTTCTCTATTCCATTAAATAACTGTCATCTATAAAACATATTGTATATCAGGGTTTCTCAACCAGGGGTCCGCAGCCCCCTAGGGGGCAAGTGAGGAGGTTTCAAGGGGTCCTCCAAAAATAACTTGAGTGTGTTATTTTCCCAGTTATGACACGCTGAAACCTATTAGCTTCAGCATGTCATTAGCATGCACAGAAATTAACGCATTCTCAGGTTACATAACATGTTCTCGGGTTACATATGGTGTAATAGAGCTATTTCAGCGGGAGCACGACAGATTACAAAGCAGAGGAAAAATCGTTGGAAACACACAATAAATACCAGATATGGATACATTTTTAATCCGACCATCAGCATCAAAACAACGAAACCCACAGAATGATGATACAGAACTTCCTTCAACAAGTTCAACCGTAAGGGCTGAAGAACAGCGAGGAGGTGGTGTTGTGAGTAAAAAACATAAAGCTGTTATTAACCCTGCAAAATGAAGGAAATACGAAGACAGCTAATTGAATTTCTGATTTATTTGTATTGGAAGTGGAGATATACCTCAACCGCAGCATCTAATTTGTGCACAAGTACTGTCCAATGAATGTTTGAAACCCTCCAAATTACAGAGACATTTAATTACCAAGCATGAAATATATACAAACAAGCAGCATTCATTTTTTGAGCGAAAGGCTAAGGAACTGCTTGGTACTAAAGCTGTAATGAAATCCACAACTACCATGGATAAAAAGCTTGGCGTGTCATCCTACATAGTGGCGCAGAAAATTGCTAAAGCAAAAAAATACGATGACTGAGGAGTTGGTAATGCCGTGTGCCATTGAAATTGTAAAGGAAATGTTTGGATAGCAGAAGGCCAAGGAACTGGATAAAATAACAATGTCAAATGACACTGTCAAACAACGGATCGCTTTTATGTCAGAAGACATAGTTTCGCAGTGCATTGATCGGCTGCGTGACAGTGATTTTGCTATACAACTCGATGAATCCACAGACATTTCTAAAATGTCCCATTTACTCGCCTATATTCGGCATGTGTGAAAAAAAGGAATAAAGGAAGGAGCTCAAGACAACAACAAAGTCAGACGATATTTTCAAACTGTTAGATGATTTTATGACTTCTGCAGAAATCAGCTGGACTAATTGCATTGAGGTCTGCACTGATGGAGCTGCAGCAATGACCGGAAAGCATTCTGGTGTTGTGTAAAAAATAAAAGCCGTTGCACCTCACGCTATTTGGACACTTTGCTTTTTACACCGACAGGCGCTTGCTGCGAAAGATATTGAACCAGGTCTTCACAGTGTTCTGAACACAGCGGTAATTTTGTCCCATCAAAGCTGTTAGAAGAGCTCATTGACATTTCATCAGACAGCACCCTCGGAACCAAGTTCAGTGAAATGCAGCTGCAGACACCCTTACAGAAATGTACCATTCATTACCATAGTTTACTGTTAAATATTACCATTTGTATACCATTGGATTTCAAATGGTAATTTAAATGGTGTTTTGGAACACTGTATGGTAGCTAATGGTAATTAAAATGGTATTTTCAATGGTAAACTGAATAGTAATTATAAATGGTATTTTCAATGGTAAACTGAATAGTAATTGTAAATGGTATTTTCAATGGTAAACTGAATACCTGAAAAACTGAATATGAAGTGTACTTTAATTCTTTGTCATTAAAAAAAAAAGAAGTTCAACTAACAACAGTAGTGCATTTATTGAATGAATTCTTCATTCTAAATAATCAACCAACATTTTTAGGCAAGAATACACAATGCTTTTATTAAAGAATGTAATTTTAACAGAATCTACAATTTGTTTAAAAAAAAAGAAAAGGAAGCATGTCTTGGTTTTTAAATAAAAGGTGGAGGACTGAGGCTTTGGTCATAATAGATGACACATGTCAATAACAGAACCACTCAGCTGACACATGAGAGATGTTTCTTCAGTTTCTTCCTCTTCCTTATCTTCCTTCCGTATCTAGTTTGATGGTTTTGCAGTGAATAAAGGTAAAAATTGTTTTAGAATGTTATATTAAGTCATGTAAAAGCCTAAATATTTCACATTATGACATCTAGCACTTAAAAATAAATGAATGTTGCATTATTTCTTTCTTTCTTTATTTATTTTTTATTCATTTTATTGTGCCCAATTATTATACCTAATTTTTTCTCCTAGTTTGAGATACCTAATATAAAGATCTGCTCAATCTCCACACACACTCAGCTAACTCCATACTGGCTTTGGACAGAATAGGGCTAGCCGTGCTCTGGCTATGGAGCCCATGAGCCAGCTCTGGGGCCTTGTGCCTATAGTGGAGCTTGCCAGGATTCTGAGCTGTGCTCTGGAACTGTAGCTGGATCTGGGGATGCTGGAGCACTCCTGAGCATGGAGCCAGAGCTGAGGTTCTGGAACAGCTGCATGTCTTTCCTGTGGTTCATATTTCATAGGAAGAACATTTCCTGATTTATTCAGTTTGAACAGTTGAACAAAATAAATAAGTATATAAGTCTATGGACAAAACATTAAAATATGTAAATGTGAATTTTTAATGTAATATTTCTATTGATAAATAAAAACATTTAAGGTGTTGAATAAGTGGTTTACATTATTATTATTTATTATTATTATTATTATTATTATTATTATTATTATTATTATTATTATTATTATTATTATTATTATCAGGGCTTGAATTACGCATTTTAACAAAACTGTTTTTCAGGTTGCAACTTACACAGCATGAACATAAGGAATATTTTGGTACTTTTAAGATGTAGGGGATCAAGAAATACATTACTGACACAAATGATAAACAGGTATAAAGTGAAGTCTGGGGTATTAAAGGTACAACTACAGCGATGGCCAAAAGTTTTGCATCACCCAACAGAATTAACTAGTTTTAAGTTAATAAAGTCAAATAATGCTGAATAAGGTTATGTTAACATATTGAACTACATACCGCTTTTAGGTTTTGTACATACTGACAAAAATGGAAAAGAAAATAGAAAAATGTGACATTTCAAAATCTATAGCGAAATACTAGACCGGTAGACTATTTTGATATAATTTTGTAGTTTTTTTGATTACATGATGTTAATATATAATGTGTGTGCAAACTTTTGGCCATAGCTGTATATATCTTTTTATTTGTTATATAATTTTCAAAAACTTACCGACTATGAAGAAACTTTATTTTTTATTAATTTGCATACCAGTTGGTAAGCCAGTTGGTACCAGTTGGACAATGGTAAGTATGGTCCGCTTTCTTCATTTTCTTTGTTCGCTGTAATAAACGCAATGTAGCAAGTTATAATACAACTACTGGCACCATGCGTTGATGTGGTAAACGCTGTACATTGGGCACTCATGGATATTAGCACTTTCACATAACCAAACGCCTTCTTGGACGACAGGAAGATTTTTTCTGTATTAAATACAAAGCATGTCTAGAAATTCCAATATCCTTGCCGGATATTTTTTTATCCTTCCCATGCCATTTCACAAAAAACGTTTTAACATTTTGTTGTTCAGATTAATTTCATTTAGTTGGTCTTCACTTATTTCTTAATAGTTCAACTCCACTATCTCAACTGTTTGTTCTTGTTCTAAGAATAAGTATTTTATTTTTCTCTCTTTAGCTCTGTCTGTGTGAAGAAAATTATTTGGTTATACACTTGTAACACAAACAGGATTTGTACTTTACTTGAGCTATAGCTTATATCCGCTACATTGTAGAAATAATACTAATACAAATATTTCACATATCCTTCTAAAATGTGTAAAGGTGTAACATAAATATAAGTATAATAATACCGCTTACCTTTTTTTCAAAAACAACTGCCACTGCAGGATCACTTCGGGAGAGCGTCTCGTGCCATCGTGTGCCCATTTAAGTTATCTGACTAGTAACAATCTTTTTCCTGATATGGACAAACGATTTTTTGAAAACATTTTGGAAGTACCAAACGAAGACATGAAAACAGGGTAAACAAAGACGCACTTGAAATAATCCGGCACATGACAATTAATTTTCCATGGAAATTGTTACTTCTTGAGTATCCATAAAAATATCACCTTTATTATTTTCATTTACAAAATAGATGACGATAAGTACAGTGTCTGAAGTTTATTAGTCAATAAAAGTTCAAATAAATACTGAATTCATCTGAGTGTATGTTCTCATAAATAAAAAAAAAATTAAACATTCTTGTGACTTTCTTATAAACCTTTAACCTTTAACTAAAGCAAGCATCCATAATATATATATATATATATATATATATATATATATATATATATATATATATATATATATATATATATATATATATATATATATACAGTACTGTGCAAAAGTTTTAGGCAGGTGTGAAAAAATGCTGTAATGTAAGAATGCTTTCAAAAATAGACATGTTAATAGATTATATTTATCAATTAACTAAATGCAAGTGAGTGAACAGAAGAAAAATCTAAATCAAATCCATATTTGGTGTGACCACCCTTTGCCTTCAAAACAGCATCAAGCATCAATTCTTCTAGGTACACTTGCACACAGTTTTTGAAGGAACTCGGCAGGTAGGTTGGCCCAAACATCTTGGAGAACTAACCACAGTTCTTCTGCCGATTTAGGCAGCCTCAGTTGCTTCTCTCTCTTCATGTAATCCCAGACAGACTCAATGATGTTGAGATCAGGGCTCTGTGGGGCCATACCATCACTTCCAGGACTCCTTGTTCTTCTTTACGCTGAAGATAATTCTTAATGACTTTCGCTGTATGTTTGGGGTCATTGTCATGCTGCAGAATAAATTTGGGGCCAATCAGATGCCTCCCTGATGGTATTGCATGATGGATAAGTATCTGCCTATACTTCTCAGCATTGAGGAGACCATTAATTCTGACCAAATCCCCAACTCCATTTGCAGAAATGCAGCCCCAAACTTGAAAGGAACCTCCACCATGCTTCACTGTTGCCTGCAGACACTCATTAGGTATGCGCTCTCCAGCCCTTGGCGAACAAACTGCCTTCTGCTACAGCCAAATATTTCAAATTTTGACTCATCAGTCCAGAGCACCTGCTGCCATTTTTCTGCACCCCAGTTCCTGTGTTTTCGTGCATAGTTGAGTCGCTTGGCCTTGTTTCCACATCGGAGGTATGGCATGAAGGCCACTTCTGACCAGACTTCTCCGGACAGTAGATGGGTGTACCAGGGTCCCACTGTTTTCGGCCAGTTCTGAGCTGATGGCACTGCTGGACATCTTCCGATTGCGAAGGGAAGTAAGCATGATGTGTCTTTCATCTGCTGCAGTAAGTTTCCTTGGCCGACCACTGCGTCTACGGTCCTCAACGTTGCCCGTTTCTTTGTGCTTCTTCAAAAGAGCTTGGACAGCACATCTGGAAACCCCTGTCTGCCTTGAAATTTCTGCCTGGGAGAGACCTTGCTGATGCAGTATAACTACCTTGTGTCTTGTTGCTGTGCTCAGTCTTGCCATGGTGTATGACTTTTGACAGTAAACTGTCTTCAGCAACCTCACCTTGTTAGCTGAGTTTGGCTGTTCCTCACCCAGTTTTATTCCTCCTACACAGCTGTTTCTGTTTCAGTTAATGATTGTGTTTCAACCTACATATTGAATTGTTGATCATTAGCACCTGTTTGGTATAATTGTTTAATCATACACCTGACTATATGCCTACAAAATCCCTGACTTTGTGCAAGTGTACCTAGAAGAATTGATGCTGTTTTGAAGGCAAGGGTGGTCACACCAAATATGGATTTGATTTAGATTTTCTTCTGTTCACTCACTTTGCATTTAGTTAATTGATAAATATAATCTATTAACATGTCTATTTTTGAAAGCATTCTTACTTTACAGCATTTTTCACACCTGCCTAAAACTTTTGCACAGTACTGTATATATATATATATATATATATATATATATATATATATATATATATATATATATATATATATATATATATATATATACGTAATGGTATGTAAAAAAAAAAAAAAGTACCATTGAAATACCATTGTGCATTTTTCTACCATTAAGAATACCATTTGCTATCATTATTTACCATTGCTTACCATTTAAGGCTCAATGATTTGACAGGGATATAGAAATATGACAACTGACTGTAATTGTGGTCTAAAGACTGATCACATTCGTAACATGTTTTATGTTGAATAAATTGCTTTATAATCATGATAAAATTAGGAGTCAGTGATTTTCTACAGAAAACTGTATTTTATGGTTTATTGCCACTGGTTTCGCAAAAAAAAAAAAACCCAAAAACATTTAAAAGAAATTGCTTCAGCTGATAAACAGCTTTTTTTGTATCAGTGTATCCTTCGAAGAAGAGGTATTCAGCTATGGTCTTGTGATTCTGTGTGATGTGGAAAAATAATGAGCTAGACTCTCTAAGTGCTTGAACTACAATAAATCGATTCCAGCCTTTTTATTAAGTGTATACAAAAAGAACTAAAATTGCCAAAGTGAATCAAAACATACCTGCTAACATAACTATATATATAATATTAAGATACTTATAAAGTGGAAGGGTTATTCTGGTGTGTGCAGGAGAGAGCCCTGCCAATAGTTAGTGGGGTAGGGCATGGCAGAAAAGCCCTGCGTGTAACTAGGGGGGGCAAAGCCCTGCTAATAAAATGCATTGTTTGATGTTTATTTTGTGATGGGAGAATGTGTATTATGATTTTAAATGTATTGTTTAAGTTTATTTAAATGGATAACATTAGTGTGTTATGATTTGAATGTATTTTGTGTTTAAAATACGATGTTTTGTTAATGTTATTTTGTTTTTACCTCATGAGAATGCGTGACTGTCAGGTACTGATTATTTCAATAGCTGACAGTCACACAGAACTATTATACTCGTGCAGACTATGGCCGAGGGGTTAACAGGATAATTAATAGCCAGATGATCCCTCGGCCATAATATAAAAGACCTGCAGCTTTGGCGGCACAACAAGACCGGCAGTAAGAGGAGATACAAGAATCTATAAAAATAAACAATTGCTGCACGTGCTGGTTCAAAACCAGCGCGATACTTGTTTTAGTTATTTTCTTGCCTATTTTGTTTGGCCAACGTGCCGTTTTGTTTTGTTTGCTCTGTGTTCCTGTATTGTTACAACGTTTTTTTATTTTTGTTCATGCATTAATAAAAGCGCCTCAGCACCATTGATACCCCAGTCTGCCTGTGTGTGAGCAGCTTCTTCCTGGCCTGATGTCACTGCTCAAGCCACCTCTGTGACACGGTGTCTCTTGCAGACTGTATTGATTTTTACATTGTGCTGCAGCACACTAATTGCTGTTTTGAATGTTTATGGAGATTACAAGTCTAAAACTGCTATTTATAGATTTTCAGCTAGTCTATTAAAAGTCAAAAAATCGCAACAGTATTCTTTCTGACTTCCGTAGTTCAGATCGAAAAGCCTAGAGATGGGAATTCTTGCAATGAGCCTTGCGCAAAGGTAACTATAAGTACTACAGAAAAAAATGTTTTCCAGATTTAACTCTGTGTCATCCAGACCAACACCAGCTACATTTTAACCAGTCAAACTATGGTCAATCAGTCAAAACACAGAAGAATTTGATTCTGTCAAAACCTTTGTTAACCTAAACCCACACTTCTGTACAGTATTAAACTAGCAACATTTCAAATGACGGTTCACCAATAAAACATCCTCCATCCGGACCAGCTGCTCAGGGGACAGTCAAGTTGTAGTCATTTGGAACTTTCTTCCCAACTTCAGGAATTCCACCCATTATGCAATCACACTCCATGATAAACCTCCATCTGTCTTCTTATCTAGAGTACAATTCACACTTGGCTACGCTGTGGCTTACTCAGTGAAAAAAACCTACTGCATGTGGGGATTAAGGACATGCATTAGCATTGGTGGATAAAGCCAGAAATCCTGTATTATTCAAATAACATTCCCTTTCAGAGAGGACATGTTTTAAGTAAAGATGTAAGGGTATTATTATTGTAAAGTATTATACCAAGTGTATTGCATTCATGGCAATATGTTGATTTGTTTATTCAATCAACCCTCATTTCTAACCACATCAGCACATTAGGCTAATTTAAGTTATTTTAAAGCTACTTACCCTTTCTGCAGACTGTGCTGTACCGAAGAATATTGGTATGAAAGCTAACCAAATGATGCATGTTGTGTACATAGTAAATCCAATAGGTTTGGCTTCGTTGAAGGTCTCTGGCACGCCTCTTGTTTTAATAGCATAAACAGTGCATGTGACCATCAAAAGAATACTGTATCCAAGAGAACATATGAGGGAAAGGTCTGAAATGTCACACTTCAGGACCCCTCTGGCATTCTTAGGATCTGGTGTTCTCTGCTCCCCAAAGTCCACTAGGATATGGGGAGGGTCCACTGCGAACCAGATGAAGACACCCAGCAGCTGAAAGGAGATGAGGGCGAATGTAATGGCGAGCTGGGAGGCGGGACTGATAAACCTGGGGGCACTGACAGATTTCTTTCCTTGCTCAAAGATGCGATGGATCCTGTTGGTTTTGGTCAGCAAGGCAGCATAGCTGAAGCACATGCCGAGTCCTAAGAAGATACGCCGAAGAGAACACACGCCAGTGTCAGGGGTCGCGATCATGAGAAAAGTAATTGCGTAACAGAGGAATATCCCAGTCAACAGCACATAGCTCAGTTCCCTGCCTGAAGCCCTTACAATGGGTGTGTCGTTGTAACGCACAAAGGTCACAATAGCAAAGGTAGTGGCAATGATCCCCAGCATGGAAAGGAAGACGGGCACAACTGCCCAAGGGGAATGCCATTCCAGCTTGATTATGGGAATTGGCTGGCAGCCTGTGTGGTTCTCATTGGGCCTCTCTTCATAGGGACACAAGTCGCAGGTGAACTCATTAACCTGGTAATGATAGCCTTCACAGCGCTCGCAGTGCCAGCAGCAGGGTACTCCCTTTACAGTCTTCTTTCTTTCACCAGGCTTACAAGGAAGACTGCAGACAGAGACTGGAACAGAGGGATCCCCCCTAGTCCACTGCATATCATTCCGCTGTAGCAACAATAACAAATCATTATTTACAGCTAAAACATCCAAAACATATTTTGTGTAGTCTTATATAGCTCAGTATATATTATAAGGATATTCAGTGTTATTTTAAATATGGGAAGCACAGAAAATAATTAGAATTGCCAGATGACTTTGTATATTTAAATGTCTGTTTTATTTAGGCAACATCATCCAGTGCTTCTGAGTCATATTTACTGTACAATACTGTGTGTTTAATTTTTTTTTTTTTCAAATCCATCATACACTTCAAGCAAGCATGCAGCCTTCCACAACTATTATTAATGGAAGGGTTTATTTCCTTGTATGCAGGCTGTGTTAAATTACAGAAGCAGTGGTAGTGATAAATTATTTAGGCAATCTACATGGTAAATTACATTATCTCCTGGTAACTGAACTGGAAAATCTAGACAGAGGCTGACAATAAAGCAATACAAACTAAAGCAAATATATAGAAAATAATATCTGCATTAGTACAGGCCATTTTAATTAATGGGAATATTGTCAAGAGTATACAGTTGAGTTGAGGATGAGTTTATGACCCTCAAACTCTTCCCATGCTGATTATGCTGTGCTTATTGACTGCCTGGAAGCTGCTCTGCAGTCTATGATTTCATAATGGCTTGGGGTCATTTTGAAAGTTTCACTTCTAGTAAACATGATTATTTTTTGTTTGTTTTGTTTTTATCTTGCTTGTGACTTTTTTTTTCCTTTTCGGCACATTTCAAATGTTACTTTGTATTCCCATGCTTGAAAGCACAAACTATTGTTATGTGAATATTTCAGAACCCAATTTTGGATAAGGCTTAGAAGGATGTTTTATGTTCTATTTGTTAAGAGACATCTTTAGGCATTGACATTATTGAATTACCCAAATAATTAGACATTTGTCACAAGTCTCTGATATCCCAACACATGATTAATTTGGTAGTTGAAAACAGTCAGCAGCAATTACAACTAAACCTATTTATATATATATATATATATATATATATATATATATATATATATATATATATATATATATATATATATATATAATTTGTTATCGAAGTCAAGATGAATGATCTAACATTTATTGTAACACTTACATTTAGTTTTGTTTGATAAGTATTAATATTCTGACATTATTACCTAAATAATAAGATGCAGCCCAATATGGTTTAAAATATAGCTTCTGCAGGTACAGTAGTAACAGTAGGATGTTTGTTAGTTCAAGAGTAATCAGAAAGCTTCAAGCTTGTGTGACTGCTGCTAAAACTACTGGTACCTTTTGTAATGCAGCCAGAATCATATTTTAGTTTTAAACTGAGCATTGTGGGACATGACAGCTTTAAATGCAATATTGTGAAAAAAAAAAATCTCACATTTAAGTAAAGTTGATCAGTCCAGTGTCCAATAACCTTGTATTCTGCCGTTGATCTATTGGTGATTTGATACTGGAAAATGTCATAGCGTCCAGGAGCATCTCCGTTCTCATTGAAAACGACAGGGGTTCCTGCACTTCCTGTTGATTACAAAAAAAAAAAGATTGATTCAAAGGGCAAGGCAACACTCACATTGATAGTGTGGACAATGTGGGAATGATTTTTGGACATTTTTGGAGTAGACAGGCACTGTATTTCAGCAGCAGCTTAACTAGTGATGGAAGAGATGGCCTTTAAACCAGTAATTTTAATAATAGGAACCTACTGTTCAGTTCAATGCAGTCTGGACAGTATGTCCATTTTAGTTTTGGAATTAGAGGTTTTTGGATGCCCTCACACGACCACTTTGGATTTAACTCTACACTTTTAGCTTCATCCCATGTTATACATGTTTAACCAGTACAGTGCATTCAACCACAATCAATAATGGGAATCAGCAGAAAGCTGGTTCATCAGTTACATTTTTGGAGATTCAATGGGTATGAGACTGAGTTTGTAAGTTAGGTTCTGGTAAAATTCCTATTTACTACAAGATACATTTCATGTAAGAACATAAGAACATAATAACATAATAATAGGAACCTACTGTTCAGTTCAATGCAGTCTGGACAGTATGTCCATTTTAGTTTTGGAATTAGAGGTTTTTGGATGCCCTCACACGACCACTTTGGATTTAACTCTACACTTTTAGCTTCATCCCATGTTATACATGTTTAACCAGTACAGTGCATTCAACCACAATCAATAATGGGAATCAGCAGAAAGCTGGTTCATCAGTTACATTTTTGGAGATTCAATGGGTATGAGACTGAGTTTGTAAGTTAGGTTCTGGTAAAATTCCTATTTACTACAAGATACATTTCATGTAAGAACATAAGAATATAAGAACATAAGAAAGTTTACAAACGAGAGGAGGCCATTCAGCCCATCTTACTCTTGTGGTTGTTAGTAGCTTATTGATCCCAGAATCTCATCAAGCAGCTTCTTGAAGGATTCCAGGGTGTCAGCTTCAACAACATTACTGGGGAGTTGGTTCCAGACCCAGAATGCCCCTTTATCTACTCTCCATTTGTGACCAGTGGTCCTTGTTTTTTTTTTCAGGTCAAAAAAGTCCCCTGGGTCGACATTGTCTATACCTTTTAGGATTTTGAATGCTTGAATCAAATCACTGCGTAGTCTTCTTTGTTCAAGACTGAATAGATTCAATTCTTTGAGCCTGTCTGCATACGACATGCCTTTTAAACCCGGGATAATTCTGGTTGCTCTTATTTGCACTCTTTCTAGAGCAGCAGAATACATTTTTCTTTTATATTTGTCACATGACAAATACAAGCAACAAATGGCTGTAAAATGTTGTTCTGTAGTTAATACTAATGTAAACGTATAGAACCAATACTACTACTACTACTGCTACTACTAATAATAATACAAATAATCTAATAATAATGTATGCATTTTATTATACAGTGAAACCAGTACAATTTCCACACATACAGTTGCACGGGGGCAATTGCCTTCTTTCTAACTGAATGTAAGTACATATGCTGAGCAATGCTGCTCATGAGAAACTGATTAGCTGTAGGTAAGTTCCACTGTCTAATTCAATCTTGGTGGCAGAGGTGCATAACATGGCAGGAGATAGCTCCAGATAACTGAAGACAGAATTGAGAGTAGATAAAGATGTAGTAAATGTAATTCTTCTTATTAAAATGATTTTACCATAGCATGACCGTACAGGCAAGGTGGTTTGTTATTAATGGACACATAGACATATTGTCTCTTTAAAGAAAGAAAAATAACTGTTTACGTTACAGTAACTAGAAGATGTTGGAGACCTTAAGTTGTTTATTTCTATTTTGTCAATGCCATTTCGACAAACAGTAAGAACATTAGAACATTTACAAATGCGAGAAGGCCATTCAGCCCATCTAAGTTTTTTTAGTTCCTAATAGCTGATTGAGCTCAAACTTTGTCAAGTTGGGTCTTAAAGGATCCAAGTGACTCTGCCTCAACAATATGACTCGGTATCCCATTCCATACCCTCACCACTTACATCTTCCTTCTGTTCTAAGTCTACCTCCACTTAATTTCCAACTGTCCTCTGGTCCTGGTTTTTCTACTGCACTTAGTAGAGTATTGATTAGCCTTAACTATGTCAACTCCTTTTAAGATTTTGAGGACTTCAATCATGCCCCCCCAGTTCTTCTTTGTTCTAGCCTAATCACATGCGGCTCTTTCAGGAAATCTTCATAGGTCATTATAAGACCTGGGATTAGTCTGGTTGCTCTTTGTTGGACTCTCTCCAAGGCCACACTGTCCATTTGGTACTGTGTTGACCAGAACTAGACACAGTACTCTCGGTGTGGTCTCATCACCGCATTGCACAATCTCATCATAGCCTCTTTGGATTTGTTCTGTACACTTCTGGTTATATACCCAAGGATTATTTTTGCCTTTTTGATTGCTTCCTGCACTGGTCTGGTTGCTGACATTGATGCTATTTCAACACCAAGGTGTTTCTCTTGGTGAGCCTGTTCCAGTTCTACACATTTTTGTGACCTACACTTTACATGTGTGGGTACTCAACAGTGTCCAGGGCAGATGATGAATTTGCTGATCATTTCTTAAGAATTGTGTACTACCTTGAATCAGGTAAAACATTTTTTTTCTGCTGTACTATAATTGATAGCAAGTAATCTGTGCTGATATTGCTAGGACTTTAAGTAATACTCCTACTGCCATGTAATGACAGAATTCAAAATTGCATAGTATCTGTATGTATTTATTAAATTATGTATTACATTTCCAAAAGTACCATAATGTATTATTTTTAGTATAGTTTTATTTTAGTAGTTAGGAACATGCTACTCTGGATAACCAGACACAAAGCTCCTAGTCATATGAGAACTGCATGTTGGTAAACCTGACTTCCACTGCAAGTTACTCTAAAACAAAGTCAATTGCCAGCTTTTCATTTACTGTATACTGCATTTGATAAGCCTGATTTGACTTACTAACTGGAAACTGCACCATGAAATGTTTTTTTAAATGTTCCACATATGATTTTTTTGCCAGAAATTCCTTTTGCATCTCCCAAGTGGGCTACATAACATTACATGCTTGCACCATGTTGGTAAAGTCCCTTGACTTGAATTACTAATTGCTGACAAATCAGATATGTTCAATGAGTGCTGCAAAATCATCAATAATAACTGAAGACCCCTCGAGCTAATAGATCATTAAATTGAGTTCAGATAACATGCATTAAGTTAGAGAACCTAACCTTGAAAATATTTTTTCCATTGATCCAGAGTTATTGATTCTGGCTTTG
This sequence comes from Acipenser oxyrinchus oxyrinchus, assembly GCA_030684275.1. Classification (NCBI taxonomy): domain Eukaryota; kingdom Metazoa; phylum Chordata; class Actinopteri; order Acipenseriformes; family Acipenseridae; genus Acipenser; species Acipenser oxyrinchus. Next base: position 38,462,485 of record CM060254.1, read on the forward strand.
AGATCTCTGTGGATTTAAAGAGTGGTAGTGAAACCTTTTTATTCGCATCAGAAAAAAATGGCATTCATTAATTTGAACAAACAGCTTTACAGCTGCATATAAAAGAGGAAATATGCACAGCCAATGGAGAATAATACATTACAGACCAGTAACTTTAATTCAGGATGAATACTATGTCCATTAAGTGAATTGTATAACTGTTCAATGCACTATGTGGGTGCCCTTCATTGAAACTGATCATTAAACATGACTTTCTTTACACTACATTTATCTATATTATACCAAACCACTGCGTTGCACAAGGAGTACTTTATCTACGATTGAAGAAATGTATTAAGGTAGTGTTAAAGCAATCATTATGTGCATAAGTAGTTGCATCTGCCAACCACTATTCCACTGCAGGGGTTTGCAGTTGATTCTTAAAAATTATCCTTCATAAAATGATCAACCTGTTATCTTTATCCTCTGCTGTCCATAACTCTCTTGAGTGGTGTGACATTTCTGATTTTGCTTTAGAAAATAAATACTTATTAAAAACAGATTTAAATCATGTGGGTGCTTTACAGAGCAGAAATAAACTGTGTGTGAAGCTTTTTGATGATGGCATTTAGAATTCCACAAGGAGAGCCATAGTAAAACAATCCCTCAGCTAATCACTTGACTTCTATTTCCTCGTTTTATTTGTGCTTAATGAAAACTGAAATCCGTGATGACAGTGATTGAGTTACACATTACTGAACAGTCAACATTCATATTTGCAACCAATCACAGAGAATTGCGGGCGGGTTTATCCACTGACTTACTGTCGCTACAATGAACTGGAAGCTATCCTCGTCTGAATCATCACTCTCACTGCCTGAAAAGGTTAGACTAGGGTAGTCTAACAATAATGGCTCATACAGGTACCATTGTATTGTGTTGGAATTATTCTCTTCATCCATGATATCTGTATATCTGCATGCAAATGACTTTGTTTCGTGAGTAGCTATAGGTGACAATTGCGGAAATCAATGCTGTTATGTCACATTACCTTGACAACACAGTACACTAAAGCTTGTCATGGTTTGAACAATTTGTGCATTAAAATAGCCCATCACAGCAATAGGAGGGGCTGTAAAATATGACAAAGGTACCCTCTAAGAAACGCATGTTTGTGAATAATACAAAATAATAGTTATTTTCATATTTTCATATTTAAATTCATATTGTAAAAATATTTTACTAGTTTCAGAACATTTTTGTATTTCTTTAAGTAGACATGTTGTGTTGTTTTCAGCAATAATGAAATACAATAGTTTCAGGCCTCCTGGTGCCAATTTAATTTATTTAAAAATATATATTTACATTGATAGTTGAGTACTGTATATGATACAGATAGTTTAAAACAATTACAAAAAAAATATGTAAATAAGCTGCCTTAGAGGCATCTCTTTTTAATTTGGTGACCCCTTATTTTTATTTCTGTGTTAAATGTATATTCTATCCTGCAAAGTTTAAGAAGAAAATAGAGACAATGGAGTACTCATTTTTAAGATTAATGCTATCTGTTGCATAGGTGGGATAGCTCTATAAGGTATTTTATAAGTATTTTACTTTATTACCGCTTTTAGTTTAATAGAAGAAAAACAACACATTGAACCTTTTCAGGCAGTTATGTTTGTCCTTCAGCAAAAGAGGCAAATGTCAGGGCTCGATTTACAGGGGATCCCTTTAAGTTTCTCCAAATAGTTTTACTTCCAGTTTCCTTTTTAACATGTTTTAAGCCAACAGGTATCATTTAAAACAAAAAGTAACCTGTTAAAAACATGTTGATTGTATGATGACATTTCCTGCTTTGTCTATGCAGTTTTTCAGTACCAATCAATGATAATGCAAAAGTGTTTAGGCAGGAAATGTCATCATGCATCATCATCCCTTTTAAGCGATATGCCTGTCAGTTCTTCTCAGTTCTTCACAGAGGAGGAGACGACCGCTATCGACATGACGACAAGCGAGAAGGTTGTGGATTTGTTAAACCATGTTAAAGTGGCAATTTGGAAATACAACTATTTGGAGCAACTTAAAGGGTTTGCCTACGTGGTTTACTATCTATCATACTTAATAACTACTTCAGAAGGAAATTCTTGTTTCTGCAATCAGGGCAGCTTCTAAACAAAACTCAGAAAAGCCGATTAGTGGGCTTCATTTATTGCACACAGTCAAAAGATAGGGTATTTAACACATTTCATCACCTTAATAGTAATAGTTTAATAGTAGAAAGTGGCTAAAACATCCTACTATCTATTAATCACGGCACACTATTGATCCAAGCAGAAACTGCAATAGAAAAAAATATACAGAACAAATACCATGTCATAATAAATGGTAAGAATTTCAATATTTTGAAGAAAAAATAGATTCTATGAAGTAACCATTTAATAAATAGAAATATTGAGATATGTAATGTTTTCATACAGGAAGGGCCTGGTTTGCCGATTGGACACTGGAGGATAGTGTCACAGATGATTCTGGCATGTCCCTTTTGTGCTATAAGTCATTAGATCCTTTTGCATGGAAGGCCTCGGTTGCAAGGATGAGCGGTTCTTTGATGGACCCAGATTCAGTTAAAATGTGTTTGTCCACTGACGATGGGAATGACAATGTAGAGATGGGAGCCCAGCTAGCAAGATTTCAGTTTTTTGCAGGTATCAAGTAAAGACCCTGATTGCCCACACCTCTGACGTAAAACGTTGGATGCACAGGCCTGTTGTAATGTTGTAGGATTCTGTATTTTGTATCCTAGGTTCGATTTATAGTAAGAAAAAAAACAAAAGTATTTAAATAAATAAGAAACATAATATAATAATTTTAGTAAATACATGAGGATGTTAGTGTATATCAAAGTAAAAGCAGTGTTGGAGATGACTCATTGGTTTTGGCCGATGAAGCGGGGATTTTTTTGCTGGCCAGCAATTTAAAAGCCAAGATCCTCTCAATAATGAGCAATCTCGTTAATATTAACAAATGAAATACCTTTCAATTAACAGAAGGTAGGAGTTTATATTAAAATAAACATTTTTCTATATATAACAGAAATTAATTAGAACCTGGCTAGAGACGGGGGCACAGAGCGTAGGTCGATTTTACTGAATAAGCTAAAGATTGGTTTAAAATAATGAGTATTAGAAAATGTTTACGGTAGTGTCTCATATTAATCAACACTAAAATTGGCAAAAGGAGAGATTGTCGTAAAAGCTGCTTCAACTGGATTTTGTATGAACAGAGAAAAAGGTCAGACGTAGTTCAGTCAGAATAATACTATTACGTTAATGGTAGCCTGTATTTAGATGAAAATAACTGGACCTTCCACTAAAAGCTTAAAAGACTTCATAACAGATCAATGGAGTAAAATAATATCACAATTTCTAGGAGCAACTGTTGTACTGAAATAACTGAATTAGAAATACATCTTATAATGTTATTTAAAGTTAAATGTTGAAAGAACATATTGAGAGTTCATTATAACAGATGCTTGACATTGACAATGTTGTGAACAAACTGTTAAAACACATTTAATTTAATCAATTTAAGAATTAGTTCAGTTTCTGTCTCCAACTAAACAAAAAGTCTTTTAGACATTACAATAACAATTAAACTAAAGAATATAAATGTTTAGTTGACATAAAGGTTTTACTGCAATAAAACACAGGAACTATTAGGTTTGAATATAAGACAACAAAGTGTAAACTGTATTTAATAACTTTAGTACACAATAGACTTACTGGAAAAAAAGCCTTGCCTTTACCTGCTTGTAGCAGAATGGTGCTAGACCTGGAAAGTTCTTTTTGGCAGTCAAAGCAAGATTTACTTGTCGTCAGCAGTTTTGAATCCAAGGCCTTTCTATAATGAACAAAATTAACTCTCTTCATTATGTCATATAAATTAATTAAAACTTGGCAGCCGAAGTGAGCATTTCATTTAAATTAGAAAAGTTGTCTACAGTATCAGGCGGACAGTGAGCTGCAGCGATGTATCTCTAACTCTCAGATCCACCGATCCTCGCCTTCTCATGATGGGGGAGTTCGTCATGGCTTTTTCAGCTTACACAGATGTCCTATGCAGCACCTTTCCTCACCGCTGAGAGAAGCTGAACCACTACCTAGCCTATATCGTAGAACTGTCTGTCCGCTATTTGTCACCATGTTTTACGATTATCACAAAAGCTTCTCGGCTAAAGCAGCAGCAGCAGTCCTCGGAACAGATAACATCATCATCAACTGGGCAAGACCCGACATCGACCTGTTCCACAGGATATTCGGTGGCCTGAGAGCATACGCCTGTGGGGCCTTCAGCTTTACTAGTCACTCCACCCACCTCTGCCTGAAAACAGCTGTTGCCGGCCCATCCAGCTCCTCCCGGTTTCCACGGTCCTCTCCTAATTTCAACTACTGAGCCACAGCTCCTATTCGCCAAATCCACTCATCAGCCCCTCCTGACACCTCTTCAGCTGTAGACAGATTTGGCTGCCCTATCAAAATATCTGGGGGTTACCAAATTTGTAACAATTTCAATGATTCGGTCTGCAACAACTCCACCTGCTGATTTCTTCAACCCTGATCGTCTCTTCTCCCATCAACGCATCTGCTTTATCTGAAGTCCTCAGCCTCCACCCCGATTGGCAGTATGTCGAATACCTCCTCAATGGCCTCCAACATGGCTTCTCCACTTGGTTGTCCTGCCTTCTGTCTTCCTCCCTCTCCTACAACAACCTTCGTTCAGCAATGTCAGACCCTCAAGCAGTTGCCTCCTTGATCAAGGCTGAGGTGGACAAAGGTTTTATGGCTGGCCCCTTCCCAGCCCCTCCATTCCCAGTGTTTTGGATCAACCTGATCCGCATTGCCACTCAAAGTATTTCTGGAAAGAAACGCCTTATCATCGACCTCTCGGCTCCTCGAGGCCAATCCACCAGTAGTTTAACACTCTGATTCCTCTGGACCAATTTTCTTCCCATCTCAACACCCTTCTGCCCAGGTCTGGGCTCTCCCCTCAGTTTTATTCTCCCCACTCCTTCCAGATCAGAGCAGCCACTTCTGCAGCATGTGTCGGAATCAACCAGCACCTGATTAAAACCATGGGGCGCTGATCCTCTTCAACAGTGGAGGCGTATATAAGGTCATCTCCCACGGACATTGCAGCAGTCCCTCGTTAGTATGCCCGGAGTGGGGGCGCCCTCTCCGCCAGGTCCAGGTCCCAATAGGGGGAGGTTTTCCTCTCCACAGCACAGATGGCCTCCAATTCATAGCCTGTTATAGTAACCTCTCTTTGTTTGGTTTCTCTTTCTAGCCTTTCCTATCATGTATGTGTGCGGCTCTGCAGTCTCTTTCCTATCTACACGGTGTGGTTCTGTGGGGAGCCAGGGGTCCTTCTTTTGGGGGCGAAGCGAGTCTCACTCCCCCGACTGACCGTGTCGGACTCCTGCCAAGTCCCTACCATCTCCGGTGGTTCCTTGCCGGTCAGAGGGGACCCCCGGCCACATCTATACTTTTGCAGCTTATGCGCTAGCCTCATGGATGCCACAACCTGCTTTTACTCTCCCTAGTTTCTTTTCCAGGTCTGAGCACCTTTCTTATTTCTTAGCCCCCTCTGAGGCAGGCTGAGTCCCACACCTGCCACGTTGGGCCCTGCACAGGTGGGGGGGATTTCTCTTCCTTCGTCTCTCCTATATGGACCCAAGACACATTTCCCTAACTCTCCACACCACCCAGCTGCCAGCCGATGCTGCCTGAGTAGTGACAGGATCTATCCTTTTGTCTTCTATCTCTCATTCTCCTTGTCGCCCAGCAGCCAGAGGAGGCTGCCAGACCTGACCTGGACTTGACAGCATCCTTCATGTTTGTCTTTTCATTCTCCTTGTCGCCCAGCAGCCAGAGGATGCTACCTGACTCAGTCCTTTAGTACAGGGATCTGTCGAGCCTGTTCTATGTCTAACACCACTGTCACACAAGACCTCACACGTGCCCAAGCTCACTGTCCATCACGCCCCTCTTTTACTCTCAAGCCCTCGTAAGCGCCCAGTGAATTGGAAAGTAAAAGATTCCACTCTGAATATCACCACAAGTCTCTGCATTCACTTTCAATATGATATTAGATCAAACATCGGCCTGCAACTTTATGGAGAATGCCTTGGCCCCTTCCACTCTCTCTTCTTATTCTACCGCCTGGTCTTCCTTCACCACATTCTGTGCCCAGAATCGGATCCCTCCCACCACCTATAATCTCCAGCACCTCCTCGCCTTTATCACATACCTCAGGCTATCCCTTAACCTCGCCCTTTCCTCCATCAGGAATTACCTCTCAGGTATCCAGCACCAGTTCCGCCTCTAGCCCATCCTTCCCCCCCACTTCTTTCCATCCCAGAGGTCTGCCTGACAATCCGGGCATGGAGAAGAGCATCCCTTCCGTCTCTCCATCAAGACAACCGATCTCATCGGATAGCCTCCTTCACCTTATCTCCCTCCATCGCGGTTGCTTCCCCCCTTTCAATGGCATCGTCATGGAAGCTCTGTGCCTAGTCACCTTCTTCGGGTTCCTGTGCTGCTCTGAGTTTTTAGTCCCTTCAATCTCCAGCTTCCCAACCATCACCTCACTCAAGTCCCCGGAAATCACTTTGTCCTATTCATCAGGACTTCAAAAACGGATCAGTTACATCAAGGTCAGTGCGTTCAGTTCTCAAAAATTGATTGATTGTTTAATTCTTGACATTTGAGAATACTAACAACTGAATTTACATTTTTTGAACTGTAACCCAATATAATCTAATTAACAAATATTAACATAGAGGATGTTGAAACCACCAAAGACTAAAACAGTTTCACGAATATAAAACATTAATTATAAACAAACAAAAAACCTGAATGAACAGAGCCCCATGTTTTAGTGGCAGCAGTCACAGAAATTAATTTTGAATAAACCCTCTTGCAGATTCAAGAAAGAAGCATGAAGCTAAAGTGTCCCAAAGCTGTGAACAATATGCAGCCAACCGTACCAAGAACATGTGCTTATCGCAACGCACTAAGAGTCCTTTACATTTTCCTAGACTGGCAGAAATGTCCAATTTTACTTTTCCGAGCTCCAGGGAGCAAAAGACAGTGGGCAGGTAAATGGAAATGTTCCAATTAAAGTAGTTTGAAACCATCAGAGCAGCACTGAGTAGACAAGGTGACGAGTTGTCGATAGACACTAATGTTGATTAGCATACCATAAGAGACAAGCATGTGCTTTAGATATAAAGATAAAGCTTGAAAAGGAAGGCTGATAAAAAATAAGCTTTTCCTCTATAAATCAACACAAAAGATAAATACACCATTGGGATAAATGTGAGAATTATTTTTTTATATTCTCTTAAAACTCCAATTTATTTAAGAGCGTGTCTGTGTATCTCTGAGACTGAAGCTCACTCCCACGGTATGTATCCATGAAGAATAAATTAAAGTCTTAAAAAGGAATAAGATCAAGATTTAAGGAATTTAAAAAGCTTCTTGTCTTTAAAAGAACAGAAATCCTTACAAAACATATAGTTTTGTCATGTGACATTTCACTCTTAGAAAAAAATAGTTTCTGGAATTCTCTATTGAACAGGCATTAATTAGACCTATTATTATTATTGTTGTTGTTGTTGTTATTTATTTATTAGCAGACACCATGTTGTGTACGTGCCGTAGCAACAATGATAGGTGGAAGGGTGGGGGCACCTCTGGGGGAGTCTGGGGTTGTCTAACTAAAGGCTGCTTCAGTCCCTAATGGAGCACCACTCCTTATTTAGTCATTTATAAGAAACATTGGTACAGTTTGACATTTGTCCAGTTGACTGAGGCAAGTTCCTACATCCTCTTTCCAACACCCAGATGACTACCAGCTGTAGAAAGCAGAAGCATATGTTAGGCTTACATGATTAAGGCTGCATAACGCCTTTTACTTATGATTATTCAATGCTTACATAATATAACTAAACATTATTGTGTTATGGAGTTAAATTGCCACCACACCCATTATCCAGGGCTACATATAGTTGTTACAAATTATCACATTACAAAGATAATAGCAGTTATAGAATACACTAAAATCAGTAGTAAGAGCAAATTCAAATGAGAGCAATTACAAAAAAGAGTTTATTGTTTAGGTGCTTCATATTTTGAATCAAATATGAAGCATCACCTTATTATGGTTTAAAAGTTATATTTAGAACCTGTGAGGTGCAACCATCTGTTGCTCAGTATACTGTACAGGAATGTGTCTTTGAACTTAAAGGTTGCAAGAGGGAAGCATAGAGTTCTACTGTAGGAATTCTATTTTCTAGGTTCATAATTTTCATTAAAAAACATTGTGCACCTGTGTTGTACAGTTGAAATGTTGCTACTCAAAGATCATGTATGTGCCATTAACAAGAAATGCAAATTGTTTCAAATGTAGGGACAAGGAAAGGAAAGTTCTGGGTTCCTAGGTTCCAGCACAGTATTTGCAACCTGAAATGTACTGGCTTCTTACCTGGAAATCATTTTTGTTAATCTTAGAGTACAGCAGTGTAACTTTTCCTGTATAATTTTACAACAATGTGTGTGATTAAAATTGTAGATTAAAATATGACCAGTTGTATTATTCATTATTAATTATTCAAAAACTTAACACTTCTACATGCAACAAACCAGGCAATATACACAACAGGGACTGTAACAAGACAGGAGTGCTGACTCCCAGTGGTGCCGAATACTACATGGGTACAATCAATCGCCCCGATGACTGATGGCAAATCTGCAGTGTTGCAAAACTCATTTTTGCTTGCTAAAGCTTCAGTACAGTAGGAACTTGATGTGATTATTCTGCTAATGCCAGAATTCTGATTAGTTTTACCAACCCAATAAAACCAAAAATGGCATTTTCTTTTATAACATGACATTTGTTCTATACTATAGTAAAATCTTGATAAATGATTTAGCTTCTTGGTACCTGTCGTTGAACAATAGAGCAATAGTAATACCATATTTATCTCATAATAAATATACAGGAAATGTACACTGAGTCTCAATATCTAATTAATAGAACAATATATATATGTGTGTGTGTGTGTTACGGTTCATGTGTAAAATTTGCAAATTTATAGATTAGCCAGTAAATGTGTAGATTTACCAGCTCAGCGGTCAATCTATAAAATAACTAAGGAGATGGTAGTTATAATGCTACAGCATTTGAGGTGAATTCAGAAATAAAGTAACGTCACTGTACTTGGGTAAATTAACTAGTTTATTATTTATTTTTCTTAAACTCCAGCCATAGGATTTTTTGTATTATTTGATTAATCTTTCTAAACTTCACTGCATCCCTTCTTGCATTATTATTATTATTATTATTATTATTATTATTATTATTATTATTATTAATAATAATAATAATAATAATAATAATAATAATACATGTATTTAGCAGAGATCATTGTTTTGTCCTATATACAGACATGATTAGAGACAGATTTCTAGTTTTATTTCTAAATAGTTTATCCCCCTTGTCTTTCGCTTTATGTAAAAAATAAAAAAAAGCCCTTTCCTGATTTTATTTTAAAACAAAATGTACTGTTTTCATGTACGTCAAGCATCTATAAAAAGTAATTAATGAAAGAGCTATAATTATCTCATAAAACAAGCTGACAATTGAAGTCCAATTAATATTATGAGACAAGTGCAATCTTACAAATACATCACTGTCATAGACCTGACAAACAGATACAAAACCACTTGTAAAGCTCAGGAGTAAGAAATTTATGACAATGCATTAAATACCTGTCAGCAGTCATACATTTTACACATAACTGTCCTCTATCTCTAATATCCATCTTAATAACTAAATCCCACATATGACAGTTTTTTTTGTATGCTTACTGAAGGTATTAAACAATGACAAATGTTAATTTTAAATAATCGGTTATAAAGTACGGCATAATAACATGGTTCTAATCAATTATTTGTGTGGAGTGTCATCGTTCCTGATATATACAACAACCCCTTGGGATGGAGATTTAATGGTTCAAACAAGTAGGTGCCTTTTATTTATGGTGGAGCAGCAGAAAAAAGGTCACTTTTGGGCACAATACAGAACAGAACCCAATAAAAATGATAACAAACGGGATCAACAACTTTCAGGATCGTCGCACTAGTTTTCTAGATTTTGGAAATTCCAAAGCATGGAATGCCTGGAGGGGGTAGGCCAGTACCAGTTTGGTATGACTGACAGCGGTTCATGACTCAAAATGTGTCACATTCAAGGAAAAAATGGAAGAATCATAATTTTACCGAAGTACATACTAATCTTAAAACAGGTCAATCTGTTTTTGCTGTACATTCTTTATAAAAATAAATTACAAATACAGTATAAAGTTGAGATATACACACCTCCTGATTGTAACTGTTAAAACCACTGAAATATCAGCACACCAGAACTCCATTTAGCTTAGTCAGTAAAATCTCAGCTTATGGTCCTTAAAGAGTAAGTAGTGGGTTTCCGAAGAATATAGCGCTATACTGTACGTCCCCACGTGTTGCTGCAACTGTTTAGATAATGTTTCTTTTCATTGTTAACAATTGGAACAACATGTGGGAATATATAATGTTATATTTTTCACCACCCTGCTACTTACTCTTTAAGGTCATAGCATTGAAACCCGCTGTTAAAAAGTATTTTAGGGGTTCCCGAGTGGCGCATCCGGTAAAGGAGCTCCGCATGGAGTGCCCTATAGCCTGGACGTTGCTGGTTTGAGTCCAGGTTATTCCACTGCCAACCATGGACGGGAGCTCCCAGGGTGCGACGCACAATTGGGCGAGCACCGCCCGTGGGGGGGCTTAGGTCGGCCAGGGTGTCCTCGGCTCACTGCGCACCAGCGACACCTGCAGTCTGGCCGGGTGCCTGCGGGCTTGCCTGTAAGCTGCCTGAGAGCTGCGTTGTCCTCCGATGCTGTAGCTCTTGGGTGGCTGAATGATGAGTCTGCAGTGTGAAAAAAAGCAGTCGACAGGAGGACAGCGTGTGTTCGTCTTAGCCCTCCCGAGTCAGCGCAGGGGTGGTAGCGGTGAGCTGAGCCTAAATATAATTGGCCAATTCAAATTGTGGAGAAAATAATAAAAAATAATTGACAACGACTAAATTATTTTAAAAATTTTTAAAAAGTTTTTGTTTTTTTAATAAGCTACTATCGTAACATGCAGCAACTGTTTCCGTCGAAACGTTTGCCATTGCATTTGTTACGTTTATTTTAGCATTTATTCATTTGAAGAATGCATCATAAAATGCCATTGTTTGCTATGTATAGCGCTGGAATCTCCCTTGTAAGACAATAGAGTCTCCTTGTAGACCATGGAGGTCTACCTTCTTAGCTTCTCCTATCAATGCACATACTGTGGTAAAATGTACTTCTGCATGCTCTGATTGCACATTCTCATTCTATTTCATACAATAGTGACTTCATATACAGTGTAATTGTAAATAATGTAAAGGTTTCTCTGTACAGTGTTCAACCAAGGGTTGGTTTAAGGTTTACAAATCCAATTACACTGTTAGATTTCTAGAAATAACTTCCAGTGAATGGTTTTTCACAGTGTATTGTGCAACGAAAAAGAAACAATCTTGTTGTGTTAAAATGAATACGACCTTGCGACCTTGTGCTGATTTAAACAGCCAAATGCCAGAGTTTATAGCAGACAAGTTGTGCTTTTTATTTATAAAAATATCTTACACAAAATATGGAATTAACTTTGTAAAAACTTTAGATCATACAATTCAATTAACTAAAGCCTTTAATTATATCCACAATAATGATATCCATGTTTACGAAAATAGAGGTAGCAGTACAGAGCTCCCCCTTGTTAACACTATACCTACCTCATAACAAGAACAAGAACCATACTGCCTTATAACTCGTTACATGGTATAAAAGGCTGCCATATAAATAGCAGAGCACATTAAAATAATTGACAATAAGTTGGTTCCTTGTCTCTCTGTCGGGGTGTAAGAGATTGGGTGCTACTGTACTTCATCAATGTGGGCTCGAAAGTCATCCTCAGCCATAGATATAATCCTCTTAATTGCTATATTGTGCAGCAAGCCACAAATATGCTATACACATGCATGGAAGTGTTACAGTGCACCTCCAGATCTGTCCACAGAATCACCAACTCTCCAAACATATTTTGGTGTTTAAATACTCTCAGCTGTCTTTGTCTCTGCCTGTTGACAGAAATCTCGACCACAAAACTTTAGCAATTTCTGTTGCCAAAACACCCTTGTTATTAGTTGCTGGGAGAGAATAGTTGCCTACACATATTATATAAGCCTGATACATGTATGGCCCTGTATGTGCACATGTACAAAAAAACAAAGCATACAACATGTCAGCTGTTTTTAATTATCTGCAAAGCACCACAATTAAAAAGTCTAATAATAATAATAATAATAATAATAATAATAATAATAATAATAATAATAATAATAATAATACAAGGCAAATTTTAAAAAACTGTGACCTGGAAGTTTGGAGTATGCTTACTCCACCATGAAGATGTTTAGATGCTCAACGGAAGTAAATGAATCTGTGAACCATGAATATTACATGAAGAGCTGACGGACATGAAAGTATAATTTTCATTGAATGAGCATACACAACAGCACACAGTATGAACCTGTAAACCTCACTTATACATCTCCGTAACCTAAATGAAATACGTAAGCACCACGAAGAGAGGTATTTACAAACAAATTGATCTAAACGGTAGCAGGTTTAAATACCTTACATATAAAGGACAGCAGTGTGGAGTAGTGGTTAGGGCTCTGGACTCTTGACCGGAGGGTCGTGGGTTCGATCCCAGGTGGGGGACACTGCTGCTGTACCCTTGAGCAAGGTACTTTACCTAGATTGCTCCAGTAAAAACCCAACTGTATAAATGGGTAATTGTATGTAAAAAATAATGTGATATCTTGTATCGATTGTAAGTCGCCCTGGATAAGGGCGTCTGCTAAGAAATAAATAATAATAATAAATAATAAAAAATACCAAATTTGGTCCTATTATTAATATTTCAGTAGTGAACGTTTTTAAATTTGCCACTGTTAACATCAATTGAATAAACACCGATATGTTTTAAATGACAGTCTAGTTAGTCAGTGTCTATTAGCACACAAAGTTCAATAATGTTAAATATATTATATGCAGCACTGTTTGAATAAAAAAAAAAAAAAATACATAAATACAACAGCCAAATGACCAATATATGCTTAAATTTCAAGTTATATATTTGTTTTAAAAAATGTATAAATATATGTTTTGACTTACCATTAAAGTTTACAGCCCGGATGCAACTAAGTAGCTCCTTTCCATCAATGTTGCTCATTCTTGGACAAAGACCAACATATCCAGGGCAGAGGTCTTTGTGCATTCTGTGTAACGAGTGAGCCATGGCATACACAGCATCAATGACAAACTGCACTTTCCCTTCTTGCTCAAAACTGGAATCCCTCCCAATCTTTTCTAACCCTGGGAAAGAAAATAAATATTTTAGTTTTTTTCTCAAAGTGTTTTCCTCACCATGTGGCTGTAGACTTTGTAGATTACATCTCTAATGTTTTTATACTAGTAAGCAAATACCAGATTTAGATTTTATCAAACAGTACTCCTGGGATTTTCCTTCTCTACATTATTATTTCAAATCTGTGGTTGTTTCAGGATATGCAGTATTACCACCTGTACAGTGATTGGCAGTGTTGTTTTATTTAAGGTTAACCACATCTTTTCGATCATAAAAGGAGAGATCCCTAATCTCTCACTGTCTCAGCCTTACAACTACGACTGTATTTGATAACGCACAGCAGTATGTCAGTCTGTCTGTTCCTGTTATTCATGCCTAAAGCTGCACAGTGTTCAGCAGCATTCCATTGGCGAGAGGTAAGGCCTCATTTATGCTGCACTATTTGATTACATTTGATTACTGTGATGAATAAGGGTTGAATGTGTATTTAATTGTTTTGTTTGTTTTTTGAGTATTTCTTATAAATAGAAGCTAGCCAGTGTTTGTGTGTAGCTTGTATGGTATGGGAATGCTTTTAATAGTGCATGAATTGTGAATAGGGAGGTCACATGGGCGGGCCTTAGCAGTATTGTAAACCGAAAGTTAACAAAGTGGGAGTGTAAAAACACTGGCATGCTGCTAAGGGAAAAAACCCCAGTACTTTTGAAAATGAAAACACTGCTATTCTAACAAAATATGTCTGAATGAAAATGCTGCTATTCTAACAAAATATGTCTGAATGAAAATGCTGCTATTCTAACTACGTTTCTTAGTTATAATTACTCTTTTTAAAGGGGGGTAGGTTTTTGCTAGTTGTGTGGCTACCTATTGAAACCCCCTTTTCTTTGTATGCACTGAAGAACTTGTGAATAAATAAAACTGTGTTTGCACAAACGAAACTCCACAATTACATTAAGGGGTAGACTTATTCAAAACGTACTGTTATTTTGCTTTTTTAGTAAGCTTTTCAGTCAAACCTCTTAGGACACACACCTCCACACACCATTGCATTAACAAAAGAGAAAAAAAAACTACAGAAGAACCCTCATTTAAAACATACCTATACTGTGCCGCTGGGAAGTTTTTCACTAGTTAGCATTGTTTTAAAGGCTGACAAACTACTATGCAATCTGAAGCAACCATTGAACAAACTGTATCTAGCTAGTGTCTTAGAATTGATTCAGTACTGTAAATATTTCACATGTACATATTACAATGACTGTGATAAAATGCTTTGCATTTCTTTGGGATTCACTACACATCTCCATTAGGAGGACTTTTGACAGTTGCAATTTAGTAATAAAGGGTTTACCCACAGATCTGGTCATGACTCATGGATCAACTTAATTATCTGTGAAATGTGGTTATGTGGCTCTCTAAAAGGTAAATATTAACATACCTTCATAAAATATTTGATGTTGGCATGAAAATTCACCTGTTATACACCAGGTTATGCAGTTATTTGGATTTTCTATTATTATTATTATTATTATTATTATTATTATTATTATTATTATTATTATTATTATTACTGAATGACTTTTTTCCTTGTTTGTAAGAGTATATTGATCATTTTGTTAAATTCCTCTATGAGGTCTGTATGGACTTCATGCAGAGGTTGTGGAAAATGTGTTGCTTTTGGACACAAATTGCCACAAAGCCTTGGCATGATTGCATTTATTGCCTATTCTTACTATAATAAATCAACGATGCACAATCACAAACATACAGTACACAAAGAACAATTATGGAAAATCATTGCTGAATAAATTGAGTAGCACTAAAAACAGTATTTCATGTAAAGGCTGTCTGAGTGATGGTGTTCTCTGTAATGTGTGTGTCATTTATGTGTATTCTTAATGCACTTTTTTTTTATCATGTCACTGTATCAGAAGCTTTATAAAGCGCAAGTTTAGAACAAATGTGACCAGTTACCACTCAAACAGCTGGGGCATGTCTGCCAATCTACTTTTTCAACATGTTTGGCCAAAGTTACTGTACATGATAGTTGTATCTGAATATCATTTGTTATCTGATAGGGAAGGGTTCTATATAAACCCATGTACTATAGATTCATTCAGAGGTATGGGACTAGTACAATACGGACTTTGCACTTCACACACCTCCCAAGCCTGATTTAATGACATCTCCCACTTTTTAGTACGGCATGTCTACGGAGGACATTATACATTAATTGAAACATTTAATGATTTTGTCAGTACAAGGTGAATGTAACACCTGTGCTGAAATCTCAATGCACACTAACTCAAATAATTAAATACTTGGTCAGGACTACACAAGGTAGTAAAGCCCAGTCAACCCATCAGTCTAAGAGGTAATCAGACACACTGGGAAACCCATTGGTGATTCTAGAGGTAATCACTCACACTGGAAAACCCATTGGTGATTCTAGAGGTAATCAGACTCACACTGGAAAACCCAGTGGTGATTCTAGAGGTAATCACTCACACTGGGAAACCCATTGGTGATTCTCAATGCAATCAGACTCACACTGGGAAATCCATTGGTGATTCCAGAGATTCTAGTCATTTCACTTGAGAATGTTACTAATTTGGACTTGCTCAATTTTCTTTTCCTGTTATGGTTTCTTTAGGGTACTTTAAAAACACTAGCTAGGTGAATTAACTAGTCCACTGAGTATTCAATCAATGAAAATGTCAGTTTTTAATTAATAGTGGCTGGTAAAGGAAATCCAGTTTGATTTTTGTAGCAGGACTGGCTCTTCAAGACTTTCCTTTAAGCTAAGCATTTGGTGCTCCCAGAATACCTATTACACTGGTGTACCATCTAAATTAATTGAGTGTGTTTATAAAGCCAGAGTACTTTATAAACACATCAAGAAATGGAATAATAAAAAGGGCACAATAGTTATGATTTTAGTTTTCCACAATGCTAAGTTTGCACCAACTAAGGCTTTTGTTCATGTTTTGTTTTCTTAAAAATAAAAGATGTTAACTTAGACATACTGTAGTAAAAATGATTTGTGAATATGTCCTGGTCAGTAATGTTATGGGAATACAGTACTGTCCAGTATAAACAATTTCTGGATCAGTACAGTTAAAACCTGCCTCTTTAATAATTTCCTAGTAGAAATAAACTGACATACATTGTATTAAAATGAAATTAAATTTTTCAGGCAGCTATTAATTCTGATTGAAATTTTCATACTGTGTAAAGATACTTCTTTTGCACTGTTATCTGATGTAAATTAGATTACTGATGAAATAACGGATTTCTGTGTGGGATTAATTTCAGATTCTATAGAATACGTTTTTTCTATGAATACACTCCTCATACAATTTTTAACAGCTGGGGGGGTGGGGAATTGTATTTTATATTTCTTTGAGAATCACCAAGGGAACATTATTTACAAATGCAAAAGAGACAAAAGCAGAAACCAAATAATAGGTTACGGATGTAACCCCAGTTCCCTGAAAGAGAAGATGACCACCAACCAGTATTTTGGGATATGCCTGCCACAGGTCAGATATTCGCTGAGCATTTTATATCAAAGCTGCCAATAGGCCACTCCGTGGAGTGACGTCCTCTGTCCCGCCTCATCGAGGTAATAAATAGTCACTACACAGAGAACTAGCAAGGTTTGGTGGTTGTCGTTCCCTTTCAATTCGAGGACGGCCACCAACCAGTACTTTTGGGAAAGTATACCAAAGCTGTCACGATGGAGTATGAGCAGACAGCATATGAGGCACGTCTTGCTACCGCCAACTAGTGTTGGTGATGTGAGGGTGCAACCTCAAGGACCCTTGTGCCTAATAAGGGCATAGATGGATCTACCACATTAAGTCAGTAGAACCTGGTGAATGTGTGCGGAGTAGCCCAGCTAGCTGCAGTACAAATATCAGTCAATGAGGCACATCTAAAGAGGGCCCATGACGTAGCCACTCCTCTAGTTGAATGCGTGGCCACCCTCCAGGGTGGGGGTAGGCCGGCAGCAGTATATGCAATCGAAACTGTGTCCAATATCCAGTGGGACAGCCGCTGTTTCGTGAGCGTTTGACCCAGGGTCCTTTCACCATGACAGACGAAGAGCTGGTCAGACTGACGCAGCGCTCTCGTCTTGTCCACATAGCTTCTTAATGCCCGTACCAGGCAGAGGAAATTCAATCTTCGATCCTCCTCCAAAGCAAAAGGAGGGGGATTGGTTCAAGTGGAAAGCCGTAACCACCTTAGGGTGTAAAGCGGGGTTCATACGCAGCGATACCGTTTCCATCATCCCAAATATGCATACAGACTCTGTGCGCTGACAGAGCCTGTAGCTCACTAATCCGCTTAGTGGAGGTGATGGCTAACAAAAAGGCTGTCTTCATAGAGAGATATTTCAAATCTACGGACTGAATAGGCTTAAATGGGGCCTTAGTGAGAGCCTCCAATACCACATCCAGACTCCACTCTGGGAGGGCGTCATTTCTAGGAGGACGTAGCTGCTGAGCACCCTTTAGAAAACGGGTCATCAGAATATGAGCGCCTGGGGAAACTGAGTCAATGGCATGCAGATATAGCTGCCAGGTACACTTTCAGCGTAGAGGGGGACCTGCCCTCCTCTAACAGATCTTGCAGAAACTGTAGGATAGTTGCCATAGGGCAATAAATGGGGTCATGACCTTTGGTCATACATCAGTTTTGAAAATATTTCCACTTATTGGCATACAGTGCCTTTATGGAGGATGCCCTAGCATTCTGCATTGTACTGATGACCGCGTCTGAGAGCCCTAAGGCGGACAAGTATTGTAAGGTCCCTTGTATCTCTAAGCAGAATACATAATAAACACTTAACTTAAAATAAATAAATAAATAAATAAATATTGTGTTGGAAAAAAGCAAAAGATTTGTATGGTTTCTGAATTACTCTATAATGTTCCCCAGAGTATTCTGAAAAAAAGGACACCATTTTCAAGATGCTAAGATTTTTTGTGAATTTTTATAGGAAGAGAGTCAAATACAGCCAAAAAATGTTTGGTCCTGAAAGGGTTAAAGCTGCACCCACTAACACAACTGGTAGAACTCAAACTCATCATAAAAAGTCAGTTGTTGTTGGTTTTTGGTTAATTAAATAAGTACAGTACCAGTTGAGAGGAGAATTCCCAGTTGTGTGGATACTTTTGGTCAGCTTCCTGTTATACCTCAATGTATTTAGCAGCTGTTATACAGTCCTACAATGTGACAAAAACACATGTTCTGTGTAAGTTAATAATTGTAGATACTAGAATAAATTACTCTACTTTGTTCATGTTTTTTAACCCTTGTAATATATTTCCATATTTCCATTTTTGTCTGTTTAACAAACCCACACTCAGCAAATTAGTCCTAATGAGATCAAGCCTCACTGTATACAGCCGTCTTACATTGTGCAATTAATCAATCAATCTCCTGTTGTCTTTCAGCCTGCTCATAGTATCCTGAATAAATTAAGTTTAATTGGCAATAGCTAAAGATGTCTTGCCAACACTGTGCATACAGGCATTCCTGTTCACCTTTAACGCTGATATTTTCCCCTCGTTCATCTTGACATCTACAGCCGATAGGATATTTTTCTTTCCTACTCCATCAACAGACACCTTCTCTTGCCACAGAAATTGTTAACTGCATATGTACAGGACAGCCCTTTGAGCATTTTTGGGTTGGCAAAATTAACTTTTGGAAGAAATTTGGGGTCAGATATTCATCTTTCCCTCTTTGTAAAATGTTATTTTTTTACATTGAAATGTTGCCTCTCACCTCTTTTCACCCACTAAACCAACTGAACCCTGGAGGCGAGCTAATCAATAATCAAGTAGGCACTGCTTTAGAGATGTATTCAGAAATATATCATTCGAAAAGACCATTATGAAAGTTTAACTTTATTTTTGATTGCAGCTCTATCAAGCCAGTGAAGGTATACTATTTGGAATTACATTTTATCTGTGTTCTTTGCTTGCTCATCCCCAGTACCCATGCTGATCTCTTCCATTTTCTAAAGCATTTCCCATACATGTAACTGTACCTGTCTCACAACACACACTAGGCATGTTTGCATTTTGCATGCACAATATGATGTTTCTGCAGCACCTTTGTCAGCTTCTCTATCTAATGACACATTCACCCTTGTCCCTTTAACACTGTCAGCTTAACTAGCTGTTATCCTTAGAAACAGTCAATGCCATCAGAGCTCTGGCCTTTCCTGCTTTAAATTCTTCTGCTTGTAATTACAGTGCAAACAGCAGCTTGCATGATTTGTTGTACAGGTCTCTATGGTGAAGGTTGACGGCATACTCACAACTATTTATTCATTTTCTTTTCCTTCTCCAACAAGAACACTGCAGATTTTAGTTCACCATTATTCTTCATCATTTACAGCTGCATTGCCTTTCATCTTGATTGCCACAAAGGCGATGCAAGCAATTTCTCTCGATATGGCATTACATTTTGCCTAGGTGCTCATTTAACTACTGTATGTTAACAGATTACAAGTACAGAAAAAATGAAAAATGCTATAAAATGTTATTCCATTTTTTTAATACATTCTCAGGTGGTGATGGAAGAAATGTCAGAGGATGTATTTCTGAGCTTTTTTTTTCTTTCTTTTTACTGGTCGTTTATTGAAGCAACATGTCAACAAATAGGGCCCAATTATTATTATTTGTTTATTTAGCAGACGCCTTTATCCAAGGCGACTTACAGAGACTAGAGTGTGTGAACTATACATCAGATGCAGAGTCACTTACAACTACGTCTCATCCGAAAGACGGAGCACAAGGAGGTTAAGTGACTTGCTCAGGGTCACACAATGAGTCAGTGGCTGAGCTGGGATTTGAACCGGGGACCTCCTAGTTACAAGCCCTTTTCTTTAACCACTGGACCACACAATGCTGAGTTGCGGTTATAAAGCTAGTTAAGACTTTGTGCCAGTAGTCTATTGATGCTTCTCTCTCTCAAGTAAAACTAATGGCTTTTTTTAAAAATCCCCTCAGCTTGCAGCTTCTCATTGCTTTGTGACTACAAATAAACCTGCATACAAAGTCTGTCAGAGGGTGACCTTGATATTATGACTTTAAATTGCTCCATGTATGTATAATTATATACAGCTATTATATACTGCTGAATAATGTTACGTTAACATATTGAATGACATACCGCTTTGTAGTTTTCCATATACTTAACGAAAAACTGACAAAAATTTAAAAATGTGACATTTCGAAATCTAACATGAAATACTGTACTACTATTATGGCTTTCGGCAGACTTTTGCGATATCATTTTGTTTATTTGACTACATGTTGTTAAATAAACGATCTAAATTATGTTCTTATAGTTTTTTTTTTGTTTTTTTTTAATTATGTCTCAATCCTAAAATTCTATGTGATGCAAAACTTTCAGCCAGAGCTGTACTGTAAGTAGTTGCCCTGGGATTTCATTAGAAGGCTGATTTTATACTGAAATGTGAAACAGGTTATAAAATGCACTTTTATAATGTATAGCTCATTCCACCAAGTGGAGCGCCATCTGAGATATCAGGTCACAGTAAAGTTCTAGGTATCTGATAAAAGGTACAGGTATCATTTTCCTCCCATCTACTCAACTAATTTATGGAGTATGGGGTGAAAGGGTCAGAGTTTCACAGATTTAAGACATTTTGGGACACTAATATTTATAACCACTGTGTGTTATCACTTGAAATTCAAAATCCACCTGAAGAATAAGGAGGGGGGTTCTGTAATTGTTTATTCTAAATATGAGTGTTGTGATTGTATAAATGGGATTTGTTTTAATGAGGAACAGCAACCTGCCTGGTGTTTAGTTACGGGAACGAGCAGCATGTATGTGTTTACCAGCCGTGAGCTCCTAATCAGCAGGTAGGCGTGGTGCAGCAGAGTGCCAGGAATAAAAGGGTCTAGATTGCACAGATCACTGCTGCTGTAAAGCCATGGGGGTCTGTGCTGCTGAACGACTGGGTTCAGGAAACTAAGTGACCACCGCTAACGGTGATCATGTGTATATTCCCTGGTCGGGAGAAGGAAGCTACAATGAACCAACGATCGTGTGTATATCTGAGGTTGGGGTTGGGTGAACTGCCCGAGGGTCAGGGAGTTAGTTTCGTGGTAGTGTATCCCACCCAGTATAGCAGACAGGTGTGTAAGCAGGACCTCTATTTGTTAGCGGAGTAGAACAGCACCTTTTGTTTGTAGTTTGTGTTTATTTTGACTTTTGTACGCTGGACCAAATGTCCCATGTGAGCTGCCATTGCTGGTAGTGTCACGTGGGGTTAATGTCGGTATGTCTTTATGTAAATAAACTTGCACGTCTGCTGTACGTGTCAAAGTCTCGGTCTCCTGTCAATCACGCAGCGAACACGCAGCCACGTCTCGCTCTTCAGTAATTAGTTCCTTCAATTGTGCAGAAGTCCCCTGTTACACCACCGAACAAATAATAAAACAAATCCCTGACAATTCTGAAATCACTTTCAGGAAAGCTAGTCGTACTCAATGATAGTTTTCATTTTCCATTTCATGGTTATCAAATTACTGCAATAAATTATCTGCCTGAAGAACATATCTCCTGTCTTCAAGCTGAACATGTTTCTGTTCACGTACAGGAAGTAACTCCTGAGGCTTAGTTCAACCTCATGAGGAGTGTAATCTGATCTGGGAACCCTAGGAGATTTTTTTTTTATTTTTTTTTTCTTAAACCTTGAAATCACATTAAAAGCACAATAGTAGGTCTTACAGATTGAGTCACCCAGTGGATGGTGTGTGTGTGAGGGTAAAAAAGCAATTTCATGGACAAAAGAAGCTATACAACTCATACACATTGGGGGTCAGCTATCAAGCGTTTGCGACAGCACTAAGGCCATAGCTCCAAGTTTATGCTGCCCTTAAAATTGCCGTGTACGTATCTTTTGGCAAGTTAAGACCGTGTTAGCACCACCAAAATGCGCTCCACAGTGCAATGTGCTCCACTGCTCATTAGCCATGCACTTTAAGGTGTGTCAAGTCTTAATTATATGCATAGGCAAATTGTAGGTGGGGCTCATTTGTAAGTTAAGCCTGTGATATTAAAATGAGATTTATGAAGTGGCAGAACAGCTGCACCAACTCTAAAAGGGTCCACAAAAGTCTGATTTCAAATTGGTCTTATTTGGACGGAAAGAACAAGTCAGAAAGCAGCTGATAGGAAAGAGCATTATGGCAGCAGTCATAATGTATTTCTTACGACAGAGAGCGCAGGCTCCTAAACTTCCTGAACAACCTAGGAACTAAGGGAGAGTATTGAGAAGGGAGAATATTTAGGGTCCGCATTACCCTTTTTGATCTCCCTGAGGATGAAATTATAGCTCGATACTGGCTATTTCATTATGTACAATTGTTTGTATTCATTGTATAATAAACTTGGTTCATTAAGTTATTCTTTTCATTATGTATATTTGGTTTGATCCGCCGTCTAATAATAATTTAATATAAAGTCAAGACACAGTCAACACAGGTAATTTCTGCCTCTCCAGATGAGCTACCCGGACTTTAGTGGGTTAAAACCTGTGCATTTTATTTAAAACACATGTTAGCCAATTTTTCTGCCTCTCCAAATGACCTGCCTATTGTTCAATTGAGGTGGAGGGGAGGCACTATTTATTAGATTAGTCTGTTATTCTGTGCTACCAGTAGCCCATTTAGTAAGTATTTAAATGTAGCAGCTTACGCCATGCCTTTTTCATTTTGGGCCAGTTAATACATTTGGGATGGGGTCAAATTTGTGCCGCGGCAAAGCGCTACTTACACTCCGCCAATTTAGCGCTGCGCCAGTTGATCTTGATACATGTCCCACATTATCTCCACCTGAGTATGTGCCACTAATCTAGTCTGCAATGCTCTCGGGCAAGCAATCACTGGGCATAGTCAAAGAAGAACAGGATATTAACACTGGACTGGATTGGAAATTAAGTTCTCACTCCTAAAGGGAACAACAACTTGTAGGCATCAGTAGGCAATTGGCCCCCCCTACTAAATAAAAGGACCACCTGTCTGTAGTGACTATTCTGATGAATCCCATATTAAATATCCTGTTCATAAAGACCATCAAACTTTTAGACAGTTTCTTGAATGGTAATTTTTTTTTTTTTTAAAGTGCAGAATAGCATTGTTCTTGCGTGTGTGTTGTGTGTGTGACGGGGTTATGGAGACAATTCCAAAAAAATGACTTCAAGAAACAATAAGGTTGTTCTGTCCATTTCCTGTCTTAAGCATGTATTGCAACTTTGATGATCTTATTTGTAAGTGATCTTATTTGTAAGGAGAAGGAGGATCATGCCATCCCACGTTTCAGAATGGTTGAAACAAGGTGATGAGAAATTGAAGAACCTGTTCATTAGCTGTCATCCAAGATGACATCTCCATTTTTCAAGCAATTCTGCAGGAATCAAGTATGCCAAACTGCACTTAAAAGACTGGAAAGCAAGCCAGGCTGCCTAACAGCCAAGGGGGCTGTGAGGGCTAGATCTAATGTAATTTAAAAGCAGTAAGTGAAAGTATCAAGTCCTTTCAGGCAGGGCTTTTATATTTATTACATGATAGCATTTCACATTTTTACGGCTAAATGTCCCCATTTCTGTCTGTGCAAAATGTATTGCCTAAATTATTAGACTCTATTAGGCACTTTTCCAGCAATTTCATCTCCGAAAAAATTTTGGTGACTCAGATGACAACATGAAGAGCTTAGCTTTAATGCACACTGCAGCATTTTAAGAAAACCTACAGTACACCACATACATATTAAATTCTTACTTTATATGTAGGCTAGATACAGACTTTTAAATATGCCTGATACGCAGAGATAAGAAATCTTTTCTGCATTTCCTCACTGCATGCCTAATTGCCTAATGCTTAACGTGCGTTAAGATTTTTGATTTCCATTACATGAGAGTTGGTGTTAAAACTTCATGCTGATATTGGACTCAGCTCTCGCCAAGATAAGCACCAACTAAGACATAGCTTATTATACTGTAAACTAATGTGATCCACCTGCGTTTCCTTCCATCTGATGATGCCTGGTGTTGATGGCTAAAGTGTAATGCTGGCTCCAGGGATCAGCCTATTTTGCCTCCCTGGCACATCAGCACACACAACGGCTGCAATGCTGGCTCCAGGGATCAACCACAGTGCAGCCTCCCTAGCGCATCAACATGACAACTGTCTGGACTGAGCTGAGTAGGGTACTTCTCTGGGGTTTTCAAGTGGGCACCTTCCATCCTTGGTGTATTGTCAACTAGCCCACGACACCTTAAGAGGGCTCGACAGTAATTCTGGCATCCCAGCATCACCCCCCTCTGTCCCCCACTCAGCTAAGCCCAACTTACTTACCTTCCTTTACATCGATGTTGCTTTCTTTTTACGACACTTGAGGTCCCCAACCAGAATCTTTTTGTCTCAACCAGAGCCAGTTGCTGCTCCTCTCTGCTGCTTCAGATAAGTTCTTCACTATGCGTTGCAACTCTTGACCACTGAATCCAATGTCTCTGAGAAAACGGGTTGTGGAGTGTGCCACAAATCCTCGACAACCTACCTCCACTGGGTAAACCAGGACTCTCCATCCTCGCTGTTCCGCTTCAGCAGCCAGTTGAGCATACCGAAGTTTCTTCCTTTCATACGCCTCATCCACAGCATCCTCCCATGGCACTGTTAACTCTACCAGGTGAACAAGGCATGCAGATCCAGACCACAAGACAATATCAGGTTGAAGGTTAGTGGTGGCAATCTCAGGTGGAAAAATAAGCCATTGTCCAACATCTGTCAGCATTTTCCAGTCTCTAGCAACTTCCAGTTGTCCTAGACAAGTTTTGGTTTTAATACCTTTTCTTGTTGGTTGTTTCTCTGGACAGAGGAATGTTGTTCTTCGTGTGTCATATATTGCTAGAATTGGTGGCAACCTGTTGGTCATGCTGCGTTTGTCTTCCAATGCTAAGGCCAAACATAGCAGCACCTGGTCATGACGCCAAGTAAACCATCTTTGGCTAAGTCACACCTTACATCCTGTCAAAATGTGTCTTAAATTAGCTGGCGATGAACACAAAGGACACTACGGATCCTCTCCTACCCATAGATTATGGTTTTGTGGTGATGGGAGAACATCATATGTTGACCTGATGAGGAAACTGATCCTTCCATTGTCCATAGATCTCACCAGCTGTTCTTGCGTTGTTCCATACTCTTGCATCTCACCCATCCTCCCTGCTTGGCCTGTGAAACTGCCTTTACGCACCTCATCCTCTCCTCCTGCTTTTGCACCTTGTTGACTACCAGCTCCCTCCGTTGAGCTGGGGCTGCTTTGTGCCATGTAGGAGGAGCTGAACTGAGACCAAGGCCTCCTTCCGTGCTGTACTTGCCCCATGATATCACTGATATGAAGGGCAGCCTTTGAATCTTCCACAGCTTCCTTTGCCGACGACTTTCTTCCAGTTTTCAACACAGGTGCTGCCTCTCTCACAAATTCATCGTGTGACTCTGCCAACGTAATTTTCAATCAAACCTTGGCGCACTTAAACTCTTCGTTTAGAGCTGAGATTGACAGCTGCAGTAACTCTTTACCATACAGTCACACTCTGCTAAGGCAGCATTGAACTCCTAAACATTTCCTGACGTATGAACTGATTAACACTTCCAGCTTCTCTACTGTTGTCAAGGAAACCTCATACACAGTGAGTGGCCACAGATGTCTTGGCAGTAGACCAAACTGAAAGCACCAGAGTTTAAGTTTGCCTGGTAAAGTGCTGCTGTCTATGCTCTTCATCCCTTGCACTGCTTGTTGTCTCACTTCTCCCACACAAACTGTGTCCTTTAGGTCCCCATCATACCATCTCCTAAGACTTTTCACAGGCTTCTCAGACTGTTGGTATTGCCTCACCATTAATGTAGAACCTCTTATCCACTACTTTACCTTTAATTATAGAGGTGTTCCTTGACTTAGTGGGCTTGAATTGCATTCGTGCCCATTCAATGTTATTGATTAGTTTGCCCAATAACCGATTAGTGCAGGCTACTGTTGTAGTCATGATTGTCATGTCATCCATGTATGTTCTAATTGGTGGCAGTCGCATTCCAGAAGCCAAGCGTTCTCCTCCCACTACCCATTTTGACGCCCTAATAATTACTTCCATTGCCATGGTAAAAGCCAGTGGAGAAATGGTGCATCCTGCCATTATTCCAATTTCTAGACATTGCCATGTAGTGCTGAATTCTGAAGTTGAAAAGCAAAATTGCAAATCTCCTCGGTACATTGAAAAAATCAAATGCTGCCCAAAGAAGTTCATGTGGTACTGAACCGTATGCATTAGCTAAATCCAGGAATGTCACATGGAGCTCCTCCTTCTCCTTTTTAGCTGTTTGAATTTGCTGCCAGATCACACTGATGTGCTCTATGCATCCTGGGAAACCTGGAATACCGGCTTTCTGTACTGAAGTGTCAATGGAGCAGTTATTCAACAGGTAAGCTGACAACCTCTGAGCAACAATGACTAGTTTAAAAAATGTGAAATGCATATGCGTATATACCAAAACATTTTTATCACTTAACTATATGGTATTTGTTGGATTACAGATATCTAATATGCCAAGAATAAAAATGGTTTGGAAAAAAAAAAAAACAGAAAATGTATTAAATGTGATAAGTGAAAAATCTGTAATAGAGCTAACAATGGTAACACTTATTTTTCATAATAAACTACACTTGCATCATTACTTTTTCTTGTCAGTGTTTATTATTATTACCCAACAAAATGTATACTGTACATACTTCAAGAGTTAGTGATTAACATATCTAATTGCTTTTAAAAGGAAGCACTTATCTTTCCTAAGCTTGACATAAGCTATTCAAAGAACAGTGTCAATATTTATAGGTCACAAGACCTACTTACAGATGGAACAGATTCTGACTTGCCTATTCTACTGGTGTAATTAGGTCAGACATCGATGTATCCATTTACATTATTTGCGCACCTTACTTCATTATTTATAGACGACTATAAATCTGCTGTCCTTTTTTTCTCAAATTGCCAGAAAGTTAAAATCAAAATGAATACAACGAGAAGAACATTAGAATGATTTACTATAGTGGCAAACAAAAAATAATTATCAGGCACATTTGTGAGTTAGAATACATAAACCATTTTTTGAAACATGAACTAAATGTAATCACTGAACAAAAACAAAACTATTATTTCCACATTTTGTAAAAAGCTTAAAGAGTGAAATTGTTCCATATTGTGTGATAAAACCAATATAATGTGCCAATATGACCCAATTCTTTTATGTATAATTGTTCAGGATAGACACTTTAGACAGTACTACTTTTAGTGTTATAAATAATGGATAAGTAGATCAAATTCAAGTTTCTACTGCTGGTATTATTATTATGAAAAATATGCGCCACCAAATTCATAATGTGTGTTGGAAAAAATATTAAACCCACCTACAGTACAGGCCTAGACCCTGAAGCACTGGGTATTTAGGCTGTTAACAATAAATCAATATGGCTAGGCTTAGTGTTTTAGGATTATTTTCTTGATATTTTCTTTTTATAATTCTTGAAGTTGTCCTTTTTATGCAGTTTCTTTTCATCAAGCTCTTTTACCCTCTTGCCAGAGCGTTGAAACTATATGAGGCAAAAAATCTGTTGCTGTGCCAAGCTTCTTGTCTCCCTTTTCACCCACCAACCCAAGCAGCACATTTAACCAAGCTACTGAACCTAGGAAGTGTCCACCTGGACTTGGGTGCCTAACCAGTAGGGCTTTACTGAAGCGTGATGACTATCCCAAGCCAATTTCCGTACCATGATCACATGACTCACCCATGTTTTTAACATCCTCTAGAAGACATTTACATATGTATTATTAATAAATGATAACATATCATTTTTACAGTTGTTGTTTGTTTAAAAGCTAAAATAGCATTTATTCCAGACCACAGACAAGTCGATCATATCATTGAAATAGGGTTAATTTGTAGTGAGACTTTATTTTGTTAGTTTATAAATGTCTTACGTGTATATATAGGTATATATAATGTATATACACTATATTTTATACTGTATCTGAACAAACTATTGTCACAAAAAAAAGTTAACACGCTTAATCTTATTTTTAATCTTATTTTTAAAAATAAAGCTTGACATAGGTAAATATAGGACAAGTGATTCTACTTTGCATGTAAAGTACATAATAGAACAATGGACTGATTAACAATTAACAGCAACCTATTAATTACAGTATCACCAAATAGCATAACTTACTGATGGGTGCTCCTGGAAAAAGGTGGTTTAGAAGGAAGAAGTCCCTATTTTAAACCTTTTATTTTTACATATGATATGGACATATAATATGGATAATTGCAAATTGTGTGGTTTTTCTTTTTTTTTTTTGCGGCCAACAAACTAATTTCATGAAGCAGATTCAAAGTTTGTCCTCCAGAGGTGAAAGGCACATTAGGCTAGTGAATAATCCCACTGTCCCACCAAGCCTCACAAAGAACCCCCTTCCTAGTTACCACTGTTTATATAGACCCCATATGCTCACATACTGTAGGCTGCCAGTCTGTACCTTTGAAGATTGTTTGATATCAGGCTGCATAGATGGGGATAGCTTTTAATCAGTAGTAATTGATTATATTGTACAATTATTATATTGTGCATAATTAAAAATGACTGAGAAGACTTGCATTAGATAAACTAAAGGTTTGATGTAGCTTAACGATTTGGTTTGTGTTAAATATATATAGCTAAATGAATTGTTTCTATAATTCGGAATGTATGGTTCTCTTTCTGTAACATTCTGGCGTGTTGTAGAATCTAGAATTAAACATGTCAATCATCTGGGTCCAATAACACCACACAGCCCTACAATGCTGCTGTCAACTGATTGTCTTCTCCAAGAATTTGTGTTGCCTAATTCCACAATATAGCTACCAACTGAAGATCTGGAATAGACAAAGGTCATTGCGGGCTGTGGAATGCATAAATCGAGCGGTGCCATAACAATAGACGCCTGCTGTATGTTCTCTATGCTGAAAGGTTATTCCATTGTTGAAAAGCAATTATAATTATCTAGTATGTAAGCTTGGATTAATTGTCATGGATTACTTCTATGGTTACAGTAACACATTCCGAGTGATTTAGTTTGAACAGACAATGATCCTTTGTTTACTACTAAATTGTGTAAACACCATATACAACCCTATTGGATCTAAGGGATCACAGCAGGTTATATATATATTTTTTTACATTAGCAGTTTCAGATTCTTATCAGTGTACTCCTGTTTTCTTTTCAGAATTCATCCTGTGATTGATGATCAAAAGAGATCATCACATTTCTAGTTATTTGTAGCTGACAGAACACAAATGTTGTCACATTATTGTATAAACAACATGACTGCATAAATGCTTCCTCCAGACAAAAGTCACTGAGAAAATAGTAGGAACTGGACAATAAAGTAATTATTTCCATTATGTCAAAGCACTGGGGCACTCGGGAACGCTTCAAATGAAGGCTGAACAAGTTCCAGCTGCCCAGGGTAGCATTGCATTTAAATATTATGGGACTGACTCTCTTTTTTATATAAAAAAAAAGAAAAAACAACATAAAACCATATTTCAGCTCTTTTTTTTTTTACGCAAAAAACAAATTGGAAAGATGTGTTTCCTAATTAATCAAGGTATACAAATAGCTGGTGAATGAGATCATTTTCAGTTTAAATTAGTTTCTACCTAGCCTTTTCTACCTACTGATGTAACATTTCATTTAAAATCTATTCATTCGTATCTATTAAACACTCAATAGTTATAAATTTAGGAATACAAAAAAAAAGTAATAAAATCCAACGTTTTGGCAAGAAGTATTTTTTAATTTCTTCAATTCTTGGGGAATATATGGTGAAAGTCCACAGCAAGGTACCATGAATATTAGGTTAAAAGACGCTACAGCTGTGTCTTTTATTTCATTTCAAGCCTGTCTCTTATAAAAGGCTGAGACAAAAAGCAGCTTAATAATGTGTACAAGTTGTGTGGCTGAACCTGGTTCATTATTCATTTTAGCAGGTATTTTTGTAGTAATTCTAGTCACATACTTGTGTGACTGTCAGAATGGAACATCTGGATTTTACCAATTTAATCATTTATCATTTTAATTAAGTTGTGCCCATTTCTTGGCAAGCAAATCACAATATTCTTTGTCAGGTTTAAAATGTAAAACATTACGGATACAGTAATGTAGTTGATAATGTCTTTTTTCTTAGAAACATCTCAAAATCTATTTGTTTATGGGTTTTTTTTTTTAAAAGAATGTTATTTTGACACAATATGTAAGTGGCCATCCGGGCCATGTTTTTTTGTCAATGCATTCCAAAAGTGACCAAGAGTTATATATAATGAAATAGTTCCTTAAATCTTGCATATGATCCAGCTTTGTTTACCCAATTTTGTTTTTTCAAATCTAAATACACATTTGTTATGACATGTGTCTTTCAAAACCTACATAGCAAATGGAAGTGCATTTCAATTATTCTGAAAGTTTTACATATGTACTACACCTCTATATATTCACATAGTTTGTCTCTTTCATAACACAGCATTGCAATTACCTGTGCATTTCTTGAGATTACCAACTCTCTTGCCATGTGATCCTAATTTACATCCAAAATTCTCTTCCCAGAACTCTGCAAACCATACGTTTCGTCTGTTGTTAGCTAGTGACCGGCTCCTAAAATATCTATCAAAGCCTGAGGTAAATAGAGAAAAAGAGAGGAAAGCAGTGAAAGCCATAAACTGTCAAATAAGGCTAAATTATTATGCAAGAATGCCTTTGTAAAGTAGTTTTTCTTCTGTAGTTTTATGTTATTATTTGCTTAGCACAAAAAAGATAAGCTACTTCAGTACACAATTAAAAAAGCTTTTAAAATCATCATATGGGTCTATATCTTAGCATCAACTATAGCGAGTGTAGCAGCACTCTGAATAATATGTGAATGCATAAACACATATCACTTTTCTTAAAGCTTGAGGGAATGTAATGTGAATAAATGAATGTGGTTTATAACTGTTCTCCCTCAATGCTGATCTATTAACCTTCCAGGGAAAGAAATTCTCAGCCATGTTCTACTGTACCCTGTATGCCTGTGTGAATACCAATCAGGGTGCAAGAAAGCAAATCCCAATGGGTGTGTAGGTTTCTTAGTGTTCCTACCATAGATAGAAGCTCTTCTGGGCAGAATTGTGACAGCCCCTTCTGCCACCTCTTCTTGCTGAACAACTGGTGCGATTTTGGAGCCCCAGCTATCAGAACCAACCCAGAGGAAATGGCCAGTTTGATTCATCCTTTTGGCTGCTTCCAGAACCCGCCTGCAAGTAAGAAATGAAGTGTCACACAAAATAGCACCATCAGATGATTACTACTTTCAGGTGAATTAAATTCCAATATGTCTTCACTTCACCAATATATTGTCTCTGATGGGTGTAGACCATTTTGTATCTTTAGTTATCTTTAAGAACAACTGGTAGTCATGGTAACAGACTTAGTAAATATGGATGTCTGCTTCAATGCTACACATTTCCATACTTTTCAAAGGTGACTAGGGGCTTTAGATGGGTGTAACTCATTCATTTAGATGTTTCAGACTGGCTTCCAAACAACAGTTTCCCCTTAAGCACTTAGCTGTCTGTAGACTTCTAACCATTTTAATGTATGCATGAATACTTTCTTTAGACATCAATATTGCAAGGGGTGATCGATATCATTGAAATTAAGTGAACTGTATTTAGTGGCATAATATAAGCTACAAAAAAAAATCTGCATTATCGGCTCATCTTTTTATGGATATTTTTTTAAAGCCTAGAAACTAGCGCTTGAAATCTAGATAGAAAGATGTTTCATAGTAAGAGCTCCATGTGGACATGATGGGCTTGTACTTTAATTTTATTTGCCTCATCACATTCTTAAAACTTAAATTAACTGCATAAATATCAAAGCGCATTTGGGTCAACAGCTTTTAAAAGTGAATTTTGCCACTATTACATGCCACTCAGATATTAATCTTGTTCATAATTAAACACTGTAAGAAAGTAAATAGAATCATATACATTTGAAATGTTAACCAATTTCCTTGGATTTATTAATTTTTTTAAATCTCGATGTGGTCGACCATGGCGAGAGCACCTTTGAGCATGCCGGTCTTTAAAAAACTTTCAACCGCTCTAAAAACCAGGGTACAGCGTGGTTGTATTGGACCTTAACAATGAAGATGAAGAAATCACAAATGAAGATTTTAAAAAAATTTTTAAGAAGTACAGCTATGGCAAAAGTTTTGCATCACTTAGAATTTTAAGATTGAGACATAAAAAACAAACAAAAACAACAACTATATGAACATTATTTAAAACTGTACCGGAAGCCATAAATAATAATAATGCAGTATTTCATGTTAGATTGTCAAATTCTTTCAGTTTTTGTCAGTTTTTCATTTAGTATATGGAAAACTACAAAGTGGTATGTAATTCAATATGTTAACATAACATTATTCAGCAGGTTTCATTTGACTTTATGAAGCAAAATGTGTTAATTCTATAAGGTGATGCCAATCTTTTGGCCATAGCTGTATTCAAATAAACAACAGTACAGTAATTGCAGACATCAGTGTGTATTAAAATGCAGTAAACAGTTTGTGTTGACTATGAGTGACACCCAGTAAGCAAGCCTGCCTGCTCCTCAGTCCAGCAGATGCGTTTTGTCTGGATGACTGGTGGTGAAAATAAACAAAGGCTTGGTGTTTAAAATTGAAAGATGCAGAGCGCCATTATAAATACCAATGTGTATAAAACATGTACGTAAGCAATTGTTTTCTTACATTTTTGTAGTTTTGCTTTACATAAAAAACAATACATTCAAGCTGAAGTATAAAAATAAGTAAATAAATGTGCATATCTAAAAAAATAAATGAACAATTAATTCAGCAGTAATATGTATAGGGACTATTTTGCATTGGTGGAAGGATACATTCAATAAAAATTAACTTAAAGTTTAAAATCTAGTGTTTTTTTGTGTTTGTTTTCATTTTATAAAAGTCATTTTATAAGCACAATAACACACTCCAGGGTGTTCATTGGTTATACATTTCCAGGAAGGACTACAGCTCTAAAGCAATGAAAATCATGTTCATTTTCAGATGACTAAATTTAATTGTAACATTATAAAGGGGATTTTGATGTTTATGTGCACAAACAGCAAATGTAGAATTAAACGTAGTATTAATACAGGAGGCTGTGTGGTCCAGTGGTTAAAGAAAGGGGTTTGTAACCAGGAGGTCCCCGGTTCACATCCCATCTCAGCCACTGACAAATTGTGTGACCCTGAGCAAGTCACTTAGCCTCCTTGTGCTCCGTCTGTCGGGTGAGACGTAATTGTAAGTGACTCTGCAGCTGATGCATAGTTCACACACCCTAGTCTCTGTAAGTCGCCTTGGATAAAGGTGTCTGCTAAATAAGCAAATAAGCAAACTATCTACATCCAAGTCACTGTTTAAAATCAGCTCTAAAGAAGCCCCAACTAAGCCTGTCTGGTGTAAACCTTCATGTTTTGCAAGGCATCCCGAAGAACTAATGAATGCATATTTCTTCATAATACTCAAAGTGGTGCTTCCAGATAGGCTACTGTAAGTAATAGGGAGTCATGTGCATTGATTGCATACATCACGTTGCAATAGACCCAACTGGTATTGACCAAAGTGCTTAAGCAAACTGCTTTTCATGGTACTTGAGAATGTCTTCTACAGCAGTACGAGTAGAAGACCAGTGGCAAATCAGTAATATTCAAATAGTTTAAGTAGTACTTAAGTACAATATTGTTTGCCAATACTCCTGGGGGCTACACTATACAGTACTATAATTTTACCAATTATATGTGGTTGCAGTACATAAGTAGAACTGAGCAAGTAGTAGTTAAGCAGTGATTTTGTAAAACTTTTCGGAAAGGGATATGTTAAACATGTACTTTACTTTTTATTATATATACATGTATTTATTTATTGAAATACAAACCTGATGTCATCTTCATTTGCAAACATAATCACAGCACGGGCGTTTGTGGTTTCCAACAAGCGTTGGATTATCTTGTCAAATTCTCCTGGTTTTGGTTCTCGAGGGATTTTCAGTGACTGTGCAATGCAAACACCACCTGCATGAAAAACCCAATACCATTCAGAATCTAATGAATTCTTTATTAGGAAACCCTATGAATAGACATGGATTGAAGATGTGCTACTGTGTACAACAAACCATATCCTGTAACTCTATTCTCATATTGATAATATCATTTTAACATAATATCCTCTTCGCAAAATTTAAATGAACTTGTGGAGGATTGAAGTATCTTTTAAGCGCATATCATGTAACACTAACTAAATATAAAGCTGTCTATTTAAACAGATACAATTATATTAGGAATGCTATACAAACATGCTGACATATTTTAATACAACCCAACATACAGAATTTTAGTTTTTTTCCCCCCTGAAAGTATGGTAAACCTATGGTAACAGCAAACCTGTTTGTGAGCAAATGCATTCTGACAAGTGTACTCAATATTAACAGATTAACAGATGTACTCTTTTTCAATATATCCTCATTTTAAAAACAAATGGAGACACATTTGACCCTGGGAACTACAGACCTATACATTTAACATCAATCATATGTAAAATCATGGAAACTATAATAAGGACCAAAATGGAGGAATATTTATATAGTAACAATATTACAGGTGACATCTAACATGGCTTTAGGAAGCTTAAATCTTGTTTAACTAATTTACTAGATTTCTTTCAGGAGGTGACTACTAGAGTGGACAAGAATAGTGCGTATGACATCATCTACTTAGAGTTTCAAAAAGCATTCGACAAAGTATTCTCGAAAGACTATATCTAAATATTAAATCAGTAGGAATAAATGGTAAAGTAGCAACATGGATTCATAACTGGTTACAAGATAGGAAACAGAGAATTATAATTAGAGGCCAGGCATCAAACTGGAGTAACGTAACAAGTGGGGTACCACAGGGATCAGTATTGGGACCATTGCTATTCTTAATCTATATAAATGACTTGGACCAAGACATAATCAGTAAACTATGCAAATTTGCAGACAACACAAAACTGTGAGGGGTAGCCAACTCCCAATCAGAAACTTTAATAATACAAAGATATTTAAACAAGATTCAAGCTTGGGCTGCCACATGGCAGATTAAATTTAATGTGAATAAATGCAAGGTCTTGCACATAGGTCGCAAAAGCATTAGAGGCAAGTACAGAATGAATAGTAACAAAATAGAGGAGGCTATGTATGAAAAGGACTTGGTAGTGGATGAATCTCTGAAGCCAACTAGACGGTGTGGAAAAGCTATTAAATGCATAAAAGGCATTTGACAAATTTGCCTTTGGCCCTAATTTTATTTCATGGATCAAGTTGTTGTATGCATCTCCATTGGCTTCTGTCTGTACTAACAATATACATTCTGAGTACTTCCCACTCCACAGGGAGAGAAGACAATGCTGTCCCCTTTCCCTATTGCTGTTTGCTGTTGCTATTGAACCTCTGTCTATCTCTCTGCGTCACTTACAAGGATTTGAGGGAATAATAAGAGGAGCTCAAGAGCACAAAGTATCTTCATATGCAGATGACCTCCTCTTATATATCACAAACCCAATCTCCTCCCTTCCACATGTTTTGTCAATTTTGGACCAATTTGGGAGACTCTCTGGTTACAAACTGAACTTACATAAAAGTGAATTATTTCCTATTAATACAATGGCTTCACATCTACCCTCTACACTCGTCCCCTTTAAGAAGTGTCTGGTAGTTTCAATTACTTGGGCATATCAGTTACTCCTACTTTTTCCTCCCTCTTTAAGGCTAATTTCACACCACTGCTTGAACGCAGCAGACAAGACTTTGCCCACTGGTCTTCTCTACCCCTGTCACTTGCTGGTCATATTAAACTGATTAAAATGAGTGTGCTCCCCAGATTTCTGTATCTTTTCCAGAATATCCCAATTTTTATTACCAAAAGTTTCTTTAATTCGCTTGACAAAATTCTCTCTTCATTTCTGTGGGGAAATAAAGTCCCTTGTATTCCGAAGGTTTTTTCTTCAAAGACCAAAGCATCTGGGTGGTATGGTTCTACCACATTTTCTATTTTATTATTGGTCAGCCAATATTCATAAAATCACATATTGGACACAACACAACTCTGATAAGAGAAGCCCAGTCTGGGTGGATCTGGAAGCCTCCTTCTGTCAATCATTCTCCTTATCTGCTCTGGCTTGCTCTTCCATCCTGGTTTACACAAAGTCAGTTTAGAGCTAATCCTATAGTCCAGCACACCCTTAAAAATCTGGTCTCAATTCAGCGCTAATCCTATAGTCCAGCACACCCTTAAAATCTGGTCTCAATTCAGCGCTAATCCTATAGTCCAGCACACCCTCAAAATCTGGTCTCAATGTAGGCAACACTTTGGCCTACAGAGAGTCTCCATATTTACCCCAGCCACTTTGAACCACTTATTCATCCCTCTCAGATAGATTCAGCTTTTCAAATATGGTGTAGAAATGGGGCCACTACAGTTAGACCTATATTTTGATAATGTGTTTGCCTCATTTGAACAGATCTCCCTGAAATGTAATTTATCACAATCATACTTTTTTTTTTGCTATTTACAAATTAGGCATTTTACACAAAATGTTTTTAGCCAATTTCCAGATTTACCTTCTCTAACTCCTATTGATAGCTTGCTAGAGCTGAACCCCAATGGTAGAGGTTTGATAACTAAAATCTACAACATCATTTCCAATTTGAGTCCTCAGTCATTCGCAACCCTGAAGACACTCTGGGAGCAGGACATGAGCATCACTTTCTCAGATGACCAGAAAACATAGCGCATGGTTCACCCCAGTTTAATGACTTTTAAAGTACATTGGATACGTAACCAATATTTTAATTACAGTTTGACATAACATTTATTAATTTAAGAAATAATAATAATTAAAAAAACATACTTTTCCCTTGTTTTACAAGGGAAACACATCTCAGAAATTCTCTCCAAAGATCCTAATAATCATATAGTATACATTTCAGTAGCAGTACATTGCTTTTAAATTAACATAGTCTAACTATGGGCTATGGGAAGGTTAGCAAGTGCCTTATTTTCTGTTCAAATGTGCAGTTTGACCTTCAGGACCAGTTGAACATTTATTTGAGCTTTTTCGCCATGTGACAACCCTATTTAGTTACTGTAACACTGTGAAGGAAGCCAAAAGACATTGATCTAAAAATATTGGCGATGTCCCCATACCAAATAGAGGTCACATAGCCCAGACATGCACTTTCTATCAGGGTTCTTGTTTCCAGCAGCCATCAAGATACTCACAACATTTAATACCACTGCATGTTTTAGTAAGATGAAAAAAGGGGTGTTTGGCAAGCCACACACTAGGGTACAAAAAGAGTGCACAGGGAAAAGGAAAAGCCCTAAAATGGCCCCGTCAGTTTACCAAGGTGCAATACACAGAATAAGACATTTTATTATGTTGTATACATATTTGAGCAGTCTTATACAAAAAATAGAGCAATTTGACATTGTCGATATTTTCGCAATTTCTGCACACCATAGAAAACAGACATGTTGCTGTAACAGGGTACACATTACATAATCCAGCTCTGTTCTGTGTTAATAGAAGTGTCATAAATTTTGGAGACAACTATGTAGCTGTTTATTATTATTATTATTATTATTATTATTAAACAAACCTGCTTACATATAGAAACAAATATAAGCTACACTATATGGGACACTACAGCTTTATTCATCAAAATACCAAAATTATCTAAATTTGTCATGGTTTTTTAAAACATGGGCCCTAAAATGATTAAGACCCTCATTGTAAAAACATTAAATACAGGTTAATTAAAAAGTGAAATAACTGGTGTGTAGCTGTTTAAAACGATTAACACAAATACTGAAATTAAGGCTAATGCTTTTAAAAGCAAAAATGTGTAATGGCGCCATGCCTAACTTACTCTAAACAGGACTTGTGCTACCGTCTTTCTGGTGCTGTAGGATAAAAACATAGGATACTTCATTCCATATTGCAGTACCATAGGATTCATTTTGTATCAAACTAAGTGCCAAATAATTCATAATCCTTCAAGAAACTGAATAAACACAATAAATGTAATCTTAGGAAGTACAAACATGATGGCTTGCTTTCCTTAGTGACTAGGCATTTATGTAATAAATCATTTGAAAAGCCTTTGCAATGTAGAAAACAGATTGTAGTCTTACTAGGAGCTTAGAGGAATGAGCTTTCAGCCCCTGAAATTGTTGTACATGACTAATCATACCTGTTACAAATGAATTGCCACCATATTGGTAATAAATGCTAAGCATCTGTAAACAGAATCAATTTGAATGTCATTTTCCATACTGGACTACAGTAGCCTGTACATGTTTCTGTCAAGGGGTCTCTTTTATGAATGCTTTGAGTTACAGTACAATGAGGTTACTGGGAAGGAGACGCGGTGAGAGTAGATCTGATCCCTGTAGTAAATGTACTGTAATACTTCAGCTCTAACAGTTATACAAATTAATCAGGTTCATTTGAACATTTGTTAAGGCGCTGGGGCTGTGAAGTTCAAGTTCAAGTTTGATCCCAGTCTCAGTTTGTACATAGGGTTACCTCAGTCTGTTGATCCCCACGCCTGTGATTGGAGCAGGGAAGCTCACCAGGCTGATTCAATTCTATAATCAGCCAGTAAATCAGTACCTGATTACCATACCTTGGCCAGCCCCCAATCCCTCCTGCCTCTACCTTGCAGTTGGCTGGGTAGGGTGGCGGGGCCACAGTATGTGGGAGAACGAGAACGCTATGCAATGGATCAATGCGTTTAGGGCAGATGTAGGCTACCTCAACTATTAAATATCATGTTTCAGCTTGGTTATATGTTAAATTAATTTATTGTTTGGCCAAAATGGTTTAATAGATCAATGAAAATAAATATTCAGAGAAAAAAAGACACTTTACAGAGCGTTTTAAAGGGACCAAGAACGCAAGTCAAAAAGGAAGTTAGAAAGGTTCTCGCTTCTCTGCACTGGTTGCCGGTTGAGAGCAGGATTGATTTTAAAATACTGTTGTTAACTTATAAGGCTTACATGTTACAAGCCCATACGTAATCTACGTTCTTCATCTTCAGGTTTATTGGCAATACCCAAAACTAAGCTTCACTCCATGGGCGATAAGGCTTTTTGCCGCTATGCACCCACACTTTGGAACAACCTTCCTCAATCTATCAGGGATGCTAAGATCGTTGATGCTTTTAAAAAACAGTTAAAGACACACTTTTATCATGATTTATCATCCCTGCAATGTTTAGAGGGCTCTTATTTCCAAGGCAATTAAATGCTACCAGTAAATCTCTAGCGAGAACAGTACAGAATAGGACTATCTCTCAGGCACAATATCACCCATTGAACATCAAAGGAATGTCATTCTGAACCCAAGGCACGAGTTGTAACATAACATTGATCTTGTAGTTTTAAATTTCAGTTCATTTTAAGCATAAACACTAATGAGGTTTAAAATAAGTGTCTCTTATTTCTACATTCTGGTTTGCTCACAAAAATTGAAAAAAAAGCTTTATGGTTTTCTTTTTTTGTATTATCTTTTTATTCGTTTTCAGTTTAAGATAACAGAAAAGAAAGAAATATAATGTTATGCAGTAATTGAAACACCCAGCAGTTGAGACAGATACAGAAGCATAAATAAATACATACACATAAAATAGGGAATATATCATAGATATATAAATACATTAAATAAATAAAAAAGAGGAAGTGATACAGTAATACCTCCCTGACCAAAAAAATAAATAAATAAATACATTAAATAAATAAATACATTAAATAAATAAATAAAAAGGAGGGGGGGAAATGGTGACCTATGTCCAGGTTTGGGTGTTCAAGTTCTCAAAATACTCCATGAAGGGCAACCACACCGTATGAAACTTGTCTTTGGAGTCCCTCAATGTAAATGTAATTTTCTCCAGTTTAAAATTTTGCATAACCTCCCTGATCCATTGTGTGTGGGAGGGTGGGGCAGCTTGTTTCCAGTTCAAAAGGATCCATTTTTCAGAGATCCTCAGAGCATGGACCACACAACTTGTAGTTAGAAAGTCACGTGATACTTGACTGGGGTTTTACCTTGGTTTTTATAGGATTTTCCCCCCAATGAATACATCAGGAGTCCCAATTAAATCTGATCATCAATCTGCCTTGACAGTTCCTATCTTTGAGTTAATTATATTTTCTAGAAGGATCCGGTCAACTCTGTTTTCAAAATTAATTGAATGTGAGCTCATGGTTCACTATCTTTCACCCCTCCTTTCCCTAAAAAGTAGGTGAACTGGATTTCACAGGGTCCTTGCTACCAAATACAATACAAGTATATGTGTATATATGAGAGATGTTTTAATATGTAACACCAGATCTATTTAATGATATATATGTCCCTCTTAGACGCATATTACGTTACCTTTTCAGTGTGTTGTCAATGGGTCAGTTTAACTGCATATACAAATGTGTGTTAACAAAGTATTTGACAAAGAGTGTAGGGGTTTATCATACACCTTTGAATAAGACCACTAAGCATACAGTGGCAAGTCCAGTTATTTTCATTTAAATTCAGGCTATAATAAACATGTTAAATATAATAGCCTTATATTAACTTGTACCATGCTTGGACCAAGCCTGACCTCTCTCTAAACTTTGCCTGCACAAGCAGGTTTCAGACACCCTGTTTAGTTGTCAAGCCCAGTGCTTTAATTAATATGAAACTCCACTGTAAGCACTTTTCCAAATTCACCGTATAAAGTAATTTTTTGGCCGATTCAAGAGACACCTGGACCTGTATCTTTTCAGATAATAAGAAAAAGATTACATTCTAATTTTTATAACTCAGTTCTCATTATTTTCTTATAATATAATTAGATACACACTCCTGTCTTTCTTGAAGCACCTTCCGTTGGTTATCATTCAAGGTTGGCAAATCCCGCTTTTAAGAGCCAACACCAAATCCTGCTTTGAGGTGCCAAAGACTAAGCTTTATTTTTTGAAGGTCTAATGCCCTTCCAGAATTATACTGTGTGTCTGAGACAAACATTTACAGAAAAACTGTAGATCTTAAAATTATTTATTTCCCTTTCAAACTCCACAGCTCTTTCTGCAAATAAGTACCTTTGTTTATTACTGCAGTAAAATCTTTATATAAAACTAACAATGTATTTTCTTTGGTTTAATTGATATTGTAATGTCTAAAAGACTTTTTGTTTAGTTATAGAAACTGAACTAATTTTTCAATTAAATGAACATTATTTCAAATGTGTCAACAATATATTTACAATATTGTCAACGCCATGCTTCTGTTATAATAAACTTTTACTATGTTCTTTCAACAGTTTAACTTTAAATGGCATTATATGATGTATTTCTAATTAAGTTACTTCAGTATAACAGTTGCTCCTAGAAATTGTAATATTATTTTACTCCATTGATAAATCTTTTAAGCTTTTAATGGAAGGTCCAGTTATTTACACCTAAATACAGGCTAGCATTAATATACCAGAATGCCATAGTGCTACAGTGACTGAACTAAGTCTGACCTTCTTCACTGTTCATATAAAATCCAGTCAAAGCAGGTTTTAAGACAACCTCTGCTTTTTGCCAATTTTAGGGTTGATTAATATGAAACACTATCGTAAGCTTTTTCCAATAATATTATTACAAACCAATATCTAACTTAACGTATTAACATGTCCTACACTTTCTGTTCCCATCTCTTCCTGCCAGGTTCAATTATTCTCTGTTATATATAGAAAATGATTCTTCTGTGATCCGAAAAGGTATTTCTGTTTGTTAATATTAACGAATCCGCTCATTATAGAGAGGATCTTGGCAGTTAAATCGCTGACCCTCAAAAAATCCCAGCTACATTGGCCAAAACAATGAGTCATTTTCAACACTGCTTTTACTACAAAAACTTAAATCTTGTTAGCTGGGCTCCCATCTCTACATTCTCATTCCCATTGTCAGTGTGCAAACACATTTTAACTGAATCTGGGTCCACCAAAGAACTGCACACCCTTGCAACTGAGGCCTTCCATGCAAAAGGATCTAATGACTTATAGCACAAAAGGGACGTGCCAGAACCATCTGTGACGATATATAGATAGATAGATAGATAGCTAGATAGATAGATAGATAGATAGATAAGTAAATACAAAAAAAAATAAAAAAAATCTCTTTGTATTAATGCCTTAGGTGCTGAGAGCCGGGGGTACTCTTTTTGGGACAAGTGAAGCTCACCTCAGCAAGAGCGGCTCTCAGCGACCATACATTATTAAGTAACCAAATCACTTGCTTTCTAGCCTTGGAGGTCCGGCAGCACTGGCCTCACCTCAACAAGGGCAGCTGGCCCCTAGCCAACAATTGTAACCAAGTCACAAGCACTTCAACCCCCTATTTATTCTCTCTATGACAGAGGCAACTCCAGCAATCCATTTCCATTCAGCCATCTCTCCTGTGAACTTGCTTTCATTTAGTTTCATTTTGCCATTCTGCTCAGTGGAATTTTTAGACTGTACTGCTCAATTGCGTATGAAATATGCACGCATAGCTGCTTGCATTCATTCTAAAGAAGGGGCTTTAAAAGCTGCAGCAAAAGAAGGATAATATGGCAGTTTATTTATTTATGTGTTTGTTATTTTTTATTATTTTTTTCTCTCTTGTTTATAGGTTTAGTTTTACTGTAATGATAATAAACATACATTAAGAGTAGGTTTATTGTGTTACTTGTTGTATTGTATAGAAAACAAAACAGCAGTTAAAGTATCCTACTACTTAAAAAAAAAACTTTTCAGCAGGAAATTAAGTAATTCATTTAACTTTTTGAAAATACACAGAATGGCTATTGTGTTTCATATACAGTACTGAAATATTTCAAAATACCAGCTTATTTCTGTTCTCTTGGATCCCTTTGCTTCAAGCTAAAGATACTTTTAAGCCTCCTTCAACATGTTTTAATGCACAGTCATGCCTCACATTTCTTATGCCAGCTTTCTTGTTTGTACCTAATGCCTTGATGGCTATCTTTATTTGTCCACTGCTTTCCCTTCATAAGCCAAAACAGGTGAGCATGGTAGATTGCTTGTGCATTTACAATTATCTCTACAAACTGCATATGTTTTAAATCTATTTTGTAACCATCTGACACAGAAGACATTGCAACTATTCCCATAATCCCTATCTGTCTGCATCCATCACTATCAAACTCACACACAAAGTCACAAAGGGACCGGAGCTACGGTACACTAAATCATCGACCCGGAAGGGAAACGATGTGGCAATTCATTCCCAGGGTTAGGCGGCAGTCGGCCATCTAGAAAGGGGGCAGAGCTACGGTACACTAAATCATCGACCTGGAACGGAAACGATGTGGGGTCA
Organism: Acipenser oxyrinchus oxyrinchus; assembly: GCA_030684275.1. Classification (NCBI taxonomy): domain Eukaryota; kingdom Metazoa; phylum Chordata; class Actinopteri; order Acipenseriformes; family Acipenseridae; genus Acipenser; species Acipenser oxyrinchus. The sequence continues at coordinate 38,506,651 of CM060254.1, forward strand.
TGATTGACGGTATATATGGGGACGTAACGAGGTGATCTGTTCCTTTCTTATGGTTATTGCTGAACCGGAAGGAGAACTGTATTGTCTATCGTGAGTGTTTTGTTTGTTTTGTTGTGTCTAATTATACTTGTTTGTTGTTATTAGATGGCTAACACGATCCGGAGCTGTCGCTACAGGGCAGCACAAAACCCAGACAACACTGCACTTGTTTCACGATAAATTGTATTTGCACCACGAGCACTACAGCACTTACTTTGGACTGGTGACCGTGTTTGTATATTGTGTGTGCATTAAATACTGTGTTTATTGTTTCAGGACTGAACCCCTGGGTTATACTGTGTAGTACACAACCTTGTGTACTACCATTCATTATTATTTACAGTTGTCAAGTGAGTTTTTGGATTATAAATAAACACCATTGCACCTGGATTATCGTTGTCTGTCTGTTATTATTTATTTCTTAGCAGATGCCCTTATCCAGGGCGACATACAATGGTTACAAGATATCACATTATTTTTACATACAATTACATTATTTTTTACACATTATTTTTACATACAATGACCCATTTATACAGTTGGGTTTTTACTGGAGCAATCTAGGTAAAGTACCTTGCTCAAGGGTACAGCAGCAGTGTCCTCCACCTGGGATTGAACCCACAACCCTCCGGTCAAGAGTCCAGAGCCCTAACCACTACTCCACTCTGCTGCCCACTGTTGTTAGAGGTGCCGCAGAGTTCGACAGGGTTCTCCCCCTTCAAGCTCTTGTACAGCCGACAGCCTGCGGCATCCTTGATCTGTTGAGAGAGGGGTGGGAAGAGCACAAAGGCTTGTCCAAAAATGTACTGCAGAATGCTCCTACTCAGAGATCACCTGGATTTGGTCGGTCGTTTGGCCCAGGACAATCTAAAATCGTCTCAGCACCGGCAACAGCAGCAATACAACCAAAATGCACGCATTTGGACCTTTCAACCAGGAGACAAGGTACTGTTGCTTCTTCCCAATTTGGAATCCAAACTGTGCTAAATGGCAGGGGCCATATGAGGTGAATTGGGCTATAGGGAAAGTGAATTATGAAATTAGACAGCCCAACTGCCACAATGAGCGGGAAATTTACCACGTAAATTTATTGAAGCCCAGGCAGGCAAGGGAGGCCTTATTTATAGCCCCAGGCGAGGTAGAGGATGATTTTGGACCCTGTATAGGGGCCCCTAGCACTTCGATGGGGGAACAGTTACTTCTAGATCAGAAAAGTGAGTTAATTGGAGGGTTCAAGGATGTTTTTTCTGATGTGCCTGGCAGAACTAACCTTGTTGCCATTATCACTCCCCCAGGTATCACGGTTCAAGAGAGATTGTACCAGATCCTGGAAAGTCGACAAAGTGGCGTTAGCGAAGAGGTGCAGGCGATGCTCGAACTTGGGGTGAACCAGGAGCGAGTGGTGCAGTCCAATTATGAAAGTTGCCAAAAAGGACGGCACCAAATGGTTCTGCGTTGATTTCCGTAAGGTAAACGCTATTGCCAAGTTCGATGCCTGCGGCCTTGTGCCTTCAACCACCCAGGAAGTGCAGTAAAAATGATCTTACCGCACACCCTGTTGTGGGTTATTTTGCTTATAAAATGGCTACATTTCGTTTTTAAAAATAATTACACAAACCAGGATTAGATGATATGTGGACTAAATGACTTCCGTGTCAGTTTGCACAGTGCCGCAGTCCTTCCCGTCCACGGTGAGCACAATAGAATTCTATGCCGAACCCAACCTTGCTTAAAAGCCCAACGCTTGTGTCAAAAGAGAGCAGGAGAGATTTTAATTTTGTTTTAAATATGTTTATGAAATCAGAGGGTAGTGGTGAGATGTATCTGTTGTGTCTAGTTTAAACATTGCATATTCACTAGTCAGTTTTATAAGCCGATGGAGGCTGTGTGGTCCAGTGGTTACAGAAAAGGGCTTGTAACCAGGAGGTCCCCGGTTCAAATCCCACCTTGGCCACTGACTCATTGTGTGACCCTGAGCAAGTCACTTAACCTCCTTGTGCTCCGTCTTTCGGGTGAGACATAATTGTAAGTGACTCTGCAGCTGATGCATAGTTCACACACCCTAGTCTCTGTAAGTCGCCTTGGATAAAGGTGTCTGCTAAATAAACAAATAATAATAATAATGCCACTGCTGCATATATATTACATGCTGAGTGAGACTTGTGTGGTGATTTCTCAGATGACTTTTGAATAAAGTGCTACTGTGACTACTCAGAGTTGTCTTTGTTCTATTCTCTGACTAAATACCACAGTATATTTGCCATTTTTTCTGTAATTCTTAGTGACAGATGGAAAAACATTGTCTGTTGGGTGATTTAAATGCTTTTTCAGTTGTATGTTGACATTTTTACCTGTTTAGATAATTGTTACTATTAAGGTGTAGTAATATTAATAGATCAGGTAAGTAAGTTGGTCTTCTTAAGCCAATCACAGCACTTAATTTATCCAAGCCATTTTATAATTAACTATAACCACTATAACAAAAATAAAATACAATTTAAAAAAATGTAAATGATAAATGAAAATAATAAAAAAAAATCTTTTTAGATGTCACTATGCAAAATAAACAATTTTAAGGAATTCCATAAAGCAGTACTGTTCTGTTCAGTTGTATTCTTATTCATAATGTGTACTTATCAGTTGTATTAGTAGTACATTGAAAGGGTTTAAATTAAAATTGTACCTTCATTTATTGGATTTGACAGCAATGAAAAATGGAATTGTTATAAACTTGGCAAAAACATGACATTTCTTTGCTTACATTTAAAAAAAAAAAGAATTGCCTAACCTTTTAAGTTATTTTCCACTAATGAAAAAGAAACAAGCATCAATAATTTGTTTTTAACACACAACAGGCTGTTCTGATATTGCTTCACTGGTTGTCATATTTAAATAATATTGACTGTAAGCAAAATATCCACCATCTGTTCCTACTCACACAATAGTATTTTTCCAGTAAAGCCGCTCCGCGTGGAGTATAGGATGCACCCTATAGCCTGGAGATCGCAGGTTCTAATCCAGGCTATGTCATTGCTGACCGTGACCTGGGGTTCCCAGGGGGTGGCGTACCATTGGCCAAGCACCGCCCGGGTAGGGAGGGCTTAAGTCGGAAGGGCAATCCACACTTCATGGCGCACCAGCGACCCCTGTGGCTGATAGGGTGCCTGCGGGTCTGCAATGGAGCCATTCAGATAGGTCTGATGGCTTTGCTGTGGATCCGCAGTGCGAAAAATGACGGCTTGGCAGGAAAACATTTCAGAGTTAGGGTAAGATTCCATAGGATCTTTGCATGTGAACAACCAGAAACCAAGCAGGAAGGGAATGAGTGTTAAATAGGCAGAACTAATGCATTACCTAATTCAGATGTGGTATGTACATTTCAGTGATTTATACATACATCACACTCGACCAAATTCTGCAATCTTGGAATTCTTATGATGGTACCTTGTGAAATTATGTACTTGTCCCCAAATATAATCAGCCCTTGTATGTATGACACAGCTAAAACCATGGCTATTATCTTATTGGCTATTATCACACATTTGGGGTAGGTAAGGAAGTGGTTTGCTCAGGAAATCTTCTCTTACATGTGGAAATGCAGGTGGTTGGGAGACATATAAATACGGCCAGTTAATTTTTTTTTCCCCAGATGACACTTCATTGAACATTAGCTATTGTAGTATATGCACTTGGAAACAAGGGAAAGGAAAGACAGCATTTAATGTACGGTATGTGGGGCTCATTAGTAGACAAGAGATTATGATGCAAAAAAATGTAAATAAAATCCAGAGGTAATTTATCAAAGGCTACAGTGTGATGGGAGCAAGCAGCCGATGTGAATTCAGGATAGGAAATAACAATGCAGTTTTGCTTTAACTGTGTTGATAGGCACTTAATAACAACCAGTGCTTGCCCTGTTTCATAATTCATGAGGCTGTCCATGCACTTTTAAAATTGGTTGTGAATTCATCTGGCATGATACTGTAAACATGAAATGGTGTTCTTTTTATCTCTTGAATTCCATTACAAACACATTTGTGTGTGGATGTCTGTTGTATACTGAATTAAATAAAAAGAACCAGCTGTTTAATTAATTAGATTTTGCAAGGCTTTCCAGGCAAACACTTTATATAAAGATGGGTCAGTGTGTGGCAAAACTGAACGGTTCATTGCTTCTAAGAGTTGTATTTATTTATTTCTTTATTTTATAAAAACCTTATTAATTCAAGTGAATTAACTAATTGTTGCATCGTGCAAAAAAGGAGATACAGTCACAGTTCGAGGGGATAAACTCTGATATGAATTTAAGAATGATATTCTAGCGAGGGACTGTTGTCTTCACATGTACTATATGCATCCTGTAGGTCTGTCTATTATATGACACACGTTTTGTTATTTCCTTCTTTAAAACCCAGATTTGACAGACTACAGCAAAATCTTATATTCGGCACGGTGACAGGCTTCTGTCGCTATCGATTTGTTTATTCAAATGGATAGTTATGTATAACTGCAGGAAAAAAAATCGAATAATGAAAGTAAATGGTATGGAGATTCCGCTTGTCAAGTAATGCTAATTATTACCTGATAAACTGTTTAACAAAATAATAAATGGCGTTTAACTGTCAACATTAACTTAATAAACATTGGATTTACAGTCCTGTTACTATAATTTAGAGAGAGCAGAGGGCTATTAAAAGCCCCCTGTGGGGCTTTTAATAAAGCAGTATTGCCCTAGCCTGTGTGTGAGGGATTACCTACAGATAAAATCATAAATAGTGGTAATATAAATGGTCTTTAAAAAGGGTAAGCAATAAAAATAACGTCTTACCAATAAACTCAGCTAGTGCTACTGGGGATTATATATATATATATATATATATATATATATATATATATATATATATATATATATATAGCAACACAGGGCTGATGAACAATGCATATCACTAACAAACATCTTTTACTTCTCAAGGAAAAGAAGACCTCCTATACATTGTTACTGTAAATGTGCATGTACCAGTATATACTGTACATGTATATCACCAGAAACAACATCAGACCCATATTGTAGCCAATATCATTATTGACAGAAGCAGCAAACCTTTGAGAAAAGCGTAAGGGTTGTTCACTGCAGATATTAAACAACAGAGACCAAAAAAAAACAACATGCAGCCAAATCTGACCAAATTAAATTGGACGCGGCTTACAATAATGGTTAGGAAATTGAGTTGTGTATAGAAATATTGTTTGGCTCTGCCTCCTGCATCGAATATAGAAAGTGAAAGGATTCTCTATCTCATTTGCAACAATTGCTCCTAAACAGACAGTATAAATCATTTCAGATTTCAAGCATGCTTGAAAGTAACGATGGCTAAAACAATGTGAGCTCTTACCACAAAACACTCAAGATGCACATTTCAAAAATAATTGAGTAATTGCATTACTGCTGTTCATGCTTGTCAGTTGTTGTTTTTTAATTTTTGCCCAGAAATATAGCAAAGTCGATGTTAACCCTATCCTATTTATTACATCTTTGGAAGCATATGAAGTTGATGAATGAAATGGTAACTGTATCTTGCTAGAACATCAAGAGGCTTTCCTGATAGCACTATTTTAAATCAAATTAGAAACTAGAGGCATTCATTTTCCAACAATTAAGCAATAATTTGTCCTTGTAGCAGGGATGTCAAGGAATCTGACTAAGGGATAGATTCAAACTACAACTAAGGTGGATGTATGTTCTGAGAAGCTGCAAAAATTGTGCAGCATCAAATCAAACAATTCCTGAAATCTGATGTGCTGCAAAATGGAAGGAGAGATACAACACGGAAATGGTTTACCTTTTGGGAGGGAACTGAAGTTACAATTTTCACAACTCAAACTGGCATTTATTGAAATCAAAGAAGGACTTGAAATAAAATACATAAATTAAATAAATAAATAAATAAATAAATAAATAAACCAAAGCCTACAAACTGTAAAATATGTTACTCACAGTCACTCAACAATGGAGTGTTTATAAAACTTAATACAGAATTTGTACCATTCAATAGTGTACAGCAAAACCTGTTTCACCCGGCATCGCTTTGGACCAGAAAATTGTGCCACATAATACAGTGTGCTGGTTTATTGAGGTAAAATAAAATCTAATACAGTAGTCTCCACGTATAGTGACACCTCCTAAGAGAACACTTCGCTTAAGAGAACACCATTGTGGTGAAAAAGATTTTTCCATTGTAAATGCTCCATCTAAGTAACTTGTCATCACGAGAGTGTCTTGAGGCACATTGATTGGTTTATTCAATCTTTCAAGAACCGTCATCCAATGGCTCGTTTTGTATTCTGATTTCCATGAGTGCACCTCATCGCTACAAAATTGCATGTAAACAAATGGCAAAACCCGCTGCGGTTTCTCTTGCTATAAAAAGTTGGAAATTGTTCAAGCTCTTAAAAAAAGCTGATTCAGACAAAGTCATGAGCAATTTGTGTGATCTAGTGAGTTGCTTCACCATTCTGTTAAATAATGTTGTGCATGTCTTAAATATTGCTTCTGTAAATGTATTCAAAATTAATCTAGAGCTGCTGCTGCATTTTTTAACGTGTGTAGGGGTGCTGTGTTAATTTATTTTGACAGTTAGTTTATTAATGTTAGTTTGTCTGTTACTTTATTATTATAGTCTATTAACATACACTTGCCTATTGCTTTTTTCTTACTTATTTAGTTAATTTCATATGTTGATGCACATGTGTTATGACAAGTAATACATATTTATGTATTTATTGATTCATATTGTGTCTGGTGGTTAACTCTGTCTTAGAGAACACTTTGGAGACAACTGTATTATACATAAAACAAAGGTATATTGTAATTGACAAACTATTTTGAAAAAAATATATTACAGTACATACTGTACGGGATGAGTACTGCCTAGATTTTACCCTGTAATTCAAGGATTGTATTAATTTTAGGTTTTACTTTCTCCACTATGTAAACAAGGATTATACTGCAGATGTGTTATAAAAAGCTTTGTGAACAAGAAGTTCCAACATTACCTCTATAAAATGAGCATTACATTAATTCCAAACTAATGCACATTTGCATTACATTAATTTCAAACTAATGCACATTAGCATTACATTAATTTCAAACTAATGCACAGAAGAGAAACTACAATGACCTAGAATAAAACATTAAAGGCATTTATGTCTAGGTAAACTAAACGTTGGGTTAATCTCAACATTGTTCTGTAATGAATGGAGACATTGTTTTTACTTTGCTGAAGAGTACCTTAAACTAACCAGACAGATAGTAGATCATTCACTTCCCAGCAGAATGTATACTTGATTAATTAAGCATATGTTGTCTACACATTTAGTTGTTTAATTTTAAATCTGGAACATATCACTAAGGGCTAGAATACTATACAAAGCCTTTTGCTGTCTATTCCAGAGAAGTAGCATGTTTGTTGTAAAATCTCTGTGATAATCACCATTTTAAACAGATTGCACTAGCATATGGGAAAGCCATTTTTAACCGCAGTGATACCATCTTGCGAGATGTGCTAGTCCAACAATCTGCTGCATTTGGAAACAAACCCTCATTCTAATTAGCAGAGTCACAGAAAATGTATTTCACCTATAAAAACAAACAAACAAACAACTCCTTCAAGCCAAAATAAAAAAAAAAACAAAGTGAGGACATGCCTGGTGTCCCAATAATATACTTATACTAATAAACTATTGTGATGGGGTGCAGCCTATTTTGTGGTGGTTTTGTGGTTTTTGTATTGTTTAGAGTGGATATGAGTGAGTTTGGGGTGTGGTTCAGTGAGTTTGTGTGAGGAATGTGCCCGGGCTAATGAGGTGCGAATTGCCCAATTAGCCCAGGCACCTGTATAAAAGGGAGTGGTTGGGTATGTTAGTTGGTGAGTGTTTGTGAGAGGGAGAAGACGTGCGTGCGTGCGTGCGTGCGTGCGTGCGTGCGTGCGTGCGTGCGTGCGTGCGTGCGTGCGTGCGTGCGTGCGTGCGAGAGTGAGAGAGCGAGAGTGAAAGAGTGTGAGAGATTCGTTTTGGTATAGTTTGTTTAAAACCTGTTTTTGTGTTTGTCTTTTTGGTTGGCCATTGTGCCTTTTGTTTTGTGTATTTTGTTTAATTAAAAGTCTTTTATTTTCCCTGCACATCCTGACTTTGACTCTCCTTACCTCGGTCAGCCTGCCACAACTACTCATTTACATTACCTGTGAGGGCGATATATCCCTTGATTGTGATAAGCAACATTAATTTAAAAAAAAAAAAAACATCTTTGGTTCTGTGACCAATAATTAAATTAGAACTGCCCAACATATTCTGTTCAATTAATTCAAACTATACCTGCCAAGTTTATCTTTCAGCACATTCTGAATATATTCATTGTTTACATACCATAATATTGTTTATATACCATAATTTTCTTTTTTACCAGATCTCATTTTGGAATCTAACTTGCATTCATTCAAATGCAACAACATGAATGGATGGACAATTTGTACTGTTTCAAATGATGTGCTTTCTCAGAGTCAGCTGTTTATTCATGTTTAAACATACTGTATTTTCCATACTGATCAAGTTAATCAAATCTGCTTGATTTCAGTTAAATGTATTAAATTAGACATTAGAGGCTAAATGAAAAAAAGTCACTTTTATTAAACACATTAAGTCTGTTTAAAAATGATGAATGCATGTACTGAAACTGAAGTCTTTGTCCTTGGTTTTCATAGCCTACCTGAAGTTCTAATTTTCTTGAATGTTTTAGGGTAAACTATTTGTGACAAAAGACCAATTTTCCAAGTTATTCTTGATATAATTTCAAGTGAATGGCTCTTGGCAATGCAATAAATGAAAGCCCGTTCATCAGACCATTGTCACTTTTTAATATCGAGCCATAATTTTTAGTTCTGAGTAAATTACAGTAATAATAATAATTGTTTTACTGAAGTCTTTCTGTTAAAAAGGTCCAATTCAAAAAGGGCAATTTGAATTGGACCTTCATCTAGAATACTTCACAGAGGCATGCATTTCAAACTATTTTACTCCCATTCATCTACAAGACACATTCATTACATACATACAGTAACTGCCAATATTGATGTATGAACATCCTGAGATTAAGAAGGAGTCTGAGACATCTCACTTATTTATTATTATTCATTCAATAAAACAACTGAAATTAAATTTGAACACTGTATGCTTACTTCTCTTATCCCCAACAGCAATGGGAAAATAAATTGCCTTGAACAACACCCTATTGCTCAGTGGGAAATAATATGCTGGCCTTTTAGAGAAAAAAATATATAGATAACAATTGTGTCTGTCACTACAGGAGCAGAACAGTAAATATTGAACAGTAAATATTGCCTGTGAAAAATGGAGCTTTATTTAGTTTTGAAGTCAGAAGAACCAATTCACTCGCAGCAGAGAGAAACATTTCCTCCACCACAGCTATACATATTAATAAAAAAGCTGAATTCACAATACACAGTGCACAGTGCAAAGGCACGTTTTTGGAAAGGAATACGATATTTTTAATGGTATAAACTTAATGGTAAACTTTAATGGTAGAAACTACCCAGAAGAACCATGTAACTTCTCCTTGACCTGAAAACAAGTTGTTTCTAACTGGTGCCAGTATGTTAACCTAATTTAAATGAATTTAATTTACTGTAGTTCGTGAAATGCAATTGTGTAGCAAAAACGAAAGTGGCAAGAATCATTGGCAACAATCATTTCAACAATTAGTTAATTATAGTGTTACACATTTCAAATGTAACACTTGAAAGGGCTTATGGTTTCAGCTCAGCATTTCATATTGTTTGCTAAAAGTAATACAATTATACATTAACATCATGTAAAAAAAGGTTTCTATAGTTAAACTAATTTCCACATAAACACCCGCCTTCGAATTTTGATTTCACATATCTTCTGGACAGGTTTCATAAATTACACCGACGTTAGATTTAAACTCCTCTTTTGCATGTCTTTCGTTTTAATCATTGTTCAAACAAGCTTACAGCCCACTTACAATTTGCCTGCAATGAGGTCTTGATCTGTTTTTGGTTCTGCAAAACACTCAATAACTCTACTCTCTGTTCCTGGTTCACATTCATTTGTTTTTTGCATTTTTATTTTTCTAATGCCACTTTCATGTTCTACATTTATCTTTACTTAAAATAGACACTTTTGTCTGTGTAAGTGGGATTTCAAACTCAAACTCCAAGGAATTCATGACAACATTACCACAAAGTGAAAGTTCCAAATGCTTTTCAATAGGGTTCTGTTGTATATTCTCCTTCATTGTAATGACACCTTTCTACACCAAATAAAAGCCAACCACATTGATGACTACTTACATCCATTAAGTACTTACACCTCTAAGAAAACTAAATCAATCTCAATAAAACTTAAACATCTGTTAGCATTTATTTGATTCTTCTTTCAGCTCCAGGACATTTGCTATCTGGTTGTGAGCTCAGCTGTGCAGTCAGGGACTGATCTGCAACCCTCAAATTTAGTCAGGAAATTATTTTAGCATTCCGATGGCTTCCTATTCTGTTTATTACTTCACCAAATGTTGAAAAATACAGAGATAAAATGAAACACAAATAAAATTAGTCAAGTCATGTACAAATTTGTATTTGAAAGAAGGAAAAATATAATATGAATGAAAACAGACAATAATAATTTTACCAAACAAACAACAACAACAAAAAAACAATGATAACAGACTGGCCATTAGCATAGAATGTAACACATACTGTATATATTGAGACTGGCTGACACAGACAATCACGGGACACAAAGATGAGTGGATTTGGCTTTTTAGATCAAGCAATAATACATTTAGCATATCATTTTTTAATAAGATCATTAAGTTAAAATAAGCACAAAGCAACACAATACACTGTATGATCAAACAGAATATACATTGTTTATTTTAAAGCTATTTTTTATTTGATAGATTAAAAAAAATAAATGTGTCAAAATTATGTTTATAAAAAAATAGATTAAAAAATAAATAAATTCACCCACAGACCAAAGATCAAAAACTGTGACTATGAATTAATCTGTAAAATAATTCTGCATGCATGGATCTAAATAACAGCCCTTAAGAAGCCTTTTGTTGGCTGTTTCTGTTATGTAACTGTAAGCAGCTGTTATTTCTCAGCGCAAGCTTGGTTCATTTTTTTATGAATTCAGATTGAAACATTTTCATTTATATAGCTTTTAAGTGATGACTGCCTTCAGATATTTTACAAATCCAGTTAGGAGCATGATGAAAATATGGAAATCTTAAATCAGTAAAATAAAGTAATATCTTTTGGTATGAAACAAGAAATATTCACAATCCAATGATTGTGAGACCTGTGATTTGTATGCTTGGTATACTTTGCAGATCTTCCTTTAAACATCATGATTGTGATGTGCTAAAATATCACAATGGATGTAGGCGTTATGATTCATTATCAATATTTTGTGAAGAGGCTGCAGCCATGGTTAATAAGCTGTGATGACTTTGTAATGGATATCCCCCTAGCAGCTGATGGGTTAATAATACTGACATAAGCATAAGGCATTTGCTTACCTCACAACTACAGACCTTACTCTTCAGTTGAATAATAAGACTTTTTTCATTGAACCGTGAGATTACCATGCAATTCAATGGCTACAGGGAAACTGTAGCACATATTCTGTTTTGCAAGGCACTCTATTCTCTAACGCAGTGGTGCACAAACGTTTTATATGCCACCCCCCCTTGCTTAGCATACATGTTATTTTGTCAGCTAAATCTGAAGTTAAAAGAGCCCATTGAAGCGTTTGATTTGGCATTGTATACTGCAAAGGTGCTCTTACACTCCGAGAACCAATGTCTCCGCTTCCCCACCTCCTCTGCATTCTACATTGCCAAAAAATGTACACTTTTCAAAACTTTTAAGAATGTGTTGTTAAAATTTATGTATAAAGCTAAATCAGCTTTTTTTTTGGTTAAATCTAGGAAAAAATACATGATTTACATTAAATCCAGGAAAAACAATGTTAAAATAATAGTGCTTTTTTTTACACTTCGCGCCCCATATATGGAAGCCGCATTTCAGCTCTGTTCACTGCAGTTTCACTGACACTGGCCACTTCAAACATTATTTCTCCAGTTCTACAAGCCTTAGAGCGATTGTCAACGGCGTAATTGAAAGGTATGAACTTGGACTAATTAGCTGTCATTTATGTATTTATTTAAAAATGTCTATCCTTTACAATAATAATAATAATAATAATAATAATAATAATAATAATAATAATTTACAGAACTGCATCTTTAGTCATAGTCGTGCCCTCCTTACTGACTCTGCTCGTCCCACCTAACGTCATATCGGATCCTTAGGGGCAGCGAGTGGTCACTGGATCTCCTCCCAGTGTCTGATGAGTTGTCTTTGAACTGTGAGGTTTGGTTAGAGTTGGCTGACAGCTTCATCATGGGCTTAGGTCTATTTTTTTTTCTTTCTGATCTTTTTTATTATTTTATAGTATCTTTTGATGTAGAGTCTTCAGATGCATTTTGCCTTACAAGAATGACATACAACCCTTTAAAATACATTTCTTACCTCTTATTAGCACTGGCAGCATTAGCATTGATCCCCATTTTCTTGTTCAAGTAATCTCTTTTTTCTTTGCATGTCTCTTTCAATTTAATGTAGAAAGCTGTTCTATAAAAAAAGATCTTCAAGTTTATTGTACACCAGGTACATTTATTTAAGAGTGTATACATACATTGATTGGCTCTACTTTTATTCCCCTGAACTAGCTTAACCAACTCTTGAACCAGCATGACTAGTTGAACACTATAAAACTACCCGATAAACCCATTCAGCCACTGCAAAATAGCAAGTGAATACTCCCTTTCCTGAATAATATCCCATCTACAAACACATTGTAATTGGTGCAAACCAAAAACATGTATCTTAATCTCAAAAGAAAATGCAATGAAAACAATTAAAAACTAAATGGGCTGTAATTTTCTGTCAGTTTGTACGACTGTGCCGGGGCGCCCTCCCCTTGTGCATATTTATGTATTATTATTATTATTATTATTATTATTATTATTATTGGGGATTATATTGTATTTATGTGCGGGTGGATGAAAGCCGTCCGTCATTTTATGATAGCCTATAGGCATATTTCAGGGGACTAGATTCAGGCCTCCATCCTGCTTTCCCTGTCAATCTTTTCCTATTTCCTATTTAAGTCTGAATCTCACACAGCTCACTGCCTAGCGTTTTCAGTTTGTTTTCTGCAAACCCTCGACTCCATTGCTTCGCAATGTCAAAACTTTTTGCTCTAGTTTTTTCCTCTGACTCAGATGATTCTGAATTCGCCCCTGCTTTCCTTACCTGCTCTGACAATCTTTCAGGTCACTCAGCTTCTCGCAATCTGGACCCTGTAGCTTCTACAGCAACTCCGCAAACCCAGCAGCTGCACCGCTCCAAGCGGACCCGCTGCAACAATCCATTACAGCTTCATTATAAAGACTGGCACATCACCAAACTACTCACAGCCTTTCATAAAAAAGGCATCATTATTCCGTCTGGTTTGGATCGGCTCGCTCTTTTCAGTTTTTATTGCCAAGCCGTTTCACCTGAGCCTATCATTCCTTCCAGCTTGTCTGACACTGTTCAGGCTGCCTGCAGTCCCACTCTACGCAATCCTCCCTCCATCGCTCCCGTCCCTGCTTCAACTCATAGAGGAAAAGGCATCTGCACACCAGACACAACCAGCTGCTGACATTCGTCAGGAATTTTTTGAAGACATGAGAACTCTAATGCAGCCGGTAGCAGATGCCATTTCCTCCATTAACACCAGGCTTGATGATATCGATAACCGTGTTCTCGCTTTATCAACAACAGCCGCCATTCCTTCATCCTCTATCACCGCGGCATTAACCACATCTCCTCCTCCCCGACTCCCAGCTGCAGCCCCTACAGCAGATCTTCTGATATACAACCTGGCTTCTGCATTAACATCCAGCTCTCAAGCTCCTACTTCCATCCACTGTCATTCTCTTTCCACACAGATTCACTGCAATATCATAGAAGGTAAAGATGTTAATCTTGTCTCCATTCTCATCACCACTTCCGAGTTCATGGATCACAGCGTTGTTGATTGTGGAGACTTATCTGTCACTTTAAAATCACGTGACCCTCGTTTACTGAAGAACCTCACATTGGGAGAATTTGTCACAGCATTTTCAGTATACAGAGATGTATTGTGCTCTACCTACCCCCAACGTCATCATGAACTCGACTGATACATGCAATACATCGTGGAGCTTTCTCTCAGATATGGAGAAACAACGTTCTACAAATACAACAAAGCAGCCTCCATTTTAGCCACTGACAACCACATTGTCGATTGGTCCAGCTCTGACTCCAATCTTTTTAATAGGAACTTTAGCCGTCTTCTCGCTAATGCTTGTGCAGTTTGTGCCTCAACTGCGTATTCCACCTCCTTGTGTACCAAGACCGCTATCGTTTCATCATTTAAACCATTTTGTTCCTCCCCCTTTCAGTTTAACAGCACTCTACCAGCTCCTAGATCAATTCATTCTTCCTCCTGATCGCTCTATAGAGATCGATATGGGCACCCCATCTCCTTTTCTGGACCTAGACATATATGCAACAATTTCAATAATAATTCCTGCTTATCAAAAACATGTTCATCATTGCTCACTGTGTTCACCCCCATCAACGTACCAACATTGGCTCAAGCCCTCAGTAATCACCCAGACCAACAGGTTGCTTCTTATTTGATTGATGGCTTAACAAATAGATTCTCTACCGGTCTTTCCACGCTCCCTTCTTTACCTTTCATTTCTGATAACCTTCGTTCTGCCATCAATAAACCATCAGTTGTCGGCTCTCTAATTCAAGCTGAAGTTGATAAAGGCTTCATGGTCGGTCCATTTTCTGTGTCCCGCCCCCCCCCCCCCTTATACTAAGTACAGAATCAATGCTATCGGCATTGCTACACGCAAGCTTTCAGGCAAGAAGAGATTGATTATTGATCTTTCTGCTCCTCACGGCAAGTCAACAAGCAGTATTAATTCACTTATATCCCACCATCATTATATTACAATATCTGATGCCATTAAATGCATTAAGATAGCTGGTCAAGGCTCATGGCTAGGCAAAGCTGATATGTCAGATGCGTTTAAAGGAATGCCCATTCATCCCTCTCTCCGTCACTTTTTCGGGATCTGTTGGCAAGGCAACTTCTACTTTGCAACTCAACTCACATTCGATTCTCTCCCTGCAGCTCTCTGCTGGCTACTTCTCAACTCTCGCCGTGCTCCATTCCTCCTGCATCTCCTTTTCCTGCTAATATCTCCTCCTTCAGACTCTCCAGCTCAAGCAATTTCCAACCTGAAATCCTTATTTTCATCAATCCGTGTCCCGCTTTCCGAGGATAAAAAAATTGGTCCGGTCAACTCCATTGAATTCCTCGGCAATACTCTAGACACTTTGAAATTCAAAGCTCGTCTTCCTCCATCCAAACTAGACTGCATCCGTCTTCTAATCAGCAGCTTTCAAGTTTCATCTTCCAATCACAAAGCGCAACCTCCTATCCCTTCTCTGCCATTTCAACTCTGCTATCTGCATCATTCCACAGGGCAGAATGTTCATATCTTGTCTCCTGCATCTATCAACCACAACAAAACATTTTGACTCCTACATCAATATACGAGCCGAAGCAAGAAAGGATATTAAGATGTGGGCTACTTTAATTCGTCACTGGAAAGGCCTGTCCTTATTCTATGAAGACCTGATTTCAGCTCCTCATGATTTGAATCTCTTTACTAGGATTCGGGGGTTACCTAGGGACTGAATGGTTCTCTAGCGAATGGCCCTCTAAAATTCAAAATCTTTCTCCCCACCTCAAAGCTACAGCTCTTCTGAAACTGTATCCCTTCATAGCAGCTGCTCACATCTGGGGCCACCAATGGTCAAGAAAATCACGTTCTTTAGCGACAATACATCTGCAGTCCATATCATTAATAAAGATAATGTAGTTACTTTGTCGACTCATTTGGATTTCAGTGTCTTTTCATTTTTTCATTCAAGCCCATTACATTCTTTTTAGGGAATGCTTTGCAGCAGCATTCTTTCTTTGCGGTTCACCCTTAGATGAATATGTAATTATGTCCTGCATAAATTCACAAAAATTGGGTGGATATGAGGGTTCTCAAATATTATAATGAAATGTACTAAAGCTGCCTGCAATTGCAACACTTATTACAATTGTGTCAATTTGATAAGAACTTTGAAAGCTGTTTTAAACAGTCGCAATTATTGCTGGCATTTCCCAGTCCGCTTTTTCTCATGAACACCCAAATACCTATTTCTCCTTAAAAGCAGGGTGTACTTACAAGCCTTGAAAACAAATTTCTATGACATTTCTGGTTTTCCCAGTGTGTTGGGAGCAATAGACTGCACACATGTGCTGCTAACCCCTCCAACTCATTCTGAGCATCTGTATAGGAATAGGAAACACACCTATCCTAGTAATGTGCAGGTGGTTTGTTATTGTGCACAATGTGGCACTGCACCCCTGACTAACTTAAATAAAAACTGATAGTATTAATTTGGCTTATAGGCTACTCATGATAATACAAACTAGTTGTATAATGCAAAATGTGTTGCTAGTCCCTTGAAATTCGTAATGAGAATTGACTATCATAACTTGTCATGATCTATTTTGTGTTCATTGTCTAGGCTACTAAGTAGGCCAAGTTAATAATAATAATAATAAATAAAAAAAACACTAAAATCATTTAGTTTCAATTTAAAATAATCTTGTTTTTACATAATGTAATGTGTAGCCTACCCAAAACACATTTGTGTTATTTCAGTGCAATGATTTATACTTTTAAAATACATTCAGCACTATAAATGTATGCGATTTTATTGTATTTTTTTCAAACCTGACATGTCGGACAAACATATCCGGTTTAGTGAGGGGCTACTGATGATTATGAAAAGCTTTTTGATAGAAACACTTTTTTTTTTTAATTTGGGGGTGAAGGTGGGAGCCCCACTATAGAATCTAATGGGATTAAACTGCCTTTCATTATTTAATCGAAAAAAAGTCCCACGACTCTCGCAATGCTAGAGATCTCGCTTAAGAGGATGCAACAAATATTTAAATTGGTATATTGCAACTCTCTTCATTAACATATTTTCTCTTAGTACGTACAACAAAATGTACACTTTGCAAATTGTCGCAACGAAAATGCTAATTGCAGTATGTTTGCCCTCAGCCTCTGAGAGAGGTGGTAATACAATTAATCTACTAATGAGAAGAGAGTCATTCTGGATTTACTTTAAAATCTATGGAACCACACAGAATTAATGAAACATTAGATCTCAATCCATATCTCTAAAAATGTTAAATGTTTTAAAAATGTGATAATTAATCTTTATATGCCAACTTGAATCTTCAGTTGTCTGTGGTTGAGAATTGCGTTCCAATGTCTTCCAATCTTTAGTATTGAATAGTTGTTTAACTATGTCATATGATCTGTAACGCATAGCAGAATATATGGCTGTATTTTAAAGTGTTTTAATATATCAGTGTTTGAGTTCAATTATTGTATAATTATACTGTGCATGGACTAACAATGGATTATAAAACCATTTTCAATTAATTAGTGCTATGATAGGTGAAAATTGTCATCTAACTTTAAATAATGGGTTGATCGGTGTTCTATATATATGATAAAGCTGTGTTTTCTAATTGACAGCCACTGCAACACCTGATGAAGACACACTATGTGTCAAAATACATTGTGTTTGTTTCATATTTTGTTTTAATAAATAATAAAATGTTTTTAAAACCAGAAATGTAAGAGGAATCTGCATATAATTATTAGCGGTCAAGTCTGAAAGAAGAAGAGATTTTGAGTGTGCGACCAACCTCGTCTCTATGAGCGTCATTGAGCAAAGTGTACATGGTTCATATCCCATTGCTGTTCACTACTTTTTAACTCTGCAGAGACATTAATATATAAAGTGTTTTTGGAAAAAGCTGTGTTGTGCATGAATGCCTTCAAGATTGCTTTACAAAGATATCAATAAATTCAATTAAATTAAAAACATTACTCTCTGTTCGCCACAACTGCACCAAGAACGGCCTGATATATATGGTAGTTAAGAGAAGCGAAGTCAGTTTCACAGGCAATACATTGCTAATTACTGTACATCAAGCAAGCATTGAATTGTGTTTAATATTCTGTGGCAGGGATTGAATTGACCTATCACTTAAATGTTAGCATTACCACTAACATCTGCTCACAGTACAATAGCCAATTATTCAAATCCATGTATCGACAGTCACAGGTCATCATGAATATTTAAGGAAGTCAGCCCTTACAGTCAGATATTTCACTGTCTGTTGTATGTAAAATGAGATAGGATTATGCATGTTCTCAAACTCAAGTTGTGAAGGGCTAATATGTGGTATCCTAAAATAAAAATTAAGATAGATAAAAATTAAGATAGATAGATAGATAGATAGATAGATAGATAGATAGATAGATAGATAGATAGATAGATAGATAGATAGATAGATAGATTAAAAGAATGATAGTCTTTTTTTGTACCATTAAGAATCATAACCATAAAGGAACAATATTTGGTCCTAGTGTTTGGATTAGCATCGATTAAGGAGTTTATGAACCTTGAACACTGGGTTAACAGAAGTATGGATTAAATGAAATAGCAAAAGAGATAAGACTCTGGAAGTTGATATATAAAGACCACTCCTTGTACAGAGACAGCTGTTTATAAGTGCACTGTTATAATCGTTTTCAATCAACAATGTACTCATAGGTCAGAAGTTCAAATAAAATTAACAAAGCGATATACTTACATGGTGTGTATAGCATAATTGAAATGAAATCCTGATTTTCTTTAACACTTGCATCTAATTACTGTGATTCACAATCCATTTGAAACATACTCTAGGGACTTGAATGACTTGCTGAGATTTGATCAGTTTCTTTAATGTCCACCTCTGTTTCTTTAGAAATCAAAGATAATGCTGCAAATCAGTCAAGGAAAATGCATCCTTTCATGAATCTCAATACAGAAAGCAGTTTAATTAAAATATTCAAATGCTTATACTTAAAGCAATCATCTAATCTAACTGTACATTTGCTTAATACATTTTTTTCATAAAATCCACAATCAATTATTTCCAGAATATAATGCACTGTCTGAGCAATGAATGCATTCATCTTTCTCCTTTAAATATTAAAAACCGTTGAGTGAAAAATTAAAGGCTTTGGAAAATGACATTGTTAAATGCATGTCTCATATTTCTATGGTGGTGTGTGACTAAATTGCATGTCTGTCATCAAAAGGACAAATGGCTTCATTTGAAAAAAATGGAAAAAGAGATTGCAACGGTGTAATCTTGTTCTGTTAGATCCTCTTATAAAAAGCAAAAAAAAACACAATCCATTACTCTCCATTTATTAATTCACACTTTAGGTGCTATTTCATCTTGTTGAAAAATAAGTTAGAATCCCTAAAAGCTCATTCCAATAGGAGAAATTCTAAAATAACGGGATTTCTCTTGAGTTATATATGGTATGGAACATTTACCTTAAATTCTACAGTAAATTCATTCTTGAAACAAATGCCTTTAACATAGCAACATGCTATTTCTACCAGCTCATTCCTTGCCTAAGGTCCCAATGCCATCTACTTTATAGTCAGAGCAAGGTCTTTCAGAAAAGTTGCATTTCAGATTTGGCATATATGCCCCATGCTAGGGATTAGAGTTTTGATTATATGTCAAGAAGAAGTGGCTTCAAGATATTATTGAAGGGTTATGCCAATCATATAATCCAGTCTTCTACTTATAGCTTTGCATTTTTAAAAGGTATTAAAAGCAGGCCTGGTCATTTAACATTGTAAATTGGATTTTAACACTGCTCTTTGCACACATTGATTATGTTAATTGCTTTTTCTTTAATGTCAGGAGTAGTGAAGTCAGCAGTTTTACAACAGCCATGCCTTTACCATTGCTCCCTCCTCCATGAGATTTCTTGATAATAACTATTTATCAAATTGACCTTTCAATGGTTATGGATACACAAATGTGTCAACTAGGTCCAAGCTCCAGCACATTCAAAGTATAGGAAATAAGAAGTTCAATACTATTTTCAACTGTTTTGTTATTCTTTGAATCTTGCAAGCAGACTAGAAAGATTCTGTTTAGGGTATGTAGCAAGGCAAATATGTCTTCTTCTTTATTTTACCCATGGAAAAGGAGTGCTATGGAGTCTTAGCATGGGCAGTTTCTTAACAAATGTATTTTACTTCTGTTCTGTAGTCCACCTTTACAAAGGTCAAATATACCAACATTCAAGAAGTTTCTCTTGAGTCTCTTAAGAGTATCTTAGGCAATGTTCCTGAAAAAATATGACAAACAAGTTACATTTACAAAGTTACATTTTAAATAATGTTATACTAGCTTTTACCCATATTCATTGGACTTGAAGAGAGTATAAAACAAGTTGCACTCTTTCCTGTTTGTCTCTTCACGTAAACACACTGAAGCATTGCAATCACTTTCAGTTTCAGCAGAAGCTAACTGGAGAAGATCTCTGAGTTCCATCACTTTACAATTGAGTTTTACAACTCTTGGTTCATCATTTAGTTAGAACGCCTTCAAGAGATGTGTATTCCATCTTTAAAAAGCTCTCAATAATTTTACATGGAGCTGTTCTCCTTAAAGAGTGAGTAGCGTCACATTAGTGATATTGGGAACCCACAGGGAGCATAGCATTGGCCTTTGTGGGGTGTTATGAAGAAAAATATACTGGGGTTAGTTGGCTTCATCTTGCTTCAGTGACCCCTTCTGGTCCATTGCCCAACGAGTCCAGGCAGAGACTTCCCACTAGGGTTCAAAGGCTTGGTAACATCTATTGCTTAGGTCCAGTAAATGAAAAGAGGCAATTGGCTGACTGCAGGAACAGTCGTGTGTTGGATAACATACAAATTAGCTGGTTACCATTCACATTGGAACCTTATTTTTGGGGCCACATTCATTGTTGCTGAAGCACATGATGTAGAATGCTGTTGTAGCTAAAATGTGTGTACTGTGTGTATTTTTAGCTTTATTTAATGGGTTTGCTCACTGTGCTACTTCAGTCAAAATTGATTTAAAAACAGTGCCCTGCGATTGGAAAATGTATGTACAGTTTTGCAAGTCTGTTTTTTTTCTGACTGGCATTGAATCAGCTGCATTTCCTCAGTCCTGCCACCAGGTGGCAAAAGAAAGCAGAAAATGCATTAACCCCAACAGCTGGGAGTGCTGTGGACTTAAAGACTAATGGCTGGACCAAATCGAACCCCGATCGCTCTAGCGAAAGAGTGTTTATGCGATAATATCTCTAGTTTCCATATCGCATTTTCTTTATCAGAGAAGTTTCACAGGAGTAGGAGGGACCGCCAACAGCAACATATAAACAGATGTTCATACATGCCAACAGTCCCTATATGGTCGGGATAGGCCTGATTTCCTAGCAAATGTCACACGTCCCGATGCATTGGAAGAAAGTCCTGATATTTACCCATAGAAAAAAATATATATTCTGCACAGTAGAGTTACTGAAAACCACACACTGTGCTCTTCGTGCGGCGGACACATCTACTGATCACTAACTTATACAAAGGTAAGAACGCTTCATTATGTCTGTTTTTACTGTCATGATGGTCGTGTCATGTTGAGTTGGGGGGGATACGTCTATTATATGATAATGAGTGTTTTTTTGCGTATGACCCCCCTGTGCGTGTTTCGTTTAAGGGTGCAACAAACACAACATATATTATGATAATAATAGGAATAATACATATAATAATATTTGGTACTGTAAATTATTCATTTTAAATTATTCAGTGTTGTGTGCAATTGTTCGATATATGAGGTCAGTGGAGCGTCGAGGCATGTACTGTTTTGTTTTTTCAAATATCAGGATGGTTTGTGTTATTTTTTTTTTTTACTATTTGCTTAATACGCGATAGCTTTCGACAAGTTCGAAGTTGACTATAAAATCCGGTCCTGCGAAAGTCTCGCAATGTGATTTATAGCTGGAATTGAGCGGATTTGGTTGGGCGATAGCAAACCACTCCCCCTTCTCAACCCACTTGTAATCAACAAGCGATAAGTGCTTTTTGAAGGGCGAAAAGGGCTTGTTTTGGTTCTTAAGATTTTGCTTGGAATTGTTCTTGTGTTTTGTTACCCCGAATGCTTTCGCGTCGTCGTTCGCTAAGTGCTAACTTTGATTTGGTCCGGCCCTATGTAGTGTTAAAATGGCACCAATCTTGCAAAGTAATCAGGGTTTGTAAACTCAAAGTCATACTTTATATGTTATGCACATTTGTTTTCCAAGTAAATGATACTTAGCATGCCAATGTGCTACAAGTAAATCAACGTAGAGTTTGAAACCTTTACAGTGATGATTACATTTAATAAAAGAAACGCGCTGCATCACCTTCTAGCAACGAGTACACCCAACTACTATTGGACTTACTGTAGGTATTGCAGTGGTAACTTGTATGTTGTTTTTGTATGTTATTTTTTAATTTGACTCTTGTTTTTGCAACCTAATTTAAAATTGCACAAGAGTATTGCCTCACCACTCTGTTCACCCATTGTCAAACTAATGCAGATTTCAGCACTGAACCTAAGCAAAGGATGTTACCAAGCTACTGTACCAAGAACTTGCCTCATCTAACCGTGTGGAAGTGCAAAGGTCATTGCAGCATTCCATGTATGTTCAACCAAGACTGGCAACCTGGTGCATGCAGAATCTTTGTGTTAACGTAAATGTGTATACCCAAAAATAAGTACTTAGTACTTAAGTACTCAGATACATGTCAGTTGCGTTTTACCACCCTTATATTAAAAATAAACTCAATCCCCATATATATATATATATATATATATATATATATATATATATATATATACAGTACTGTGCAAAAGTTTTAGGCAGGTGTGAAAAAATGCTGTAAAGTAAGAATGCTTTCAAAAATAGACATGTTAATAGATTATATCTATCAATTAACTAAATGCAAAGTGAGTGAACAGAAGAAAAATCTAAATCAAATCCATATTTGGTGTGACCACCCTTTGCCTTCAAAACAGCATCAAGCATCAATTCTTCTAGGTACACTTGCACACAGTTTTTGAAGGAACTCGGCAGGTAGGTTGGCCCAAACATCTTGGAGAACTAACCACAGTTCTTCTGTGGATTTAGGCATCCTCAGTTGCTTCTCTCTCTTCATGTAATCCCAGACAGACTCAATGATGTTGCGATCAGGGCTCTGTGGGGGCCATACCATCACTTCCAGGACTCCTTGTTCTTCTTTACGCTGAAGATAGTTCTTAATGACTTTCGCTGTATGTTTGGGGTCGTTGTCATGCTGCAGAATAAATTTGGGGCCAATCAGATGCCTCCCTGATGGTATTGCATGATGGATAAGTATCTGCCTGTACTTCTCAGCATTGAGGAGACCATTAATTCTGACCAAATCCCCAACTCCATTTGCAGAAATGCAGCCCCAAACTTGCAAGGAACGTCCACCATGCTTCACTGTTGCCTGCAGACACTCATTCGTGTACGCTCTCCAGCCCTTCGCGAACAAACTGCCTTCTGCTACAGCCAAATATTTCAAATTTTGACTCATCAGTCCAGAGCACCTGCTGCCATTTTTCTGCACCCCAGTTCCTGTGTTTTCGTGCATAGTTGAGTCGCTTGGCCTTGTTTCCACGGCGGAGGTATGGCTTTTTGGCCGCAAGTCTTCCATGAAGGCCACTTCTGACCAGACTTCTCCGGACAGTAGATGGGTGTACCAGGGTCCCACTGTTTTCTGCCAGTTCTGAGCTGATGGCACTGCTGGACATCTTCCGATTGCGAAGGGAAGTAAGCATGATGTGTCTTTCATCTGCTGCAGTAAGTTTCCTTGGCCGACCACTGCGTCTGCGGTCCTCAACGTTGCCCGTTTCTTTGTGCTTCTTCAAAAGAGCTTGTACAGCACATCTGGATACCCCTGTCTGCCTTGAAATTTCTGCCTGGGAGAGACCTTGCTGATGCAGTATAACTACCTTGTGTCTTGTTGCTGTGCTCAGTCTTGCCATGGTGTATGACTTTTGACAGTAAAATGTCTTCAGCAACCTCACCTTGTTAGCTGAGTTTGGCTGTTCCTCACCCAGTTTTATTCCTCCTACACAGCTGTTTCTGTTTCAGTTAATGATTGTGTTTCAACCTACATATTGAATTGATGATCATTAGCACCTGTTTGGTATAATTGTTTAATCATACACCTGACTATATGCCTACAAAATCCCTGACTTTGTGCAAGTGTACCTAGAAGAATTGATGCTGTTTTGAAGGCAAAGGGTGGTCACACCAAATATGGATTTGATTTAGATTTTTCTTCTGTTCACTCACTTTGCATTTAGTTAATTGATAAATATAATCTATTAACATGTCTACTTTTGAAAGCATTCTTACTTTACAGCATTTTTCACACCTGCCTAAAACTTTTGCACAGTACTGTATATATATATATATATATATATATATATATATATATATATATATATATATATATATATATATATGTAACAAGTTAATGCACTTACCCGTCACATGCAATTTATGACTCCGTCACCGGTTTTCTGATACAAAGCCCATCTCTTCAATGTTACAATTTATTTGAATATCAGCATTTTTTTCTCTGCATGCCAAATCAGTCTGAAGAAGTTGCTATTAATTAATAGATACAGACAATAAATCTACCCACTACCAAACCATGCCCCAGTCTTGACTGTTCATGAATATGCATGACAGTGGCAATTTCTTTATATCTTTAATTATATCTTTGTTGTATTTTACTGTATTTTGCTTTATATTTTAATCCTTGTGTTTTCTTTTATGTGTGTGTGTGTTTTGTCTGGTTTTGTTTGCATTTTTTGCAGTAAATAGTGAGACCCTGTGCAGTTACACAGCGCTTCCTCCATTTTCACCTGACAAAAATGCAGCCAAAACAAAGCAAAGAGACAAGCTAGGGTAATGTAACAGTTAATCATTAAACAGTTTTAGATACTGTGATGTTTGTTTGTTTTTTTTAAATCTGTGATCTTTAGTCATTTTTGCACATTTTCATTTGCAAGTGAACTGTGACATTAGGGCCTTATCGAGCACTATATTCTGCAACTTTGGATACTGTTTTAATTCTGGAAACTGTGTTGTTGTTTTGTTTTTTGTTTAATTTTTTTAATTAATCTTTTGCTTAAGAAACAGGGAATTTTACAAACTGCTACAATACATATCAGATTTAAAGTATGTACTGTATTACAATCCATGTTTTGTCTCTTTTGGCAATTAATATTTTCATTATCACATCGTTCTGAATTAAAATACTACTTCTGTTGAAAATATAGTACTGTACCAACAAAACCAATACAGTACATCGAAATGGAAGCCTACTTATTTTAAAACACAGTCCTTTCAGATATGTATTTTTGATATTGTATCATTTTTGTGTTCCCTGAAAAACAGACAAAGGTTGGAACAGGTCAAAATGAAATAATCAGATATGCGTCACACTCTTTTAACCGTCGCTGAAGTCAAAATTTTATAGGGTCGGATATTTTGTGTGTAGAACTAGTTATATAAAAGACAAATTCAGACTGAAACTGTAAAATTACTGTCAGAATAGACTATCCCATTGATTTTGAATGAATACTTTTTAAAGAACATAAGACTAATTCATAATTCATTTTTAAAGCCCACAATGACCACTAATTCAAGGCCAAAATATTTTAAGTAATCCTAATGCAATAAAGTATGAATGTATATATACATACAGAATTCTGTACATGGCAAGCCAGTGGGTAGAAAGCTACTGTATGTGTCTACTCACATCCATCAAGCATCTGCCTCAAAGTATCAAAAGCATCAAAGAGACCTTTTTTTATTATGCATGGTGCTTAAGATGCCACACAATGAGACAAGCGCTAGGTTGATGATTTCCTTTATGTTGCAAAACATCCCACCTGCTGTTCGAATGGCCTCCTCCTGGTAAATTTCAATGGAAATGTCAACATTCACAGGGAGACTGGATGTATTTGCTTCTTTAATCTGATTTACGGAAAAGCAAAATGGTTTGCAACTATTCTGTTATTTCTCTGAAAAAATAATTACCTTTTTAAAATGTACATTTCAAGGTGTAACTGTGAGCAATTGTGGTTAAATGAAAAAATGAAGAAATCACTTCTATTTAATACAAACTAATCTTTTGCTCAGAAAATTTGAGTAAGGTTTTTAAACAAACCGGTATGTGTAGGTTTCTGTTAAAATGATATCTATTTTTATGTGCTTTATGCAAGCTAGAGAATGTGTTAAATCTCAAAATTCTATGAAACACCGCTATTAAAATAAATGTGTCATGTAAATGTATCCTCCAGCAAATAAGATAGAGACTAATGTGAACAACTTAAGTGGATCTAAAAGGATCTCTGAAAAAAGCTGCCTGACTTTAAATCACTTACAAATTAATCATTAATATAATTTAAGAGTATTATCCTTCAGGGAGAGGCTATTCCCCCAACTAAATCTAATTAGATGTGCATTGGTGTAATAGAGTGGCCATACAGACAGGCAGGTATCACACGACTAAAAAAAAAAAAAATGTCTTTTACAGCTTCAGAGCAATTTTATTTGAAAAACGGAACAGTCCTTTGCTTCTTATATAAAAATTAGCAGCTTATATACCCAATCAATTCTACCTAAATATTGTGTGATGAGCAGATGTTAAAACCATGTGATTGCCATTCACTTTATTCACTTTCAAAACGTGATGATAACATGTGATAAGAAGCCTTTTTTATCCACATACAGTACATAGCTGGCAGATCAAATAACTAAATAACTTATTTATTGTTTGGCCAAATGAGGTCCCAGTTTTTCTATTCCAAGCACATTCTCACATGGGGACATGGCAAATGCACAAACACCCAGATCCATTCAACATATACAGTATATACATTAAGCATGTCCCAGGACTTTGTCCTGTCACAGTCAGTCAATAAACAAATGTGATGCATGATGTTTATGGTTTCACTCAGATTTCCAGACATGCTTGTCTGATATAATAAGCTCAAATGCATGGTAAAATTCTATTTTTCCAGCTGCAGGGGAAGGCAGTGCTGTCAATTGCCACATAAATAGTCAATGGTATATGCTGAATTTATACCAAGGATGTTTCTTTTAAATGTATCACATGATACAACTACTATGCATTTATGACAGAATGCTAAAAGCCTTTAACAAGGCAACTACTTTTAAAGATATCATTAATTGTTTCTGTGCACGTATTTGTGCACTTCTTAATTTCTGAAAACATAAGCTGATTAGATACATCACTTTAACGCAAAATAATGAACTGAAACTTTAGGCTTTCATTAAATATTTTTGGAACATTCACAACCTGAAGATATGAGTAATGGTGCAGCCTGTGGAGTATGAGTCAATGTCACATCACCAGGGCCAAAACTATTCTTAAGCAGGCTGCAGAGTAATGGCCCAAGCTATTTTTAAAAATACATAACCTTCAAATTGCCAAATACTGCATTTGCCACAATGTAAACATAGCTCAAAAGTAGAACATTTGTTCTGGTTAAATCATACCATTTTAACAACCATTTATTATTTAAAAAGTCTAAGTAAAGCAAGAATGTGTTTAAACAATGTAATTTGAAAAGATTGGCAAAGGTAATTTTAATTACAGGTAGTATTTTATGTGGCAAAAAAAATGTCCTGATAAATGTCCTGATGTAGGTTCCCTCTGCTGGGTAGTGCATTTCAAAGCAAAGACTCAACCATGAGCACCAAGGCGCTTTCAAAAGAACTCTGGGACAAAGTTGTTGAAAGGCACAGATCAGGGGATGGGTATAAAAAGATATCAAAGGCCTTGAATATCCCTTGGAGCATAGTTAAGATGATTATTAAGAAGTGGAAGGTGTATGGGACCACCAAGACACTGCCTAGATCAGGCCGTCATTCAAACTGGATGACCGAGCAAGAAGGAGACTGATCAGAGAGGCTACCAAGAGGCCAATGGCAACTTTGCAAGAGCTACAGGCTTTTATGGCCAAGACTGGTCAAAGTGTGCATGTGACAACAATATCCCAAGCACTCCACAAATCTGGCCTGTATGGTAGGGTGGCAAGCAGGAAGCCGTTACTCAAGAAAGCCCACCATGAATCCCGTTTGAAGTATGCAAAAAAAACACTCAGGAGATTCTGTAGCCATGTGACAAAACGTTTTGTGGTCTGACGAAACTAAAATGAAACTTTTTGGCCTAAATGCAAAGCGTTATGTTTGGCGCAAACCCAACACAGCGCATCACCCAAAGAACACCATCCCTACTGTGAAGCATGGTGGTGGCAGCATCATGTTATGGGGATGTTTCTCATCGGCAGGGACTGGGGCACTTGTCAGGATAGAAGGGAAAATGAATGGAGCAAAGTACAGAGAAGTCATTGAGGAAAACCTGCTGCCCTCTGCAAGAAAGCTGAAACTGGGACTGAAGTTCACCTTTCAGCATGACAACGACTCAAAGCACACAGCCAAAGCTACACTGGAGTGGCTAAGGAACAAAAAGGTAAATGTCCTTGAGTAGCCCGACCTAAATCCAATCGAAAAATTTGTGGCATGACTTGAAGATTGCTGTCCATCAACACTCCCCAAGGAACCTGACAGAGCTTGAACAGTTTTGTAAAGAAGAATGGTCAAATATTGCCAAACCTAGTGTGCGAAGTTGGTAGAGACCTATCCCAACAGACTCACAGCTGTAATTGCTGCCAAAGGTGCTTCCACCAAGTATTAACTCAGGGGGGTGGAGACTTATCCAATTATGATCTTTCAGTTTTGTATTTTTAATATATAACTTTTTTCTCAATAAAACCTTTTTTCCCCTTAACAGTGTGGAGTATGGTGTGTAGATAAGTGGAAAAAAATCCTCATTTAAATGCATGAAACTCTGAGGCACTGACACAACAAAATATGAAAAAAGTTCAAGGGGGAGTAGACTTTCTATAGGCACTGTATGAGAAGTTGGTAAACGCTATATTGCCCAAATTTAAAGTGGGTAAACGGCATTTACCTGTGTATACCCTCGACTACACCACTGGTTTCAGGTGCAGTTACCTGTAATTGATTAAGCAATCTGTTTATTAAAAGGCAGCTCAGTGAAGGATATACTTTCAATATGAGCAAAAAAAAAGAAAAAAAACAGGAACTGCATCAGAATGAAAAAAAATAAAGCCTCCAGACTTGGACCTGGAAGAAACATTGTGTCACCTTAGTTCTACATCAGTTTTGGTGACTCAGGAAGATTTAGATGCCCACTGATGAAAACATGGCCTGGTCAAAAAGAACAGACGTCTGTCAAGTTACTACAGAGAAGTCTGCATAAAAGTGCCATGCCTTGCAATGGGGCTCCGACATTTCAATAAATATAGCTAGCAGCTTGTGTTCTGCATGTAATGAGTCTATTTGGATTCCACCAACTACACAGGGAAACTAACTTAGAAGCCTATGGGCATTATCGCATTTCCAACTCTTTGGAAATTGATTAGTGGTCTCCTGTGTAAGCCACATGATGATTTGAACACTTTTCAAGCAACCTTCTTCTCATGGTTCATGCAGTATATCTTTTTGAAAAGGACATTTGCCTTTTTATTTTCCCTACATTCTTCCTCAAGAAGGGAGGGT
This sequence comes from Acipenser oxyrinchus oxyrinchus, assembly GCA_030684275.1. Lineage (NCBI taxonomy): Eukaryota > Metazoa > Chordata > Actinopteri > Acipenseriformes > Acipenseridae > Acipenser > Acipenser oxyrinchus. Next base: position 38,536,568 of record CM060254.1, read on the forward strand.
AATTGCAGTGTATTATTTATCTCTTGGACAAGCAGCATGATTTCATGGATCACCTAGATCTTGGTTTTTAATGTAAAATATCAAGGAAGGTTAACAGATTACAGGAACATAGTGACAGCCCACAAATTACATTTCCCAAATATTCTATCAATCTGCTAAAGGCTGGATGAGTGTTATCCGATATTAAGTTGCAGAAAAACAAAAGAAAAACAGGTCTTTTCCCGCTGGTTTTCTAAACCGTTTGCATTACTCTTTTGCATTGCATTTGAATAAACACAATATATTACAGGCTTGATATTAAATTATTCCTGAGCTGAATGCAAATTTTACTGGAATAGATAATATATACACTTATCTTGCTGTGCTTTAAAATTTATTATATTTAACCACAGATTTGACCAACTGCTTTAGGGTGGAAGTCTCACAGAGAGGGTCAACCAGAGACAACTCCTCTACCGGGAAATAAACCTTCAGAGATAAACACCCCAGCCACTACCGCAAAAGTCACACCTACACAAGTACCCCCACAGGCTTACTCCACATGCTCAGGTGCTCCAGTTGCTGGCATTTCCCCTGCAGTCAACCAGCCAATAACACCCATAGTGGAATCCTGCTTTGGCATTCTGATAATTTTAAAATGTGAAAACAACTGAATAGCAAGTAATTAGGTTACAGCTTTACAATTACATTCTCAAAAGTAAAATATATACAGTCACAGTAGACGTGTCATTTTTGGAATTATTTGTATCTTTATGTTGTATATCTTGCTTCGAACTGACACATTAATTAATCTTCTTTTATGATTTTCTGAAAATTTTGTGTTGTTGCTTACAAAGTATGTTTCTTTAGGGGCACAGAAAGTACCGTATTCCTTCAAATTTAAGAAGCACTTTGAAGAGAAGTTTTTACAATTTCAAGTGTTTATAACAAACAGTACCAGCTAGGACAGATCGGAAATGCTGATCAGACCCCATATTTTTCAACATGCCAAGCAATACCACAGTTCAAAATTGGGAGAAAAACAGATGTGAGTAGTCACGACTGGAAATGAGAAGCAGCAGCAAATTGAGGATGGGAAACTTGGGCTGCATCTTAAATTCTGGGGCGTCTTAAAGGAATATGGTACTTTATAGGAAAACAGCACATTTGTTTTGTTTAACATTCACACATATTGTAAATACACACAAACTTTTCCATTGGTGTCACCATGGTTTCATACTGAAAATACTGTGTCTGTTAAAGATCAGAAAGGACATTCTTAAAGATCTGGAAGTTCTGCTTTTAATGATATTGCACTTCAGTAAAAGAACACCAAACAGTGACATCTGTATGTGTCTTCATTGTACAGAAGCACTTATAAAGCATCCAGCTTCTATATATGAAGGGAGGGTGATTTCTAAGATGAGCACCTGCTAATTATTCCATGAAGGGAATATGGTATTCTGTGAGACTGAAGATGAGGAAGCCTGAATACAAAACCTGATAAATGGCCACTTACCAGACTCCCTTGAGATCTGTATAAATGCATCCACGCCACTCTCTCCATAGTTACCCTCAGAAGCCAGGGTCGACACAAAATTCCACCCCATATCTGTGACAATATCAAGCATGGCTTGCGCTTGATACGAGTCGGGTGGAACCACTCGAGAGAAAAAGTCATACCTGGTGTTGTCACTCAATTCAGGGGCTGTAGATGCATAGCTTATCTGAGGTATCTGTTGATTAAAAAAGAGAGGTACAGTGAGTCACTTGCTTATTCAAAATACAATAAATTACAGATAGGCAGACAGATTGACAATAAGAGGAAATCTCAAAGGCAAGCAGAATTAAGAGACTGAGGCACAGATTTCTAAAAGGACTGCGCATGTTTTACGACCGTAAAACGGGCGCTGAGGGTTCTGAATTCTTGGATGGGATAAACACGCAATTAAGACATGCTTTGTGGGGGCAATGTCTCTGTGCCCTTGATGCATATGTAATTCTGTATATGCATATGTAATTCTGGGGCATTTCTGAACGAAACCACTAAAATTGGGAGGGGATTTTGCAAATGAGGTCTATTAAATATTCTGTCTAATTTATTAAAGCTGCCAGTAATTGCGGGCCTCGTATTTGCTTGATTATTTTAAGAACTCTGAAAAGCAGGCGTTAATTTGCCACAGTCAGACAGTAGGCTATATAAAAGGCAAGGCGATGTGGGAGACTCGTCTGCAGCAAGAAGGAGACATCATTGTTTGATTTCATGTAAAAAGTCCAAGGTGTTACTCTCGGGCAACACAGCCTCATTTCCAATTCACACAGCAGAAAGCTGCCATTTATACAAATACCATCCAATCATGTAATATTTACGAATAAATGTTAATATAAAAAAAGTCATAAATTATTAGTTCAGAGGAGAACATGGATTTTTCATGTTCAAAAACCCTTTCTGAGGTATAATTAATGGGTCGATTTGCTCAACCTATACTTCACCAGGATAAGCCACAGCTGAATTTCACGGAAGTGTTCTACAGCACTGGGGGATCACGCTGGATTACATTAACCAATTATTTTTAATGGCAATCCTGGCATAACCACAGATAGTTGGTTGATAAATCTGCACAAAAAATTTTTTGCAAAACTTGATCATTCTTTCAATAGTTTACGATACTTACAAGTGGTTTTCTTTCATGTTTAAAAAAAAAAAATACTAACTTGAATACGTTTCAGTTGCTGTTATCCCCTTAACAGTTTATGTTTTTACCACAACGAAACCAAAATGGTAGGAAATACTTTGTATTACAGTGTTTATTTTCATTATTTGTGCATCTTATGATAAAGATACATTTTAGTTTTTTTCAGTTTATCCATTTATGCAGCACAGCTACCCGGCATTTTGTATGTTACGCGCAGGAATGAGGTTTCTGAGTTTCATTTGTTAAACTCAGTCAAACATATACTATTAAAATTTAACAAAAATGGTCCCATGGATTAATGATAAAAGTCAATGCTTGGCTTCAGCGCAGGGAGCTATGTCCTTGCAGGCTTGAATCTAGGCTGCTGGTTGACAAAAGAAAACAGCAATTTCTGAATAAATAGTTAAGTTAAACTGTGTTGTTTCTTTCTGTGGTCAATAATTAGCGTTATGTATGAATCCTAAGGTAAATTACACAACATCCTACACTTTGGCCTTGACTTTTTTTGTGGTCTTGGTGCCCTGTGGCCTGTGAAAACACACTCGGGAATGTGGCTGCAGCTAGGAATTGAATAAATGATTAAATGATCAGCCACAGGTTTATAAATACGGTGATCACAGGTGTTGAAATGGTTAGTGTTGAGAATTAATGTTGGTGTTCGTGGTGAAGGTGAGTGTTTTGTATTCCATGCTGTGCTGTCTGTTTCGTTTACATTTGCGTGTGTTTTTGTCAAACGTTTAGTTTCGGCCCTTGTGACCAGTGTGGCTTTGTTAGTATTTGTACTGTTTGTTTTTGTTTATTTGTTTATTTTAAAGGCGCATTAGCACATTCCAACTTGCAGCTTCTGTCTCTGTGTCTACTTCCTGATATTCACCAGCCTGGGCTGTGACATCATCCTGTCACATGCCCTCTACAAATTTATTGAACTGAAGGCCATTCTGCCCTGGAGAGACATCTAAATTCTAAAGGTAGCTCATTGGTCCATGTAAGAAAACAATAAAGGACCTAAACCTATATATTTCAAAGTGTGCAAAAGGCATGCAAATTACCATCCAATTTGCCCAAAGTGGAAACCAGACTTGCAGCTTTCCCTCTACTGAGTGTTACTTACAATAGACAGAAGATTCTAGCGTCATAATGAATATGTTGATGAAACATGGGCTGTGATTTTTTTAACAGTGAACAGCATGTCTCAGCAGATGAAATTATGAAAATCCACATAAAAAAATAAATGAGCAGGTGATAATATGTAAGCAGATGAAGTGGTAACCTATTTATTTTTAACACAATGAGCCATGTATTTAGAAGACAGATTTAAAATAGACAACTTGTTGCTTAAATATGCAGCTGTGTAGGGCCCAAGGGATACAATAGAGGACTATAGATAAATCATAGATAGCAGGCCAGGCTGTAGCAACCTACATCCCAAAGTATTCTTGTTATTTTATATGCTGAGTTTCAATTTTATTATCCATGTTTCCTACTCAACAGAGTCTAGCTCAGAAATGGACTTTTCCTAAACGAAAGAGAATGTATCCACTTCTTAGACAGCCAAAAAGATTAGAAAGCGCGTATACGCTGCGACCACAGTAGGGTTTTGTAGCTCTAGCTAGATGGTTTTAATGTGCTGTACTCGAGTCAACACAGTGTAAAAGATCTGAATGGCGTGGGAATGTTTTAGGTGTTTTTTTCAGAATGGCTGTGCAAATTCACCTCAAATGTTCATATGGGTAATTAGGGACAGCTGTTTAAGATGTACCACAGCTGTCCTGAGCTGGAGGCATTCTATTGCATAGGTGTAGGATTGCCTTGAAAAGGCTTGCCAGTTCCATCACTTACAGTGTTAGTATTTGTCTAGCCTGAAGAGGGATGATCAAAGGAATTATCACGGAGCTGCCTGCTACATGGGGAGATATTGATTAGAAGTGGGCAGTACAAGGTAGTAACAGCAGACAAACCCCCATTTTTCACAGAAGGTGTATCCAAAGCTAGAAGACTATAGGGATTGAGGGGTTAAAAGGCTCCGGACAGCAGCAGATTACCATGGACAAAAATATACAAATGAAAACATGTTTCTATATGTTGTACATCATCACTAGAAATAATGGCCATATTTCTTAGACACATCCATATTTACATTACAAAGTGTTGGCAAATTACATTAATTTATACAATTACTGTATATATTAACTGGAAGCGTTTAATGAATTAAATGTATTTCTTTTTTCTTTTTTATTTAACAAATCAAAATGTATTCTCCGCTGAATACCATTTAGCAACATTTCTAAAATACTAGTTTTGGGCATCCAGATGTCTAAGCAGTCAGGGTGCAAACAAAAAGGACTGAGTGGTTTTAAAACACATTTAAACAGCAGGTAGTTCTGAGTCGTATAAATGTTTAATAAAGTAATTTAGGTTGTTTACATCATACAAAGATTCTGCCTCAGATAAAATATTTTTTTTCTTAAAAAAAATACATGTAAGGGAGAAAAGACACAGCTATCAGTGGTGGTTTGCAATTATTCATTGTCCAGCCTTGTAGTGTTTGGTACCTCTGTGTGTAGTTTTCTAAATGAAAGTTGGCTCCTAAAAGAGCTTTCACACTGAGAGAATGACGGAACTAATTAACCCCATAATAGTTATTTATAAATAAATGGAAAGCACATTATAGACCAACTAAAGTATTTGATAATAATAATAATAATAATAATAATAATAATAATAATAATAATAATAATCAGCAGATATATGCTGTCTACTTTATTATTATTGTGTTTCTGTGGGAACTGTGTAAATAAAGAATGTACATTTTGAATTTAAGATTGGCAGGGATGGGGTTAAAATAGCATCTCTGCCAAATCCTTGTGCACAGTGTGGCTGGGGCTTGATTGATTAATTGAGGATCAATTAAGCCCAGCCTCAGGCTGTAAAAGGAAAGCCAGTGCCTTTGTTTGGGAGAGGAAGTGTTTCCTGAGAAGATGGAGTGTTTGCTGAAAACGTTTTTTTTTAAAAAGTGCTTTTGTTTATTTGCTGTTCACTGTTAACATGTTTTCTTTTGCATTTTAAGTTTTTCTTTTTTTATTTAACTGTTCACCATTTTTTGCTTTGGAGGTAAAGGGATTAGCCCTCCTTATTAGGTAGACTAATTATTGCATAGTTAGTTATTCTTGTATAGTTAGTGCCTTTCACAGCAAGGGTTTTTGTTTGTTTCTTTTCTGAGTGAAAGTATTATTTGTTATTATTGGAACTGTGCTAAAATAAATATGTGCAATAGCACTTTTCTCTAAAATATCTTGTGTCGTCTGTCTGCTTCACATTGGTTCCTACTTAAAGGAAGCAACTGCCCTGCCTTCACCACCCACTAGGGGTGCAATTTCACACACAGACTATATATATATATATATATATATATATATATATATATATATATATATATATATATATATATATATATATATATATATATATATATATATATATATATATATATATATATATATATATTATTATTTGTTTATTTAGCAGACGCTTTATCCAAGGCGACTTACAGAGACTAGGGTGTGTGAACTATGCATCAGATGCAGAGTCACTTACAATTACGTCTCACCTGAAAGACGGAGCACAAGAAGGTTAAGTGACTTGCTCAGGGTCACACAATGAGTCAGTGGCTGAAGTGGGATTTGAACCGGGACCTCCTGGTTACAAGCCCTTTCTTTAACCACTGGACACACACAGCCTCCATATATATATATATATATATATATATATATATATATATATATATATATATATATATATATATATATATATATATAGCACTGAAGTACAACAAATCTAGTGAAATCATGGAAACTCAGATACAGTAAGTATGGTACAGCATAGTTAAAACTATGGTTAACCACAGGGAAGAATTAAATTGTATAATCATAGTGTAAGTTCATTCACAAGGAAAAAAGAAAAAAGATCACACTATCCTTTTGCTTCTATAAAAGTGATATAATATGTAATTATAACCTTCTGAAACAGCAGGAAGTAGCAGCCTCTTGCCTTTTGAATTACAAAGTGGCATAGGGGCAGGAAGTTTCAAGGTAACAGCAAAAAAAGTGTTGCCAGGTCCGCGGTTTTCCCGCGGAATTGGGCTAATTCAAAAACACAGCCGCGGGAAATAGTCACGAGTCACAGGCTGATAATGTAATTAGATTGGTGGTATAACTTTAAAAGATTGAACTGTTTTCATGTTTGCAATATTGTTTGGGATACAGTACCAGCATTTATATTTCAATAAAGGGATCACACTGTAAATCGGTTGCTGGCCTGGTATGAATGTTGGTTTGTCCCTTCAGAGCTTCCGTACGAATTTGTTGATAGACGTGAGGATGAGCTGTACTGGGGCTTGTAGTTTTTATCAAATTTATACTAGGTATCTTTTGTTACGAAAGTTTTTTTTTTTTTTTTAATGCATAGGCCTACGTGTTAATAAGCTCTTAAAACAAATAATTGGGCTATTTTTGGGCTATTTTTTAAGTGACTTTGGGCAATAAACCCTGCAGAAATCTGGCAACCCTAGGTCAAAACAACTGCTTTGTTTTCACATTTGATTTTGATTAATTTTTGCCAACCTCTGTAGGGATTAGGGATGGGACGAATACAGCAGTTCCAAATATTTTTTCCTTTTAAGGTCTCACTGAACCGACACACTTCAATTGAAAGCCGGTTAAACTTTTAAATCACACAATTCGGTTGTGCTGTGTGTATAATCTCCAAAGTGTTTTCAATTAAAAACACATTGTCGCCTTTTAATCTGTAAACAGGTGAGTTTGGCGTGGCCAATGCAGATCCACATTATAACCACAAAAGCATACCAATAGTGTGTAATGTCTTCATGTAGGGTTTGAAAAGAAATAAAAAAACAGAACCAACATTTCATTTGAACATAGTGACGCTCATATTGTGATTAGGTGCTTTCGGTTCAAAGGCATTTATCGGCTTTTAACTGGCCAAATATCATCATGTAAATTTTGCCTCCTCTCAGTTTAAAACTTTTAAACCTCAACATCAATAGATTGGAGAATTGTAACGCGGGATTTTTTTTAAAACCCTACCTGAAGATGTTACACACTATTGTTATGCTTATGTGTTTGTAATGTGGATCTGCATCTGCACCTGTTTACAGATTTCAAAGAGACAATGTGTTTTTAATTGAAAGCATTTTGGAGATTTATATACACACAGCACAACCTAATCGCGTGATTTAAAAGTTTAACCGGCTTTCAATTGAAATGTGTCGGTTCAGTGAGACCTTAAAGGAAAATTATTCGGAACCGCTGTATTAGTCCCATCCCTACTAGGAAGGTTTTTTGTTTGTTTTTTCTTTGCATTTAAATGTCCATGTTACAGTGAAATGGATTTCTGTCTTGAGTAAATGTGATATTTATTAGTTTTGTCTCATTTGTTTGCAGGGATGAACCCGTGGTGAATTAATCACTTCCCTGCCGCTTTGCTTCATGGCTGATTATGAATACTATTCAGCCAGGGCTAAACAGCTTAGCTGTGACAATTGCGCCACACACAGCATGAAGAGCATGCAGCTAGAAAGTCAGTTGCACCTATTTTGTCAAAGGTGCTGTACTCCTTATGCCACGGTAAAAAGATATAGCAAACCTGTACAGTAGACAGACAAATGGCGAATGAAAACTGGCAAAAGCATGGTAAGACAGCAAAGCTCTTGGAACATTGAAGTGGAAACTTCAATTAATTTTGAACATGTCGCATTAACATATGGATTTGCATACATTTTACCAAAAAATGTAGATAGGAAATTCAGTTCTCTGGAATGATCACAAACTTATGCAAGGGTTTCTGTTTGCTGTCACTCCAGAATTGATTCATGACCCAGGGAATGTGGGAAGAATACATATCCAGTGGTACTAAGTATTTTATAAATCTTGCTAAAACAGATGGATTATTTTCTAATTGTATAACAAATAGCATTGACAAAGATTTCTTGTCATAATGTTTGTCTAATGGTATACATTTTAATGACTTGTATTTCTCTTGATTCAGAGTTCTGGGTTTATTATAAATATCAAGGCATCCGCCATTGTGGGCCTATTCTGTCTTGTATACTTCCCTCAGTTCAGACTGATTGGATACACAATGCTGGACTACAGCTTTATTCAGATCAGTCCAAATTATTTCTACATTTGATTTGAGATCTGGTGGTTTAAGGCCATTCCGGAACTGTTCTCTTCAAGACTTCCAGTTGACTTAACCGTATGCTGAAACTGTCTGCCAATCAGCCTACGAGCAGGTGGTATCATTGTACTTCGTAGAATGGCTGTATTCATTCAGTCTTCAATCACATGAATGTCTCCAGTTCCTGAACTGCTAAAACACCCCAATATTGTGATTGAACCACCTCCATGTTTAACTGTAGGGGCAAGGTTTTCTTCATTGAAGGCTTTCCCATTTTTTTTCCAAACATACTGTAGCGATCTTGGTTAACGCAGACAGGCACATCACACAGGGCGAGGCAATCCACACACAGACGGAGGGCGGGCGCGAACCCGGGACCTCTCGCACTAAAGCATAGCGCCGATACCTCTGTACAAAAGAGACTCATTGGACCAGAGAATTTAGTTAAAGGGTGCTTCAGATTCGTTTGATGTGTTTTCTTTAAAAGTGGTTTGTAGTGAGATCTACATGCATTCAACTTATCTGTGTCCTTTGTACATTTCTTTCATGCACTATTATGCCTGATGCTTCTAAATCTTTCTTTAAATTCTTGGATTTTGTTTTAGCTGCTTGGACAATTCTCCTACCTGCTGTACCCGTAACTTTCTTTGGGCGTACACTTCTTTCAAGTGTTTCAGTTGGATTTGGTATTCCATATTTTTTTGACACTGCTCTGTAGCCATTTCATTTGTTGTACTTTGCTACACGTGCTTTTCTCAAACATGCATCCCCATGAATCCAAGACCACCATCTGCTGTGTTGCCAAAACATTCTTCCACAGGTGTTGGAAATAACTCTCTCTTTTATTGTCTATTGGCTTTACAATGCAGCCTAGTTACTGTGCAATGGTAATTTTAATGTAAAGGTGCTAATACTTTTGTCATGAACAAATTTGTGAAATTGCTTAAGTGCATTTTTTTTTTTTTTTAAATAAAAATTAACTACCAGAAATTGTGTATTTTGGTCATTGTCGTATTAATTTGTGGCTAATGTTTACTAAATGCTTGTATTTAACATGTTTCCTTGAATTCTTATATATAAGTGTAGGGTGCCAATACAGTACTTTTGTCTGCAACTGTACATTCAGGGGAGGGCAGGTTTAACTCCTGGCTGTACCAAGTTGTTGATCATGGTTGGGGATCTCATGGGTTGTAGAGGTAAAATTGCCAGGGAATGCTTAACACCCCCTGACCTGTAGTTTTCCTGAGCTGTTGAGAAGAGCATAATTGGACATACTAAATATGGGAGAAAAACGGGTGTAAAATAATTGGACGCTCTTAAAAAAAAAAAATTCAAAAGCAATTATTTCGAGGAACCTTATCTTTGTCTTGCATTCATTTTCTTGAACTTTTTTACATCTCGATCGGATTCCTATCAGAATCTCAATAATGTGTTTAATGTGAAAAACCGTGTATGTTAAAACAAGTATTGATTTTGCATGGTAGTATCATTTTATCGACATTTTTTAATAACGCTTCAAAGGCTCATCTAGCAACAACCATATCATTCTGGGTTTTTCACTGGCAATTTATTTTCTTCCATATAGCTGTAGGTTATTTGAGCTTCTGTGCTGACAAATATATAATTTAAAAGCTACTTGCTAGAAGTGGCACAGTAAAATACTGCTACAACTGTGTCTTTGATAGAGTAAATGCCTGTGGCAGCACATAATAATGTTTTGGAAAGTAAAGAAAAATGTTGCCATTCACTATAACAATTATACATTTCCATTGGGATGTGCAAATGATTAATGTGGGCCTTTTTCTTCACAAACAGCAACAAGCAGTATGGATGGTTTTGAATCTTGCCAACTTGCCATACATTGAGCTATTGATTACAATATATCTGTTTGGCAGGTTAAATATCACACACAAACGTATACTGGTACTGTTAGTTGGACAGTTGAATAGAGAACAATGAATGCTTTATAGACTCTAGAAGTAAGAGTCTCTGCTGCTTAGTTATAAAAATCAATAATTAACAAATATCCAAACTCATCGTGAAATTCTTTACAGACACATCTCCCTTGTCGATGATTTAACCCCTGCCATTTTCAGCAATAGCTTCCCTACTGTTGTATTATTCCTTTTGCTGCAGCATACAGTAGTTAACAATTCATCTCTTCAATGAAAATGTATTAAAATCCTTGAGCTATCTGTTCCTCGCCTCAGCTTGTTTATATAGTTTCAATTTTGGTCATTCCCCAAAGGTAAATGACATTAAAGTCAGAAATGAAATGTGTTGCACAAGTGTTTTTCTTTCATTTTTGCATTGGCTCCGTGTTTATCTTGGATTCTTTCAGTGTGTAACAAGTCAATTTATCCCCCTTTCACTTCATCAGCAATGTATAAATATGCATTAAGATTTTATGTATGTGTTTATAGAATTGTACTTCATTCGCATTCAATCAAACCTGACCTGCCTACATCTAATGCACTGTTCACTTGCAGAACTGCTGTCCATGTAAACTAGCAATATTTTTGAGTCACAAGTATGTAAATGAGGAAATGCAATATCTATATTTTAATAGACGTATACGATACATTATCAAATCTCTTAAGCCCAATTGACGTGTTTATTGTTTCCCATGCATACAGCTTTGTGTCCATGAAGACAGAATGTATAAATACGGTATGCAAGCTGTCAATAAAAGATTTACAAGCTCATTTGCCTTCAATAGAAGTAAAATGCAGCCCAATGGACTCTGTAAATGTAATTCCTCACACAGTACTGTGCTCTGTAGCAGTATTCACTGCACATAAATCACTTTTGATATGATCGCATTAGTCTAGATGGGAATTATGAGAACATATTTTTCATAACTAATAAAGCTCTAACAAAAAAGAAAAACTTGCTCTAGCTAATTTCTAACTATGAATGGCTGACACATGGACACACAATTAGATAATGCCTTGACTTACACAGACCAGAAGATTTATAACTCACAGACTTCAAATCTCATTACTGTATAACTGCTGTCTTAAGGGATCGTATCTGAATCTTTATATAAACCAAATTATGTGTGACACATATAAATGGCAAAAATACTGTTCATAATTTTACATACATGTACCACTGGTATGTCAATAGAATAATCATGAAAATACTGGTAGAATCATCATGAAAATACTGTATATGGGCAATTAAACCCTTGTAAAACCAATATTATACATAGAAGAAAGCACATTACTCAAATGTATGGCTGGCACAGATAATGTAGAACCTTATTTATTATTTTAAATGCAGGTGGTATGAGACAACAACTGTACTACGCCTTTACCACTGATACACAAGTGGGATCTGGTTTTCAGACATGCTTTAAGAGGGGTGCAAAGTTGGTGCTATGGCGCTACATTCTAGTGCCACGGTACCTCATATAGCACCAACAACATTAAATTCTGGCTCCAGTAGACATGTCTATTTTTTTTTCTCAGCAATCATACATGCTGATAGTTTCGCGCTGGGTCTGGACGACCTTGGCGCCCACAGACATTTTAGGCTTATAATTGTCATGTTTATTTAGTGGTAGTAATGAGCAAACGGAAGCAGATAGGTTTGGCTGAAGCCTTCAAAAAGAGCAAAAATCTGTCTTCTGATGATCCAGAAATAATGTCACGGGGAAAAAAAACTGTAAAAAGCACATTTCTGGCACTAATGGCAGTGGAGTTTTTAGCGCCAAAAATACGTTGGCAGCATTGAATGTTAGTACAGCACTACTGCATGATCTGAATTCTGCTGCTGTTCCAGGATTGAGCACAGGAAGAGCACATTTAAAGTTCCATTTGTATTTTAGTTCTATTGGTGTCTTTCTTAAATTAAAATGAATTATACATTTTCCTAATCATTAACACATCATTTCCAAGTTGTGTTATTACTAGGCTTCCAAGCTGGCTTGAGAAGGTTATTGTTATTGTAAAAAAAAAAATTTAAATGTATGTATTTATGTATTTATGTATTTATTTATTATTGTCGTTTTTCCTCCCAAAACTGCTCCCATTCGCACGCGGTGTAACCAATCAACATGAAACTTGGCAAGTATCATCCCGTGTAGATTACAGTTCAGATGCAAAAAAAATTGCACTCCTGTATCAACCAAGATGGTGGCCTGACGCATTTGTTGGAAAAAAAACTTTCAAAATCTTCTTGGGAACCGGTGAACCAATTTATTCTTTGCATATGTCATCAGCAATCAAATCCGCTTCAAGTTTGCGAAACAGAAGTTGCTGCAATAAATTTTACTATCAAAATGGCTGCCACCAAATTCGCCAAAATGCACCCAAACATCAAACTGCTTCTGTTTGCAATCCGTTTAACCAACTAACTCCTAACTTAGTAGGTGTCATCCTGGAGACAATTCAAATATGGGAAAATGGCGTTCTTTCGTAAAACAAGATGGTGGCCAGACCTATGTTTCGTTCTTAAATTTAAAACCGCTTCAGGTGAACACGGTTTAGTTGATTAACTCCAATGTTGACAAGCATCATCCCTGTATCAATACAATTGACCTTTTCAAAAATGGTGTTTGTGTGTAAAGCAAGATGGCCGAATGACGCATTTCTTTAAAAACCTTTCAAAATCTTCTTCTGGGAAGCGGTGAACTGATTGATCTGAAACTTCACATATGTCATCAGCAACCAAACCCACTTCAAGTTTGGAAGCAGAAGTTGCTGCGATAAATTTTACTATCAAAATGGCTGCCACCAAATTCACCAAAACACGCCCCAAACATCAAACTGCTTCTGTTTGCAAACCGTTTAACCAACTTGCTTTGGATTACAACACTATTGAATCCAATGCTACTGGTCCAGAGAAGGGATCTACGAACAGGTTTGGAAAAAAAGCCATTGTTTTGCTATATGTCATTCTTTTCTGTATAATAACCTGCTGCTATTGTATATCTAATAGCTGCTGGACTTTCTGCTTGAAACTAACAAAATCATTGACCAATTAACCCCAGTGGATGTTATATTATGCACTTGCTAATGCTTTTGTACGTTACTGCCTCGGACTGAAGTCTGTGATCCATATGGCATGATTTTGTGTTCTATGTTCCCACATATGTTTGAATGTAAATTAGAATAATCATTAACAACCGTGAGATTTAATTGTTATGATTTCTGTTGTATGGCATAAAGACATTCATAGTTTAACAAGCCTCGTACGTTGAGTACCCTAGTTGTCATGGAAAAGTGAGTATGTAGGTGGCCCCCAAAATATGGCTTGTCATAGGTCCCTAATGCAGGGCCGAATTAACCAATATGTCAATAATGGCATTCACCATACTCCTCCTGCTTATGACACATGCAACCCATATTCAGGGTATAAGTTATCAATGTTGTTGTATTCATGCTTACAAATATATACGTGTAGTTTGCATTTCACTAATGTACTACATAGAATCTTTATTGTATTTGTTCATATTTCCCTGGGGCAGCATGAGACCCGTGGGAAGGTAATCACCAAATGCTGCATCTTTTTATTATTTATCACACGCATACATGTAAATAACAGTCTGCTGCATGCATTTTAAATCAATTTCTATAAACCAATGTCAATCATTCACATACTATGAAGTGTGCAGATAATAAATCCCTCTGGAATAATATTGCCTGTGTTTTTCCACATACAGCATTCTGACTAGAATCTATTGAATATCTATTAATGGAATTTTCTGATAGACAGAATTATTACATCTAGGAGTTAAAGAAGTACATTAATATGTATATAAATGACAAAGACTGGTAAAGCTCACCCATTACTTTCATGGTCAAGTTTAAAAGGTTAGTTACACAGTAAATATTTTGTAGGTTGAACACTAAATTGACATCACTAACTTTGAGTACAGTGATTTTTTCCCCCCAGTGGCTTTTGTGGAGTTGTATTTTACAAGATGATGATGATGATGATGATGATGATGATTATTGTTATTAATAATAATAATAATAATAATAATAATAATAATAATAATAATAATAATTGTATTATTAATAATAATAATACAATATGACAGGTGACAAGCTACTTTGCAATAACTAAGCTCTATGAGTCAATCTCTGACTATTATTGCCTTTCATATTCCATTCCTCTTAGAGCTTAAAGCCAGGCTTTGATGGATCTTCAGCTGCATGCACTATTAAATGGCATTTAACTCTCTTCAAGTCTAGAGGCAAATGTCTGTAATTTCTCAGAACTCGGACCCAAAACTGTCTAGGTCTCTATTTTAAAAAGAAAAAGGAAAGGAAATTGATTGAGAGGAAAAAAACAATGAAATGGTATAAATCTCAGCACAGGCCTCATGTCCTGCAACCAACACAAGGATTACATATTAAAATATAAGCAGGTCATGATACCGAGTTTTATATTTGCCTATGACAGCACATTACGAGTGAGAGGAAAAAAAGAAAGAAAAGTAACAGTGAATTAAAGATCAGTGTTCTAATACTGTGTATTTAGTCGTTCTTTTGATTGAAACAAATGCACATAGTTTACTACAGGACAAATACGTTCTGTATCATTAACTGGAACGAAACAGTTTGTGTCATTATCTATAAAAGGCAAGAATTATCGACTATAAGAGCTGTAGTATAGTGACGTCTAGAGACACCTAGGTGTGGGTGGAGTAAATGACAAAGAAGAGAACAAGATGGCGAATGAGGCTAATTGTATAACTGTGCTTAAGTGTGTTAATAAACTCTTGTTTATACAAACTCTAAGCGAGTGGTTTATCCAGAACACCACAATTGGCAACGGGAGATACGTTTTTTTTTTACAAAAAAAAAAAAAAAGGCAAATCCGAATCTATCACCGTTAGTGCCTCTTAACATGAACGCCGTGGAATCTTTTTCTTAGCTTGCAAGCGGACTGAATGAAGGGGAAGATGTGGTGAAACGAGCAACAGTACTGCACTGCCTGATGATTCACGTGCAGCGGATTTTTTCCAACCTACCAGGAGAAAAGGGTACTTTTGAAGAAGCGAATACAGCTTGTGGTTGAATCGGCACCCTAATTTCGTATTCGATTATCGTATAGGCATTTATCAATGATAATTGATGCATTGACGTTTTTTTTTTAAAAAACAAAGAACAAACATTAGTTTGTTTTTTTTAACAGAAGATCCAATAACTAAAAACACTGTTGTACATAATAGTTAAACAAAAAGGCACAATTTATATTCAAATTAGAACCCTTCCGATTATAAAAAAAGAATACAAAGGACTTGAGTTTTTAACAACTGAAAAGAATATGCGTGCGTCCGATTCAGATGCCCCTTAACATTGTAACAATAATAAAAAAAATGCTATATTTTAACAGAAGTAATTTCTACCTGAACTATGGTTGTGCATTGCTGTTAACATTGTATGTCCAAAAGCAAAGCAAAACATTTGAATTAATCTCACAAATCCTGACTAATTTAACTATCATACTAAATTCAGCTTATTTTTATATCATTTTGCCATATAATCCAAACACTACATGCTTTGAAACAGAAGAATATAAATCGGTAGATTTAATAGATTTAAAAAAAAACTATTGTCATCATTTTTAAATCAAGAAAGCGCAAATACAAAGGCCTACTTCATATTTGGCTTGTCCAACTAGAACGCCTGAAGTGTGTATACTAGCAACGCGCTAATCTACCATACTAGCACTAAAAGAAGTGCACTCCGACACACTCAAGGTTTTAATGCAAACCGGCAACAGGAAACTTCAAACTAGGTTCTAATTTGATGCATTGATTCACCAATATGTAATCGAAGCTCTGTAAATTTAAGGACAGATGATCAATAATCGATGCATCGATTAATTGTTGCACCCCTAAAAACAGCCTTGAATGCTTACTTTACACCACGTAGAAACATTGTGTTAGAAAGACATAAGTTTAGATAAAGAGCACAGTCGCCTGATGAATCAATAGATTAGTTTGTGAATGGATTAAGAGAACTATCCAAATCATGTGACTTCGGGACACTTGAATCAAATATGATTAGAGATCAGGTAGTGGAAAAGTGTGCTTTCAAAGGCTTGCGTGATAAATCACTGCAAGAAGAAGGTTTAACTTTACAACGCGCGCTCACAGTAGCTTGAATTTTTTAAATCTGCACAAGCAGAATTGAAAGTACTTTCAGCAGTGCCAGATGGATCAAATCACATTAATTATACTAGACAGTCTGCTGGCAGAAACAACCGCAGTAGTAAACATAACGCATGGAATCAGTCCAAGAATACAGCGAGACTGGAAACGAGCAGCAAAATGCCCTGCTACTACCGCTGTGGATTATCAACGCACACACAAGATAAATGCAGAGCAAGACATGCAAAATGCCTGTACTGTAAAAAGACTGGACACTTGGCTCGAATTTGCAGAATGAAAAATAAAACAGAGCAGCAAGCAGACCGAAACAGTGATAAACACAAAACCAAAGGCACAGGTAAGCCTGTACGAGCTGTTTATAAGTCAAATTCAGACACTTCAGATTCTGATGAGTTGGTCTACTTTGTTGATTCAGAAGGAAAAGAGAGTGAAAATTAATGGACAAAAGCACAAAATGATAATTGACACAGGCAGTGGGAGAAATTTCATTAGTGAAAAACGGTTTAAGAAACTGTTTGCTAGTACAATTGAACTGTGCCAACAAAGAAACGTATATGCTCAGACAACACCACGACACTGATTTGGAATAGCAATGCTACATGAGACAATGTGTATGTGATCAAAGGACATGTCGATGCTTTGCTAGGCAGAAGGAGCTGTTTTTGACCTACACATACTGAACTTGGGACATGATGTGAACCAAATAGTCAATTGTCCAGACAGATTTGATAGGCTTGTACAAGAATATGACTCCTTGTTTAAAGGACTGGGACAAATTAAAGCATACAGCCATAAAGCTACAGATGATGAGACAGTCCAACCTGCACGCAATGCAAGGCTCAAAAGTTTTTGCAAAGCTTGATGCTAGAAAAGGTTTTTGGCAGGTAGACCTGTCTCCAGAATCAAGAAATCTGACAACCTTCAACACACATTGTGGTTGTTACAGGTTCTGTAAGGTTCCCTTTGGTCTTTCCAGTGCTCCTGAAGCTTACCAGAAAGCTATGGACTCCATGCTATGTGGCAGGCCAGGTGCAGTGTGGTACATGGACGATGTTGTTGTCTATGCTGAAAATGAAGTAGAACTAGAGCAAAGGCTTTCGATCAGTTTCAAGACAAGGAATTAACTGTTTTGGATTAAAGGAAATTTAAATTCTAGGACATCTTGTAACAGCAGAAGGGATCAAGCCTTACCCTAAAAAGGTAGATCCAGAAAAGTCGACAATCTTACCTCCAAGAATTCAACATCTAGGCTGGAGACTACAACCTTACGACTAAAAACAGAACACATCACCAAGAAAACAAATGCAGCTGACTCATTGTCACGCTTACCATTGACAGAGACTGAATCATGTGACATAGTTGTGGACTATGTGCATAAAGTACTTTCCATATGTACCAGTGATTTGGAAGCGATATCTCTAGATGAGTTGAAAGTTGCTTCACAACAGGACCCTGTTCTTAAACAACTTTGTTTGATTCTGGAAACAGGATAATGGCAAACCCCTTACCTGAGCAATTAAAACCTTACCACGTGTGTTCAACTGAGGGAATCGCATTGTCCTACCAACTACTAAAGTCAATCAAGTGTTACAGTTAGCAGATGAAACACATCAGGGCATTGTCTGTACAAAACAAAATCTGCGCAGCAAATTGTATTGGCCAAACATGGACTTAGACGTGAAACGTTTGGTTAGAAATTGTTATGCTTGTAAGCTGAATCAGCCTTTGCAAAACGACCAACCCCTGCAACCACTGGACTTACCACCACGTCCTTGGACAAAGCTAGGAATCAATCTTGTTGGTCCTATAAAACACGATTATGTGCTCACAGTAATCGACTACTACTTTTCATACCCTGAAGCAGTTTTAGTTAAAGACATTTCTTCACCTACAGTTGCAGCAAAGCTACAATAAATCTTTGCACGCTTTGGATATCCATTTGAGATGGTGACTGATAATGGCAATCAGTTTGTCAGTCATGCCTTTGAACAATTCCTGAAAGCTTGTGGAATAAAGCACATCCGTGCCTCCCCGCACTACCCCAATTGTAATGGCAAGATGTGAAGTTTTCACCGCTATTTGAAGAAAGCGTTGAAAGCAGCTAAAAGTGAAGGAAAGGACTGGAAAAAGGAGTTATCTAAGATCCTCTTCGCATATCACGCTACACCACACTGAGCATAGGGAGACACCAGCATACCTTCTCTTCTTACATGACATCCGAACCAAGCTTCCCAGTCTGAGTCACACCAGTACTGATGTTCCTACTGAGATCAGGAAACACCACAAAATGTACAAAGACCAAATGAAGCAATATGCAGATCAGACCAACTGAGCTAAAGACGACAACTTTAAAATTGGGGACATTGTATTTGTTGCTAATGTGGAACATGGCAAGCTGGATCCTCAGTACAAGAACGTCTGCTTTGTTATTCTTAGAAACACTTCAGAGAATTTGTTTGAATTGGTTTACACTGAAGATGGAAGTATCTTCATCAGAAACGCCAAACATCTGCATCATGTGCCAATGCAGCAGGAAAACAGTCTTCCTGAATCAGTAGATGTTTATGAATCCTCTCCTTGTGACACCAAACTCGATGCAGAAAATCCAGATGTCACCATCCCTGTTCCAAATACAAGTACCACTTCCAGAAGTGGAAGGATCATTAAAAGACCAGCTAGATATAAGGACATGGTCATGTGAACTGAAATAATAATACTAAAATCTAAGTCATCTTTACTATAAATGTTTGTAACAAATGGATATTTGCATTAAACTGATAGTTAATAACAGAAAATAACAATAAGCAAATTTAAGTTAATTTATATGATTACTATAATGGGTTACAACAGCCTTAGTTAACAGTTGAAAATTGAAAGAAAATAAGTATGTTAAAAAAAACTTGTTTTTTGTTGATGTTTATGGACTTTATCTCTAACAAAGGGCGGGATGTAGTGTAGTGACGCGTAGTAGTGGGTGGAGTTAATGATAGAGAAGTAAGATGGCGACTACCATGTAAACCATGGGGCTCACTGCATAACTGTACTTAAGTGTAATAAACTCTTGTTTATGTGAACTCTAAGCAAGTGGTTTATCCAGAACACCACACATGCTATCAATTAGTCATTGCACTTAGTGGGTTTTGTGTGTGCGTGTGTGTGTGTGTGTGTGTGTGTGTGTGTGTGTGCGTGTGTGTGTGTGTGCCTTGTATAAGATTGAGTGTTAAAATTTGATGATGTTGGTGTTTTGTAACTGAACTCCATCAGGTTAAGACCGCCCACACAGCATTTGACAGGCAGTACAAAACGTCAGTTTGTCAGCCAAGATGATTATTGGTTGTTAGTTGTGTTGGAAATTAATTATATCCTGTGGTTACTTAGTAAAGCCCGGCCACGCAGCATTTGGCAGGCTGCACAAAACGGATAAGCGAGTTTGTGAGATGATATTAAGAGATGTCATTTCTCAAAAGAACCTATGGTCCATGGCAAGTGCTTTTTCAAAAATCGTGAAGCAGGAAGTGAATTTTAGGAAGCACTTGCACACAGAGGAAGAAAAAAATACTCACAATTAAAAACGCCCTAATCCACTCACTGATAACACACTGACCCGACCCGAGCCCAAACCATAATATAGAAACTACACCGACCCGAACCTGACACCTATTGCCGGGTCCCATTGGGCTCAGGTCGGGTAGCAAGGCTCTAGAACAGTTATCTTTATAGAGGCTTTTAAAAAGTACTTCTTAAAAGCTGCTATAAGATAGCGGCACCAAGTTGATTCTTGTTAGTTTTATACTGTTACAGTTGTTCTTTCCTCTCTGAAAATGTTAAAAGTTCATTATACTGTATAGATTTACAGAGGGGTAATCTAAATAATATTTTCAGTTTAGCAATATAAACATTCATAATTGTAAAAAAAAAAAAAATGTTTGTTAGTTTCAGATTATAGCAGGCACTGTGAATATCAAACACCTTTCTAAAAAAAATAAGCCATGACTGAGGGTGTCCCCAATAAATATTTGTGTTATTTGCAGCACAAACATATCCAATATTGGGGGCAAAATGATATTTACAGGGTTTAGGCCTGAGAGATACCAGACTTCTGCATTTTCAACCTCTGCATAGAGAAGCATTAAAACACCCCTGTGTAAACAGCCTTATATTTTCATTTCACCTTTTGAAGCCTCTATGCAGAACTGTAAATAAAAAAAAAATTAAAAAATGAAAGTATAGTAAATGTCTTTTACAACAAACTTGTATTGTAAAGGGTAGACACGTTTCCTGTATTATACGTTACCTGTATTAAACAATACTTAAGCTAATTATATAACTACAATGTGGGCAGTTCCCTTATTGGAATGTAAAAACAATGGTTCTGTCAACCAGCAAAAAAAAAACATTTTGAACATTGTTGTAAAGTGAAACAGCATTTCAGGTGAGAAGTCAAAGAAATGCTACTGTTATTATGTGACATGATGTTTTAAATAAAGATGACATCAACTCCAAATAATGGACAATAGTATTTTAGCAGCAAAGATAGCACTGCAGCACCATTTATTCATGAATTGTAAGCTGTTTCAGCAACGCCTGCTTTTAAATCTCTTAAAATCCATCACAAATAACACTCATTCTGCAGAAGAAAACTCTTGAAATAAAAAAACGTTTCAGCCTGTGGGTGTTTTGATCAATTCCTGACTAGCTGTAATTGTCAAACTTGATTTCACATAGGAAGACAAAAGCCTGAGCCAATGTTAAGTTTACTAATAATTTCTTTACCACAAACAGGTTTAGTGGTAATTCAGTTAGTCTAAATGGTCTAATCTGATTTATAAAGATTACCTCACATGTCCCTGTTTGAATAACAATTATCATTTTCAAGGAAGATCACGGAAGAACAAAGAAAACAATTTCACAAAACCCAACATGTTTTCTGACTCAAAAAATGTGTATTGAAACATGAACTCATCCTATTCTTTTAAGAGCTTAGTTCTGATTTAAATGGTCGGGAAGTGTGATCCAAATTAGATTTTAGCAAAGGTCACACTTGAAGGAGTTTATTAACTACTCACCACTAGCTCACTAACATAAAAAAAAAAAAAACAAAAAAATCTTGGACAGCACAAGATAAGGTTGGAGGAAGAATGCAGTAGCTCTTCAGCGACCCCTACTGGTCATGTGTCCAACAAGGACAGGGGGAGATGAGCCAGACAGGCCTTCGTCTCCAGTGTTCTGTAGGTTGGCAGCTAGAGAGGCTGCCCATCAATCTTCAATCCTGATCGTCTAGTGGAGAGCAGCAGCAGTCATTTCAAATTGGATAGAAAAACAGGTAGCCATTTAAAAAATAATAATAATACCAACAATGTGGGTAAGAAAATTAAACTAAACTTCCCTGTAGGAAGAGACTGGTATTATTCTGGAGCCCCTGGCTTTGACACCTTTAGCCAGCTTGTGACAGGGCGTGATATTTGCTGAGGATTATTGACAGGCACATAGAAATGTCCTGCTCCAACGTACAGTAAAACCCTATGTTCTCCCATTTCCCATTCCCAAGTCGCTAGAGTTGTCCATTTTGAAGACAGACTTGGATCAATGGAGTTCTGCAGCAATCAATACTTCAAACAACCTCAGACGCCATCCTCCAACCCAATCATTCCAAGTTGCTGCAACTACATCTTTTTCAACTCCAGATACACCTTCCACCTCTAATGTTGATGCTAGATTTAATTTCTATGATTTCTTTACTTTACAGAAAATTGTCTCCAGCCATGAAATTAATCTGTTTGTAATTCTGAACCACCTCCCACTTCTGTTATTGTTTTTGCAGCTGTTATTTCATCCAGGCAATCCGCTTTTATGTAGTAGATTCGATGCTACATCCTTCTCTGTAACTGAGCTTCCAGCCTTCTACTGTACTTCATTTCTAACTCTAGCTCAGAAAACCACATCCTTTGCTTTTGGTAGTGCTAATGGTATTCCAACCTACTAATCTCTAAATATATATATTTTTAAATGTAGCAGTGTTTCTTCTATCTGGTAATTCTATCTCCATATTATTTATTTATTTCATTTTTTTTTTTAATCCATCACCCTTCGCTAAATTTAAAATAATTAAATAAAACCTTTTAGGAAAACTTGTGATTGTGATCAGTCTAGAGACATCTAGACATCTTAGTTTACACCAATGTCAACCAGAAACCCCTACTGCTCTATTTTAGTGAGTTTCTTAATTTGCTAAATCTGCCACCACCTCTTATTTGTTAAATCCGCTTCCATAATACAGCAATTTGTACAATGCTCTAGGTTGTTTCCTCCAATCAGATGGCAGATTGACATTAAATTATTACGCAGTAACAGTGCACACCCAACCCAAACCACGAACATATACTCTCAACCATGCACTTTTACAGCTAACCATGTAATTATAGCCGTGTAGTTATAATAAAGCCCAGGATGAAACTAGCATCACAATGGAATTGGATGCATTTAATGTACCTTGGTTCAGTTCACATACAGCACATCTCAGTTTCGTTACTAAAGTTTCATAGCCACAGTGAATCTCACAATATCAGTCGTTTTAACCACACACATAGGAAACATAAACTTTACCGAAGTGTTGCATAAATTAATTTCTGTAATCAAGTTGCAGTGTTTTGTTAACTCAGGAATAATTACACTTGGCCAGCCTTCTCATGCTGGCCTGGTGTAATTATTCCGTCGATAACAAGACGCTGCTACGAGATTATTTCATATATAATACATGCCTCAACACTTTGTTTAAAAGCTTTCCTATCAAATGTGTGGTTCCCTTAACGACAATGCATCTTTATACCCTATTACAGTAGTAATTTCAAACTTCCAGTCCCAAATTTCTTCAACTTTCATGAATTTATTCAGTCCCTCAGAGTCCTTCCCAGCCACGGAATCCTCAGATAAGGAACAACAGGCACTCCAAGCTTCATATTAATCTGCTTCTAATTGAGTATGACCATCTTCAGTTATCTCCTTTGGGAATTCTATAGACTATATAGTATTCTACTACTCTTTTTCTGAACAATTAGTGATAAATGGTCTGGGATGCCACTGTGACCTGCCAAGCCGAGAATGTTTCCAGAAAGACATCCTGGTTTGTTTATCCTTTTCCTCTAGTACGGTCTTTTTTGTAGCAATTAAGCCAGCCAGTACCAGCTCGGTAAAGAAAAGGAACATCTGCATATAGGAAACATTTATTGAACCATCACTTCATTTCTGATGCTCCTTTCCATTTCAAAATTCAGAAACTCAGTCACACTGTTCCAATGGCATGCCAGTAGCACTCCATAGTTTCTTATTTGGTTTAATTACTCGTTGGATTTAATAGGCTTGTACCAGGGTAATTTGTAAAATCAACCTACATGTCTCCCCTACACAAGTCAGCAGGCATTTTTTTTCCATTCTTGTGAATTGCTTCAAGAATAAAACACTCAGGATAAATATAAATGAGTACAAAATACACAGCAAGCGTGGAAGGATATTAGTGTGGATTGAACTGACACATAGTCAATAAACTTATTAAATTCGATTCATTTAATCAGGGATATCCCTATGAGATTGTTATGGCATTTACAAAGAACATCTGGGGAGCAGAAGACTCAATCATGCACATTATTGTGCATTATATAAACACAGCTATCTGGCTTTCCTGGAATAAGGCAAGGCACAAAGCATGTGCAGCAAAGAAGACTACTATGCCTTTTCTGATGTTCTGATTTGAACTGCAGAATACTTATCTTGTCATCAATGCTTGTTTTTTGTATACCCCACACAATATATGATTCAAGTGATAGAGCAAAGGTCTGCAAACCAGGTAAATTGGTAATCCCAGGTGCCTTTGCTGATAACATAAGTGTTCTATACTGGCAAGGCTATGCATTAAAGGTTGCAGCAACACATTGAGCTACATTTAATGTAGATAGGATCATGTAAAATAGTACATTTAATTACAAAAAAAACAGACCAGAGGTAAATTAGAGTATAAAAAAGTGGAGGAAACCAGTTTAGGCTTTGCAAAAACAATATTTTTGATAATATTGGCCAATAATAATAATAATAATAATAATAATAATAATAATAATAATAATAATAGATTTTAAATCTCACAGTAGTGAACCATGCTTTTCATGTCTTGGATGAATATTGAACAAGCTCATAGCAGTATTGCATTGGAGACAGTTTATCCAGTTCCACAGAATGCTGTGCCAAGGTATATAAGCAATGATACAGAACATCAAAACAAATAAAGCAAGTTTCTCAGCGTTGTTTATGGAATAAGCAGAATATGTGGACCATACCCGAAAGAGTGAAAGCAAGAATTAAATAATAATTCAAACTGTATTGAAGTCCAGAGAATACATACCAATGGATACCTAACCTATTATTATTGTGTGTGTGTGTGTGTGTGTGTGTGTGTGTGTGTGTGTGTGTGTGTGTGTGTGTGTGTGTGTGTGTGTGTGTGTGTGTGTGTGTGTGTGTGTGTGTGTGTGTGTGTGTGTGTGTGTGTGTGTGTGTTTTATTATTATTATCACATCTGCAACCTGGGAGTTCCACCATTTGAAAAAAGAAAAGCTAAGCAAACTACTGCTGTGAGGCTGTAGCCTGAGGCTGCACTACTAAAATTTCTACTTAGAGCCTTTGAAGGGTTGTCAAGCTGTATTACATCAGATTTTAATGCTGGTCTACTGAACGCTGAGGTATATTTAGAAAAACATAAATGTATAACATGCAAGTCATATTAATGTTGTTGTTTTTGGCTTAATTCACATGATTCAGTTGAAGCGGCACCTAACTGGACCTTAAAAAAAGAAAATAACAAAGCACTTTTCATCTAAGAATTAAACATAAACAATGCATATCGTGTACTTGGAAATAACTATATTCAAATAATATGACTTGCATTCTCTTTTAATTTATCATTTATTTTGGAACTTGTTTGGGGGGGGATCAAAGGTAAAACAGACCTCTTCCCCACCCTTCACACATGGCTTTATTTGCCATAAATAGACTTCAAGGAAAGTAAGGGTAATTCCACTGGGTACATTAGTTTGAATTTGTTTACGTACTGCCTGTCTTATTGCAGTTTCAAGCCGTTGATATTACCAAGTTTTAAATGAATGGTAAGTAACAGCACAACTCACAAACAGTAACATTTAGTGCTTGATGTGCTAGCACAGGGTAGCTGTAGTAGCAACATCAGTCGTTTTAAAACCACACAGATAGGAAACATAAATGAATTACTGTAATCAAGTTGCAGTGTTTTGTTAACTCAGGAATAATTATACTTGGCCAGCTTTCTAATGCTGGCCTCATAACAGTATTTGTATTCAATGCAAATTGTTTGAGCAAGGTTTAATGTCCATATTTTGACTTTTAATAAATGCAGGTTAATTTAATTGGAAGCTGGCCTTCACCAAGTGGCTTAATACAACAATTATGAAAGTGGTCTAGGAAAAATGATATAGCTTGACAGACGGGTTTCAGTTATGCATTATATACATGTATCGCATTTTTTATGAATTTGTCACCATGAAATAATCTATTATATGATGGTTAAGGCACATGTTCATGTACTGTTAAGGAGCCAAATAAAGGGCTTGAAAATCAATAGCTTTATCCTCATCCACCTACGTTTTAATGCTTGTAATGAATACAGCAACAGTGTACAAAACTTGACGGGAAACAATTTGGAAGTCTGAAGGAAGTATTTGAATTAGCCTGAAGAGGCTGTCGTTTGGGAAAGATACTGACTCAGCACTAAAACAATCTGGAGCTTTTATGAGGAAACAAAAAAGCACCTACGTTGCCTTGCAGTCACAGATGTACCCAACACAAACCTGCTGGCCCAGAACAGTACCAGGAAGCTCTATGTTTCTGTCCCTGCTTTAGTCAGTGCCTAGCATGGGCATCTTGGCTACTTTACATCGACATCTGCTTAGCACTTGTAATGTGTTTAAACCACACAGGAGAGTAGTGTATTTAACAATAAATCAGCCATAGTGTCACAAGGCAATAAATACGAGTAGGGACAGTGTTTATTGAAACAAAATATACTTAGTAATGGTGTGTGAGCAAGGTAATACACAGGGATGTATGAATTGTATTTTAGATTGTAATGTATTACTATATAACGAGGGTGATTAAAAAGTCACCTGACCACTTTGTTCTCCTGCTGTGGAAAAAAAACACTGAAGGATGTCATCCATTAAGGTTTTCTTTTCACCACACGGCAGGCTGAAGAGGCTAGGTGCATATTACATGAAGTTACTTTTTCTTTTTTTAATTATGTGTAAAACTTTTCTTACTACATTGGAACAAATTCTGTTATTATGCAACTGGCTCATTGTGTTACAATAATATTGATGACTTAGTGTATTAGAGGTTTTAAATAACTGAGACATGAATTCTACTAATTTAGCTTAGAAAAGTCATGCTATTATTCAAAAGCATATTCAGAGAGGGTAGATTTGTGCAGCCCCTATTGCAAATGCATGAAGCAACATGACTTTGCACTGCCCCAGCTAGGTTTACCGTGCATGCCTTGAATGAAACACTGTGTTAAAAAGTATGGTTAATATATGTCCAACTTACACATCACAAAGCATTTTCATTATATTTATTTTCTTTCTGAAAGATATGTAAAACAGTTTTCAATTGAGTCAGAGGAATGTCAACAGTCCAGACCAGTTTCTCAGTTTGCACAGTGGCTGAGCAAAATCAACATGGCATTCCATTTCTCTTTAGTTCCCAAAACAGCATGAGTAGCACTTTTTTATTCTTTGTGTCCCAAAACATAACATTAGGGAGCCAGTATCAGGTCTATTCTGTGGATATTAAGCATCTTCTAACATATTTACAAAGAATAGCTTAACCTTGGCTAAATCCCAATACAGATCAATACAAATTTGGCCCTCAACAAACAAGTCTTCATTTGTGCTTCCCCTGTAATTGAAGAATCACAGTGATTCTATCCAGCATAGATATTTGTAAACAAATAAATACGCCCACACAAATTAGCAGAGGTCCAACAAGTTTTCTCTTATGTACCTTACACTGTTTAAAGCAGGAAATTGCTCCATGAAATGACAGAGAGAGGGGGGGGGAGAGAGATAGATGTCGTCAAAAGTTTGCATACCCCAATGTGTGGAAATATACATACGTTGGGGGTTTAAACTGTTGACGACAACTTTGTTGTCAACACTTTGTACTTAAGCATTTGTTTATTTCTTTCTAAATAAAACCTGATTTCTAACAGAATATTTATTGTTTCTTGATTATATATTTTAAAAATCCACCCGATTTCACCAAAATTTGGAACAAAATTTCACCCTACTTATCACCCACAGCCTGATCTCTTTGTTGCATTTGCAATTAGAAGCTGGTCCTGTCAGTCTATGTATGAGATTCTAGGTTCTAGCATTGTAATACAGTTTTACTGGTTGGCAGTGTGATCTTATTACTTTGTTATTGTGCTGTACGCTAACACATTTATCAGTCAGTGTGAAGAAAGCATATCTTGTGATGCTGAATTAAGATGCCAATCCATGATCCAGCAACTGTATGTTATCAGTGCTAATTGAAGTATGTGCAGTGTTAGGCCAGTTATCTGAGATAAAGCACTGAAAATCCATACAGACTCACTGCAGAAAAATCTGGAAAGACTATTAACCCTGGAGCACCTCTATCTGGACAAAGCAGATTAAACCTTCAATGAAGAAACATAGCAGTGATAAGAGCTCCCAAAAGGGAAAAACATCCTCAATATTAAAATCCTAATATTTCAACTGTGACATTCCCATGTGTATAACACCAAAGAAAGTAGATTGATGAAATGTTCTACTGAGTTGATTGCAGTCATTTTTTTCCAGGACACCCCTCAACTATAACACTGCTGTCATACACTGTACCAAGGTAACAGCATTATTTATATTAACTGCAGTGAAATTCACCAAAGCATATATTTTTATTTTTATTTTTGGTTTGACAAGTTGAAAATTGTACACATACTGTGAAGCAGTGTACATCCCAGGCTGGAAAGTCCAGGTTTCTAAGCCCTGGGAGGCTTATGTAACTGACACCCATCTTAGCTTGAAAGTAACTACTGGACAATCACCTGGAGTCAAGGTGGCTGTCAATCAGCCAGACTGTAGAGCACAGGTGAAGTCAATTGCTTTTAATCCAGGAAGGGATAAAAAGACGTGTTGTTGTGGGTGATGTGTTGTTGGGGAAAAGAGAGATAAGAGGAGACAAACGCAATTGTGAAGGTTTGATTTAATGTGCTTTACAATACTGACCAACCGTGTGACGAACTGTATTTTGGACTGGTTTAGCGATTTTGGATTATAAATAAAAGATTGTTGTTTTGTTTGAACTTAGGGATAAAAGGCTTATCTTTCCCGAGACAGTTAGAGGAACAATATTAAGTTCAGTAAGAGCTCCAAGGGAGCTAGGTTTTATTTTTTGTTTCCTGTTGCTGCCATAAATAAAAGTGTGTCAGAAGACACTAAAATGTATAGCAACTGTCTGTGACTCATTGAATTAGTGGTGGTAAGTAGCTGGCCATTCTGACAATTGTGCCACTTTACCACACATACAGTACCTACAGTAGTAACAGAAAGTTCATTCAGATTGCATTAGGGAAGAAATGGGGAAGTCACAATATCATGAACTAAACCACAACAAGCTTTTTAACATTAAACTACAGCAAGTAGGGGGCTCCCGAGTGGCACATCCAGTAAAAGTGCTCCTCGTGGAGTACAGGATGCGCCCTATAGCCTGGAGATTGTGGGTTCGAATCCAGGCTATGTCACAGCCGACTGAGACCAGGGGTTCCTAGGGGGCTTATGTCAGGTAGGGAGGGCTTAGGTCGGCAGGGGAATCCATGGTTCGCCGCGCACCAGCGACCCCTGTGACCAATAGGGCACCTGTGGTTCTGCAGTGGAGCCACCAAATTTGTGTTGTTCTCCGGCACTGTAGGTCTGGTGGCCTCGCAGTGCGAAAAAATGACAGATTGACACGTGTTACAGCCGCCGTTTCCCGAGTCGGCGGGGGGTTGCGAGCAGTGAGCCGAGGATACAGATAATAATTCGGCATACAAAATTGGGGAGAAAAACCAGAGTAAAAAATTGGCAATGACTGATTTCCATTACATGAGAGTAGATGTTAAAACTTCATGCTGATTTGAACTTGGCTCTCGCCAAGATAAGCACCAACTAAGACGTAGCTTCACAGTAAACTAATGTGATCCATATGTGTCTCCATCCATTTGCGCTTCCTTCCATATGATGATGTAGATATCCTTCTGTCTGGTGTTAATGGCTGAAGTGTAATGCTGGCTCCAGGGATCAGCTTATTTTGCCTCCCTAGCGCATCAGCACACACAACGGCTGCGATGCTGGCTCCGGGGATCAACCATAGTGCGGTCTCCCCAGCGCATCAGCATGACAACCGTCTGGATTGAGCTAAGTAGGGTACATCTCTGGGGTCTTCAAGTGGGCACCTTCCATCCTCGGTGTTTCGTCGACTAGCCCACGACACCTCAAGAGGGCTCGACGGTGATTCTGGCGTCCCAGCATCACCCCCTCCGTCCCCACTCAACTCAGCCCAGCTTACTTACCTGTATATCAGCCTTTCTTTCTTTCTATTGTGCTTGAGATCCCCAGCCAGAATCTTTCCGTCTCAACCACAGCCAGTTGCTGCTCCTCTCTGCTGCTTCAGATAAGTTCTTCACTGTGCGACGCAACTCTTGGCCATTGAATCCGACATCTCTGAGAAACCGGGTTGTAGAGTGTGCCACAAATCCTCGACATCCCACTTCCACTGGGTAAACCCAGACTCTCCATCCTCGCTGTTCCGCTTCAGTGGCTAGTTGAGCATACCGCAGTTTCTTCCTCTCATACGCCTCATCTACAGCATCCTCCCATGGCACTGTTAACTCCACCAGGTGAACAAGGCGTGCTGATCCAGACCACAAGACAATATCTGGTCGAAGGTTTGTGGTGGCAATCTCAGGTGGAAAAATAAGCCGTTGACCAACATCCGCCAGCATTTTCCAGTCTCTAGCAGCTTCCAGTTGTCCTGGGCGAGGATTGGTTTTAACACCTTTTCTTGGTGGTTGCTCTCCTGGGCGGAGGAATGTTGTCTTTTGTGTGCAATGTTTTGATGGAACAGGTGGCAACTTATTGGTCATGTTACGCTTGTCTTCCAATGCTAAGGCCAAACATCGCAGCACCTGGTCATGGCGCCAAGTAAACCGTCCTTGGCTAAGAGCCACCTTACATCCTGTCAAAATGTGCCTTAATGTTGCAGGTGATGAACACAAAGGACATGAGGGATCCTCTCCTACCCAGAGGTTTAGGTTCTGTGGTGATGGGAGAACATCATATGTTGATCTTATAAGGAAACTGATCCTGCTCTGTTCCATTGACCATAGGTCTTGCCAGCCAATCTTGCGTTGTTCCACACTCTCCCATCTCATCCATTCTCCCTGCTTGCCCTGGGAAATGGCCTTTATACACCTCATCCTCTCCTCCTGCTTTTGCACCTCGTTGACAACAAGCTTCCTCCGTTGCGCTGGGGCTGCCTTGTGCCATGTAGGAGGAGCTGAACTGAGACCAAGACCTCCTCTTCCATGCTGAACTTGCCCCATGATATCACCAATTCGAAGGGCAGCCTTTGCATCCTCCACAGCTTTCTTTGCCACCCACTTTCTTCCAGTTTTCAACACAGGTGCTGCCTCCCTTACGCATTTATCGCGTGACTCTACTAATGTCATTTCCAGTCGGACCTTGGCGCACTTAAACTCCTCGGTTAGAGCGGAGACAGGTAGCTGCAGTATTCCTTTACCATAAAGTCCCACTCTGCTGAGGCAGCGTGGAATTCCCAAGAAATTCCTGATGTGTGAACTGATTAAAGCTTCCAGCTTCTCTACTGTTGTCAAAGAAACCTCGTACACAGTCAGTGGCCACAGCAACCTTGGCAAAAAAAACAGCAAGTAGGAAAGAATAAAGTGAGCAAAATTTACCAAAACATAATTGTTTTTTTTTTCTCTCAGGATAATGAAAACATTTTACAACCTATAAATCAAACAGCGATTAGGGGTTTAAGCAGATATACAAAGTAGCCTACAAAAAATACTTTTGATGGCTCTTAAACAGCAGTACATGGCTGTTAGTTCTAATTTATAAAATTGCAGCAATTTCTATGAGGTTAGGAGTAATCAGCTCTACCAGGGCCAAACATATTATAATTGCAAGTGCTCAGGGGTTACATATTTAGCATGAAAAGCAAACCTCTTTTAGAGCTGTGTAAAGAGCAGGCTTAATAACAAAACACCAGTGTTTTTTGCATTAGAATGGATTATTTGAACATATATAAAAGCATATGCTAACGTAGCTCAGATGTATTTTCATTACAATGCTGTTATAGCTTTAATAAACAAGCAAGACTCCTAATGTGATAATCACAGGAGTGTGGAAAGAAGCCTTTATCATTTCAAATATAAATCTCAGAAACAAATTTCAATTGCCATGTAGAAAGATGCTGTCTCATATAAGGGTATGCGTTCCTTCGCTATCATTTAATATTCTCTTTTTACTCATCACTTCAAGATTTTTGAACTGGATTCAATGAGCAATTAAATGTTATCTTTAACGGATGGCTTTTTTTTCAAAGCGAATTAAAACTTCCTTTAAATTTGAGATGTTAATCGGTTTCTCTAGAGGAAATGCAATAAATTATTGATATGTTAATGATAACGCTTAGAGATATAAAAATGTCTTTTGGACGTTAATTTGATCCAAAGTCTTAAATGTATGTATTTTATAAAGACTAGGCAATCAATTTAATTTTCTACATAAAATAATTTTACTAATCCTGCATTTTTAGAAACATGACTCACATTGCAACATAACAAAGTTTAATAGGGTATTGCCAAAATGCTGCCGTTCTTCTAGGGTTTTTGGAAGTGCTACAGTGCAGGAATACATGTATGCAAATGCATGTTTCTAAGGTCAAATTGCTAATTGTTACCTTTCTATGAGGACTGCAGTGTTCCTAGTGCCCTGGTATATGTAGGTACAAGATACTTGACCGCATATCATGTCACATATCATGTCTTGACCGCATATCATGCCAAGAAAAAGCAACAACAAGTGAAGATGGTGATACATCTATTATAAACATGCCCTGCAATGCTATAAAAAGAGGCTACCCTTAATGAAGCTAGCAAGGACAGGCAGGCTCCAGGGACATATTAGCCACGTACTGTTGTGACAGAGAGCGAATGAATCTGAATCAACAATCTCCCCCTCGACCTGTGAAGGCACTGTGCAACAGGAACTGCATGCTTCGTAATGAATGGTTGGGCAGTTCATTCCGGGGGCAGTTGGAAGGCGGCCATTCAGGAAGGGGACGGCGTTACGGTACCAGGAGTCATCACCCTAGTACAGTGAGCAAAGTTTCAGTCATGAATTGGAGGAGACGTGATTGAACCAGATATCGGAGGGGGCGGGGCTTAGGGTACTTTAGGGGGACGTGACGTCGTAATCGGTTCCTTTGTTGTGGTTAATGGGAGGAAACAAGGACGGAGAAAACAGTAAGTGAATTGTTTGTTGCAAATAATTGTGTATCATTGTCTTTGCCAGACAGTTATTATACATATCCTGGAGCTGCCGCTTCAAGCCAGCCATAAGCCCGGACTTCAATGCACCTGTACACCAGAAAGCACCCCTGGATCAAGCACCGCACCTGTACCTAGAGCATGCACTGTCCGGAGACGTGTCTGTATCTGTGTTGTGTGTCTGTGTTTTGTGTATTATTATTTCGGGACTGCAACCCCTTGGTTTATACGCTGGCAATACCCATAGTTGGCTAGAGCCAGCATTTATTATTTATATGGTCAAGGAGAGTGGAAACAGAAAATAAAAAGAACTTGAACCGTGAACTTTGTGTTTTGTCGTTGTCTGGAGCACCTGCATCACCCTTTCACTGCGCACTGCAAACCACACGTTCACAACTGTACTCCAAGGCCAGGCATGAAGGCCTGCGGGCTCCTCTGCTGGTCTATGAGACACAGGACTGGGGAATACTATAACAGTAAACACTGTCGATACCAGTCATGGAAGAAACCTAAAATGTTATTAGGGAGATGTTGATGCAGAAAAGCTGGCTGAGGTGGGGGTGCTGCAGTTCAAGGTAAAGTGGGGAGAGATTGCTGCTATACATTCTCCTGTACTTGATGTTAGTGCTGGTGACCCTGAAGCACGGAATTCAGTACAAGCTGGCCTTGTACAGCACACACAGTTTTGGACTGATTATAGGATGCAGTGCATACAAACTGGAACATCTAAATAACATTTGGACTTTTGTACAGATCACTGAATCATGTAATCTTAAAGGCTGGCAATTAATATTGTCATTGAGTTATTGACAATTCCAGAACTTATTTGTATGCTTGTAAAACCTTTAGGTGATAAATAGAGTTCAAATTACATGAAAGTAACAGGGTCCTATGGTAGCTAGATAAAACCTACAAGTTTATCTCAGTGATATTCATTTGTTTGAAATTTGGCGATTTTTAAGGATCACCATGCTCAACAGGATTAGTTTTTGTTTAGTTTTTTTTGTTTTTTTCATTGTACATCATGCGTTGATTCCGATATGATCAAGACAAAGAAAATGCATATATTAAATGAAGTCAATGGTAATTAGTAATAACATATTTACTGTAAGAATATAACAGTCTATTTATGTTCACTTACTATGTAAGGTAAGCTTAACACTAGAACTGCAGCGGGATTAATGAGATTTAAAATGTAAACGAATCTGCGTAAAAAAGCAAGAAAGAAAAAAAAAAAGGACAACCGCATTGCATTCACAAACGCAGATTCATTTACATTTTAAATCCAAACCCGTCAAAATGACTACCGTGGCGGTTCTAGTGTTAAAGTACATATAATGCATCCAAAATACTTTAAGCCCCCTTGCTAAGCAACGTTATTGTACTTTCAATTTTCAGTCGCAGTTGTTTCTCTTTGTGACACTTGAGCGTCATTGTTTATTTGTGTTTGCAAAATGTGAGGGTGCCTGGTTTTTATTCATGCATCAGCTTGTTGTCATCCTTGAAGACCTATGTTTTATTTAGCATTGAAAGGATACATAACATTTAAAGTATAATATCTGTTTTTCTTCAATTTAATAAAGCTAAATATTTTATGTTATCTATGTGTTGATTCTTCATTTCCTTGGAAAATAA
The DNA here is from genome assembly GCA_030684275.1 of Acipenser oxyrinchus oxyrinchus. Taxonomy (NCBI): domain Eukaryota; kingdom Metazoa; phylum Chordata; class Actinopteri; order Acipenseriformes; family Acipenseridae; genus Acipenser; species Acipenser oxyrinchus. The sequence goes on from CM060254.1 coordinate 38,571,849, forward strand.
ATAGGCAAATGTGGCAGGGCAAAAGCCCTACTTCTGTAAATAGTGTGTGTGGGAATGTAAGGTGGGCAGGGATGGGGTTAATTCTGTCCCTACCTGTATAAAGGAGAGTTCAAAATCCTTTATTTGGGGATCAGGGAGTTAGGTGAGTGTAACTGGGTTTTGTTTGCAACTTTGTACTTAAGGCTAATGCCCAGCCTACAACTGTTTAATTTTTGCTTGAAACTTTATTTTGGCCTTCATGCCTGTTTATTTGTTCCTGTGTTTGCTTGTTCAATAAATGTGCTTTACATTGTAAGTCAAATATGCTTGTGAAGTCTGAGAGGAAAACATTGATTGGCTCACATTGTAGAGTCTCCCCTACTTTTTGTCCCATAATTGAGCACTGGTGACAGCTATACATGTAGTAGTGTGAGTCAGGGGACATAAATGGCACCAACTAATGATTACCTTTGAGGTTATATATGTATACATGAACTTACTGCACTTGAATTACACACATTCAAGTTAAGATGTGGAGTTTTAAATTGGGTTGTGTGTAAATCTATTTCAACAAATATTTTGTATTTATTATTATTTTATACAAGTCTCCAGCCCCTGGCAGGGTATATTAATATGAGACAAAGTTGAGTTTAAAAGCCACTAAATAGATTTCTGAAAAGAGATCATAAAATAAAAAATAAAAACAATACTGGTATTCAACATATTTGTAATTCTCATTATATGATGAATGATATCCTCAAAATTAACCCCACACCTAAAACTAGAACCTTTGATTATGGCAATCCATTTTGTGTATGTCCTTGCTCATGCTTGCTCAGAGACTTATTATGCAAATTCAGATGGTTTAAAGCATTCAGTTAAGAAATTGAACAAGGTGTTACTCAACAAGACCACTTCAGTATAACACACCAAATTCAACAAGTTACCAATGTAACCACTTTATAAAGCTAGATGTGGTTGCCATGTGCATTTCCATTCACATAAGCTCTCTAAAGCAAATTCATTAACAAGACATCAAATTCAAATGGTTGTAAGGTACTCATAATATTCTTCTAATCCATTTTCTAAAGTGGTTATTAACTGGTCTAACAGTTATTAAGCCAAATATGATCTTTATTATTTTTCTATTTAACAAAAACACTCTTTAATGAAAATGAAATGTTGTCAGTATTCTTCTTTTTATTCCCTCTTAGTAACAGGAAATGTCTGTCCTGATTTCTGAATCGTACACAAGTCGACTAGACATTCTTTATAGTCTTGCTTTGAGTAGATGAGGAATTTAGCAGAATACATTTTCTGAGTCTCAAGCACTATAGTGTTGTAAGAACAATAGAGATGAATAGCAGGAGTATATTTATTGATTCTACATTGAATCATAGTGCTAGTTATTGTTACAATATGCCATTGATGGATCCATCCCAATTGTGCATTGTTACAGGATGACATAAAACAAAATGCCTGCAGCTACTGCCATCTACTAGAAGTATACCATTTATAAGTTACTGAATGCCAAACTTCAAAATTACCCTTTGTTTTGTAGAAAAAGTGACATTTAGTATTTAACACTGTACAGTATATGTCTATATTATCTTAGAACATAAATGTATACAAATAAAACAAATGCATCTACTGGAAAGGCATTCAGACATACATGACTGTTGAAGGAACACAACAAAAAAGAATTATAGAAAAGAAGTATGCATCTTTAATGAGGTTTTCTTTGAAGTGCAATTTTTTTTCCTTAGGTATTTCATGTTTCTTGATAACGGTCAAACATCCATTGAACAGTTTTCAATCACTGGTGGGATAGCTTGGATCCTATGGGGAAACCTGCTTTAAATGGTTACTGTTAGATCCTTGGCGGTGACATTGCTTTGTAAATGAAAATGTCCCCATAGAAGTTGCATTTAAATTCAATTTCTCACCTGAGCAACCAAACAGAAACGAAACAGGGTTCATGATGTGATTTGATCATTTAAGCAAAAAGTATATGCACTATGCATAAAGGGAAGAGTCTTTTCAATATACCGATACAGTAGATAATATAAATACCACCATTGTTTAAAATATTGCAAATCCTGACATTTTGACTTCCAATTTCTCAGAATATATTTAACCAGATGAAATTATTTTGTGTTTTTCAGTAGTTACTGTATTTCATGTTTCATTTTGATACTGGTGTTGTCTTATTGTCAATTGAAAGGTAATGTGTTTTGTTTTGTTTTTTTGACAAGACCCTCCCCATTGTTTAAACAGTGCCATTTAGTTTACAAAAAAATGTAAACGTGGTGCCGTTAGGTACATATTCGTGGATTCTTATGCAGTTGCAGAATACTGACTATACAGTTTTTTTTACTTACAGGTTGTCTCCTTAAAACATCATCAGTTCAACAGAAATTCGGCATGGGTGGAAGCTCTGGGCTATGCAGAGCTGCTCTCCCTTCCGAAGATGATTTATTATCTAGAGCAGTGGAGTTTGAGCTAAAATTGCGGGTAGCATAACATTTCCTGGTTAATGGCACAAAACTGAATTTGAAAAAAGAAAAAAGTTTTTATTTTGTTTGTTTGTTTTTTCTTCAAAAGCAAATTTGAAGCCTCATTTGTACTTTCCAAGTTCTTGTTCACACATTGGTGCTCAAATGCAAACACTTGATTGCACAGTCAGTAAGACTGTAATGTGTTCACAAAAGTTCTGAAAATATTTTACTATTTACAAAATACCTGTTTCTTTTTTAAAATACTTTTCAGAGGCTATTTCTATTTCTTGCAAATATTTTTTTGAATGGAAAACTATTTTGTAAATAGTATTTAAAATTTTTTTTTTTTGTATACCAATTTGACTTTTAACGTCTCAATAGAAATGTAACACCCAAGTGCAAGTATGTGTCTTTCATTAAGGGGGTGTTGGAAACACAAAAAGGATGAATTTCTACCCAATCTGGAAGAAATAAATTGTTATTAACTGTGCTACTTTGATTAAAAAAAAGTATCCTATTCCTGGGTAAAGTAGTAGCAATAGTTTGTTAAATATGAATGTAAATAGCAGAAGGACATACTGTAAACACATGAAAGAGGATTCAAATTTACATCGATAATTCCTGATAACGTAACAGTAGAAAATTCTGCAAAACCTTTGGAAAAGTGTTAACAATTGTTGAACCGTGTCAGTGAGTCAACCTAAATAAAAAAAATATGCAGTGTAAAATTTGAATATGAATATTACATTATCATAGATTTGAGGATGACACGAGGGATTGTGGGATGATACAATAATTTATATACAGCTGTACATTAGTTCACCAGTATGTATACCCTCTCAGCCAACCAGAGCGCAGGGATTGTCCACGTTGCGTTCTTCTGTACTTCGATTATGAAATCCCTGCAGACATCCATCCATCTGTGTGTCACAATTACATTTGTGTGTATATATATATATATATATATATATATATATATATATATATATATATATATATATATATGAAGAATCGCATACCGTATTGCATTAAACTTGGTATTACCATTATTTAGTTTAAGTTATTTAGTTTAAGTTATTTAAGTTATTTACATTTGCCCGTCTGTATGTCACACATTTTATTTTAAATATATCTAGAGAATAGCTTATCAAATTGTGATTAAACATTGAATTGCTCATTTTTATTATTTACTAGTGCTACATAATGTTGATCTATGTCATGGGTATCATCTCTAATTTTGAATTTACAGCTATGGCAAGGGATGGTACTGCCACATACATGTTGTAATGTCATTTTCACATCCTTATTATGGAAAACTAAAACATAAAATATTTACAAAAAACCCTATTTGCAAAATTGTATTTACTATTTTCTATTTCAAATACATTACCAGAAACATATTTTCTATTTGTATTTGAAATAGATTTGCAGATGGCTATTTCCTATGTTATATTTATATGTTATATGGTAAGTATGCACCTTGTCTTAACAGGATCAAGCTTCAATTTGGCTGCCTGACAAGTCTTCTGGCATATTGCTTTTCATTGCCACCCTTGCTCCACAATAGCTGATTGTTTATCTTCCAAATATTTAGTCTCATCAAAGATGTGGTGATTTGATTTTGGACATTGTTTATCTTCCAAATATTTAGTCTCATCAAAGATGTGGTGATTTGATTTTGGACATTGTTTATCTTCCAAATATTTAGTCTCATCAAAGATGTGGTGATTTGATTTTGGACATTGTTTATCTTCCAAATATTTAGTCTCATCAAAGATGTGGTGATTTGATTTTGGACAGGGTCTGAACAAAATATCTGAGAGTGTTTTTTTTGGCAGTAGGATTCGATGAATGGCAGAAGTGAGCAGACCCCAGAAAAAACTTTCTTTGTTGGCAATATGTTAATACAGTGCAGCATGGGCCAGCCATTAGGAAGTCAGTGAATATCAGCTTGCTCAACAGAGGTGATGAACAATCCCAAGGTTAGCACTGATTGGATAGACACAGTTTTAAAAATGTGTTCAGCTTTCTGAAAAAAACCCCAAAAAAAAAACAGAAGACCATTCCTTTGGAGATGCAAATGTGAAGCGTTGCTGAATGACATATTTAACATATCATCCCACTTATTATTATTATTATTATTATTATTATTATTATTATTATTATTATTATTCATGTAACAATTGCTGCACGGCATTGTCAGCAGTTTAAAGCAAGGCAATCTACCCAATAATGCTATTTATCCTACTGAATAACTCTGTACTTTTGATATATGATAGTATTTTATAAGTAAACTGTGTTTGTTTTTACAACTTTGTGTTAACACGTTATTAAATAAATAACTTTGTAATTATTTAAACCTTTTGTATATATCCAAAAAAAAGCCCTACATGTATATGTGTGTGGGAGGTGGGAGGTGGGGGTGGGACGGGCAGGGGGTTACAAGAGACAAGTTCATATTGTCATCAGAATGTTTTACCTGAGAAATCCGTTCAATAAAGTGTACAGTTCCACAGCGAGCTAGTAGTTTGAGCGCTGTGGTATGTCCTAAAACAGAATCTGCGATGCAAATTGCTACTTGCTGCTGCAGTTCATTTTCTAACTACACTGTGGCTGAATTACTGTACATTTACACTTTTTATTTAATACATATATTTACAACAGAGTTTTGTGATCAGGTTAATGTAATAAATGAAGTTCCATCCTCATGATTACAGATTGCGTGTAGCAAATGTTACCTACCAGGTAACCTGGTGTGGCTCAACCTCCACACCCTCTCTCAACAGGAGTCCCACAAAGATCAGTCTTGGGTACTCTGTTCTCTTTCTACACCTGCTCCCTGGGCCCCCTCATCATATCCTATGGATGCTCATACCATTTCTATGCTAATGATGCTCAGATCTTCCATTCCTTCCCCCCTCTGACCCCACTTGTATCTCTACCTGTCTGTCTGCTATCTCCTCATGGATGCACTCGCATCACCTCAAACTCAACCTCTCTAAATCTGACCTCCATTTATTTCTTAGCCGACACCCTTACCCAGGGCGACTTACAATTGTTACAAGATATCACATTATTTTTTTTCTTTTACATACAATTACCCATTTATACAGTTGGGTTTTTACTGGAGCAATCTAGGTAAAGTACCTTGCTCAAGGGTACAGCAGCAGTGTCCCCACCGGGGATTGAACCCACGACCCTCCGGTCAAGAGTCCAGAGCCCTAACCACTACTCCACATTTCTGACCACCTTCCAGCACCTCCTCAAGTCACAACTCTTCAGACAACCCCTGTACAACTCAACTCAACTCTTCTGGACAATATAGCACAATATGCCTTTGATGCACTTTATCTTGCACTTATCTGCTCCCTATTTTACTGTATTAAATCCTGCACTTAACCCAATCTGTAGTATCTTGTATTTCACTTGCACTCGTATCTAACCCTCATGTAACTATCAACACTGTTATCTGCTCTTGAACTGCCCCGATATCAAATCGTACTGTGTTTTGTATTTGCTCCTATTAGGATGCAAGTCAATGTATTTTGCACCTTGCTCTTAATTGTACTGTAATTCTTGACATGTATTTTTGTATACAACTGTGAATCGCCCTGGGTAGGATGTCTGCTAAGAAATTAATAATAATAATAATAATAATAATAATAATAATAATAATAATAATAATAATAATAATAATAATAATAATAATAATAAATACATAACTAGATGTAGGGAATGTACCTGTATTTTAAAGTTTATCCAAAGAAAGAAAAAGAAAGAAAGAAAGAAAATACAAATGTTGTTGCTTATCCCTTTCACCTTTGTAGAAAGATTGTATGTCATGACCTTTTTACATTAGTACAGACAGCATGCACAGCAGAATCCTGTACCTCATGCAGCGCATGCCTTTTAATTGACATATAGTCAATACTACCTTTGTGCTACAAGTGATATAAACAATGCATCTAATTAACACTTTGCATTGCCTTTCTAATGAAGTGCATGAAGATGAGACGATATAAAGAGAATGATACATTCCTGGTAGGGAGGCCCAAGTCATTTACTCAAGGGGTTTTTTTTGATGTTAGAAAGCTACTGGAGGAAAATGGGGGAGTGCAGTCTCCCTCCTTGTATAATAATGTGGTTCTACACTGGATGCGAGTGGATCATTTAGAATTGACTGGAGTGTATGGGTGTGTCTACACCACCCATGAGTGATGCAATCCGACATTTTAGCTGTACTGTCCGTTTGCTTTTCCTTCAGCCAAAGGTGAAAAAGATCAAAAATGCATCAACAGTGTATATATTACTGTAAATGACCTGCACCACAGCCTAAAATACTGGATTTAACAGATCTGTTTTTGGTTTACTGTAAGCGTTCAAGTTTCTGACCAACAAAAGTAACTTAATTTTCTGATACCGTTTGAAAGAAATACGTTAAATAAAATGAAAAATCTGCTTATTTGCAATGAAGATGAAAGGAAAGCGTGAAGAGAAAATGTTGCAAGTTTCACTTTTTTTCTTCATTCAGATATATTGTTAAATATTGGGTATACCTTCCAGTTGCTTTTTTACCAAGGTGAGGAGAGGTGTCATGTACGTGGGTCGTCACTAAATAATAATGAGTCAGACACAGAGCAGTGGGTGTTGACGCTGCACAGGCGCGCAGATTTAATAACAACACTGGTGCTGCCACTAGGGTACCAGCAATGGTAGCCCTATTGTCAGATTTAATAAAGAAAACAAAACAAAGCTAAAAATAAAAGCTTACCACACAAGGTGAGTGCTAGTCTTACTGAAAGAGACGCCCCGCTCCAGGATCCTACTACGAAACCCTCTCTTTACTGGTTCTGATCAACATCCCCTACACTAACCTACTGCTGTTGATCCCAAAGTCCTGGCCTCCCAGTGACTCCAGGTCATTGCGATGGTCCTGACTGGGCAGCGCCTTCACAAACACTGTCTTGCAGTTGAAGGGTTCCATAGTAGTTATCCTGCGGAGTGGACGCTCTCCTCCTCTATGTAAACAAAGCGCCCGTCTGTGTAGCATGGCGGTGCAGTCAGTTCTGGCGGAGATGCTTCTTGAGCTGGGCGCAGCCTCCCTGGGCACGCCCCCCAGCCAATACGGACCTCTCGATCAGCTCAGTGCCGGGCGAGCCTACCTGCTCACTTAGTCATCTATCAATGCGTCTCCTGTTACACATCCCAGCTGCACACATCCGTGCAGGAACCAGTGACGGGGTCCTCCCTGTCACATACCCTCCCCCTCCGAATGGCACAACTGGTACATTCGATTTTCTACAGCTGGTTCCTCTTCTGTTTGGGGGAGTCAGCGGGTGATAGGAGGTCCAGACATGATGGTGGGGTCTGGAAGTACGGGCCGAGGGAGCTGACCCATAGGCACTGAATTGGAGTGCAGGGGTTGTGGTCGAGGATGTGGTGGAGCTGGTCTCCTTGACTCCTCCACCATAGAAACCCGGTCCTTCCTTCCTTGGTCTCGGGAATGGCAGTTACTCCTCCTCAGGCTGTCGGACGGCAGCTCCTCCTCCTCCTCAGGCTGTCGGGATGGTAGCTCATCCTTCTTTGGCCCTCGGGATGGCAGCTACTCCTTCTTGGACCATAGCTCCCCCTCTGGCTCTTCAGACAGGCAGGCAGCTACTCCTACTTTGTGGACGGTCACTCAGACCCCCCCCCCCGCTCCAGCCCCTCCCTCCTTGTGGCTGCTGATCTTCACCTGGTTTTGCCTGTGCATCCAGGCAGCCAACTGCTCTGTAACTATCCTGTCTTGACTCAGCACGACCAGTGACACCCAACTGCTGTCATATGTAACTTGGGGAAGTGTTACGAGTGTTTCATAGCACCATTTTTTGATACCGCACTCAGGTAGACAAGATTAATTGATCAAATATATATATATATATATATTTTTTTTTTTTGGGGGCTTTTTCCAGGGTATTCTTTTTATAACTGACTGATACAAGTCCTGTGCTGAGAAACTAAATTGAGCATGTACAAGTGGCAATAGCAAAAATATATAATTAATACAGAGACATAAACAAGACAGTATAATCACTACCCTTAGGTCTTTCTCGGGTGGTAGATTACACAGAAATGAACACACATCTCTGTATTAATGCAATTCAGGATCCTTTCAGTATTGTAGTGTGGTTTATTATTTCTTTCCCACACCCTGCAGAGTTACCAAAAGGTATTGCTCAGTTTATAGAAGAGGATTATAAAGTTAAGTTTTATCATCTGTTCCCAGTGGTAATGATGACAAAATCAATTACCTTTTTCAATCTGACCTTATACATTTAATTCTCAGGGCAAAGCATTGTGTTAATGTGAATTCAATTCTGCATCTCCAAATTTCCATTCAGCCATACAAAAATGTACTGAACCCTAAATATATTACCAGTTTTCTCCTCACTACTGTTAGCTGTAGTAAGATCTTTTTGTTATATTGATATAATTTTACAACAATAGTGTATATCAGTGTTTCCCAAACTTTTTGATTGGACACCCCAATTGAACACAAGAATAATGAACCCATGACCCAAAATTATTCACGATTTGGTATTTTAACTGAAATACTTCTTAACCAATCAAAAAGTGACGTTTAATTTATTTGAAACTATTCTACACTATATAAGTATTCAGGCTGATAGTTTTACAGCTTGGTAAAATGTTTGCTTTTATCAAATTACTTATTATATAAAACAAATAAATAAAAAAGTTATTAAACTAACATATTGTAACGACGAGGCAGACAAACCTGGGGTAGGGGGGTGGGGGGAGGGTGCCACTTCTAGAAACATTCTCTCACACGACAGCCAGCTCAGGATTTGGAGTTAAGGGTCCCCTTCGCGCGGACAACGGGACTGCAGCCGATCGCAAACATGAATTTGCAGGAGAGCCCCCATGGGGATTAATGGACTTTGTGGGTGCATTGAGATAATGGGGTGGTGGGACAGGAATGCGTGCCTGTGATTGGGGGAGCGCGCACGACAGAGCGAAATGGAAGAGGGAGGGGCTGGGTGAAGTGTGAGTTTTGGGGCTGTGGGAGAACCTGCGCTTTTTTTTTAAATTACTGAGTCAGACACGCAGAGACTGTTTATTAAACCCTTTTATTTATCCTGTGTTCGTTATTGTTTACTGCATTAATCAGTGGCGGCTCGTGACTTTGACAGGTGGGGCACAAATCACAAAATAGTTATTGCCACCCCCACTCAATGGCTAACGTACTAAAAGTACATTTACTTTGATCAGCTGATTGCATATATGCCTCCGCTGAGAGCATTGTAATGCTTCAAATAATAGACGGCAGTCGCTATGTAAAATATACTCCCATCAATTAAAAACATTAGCACTGTAAACACAATTTACAGAATTGCGGATACAATTTTTTATAATCAACTGGCAAATCACAGAACCTTAAAACCACGTAGTATTTAGTTCTAAGTCATTGTATGACACCAGCATGGAACATTCGCTATAAAGACACATACAATATCACAAAATCATTAATTCAAAACGAACAAGGCACCTTGTCATATCGTGGCATAAAATTGACAGTTTTAGTCCATTAAAAGAGATGTAACTCTTATTTAGTTGAAAGAAGCAAACATGGCCAACAATAGTTTGTTCACAGCGCTGCCTTCCAAATATGGCCTCCTTGCCGCGTTAAGTTTGTCGCGCCGCGGCAGTACTACATTGTTTCAGCTTTCTGCGTATGGTTTCGTGCTGGAGAAAGCGAGTTGAGACTTTTAAATAATGTCACTAACGCTTCTGTGGACTTAAATGTATTTAATATGCTTAAATATGTTTATATTTCTCAATTAAATAATATGAATATGCAAAATGTTTTTTTAGCCTTTGGGAATTATTGGTGGGGCCATGCCCCACTTGCCTCGGCTGACCAGCCGCCACTGTTGCATTTATTTTATTGCTCATTCTTGTAAAATAAACAGTGCATTTGAGACCAGAATACTTGCCTGGATTGCTTCCTTTACCTCCACGTTACAATTTAAAATTGTGTTGCCTACATACTAAATACCAGTTTTAATTTTCAATTCAACATCAAGCATTGCAAACATACCGACAACAAGTCAGTTGTGCAGTTTTTTTTTTATTATTATTTTTTGCGATATGCATTGTAACCAGGTAGGATACATTTATCTCCTTCTCTGAGACAGTGACTGTTTTTTTTAAGAACGTCTTGCTGTTTAGCTAATTGATCAGCTTTCTTCTGGAAAAACTAGTTTCCCAACGCAATCAGGATGCAGTGTCTCAAGATGCCGAAGGCTCAAGGCTTTCGTGAGCCAGTACTTCACAACAAATACACATGAGGACGCAGATCATCCTTGTCAACAATGTAAGAAAAACTGAAGTTGATATAAGATGGTAATTGCGAGTTTTTTTTGAGCTACAAGTAGGATAGACATTTTTTCGTTTTGCATCCATTTTAACAACTGTTTTCAAAATCCGAAGTAACCGCACATAAAATGTCACCCTATACTTAATTTTTTTGGTTCATATTTAAAGCAGAAGACCGGTGATAAAACAATACACTGTTTACATAATTACTGCTAATGATTTGTATGCAAATTGTATTTATTTTGAATATAAGCATAAGTAGTTGTATAGTGAAAATAAATCTTAACAGTGTGCATTGAACGTCATATTTTTTAGATTGTTTGGCGACCCGTCAGAAACCTTGCCGGGACCCATATTTGGGTCGCGACCCCCACTTTGGGAAACGTTGGTGTATATGATGAATGAACAATAATATGGCTACCAATGCAGTTACTGCCAATGCAATTATTGTAGTATAAAAACAGAATAATTGTCTTTTTACTGTAAAAGGCAACAACAACAACCAACAAAATAAACAGTACTCTTTGGGCCTACAGTCAAGATCATATACACTGCTGTACAAAAGTCTTAGACATGTTGCATTTTTCTACTCTGATGCATTATGAGCTTCAACAATTTACTCAAAGCCTCCACTAGTGTTTTCTACTATTATAACACCCTTGACTTGCATAAAGAAGGAAAAACATTGAGTGAAATATCTCGCATCACTTGATTTTCAAGGTGTGGTATCCGAAGCATAATCAACAAGTACAGAGAAACATCATCTGTAATTGACAAACCCAAGGATGAGCAATACTTGAAGATAATATCCTTACGGAATAGAAAGAAGACAAGCATTGTATTGACAATAGAACTGGCAGAAGGCACAGGTGTCGTTGTTCATCAAATCAAAAGTAAGAACATAAGAACATAACAAAGTTTACAAATGAGAGGATGCCATTCGGCCCATCTTGCTCATTTGGTTGTTAGTTTGGTTATTTCACTCAATGTTTTTCCTTCTTTATGCAAGTCAAGGTTGTTATAATAGTAGAAAACACTAGTGGAGACTTTGAGTAAATTGTTGATGCTCATAATGCATCAGAATAGAAAAAATGCTACATGTCTAAGACTTTTGCACAGCAGTGTATATTAGAATATCACAAAACCACTTTTATTAGCTTTTCCTTATTTCTCAAAGTGTGCCTTGCCCTACACAAGCCCCTATTAATAAACTGTATTCTTCCCTTCCAGAGTCCCTGTGTTCTTCAGTTCAGGCACACTAAGTTATCGACATTATCAACACTGGTAATTTCGTTTACCAAAGTCCTGCTGTCATTATATCTGGTCTCCTTAGAGCTTTCTTTCAACTGTTCACTGGCATCTGTGCTACATTTGGTTTTGGAAACAGACATACAGGTACTGGCAGCTGTCCTTCTGGAATGTCTACAGGTTGCTTTTCTATAGGTGCAGACATTTAATTTCTACAGGACAAACATTACACTGACAGGGTTGAGAACTGAAGGAGGAGAGAACAGAATTAAAGAGCAGAGCCAGAAAAAAACAACCCCCATCATCAGTTACAGATGCCTGCCTTCATTAGATCATTTTAGAAGCCGGTGATAGTAGGAACCACTTCTTTAGGGGTATTTTTTAGGATAATCACAGAAAGGAGTGATGCAACAGTTAAAGTAACTTAGATATCACTAATGGATGTAGGATTCCCATGATATATCTTTGTGATGGCCTCTTTATATAAGCATTGCTTTATCTATCTTCAAATACAGCTCAGCATCACAAGAGCCAGCAGCATTATGCATTGTCAAAGCTACTTCTATCCTGGCAAAGGGCTGAACCCGCAACCTCCAATTGTGTAGTCTCTGCCAGACAATAACACATCTTATTCAAGTTCTATATTTGTGAAGTTTTAATAGACGGCCTATTTCAGTGTGTTGCAGTGTAATATTTAGCCTCACAGAAGGTAAAATAAAAACACATCTTCAGAATCGTTTTCCCCCACTCTCTTTGGTTTCAGGATAGTAGAAACACCCAAGAAGACGGAATATCCTGATTTGCCTATGCAACCACATGGTTTTCTTGGAAAAGGAATTTTTAAGGCAGTCACACAGATATACAAGCAAGAAGAGACTGTCAGCAATATACCTACAAAGGGACCAGAGTTATGATGGTATTAAATAACTCTGAGGAGGTTGTAATATTTTTTTAAATGAGAATAAGAGGAGTTGATTTTAGCAGGAGTTCCCCAACAATCTGGCAAAATAAGCATTAAAACATAGGAAGTGCTGATAACCATGTATAGCACCACAGTGGGTATTTCAACAGCACTCATTAAAACAATTTATTTTTGATCAGTACAGTCTATTATACTGTGCAAAAGGGACCACATTTTAAAAAAAGGATTTAGTAATTTGCATAAGCTTTTACTACAGCACTCAGAAATCATATGTAGTGCCCGCCCTCGTACCCAATTTAACCATGGGTCGTATACACTAATATAGTTGACTACGCCACCCTTACTAGATGTTATAATTATAGAAGGGAAATTGAATATTAAACCCAATCAGAGATCAAACCCCCACACAGATACCCTTCAATTAAATCAAAGACATACATATATGCAGTTCAAAATGCTCCAATGGAAGTGTAATAGTATGCAAAATATCCAATATCATGTAGTGTTTAATAATTGTTCCCTTAAAACACCGACAAGGACATGTAGCAAAAGTGCAAGGACTATATCAATAATCTTATTTAAATGCACACACTTTAATATGATAACACAGCAAAATCTCAATGTGCAATAAAGAGCAAAATGCAATAAGTGCACAGCAGTATTGACAGCTCAATAGCTAAATATTCAGATACACAATAATAGCAGCTTAACATAGATAGTTTAACACATACTAGTCGGTGTAGTAAAGCAACATAGAAAAATAGTCCTTAGCGCCAATACTAGAAACACTTCATATAGAATTAACATTGTGTCAATGTGCAATGAGCAGCATCCTCAAGACCGTATATATATATATATATATATATATATATATATATATATATATATATATATATATATATATATATGTGTGTGTCCTTTGCAATAATGCAACAGTAACTTGAAGTTTAAAGGCATGGGTCCGACCCCAGTGAAGAGCTTTAAGAATCCAACAACCTCAGCAAAATCATTACTAACACCATAGTTTAAAGCTATTCACCGAGTTTAACCATACAATACACAACAGTAATTATTTTGTTTTAACTCAGAGGGGGTGCCACCTCAAAGGCTGCCTAGGGTACTAGTTAAGCTAACACCGGCCCTGCCCGTCTGTGACGTTCAGTTTATGTACACACTCCTGGTGTTGCAGATGTTCCCAGAGCCTTTTTCAGTTGATATAACCTGCTTGCAGAACATGCGGAAATCTAATTGTGTGTTAAAGAACTAGGGCTGTGATTATTGATCCATAGCTTTCCTGAAAAATTTAAGTATTTGAAGTAAGATTCCTTTTTTACCCTCTAATTCAGGCTCGTATTAGAAGTACAAAATAATGAAACCAACAGCACTTTAGTCACTTAAACCTTTTTTTTGTTTTTAATTGCCGTTCTTAATTGCTTTGAAAATCAATTTCTGTCAGCCAGTACAAAATCTTCAGATAATAACAGCAACTAACAAATTCAGAGACAACAAGTCAACAAACTTATATGCTGTATCTCAACTAGATTGCCTATGACAGGTTAATTAAAATACAGTATCATACTTGCCCTTGTCAACAGGATCTCTCTACGCCTTTAAACTGATTTTAATTGATGACATGGTCTATGTGAATAATTACTAAAATGACATTGAATTGCATTTCCCATTCAGTAGCTGAACATAAAGCAGCACAATATATAATCTCTGCATTAATAAAGCATTAATTAACTTTAGAAACTGTGTTACAGCAGTTTCATCAATAAATAGGAGACTTCCCAAAGGGGGTTGCCTGTGACCTTGTATTGATTAAGACTGCAGTGGAATGTTATTTGCAATCTCATTGCATAACAGAAATCAGAAGGCATTTGAGAAAAATCACTTTTTCTACCCATCCTCTTACAATCGCCTTTTACTGCTAATGTCTATCCTAGAGACTTTAAATACTATATCAGTCTGTCACCCCAAACAGACAATAAAAAAATTAAAAAAATTACAAGGTGACCATGCATTAAATGGGTTTTTAAAATACTACAATGATCATTGCATTTCTCATTACTTCGATAGCTCTGCAGCTAGTTTCAGTTATGAATAATTTAACAGGGTAATACAACTTCCAAAAGGACACAGTATTAAAAATACATATGAGCAAGGCAGTTTGAAATGTTCTACCTTTCAGCTAAAACACTATATTAAGCACATGAAAGGAAAGGAATCCCCTGTGCCCTGATTTCAATGAATGATTGAGGATTTAGTGTTAGAATACTGATACTTCATTTATTTATTTTTTTACTAAAAGTGGGTTACTTGTCCATATTAAGCTAAAGTATATCTTGATAAAATATCTTGAAAGAGCTTCAATGCTTGGAAGTGAAGGCTATTGATATAATGTTGACCAGGCCCTATTTAAAGGACAAACTTCTAACTATAGGGTGATTCTAACTGCAGCATATCATTTTTCAAGGATGTCCTGTAAGGGTTGAAAACTAAAATAAACATCATATAAATTACTGAAGGGAGTGTGAATTTAGCCAAGTCAAATGTGTGAACTTATACTGAAGAGCATACCCCGGTCTTTCTCATAATTGTGCCAACATGGTATATATTGTAGCTGCAGACAGTATATCATTTGGAGAAAACAAAAACAAATACAAATGCATTCCTCTCTCGTAAATATTTCAATGAAACTGTGCTGTATTAGAAGATAATCTGATTTAGTACTGAAGCGTGTAATGCAAGAAACCAGTTTGTACACATAAGCCACATATTCTTCTTCCCCAAAGATCTTGGAAAGATGCATTGTGTGTTAAAATGTATTCGGCTGGGAAAATATTTTAGGAATCAGTAACCACTGATGCTCTTGCTAAAATCTCACAGTAACGTTCTAATTATAAATGTCTTCTTGTATGACTCCTCTCTCTGTTAAAGATGTAGAACGAAGATACCTTATTATTGTTTCATAACTCGCTGTAAAGTAAAAGTGAAGTAATTTTCACCTGTAAACCATGTTTGGTTAATTATTTTCCATTCTTGTATACACACATTAATTATTTTCCACTCTTGTATAAAAGCATGAATTTAATAAGAACAATTAAAATTACATTTGCAATCTTAAATTATTAAATAAAGAGGCAATACAAAATGTATCCCAGACACATATGATGCAAATTGGTGTGCATCTGTTTGCTAATTCTGCTTTTACTCTAATTGTTTTAGTGAAGTGTGTAATCAATCTTAGTTATTAGCGTACAACACAGATCTTTCCCTCACTGCTTTGATGCAGTTCCTGTTCGACTGTGAGCTTTGAAATTTGACTTATGTGCCTTAACAGATTTGATATTGAAATAGCTTGACCTTCAGTAATTAACAATGGTATTTGGTAGCCTTGGCCTCATATTCAATAACCAAGGGTATGCTACAAGGCCTCCAAACCACTATATACTGTATACTTTCTTTAACCATTTCAGTGAGTTTATTTGTGGTTCTGCACATTCAGTAGTACATACAGCTATGGCCCAAGGTTTTGTATCATCTACAATTTTAGGATTGATACATCATTTAACAAAAAGAAAACTATATGAACATAATTTGATGATCTAATCAAAGAAACTACAAACTGACATCGCAAAAGTCTGCTGGAAGCCATAATAGTAGTACTGTATTTAATGCTAGATTTCAAAATGTCACATTTTTCAATTTTTGTTAGTTTTTTGTTAAGTATATGGAAAACTACAAAGCGGTATGTGATTTAATATGTTAACGTAACATTATTTAGCAGGTTTCATTCAACTTTATGAAGCAAAATGAGTTAATTTTATAGGGTGATGCAAAACTTTTGGTCATAGCTCTAAGTACACAGCAGGGAATGGCTACATTTGGAAGCAAATGATTAATGAATTACTAAAACTCCAGCATGTATAACTAACTCTACTAAATGTTCTCGATATCTACAACCCCTTTAGAGGCTCTGACATGTGATACCTAATGCATTATTACATGACACTGAATCCTTTTCCCCTTGAAGAAACTGAGGCAACAAAGAACCAACTGCCCCTTGGAAATAACATATGTTTCCAGCTGCATTACAGAAAAGAGCATCCTGAAGTCATTTCTTCGGCTGTGTGAAGCTGTCAGGGGTTGTAATTGTGAGTTAATTTACAGGTTGCCAACAGTCACCGTCAGCTTCCCAGGCTGGTATTGGCATTACAAAGAAGTCCTTGACAATGAGGTGTCGTTTTAAGGTTACCGCTCTCCATTCTTCATTGTATCTGTTCTTACATCTGATAATGGCCTCAACAATAATTCATGTTTTTTCCCCTTACTAAATGCCGCTACACACCAGACATGATGATTTTTTTCAATGGGCGACAAGATACTTTCACAGCAACTTGACCATACACACCTGAAGTGACACAGACGCAATGTGACAGATTTGAAAACTGCCAGATCTATAAAACTATTAAAAATTGCTATTGACAGAACTCTGATCAAGATTGGTACATATTGGTTTAAAAGGCATGTCATGTACAGACAGGCCAGAATAAATAAATCTATTCAATCTTGAACAAAGAAAACTACGCAGCAATCTGATTCAAGCATTCAAAAATCTAAAAAGTATTGACAATATTGACCCAGGGGACTTTTTCGACCTCAAAAAAGAAACAAGGACCAGGGGTCACAAATGGAGATTAGATAACAGGGCATTCAGAACAGAGAATAGGAGGCACTTTTTTTACACAGAATTGTGGGAGTCTGGAACCAACAGCCAGTAATGCTGTTGAAGCTGACATCCTGGGATCCTTCAAGAAGCTGCTTGTTGAGATTCTGGGATCAATAAGCTATGAACAACCAAACGAGCAAGATGGGCTGAATGGCCTCCGCTCGTTTGTAACCTTTCTTATGTTCTTATATTCATTAACATTATGTGGAAATTATAATTGTCTTCTCCAACGGTATTAAAATATATGCGGCAATAAATCATACATACCAGGCTTATCCAGTTCTTTCAAAATGGACTCCCATATATGATATTTCATCTCTGTATCTTTATAATTGTGATGATCATAAAGTTGTGGGTATTTTTCCACATCAACTATTATTTTTTCCTCTGTCATTTTGGATGCCGCTTCACACCGTGCATTGAAGCTGTTCTCTGATTGCTCAATTCCCTAGTTGTCCCGTGACAAAATCCTGAAAAATAGGATTCAATTCTATTTATTTTGTGTCGCCCACGCGTCGCCTGCCATGTCATCTGTGATGCGTCTGGTGTGTAGCTGCCTTTACTCAAACCCATTTGGGTGATAAAGCTTTTTTTCATGTGTTTTATTAACTCATCCCGAATGACATGTTTATGATTTTGATGCTCAATTGTATTCGATTATATTTTCAATTATCATTTATGGGTTGTTTTTTTTTCAAACATTTTTTCATGGATTTATTTGTATCTTAATATGTACAATAATGATCATTTTAAAAAAAAATACAGTAATAATTAAGCAAACAGATGAATTTAGAAAAAAATATTTTTCAAAAGAATCTATTTCAGGCTGGTTTATATTTCATATCAATCTGTTATACTGCATTTAAATCATACTGTGCCATGTTGTATTTCTACAAAACATACATTAACATGATGATGTTTATTTAACTGTGGTGTTGTCCCTTTTAGCTGTTGACTTTAAAAATGAAATGCAGAGATCTCCAGAAGCGTGACTTGTGTAAAACACAGGCTTTTTTCCATTATTTTATGAAACAATCCAAACAGATTAGGAATGCACCAGAGAATGTGATTTCTTCATCACTGTCTGTGTTTCACATCACTGCCACAGTGAGAAGTGCAACAAAGCCTATTAAGTGAGAACCAACAAAAATAAATTGTTTGCCCCTTTATTGTGTCACTAAGCCATGGCTGCAGAATTGTTGCATATTAAACATTCTAGTACCCCTTAATAGAACATCCTCCTCCTCTTCAAGCATGAGCATGCTATTCAGTGGAGCCCTGTGTATAAATGCATTGGGACACCATAAGGTTGTACATTCTCTAGGTATGCAGAATGGCTGGAGAAAGACTGCCAATGATGGTTGCCCGGACTGGTACTGCACCAAGGGCTGTACCAGACATTGCAGTAACCGTAGCAGAAGTATATTTCTAGGGAGGAAAATACAAGGATATATTGGTAGTATTTGTGACAGCGTTGTATTTGTGAGACAGAGAAACTGGAGGCTGTTTTAACAGCAACCGATCTAAGCAGCAGTATAATTAAACAGCAGAGGATCTCAATACGTTAACCTACATTTGAAACCTGATTTGTTGTACACCTTTTAGTAATGTTATTAAGTGGATACATAAATAAAACATGATGGGAAACCCCAGCTAGATTAATAGACTGGTGGTATTTAGACCCCAAATACAGATATTACAGTTTAAAAAATCTGAAACAAAAACACACTGGAAATGTGAAAAAACGCCAAATTATTAAAAGTGCCCAGCCATTTAAAGTGGAGATATCAAAAACACAAGCCAAGTTAGTAGAAACAATTGGGGCAACCTTGACCCCTACAGCTTTTACAGTTGTGCCTATTTGCTTGGTGCTGGCCAAGGTTGCCCCAATAGTTTCTTGAAATTTGGCTTGTGTTTTTAATATCTCCACTTTAAATGGCTGGGCACTTTTGATAACTTGCTGTTTTTTCACATTTCCAATGTGTTTTTCTTTCAAATATCACTTCAGTTTTCACTTAATGGATAATAACACACAAATTACGGGAATAGCAGAATTGTTCAGCCTATATTGAGGCAATGCATTGCTGTTTGGATAGGGTAAATGTAAATAGTAGCCTAGTCTGTTGAAAGGGTTAAGATGTGAATCTGTGTAGCGTAGCAGTTATGTAGTTGGAGTGAAAGTATGACTAGTTAGGGTTCACATCCTGCCTTTTATATATATCCACAGGCCAGAGAATTCTAAGCTGGCTGACTTCATCTTTCAAAATACTGCTTGTCTCAACTAATCGTAACACAACACGCTTGCAAACTGAAGATTATAGTTTCCTCAAATCCCATGCATACCAGACCTTTTTTTAAAATATCAATAAATTGTTTAATATAAATGATACAGACGACAAAATAAATGTGTTCCATTGTATATTTCCATGTTGACAAAACAAGTTAATGGTCATTAAACTCTGATGTCCTGTAATATACATATGCGTGGATAAAAGTGCCTGGGGTCTGCAAAAATCTGCAAAAAATGGTGACTTATTTCTCTTACTGTATGACAGGTATTGACTTGTTTTTCTACATTTCATCTACGAGTGTTGGGAACTACAAATTAAAAGTGAAATGGTGCTGATTTACTTTTGCTGCACCAATACCCTGAAAACACACAAACTATCCTTGCGATATAGAGAGTCTCTCGTGCTTCACTGATAACTTGGCTCGAGGAACTACCGTTCCTCTTAATATCTTTAAAAAGGGCTTATAGATAATGAATTTTTCAAACTTCCCTTTTTAATTGACAGCTATTCCAAGATCGTATTATCAGTAATAGGAAACCTATGTTTTTATTTCTATACCCCACGCACAGAACATATTCAGAAAAGCAAGATCTTACCTTAAAAAGTCTTAGAATATTGGCAACCATGATTGACACTGAACTTGCTGCAGCACCGATTACTCCAACGATCTTGTCAGGCTTGGCGAAGATAGGGGGATCCCCATTGGCACACCTTACGTCTGATGCATCTTTCTCAATGAGAGCTTGCACAAATGTCAAAGACTGCTCCAAGGCATAAGTGTCCCTGGAACAAGTGTCAAGGACCCGGGCACCCAGCGTGACATTAGGAAGGAGGTCAGGATCCTTATTGATCTGGTCTATGGCATAAAGCATAGCTTCCAGTCTATGGATCCCTTTTTCCTTCTTCAAATCCCCACAAGGCACGCCTCGATCTCCTCTAGAATGAACAGGGAAAAGTCCTCCCAAAATGATATCACCTTCCAGGCGGATGGAGTGGGCATGTTCCTGGGCCTCTGTTTTTTGCATGGAGGTGAGCAACCAGCAGCATTTGGCAGTCAGTAGAAAGAAGCATTGGCAGGAAAAAGATCTCTTCCTTTCCCTCACCATGTTTTCTTAAGATACAGCAACCGTCAAAGTAGTGAAGGTTCTTCTGGTTAGAGGAGTAGTCAGACCATCTGAAGGTGCACAACATGAACGCAACCATCAGTCCCCACCCAGTGTCAGTTTAGAGCCATGCAGCGGGTCGACAAATCAATGCTGTTCAAAGAAGGATGACTGTCGATTTTTATAACATCTCTGCCACATGTGCCTTGCATTTGAAAAATGAAAGTTTGGGGGTGCCAAAGGACCTCTGAAGTACAATGCAGCTGCTGAGTCTCAGTATGATTTTGAAGGCATTATATTCCTAATTTTCATCTGCTCTCAGTGTCCTGCAAAAGATGCATCAATAAAAACAGCTTTAGTATCTAGTTCAATGACTATTAATGCATTTTTAATTTCATAGCATATTGTCTTATTTTCTCCTTTAACACATACACACCCACCCACACACACACAGTTTAATGCATTGAAAATTCTAAGATACATCATTACAAGTGCCTAGATATGTGATATGCATTGTAACATCATGGACTATCCAACACCTAGATGATTTTTCTAAAATGCTGCAAAAGTATAATAATGTGTATGCATGGAAGTCTTGATATTTTTGTACAAATATCCATACATATATATTGGAAGGCTCTATGTTTGTTTGACTATTATTAGCATAACATGTTAATAATAGAGAATATGATTAACATTGAAAGTGTTTTGTTTTTCCTCATTGAAATCCAGGAGACTGGATTAAGGAAGAGTGAAAACCAAAACACGCATTCTCTTTGGAGAGTTTACTACAACTAAGCAACATGACATCACACATAAAAAAGAAAGTCTGCTGATGGATCAATCTTTTTTCATTCAAGACCCACAAGATATACTGTCATGCAAGATACTGCATAAGGTTCTAGCTAATTATAATTTAATTCAAGCTCAAATCTTGAAATTGTGTGCTTCCTAACCACCCAAAGGCACTACTAAGTTGTAGTCTCCTAAAGATCAGCCTTGTTCGGTCTTAGTGCTGACCTACTTAGAGCTGTGTTGCACCTTTCACTCTGATCTTCCTGAATAAAGATGTTCTGTTCTGTCAAGGGCATAAATACAAGCAGCATTGTGTAACAACCTGCAATAGCATTAGATGTGTGGTGCCATGTCTAGCACAATTGCAGGTTTTGTTAGCACTTAGCACTGCTTCTTATTTTTTAATTGTTTTATTTCTTGACGAGTAATAACATCTGCCATTGGCCCTTTTGCAAGATGCGATGAATAGGTATCCTAATATTTTACTGACCATTATTCATTGTCTGCAGAAATGACAAACAAGTGCCATCAATTGAGGAAACACATATGAGGATAATAATGTTGTTTTTAGTGTCTCCTGTCTTCAGTTTCATTAAGGGCTTTTGTTGTAATGTCCCATGACATCACTCTTTCAAATGCAATATTGACATGCATTCTGCACTGTTTGCCAACCTTAAATTATTTCACATGCTGTATTGTTCCTGAACATCCTATAAATAGACTGAACAAAACCATGTATACAGTATTTATATTTCTGGTAACTAAAACACTAGTAACATTAGGGGAATGGTTTAATTAATGTGTTATGCACTCTAAGAAAAAAGAATGCTTGAATGTCATGGAACCACCTTGTTACTTTTGACTTGCAGAAAGAAAAATAAGTAACAGTTTTTCTTTACCATTTGACATTAACTTGTAGAAATCAGTGTACCTATTACACGGGATCAAGCCCTAAAATCTCTGGTCAACCATTGAATTTCTTTGAAGCAGGAGTTCTTCAAAGATGACAGCTGCATACAAGAGAAAACACAGTTCCTCTACAATGAGTATTTAAAACTATTAAAGCCTTCTGCTACATAAAATGCTGTTGTGAACTCCAAAACATAATACAACAGACAATTGGTCTTATACTAAATTAACCAATACTGTTCAGCACTGCTCTATTTCAAAATTGTTATTTATTTCAAATTCAGAACCTCATAATGAGAACAACTCGGGCTTAACCACATTATTGGTGATGCATATCTCAGAATTGTGATGGCAATGTCTAACATGGTTAAATAATCCTATATCTTAATCCCTGTTTTACAATAAGTTGATATCAAGATTTATTACGTTCTAGAATTTAAGATTCAAAATCCAATGCAATTTTTAAAACTGTTCAATGTCTCTTTGGTGTTGTTGGTAAAACATGTTTTCCCTTAAAAAAAATGAGTCCTATACCAAACCTTCATATCGTTATGAAAATGTATTGATTACAAAATGCAGTGCGGTAATAATACTATATGTGATCTGGCCCTTCAAATGCAGGAATCTTACCAAAAGAGTATTAGGAGAAGTACCGGTGAGTCCAATTTCAACTTCATAGGAACATAACGCTTCCCCAGAGCTGTGGCAAAAGGGATGCGATGTAATCGTCTGGACATTATAATTTGCTCAATAAAAAAGCAATGGAGTTGTAGCCATTTTATTTTATTCTCTCAAGAATAGTGCATATTATTTCAGGTTACCTAGCATAGCTGATAGAATCATTGGTTTATCGGCATTTAGAATATTATACACATTTCTCTTGGTTGTCGACATATTCATTTCTAACCATGTGCCTGAATTGAAACACGCAATGTCGGTTTGTTTTAAGTTAATCATGTGCAATATTGTATACAAATCTTTGCCATATTTTTTTTTTACCAACTGTACAGGCTTATTTGCGAGTATGAGCACTTTATGGAAATTACATATCGAATAGCTAAATAAATTGTGACTACTAACTGTCACCCAATAATACGTCCAGGAAATAATATCATATCGATAAAACGCTAGAAATAATAGAAGTCCAAAGAAAACAAAAAGGAAGAACACAGTAGGCTGCGAAAAAGATGTAACCTACACCCTTCGCAAAAAAAAAACAGTTACATTGTAAAGAAGCACTCTCCAATCTTCCTTTTGATTACACCATCCGGTATGTGTCAAACACGAAGCATCTTCTGGCGATTCTATTACATTTCACAATCCTCTGTACAATCCTCTAGGGATCGTCACGCTATTTTGTGGAACAGATAGCTTTTGTAGCCCTGTTGCTAGGAGAATATGTCATTTTAATCCTAATCTATACTCAAACTGTTAATTGTTACTGAGAATCTGACATAATCAATCATGCTGATACGGATCATGTCAGACTAAAAACATAATCGGAAACAAATCCTTTGGGGACTATACAACATGTTCTTAAAAAAATCATATTAGTAATTCTTCAATAAAATTAAATCGGTAATCTATTACAGTGCATCAACCGTTCATTTTAAACTATTTTTCAACCCTGTACACAATCTGAAAATATCACAGAAAGTGATGAGGAAGGGTAGCCAACCCTTAATTAAAATGTGAAGACAAAGGTGGACGGGCAGGCGGCTACACTTCAGAATGTCCAAAGCCTTCTATCTTTTTGTGTCCCCAAACAATCACAAAGGTTTTTTTGTTGTTGTTTTTTTAATGAAACGCGTTTCAGTTCGCTCTAGGTAATGCTTTTTTAAACTAAGTAGCATTTGTGACTTTATTTGATACTGAAATTGAATTAGTCAAACATTCAGAATCCTATTTTTAGTTTAAGATGCATACAAATCATGGTATTTTATACTTTAGCATAAAACAACTATGCATGTGTTCAATAGAGCATAAAGTCATATTACATATTAAAGTATTAGTAAGTGTAGTACAGTACTTTCTGGAGCGAAAGTTTAGATTGTTTTGATGTTTGGTCTTTTTTTCCAAGCATACTGAATTATTAGAGCTGCATGAGGAAGTTCAGTTGAAAATATACTGCACTGCAAGGAACATATCGATAAATACAAATAAGAAAATTCACACTTACTTCGGTGTATTCTGATTTTCCCGGGAAATTCAGCGTGTTTGTATACAGTTTGTTCAAATGCCCACAACACACAGCACTTTAATTTAACCAGTAATCGTAATACTGTCAACCTACCCATTGGTAGATTGTTTAGTCTTCCTCAGTGGTAGTTTTCAAGGCTTTCAAAACCAAATATATAAACCAATTCCGCTGAAGATAAAATACATGACGTTCTTGTTCACATACCGATCCAATTTTTTTGTTCCACAAATATCATTTAGAAGTATGGGATAAAAGATTATAGCACATTGTCACATTCAGCAGATTGTCTTATCTGGTCTATGCCCAGAATAAAGTCGGAACACTTGATGTAGAAATCACACCCAAGCTTCCAATATGACTTTATAAAATTACACTCAAAATAACTTATATCAGTACCTACCTGCTGTTCTGCATTTTACTCCCGTTTCCCTGCTCTTTTCAGCCCGCTTGAAGCTGCATTAATAACTGTTCTTGGTGCTGAAAGGGACAGCGAATCAAGAAAGCAGGAGCGCGCCTCCTCCAAATGAATAGCAAAATACTCCCACTGGCAGTGAGTGGTCTTCCCAACTCTCATTCTAATCGTCATCAGATGCTTAGTATCAGCTATTCAATCAATCCACAGGCAATGAAGGTTTCTGTCTCAGATTGTTTTTTACATGTTGTTTTGCGTTAATACGGAATACATAGTACGATTGTAATTAATTTTACATGCATGTGTTATATATGGCAGTAAACAAGAACACTCTACACATACTATTGAGTATCATTGACATGGACACAACATATTCGCATTTCGGTGAACTAACCCATTGCAATAATTCAAACACGTAAGCATAGTCATTAGTGATAGAAGGGGCACAAACAATATTCTGAAAAAATATAATTGAAATACTGAATTTATAGAAACGTGTAGATTCTAGATAAAAAAAAACAACAAAGTTATACTTCTAATATTTATGTTTTATGTTTAAATGCATTGACAATTGAAGTTTGTTTTCATTACTTATATATATATATATATATATATATATATATATATATATATATATATATATATATATATATATATATATATAGATTAAACTCCGTGTCCTCCGTCAGCAGATCTCTACTTGAGACATCACATCCGCATAAATATTTTAGCTTCTGAATTTTAGTAGATTGAATTGAATGAATCACAGATAACTAGATATAGTGTGTAATGCATGTGGTGTGTAAATGAGCCTCTGACAAATACAAAGGCTAATTAATTTCAGGTTATGCATAATATTTTATTCCCGATGCCATGAGAACTGTATATGTTTGCTTCTTAGGTTGACAAGCTTGGTTTTCAGGCGCTGCAATACATGCAAGATACAAACGTCAGGTTTGTAAAGTTCTGATCAGTAGACTAGCTCTATCTAGTGGCTAAACTGTGCAATAGTTGATCAGTAGGTGAATTAATGCGTGAAAGATGTAATAAGGCCAAGCGAGTCAGTTTTGGATACTAAATCATTTTATTAGCTACTCAAGATAAATTGTCTTGACAGTATCACACTTTTTTTTTTTGATAATGTAGCTTTGATTGTAATTGATCTTGGCAACAAGGCCTAGATGTCAATTCTCATGTTTTTTAAAAAAAAATCTTCCAAAATGTTGTTTTTGTGTTTAATTCCTATTCAAATACATTGGTTCTTATATACAAGTTACAGACAAAAGTATTGGCACCCAATGCTTATTATACCATAATTCAAGGTAACAGATTAAGGCCTGTTTTTAATAAAATAAAAAGCAAAATACACAATTTTCTATACTTTAACAAGTGGTCTTTATCCAAAAAAAAAAACATTTATTTCATTTAAAGTGTTCATGACAAAAGTATTGGCACCCCTGCTTTAGTATTCTGTGTCCTCTTTTTGCTTTTATTATTCATTATTTTATTATTTTTATTTGCTTTTTATAGGTATTTCCTTCGGCTTAGGCAGACTGGATACCCAATGCTTGGCTACGGCTTTTTTTCAGATCACTCTAAAGAATCTGTTTTGGATTGAGATCTGGTGATTGTGAAGACCACTCCAGAACTTTGATCTTAGTTTTCTTCAAGAATTTCTGAGTCGTATGCTTTGGGTCATTGTCGTGTTGGAAGATAAACTGTCTGCCAAGCAGCCTATGCGCAGATGGTATCATTGTACTTTGTAGAATGTTTTGATACAAGGCTGCATGTCTATCTAATACTTTCCATAATAATGACCATAAAATTACACAATATATATGGGAAAAAAAATGATTAAATCAAATTATTTTACAACAGTGATATACCAGTGTTTGTATTTATTGCCAAAGCGGATGCGTTCTTGCACTCTGCTCTTTTTTGGTGCATCAGGAAATTACATCAGAAGAAAAAGTACAGTTTACTGCAGTTTGTTTGGCATAGTAAAGAAACCTGGGGTGTTTGGATGCAAGGGACATACTGTATATAATGATTTGAATGTTTAAACAGCAAGCAAGAGAAACAATACATCCAAGAAAAGGTGAAATGTGCACAAAAGAAAAAGGTAAGCACAAGAAACGTAAACTTTCGTATCTACCAATAGCTAATGATTTATTCAGTTCACCTACATATAGTATGGTCCAAAATGTCCTATATAAACAAAATCACCAACAGTCCTTGGCAACCGAGCGATGCTAATAGTGGTCACTTTCCTTGCTCACCAAGGTTATGTAGTTGAATCTATAGCCACTTCATCTTTGCCTTTCCTTGAAGAGATTGCTGTGGCGTTAAGTATGTAAATAGGGGGATTGCCCTATAAGGAGTGATCTGCGTATTTAAAAACTATATTTATTAGCATAATCGTATCTTCTTTGTGCTTCACATTATTCAATTTATATTTACTGCATATGGAACAGCTACACCTCCAGCTCTGTCAGCTGGAAAACACGCATTATTAAGGCTTTTAGGGCTCTAATTCACTCCAGGTATAAACCTTTAACATTGTATTCATCTGTAGTTTACATAAAGATCTCAGGACAGTCAAGTATGGGAATTTTCTTGTTCTCCAAAATCACCAAAACTTGATACATTTGCAAAATTCTGACATTTCACTAAAATCTGGCAGCAACGGTATCCATTTTGTTCTAGAAAATAAACCAATATTCAAACTTTGTAGTTCTTTTTAAAGTGACTGTTAATCAAAAATGAGTTGCTACATAAGCACATAAACGTTTGAGAATGAGAAAAGGCTATTCAGCCCATCAAGGCTTGTCTCTTGTTAGCACAATTGGGGTGGGGTGGCACTAATTTACATTTAGTCTACCATCCCAAACTAAACACACAGCTATATTCCAGCTCAGTTTATTACAAGTAAAATACAGTGTATTTATCCACCATCATATACATTCAATTGAACAGTAATAGCAACAATACTATCTCTTTGTTTCATATTCACTGCATTGTTTTGTTAGTGCAAAGCGCTAG
Source organism: Acipenser oxyrinchus oxyrinchus (assembly GCA_030684275.1). NCBI lineage: Eukaryota > Metazoa > Chordata > Actinopteri > Acipenseriformes > Acipenseridae > Acipenser > Acipenser oxyrinchus. The sequence continues at coordinate 38,600,356 of CM060254.1, forward strand.
GAAGACTACCATAATTACAAGTAGAAGATCTATGCTATTTACTTTGCATTCTGAAATGGAAGATATTTGTAAAAATGATCATGGCAGAATGATCATGTTAAAACATTTAGAATGATCACTTTAAAAATTAATGTTTTAAAACACCATGTACAGTATCTGTTATATACATCAAATGTGCGTCATTAGAAAACTACCTTATATATGCATATACAATCATCCTGCTTCAACCAACATCAATGGCATTTGTCAACTGTTAACTTGAATACTAGATCTTACAACTCAAAATGTGATTTTGTACATACAGCTTAATAAATTCAAAATAAACCTTTTTGTACTTAAATGTGCTGTTGATGTTTGTTTCCCATCAATTTTAGTTGACCAAACTATAGTACATTTACAGTCAAAATCACTTGCTTCCCATTCATATATAAAAAAAAAGACATATAGCATTCAAGAAGAGTACAGATCAAGTTATCAAAATACTTATTTAATGTACAATTCAATACAAAAACAAGCATGTTATGATGTTGCCTATCAGTTATTAACCTCATTTAAATCCTGAATTGAGATTTAATGTAACATATATGAGATACCAAAACAAGTGTACTGTGTATAGTGTGTGTCTATACAGTATAGTATAATAATAGACACATACACACCTAAAACCACAACCCACGAGTACATAGAGAATGTACTCATATTTGGAAAGCCGTCAGCTTAATTATTCCCCAAGCTTTTTAACTTTAAACATATTCTCTTAAAAAATGCAGTTTGAATAAAATAAAAAACTTTAAAAAAACTGAACAAAACTCAAAATTAGCCAATTCATATCATTGCAGATTAAAAACTCTGACCAAAGGTATTGTGACAAATAAAGGCTTGCAAGTAAAGCTTATTTTTTTCTCAAAAAAGATTAACATCTGTATGTTTCATTATGTGTGCACAATGAGTAAGGTATCATAACTCCAAGTTTTCTTCAATGACATGTAGAGACACATTTGGTATCTCACAACTCCATTGTGTCCTATATTACACAATAGTATTTGTGTGATAAATCGCGTTATCACCTGCAGTGGAGACACAAAAAAAGATTTCATATGCAATATCACGTTGCAATTGGTCCGCATTGTGATATAATAATAAAAACTTCTCCTCCAGAAGAAATGACTCCTTTGTCTTTGACTTTAGTCTGTATAGTATTTTTCTTTCTTGAAATGAAATAATGTGTGGTTCAGGAAATAGTAACTTTAACCACACTCATGACAACGGCCTGACATCATAAACGTGTGGCTTCACCATTCGTGCATTATTAAGCCATCTTTAATTGTCTAATAAAAGCTGTTACCACATGCTAAACAATACATAGTGCACATACCTTTTATATAACATAGACTTTTAAACTTTAAGGCTTATTTTACTGCTGAATTGGAAATGGAATAATAACAAAATAAACTTATTTTCTGAGTTATAGATTTCTAAAAAGAAATGTTTAAACAAATTGGATTTGGATCTTCTTGTAGGTTTATGAATTTACTACACATACAGCGACCCCTAAAATAGCATTGGGACCCCAAAGCCGAGTGCAATTAAGTACTTCAAACATTTCCACACATTAACTTTAAAAATACTTTGATCATCACATTATTTTCATGTTAACTTAGCAAACTATTGATGAAAGCCATTAGTATACATGTGAAATTCTGCATTTATTTTCTTCATTGTCGTCCTCTCCTCTTGTCGTAGAAATGTCTGCAGTATTATAAGTGGTTTTCATTTCCAGTACATTTTACAATTATTAATCCCGTGCAAGCATGCTGTATATCAGTTGGAGGTATCTGGGAAAGACAACAAAAGCTGTTAAATGTACTGTTAAACAAAAGAATGATGTCTTCTTGTTTCTTAAACACTTACTCAAAGGACAAGCTCTCTTTCTTAGGTCAGTGATTGGGGACTACTGAACCAAAGAAGGTTCTGGTCTTGTATCATCTGCCCTTCCTATAATTCATTCAAATGTAATTTCAACAAATAGGGAATAACCAAAAGGACAAGCTCTCTTTCTTAGGTCAGTGATTGGGGACTACTGAACCAAAGAAGGTTCTGGTCTTGTATCATCTGCCCTTCCTATAATTCATTCAAATGTAATTTCAACAAATAGGGAATAACCAAAAGGTGTATATAACCTGTTTGTTCAACTTTTAAACCAATACCACCTCAAGAGTATACTATGTACATGTTAGAATACCTTTGAATTCACTTATGTGCAAGACTGTTTGGGAATTTCCTAACAGTTGCGTTTTATTGAACTGAGGAAGAATTCTTCAATGGGGACTTCCGGTTGCTGGTTGAATGGAGTAGACATACATGTGGCTCGCTCTCACATATATATTATTGTTTTGGTGTACAACCCTAGTACAACTGCCTTTAACCTAATAATACACGTACTTAAAAAAAAAAATAAAAAAAAATCTTCAATCGTTAATTTTCCTTATCCTAGTCTGTTTCTCACCACTACTATACTGTACACTTCTCCTTATGCATTATTTAGGGCAAAACTGCACAGATCATGAAAAATAGCCAGGCGTACTGTAGAACCCAGTGCATTGTAAACCATTCTTTTAAACTGTGTTCTAACCCATTTGTTTCACAGAAGCTATCGACTGAGATCATCTCCATGCGAAAAACTGTATCTCTGACTCCTGCCACAACTGCTACACTTATAAGATTCAAAGAGAAGGTACTTTTGATTAAAGAGTGCTCCTGTTGGCAAAACTATTGAACTATATATATATATATATATATATATATATATATATATATATATATATATATATATATATATATATTACACACACTCTTAGAAATAAATAAATAAATAAATAAATGCATAGGTGTTTTGAACGTAGTTTTCACAGTATTAGTATGGCAGTTTGCATAGTAAAATAGCCTGTACAGAAATCATTAAGACATTGTGACAGGGTACCCACCCCTTGTGCATATTAATTTATGTATGTATATTATTTGTATTGTATTATTGCATGTATTGGTGTGCGGGCAGACGAAACCGTCCGTCGTTGTTTGAGACCGGCGAAAATGTGGTTGGTGTGGATGGGGTTGAATCCCCATCCCGAGTAGCTCGTGGGAATGTGGCTGGAGCCTTAATAAGGTAATTAAGGCTCCAGCCACAGTATAAACGACCCACTCTGGGCTCAGAGTTTAGGAGAGGAGTAAGAGCGAGAGTGAATGCTGCCAAGGGACAGAACCACAGTACTCGTTTTGTGAATTATGTGTGTTATTTTACTTTGGCCAATGTGCCCTTTTCTTTTTGTGTGTTTTGTTTAAATCTTTATTTTGTATTTAATTATAATACGAGTGCAGCCACGCTGTTTTGCCCTGTACCATTTGTGTTATTGTTTCATTTCCCTGGTCTGATGTCACCCCTACAGCCCTCACTGCCACAGACATTCAATAAAGTCAACAGGTATGCCCACTGTTAGCATCGATGACAGCCTGACATCTCCTGCCCATGGATCGAATCAGAGCCTGGTAGTCGACGATGTTGTGGTGTAAGAATCACTCCTCTAACTGTCCTTCTTGCTCGGATACCTGCCTCTCATGGGCGGTTTCTGACAGTCTGGTCGGAAATTCTACGCATTCCTGGTACTGCAAATGTTGTACAGGTTGCCATGGTGAACCTGTAACCTAAAGGACGTAGGCGTATAAATCTGTCCTGCCGTTGTCACACGTGGTCTACTGGATCTTGGGCGGTCAAGTGTTGTTCCACGTTGCTGTTATCGGTGCCAAAGTCGTCCTATCACGGCAGACTGAGATTCGCTGGCTTACAAATGTCCAATAGCATTATTCCGTTGAGTCTCGGCAAGTCTAGGCATAACTTCAAAACGTGTCTACAGCGAACTCCAATAAGACATGCAGAGAACCCTCCACTTTTCTAGCCACATCTCGGCATGTTGCACGTGCAGTGAACGTGAATATTGTCTCAAGCAAATGGTTCATCGTTTTGGGAATATTCACGTTTTCTCGTTTTGGCGTACGTCATGCGTTTTTGATCCTGACAATGTGACACTGTCAGCAAAACATGTATAAATAAAATACAATTCTTTTGATCACGTTTTGTTGCAATTAAGAGACTGAAGAAAAATATCTGCTAATGTTTTTTTTTTTAAGGGTGTATATATACAGTGCCTATAGTAAGTATTAACCCCCTTTGAACATTTTCAGTTTGTTGTGTTACAACCTGAAACCCTGATTCATTTAAATGGGATTTTTTTTTCCTTTGATTTACACAACCTACTCAACACTTTGAAGAGACAAGAGCATTTTTATTGTGAAACAACAGTTAATGAAAAAAAAAAACACAAACAAACTGAAATGTCTTGGTTAGATAAGCATTCACCCCCCTGAGTCAATACTTGGTAGAACCATCTTTGGCAGCAATTACAGCTGTGAGTCTTTTGGGGGTAAGTCTCTACCACGTTTGCACATCTGAATCGTCCAATATTTGCCCATTCTTCTTGGCAAAAGCTCTGTCAAGTTGGATGGGGATTGCTGGTGGACAGCAATCTTCAAGTCTTGCCACAGATTCTCAATCGGATTCAAGCCCGGGCTTTGACTGGGCCACTCTAGGACATTCACTTTCTTGTTTTTAAGCCACTCCAGTGTCGCTTTGGCTGTGTACTTGGGATCATTATCCTGCTAAAAGGTGAATCTCCATCCCAGTCTTAGGTCTTTTGCAGACTGAAGCAGGTTTTCCTCAAGGATTTGCCTGTATTTAGCTCCATCCATTTTGCCCTCTACCCTGACAAGCTTCCCAGTCCCTGCCGATGAAAAGCATCCCCATAGCATGATGCTGCCACCACCATGCTTCACAGTAGGGATGGTGTTACCTGGGTGATGTGCTGTGTTGGGTTTGCGCCAGACATAACGCTTTGCATTTAGGCCAAATAGTTCAATTTTTTTTCATCGGACCACAGAATCTTTTGCCACATTCTTTTCAGTCTCCCACATGCCTTTTTGCAAATTCCAAGCGGGATTTTCCATGGACTTTTTTTTCAGAAATGGCTTCCTCTTGCCACTCTTCCATACAGGCCAGATTTGTGGAGTACCTGAGCTATTGTTGATACATGGACAGTTTCTTCCATCTCAGCCATGGAACGCTGTAGGTCTTTCAGAGTTGTCATTGGCCTCTTGCTGGCTTCTCTGACCAATGCCCTTCTTACCCGGCTGCTCCGTTTGGGAGGACGGCCGGCTCTAAGCAGATTCTGGGTGGTGCCATATACCTTCCACTTCTTAATGATCGACTTGACTGTACTCCAAGGGATATTCAATGCCTCTGAAATCTTTTTATACCCCTCCCGATCGGTGCCTTTCCACAACTTTATCCTGGAGTTGTTTTGAAAGCTCCTTGGTCTTTCATGGTATTATCTTTGCTTTGAATGCACTACCCAACTGTGGGACCTTACAGAGACAGGTGTATTTAATCTGAAATCATGTGAACCACTTATTGCACACAGACGGACTCCATTTAACTTATTGTGTGAATTCTGAAGGCAACTGGTTGCACCTCAGCTTATTTAGGAGTGTCATAGGAAAGGGGGTGAATATTTATCTAATGAAGACTTTTCAGGTTTTTATTTAATTGATTTGTTTTTTCACCCCCCCATTTTTTCACACATTGAAAGTGTTGAGTAGGTTGTGTAAATCAAAGGAAAAAAAATCCAATTTAAATGCATCAAGGATTTCAGGTTGTAACACAACAAACTGTGAAAACGTCCAAGGGGGATGAATACTTACGATAGGCACTGTATACACACACACACACACACACACACACGGTGTGATTATAAAGTACATTTACCATATCAACATAGCATATAAATCACCCTGTATATAGCTGACTCTTTTAAGCAAAAAGATCATACATACAGAGTATGGGCGTGTAGTAAAATAAAAAAAATACTGCACAGGTATATGTACTCTATCATTACATGTCAAATCTTTAACATTGCAAATGTAATGACATAATGATGTGTTTTTTGTGGGCCCCTTGATGTCCACTAATCAATTACAACGTGGCCACTGTGGCTCTGTTGTGGTAGGCAAAACATTCCATGAGATTACACCATGTTTTTATCCAGAGAATTTAAATTTTCTGAGAAATAATTTTAATGTTAAAATTGTACACCCACACACAAGTCTAAAAGAAATTAAATCAAAGTAAAGGGAACATTACAAACAACAAATGTAAACTTCCACGCCTATAAACACTGACTTCAAGCTAAATCTGGGGATCAGCTCCACCACAATTACAGAAGCAACTAGACACAATGACGAAGTGCAGATCTAGATCTGCAAAGACCTACAGTTTGTATGTCAGATGCGTTGTTTAGCAGTCCGAAAAAGGTGTTGTCTGTGTAAATGTGGAAGATACTATACATTGCATATATATTTATTGTCCCTATAATGGTAAATACATAAATACATTTTTTCCAGTGATCAAAAGCTAATTTGAGCAGCAAGCATGTCAAATTATGCAGAATTTGCTCTGCAAGTGAATGGGACCTGCAACATAAAAAGTAAAAGCAGCAGGAGCTCACATTTTCTGAACCTACTGTATTTAGTAGCAGTTTATTCCTAAGGGTAAAAAAAAAAATAATCAAATAGATTCTTGCCACTAAAAAGTGGTCTTTCTGTACTTACTAAAAAACTGCCTTTGACCGTGTACTACGACCTGTGGTTTTGCTTTCTTCAGGGGAGCTGGACGCGCTTGTCCTAAGAGTTTTCTTATGCTGCTCAAGATAAGTCTTTTTGGCAAAGGCTTTTCCACACTTCTTATACGCGTGCAGGGAGAGGTTTTTGGTGAATTTGACTTCTGTGCCTACTTCAACAGTGTCATGTTTTCTGTTAGACTGAGAGCTAGGTGTGCCATCTTGCTTTGAATTCATGCTTTTCCCTTCGTCCTTCTGGGGGCCCCGCTTAACCACGCTGTTTAGTACCATCTCAACAGGCTTCTTTACTGCTCTGCTTTCTAAGTTGGCAGTTATTTTAGCTAGGTATCGCGAGGACTTCTTGTGCACAACTGTGATGTGCCGGATCACATCTCTCTTACGGCGGGTCTCATACAAGCAGAGGGGGCACCGGTAGAACTTGATGTAGATCTCATTTCCATCTGTGTGCAAATCAATGTGCTTTGTTAAATTCTGTTTGGAGGTAAACTGCCGCTTGCAAAGTTTGCAGTACAGCTGCTTGAAGTCAAAGCCCATTGATAGTTTGGGCTTCCTGACCTTCTGCTGGCCTCCTGCTGCAGGAGGACTGGATGACTTTGGACTGTCGCTTTCTTGTTTACCCTTATTCTTCTGTGCTGTGGGTGTATGTCTCTTGTCTGCTGCTTGACCTGTGCCCTTTGAGTCATTCGGAGGAGACTGACTGACATGTGGGTCAGATGATTCTGCATCGTGATCTGCTAAATCAGAGGTTTCAACTTTAACTTTGATTTCTGTGCTGTTGGTCGTACCGTTTGAACCTCTCTCCAGTTTGGTCATTTTGTGGACTATTCGCAAGTGTTTTTTCAGCATTACCTGTGATGAATATTTCCTCTTACAAAGGAGACACTTACGAGCAGTCAGGTTGTACTCCGCCCTAGTAGAGTACTTTTTCCTGCGTGGCCGAGAGCCAGGTGATTTCTTAGAAGAGCCGTTGGTTTCTAGAGACAGTGGTTGACCTGGTTTTGTTGCAATATCAGGAGTTATACAATCCCTCCTTAACCCTCTGTGAACTTCGTCAAAATGTCTGCGAACATTGGCTTTGGTAGCAAATGATTTTTGACAAACAGGACAGCTTCTGCCTGATGAAAGCAATGCACTCTTTGAACGACCGATCATGACAGATGGCCGATTTGGACCCCCCCTCCTCGTCTCTATGTTCTTTTTCAATTCTTCCATCTTTTTCTTGTGAACCTTCCTTATATGACGACGAACACTGCGTCTTGTATTAAAGTCTTTTCCACAGATGCAGCAAGCAACCTGCTGATCTACAGTATCACTGCTAGAGCTTTCATCTAGACAAAGGAGAGGCGCTATTGCGTCGTCTTCCATAGACACTTTAACCTCCTTTTCAATATCTTCTACAGGAACTGGCTCTACAATTTCTGTGCCTGGTGGTACTTCAGTATGGTTCTGCACAGGACCGGACTCCTCCAAATGTCCTTGGTGTTGAGTTTGAGAACTGTAATTCACTGTATCTTGGTCATCTTTTCCAGCAACATATTGATACACTGCATTCTGATTGGTCTCTATTGGTTCCAGTCTTACAACGTATTCCTGCTTCTCCTTTCTTGGATATATGGCTTCCAGAAGATCTTTTATGGCTTGACTCTGTTTATCATTTGAAGCTGAAGGGTCTGAAAAAAATAAAATAAAAACATATATTGTAGGTAGATACCCCTTTAAATTAAAGTGATCTAAAGAATAAAGCCAGAAAAAGTGGTGGCCACATGCAAATTGACCTCTAAAAGATCAGGTGGGCATGCACACCGACAGTCACACAAAGGCCTTCTGTAGCACCCGTGTCGAAACTAGCCATTATTTAAATACGAAATCTGCAGATTATATTAAATGTATTTAACTTTTAATTGTTTAGAAAATTCTTGAATAAATGTTAATGTTAAGCAACTTGCCTGGGCAATAAATATAAGACGATGTAATTTGGTACTGTATTTAATCTGTAGCCTACAACAATTTATTTTTAAAAATTTAGTATACGAACTACATCTAATTATTTGTATTTGCATAAGTCTACCTTATTTTATTTGACTATGGCTTGACAACAAATTAACAGAATATTACAAATATCTTTGAAAAAAAGGATTACAGGGATTGAGCGTGTACTAGTCAGAGAAACAGAGAACCTACAAAATAAAAAAATTTAAAAAATCAGATAGAGTGAAAGAATGGGTGCAATAAACGAAAGTTTTAGCGATCAACACTTTAATGAATTCCATCAGTATGTACCGGTAACCTTTAGAATTAAAAAAAAACATGTCAAATCTTTAACTTTGCAAATGCAATGACACCGAGGTTATGATTGTTTTTTTGCAGACTGCTGGCATCCACCGATTCACGGACACCAGGTTGTGAACCAGCCATGACAAACAAACAAACAAACAAACAAACAAACAAACACACACCATCTGCTTTCTTGATAAATCAAGGCAAGTGGTTGGACTATAGAATAAATGTACCATATCAAACAAGCTAGTGGCACACTGCAGCTTTATGAAAGAAAAAAAAAAAATTTTGGTGTAGCTGCGCCAGCACAAAATGACTGACAAGCGGGCTTGCTTTCCCACTGCGTCACACAGTAAACAGTAAGAGAAACAAGTAAATATATCTTTCTTTACTTAAATAACATTTTTTATGTGTACACAGCCAGTATCTTAGAAGTAATATCATATTATTCTAACGGTGCGATAACGAGCCTTGTTTAAACTCGATTTTGAGGGGTATGTTTTCTTGGCCGTTTCAAACTGGACCAGGACGGCATTTCATATGCTCCGTGTCCGTGTGACGGAGAATTTCTTTGTCAACGTTTCACGAAAATCCGTGTGGTAGTTTTTAAGTTACAGAAATCGCTAAAAAAAATTTGTTTTGACAAATTAGTGAGGTTTTTTTGCACTAAAATAACTCAAAACAGCTGCATGTTTAAACACCATATCCGGCCGGCAAATAGTACTCAATAACTAGAAGTTCCTTTTGGGACTGAAAAAATTGATAAAGTATTTGGCGAGTTATTTTCATTTTTCTTCATGCATACGTGCTTTATTTTTGCTCACTCAAAAGTTACGCAAGTGCAGTTGGGCTCCACCACCAACAGTAAGTTAGTGGGTATTTGTCGGTTTAATAATTCTCTGTGGGTAATTAAAATTGAATTCTTTAGGTCACTTGTCTTGTGGTTATTATAAAATGTAAAAACTCAGCACATAAAAGTGTTTTTCTATTTTTGTGGTAGGTGATTTCCCCCAGCATTTTGTTTACATGTTGAAATCCCTAGTTAATGGAGTTACAAGTATCTGGGTGATCCTGTTGTTCATGATTATTAGGCTATTATCTTGTTTATTAAACGGTGAAATGGCTGAATAGATTGTATGGAAATGTCAGGGTTTCGATATTAACCATGGCCCATCAGCCCGGGGCCAGTATCGATCGCAGTTTGGCCTGTAGTTATGAAGCACCACAGGCCCGACTGGGCCAGTAACATTTAACTTGTTTGCTTCTACTAGTAGCTAATATATACTTTTTTTGTGTAGTCGAATATGTAATATGCTATTAGAATAGTTTTTTTTTTGTTTGTTTGTTTTTTGTGTAATTGTGTATTTCGACTACACTGACCCATCCCTAATTAGGATTATTATAATTCAGTTTTAGTGTTGCTGTGACCATATGGTAACATCTTGGTTGCAGGTTTGCTTGTGAAAAAATGAGTATCATATGTACACATACATTTTCAAATCTTGAATACAGTACTTTCATTTTCTGACGAGAACACAAATGTGTGCATGTTAAATGGCTGAAGTAACATATATTGAAAGGCTTAGTTTAGCCACTTTCTTTTGAGACGTGGGCTCTCTTTGGTTACCATACACAGTTAGAAACATACTGAAAATAAAAAACCATCATGAAAAAATATATAAATATATTGGGCCAGATAAAATTGCATCCGGGCCAGTAAAAACACAAGCTCAGTGGCCCAAGGGGCCAGTAGTTTAAAATCTAATCTCTTCCTAATGACGCCATTTGAATCAATGTACATTTTTAAATAAGGTATAAATAGAAATACATTTATTTATATATGTATGTTGTTATTAATATTCAATCAATCAGATAGCTAGCCTAATATAAAACATAACTAAAATTGTTAAATATAATAGCTTGTTTAATGTATTAGAAATATATATATATATATATATATATATATATATATATATATATATATATATATATATATATAGTACTGTGCAAAAGTTTTAGGCAGGTGTGAAAAAATGCTGTAAAGTAAGAATGCTTTCAAAAATAGACATGTTAATAGATTATATTTATCAATTAACTAAATGCAAAGTGAGTGAACAGAAGAAATCTAAATCAAATCCATATTTGGTGTGACAACCCTTTGCCTTCAAAACAGCATCAATTCTTCTAGGTACACTTGCACAAAGTCAGGGATTTTGTATGCATATAGTCAGGTGTATGATTAACAATTATACCAAACAGGTGCTAATGATCATCAATTCAATATGTAGGTTGAAACACAATCATTAACTGAAACAGAAACAGCTGTGTAGGAGGAATAAAACTGGGTGAGGAACAGCCAAACTCAGCTAACAAGGTGAGGTTGCTGTCAAGACAGTTTACTGTCAAAAGTCATACACCATGGCAAGACTGAGCACAGCAACAAGACACAAGGTAGTTATACTGCATCAGCAAGGTCTCTCCCAGGCAGAAATTTCAAGGCAGACAGGGGTTTCCAGATGTGCTGTCCAAGCTCTTTTGAAGAAGCACAAAGAAACAGGCAACGTTGAGGACCGTAGACGCAGTGGTCGGCCAAGGAAACTTACTGCAGCAGATGAAAGACACATCATGCTTACTTCCCTTCGCAATCGGAAGATGTCCAGCAGTGCCATCAGCTCAGAACTGGCAGAAAACAGTGGGACCCTGGAACACCCATCTACTGTCCGGAGAAGACTGGTCAGAAGTGGCCTTCATGGAAGACTTGCGGCTAAAAAGCCATACCTCCGATGTGGAAACAAGGCCAAGCGACTCAACTATGCACGAAAACACAGGAACTGGGGTGCAGAAAAATGGCAGCATGTGCTCTGGACTGATGGTCAAAATTTGAAATATTTGGCTGTAGCAGAAGGCAGTTTGTTCGCCGAAGGGCTGGAGAGCGTACACAAATGAGTGTCTGCAGGCAACAGTGAAGCATGGTGGAGGTTCCTTGCAAGTTTGGGGCTGCATTTCTGCAAATGGAGTTGGGGATTTGGTCAGAATTAATGGTCTCCTCAATGCTGAGAAGTACAGGCAGATACTTATCCATCATGCAATACCATCAGGGAGGCATCTGATTGGCCCCAAATTTATTCTGCAGCATGACAATGACCCCAAACATACAGCGAAAGTCATTAAGAACTATCTTCAGCGTAAAGAAGAACAAGGAGTCCTGGAAGTGATGGTATGGCCCCCACAGAGCCCTGATCTCAACATCATCGAGTCTGTCTGGGATTACATGAAAAGAGAGAAGCAACTGAGGCTGCCTAAATCCACAGAAGAACTGTGGTTCGTTCTCCAAGATGTTTGGGCCAACCTACCTGCCGAGTTCCTTCAAAAACTGTGTGCAAGTGTACCTAGAAGAATTGATGCTTGATGCTGTTTTGAAGGCAAAGGGTGGTCACACCAAATATTGATTTGATGTAGATTTTTCTTCTGTTCACTCACTTTGCATTTAGTTAATTGATAAATATAATCTATTAACATGTCTATTTTCACACCTGCCTAAAACTTTTGCACAGTACTGTATATATATATATATATATATATATATATATATATATATATATATATATATATATATATATATATATACACACACACACATACACACTGCTGTGCAAAAGTCTTAGACATGTTGCGTTTTTCATGTTGATATCTGAAGCATAATCAACAAGTACAGAGAAACATCAACAAAACTGGCAGAAGGCACAGGTGGCGTTGTCCATTCATCAACAGTCCAAAGCACGGTACCTGAGTTTTGTGCCCACTCATCATTGAACTTTGACAACACCTGATGTTGCTGAATTTCATTCATATTTCAACATTTAGCAAATTTAAACATGCACAAAACATTAACCACAGTAAAATGCTCTGGATTACTTAGATCTGTCTGTTTGGGGGCAAAAAAGTGTGTCTAGTCTGATTCGATCAAACGCAATTAATAATCTTAAATAAAAAAAGAGAATAGGGAAAAATGTGTTGGTACTTTTGCTAAATTGCCACTCACCATTGTCCAACTTTAGCCTGGGAAAGCAATAGAACTCCTTGTGTGTGATAAGGTTTGGTAATCCTCGAAAGAGACTTCGACAGAGTTTACATTCAAAAATGGTATCCACTTCCTTCAGTAAAATATTCTTAAGCTGTGCAGTTCCTTCAGATAAAAAAACAAACACACACTTAACATACCTACCAACAGATAAAACATTATTGTATACATATTATTCAAACTGCATTTGAGTTATCTTAGTAAGTTATTTTGATGGACAAAATAACTGGTATGGCTTAACACACATTCAAATTTAATTCACAATGAAGAACCACTTGGCAGACTTCTTGAAGCTGTGTAATGATGTTTTATTGTGTCTAACAATACATAATAGAAACTATTACAATTATTCCAACGAAGAACTTTCAAACTATTTCAATTATTCCAACGAAGTCAATACCTGATCGGAAGCACTCAATGATTTGCTGAATACCAGATTTCGATGTTTGAAGTTGCTGCTGTATTAAAGGAGGGTCGCCAGGCTCCATAGCATAGGCTATAAACACAAAAAACAAATCATGTTATCCCATTTACACTTCAAAACTGCCATTTCCTTCGGCAGAAAATGTTTGCAGACAGCAAGAAAAAACACAAACCAGAACGTTAAGTTAAATATCACTGTGTAATTGGAATGACAAACCTTGGAGAAAACTTCAGAGATCTCTCTGTAATAAGCTGTAATAAACTGAAATGAAATTAAGGGATGTTACACATTCTGGAACTTTAAAGTGATTCTTAGGTAAATCTAACACTTTACAAAACATTTTCAAATATATTTGACGATCATGGCCTGGTTTGATCTGAGCTATTGAGATAGACTTCATAACAGGATTAGTTAAATGCAGTCTCTGTGAGCATTTTAGGTGTGCAAAAAGAATGACATCCTCAGCACAGCACATGTTGTTGGTTAATGTATTCAGCTGCCTTTTCTTTCACAGGCTGTAAAATGTAGTGAATTTTCAAACATATAATTCATTAGTGTAAATAAAACTGACAGTTAAACTGATTTAACACATTTAAGCAATTACAGCTAACAGTCTGTCAAGCTCATCATGAAAGGTCAGCTGCCACCTGGTATCTCATTATGCATCGTGCTAACTGGGTCTAAGCTTGTATGTCGGTCTGGTTAATTTGCCTTTATTTACAATTAAATCATTAGGGCTTTGCAACACCATGGCACTGTTCCAAATTTAATGTTTGATCATTAAATAATTTTACTAATTAAAGCAGTTTAACTCTAAAGTTCTTTATTATTTAGCCAATATGCTTATTCTAAAACATTTCATTTACTACGCAGACAGGAATCAATCAATGATCATAATACAAATTATTTTAAATGATTACAGTACAAAATTAGATATTTCTGTTTTACATGCATAATTCACGCAACTTCTTGTAACTAAAGTTCAAACAATACTGTATGTGGGCCCAATGAGAGAATTAATACAACTATATCTGAAGCCAGTCTCTATCCCAGAAACCAAAGTTAGAAAAATGACCACTGGCAAACCATGTACTATCGATAGGGCTTCTGTTTTTCAGGTTTTATTAATTGTATTTTTCGGTGCTTATTTTTTAGCTATTTTCGAGTTTTATGTAAATTGTTTTTTTCGGGGCTTTCGTTTTTGATATACTGTATGAAATTAGCGTTTTCGGTTACTTTTCAAAATGCTTGAAGGTTTTTTTTTTCTGTCAAAATATGTATAGTAGTAACAGTACTTGCACACTTAAGTTGTACCTTCTTTCCATGGCTGTCTTCCACAACAAAATCCCTATGGTCATGGGCACATTCTTCTGGGGTTTTTGTGTGTAGGCATTTTTGTACATTTCGCCACAATTCTATTTTAAGTCCTCTGTATCTTAACTGTAATACAGCTTGAAATCCCGCTAACAAACCTCCATTGCAGATTGTAATCTCGTTTTAAATCTCGCAAGCGGTGTCTCCAATAGAAACGTAGGAATGTGCTGTCACTCAGTAGTTGGGGCAGGTTTAAAGTATTCAGAACGAATCAATGATAGATACAAATCATCAAGGTGGGACATTGCCCAGCAGCACTGGGAAATGTATTTATTATTATTTTTGTAGTAGGTTTTATTTTTTAATGGTTAAAGGGTAATGTCAATGTGAATGGATTATCCATTTCCACAGTTTTTCCAGTGTTTATTGGCTATCCACCGATTTAATTTTTTTTGTATCTGGTGTGTTTTATTGGGTTTTATCGGTTAAAACTGAAAAATCAGAAGCTCTAACTATAGAATACACGTCCACTACATTTGAAGGAAAAGGCAATAAAGCATCTCATCTGGTGGAAACCAAGAAGTTACAGGACTACAGTATGGCACCAATCCATGGGACATAAATCACAAGCAATGAAAATGTAACCTGATGTGTTTAATAACCCGGGAAATATTCATATACAATGTTTTCATAGATCGGGAGTATTGAAAGAGTAACTGCTGAGCCTACCCTACCAAGTGTGCAACCATTTTGTTTTAAAGCACTAACCACAAGTATAGAGCATATGATATTACATAGCTACTTTTTTATAATTCAGTAATTCTGAGGTAATTAACTACACTATGGCCAAAAGTTTAGCATCACTCTATAGAATTAACAAATTTTGCTTCATAAACTCACATGAAACCTGCTGAATAGTGTTACGTTAACATACTGAATTACATAACGCTTTGTTGTTTTCCGTATACTTAAACTGACAATTTGATATTTCGGAATCTAACACGAAATACTTTACTACTCTCCCTCTTCCTCCGCCAAGAACCTCGGAGTCACCCTGGACCCCTGCCTCTCTTATTCCCAGCACATCTCCACTCTTGCACGCACTTGCCGATTCTTCCTGAGCAACATCCGAAGAATCCAACCCTTCCTCACCAACTACACCACCCAGCTCCTGGTCCAGGCCTTGGTACTCTCCCACCTAGACTACTGCAACTCCCTCCTGGCTGGCCTCCCTGCGTCCGCCACCCGTCCGCTCCAGCTCATCCAGAACTCCGCTGCTCACCTGGTGTTCTCTCTGCCTCGCTTCTCCCATGCAACTCCACTACTCCGCTCACTCCACTGGCTCCCGATCACCACTCGCATCCAGTTCAAGACTCTTGTACTAGCCTACAGATGCCTTGACCAGACTGCACCCAGCTACCTCCAGACCCTCATCTTTCCCTACACCCCCACTCAACCTCTCCGCTCCGCCTGCACTAGAAGACTGGCTCTACCTCCTCTACGCTCCCTTGCCTCCAGAGCCCGCTCCTTCTCCACCCTCGCCCTGCAGTGGTGGAATGACCTTCCTACAGATGTCAGGACTGCCCAGTCCCTGACCACATTCCGGCGCCTCCTCAAGACACACCTCTTCAGAAAGCACCTGTAGAACTCCTCTGTTTTTCCCCTGGGACACATCATCCTTCCTTAAATGCGCATTACTTGCTCTTATCTGCCCCCTATTTTACTGCATGTAATCCTGCACTTCAGAGTACTGCCAAGTGTTTAATCTGTAGTATTCTGTATTTAATTTTATCCTGATGTAACTATCACTGACACTTATCTGCTGTATTATTGAATTGTATTTTGTCACACTTGTACTTGCTTGAACCAAAGTCATTGTATTCATCTTGCTCTTAATTGTATTATTACTTGCACTGTGATTCTTGAAATGTAATTGTTGACGACTGTAAGTCGCCCTGGATAAGGGCGTCTGCTAAGAAATAAATAATAATAATAATAACTACTATTATGGCTTCCAGTAGACTTTTGCAATATCATTTAGTAGTTTCTTTGATTACATAATGTTACACACACACACATATTATATATGTTATGAATGTCTCAATCCTAAAATTCTAGGTGATGCAAAACATTTGGCCATAGCTGTGCAGTCCCTCAGGATTTATGACTTAAAACATGTCATAAAACATGCAGGAGGTCTTTCTATACTGTACCTCTCTGTCATTTTCCTTAATGCTTAAAATAGCCAACAATAGCAGGGGGAATCCTTAACATATTGTAGGTGCATATTACAGGTCTTTAAAATTGTTTAACCATCTAAATTTAAACATGAATCTTACTTTTTTAAATAATACCACCATCTGACACCTGATTTCCATCGGACACCAGCTTTGCATTAACATTTCAAAGCTAAGTGCATTTCAACAAAATACAGACAACCTGAAGTATGCAATACATTTTTCAGACATTCATAGACAGATAGATAAATCAAAGGTCTAGAACAGCATCAGGATACAAGTATTCTTTCCAATTATTATTATTTAAAAATTATACAGAATTGTATTTAGAAAGTGCAGGTCCTTGTCTATTTCATCAAAATGATAAACAGGCCCTTCTAAAAGTACAGGTTGGAGTCAGTTTCATGCAGTGGCTGGAGGCTGAGCTGAGCCTTTATGACATTGGGTTTATCACACGATATACTGTGCCGACTCTTTACTGAGTCAGTATACTGAAGGATAGCATTACTGAGGTATGTAGGGCACTCATGCCATATAGTAAATGGTATAAATACCCAAATCCTGCATTAAAATAATGTCCCTCTACAAGTACAGTACTCTCCGGCTAAGAGAACACCCATTAGGAAGCAAGTGAAACGTTCTCTAAGATGGAGTTAACCACCAGACACAATATAAATCAATTATGTATTACTTGTCATGACGCGTGTGCATCAACATATGAAATTAATTGAATAAGTAAAAACAAAACAATAGGCAAGTGTCTATTAATAAACTATAATAATAAAAGTAACAGAAAAACTAACGTTAATAATACTAAAGCAAAACAACACGGTCAAAAAAGCTTAAATCGCTATGTACTATGAAATTATCTGGCAGGTGTGTTTTGGGCTTTCGCAATGGTAGAGGCAAAAATAATGGCCGTTACTTAGGGTTAACTTAAAGGGCACATAAGGACCTTTATTTTATTTTCCCATGTGTTGCTACAACTGTTTACGTAAGGTGTGTGTATAGTTTAAATTTTTTTTTTACATGGACCTCTCAGAACTACTTTTCCCATCATCCTCCTGCTCACATATGTAACTGATGGATTTACCAGTGAGCAGAAGTATAATGGGAAATGTAGTTCTGAGAGGTCCATGCAGGTAAATGGGAAGCCATCTTGAGGCAGAGAATGCAATTTAAAAGTTTAAAAAAGTGGTCAAAATTAAAACAATTCACACACCTTACGTAAACAGTTGTAGCAACACATGGGAACATCTAACAATAAAATAAAAAGGTCCTTATGTGCCCTGCAACGTTAAAAACCTGTCAAACTATATTAACACAGCACCCCTACATACATTACAAAATGCAGCAGCAACATACAAGACATGCACATTATTTAATAGAATGGTGAATCAAATCACCAGAATGGGAAACACCAAATTGCTCGGCGACTTGTGTCTGATTCAGGCTTTTTTCAAGAGCTTGAACAATTTCCAAATTTGTGTAGCAAGAGAAACAGCGGCGTATTTCGCTGTTTGTTTACGTGCCATTTTGTAGCGATGAGGTGCACTCGTGGAAATCAGAATACAAAACAAGGCAATGATACGACGGTGGTTCTGAAAAGATTTAATAAACCAACCAGTGTGCTGCAAGACACTCTCTCGATGATAAGTCGCTTATTTACAAAACAGTACTGTATCCATTGTGAACGAATCTCTATCGGTGCCAAAAATGTGTTCTTCAAACGAAGTTCCTGTTCCTTTAGCCGAAGCATTTACAATGGGGAAAAATCTGTTTCACCAGAAAGGTGTTCCCTTAGGCAAAGTGTTCTCTTAGGAGGTGTTCCTATATGCGGAAACTACTGTATCTACTAATTGGTTGGTGTGTGTGTATATATATATATCCACACCAGTTATCCAGTTCCAAGCATCTCAATTATTTTATTTATATTTACAAAATCTTCCTCATAGTTTCTAATTTAAACACAATTGACTGCCAGAACGTTGAAGCTTGCAGACAACTTTTTTTTTTGAGCCTGAAAGGTGAATATAATAGGTTTTATGATTGATAAGATTCCAGTGCCTTGCACCAACAGAGATCACAGAACTGCAAGAACAGATCACAGGAAGTATAAACAGATTCTCATCCCCATGATGCAACAGATACTGAACCTAAATGTGTAACTTCAGACTTCAAATCTTCAAAGCAACTCAAGGAAAAAGGAATCGCAAGGGAAAAGGGCCCATAAAATACAATCCAGAATAGGACGGAGCTGAATGGTTCTCTGTAGATAAAGTGAATATACAAAAGCGAGTCCGGGTGGCTGTACCCATGTGAACTCTTTCGGTTCTCCCATTTTAGGTACATTTATCAGTGTACACAGCATCTGGATTCTGGAGAGATTTATATATGGAAGCTCCCCCCTCCCTCCATAAAGATTCTGCTTAAAGAAATGCCAAGTAACGCCACCTTACTACAAGTATGTTTGGGGGAGGCTTAATGGAAAACTGGATCACTTTAATTGTTGGAGTCATTCATGCCACAAAGTTTTTACGAGAGTAAATCTACCCCATTTTTTTTCTGAAAATAAATAAAGCATAAATTTCAGTGGAATCATCAACCCAGACAAAACTTGCCCAGGACACCAAAATGAAATGTTTGTTTGTGTCAAATAAAAACAACAAGGAGAAAATGACATCCTCATTTTGTAACCGACTCGTAAGCATTCCACAGTGATGTTTTTTGGGGGTAGAGTACTACTCATTGTATGCATAGCCCCATAATATGCTGCACTGCCATCACATTAACCTGTGATCCAGCCATTTCATATATTTTTTTTCAGTCTCTGTTTTATCTACTACTTACCCAGGAATTGCCAGTCTCTGCTTAATATTTTCCTCTTAGCTTGCACTTGATAAATCATTTGCTGTTATCTTTTGAAATTTGTGCCAGTGCAAGAGCATAAGAGAGTTACAGTATGCTCCTATTAGTTTAAGCACTAAAAAGAATTCAGAACTATTGGCGCATCGAATGCATTTCATTTTTGTCACTCTGACTTGATGGAACAGGAGGGAATCATTTTCTTGTACTTTGATTTCACTAGATTTAATTATACGGTTATGCCTGTTCTCAGCAAGTCACTTTTCACAGTAAGATGCATTTAAAAAATCATCGTACTATCAAATAAGTAGGGCTGTGTATGTTTGGGTTCACTACGACTCACACCTCGATACGTGGGTTACGATACAATACATATCCCTATACAATTAAAACATGACAAATGGTTCTTTGTTACTGTGAACTTGCAAGTTTAATTTATGTATGTTACACCTCCAAAAAATATTTCCCTGAAATGATTAATATTTCCAATAAGGGAATCAAAATATAAACTATGTAAGCTGCAGTGAACAATCACATTAATTTTACAAAAAATAAGGGGAAAAATCCCCTTGTTAAACTCATGTGTACTCTACTTTCTTCCCATTAGTGTTTTTGAAGAAAAACTTAAGTGAATAATGCATGTTTTATAATTTATGTGAAATCCCTACAGCTAACAGTGAAGAATGTAAACTAACCTGACTGTCAACGCAATTTATTTATTTATTTATTGTTTCTTTATGTCAGATTTTATATGGTATTGCACGGAAGCCTAGAACCATGGTGTCAAATAAAACAATTGGCTTCCTGATCCCTACAGCTTATGGCTTTTAAAATGTATAACGTTACCTGGTTCACAGCAGCCATGGTGATGGTGCTCTGTCTGACAGCACTGGTCTTTCACAGGTGTTCTTTGTGTCCGGGGTTTATTATCCTCTACGTCAGAGTCATTTTTACTGGCGTGCTGACATGAAAGATACAGAAGCATGTTTTTTTAATTATTTGAAAGTTAACTACTCTTCCAGCAAACATCAAAAGCACGATTTAAACCTTTTGATCTCTTGAATTACAGTGTTGTATAAACAGGATAAAAGTGAAAACAACAGAATCACAGAAACTACCAAGATAAATAATTTTTTAAAAAAAGAGAACATTTACCTAATAAACAGCACTGACACCGTTTCTGTAAATGTTAACACTTTACAGACACTATACTATACCCTATAAAGTACTGTATGCCTGACTACTACTGTATCATGTTCCACAATAAATAAACTAATTGTGTTTAGGTTTTGTACTGTGACTTATGAAATATTTTTTTTTATTTCCCATTAGGGTCTTTGGATTATTCTTTATCATTAGTTATCGGCAGCGCTCCAGATATGTTGTTTTTTTGTTTGTTTGTTTTTTTTGGTTTAACACTTTGAAAGAAATATGAATTACACATGATTTTAAATTTAAAGTGTAACAAATACACCTAGCAATTTTGCAGCACAGCTTGAGTTTGCCTGTTTTCAAGCTTCTTGTACTTGGTTGGTTCCTTGCATGCGGTAGCTAGAGAATGGATCACAGGAATGCTGAGACAGTTCATTGTGGCCTGCCTAGGTATTGCAAGAAACAAGTGATCAAGAATTCTGGATACGGTTGAATCCACTCACTTGCAATGTGTGTTTGTGACTGGTGAATAAGCAACTGGGTTCTTAATCTTAGGATTTCTCAGCACCGTCTTAGTGCCCCTTAACCTAACCTACAAATGTATCTATCAAACACATTAATAAATACAATAGTCTGTGTTTAGAGAGTCAGGATGCTTTATATTGCTATAGCAAGATCATTAAGGAATACAATATCATTGTTTCTTTATAAATATATAGTAAGTGCGCACAAAGGCTTTTGTCAATCTACTGAGTTGGTATAAAAAAAAAAGTTCTGTTTCTGTGTTTGCTTCACAGTCATATTGTTTGTGGTCAATAAAGCAAATAAGAATAATTGTTTTTATTGTAAGACCATGTTTTTGTACAGTAGTTCAAAGGTAAGACTGTAGTTAATGCATACCCCATATTATTTAGCATCAGGTATGTACAGTATTTATTGAAAGTACTCGTGACTTCAGGATATTGTTGCATTTTACTCACATTTCCATTACAGACTTACATTTCCAAGGATGCGATGATCAGACCAACATGTTAAATACAATGTATTATTTTGTTTTTAAAAAACAAAAACAAAAACAAAAAACTGAAAGTCTAAATCTACCTGGTTACGTAAAAAGTGTGAAGTCTTCCTAATGGCAGAGGGTGATTTCTCCATGGTTTTCACCACAGGACAGCAAGCTTCAGTTCAGTTCAACCTGTTTAACAATAAGAACATTGTTTGAAATAAAGCAGATCACAACTATGGGGACTAAGGTTAGTGTGTAGTTTTTTGCAAATGTTAGCTTTGTTTGTGAAAAAATACACATACAGTACTGTTCAAAAGTTTTAGGCAGGTGTGAAAAAATGCTGTAAAGTAAAAATGCTTTCAAAAATAGACAAAGTGCAAATGCAAAGTGAGTGAACAGAAGAAAAATCTAAATCAAATCCATATTTGGTGTGACCACCCTTTGCCTTCAAAACAGCATCAATTCTTCTAGGTACACTTGAACAAAGTCAGGGATTTTGTAGGCATATAGTCAGGTGTATGATTAAACAATTATACCAAACAGGTGCTAATGATCATCAATTCAATATGTAGGTTGAAACACAATCATTAACTGAAACAGAAACAGCTGTGTAGGTGAATAAAACTGGGTGAGGAACAGCCAAACTCAGCTAACAAGGTGAGGTTGCTGAAGACAGTTTACTGTCAAAAGTCATACACCATGGCAAGACTGAGCACAGCAACAAGACACAAGGTAGTTATACTGCATCAGCAAGGTCTCTCCCAGGCAGAAATTTCAAGGCAGACAGGGGTTTCCAGGCGTCCTGTCCAAGCTCTTTGAAGAAGCACAAAGAAACGGGCAGCGTTGAGGACCGTGAAGCGCAGTGGTCGGCCAAGGAAACTTACTGCAGCAGATGAAAGACACATCATGCTTACTTCCCTTCGCAATCGGAAGATGTCCAGCAGTGCCATCAGCTCAGAACTGGCAGAAAACAGTGGGACCCTGGTACACCCATCTACTGTCCGGAGAAGTCTGGTCAGAAGTGGCCTTCATGGAAAACTTAGGCCAAAAGCCATACCTCCGGCGTGGAAACAAGGCCAAGCGACTCAACTATGCACGAAAACACAGGAACTGGGGTGCAGAAAAATGGCAGCAGGTGCTCTGGACTGATGAGTCAAAATTTGAAATATTTGGCTGTAGCAGAAGGCAGTTTGTAAGCCGAAGGGCTGGACAGCTGATGCTGCGAATGAGTGTCTGCAGGCAACAGTGAAGCATAGTGGAGGTTCCTTGCAAGTTTGGGGCTGCATTTCTGCAAATGGAGTTGGGGATTTGGTCAGAATTAATGGTCTCCTCAATGCTGAGAAGTACAGGCAGATACTTATCCATCATGCAATACCATCAGGGAGGCATCTGATTGGCCCCAAATTTATTCTGCAGCATGACAACGACCCCAAACATACAGCGAAAGTCATTAAGAACTATCTTCAGCGTAAAGAAGAACAAGGAGTTCAGGAAGTGATGGTATGGCCCCACAGAGCCCTGATCTCAACATCATCGAGTCTGTCTGGGATTACATGAAGAGAGAAGCAACTGAGGCTGCCTAAATCCACAGAAGAACTGTGGTTAGTTCTCCAAGATGTTTGGGCCAACCTACCTGCCGAGTTCCTTCAAAAACTGTGTGCAAGTGTACCTAGAAGAATTGATGCTTGATGCTGTTTTGAAGGCAAAGGGTGGTCACACCAAATATGGATTTGATTTAGATTTTTCTTCTGTTCACTCACTTTGCATTTAGTTAATTGATAAATATAAACTATTAACATGTCTATTTTTGAAAGCATTCTTACTTTACAGCATTTTTTCACACCTGCCTAAAACTTTTGCACAGTACTGTATATACAGATCAGGTCATATTTTATTTTAGTTGACTGTTGAAGCTGCTCCAGACCTGTGCTCACACAGGCCATCAATATCTGTTTGCTAAATGATTTTATTTACAGGATTAATTAAATGCGTTTAGAATATTGTGTGTAAACAACGAATAGCTAAAAGTCGTGAACTGAACTTTTTTTGTTTTGTTTTTATGAATACCCATCTCCTAACATGTATAGACACCTATAGCATGTTAGAAACTGAGAGGTATGACTTGTGAAAATCTGCATAGTCCCACCTTCCTTTTATATATTCATTAGACAAAAGGCTGGCCAAAATATGTAAATGCTACAGGTGATACGACTCTAGTTTCCCAACCTGGTGTGACCTCAGTGGCATCATAATAGCCTAAATGACTCCAATGTAGACAGAAAAATGTCATTTTCTAAGCTTTTTGCTCCTTTATGACTGTGTCACTATTTTTCATTGGAAGCCTCTTTGATTAGAATTTTGAAGTCTTCCCTTAATTTAATTCCAATTTTGTACTAAATTGGCTCAGCGGACCATCAAGACATTACAGTAAGTTACCGGAATAATAAAATTAACCAGAGGATTAAATCAAAATGATGCTGCTCCATAGCTACTGTGATTACAGCAGTTAGGGCATTGTCATAAACGTGAATTCATTCTTGCCCGTTAACTATTTATGTTAAGAACATGGGTCTCGCCATGCTATGCAATTAGACTGGGAATACTTTTAAATTCTCGATTTCAGAAAATGAGGATAAACTCCTGTGTTCAAAACTCAGCATACTGTATACGCATTATGAAATCTCACAATATGTGACTTTAGCACCCTGACATACTGTAAACCAGTGATGGCCAATATGTGGATCTCGAGAGATTTTTGGTGGATCTTGGGGCAAATCTGAAGAAGCATCAACACATAAGCATAGCATATTTTTTAACAGGGTTGATTGCGTATTTAAAAAATATAATTCCTGACAAT
The DNA here is from genome assembly GCA_030684275.1 of Acipenser oxyrinchus oxyrinchus. NCBI lineage: Eukaryota > Metazoa > Chordata > Actinopteri > Acipenseriformes > Acipenseridae > Acipenser > Acipenser oxyrinchus. The sequence continues at coordinate 38,625,312 of CM060254.1, forward strand.
GAATACATACAAAGAAAAATGACATTAATTCCAAATAGTAGATGGTGCTAATAACTGTATAGTATAGTTATTATACTCTGGCTTCCATACCTAGAGCAACATGCTTCCTCAACATGTTTTGTGGCGTACAGTGAGTTTGTGGTGCAAGTTACAAAAGATGGGGGAGAGCCTTCTATGCCTTCCAAAAGTAAGCTGGCGCCAAGGTGTAACATTAATAATAAAAGGCGGGAGCTGGAATCTGACCGACCTGCATTCGAAAAAGCGCAGAAGCTTTCTGATCAAATTCTCAAAGCTCAGCTTTGTTGTGTTGTAACATCTTTTGAGCCTGAGCATTCAAAAGTTCACACTAAACTTTAGGCAATTGTGTTTTTTTTATGCCAGTGTTTAGTTTTTGCAGAAAACAAAAACGGGACACATTTGTCTACTTGACTAAGATGTTTCTTTAAATTTTAATAAATTTAAATGTTCACTGTTACTTTTATGGGGTGATTTCTATTGGACGAAAATGTCAAAAATACATAGCAGCTTTCAGAATTCTCTTTTCCTTGAATAAAAAACAAACTTTTTGAAAATGCCGATAAGTTTGCAGTCTGTTTTTTTTTTGTGTGTGTGTTTTGCTACCTCAACGTAATGGTCACCACTGGCTTAAAGCCAGATAATCCCAGTTGATCAAAAGGGTTTTACTTTTTTGCTGGTGGATCACGGAACCCATTGAGATCCACCAAAATGGATCTCAATACTTGGTGTATTGGCCACCACTGCTGTAAACTATTCCCACAACATTCTCAATTTAAATGAACCCAAAAGACAGCATTTTGTAACTTGAATTACATCTTACAGAAATTGTTCGGAACATGAACTTTGCATGACACATCTTCTCCATTTCCCATGCTGTGTGTACAGTACAGAATGGCACAACATTATGACAGTGAGGTTTTTTTGTGCATAGAAATATTTTAGGAGTAGTTCCAATGATGAAACCGCAAACACACCTCTCGTAACGTTCCACAATAAAATAAAACTAGTGCCTTCATAGGGCAATCATTTTAAAACTTGACTGAGGCGTGTACTATATCTGTCTAAACATACAATAGTGCTTTTGAAAGAAGACTGTATGCATAAACTATGGTTTACGCTTAATTTTCTAATTCTGAAATATAACTTGAGTATCTTCCTAAAGCCAGCAGAGGGAGACAGAAATGAAATACCCAGTTCCCAGTGGTTACTGCATAAAAACATTGTATCCAATAGGAAAAGGTTGTTTAGAAGTTGCTGCCCTACTGCTGTGACACTTAAACACGTCTTAAAAGTTGGAAAAGGAAAGGGAAAAAAACAATTTTTTAACTTCACTGATAAGTCTTTGCTAGCAGGATACAGATGCTCTTTTCAATAAGGCAACTTTCCGCAACAAAAATGTAAAAGTGCACAATAAAGTCTGTGGCTGTAGCGCAGGCCATAAGGGACCATTGCAGGTGTACAAATGCTGCTAAACAATACACACAGTTGGGTTGTTCTGTGTACATTTCCAAATGCTCCTGAAGTATTACTACAATGAAAAGCTACTACCTTGAACTGCAGTAAAATCCATTAATTCAGCTGCAAAGTAAAATTGTCACACTAAGGGCTCCAAACTGAGATTTTGGTGCCAAGCTGAAAGGAAGTGACAAGCAGGAAGAAAAACTTCTGCCCAAAACACAATGAGTGTAAGCTGGCAAGTAAACCTCCTTACTGGATATATTGCATCGAAAAGCCTCAAGCTCTCTGTTAAACTACATATTGTTTTATTTTACAGAATTACAGTATTAATGGAAGAAAAATATTTAAGAAAGCTTTGGACAGGTAGATTTTAGGTGTGCTGTACAAATGTACTGTAAAATACCAGCAGCAGGCAGACTTTAGCAGCCTATTTCCTTATGGGATACTTAAGTTGAAACAGATGAAGCTGAACAAACTAATTTTGACAAAGACACAGGACCAATGCATCACTGAAAATCCCACTTCAAATTATGTGTGTGTGTGTGTCTGTGTGTGAGAGGGGGGCTGGCCATGCATGACCAGAGCAACAACAACAAAGAAAAAAAAAAAAAGTCATCACTCTGCACACTCACATGACTCTCTGTCCTCCAAGCAACAGTGCTTTTACTAAATGAGCCATTGGGTCCCCAGGATAGTATATATTTTTTCTGTTGTTAACAAGTCACTTGCATCAGTTAAGAGAAGTCTCCTGCTGGTCTTCGAATTGGAAGGGGCTGCCAAACACTCATTATCTCATGACAGTCTAATTATTTATCTAGGTCCTGATATGTGCTTTTTATTTAATAAAGTTTACACTGGAATCATCCACATTTACATTACATGCAGATTCTTAAATTCTGAAACATACTGTACAGTTCTACCATTTTCTAAAGCATCTCAAGGATATTGTCACAGCTCTTTTTTTAGAGTACGAAAACCAAATATATCAAATAATGCATGGGAGTTCATTTAGTGTATTTCTGTCTGTAAAATATGTATATATGTATTTTAAAGCTTAATATGTATTTATAGCCATCTACCATTTAGATCAAATGATTCGGTCACCGTACTTAAAATGACTGAAGAAACCGAGTGGTGTCCTTTAGCTTGGAGATCGCCAGTTTGAATCCAGGTTATGTCACTGCTGACCGTGGCCACGAGTTCCCAGGGGGCAGAGCACAATTTGACAAGAGGGTTTAGGTCGGCTGGGGAATCCTTGGCTCACTGCGCACCAGCGACCCCTGTGGCTGGCCAGGCGCCTGCAAGCCTGCCTGTGTCAACTCAGAACTGCGTGGTCCTCCGAAAAAAAAATGCAAACCAACATTACCCAAAGAGTTTACTATGTATGTATGTATGTATGTATGTATGTATGTATGTATGTATATGTATGTATGCATACATACATACAGTGTAGGATTTCTGTCTGTCACCCTTAATATGCAAAAGTGCAATCAGCAGAACAGTAAACAGTTTTGCAAATCAAATTATTATTCCCCATGCCAAAAAACACAAAACACATCCTAAGTGCAGTAAAATCACATAAAAAATTACATTCAAACATGCAGTTGTGTCATATTCCTGAGTTACCGTTGTCACAGAACTAGGAATACAAATTAGTCCAATGGCTTTCAATACTGTGGTAACTAATCAGCAGCACTGCATTTTAAAATACTGCATGCACCATTAGCCAGGATCGAAGTGTAATGCATAGACTAAGTTCCACCGCTACCTTGACAGTTTTTCCAGTGCATCTCCACAACGAAAAAAAAATGGCAGTACATCCCCAATAAATATGCAACTTCTTTGCTATATGTGTTTTGAACAAGGATGGAGGTGCTCTATAATGGATGGAGATGGGAAAAAAAAAACCTTGGTTGTTGCTCAAACCGAGCTGCTGCAGTATCACCAAAGCCTTGTTAGGGTACAGCCAGACTCTACTTTCTTTAGAGGGGATTCACAAGGTACTGCATAAATCCACCTGTCTGGGAATGCCGACAGTAAAAACTGTACTTGCATTCTTGTGAGCTTTTTTTGCAATAACTGAGAGCAGCAAGCAAACTTACTTGGCAATAAAAAAAAAAAACATATTGCTGTCCTTGGTGGTCAAGCAATGATGGCAGCTGACTAGGTTACTGTAGTGCTGGGCCAGACAATTAGAGCTATTGTAAAACTTATAAGGAGCATCATTCACAGATTTACTTAATAAAAAAATTGAATGATGGGAATCCATTAGTACTGGTTATAGTAGTGCTGGGACAAACAGGATTTTTATGTTCGGATATTCACTCAATTTAAATATTTGTTCATTTTCAAAAAGTAGTAAAAGCCATTATATTACTCAGAACGCAGGCTGAGACAGCATAGCAGCAGGAGCAAGGGGGCGTGCAATAATACCCTCTACAGTATGCCGCTCAAGACACAAAACTGTAGCCACAGCCAAGGCCACTGCACACTCTGTTTCTGTTTTAAAATGTAATGTGCAATAGTCTCAATGAAATGGAAGTAATACACTACAACAGGCACCGCTCCCGACAAGTTGTCTGAAGGAAGTTTTATGCATTGAAAAAATATGAATTACACATGATATTTACATTTTATGCAGAGTTTGAGTTTGTATGTTATTAAGCTTCTTGTACTTTGTTGGTTCCGGGTGTCTCAAATATAAATTGTGTATATTTTGTATGTGGCAGAGTGAGAGATGACTGGACAGCTTGCAGCCTGCCTGGGAATTGCCAGAAACACATGACTAATAAGTCTGGGATTAAAATTCTTTTTTTATTATTATTTTAAACAACGCAAGGTTGATTCCCCTCACTTGTAATGCGTGTTTGCGACTGGTGAACAAGCGACTAGATTTCTCTGCACCGCCTTTGTCCCCCTCAATATTGACCTATCTGTCAACTGAATTTTTGGAAGGTAAGTCTATTGTATAATAAATACAATATTCTGTGTTTGGAGAGAGTTGAATGCTTTATATTGCTATAGCAAGGCGATCAATCAGGAATACTATTATGGTTTCTTTAGAAATATATAGTATGTGCATTCAAGCCTTTCGTTTAAGTACATTACATCTGTAGTCAATAAAGTAAGTAAGAATTGTTTTGTTTTTATTGCAAGTCCAAGTTTTTGTATAGTAGTTCAAAGTAACATTGCAGTTAAAAGTAAGATTGTAGTTCACGCATACTCAATAAGTTTGTATTAAAGTATGTACAGTATTTATTGAAAGTACTCATGACTTCAAGGTAATGTTGCATTTTACTCACAGTGTCTAAATTGGAGAGTAAATTACTCAATGGCGCAAAACCTTATCTGGAGCGCTGCCAACAGGTAGCCTTAGCTCTACAATAGGTTCTAAAAAAACTGTATCAAGAAGACTGCCTAATGTACTATTTGTTCAGTACAACACACTATATTCACAACTCCTGTTTGAGTGTTTTCTTTCTAGTTTTGTGAAATGAACAGAAATCTCCACTATTACATATGCTCCAATTGTACTAAATGACACAATTTAAATGTTTTGACTAGAATACTTTCATGTCTTCTGCATTTTGTTTCATTAGGAGCTTCTTTTAGTATTTCTGTGGATACAGTGAGCTTATGTGGGGAGTCGATGCTTAGAGTATTCACAGAAAGGTACTGTATATTCAAAAGAATAAAGATTCTTAGAGGAATGTGGCTACACCATGATACCGAAGTTATTCAAAGCACAAACTTATAACAGTATCTTCTACCATAGAACACTGTACTGTACGCAACTTCCATACACTGAGACCACTTGCAGGAAGTTGAAACAGTGCAATATATACAGTGCCTTGCATAAGTATTCACCCCCCTTGGACTTTTCCACATTTTGCAGTGTTACAACCTGGAATTAAAATGGATTTAGTTGGGATTTTTACCATTTGATTTACACAACATACTTAACACTTTGAAGGTGCAAAATATTTTTTATTGTGACACAAAAGTTAAACAAAAAAAAAAAAGACATTTGTTGGTTGCATAAGTATTCACCCCCGTGAGTCAATACTTGGTAGACGCACCTTTGGCAGCAATTAGAGCTGTGAGTCTTTTTGGGTAAGTCTCTACCAGCTTTGCACATCTGGATCCTGCAATTTTTTCCCATTCTTCTTGGCAAAATTGCTCAAGCTCTGTCAAGTTGGATGGGAACCGTTAGTGAACAGCAATTTTCAATCGTTTTGAGGTCTGGGCTTTGACTGGATCATTCTAAGACATTCAGGTTCTTGTTTTTAAACCACTCCAGTGTAGCTTTGGCTGTGTGTTTAGGGTCATTGTCCTGCTGGAAGGTGAACCTCCGCCCCAGTCCCAGGTCTCTTGCAGTCTGAAACAAGTTTTCCTCTAGAATTTCCCTGATGATCCATCTTGCCCTCAATCCTGACCAGTTTCCCAGTCCCTGCCGATGAAAAGCATCCCCATAACATGATGCTGCCACCACCATGCTTCACCGTGGGGATGGTGTTCTCAGGGTGATGAGCAGTGTTGGCTTTGCGCCACACATAGCGTTTTGCGCTAAGGCCAAAAAGTTCAATTTTGGTCTCATCAGACCAGAGAACCTTTTTCCACATGTTTGCTGTGTCTCCCACATGCCTTTTGGCAAAATCCAAACAGGATTTGATATGGGTTTTTCAGCAATGGCTTTCTTCGCCACTCTTCCATAAAGCCCAGCTTTGTGCAGTGTCCGGTTATAGTTGTCCCACGGACGGTTTCTCCCATCTCAGCTGTGGATCTCTCCAGCTCCATCAGAGTTACCATTGGCCTCTTGGTTGCTTCTCTGACTAATGCCCTCCTTACCTGGTCACTGAGTTTTGGTGGGCGGCCTTCTCTAGGCAGAGTCGGTTGTGCCATATTCTTTCCATTTTTAATAATGGATTTAACGGTGCTCGAGGGGATGTTCAAAGTTTGAGATATTTTTTATAACCCAACCCTGATTGGTGCTTCTCCAGAACTTTATCCCAGACTTGTTTTGATAGCTCCTTGGTCTTCATGATGCTGTTTGTTTAGATATGCTCTCTAACAAACTCTGGGGCCTTCCAGAAACAGGTGTAATTAATCTGAGATCATGTGACACTTTAATTGCACACAGGTGGACTCCATTCAACAAATTATGTGACTTCTGAAGGCAATTGGTCGCACCAGAGCTTATTTAGGGGTGTCACAGCAAAAGGGGTGAATACTTATGCAATCAAGACTTTTCAGTTTTTATTTGTAAATAATTTTGAAAAATATGTAGATTTTTTTCCCCACTTCGACATTATGGACTATTTTGTGTAGATCAGTGACAAAAAATCCTAATTAAATCCATTTTAATTCCAGGTTGTAACACTACAAAATGTGGAAAAGTCCAAGGGGTGAATACTTATGCAAGGCACTGTGTATATATATATATATATATATATATATATATATATATATATATATATATATATATATATATATATATATATATATATATATATATATATATATATACATATATATATATACACATATATATATATATATATATATATATATATATATATATATATATATATATATATATATATATATATATATATATATATATATATATATATATATATATATATATATATATATATATATATATATATATATATATATATATATATACTGTGCAAAAGTTTTAGACAGGTGTGAAAAAATGCTGTAAAGTAAGAATGCTTTCAAAATAGACATGTTAATAGATTATACTTATCAATTAACTAAATGCAAAGTGAGTGAACAGAAGAAAAATCTAAATCAAATCCATATTTGGTGTGACCACCCTTTGCCTTCAAAACAGCATCAAGCATCAATTCTTCTAGGTACACTTGCACACAGTTTTTGAAGGAACTCGGCAGGTAGGTTGGCCCAAACATCTTGGAGAACTAACCACAGTTCTTCTGTGGATTTAGGCAGCCTCAGCTGCTTCTCTCTCTTCATGTAATCCCAGACAGACTTCGATGATGTTAAGATCAGGGCTCTGTGGGGCCATACCATCACTTCCAGGACTCCTTGTTCTTCTTTACGCTGAAGATAGTTCTTAATGACTTTAAGCTGTATGTTTGGGGTCGTTGTCATGCTGCAGAATAAATTTGGGGCCAATCAGATGCCTCCCTGATGGTATTGCATGATGGATAAGTATCTGCCTGTACTTCTCAGCATTGAGGAGACCATTAATTCTGACCAAATCCCCAACTCCATTTGCAGAAATGCAACCCCAAACTTGCAAGGAACCTCCACCATGCTTCACTGTTGCCTGCAGACACTCATTCGTGTACGCTCTCCAGCCCTTCGCGAACAAACTGCCTTCTGCTACAGCCAAATATTTCAAATTTTGACTCATCAGTCCAGAGCACCTGCTGCCATTTTTCTGCACCCCAGTTCCTGTGTTTTCGTTGCATAGTTGAGTCGCTTGGCCTTGTTTCCACGTCGGAGGTATGGCTTTTTGGCGCAAGTCTTCCATGAAGGCCACTTCTGACCAGACTTCTCGGACAGTAGATGGGTGTACCAGGGTCCCACTGTTTTCTGCCAGTTCTGAGCTGATGGCACTGCTGGACATCTTCCGATTGCGAAGGGAAGTAAGCATGGTGTGTCTTTCATCTGCTGCAGTAAGTTTCCTTGGCCGACCACTGCGTCTCGGTCCTCAACGTTGCCGTTTCTTTGAGCTTCTTCAAAGAGCTTGGACAGCACATCTGGAAACCCCTGTCTGCCTTGAAATTTCTGCCTGGGAGAGACCTTGCTGATGCAGTATAACTACCTTGTGTCTTGTTGCTGTGCTCAGTCTTGCCATGGTGTATGACTTTTGACAGTAAACTGTCTTCAGCAACCTCACCTTGTTAGCTGAGTTTGGCTGTTCCTCACCCAGTTTTATTCCTCCTACACAGCTGTTTCTGTTTCAGTTAATGATTGTGTTTCAACCTACATATTGAATTGATGATCATTAGCACCTGTTTGGTATAATTGTTTAATCATACACCTGACTATATGCCTACAAAATCCTTGACTTTGTGCAAGTTTACCTAGAAGAATTGAAGCTGTTTTGAAGGCAAAGGGTGGTCACACCAAATATGGATTTGATTTAGATTTTTCTTCTGTTCACTCACTTTGCATTTAGTTAATTGATAAATATAATCTATTAACATGTCTATTTTTGAAAGCATTTTTACTTTACAGCATTTTTTCACACCTGCCTAAAACTTTTGCACAGTACTGTATATAAACTGCTATACTATGTTTGCTCCATTTTACACAAATGTATCTGTCATTAAATATATCATTTTGGAACACAGGCTTTTGTACTGACAGAAACACACATTTTTCACAAACACTATGAAGAGGATTTATTGTTAATGTTCATTCACAGAGAAATTGCAATTAATAAATCTAAAGGAATGCATCTCCAGCATTACTTACACATGCAATATTACCAAATAATTTGCTTATTGCCCTATAGAAAATGTATTAAGATGAGAAGATGGGACAGCAAAGTAGGGTAGGCAAGCAGACATATTCCAGACACTTGTTATGGGGCTTTATATAGTGCGCTCTTTCACTCACTTTGCATGACAAGGAACCCCAAAATCGGCCTTCCTGAGCTGGTGTTTCATCATGACAAGGAGGGACTTGGCCTTGCAAACCTACAACTTTATTATGTTTCTACTTCCCACTTTATGCAGGGCTCAGCAATCATTGGTGTACACTATGGTATAAATGGTTACCACAGCATGTCCAATAGGAGTTCTACAAAAAGTTCTAAAATAAAGTATACAATAGATCTAGACTATTACAGTAAATGAGCAGGATTCGGCTTCACCTAACATTATCCAGCAGCTGCCACTCAATGTTTCACACAACATTTTAAAATAACAGTGTATTTTAGGAGACTTGCATTGCCTTGTAAACAATGTTAAATGATTAAGATACTAACTTAAGGCTGAAACTTATACTACAAAAGAATAAGGATGGATATCGGTTGTTGAAACTCACCAATTACCTATTCAGTTTACACAGCTATAACACATTTCCCAGACAAATCTTTTTAGTAGCCTCTATTGCTATGCAACTTTCTACAAGTCTACAGGCTTTCTGAATTAATCTACAGCGAAAATGAAAAGACGATGTTCAGTAAAAGCAAATGACCACTCCCTTTCCATACACATTATCCATATCACCACATAGTCTTCTGCACTACAACGCAGAATTCTACCTCACTTGAATGCATGATGACAAAAATGTATGTATGTTCATATTAAATTGTAAAAGTTAGATCACTGTTGTATATAAACAAACAAAGCACAACTGCTCTCCTAACAAGAACAAAACGTTTTTGTACAGTATAGACGTATGATAGTTTAATACACCAAAGTCGTACAGACGCGTTACAATACTAATGCCAGAAAGTTACATTCAATAAAAATACTTGAACATACTGTATTCTGCTAGACAGCTTGGCGCAGTTTTGTCAATTTACGTTTTTCAAACACATCCAGGAACTATAGGATGTATTTGTAAGTTGTTCGCTTTTGAAGATTCAATAAACTCAATAGAGATATTACTTGATTAAATACATAATAACGCTCCCGTTTATTGTTTTCTCAATCGCCTCTCTGTCAAGTCTGTAGCGTGTAGTACGACGAGAGGACCACTGCAGGTGACAACACTGCACTGGCACAATTCGTTTTCAAATGCTATCTACGCGCATGCCTTTCATTATAATTCGAAACCCCAAATTAAAGCATTTATCATGCAGTACACACAGTATTAAAAATAATAATTACAAAACCCATAGGTAGTTTTTAATTGTAATACTGGACATCAGCGTTCAATTAAATTACTGTTGTTGTTGTATTGTCACTGATCAATGCAAAGTGCTGTAAACTAGCACTTTAACATAAACGTTTGTTTGATCAAGTACTGTAGGAATAAGTGACCTTTTAGAATAGGCATAGACCACGTTGCTGAAATGCTTGGCTACATCCAGGGGGACGCATAGACGTACCGATTGGACAAGGAGGCAGCTGCAGAAACTTTGAATTGAATTCCCAAAAAAAAAAAAAGCAGTATGCCATTCTCATGGCACGATTTGCATCGCCCCATTATCCCCTGAAATCTCCTTTACACGGCTACATTGTCAGCCCAAAACGCCACTATTTTGGTCCACAAAAGGCCAGATTAACTTGATCAAAGGAAAAACCAAGTACAAAATGCACCTTTCAAACCGTAAAAGAGAGGCCCCCTTTACAGATTGCTGCATCGCAGGGGAGTGCAGCGTAAAAACGGGCTGTACCAAACAAAATATATCCAAACAACCGAGAGTGTTCACCTAAACACTTTTCATAAGGAGGCCACTGTAACTGACCAAAAAATCTAAATATGAAATCTGCCTGTCGGCGTATAATTTACCAGAACCTCCCCAAAACGGGCCAATACTCAACTGCAAAATGTGCGCTTTGCGGCTCGGTGCCACCTTTTCCAAGTAGCAGCTTGGCGCACAGGACTGGTGACCCTTCCGGCTTTGCGCGTCTTTCCACGGCCTTCCATTAATTACAAAATCATATTAAAACGATCAAATAGGAAACTAGTCGTTTGATAGCCCTGGTGCTCCAAGTTAAGTACCCCTACGACAGGGTTTGAGGTCAGTTTTGACTTCAGAAACCAATGCGTTTCTCTTCGCAGTTGCAGAAACAAAAGAGAGCGATGACGCCATTTTCTGCAAAAAAACAACCACGTACGGGAAACATAGGCAAGTAATCAGGTCGCTTTTAGCGCGCCTCTAGGCCCATTTTTTTACAAGCAACCCGGTTCGAAATGTGCTGTATGATGTTCTCACCTGAAAAGTCCTGACCAAAGTCAGAAATCCTGGTAAAACCGCGTGCGGTAACACGTTTTTTGTCTGTGTGGCTTCCTTGAGTGTCCGTGTCTCGGTATCTCTACTGGAGATTGTTTATTACTGCTCTCAGCACCGGTTTACTCGCTGTAGCTGTTCCTTCAGCAGCTGCCTTTGTGCACTGAGAGGGAGACCTTTCAGAACTAAAGAGCTGCTGCTGCGCAAAGGTGCAGCCCTCATACTAGTCTAGAGCAATGCCAGTCCTTTTCTTCATTCTTAATTAACCCAAGTTTCCGTTTGCAAATATAGTGCTTTTACCAATTTAAATAAACTTTGTTTTGTGTTAGTTTTTATTTTTTTAATCATCAAACAAGACTCTTTATTTGTTGGAAGAAGTTTCACTGTTTGACTAGGTTTCCCTTAAATGTATTCATCCCTTTCTTAATCAGAAAAAAAGCTAGTAGTAGCAGTAACCCTTACATTTTTAATTATTTTTTAATTATTATTTATACATGGACACTCAGATGTAAATCTGTGAATTTAAAATTCCTGAATTTTCCTTTTTTTGGTGGGGATAAAAATTAAAATGCTTTCACATATGTGCTAGTGTATGTGACAGTATACTATATATATATATATATATATATATATATATATATATATATATATATATATATATATATATATATACACACACATTTAAAGTAAATCATCTTGAATTTCAAAACAAAGCTTTATTCTGTTCTGCTTTGTTCTAGTCCTATTCTTAATCATAAACATGTAAATTAAACTATTTTTCTTTGGTCCTTGCTTAGTCATTCCAATCCATTATTCCGGCTCCTTATCTGTCTGACAGTTAAATTCAGTAACTCACAATGATCACGTGGGTTTCTTTTTTCTTCCTCATCCTTCTTACAATATCAGTTTGTCTCACAATTTCTTCAATTGTTTGCTTACAACTATTCTGTTAATAGCACCGTTGATGCATGCTACTGTATGCAGATTCTGATCAGATTAAATTAAGTTTGGAACAGCTTTAGCCATATTTAAACAATACATGTTTCTGGACTAGGTCTTTTTTTGTAATGGTCATAATTGAAACAAACAGACCCATTTAAAAATTATTTCATTTCCATACTCTAAAGTCACTGATTTTCCAGCAACAGGCTTGTCAGTCAGTATCCCATATTGTCTCCTGACTAGATTTGTCACTATGATATGCTCTGCATTCAGCAGGGAATTGCTGTGAAAAGTACCAGTCTCACACTGGAATGGACCCAGACAAAGGAATAATAATGGAGCAACTCCAAGTTGTATTTTAACAGATCACATTATTAACCACCTGAATGTTCTGTGGTCTAAATAAGGTGTTAAGGGCCCACATTTTCTTTAGTGTTTTATAAGTACAAAGTATCCACACTACTCTTAATCAGCACAATGTGGCATATTTAATGCATGCACACATTTGTAAACCTACACCTCTTTATAATAATAGAACACAGCTAAAATACAAGCTTACTTAATGGCAACTTTAACTAGAAACAGCCTACTTGTAAGGAGTCCATAATGTGTGTTTTAACTTCAGATTTCAAAGTTCAAGTCAAAAATAAATGATGCTACATTTTTTCTAAAGACCTATTTCTCTAAGATTTGGTCTGTGATAATATGTTCTCACAAATTAGGTTAGCATATTTCATCACAATTGAATAAATAATACAATGGCAGCACTACGCAGATATTGGTCACTACGATCTATACATAATAATGTTAAAAATATCAAATGAATGTAAAAAGCAACATAAATTAGTTTTCATAAGAACTGCATCTTTATTTGTTAAATGTGCATGTTGATTATAAAAAATAAATGGTAAACTTCACAAGATCAGGTCAATGTGCAATATACACAGTATGGATACAGTAATCATTTGCTCTTGTCATGATTTAAAAGTGGCAGAAGATTTTAATAATCCATCCTTCCTGCAAAAAAACAAAATAAGACATGGTATTAACTTTTGTTCAGCCATTCATCCGCATTTATGTATCCTGGGCTCTAGGATTTAGTCATTTTTGCTAGTGTACTTTTACACTCCCTACAAACTATGTTAAGTTAACATCCATGTTGTTTCCACAAACAACATGGATGTTAACAGACCATCAGCAAGTTACTAGTTTCTAAGAATATTGCAGGACTCATTTTTTTTGTTTGTTTGTTGTTCAAGGTTACCCATTGTTCCACCCAGGTGCCTTTTAATAACTTGATACTATGGTACTAGGGTAATGACAGCATATTGTAAATATCACCCTAAAACACTGTCTACATGCTGATATAATTATCTGTCTTCATTTCAACCACAGCAAGCAATTTAGCTGGCATGTATAACACTTGACCTAGAGAATCACAGAATACAGCTGTTTACTAACAAAATAACTAATAACTCGGTGTTTTGACTATATCATCCAAAATCATAAAAAGTAATGATTACTTTATTTATTAATGTATTTAGTTATTATGGTATTGTTTACAAGGGGGTCTTGTTATGGTACTCAGACAGAGCTATCAAGATGCAGGCACAGTGCAAGCATCTCACTAAACTCAAAACACATGCAATTCAACTTTTCAGTTTTATTATTTTCCTTCATAAACACAAACAACACTCACGCTTCTTTCTTGAATGTTTCCAGTGTTATTCTGTTGTAATCTGCTCCTTGTGGAAATGCATCAAACTGTTTTAACCCTATGGTATTCAGCGCTAAACAAACAAAAAAAAAAAGTTATATATATATATATATATATATATATATATATATATATATATATATATATATATATATATATATATCACAATTAAAACAAGGTATTAAAAAGAAACATAGGTAAAGGGATAGTAGTTTCAAATGTTATTGGATTTATTTATGTATTTAAAAGGGTTGTATACGTTTAGATAATCAGGGGTATTCTTATACTGTACAGAGAACAATATTGTCCATAACTATGAAATACTAAATAGTGCTAAGTATTTCTAAAAAGAGAACAACACTGGAGCATCAGAACTCAGAACCAGACTGATTGAAACATTATAAAAAAAGGCAGAGCACAGGTGAAAAAGTTAAAACAAAACAAAACATAAAAACCCACAGCTTACCTTCTTTGTACTGGCTGAGAGTAATATATCCTTGCCTTGTGGGATCCAGTATTCCAAAAATAGCCTCTAAATTTGATTCATTAAATAGACAAGGATAATCCCTAGATGTTGTTCTGGCTAATTTCAGCTTCTCAAATTGAGTTATCAAAAACTCACAGGGTCTTTCTGTGTAAACAAAATAAAATAAATATAATTGTATAATCAAATAATTATGGGGTGCCATGTGTAAAAAAAATTAATAATAAATAAATAAATAAAAAACTTAATATTTTAACATGTTTTTTTTTTTCCAGATTTAACTCAAATCTTGTATTTTTTCACAGATTTAATTTAAATCTTGTATTTTTTCCCCAGATTTATAAATGTTGTGAAAATAAATACATATTATGATGTTTTGATGTTTAGATGTGAAAAGCTCAGGCCAGACAGTCAATCTCTATTTGAAAATACATTTTAAAAATACATTTAAAAAAAGGCATAGTCCGTCCCGCGCTAAACCAGACATGTCAGGAGACAGATAGGTTGTCCAAAAAAATGAGGTGTCCAGTTTAGAAAACACACACATAAGTACTACATTTATTTGAAATAAATAGATTGTTGCCCTGTTAAATAACATTGTGTTCTCTCACAGTTGGCCTTCGTACATAAACTCAAATAAATATCTACAGCTATAGCGTACTTTCTTTATACTTTAGCGTATAGGCTACCGGTAACAAAACATACATTGTGATGCTTTGTTCGCATTACTGTACAATGCGAAAAAATAATGATTTAAAATTTAAACAAAATGGTTTTAGCGCTTTTTTATTTACCGTAGTCCTACTTCATACACGATTAATATAACTGATAATGATGCATTGACATGCTATGATATTTGTGTGAAAATAAAGCAGACTCACACAAACAGGGTATTCGTTTTCCGAAATTGACGGTTTATTCATTTTTTTTACAATAAACAGAACCACTGTCAGCCACTGTCTACGCCAAAATAATAAACCCATTTAATTAGTATTTCTCTTAATTTGTTTCGGTTATTCTGTCTCAGTCATTTCCACTACACTTCTCATATACAATCCTCAGTACAATACTAAGTACAAGTACATATACGGCACACACTTAAAAAAAATTAATTCATATTGCAAAATGAGTCTATAGCAGCAATATATTACATATTTTTGAAGCGGGGTGACAGTTCATCGATACCAATATATTTGGTCAGCAAGAATGCTCGTGGAGTAAAACTATGCAGTACAAATGACACAAGCGCCAGGGTTGCCAACACTTACCAGGACGCAGTGAGATTATGTTATAGACACTGTGCCGCCACGCACTGACCCAAATTGTTTGCATTATAATAATCTTACTTTGTTATATCTATCCTAGCTAGCGTTAATTTGGAATACGTTTTACTTTATCCGTCACATCTACTTTCAATTTGCTGAAACTCATAGTAGGTCCCTACTTGTAGGTTTGTGTACATACTTGGAATACTGGCATGTCATTACCAAAACAAAGCGAAACAAAACTGGACATTCTTACCTGGTCTGTGGAAGAAGAGCATACTAGTAAGATTATCCATAAGTTCTAATATTTTATGTTTCTCCAGATAATTCTTTGCGTCCAGTTCCCGAGATGTCGCCATGTTTGTTATTTTGTTAGAATTCTGTTGCTAGGATACCGATGTCTGGCATCAGAAATTGCAAAGACAACAAACGGCGTCCACGGGACACATCCTAGTGAGGAAGTACAGCCTTACCAATGTAAAAAAATACTTAATAAATATGTACTATAGATAGATAGATAGATAGATAGATAGATAGATAGATAGATAGATAGATAGATAGATAGATAGATAGATAGATATAATATTTACGAAGCATTGGAATCAACACCACTACATTTCCAGTAGCCCGACATTTCAACGACAATCACACTGCTAAAGACATCACCATCTGTGTGATCAGTCAGTGCTATGGAACAAATGCTAATTGGAAACAAAGGGAACGATTGGTTACGGATGTAACCCCGGTTCCCTTTCAATTCGAAGATGACCGCCAATGATACTTTTGGGATATGTCTGCTTGTCAGGTATTTGCTGAGCATTTTATATCAAAGCTGCCTCCTGACCTTCTCGAGGAAGGCAGGGAGCAGTGGTATAGGCGGGAAAGCATATAAAGGCTCTTTGGGCCATTCATGCGCTAAGGCGTCAACGTCTAGTGGACCTCCTCAGCTGCAGAGGGAGAACCACAGGAGGCAATGGGTCATCACTGCTGTGGCAAAGAGGTAAACTGGGCTTCCCCGAAGCGTTCCCAAATGCGCTGCACCAATTTGAGGGTGCAGTCGCCATTCTGACGTGTGAGGACCCGCCCTGGAGAGGAGGTCCGCCTCCCAGTTCACCACTCCTGGGAGATGTACAGCCCGGAGGGACAGGAGGTGCATCTGTGCCCAGATCAGCAGCCGAAAGGCAATGTGGTGTAACCCCAGGGACTGAAGCCCCCCCTGGTGGTTCACGTATGCAACCACTGACATGTTGTCCACGTGG
Organism: Acipenser oxyrinchus oxyrinchus; assembly: GCA_030684275.1. NCBI lineage: Eukaryota > Metazoa > Chordata > Actinopteri > Acipenseriformes > Acipenseridae > Acipenser > Acipenser oxyrinchus. Next base: position 38,642,359 of record CM060254.1, read on the forward strand.
ACATAGACATGTTTTTTTTTGTGGAGCACAGGGAGAAAATGTTGCAGCGCGAGGTGGACTGCTCTCAGCTCTAGTTCAGCAGCCCGACCAGGATCCATGGATTCCTCTGCCTGCCCAGACCACCCCCCAGCCAGAGTTGGATGCATCTGTCCTCACCACTTGACAGTTGTAAATGACTCCCATCCTTACGCCTTCGCTAGCGCATCTCTTTCCAGCACAGGCGAGACACTGTCAGCCAACAGTGTCTGTCACGCTTGGGGTATAGCCGAAAGGCATTGAGCCACACTTGAAGCGGGCGCATGTGAACTAACCCCCAGTTGAATGGCTGAGTACACTGCAGCCATCAGACCCAGTAGTTTCTGGCACAACACTAATTGTACTGTGGACCCTGGTTGAAACAGGGCCAGGCAGTTGCGAATAGCAGCTACCCTGTCGTCCGACAGGTAGGCTCGCATTGCAAGGGAATCCAGCCGGAAACCCAAATAGACCGTACCCTGCACCCGTGTTAATTGTTTTTTTGCCTGCTTAAGTGTTTGAGTAACTGGGCCATTTGGCCCTTTAGCTTGGCAATATCCCTCACCATACTAATTCCAAACAATGACTATGCATCCAAAGTGATATGCAATATGTGTATATATATATATATATATATATATATATATATATATATATATATATATATATATATATATATATATATATATATATATATATATATATATACAGTACTGTGCAAAAGTTTTAGGCAGGTGTGAAAAAATGCTGTAAAGTAAGAATGCTTTCAAAAATAGACATGTTAATAGATTATATTTATCAATTAACTAAATGCAAAGTGAGTGAACAGAAGAAAAATCTAAATCAAATCCATATTTGGTGTGACCACCCTTTGCCTTCAAAACAGCATCAAGCATCAATTCTTCTAGGTACACTTGCACACAGTTTTTGAAGGAACTTCGGCAGGTAGGTTGGCCCAAACATCTTGGAGAACTAACCACAGTTCTTCTGTGGATTTAGGCAGCCTCAGTTGCTTCTCTCTCTTCATGTAATCCCAGACAGACTCGATGATGTTGAGATCAGGGCTCTGTGGGGGCCATACCATCACTTCCAGGACTCCTTGTTCTTCTTTACGCTGAAGATAGTTCTTAATGACTTTGGCTGTATGTTTGGGGTCGTTGTCATGCTGCAGAATAAATTTGGGGCCAATCAGATGCCTCCCTGATGGTATTGCATGATGGATAAGTATCTGCCTGTACTTCTCAGCATTGAGGAGACCATTAATTCTGACCAAATCCCCAACTCCATTTGCAGAAATGCAGCCCCAAACTTGCAAGGAACCTCCACCATGCTTCACTGTTGCCTGCAGACACTCATTCATGTACGCTCTCCAGCCCTTCGGCGAACAAACTGCCTTCTGCTACAGCCAAATATTTCAAATTTTGACTCATCAGTCCAGAGCACCTGCTGCCATTTTTCTGCACCCCAGTTCCTGTGTTTTCGTGCATAGTTGAGTCGCTTGGCCTTGTTTCCACGCCGGAGGTATGGCTTTTTGGCCGCAAGTCTTCCATGAAGGCCACTTCTGACCAGACTTCTCCGGACAGTAGATGGGTGTACCAGGGTCCCACTGTTTTCTGCCAGTTCTGAGCTGATGGCACTGCTGGACATCTTCCGATTGCGAAGGGAAGTAAGCATGATGTGTCTTTCATCTGCTGCAGTAAGTTTCCTTGGCCGACCACTGTGTCTACGGTCCTCAACGTTGCCCGTTTCTTTGTGCTTCTTCAAAAGAGCTTGGACAGCACATCTGGAAACCCCTGTCTGCCTTGAAATTTCTGCCTGGGAGAGACCTTGCTGATGCAATATAACTACCTTGTGTCTTGTTGCTGTGCTCAGTCTTGGCATGGTGTATGACTTTTGACAGCAAACTGTCTTCAGCAACCTCACCTTGTTAGCTGAGTTTGGCTGTTCCTCACCCAGTTTTATTCCTCCTACACAGCTGTTTCTGTTTCAGTTAATGATTGTGTTTCAACCTACATATTGAATTGATGATCATTAGCACCTGTTTGGTATAATTGTTTAATCATACACCTGACTATATGCCTACAAAATCCCTGACTTGTCTGTGCAAGTGTACCTAGAAGAATTGATGCTGTTTTGAAGGCAAAGGGTGGTCACACCAAATATGGATTTGATTTAGATTTTTCTTCTGTTCACTCACTTTGCATTTAGTTAATTGATAAATATAATCTATTAACATGTCTATTTTGAAAGCATTCTTACTTTACAGCATTTTTCACACCTGCCTAAAACTTTTGCACAGTACTGTATATATATATATATATATATATATATATATATATATATATATATATATATATACACACATACATACACATACACACGTATACATATTGTAGCGTGCATGGGGGTAGGGGTCAGGGCTGGTAGGTGACGCAATCTAAAACACAAAGACATAAGCCCAATACCAGCTCCAGTGGTATCAGTGCTATACTTCAGAGCGGGAGGTCCCGGGTTTGCGTCTCATCTCCGCCTGTGAGAAGCCCCTGCTTGCAGGAACAAGGTTTGCCACAATACCTCCATATAAATATGCATGTACATACAAATACATATAACGGTTTCATTACAACTAAAACAAAATCATCTCAAACCTGGAGAGGCTTGACAATAACACAATGGAATCTGGAAAGGCATGCCATAACCCCAAGGCTGTGCCAAAGAAAGAATACCGACACAACCGTAGGCTATAATGATTGTCAGAACAGCATTTTGGAGACCTCTCAGCCCAGGTCTTTTATGAGCACTGACTGACATAGAGGTAGAACACAGTGAGTGCAAAACCTTATAGAAATGAGCAAGAGTAAAATAGGACCTTCAGCCACTTAGTGGTTTAAGAGAGGAGCGACTAAGAAGGTTATTATAAGTAGAACCCCAATTGCAGTCCTTCAATACAACCCTACAAGCAATTTTTTGCACAGACTCAAGCTTTTAGTATTGTATTTTTTTAAATGGATCCCAGACAAAACAGTTTTACTCTAAAATAGATCTTTCAGGGTATTTTCAGGCCCGCTTTCGGGGGCAAGGGTAATACATTTGGTGTCAATATTTTATTTTCAGTGAGAGCTTTCAAATGGTAGTAGTGGTTACGTGACACAGCTGATCGTTTAACTAAGAAAGGAATTGGAATATCAATATTTCCCACACACAAAAAAATGTTAGTGAGGAGGTAGGGTTTTTGTTTGTGATTTTGAGGCCCTCTTTCTGGGACAGGAGCAAAACATTTTAGATCAATTTTTTGTGTATAGTGTTTCATATGGTAGTCACGGTTAAGTGACACAGTGGCTAGTTTACCTAAAAAAGGCATTGGAATATCACTATTTTATAAAAAAAAAAAAGGTCATTTATTGAGGGGGTGTGTATGCCTGATTTTGAGGCCCTCTACCTGGGGTAAGGGTAATACATTTGGTGTCAATATTTTGAGAGCTTTTCAACATGCTGAAATAAAATGTTTTAATCATTTAAACCTTTTGTGTACATGTAATATATATATATAGATATATATATAGAGAGAGAGAGAGAGAGAGAGAGAGAGATTGCGCTTCCATATATGGATGCATAATAGTCTTTTTGGTATTTTGTAAGTGTTGTAAATCTTTTTGTTTTTATATATATATTGCTTCAAGTGACTATGCTTTTTTATGCATTTGCACCTTGTCACAGATTCATGTTACTTCAGGATTCAGGTTGGTTATGGCGAGATGGTATTAATTGATTGTAGAGATCCATCTGGCTGCGACAATTGTCACAACTTCCACTGTGCCACTAATTTTACGCTTGAATGCACTAACAAGTTTGTCATGTCCAATATATTGTCCAGCAACATCTTGGATCAGCTGATAAACCCTGTCTGCCTTTATTATGCCTGCAAGAAGAGCAATGCAGCTGCAGCTTTAAGCACATTCTGTGACTCAGATCTGCATTGGTTGCCGGTCTGCTTATGGATTCAATTTAAAATCCTTTTGTTAACTTACAGGGCTTTAAACAGTACCAGCCCTGCTTACCTCTCTGAGCTTCTGGAGAACAATGTTCCTGCCAGGTGTCTCAGATCTAATGCACAGAACTACCTTGTGGCTCCCCATTTCCGATGTGTCACTTTGGATAAGCATTCCTTTAGTTGTCTGGCTCCAATGTTATGGAACAACTTCCCCATAAACATCAGAGGAGGTGACAACTTAATCAAATGTAAAGGTCTATTAAAAACCCATCTCTTCAGTGCAGTTGTAATATTGTTTGCAACTGCAAGAGGTGAACATTTTATTTTACGTAATGCACTCTTTATTGATGTGAAGTATGCTATATAAATAAAGATTGATTGATAATGCCAGCAATCAAAAATTCCAACCCCTTGCAGGACTGATGCTGTAATTGAAGCAAATGGAAATCACATAATTTCTAGGGGCCCTAAAGGAATTCAGATTTTCTAATCCCCGTTCCCTTCCCCCAAGAAAATGGAACAAAAGATAGCCTACTGCTTTTGGTTATACAATTAAACAGAGGGTCACTACTAATCCATTATCATGATAACAGAGTACTGCTGTTGAAATGAATGCCAAACCTGAATGAATTATGGCTTAGTACTCAAATAAACCCTGTCTTTATATTTATATATATATATATATATATATATATATATATATATATATATATATATATATATATATATATATAAATAAAAGCATCAATACATTGATTAGGAAAGCAAAGCATTATTTTACAAACTTCACACTAATGAGATTAACAGTGGTCAAAGACCTCTCCACTTATCGGTATACCTTTAACAACAAGTGGGTATACCACCAAGCATTTCTCCTAAAACATACTGGATGATCTGTTTATCAAAGCTAGTGTTGCAGTGTTCAATATGCCCCATTTTCTTCTGAAAAAATAAATAAATGACTGATAATGTTACAAGTCTAGAGAGAAACAACTGTGATAGTAAATCAAAGAACCTACCTAAGTTGTTTGTTTCCCTTTCACTGGAGTAAAATATTAAACTGGGCAATTGCGTCTTTAACTCAGTAAGAGCAGTTATCTTTAAAATAGAGCAATGTAGTGTATCATCATCTGCTTTGCTTTTTGTATTTCAACTTAAATGTATGTTGTTTAAGTTGATCTTCACAAATTCTGATTTGCCATTTATGTTCTTAACAGAGATTTGCTCAACAAAAAATACCAAGCTTTGAAAATAATCCCCGAAATCAATTTCTCATCAGGGGACAAGGTTTGAAGATGTTCTTGTAGAAAGGAAAAGTTAAATACTTTAAAAGTATACCCCAGGTATTTTCAATACTTTCTGTTTGAGAAGCTTCAGTTTATTGAGGCATAAATGTTTTGTGTAGAGACAATACATTTTAAAAGTTAATTCACCATGTGCATCTCCAACAGTATCCCCCAGCTCACATTATATTAAACCAATTATCATAGCACCACAGCTGTTTCACATAACCACCCCTGGGTTATTTTTTCTTTGATTAGTGGATTGTTAAACAGGCGTCTTGGTGTGGGCCAGTGCTGGCTTTATTTTAAGATTACAAATATGTTCGAATTTTTGAAAAAAACAAACATATTTCTTCGTTCTGCCACAAAAAATGGAATTATACAAAACCACTTGACATACATCTTCAGACCTTCGAAGATTCTAGCTGGAGTAATTTTGTATTGTATGTGCAACTGAGCTTTGATTAATAGAAACAATTACTCCTAGAGAGAAACTGCACAATAACTTTTATATTCACTTTTTGATATATGCTTTGACCTGAGTTCTGGAGCAGTTTTTGAGTTGATTATGTTTAACCATAGATATATGCAACACAGGCTACACCAGTAAAGTATCTGTAAATTTGTTAGAGCCAGCTCCATCTAGTGAATATGTACAATGTATTGACAGTAATACAAAAGAAAACTTGATCAACTGTAGCTGTTTTCTAGATGGCACAAGCTCTTACAACTATGCAAACACTTTGTTGATGTAAACTGTTTTACTAATGTCTATGGTGAAAGATTATCTGACAGCTACAAATCAAGGGTGGCTCCTGAACTCAAAGCACCTTAATTATATGAACAAGTGCACTTCAATAAGAACCACATCATTCAAGTTCACACTTCCTGATATACTTAAGGGTAGCTATAATAAACCATACTTATCAAGGCACTATACTCCAGGTGTAATTTATACCTTCTCTTGTGAAAGGACAACACAAAAGTAAAGTTTCAAAATTTGTATAAAAAAAATAGATTGGATAGACTACAGAGCCATTAAATTAACCTTCCAAGATCTGTATCACTTATATTCCTTACAAAAAAGTGAAAATTGAAACCTGGAGTATTAACAGCTTTGATAAATAGGTCGGTTGTGTCATATTTCTGCAAAATGCATTACAAGAGGCAGATAATATACAAAAATCTGCTGTTTTGTGACAGAGTTGCTATTTAAAAACACACCTGTCTGTTGGAACAAGTGTAGACAAAATGTGGCATTGTTGCCAAATGATGATTGACAACTCTTAGACTCTTGAGACTGAGCTTGTCACCACTTTGTGAACTATACAATAAATTGTATAAAGTACACCCATGAGCAACAATGGATTTTTTTGACTGCTACTAGGATGATCATTTTCGTCACTAGACAACTTCACTTAATTTTAAGATGCAAGGTGCGGAGATCAATGACACCCTGCAAAAAGAGTTCCCATCAGCGAGTTGCAGCCATACTCCAGCAGTGCCCTCTGCTGATTTTACTCCTCAATAATCAGTAAATCTAAAATGAGTGTGTGCTTGTGGCAGTTTCATTAACACTAGTTTTGTCTGTTAATACTGGTCATCCTCGACTAGTTGTTGGCAATTCAAGATGATAATATTGACTCAGTAAATATATACCATTACAGCAGTTTTGCCTGTGGGCAAAGTTGTGCCTGTAACAACAACCAACATAATCTGTAAAACTGCAATGCTGATCTACAGCAGAGTAGAGTTCTCAATCTTTTATTTTCCCATTTGATAAATCTATAACTTACCACGTACCATTTCGTAATATGTAGTTAGTAAAATATTAATAGATAATCTCCCCGACCTTATGAGAAATACATAAACAGTATGTTCCAAGTTTTATGGACAACAGGAGGACCAATTCATTTAGGGATTTAATGTTTTCTAAACACAGTAATATTAAACATGCTAAGAAAACAAACAAATAAAAAAATATATAGTTGGAACAGTTAAATTATACCGTGTCCATAAATACCAATAATAATTAATTCCTTAGAACTGATATCCTGATTAGCTGCTGTTAGTTTTTGCTGAAGGACATGCACTTTGGTCTGTAGCACATATTTATGTATGGCAGCTGTTTAATATCCCTGTCCCTCTTCTTTCTGTCATATCCTCTCTTTCCTATAACGAATGTGGGGTTTTTTTTGTATTTCATTCTACTTATTTTTTAGCGTTTTATGTGCTTGTTTGCTGTTGTATTGCGTTTTTTTTTTTAAATTAAAGGAAAAAAAAATACAAATAAAGTTAGCATTGTCATATTTGATATATTACTGTATGAACTGAATGTGATTATAGGTAAACTGACAGCCTTTTACATTTAGTCCTTTGCTGTACAAACACTAAATGACTGATAAGATTATATACATGCTGCAAAAATATATTTTAAAACATCACCTTTATAAAAAAAGTTAAAAAAATACATCATTGGAAATTAATTTGAAAACAAATAATGGTAATTAACATATGGCAACAAAACATGCCTAAAACACTATTAAGTGGGTAATACACAGCTTCTAGAACGCACGTGTGGAATAAGTTAATAACCGCAGTATTCCCACAAGCCCAATACAATGCATGCTGTTAACTGCAGAGGCCTCAGCAATCTTTAACAAAAAGGGATTTCAATAACCTTGCAGCTATCAGGAAAACATCATCAAGCATGCCAGCTTCCTGTCAACATGACAACAGCCACAGGTAAAAATAAAACATCACACAAAGTTTCAACCATCTTCAGTTTACTCCCAATCATGAGGGGGTCCAGACATACTTTGTGAACAGAATACAATGTGTATGTACAGGGGATCAAATACTCCGAGGTTTTCAGGTAGCTTTGCTTTACACCGATAATGATATATTGAACAGACCTGCAGCTTAGCTATTATTCATGAAAATGTATTCATAAGAAGACCAGTCCAAAAGGGTGACAGTCTTAAAAGATCTATGATGGTCATCAAGTAATGACAAATAGGAGGGGGATTAAAACTGATGTCTCTATTAAGGCCACGGTCACAAATCGACCTAGTGGCCAGGTATAGTCATTCAAATTCTTTTGTACCTTTATGTTATGTTATTTTGTATTTTTATTTTTACCAATAGCCAGTAAAACAATAAAAATGTTTGCAAGTTTTTTTTGTTTGTTTGTTTTTTTGTACAATGAGTTAAGCTTCACTTACTTGTGGTATTAAGACACCCCAGCCATATCTGCCTTGAGATATAACGACAGGACCAATTATTTTCTTACAAACATATAAATTATTTTATTTACAAAGCAAGTTGCAAAACACAAAAATACTTCTAATCTTCTAATGTGAGCGTTAAACCAATTCAACAGCAGTTAAGACATAGATGGTACTATTTACACCTACTTCAGACACAATCTGCTAACAATGACCACAAGAATGGAATGGAGTCTATGATACTGAATTAAAAAATAGAAAAGATGCAGAAGATACAATCCTTTGTGTTACACAATGCAAGATCAAAAATATATATTTTTTAGTTGTTTTTTTTTTAACATGCTTTAAGGATTTCTAGAAAGGTTTTAAATCTGTAGAGCAGGGGTGTCAAACTCCAGTCCTCAAGGGCCGCAGGGTCTTCTGGTTTTCATTCCAACTTAAGCTCTCAATTAACATAACTGATCTAATTATCTGTTCAATTGGACATATTTCATATTTTTCAAAGTCTTTTACAGTTGATGATTTAAAAAATGCACTTGATTCAAGGTACACGACCTAGGAAACCTTTTGAGACCTGGAGAGAAGTGTTAAATGTGTCCAATTAATCAAATCATTAGACCAATTAAGTAATTGAAAGCTCGGGAGGAACAAAACCAGAAGACACTGCGGCCCTCCAGGAACTGAGTTTGACACCCCTGCTGTAGTAGGAAAGCACAATATGGCAGGTGCAAATTTGTATTTGTACAACAGTTAACAACACTCCCCATGACATACCGGCAAACCATCAAATGCCATGGGTCAACAGCATAACTTAAAATAAGTTGGAAATAGAAAACAAAAACTTATTTTTTTTCCTTTTCAATAAGAATCAAAGGAATATGCTGTATAAACTATTCACTAAGAAGTTTGGTCAGCATTATATACAACTGTAACTTTAATACAAAATAAGGCGTAGTTATCCACACTCCCTTCATATGGTTGACAGGCGTTTGCATTTGTGCCTATGACTAGACTGGTTTACCAAACACTTGACTATCCTCAGTTTTGGGGTAGTTGCCAAATCCTGCTGTAAGGTAAACTTGAAGAAAAAGGCCATCAATAGTGTAAATTAATGAAGCATCACTTGCACAACAGCTTGTGCAATTAAAGTTACATACCGTATTTCTTTGAATTTAAGATGCACATTTTGAACTATTTTTTGTTGCTCAAAAATAGCCTGCATCTTAAATTTGAGTACAGTGTGATGTGTGTATCAAAAAAAAAATCGCTAAGCAAAAAGATGTGACTGACTGCCTAGAAAAGACGAACAAAGACATCACTGCCCGAATACACAAGCAGCAATGTGACTAACTGCCGAGAAAAGGAGAACCAAAGTGTTACTGCCCGATCTCAAATCATCCATGACATACATGGAGCCATTTTCAAAGAAGCATCATTAGCTTTTACAAGCTTTTACAATTTCAGCGTTCCTACACAGGTATGAGAAATCACGACTGGAAACGAGAAGCAGCACATAACTGTAATGCTCTGTGTGATAGCAGACGACCGCAAACTGCCTCCATATGCGTAATTGAGGTTGTATCTTTGTAAATGCATATTTATTTGATGTTTTATTTTTTCCTCAAATTGAGGGTGGAAAATTTGGGCTGTGTCAAATTCGAAGACATCTTAAATTCAAAGGAATACGGTTTAAACCTCATTAAAACCATTACATACTGTAGTGTAGTAGTTAGGAATGGTCATATTCAATACAGTCTTCATTAGGATCTCAAGCTGAAATACAAACCCATCACATACCAAATGCTGAAATCACGTTTGTTTGTTTTAACTTGGGTTGTCTTTTAAATACTTATGGCCTGAGACACTATCCAAAAAGGGTTTCCAAAGAAGAAAGTTGCATACAGTTACGAAAGTGTTTATCGCTTCTACCTGGACAAGAAAAATCTCAGTTGGAAGTTCATAAGACACACACAGCTAAAATGCCAACTCACATTATTACTTTCTTCTTTTTTTTTTTTTTTTTTTTTTTTTTTTTTATAAAACACACAAGTAATCAATGTTTAAAAATGGCAAAACATTCCTGGTACATAAATAAGCACTAAGAAAAAGGCAATAAAGACTATTTAAAAACTTGCAGATAAAAGAATTAAAATACTTAGTCAGAATTTCAAAAGGTCAGATAAAACAAAACAGCACACTCAGTCTGAAAACCTACTGCAGGAATGGACTGCCAGTAAAAGGCCAGCACATGAAGAGATTAAAGCTCAGAGCAACTTAGAAACAAGCACTTTGATGACGGCATTTCAATGAAAAACAACACTTTTAACTTTCTGAATTGGGCAATGAGGTTCTATTTTGGCTTGGTATACTAATTCTGTATGGGTAAGGATCCATTGGTTTGTACTGTATGTATCACATTACATATATATTTAATACAATTATGAACCACAAAGCATTATTATCCAGGCTCCATCTACAAGGTTAACCATTTACACACAGGATGTTAAGTGCATCCTCACCTGGATCTTCTGAGGTGAATGCTGCAGATCAGGGATCTCCAATCCTGGTCCTGGAGGGCCAGCGTCCCTCCTGGTTTTTGTTCCAACTGTGTCCTAAATTACTTAACTGGACCAATTATTACCAATTATTAATAATTTTTGTTCCAATTTAGGACACAACTGGAACAAAAACCAGGCGGGACACCAGCCCTCCAGGTCCAGGATTGGACACCCCTGCTGTAGATAAAGCCACATTATCTATAGCAGCTTCCGAAAAGCAAGTAAAAAAAAGACAGGCAGCGAAGAGATAGCATTCTTATACATGGGAGGGAGAGAATAGGGTGGTTAAGGAGAAATGTGACCAAACATTTTATTTTTGTGTGTCTTTAAAAAATTAAAATCTACATAATATACATAAAAAGGAAAATGACATTTTTTCAAAATAAATAAAAACAGGTGTATTGCTGGGATTGGCCTCCTTTAAAGTGCCAAATAGATTTGCAATACAGAAAATGCGTGTCTAGTAACATTTTAACATTTTCCTGCAGGGTTACACTTCAAAATGGCTCATCATTTAGACCAGTGGTCCTAAGCCGGTCCTAAATTCGTGAATTGCATCTTAACAGCTTCAATTAACTACATTAGAACATGCTTGGAGTAAAAACCTGGACTGGACTAGATCTCGAGGGCCAGAGTTGAGTACCACTGATTTAGACATACAGTATAACAATTAAACTTAAAAGAAGCTTTTACAGTACATTTTAATATCGGTACAGGGGCGATACCATACAAAATATATATGTTTTGTGATAAGCATGCATTTTACTATCTGAACAGACTTCAGTAGAATTAACTTGTGTATGACAAGCCATTTTAACATGTAATCCTCAATTTCTGATAGCAACAACTTTGTCTTATATCAATAATAACATTTTAAATATTTTTTTCCTCAAAAATAGAATTCTTAATATCAAAAACAGAATTCTTGAGATCAACTATTTGAATATTTGATATAAAAAGTCTGTACTTCACTTGATTTAGCTTCATTGTTGGTGATTTGAAAGACCTAGGTAGACCTTTAGTACATCATGGCTGATAGGGAGATGCATCTTGACAACAGTGCCTGGGGTATTAAGGCACAGGTGTTTTAAAAGCTGAAAATCTGCTATGGTTACCGTTGTCCTGCAGATTGTATTTCTAAGGCTCATCCAACAGAAGTGCATTTCCTATAGATTGCTCGCACTAGCATGTGGTACATAGTACAAAAATTAGTATGCATTTTTTATCAAAAATTAGAACTATTGACATCAAAAACTAAACATTTTGATATCATGAATTATACGTTGGATATCAAGAATGTGATAATTAATCTAAAAAATGGAATTGTTGCCATCATAAATTGATGAATAAACATTCAAACAGCTTGGATGCGTGCACTAGTTTGAACTAAAGTAGCCGTGAATTCACTTTTTGTTGTGAAAATATTTTAGTTTTTAGGAATATTGTTACAAAATGATTTAATAACTTAACTGGTTCTAGCTTCTAGTAAACAAATACAATATTGTTTGTAAAACTCAGTTTTAAAGTAGAATTTAGATTATGTTTATATTTCCTTTCTGTATTTACTGGGGAAAATATCCCTGACCTCCTGTAGTTTTTTTTTTTTTAGAAATCAGAAATATATATATATACAATTAAAACTGTGCAAAAATAATAAAGATATGTACACTTTTTCAGCCTACAAAATTGTACAAAAAAAATAAATAAATAAATAATAATAATAATAATAATAATAATAATAATAATAATAATAATAATAATAATAATAATTACTCATTTTCATCTCAAATTAATTGTCAGTTACTACATTAATAAAGTACAATATAAATTACTACAAGATAACAATATACAATTTTACATAAAGGGATAATCTAATTTTTGAATCGTTATTTTAGATTTTTCTCTGAACTGTAAACATTTTAATTCCAGCCTTTAAAATAAGCAACAATCAAACTGTCTTTCCTTAACTGTTAAACTAACACTGCCTGTTTCTTTTGAGATGTAAAGAAACCTGCAGATAAGTGCACTTTTAACACTGTACAAATGAAGAAGATAAGCTCCTGTGCACTGGTGCTGTTACCTATCCAATCCTCACTGTTTACTATCACAAATATTAATATTAATGATAGGCCTATATAAAAATAACAATACTATAGGCATTCAAACAATATTATTAAAAGCATGCTGCAAGATCCTTCTAAATCCTCACCAGTTTTTGAAACAGAAGCTACCAAAACTAAAATTAAACTTCAGAAAAAAAATATGCAACTACATCAGTAAAGATGTAAACTTGCTAACTTTTATTTTGAAAGTAACTGTCACTGAAAATTGATTTTGCAGCTTTGAAGTGTTATCTATAAATATGTCAAGTACTAAAACAGGGAACACATTCCAGCATCAAGAGTTTGGACACTTCAAAATGTAGTACTGTAAACAAAATACTGATTACATTGTTTAGTAACAGAATAAAGAGACCATTTTAAAACTAAACCAGCAAGTAGCTGCAGTAATAAAATGTGCAACAAAGACCTCTGACCGGTGAACATAAGAGGCTGGTTTGAAGTGTTTTCATGGCAGAAGTACTAGTCCTGTGTGATTCAGCATTCACATCTCCAAGATGAACCACAACCAGCCCAAACCTGTTCTTGTTTCTTGTCAGCAATTACTTCTGACCATTTGTAGTAACATCTTCAGTGATGTACCTTTTTCTGAAAATAAATAAATAAATATAATGTACTACAAATTACATTTTGGGCAAAACAAATTGTTGCTTCCACTGTGTTTGTGGACATATCTATTAATATTAATATTATTTATTTATTAGCAGACGCCCTTATCCAGGGTGACTTCCAATTATATCATATTTTTTACATACAATTACCCATTTATACAGTTGGGTTTTTACTGGAGCAATCTAGGTAAAGTACCTTGCTCAAGGGTACAGCAGCAGTGTCGCCCACCTGGGATTGAACCCACAACCCTCTGGTCCAGAGTCCAGAGCCCTAACCACTACTCCACACTGCTGCTCCACAATATGCAAATACTACCAGATAAAACTAACTGGGCTCTACAAATAAAAATGGAAAATGTGGTTAAAATTCTGTCAATGTATCAAACTTTCAGGCTACTGTGATGAATCCTTCTGGTACCAGCAGGTCACATAATCTTTTCAATCTCTGGCCCACTTTTGCTGTAATTATTCAGTAAGTTGTGACAAGCAATCGCTCATGAGGAGCATGGTAGAGACCTGAAATCACTTTGTGCCTATATGTTTTGACACCCTCTATTAATTTCAATATAACTACTATGAATAGGATGCAATACATGTTGTTTTTGATAAAATGCTTTAATGCTGGGGTGGAAAACAAAATGTACGGGTGTGATTACTTGTGCCCTAGAAGTTTGTTCCTGAAACCTAAAATCTAATAAGTGTATTACTGATTTTAATTAATATTTGATCTAGTAAATATGTAAAACAAAGTTTTCATTAATTTGATATTAATGTTAAAATGTTTAGTCCCTGTGGTTTTAAAAGCCATTTTCCTACACTAATGGCATCAGTAACTTTAACTACCCCATTTATCATTGTGTAGTCGAACATTTTCTTCACTTTGAAATGCGTCTCACAAGATACACCTTTATAGAGAACCCCCACCCCGTGCTTTCACTCAACCAGATCATCTTCTATACCTCTCAGCTACCTAGCAATAAAGTGAGATACTTAAGGCACATCTAACCTACAATTGCTTATGCAGTGTGCAGTAATAATGACAGGATCAGGTAATGCTGTTCATAAAATTGCACAGACTGAAGAGTGTCAAAGGTGGTCCTTTTGATTAAATAGAAGATTATTTTGGATTGGATTTCTGGATTTTATTCAGGGCATCTGTTCTTCCACAGTATAGTTCCTCATCTGGGTTTGATAGTCCATTAAAATGGATCTTGTTAAACACAATGTTTTGTGACAAAGCGTAAATTGTTTTTCTGGTTTCTGTGCTCTTTGTATACTCTAACTACTTGAATTTTTGAGAGGTCGTGTGTAATCTGATAAGTGTTTCTGTAGGCTTTTTTTGTTCCCTGAAATCAATTGATGTATTTTGGAAAGGTTGCAAAATTGCTTGTTTAAATACTGATCTGGATGAGTGGTATTGAGCAGAAGTTCCTTGTAAAACATCTCTGGCACACAACAGAAATGATCAGATTAGATCTTTCCTTACCTGCCAAAGGACAGAACTGTTCGGAGATTCAGGCACTGCAGACAAAAGCACTGCAGTCCTCTTTCTGTGAACACTGTTCATACCAGGCAACTTGGTAATTTTAATAGATTTGCTGGAGTTCTTCCGCTTTTTTCCTTCTGATTTGTTGAAGGAAAGGGGGACTGAAGACAGTGCATTGTGTGTTGACAGAGTGTGGTCCCTAGAGTGGTGCATCAGAGAAGATACAGATAGATTAGGGTCAATACTGCTTACAACCATGCTCATGTGTTTGATACAGTCTGCCAGACAAAGAAGTTCGTCCTGAGGGCTCAGATTGGGCACGAAGTGGGTTTGTCCCATTGTGGCTATTGTGCACTGAAACACTATTGTAGCAAGAGATCTGATAGTTCAGTGCAGAAACACAGTTCCTCTTGTGTGACCCAGTGACTCAAGATGTTAGCAAAGGTGAAGGAGTGGAAGAATTTGCAGATTTCTTCTTCTTCTTGTTACCCAAGGAAAAGCTGATCTTCAAGGATTTGCTGCTTTTAGTTCTAGATTGTTTGTAGTGTGATGGGGCAGGTACAACAGCAGGTACTGGGGACATGAGCGAAGGCACCTTGAATGGAGGGCCCATGATGCTGAAAGCTGCACCCCGATGGGGAAAGGCTGTGGTGTATGACATGATAGGATTTCTGTCTGATGTGTTTACGGCTGCTGGTGACAATACAGGGGAGTTCATGACATAAGAGGGCGTGGTGCTCGAACAGACAGCTGAGGAAGAAAGATAGACCGCACTGGCACTGTTGAAGGACTGTAGAACCGGAAAGGATGCAGTGGTATGTGCTGGCATGGGGCTGTCAGCTGCAGGTGGAATCTTCCTACAATATACAAAGTATTGCAACAGAGTCAAGTGAGTTAACCCAAGTAAGTCCAAATTGCTGACTTCATATAAGGTTTTTACATTAAGAAAGTCTGCATTATCTGTTGCATTTTACACACTTCCCAGAAAGTATTCTTATTGGTAGCCCAATGGTAAAAGCCTCCTGTCCATTCCAGTGGGGATATTTGAAATTGGTGATAGGAAGGTTACGTCAGCCACACAAGCCTGATCTGGGGTTTGTAAGTTTGTCTCCCAGCTCATACCAGTAGGTCACACTGCCTCATTAAAATACACGTAAGAGATTATATCAATTTGGCAAGATTGTTGTTTCTATACATTTAATGCTGCCCCTGTGGTAGCCTATATACAGATACTGCGATTTTCACAAAATTCAAGTTAATCAAGTTCATTATTATTTTTTTTTTTTTAAATTCAAGCCCAACAACAACAACACTTGCAAATAAATCATTTCATTCAAGTCACCTGGAAAGCACTACCAGCCTCAGTGTTGCCAAGTCTCACGAGAAAAAAAAAAAACTGCAGCACTGCCTTTCAAACATTTCAGAGTGGGGGTGTTTATACAAATTCCAACCTGTGACTCTCAAAACAAGCCCAACTCTGCTTATTATTAGCGGACTTGGCAACTGTGACCAGCATGCTTAGTATACATACTTCCACATTTGTGAATTCAGATGTTTCTCTACCATAGAATTAAGTGCAAAGCGGAACTGGTCCCACCGTCTGTCAAATACATAGTAGCCCCTTCCCATCGCACGGGTCCCAAAAGTGCAAAACTGAAAGAGAAAGAGACACACATCATTGTTAAACAAGAGTGAGAAACTGAACACTGAAAAAAATAATTGCTTTAAGATTGCTACAAGTTTATAATGCAATAAAAAAAATTATTACATGATATTAGAGAAACCATTTCAGTGTGCTATGCTTCAGTAATTATTAAATCACTCATCACAAAAATAACACAATCTTAAAGGTCTCCCAGAATGGGGATTTAAATTCTAATAATTTAACAGAGCCATCTTAAATCACCTTCAACTTCTGATACCCTTACATATCCAGGGTAACCGTTACTTTCACAACGTGGAAACAACATAATGTACGAGTCATGTCATGAGCATGCATGCGTGTGCAAAACCAAATCATTACAAAAAAAACCGTACTCCCAGGGGCCTGGGGTGGTGCCTGGAGTAGTGACAGTCTAGTCTGTCTGACTCTTCAGCACTGTCTAGTTCTCCCTCATCACTCGAAAGCCTGCTTCCCACATCTCCTCTGACAGCTGACACAATGTGCTCATGGACCAGCCCACTACACGCTGAAGAGCTGAGGCCATTTACACTCTTGACGGAGGATGGCCTAGTGAAAATATAAAAAGGGAATTGATCTGTAATATTTGTGTATCAGTAATACAATGTGTGGCATCCATTATTATTATTAATGACAGGCAATGACGTGTTCTGCATACTATATTTCTCTTTACCTCAAAGAAATAAATAGTATTAATAAAAAAAAAACTGGTCTCTTACTATTAAGCAAGTTACTGCTATATTGTAATTTAACGATTATCCTATTTTTTTTGCTTATATTAAAAAGTGTTGTCTTTAAACACGCTCCTGTCATAACTATAGAAGCCAAGCAAAGGCAAATACCACTTTTCCTTTATCAAAAAGCACCACCTTGTGGTATCTTTGTACACTGCAGATATCCTAAAAAAAGATCATTCCATAACAACCTCATTTGAATACCATCATCTAGATTGAATGTTTAAAAAGAAACTTCACCGAGAATTAGTTTATATGGAAATGCTACTTTTACAAGCGCTCTGGAGTTGGGCTTACCTAGAAAGATATGAATTGGAGGGTCTGGATTTTGTTGATGATGTTACTTTGTTCTCAAGACCAGAGTTCCCTATTGATCCTGCGACATGCTCTTGTGATTGTGCAGACTGGCTGGTTTCCCTGCCACCCTGAGGTTCTATGTCTTTTACAGCCTCTTTCTCTCTTGCCCGCGCTTTGTGTTCTGCCAGGAGTATGTCAAACTGTTTCTTTCGTCCCTGGACTGCTCGTCGGTGGTTGAGCGAGTGAGTCTGTGAAGCAATTGTTTTTCAAAGTAAATTTATAAATCGGTGATGCAGACCCATGTAGAGAAAGCAAAAATCAGGTCATACACATCAGTAATACCCACACTTTTTGACAAATTCAATTTGCAGCTCTGGAGAAGTTCAAAAGCGCACTTTCAAAATGATTATACGTTATGCTGTATTTATCTCTGTTTGGGCACTGCTTAATTAACCCGTCAAAGTGAGTTAGTAACAACATAATTAAATCATAAATTCTGGAGAAGAAAAAACCCATGGGAAACAAGTTGATTAGATTAATGCTGAGTCAAAAACCTTTCATCACAACTTTCTAGAAAGATATTTAGAAGTGCGAGATAGACAGTCTATAAATTAGTTGTGCTAAATATTGTCCTAACCAAGTTTCTTCACAATTGGATAGACTCTTCAGATAGATGTAAAACAGACAGATTGGTTATGAAAAGAGTGAGAAAGAGATTTCCTGATTTACCTTGCAAGTAAGGGACCTTGTACATGGTTTCTTGGTTTCAGGATTCAATACTCCACAGTACTTGTTTGGATCAAATTCTCTTTCTGTATTAAATAAATACAGAATATTTATCAATAATTAAAAACAAACAAACATATATCATTTAAACTACTAAAACAGTATTCCCTAAAGGAAAATATCCATATTTTATAATCATGTTTTTGTATACATCTAAAAAAACAAGAATCTTTCCTAGTAACTACTACAAAAACCACACTTTCGTGGAATGAGAGAAAAATGCACACCTGTACTAACCCTGAAGCGTCCCTTCCAGGGAGCATTCGAAATAGAAATAAAGATGCACAATGCTGTACCATGAGATAACTGTCCAAAGGTATTGCAAGAATCAAGAATAACTAGAGGAAAATTGGCTTTATTTCAATTACTCAGTATAGCAAATCGACCATTTAGAATAAGACCTAACAAATAGCCTTTAGAGAGGAAATCTATATCAATGATTTAAAGTAAAAAGGCAACAAATCAGACAGGTATTCTTATTAAATGCATCATGTGCTGAACAAAAACATGCAGTGATGTTGACACGAGTCTTTCTGTGTAAGAGATTTTCACTTATGTTACAGAACCCCCTGCAGTATTTACAAGAAACACAGGTTATATATACAGTGTATATGTGTGTGTGTGTATATATACACACACACCACATGTACTGTAATGGAACTTTAACAGACTACAACTGTGTACCAACTATACAGATCCTATGTCAAAGCATGTGCCATGTGTCCAGTTTAAAGCAACGCAGCAGTGAAAGAGTTAATTTACTGGACAACAGTGGTAATGTAAGAAAATCAAGCTGCGTACCAAATATTAAGACAGTAGCTCAATGTGTTGTAACTTCAAAAGTCACTCTACGTCAATATGGCAGCTATACTGGGTCAGATGTCAATTTCATGGCCAACAGCACATTTAGTGTGAAGGGCTTATATAATCACACCAGTTTGAAGTCACTACCTCAAATGGTTTATGAAATACCTGTGGCAGTGGCAGCTTTCAAATAAACCGCCAGGAATGGGTGAAATGTTCTTGTACGACACCTACGATTGAACGAATCACAGAATGCATATGTGCAGCAAGTATGTCAAAGCGGTTTTTATCATCTAGTAACCAAAAAGTCACATGAACCCCCATCGTAGGTTACAGGACAAAGTTAAGTTGCCAGCTTAAACGATTTATATGAGCAGTAGCAGGTGTGGCGGCAGATAACCAAACTCGCACAAGGGATATTTAAAATGTGAACCTTGAAGTTGGGCAATGAGCCTAACCTACACCACTGAAATTAGTTTAGTTGAAAACTAAAGGTGGTCAGGTGAAGACTATTTGTTGATAAGGCATGCAATCACTGATCTAGAATTTTAAAAAAAACCTTCATTTAGATGCAATATTAAAGCTTAAATATTTGTGCTACAGCATTCCCCTTACTTTAGTAACAGTCTGCATCCAGTAGAAATTGGTACAAGACTGCACCCTCAAACAAAACATGCACAAGACCGTTTTCTTCTGTAGCCTACTACTTTTTTTATTATTTTATAAAATATTTAATAAAGCAATACGTATTATTTCTTTAATACGTGAAAACAAACTCTTCTACTCACAGAGAGTTTTGTATGGAGCAGCGTCTCTTTCAGTGATGGTAAAGCTTTTTAGATATATTTTCTTTTATTTTTTATCTTTGAAGTAAGCTATGACTACGGTACATTTTTATTTAAGTCCATGGACATACTCGCACGTCATCTATGACGTCACCTACTTCTGTTCAACTGATTCACTTTTTTTTACAAAGGCACAGTGCTCCATTACATTGAACTTCGACCAACCTCAAGGCTAGCAAATGTAAACCAACTAGAATACTAATAAAGAAAGTATGAATGTTTTAACCACTTTAAAAGATATTAACTTTTAGTTTTTAACATTTGGTACTTCAACATGTAGGCCTACACAGAAACATTAAATGAAGCCCAAATTCTCGGCATGTAAGAACAAGCCCACTGTTCCAGTGCAAGGGAGCACAAATTTTATTTTGGCTACACCTTGTCAGCATGCCAAGCGGTCCCCTTGAAACATATAAATCCATGTAGATAACAAAATTATGTAATACCTATAATGGTAGCCTAACTGTCACCTCCGAAGCATCAAGATGACGTTTTTAAATTTGCTTTGGGTTTTCGACCGAAGAAATAATAATAATAATAATAATAATAATAATAATAATAATAATAATAATAATAATAATAATAATACAAGACTAACCGTTTAAAAAAAATCAAAATCTGCAATCAACTTTTTTTTTTTTCATGGCACTGGATAGCATTTCATTTGACTTCTTATTGTATAATACGTACCGGTACTGATCCTAGCGACAGTGTTACGTTGGTTTTTAGATGTTCTATTCAGCCCAAGTTTTTTTTTTTTTTTTTTTTTTAAATCAGCATTTTAATTCAATTGTGGAGTTATTGTGGAGTTATAGCCTAATATGCAGCCTTGTGCACAACAGGGCTCTGGGCAGCACCGTGCCAGTCGGGTATGAGGATGCTGGCATTGCATGGTGCTGATACAAGCCAGGGCATGGTATGGATTTTTACAAAAATCATGAAAACAATGTGGCACGCTTTCATAACAGTGACAGAACAATGCAGCACGTTGCTGCAGACTTTGTGGAAATAAGGTAATTCCCAAGTAAGTGTGTGTGTGTGTGTGTGTGTGTGTATGTTTTTTTCTTTCAAGCTCACGTCCCTATTTTTCAATATCTTACACAATAAAAATGAAAGCAGATTATTATTATTATTATTATTATTATTATTATTATTATTATATTATTATTAATAATAAACATATGTTTATTATTATTATTACTACTAGTAGTAGTTGTATGTAATAGCATTAATTCACTGATATTCAAACGAAACAGCAGTACAACACAGATTTTTATTTTATTTTTTTTCAGCCCTGGCTGTCTTTGGTTGCCTTTTCGCATGTTACCGCCTCTTCAAAATGTCACAAATACCGGCTGGGGATTGGTCAACAGCTGTTTTCATGTGGCTTTCGGTGGTCCCTCCTACTCCTGCGAAACTTCTCTCCGCCCCTTTCATGGATTGGAAATGACTAGTTTTGGTTTCGGGATAAAGAAAATGCGATATGGAAACTAGCGATATTATCGCATAAACACTCTTTCGCAAGAGCGATCAGGGTTTGATTTGGTCCAGCCCCTGGTTGCAATAATGCTCCCCAACTGTTGCTACCGCTGGGCTTACAAAATATAAAACAAAACAAAAATTTGTACTCCTTGTTAGTAACAAATTTATCAATTTTTTTTCCACAAACCAAAGCAATGTATTTTATTAAGAACAAAGATAAATGTACCTTAGCATACTGCAAATTATCTAACCAAGTCAACCTACTGTAGGGAAAACAGAAACTACACTAAGCCACTTAGAAATAAAATGTATAGCATGCTCTGGATAACAGACTGCTAGCAGATGTATAATGTATCTCCACCAATCACACAAAAACATAAAAGTTTGATTTACAAGATTAGGTTTCATGTTTTTAAACTCATCTCCTGAAAAAATTAAAATGGTGACACGCGAAACAATATTTATCAATGCTGAAAAATATATTTTACAATTACAATCTATTTTCATGCCCTGCAGCAAAAAAAAAAAAAAAGGCATAATGGGATCAGTTTATCACAAAGCCCTCAACCGTGTTAATACTTTATAGTACCTGTTGAAGAGAACTTCTAGTGTAATGTTTTAATACTGGAATAATATTTAGTCAAATCAAGTGGCGGTACCACTAAATGAACTACAACTTGAATAAGACTATACCTTAAAATGGTATTTACACAAATACAGTAGATCTTCCATAATGATAACTAGCAAAATCAGAATGACAACTCAATCCAAGCTGCTTTAACACATACATCAAACCATTTTGTTTTCATAAAATGCATTAATATGGTAGCAAGGACATACTCAGACTAGACTCATTACATTGATCTCCACACTGAATGAACTAATCCTACCTCGAGGTAGTTTTGCTAACCAATTAACTACTGAGGGAATTAAAAAAAACAACAAAAAAAACACACCGCACACATATATACTGCAATAGTGTGTGTGGATGCAATTAGGGTGCAGTAGAAGTACTGCAAATTATCTGCATGGCTGACAGTTGTAAGTGAGGGCTTCAATGCTGTATTAAAAACAACGGGACACAAAACGAGTCCAGTACATAAAAGGGTAAGGTAAAAAAAAAAAAATAAATGCAAATGACAGAAACATAGGGGTTTCTTAGATTAAACTAATACTCCACTGGGATAAGCCACAGCTGGAACATTTACAATATCAGGAAACCCACCAGCATTCATGCAAGCCATGCTGTGATACCCTAGTGCTGTAGTGCTTTATAAACTCCACTGTGGCAATCCAGGTGGAGTATACAAAATAAATCTTTAGTATTAATTAATATAGTGAGCTACTGGTACATAAAAGAGTGCAAACAAGCCAAAAGATGCCACAGTTGCATGCTCACCAGAAAGTCTTTTGTTAGGCTTATAACTGCTTTTGGTGCCATTTTGGTGTTTCTTGTCTAACAATGAAGGGGTTATGATTCCTTTGCCGTTCAGAATCTTCTCTGGTGATGGTGGGACAGGCTTTGATGCTGTTGATGTCAAAGCAGGTTTAACCAAAGCTGAAGAACATGTGGTGGATGAAGAGGCAGAGGAAGTGGAGGTGGTGGTGGTGGTGGTGGAATTCATTTTTATATTGGCACCATCTGCCTTCACCAGGTTAGGAATCTTCTCAAGGCTGACTACTGTGACAGGGACAGGGACACTAGGAAAAAAAAAAAAAAAAGTCCTAATTGTTAGACCTCACTGCTCCACACTCCCTCGGAATGACTGCATTCTACTCCGGAATATTTTGTTCACTTACTTAAAATAATAATACATGATAAATATGTATTTATTTCAGTAAATATAATAAGGAAAAATAGCCTCAATACCTAGTAGGGGTGGGTTAGAGTACTCAAAATAATTACTCGAGCACTCAAAAAAAAAAAAAAATTTTCATGAATGTAAGTTCAATATATTGTAGCGACCCAGTCAGTTCAGGTCGACAAGACTTTTGTTTCATCTGACCTTGCGCATTCACATTATCTGTATTGTTCTGGGGTGGGACCATACCAGTAGTTTCGGTAGTGTGTGTGTGTGTGAGCCACTGTTGGGTGCGTTGTTTTGTCTCGTTTGCGGCTGCAACACAATGCGTCCTTCGTACAGCAAATAGCTGCACAGCTTTTATACCTGTCGTATTCCATTCATTTGTGACAGAAGTATGAACCAGCCCTTACAGTATTATTTTTTTTAACTGTGACATAGACGGATGGATGAACAGACATACAGACACTCCTCTATATCCCCAGAATCATGTGTGACTACCTCCACGATCTCCTGCCTAATGTGTATAGTCTTATTGATATTGAGCATTGTTCCCCAACTCTTCCTAGAATCAAAACAGATTCTGATAAACATTCATCTGCTTACATACTGTTGCATCACATGCTTGGAATAATCTGTTAACTGATTTTAGAAATAGTTATCATTTTTTTTTACTTTTAAACAAGTTATTTTAAAGGATTAGAATGTTGTTTGTGGTTGTTTTTAAATTAGGATTCCTTTGCCTGTATATCTGATTGAGTGATTGTTTTTTGTTGTAACATGTCATGCTGCTGCCTTCGGGATGTCCTTGCAAAACGAGGGGCCTAAGCCTATACATAGTGCAACAGGAAGCAAAAAGATGAACCCTAATAAATTTTACCCTTAAGAAAACCCTGTTGTACATCAGCAAGATAAATCAGCAGTTTAAGTGCGAAGACTGCTAACAAAACCTGCAACATGTTACATAGAATATTCATAATAGCAGAAAACATCTTTTAAACCAAAATCAGGAGAAAATACATTGAAAAGCACACTCTCAACACTAACTACTGTACTTCTTACAAAATATAAAATAAAATGGTCATTAAAATACAGAAGTATAAACGTCACCAAAAGAGGTTGACAGTACAACAGCAGTATGTCACTATTCCAGATTACATTAGTTGGTCTTGTGAGTAGATAAATTAAAGATTTTGTATTTAATAAAAAATAAATAAAAATAGGAACTCCATGATGATAAATGTGATAGATATAATTAATTACTTTTCTATTTGATCTCAGTAGTGTGATGTATACAGTATGTACAGTAATATGTAATATAAAGTTAACAGTTCTGTTAACAGCATGGAGACAACTAGAAAGCAATCGGTGCTTTTTACAATATACTTGAATCACACTGCTTTATTCCATCATTCAGAATGACTGGACAGTGTACTTACCGTGGTGTATCCCTCGAAGGAAACCCTGTGTGCTGCTGTTTATTAATGGAGGTACGTAGATTGTCTTTGGGCATTCTTAATGGCTTTGAGTTGCTGCTGAAGGTGTTATGGCCGATACAGGTTTTGGGTTTCATCTGAACCACTGATGTTCTAGAGTTATAGGGGGCTGAAGCTGGCGATGGAGAGGGTTTACACCTGGAACTGTGTCTTTGTTCTGAAATAAAAAAATAAGGCTGGCATTATCTTAATGCACAAAAAAATATGTCTTTAATTACATAATCTTTATATAGGTATAAATGTAAACTATATAATGACAGGATGGCTGGCGGTGACGTCACGGCAGAAGCAGGGACGGGAAAAACACTGACACCAGGGACTGCAGTTAAAGGCTGTGCCGTTTTTATTCAACAAAAATAAATCAAAAGTTTAAACAAAAAGAAACTGTGCTCACAGAGCAAAATAAATTGTTAAACAGAACAAAATCACGAACACAAAAGTAATAAACAAAACCCAGGTCAGGCTGAACAATTGCCTTCAATTGCCTTCACTAACGACCCCTGGTTGAGGAGCAGGAGACGGAGACGGGATGGAGGCGCTAACAAAACTACTTAAACAGGGTCCGTGTTTGGGTCAGGACTACACCACAAAAACAATAAATCCTTCCTCCTGTCTCTATCCTAAAAACCTCGCTCACTTTCTCGCTTGCTGTATTACACACACACCGGCTCTAACCTAATGCCACACACAGAGAAGAGAGCGGACCACTACTCTCATATGGGGGGTTCAAAACAAGGGCGTCTAAATGACATGGTCCGCACCCAACAGCGGCTCACACACACACACACTACCGAAACCACTGGTATGGTCCCACCCCAGAATACAGATAACGTGAATGCACAGGACGAGATGAAACAAAAGTCTGCCAACCTGAACTGTCCGGGTCGCTACAATATATTGAACTTACATTCATGAAGAGATATTATTTAATTTTTTGCCAGTACTGGAGTAATAAATGAGTGGCCGAGTAATTCAAATTATTTCGAGTACTCTAACCCACCCCTATAAAGGAACAAAAATATTTCAACTGTTTTTATGTATTGCACAGCGCTTGAATTTAAGTATTTTTAAAATTCTTAACATTGAAAAAATAAAGATATACAAGTTATATTACAAACTAAAGCTACCCAAGTTATTAAACCAGCCATATTATACATGATTGAGCCACACAAGAATATATACAGAATTACAATCTTTAAACAAACCAAACCCATTCAATGAAAAGCTTCCTTTGCTAAAGCTCTGTGACTTTTCTATAACGGCACAGTTTATTTTCATATTTTTTAAATACTGTTATTGGCTCCTGTAGTGCAGGAAATTAAACCTACTACATTCTAGAACACAAATTAAAACACAGCAATGCTTTGCAGTACTGCAAGCTGTGCACATCGTCAAATGAAATGATGCCTCTCCTCATGTCACAAAAATATGTGGTTGGAACATATTGATTACCAAGTCGTCTACAGTTCAGTCATCTATCTAGCGCTTAAAAACATCAGCTGCAGTACACTCTGGGTATTGTTCACAAGTACAATCTACCTTTCATGACTCACATTTTATCTAATGAGCACCTGGATGCATCTCAAACAACCAGATTCTGTTTAATACAGTCAGCACTTACATATCCAACCCTATCAAATTTTGACTTCAGTGACGGTTAAACGCGTGTGACGCATATCTGATTATTTCATTTTGGCCCGTTCCAACCCTTGTATCTTTTTTGTGTTCCCTGAAAAACGGACTATATCAAAAATACATATCTGAAAGGACTGTGTTTTAAAATAAGTAGGCATCCCATTTAGATGTACTGTATTGCTTTTGTTGGTACAGTACTATATTTAACAGAAGTAGTATTTTAATTCAGAACGATACGATTATGAAAATATCACTTGCCAATAGAGATGACTGAACACGTGGGCTGTAATACAATACATACTTTTAAATCTGGTATGTATTGTTTCCAGAATTAAAACGGCATCCAAAGTCAGTATTCAAAATTGCAGAATATAGTGCTTGATAAGACCCTAACGTCACAGTTCACTTGCAAATGAAAATGCACAAAAACAACTAAACATCACAGATATCTAAAACTGTTCCATTACCCTAGCTTGTCTCGTTCGCTTTGTTTTGGCTGCATTTTCGTCAGGTGAAGCTGGAGGATGCGCTGTGTAACTGCACAATACAAGACAGACCGATTTGGCATTGGAGAGTTTTTTTTTTTAAAGCGGGCTGTGACGGATATTCAGATATCAGATATTGTAACATTGTATCAGAAAACTAAGTAACTAACTAGTAACTAACTACCTAGTAACTAACTAGGTAAGTGCATTAATTTGTTACATTATATATATATATACAGTACTGTGCAAAAGTTTTAGGCAGGTATGAAAAATGCTGTAAAAGTAAGAATGCTTTCAAAATAGACATGTTAATAGATTATATTTATCAATTAACTAAATGCAAAGTGAGTGAACAGAAGAAAAATCTACATCAAATCCATATTTGGTGTGACCACCCTTGCCTTCAAAACAGCATCAAGCATCAATTCTTCTAGGTACACTTGCACACAGTTTTTGAAGGAACTTCGGCAGGTAGGTTGGCCCAAACATCTTGGAGAACTAACCACAGTTCTTCTGTGGATTTAGGCAGCCTCAGTTGCTTCTCTCTCTTCATGTAATCCCAGACAGACTTCGATGATGTTGAGATCAGGGCTCTGTGGGGGCCATACCATCACTTCCAGGACTCCTTGTTCTTCTTTACGCTAAAGATAGTTCTTAATGACTTTAAGCTGTATGTTTGGGGTCGTTGTCATGCTGCAGAATAAATTTGGGGCCAATCAGATGCCTCCCTGATGGTATTGCATGATGGATAAGTATCTGCCTGTAATTCTCAGCATTGAGGAGACCATTAATTCTGACCAAATCCCAACTCCATTTGCAGAAATGCAGCCCCAAACTTGCAAGGAACCTCCACCATGCTTCACTGTTGCCTGCAGACACTCATTAGTTATGCGGCTCTCCAGCCCTTTGGCGAACAAACTGCCTTCTGCTACAGCCAAATATTTCAAATTTTGACTCATCAGTCCAGAGCACCTGCTGCCATTTTTCTGCACCCCAGTTCCTGTGTTTTCGTGCATAGTTGAGTCGCTGGCCTTGTTTCCCGCGTCGGAGGTATGGCTTTTTGGCCGCCAAGTCTCCCATGAAGGCCACTTCTGACCAGACTTCTCCGGACAGTAGATGGGTGTACCAGGGTCCCACTGTTTTCTGCCAGTTCTGAGCTGTTGGCACTGCTGGACATCTTCCGATTGCGAAGGAAGTAAGCATGATGTGTCTTTCATCTGCTGCAGTAAGTTTCCTTGGCCGACCACTGCGTCTACGGTCCTCAAGCGTTGCCCGTTTCTTTGTGCTTCTTCAAAAGTGCTTGGACAGCACATCTGGAAACCCCTGTCTGCCTTGAAATTTCTGCCTGGGAGACCTTGCTGATGCAGTATAACTACCTTGTGTCTTGTTGCTGTGCTCAGTCTTGCCATGGTGTATGACTTTTGACAGTAAACTGTCTTCAGCAACCTCACCTTGTTAGCTGAGTTTGGCTGTTCCTCACCCAGTTTTATTCCTCCTACACAGCTGTTTCTGTTTCAGTTAATGATTGTGTTTCAACCTACATATTGAATTGATGATCATTAGCACCTGTTTGGTATAATTGTTTAATCATACACCTGACTATATGCCTACAAAATCCCTGACTTTGTGCAAGTGTACCTAGAAGAATTGATGCTGTTTTGAAGGCAAAGGGTTGTCACACCAAATATGGATTTGATTTAGATTTTTCTTCTATTCACTCACTTTGCATTTAGTTAATTGATAAATATAATCTATTAACATGTCTATTTTTGAAAGCATTCTTATTTTACAGCATTTTTTCACACCTGCCTAAAACTTTTGCACAGTACTGTATATATATATATATATATATATATATATATATATATATATATATATATATATATATATATATATATAAATAAAATGGGGATTTATTTTATTCTAAATACAAGGGCGGTAAAACGCGACTGACGTGTATCTGGGTAACAGATATCCGAGTACTAACTGTATCTCAAACATAGATTCTGAAGCACAAAAGTACTTGTACTAAGATGGCAAAATCATTAGTACAATTACAAATCAGATGAGCGGTTATATACCAAAGACAAGGACAGGCAAACTGGTTCACATTCACATCTTTGATAATTATTTTATTATATTTGGCAACAAATTTAGCATTTATACTATAGTAACTACCTAATAAGTATTGTATAGTCTAATCAAAACTTTAATAAATGTACTTATTTCATAAAACCCCATCATCCTGCAAAAAAATATCTTGAGTTAAAAAAATGTACATCGATATTCAATTTATATACAGTATGGTGGACAGAAAACATAGAGATCAAATTAAACTAACGCTAGGAATACATTAATTGTGGTGACACTGTCTTTATAATAGCTTTTGAAAAGAGACTGATAGCAACACACAACAGCTGAACAAAAGATAACTGATGGTTTTTGGTGTTGTATGCAGATTTATCAATACATTAATGTAATACTCAGGTAAGATTTACAAAGGGTGATAAATTATCTTTTAGTTGGGTAAACATTATTATGCAAATATATATTTTTTTGAAATCCATCTCTTAAGAGGAGCACAGAATATTTCTTACAGCTGTTTAACTATAAACAGTTGTAACTGCTAAAACAAGAGCTGCCCTTTGCTGTAGCAACTGTCAAAAAGGAGAAGCTGTTGGATCACACTGATGATTCAATCAGTAACCAGACTTTAATCTCATTAAAATTGATGAAAATAATATTATTTTGCACTTTTTGCACCAACATGGCCAACACATTACTAGAAATGTGATATGAATGGCTGATAAGCGATTCAAATGAAGGCCTGATGTACAGTACTCTTTTTGGATAGTTGTCAAATCTTTAAATAAATAGGGCCTACTTTACAGTTTCAATTTCAATGTTATGAATGTGGGCTGCTTTAGGCTGCAGGTCTTTAATTTTGCTACAGAATTTTACATAATGCATCAATAGGACTTAAGAAGTTATGATCATTTTAAAAGATAACACAAGAGACAACAAAAGTACAGTACTGAGAGCAGTAGAGCAAAATGCTACACAACTTACTGTTCCTGCTACGCATGTCTTTTGAAGAGCAGTCCTCTCTAATCACTGAGCAACTATTCACCAGCTACCTGTAGTGCCAAAGGGTTGCACATCATCAAGAAATCGTTATAATTCTGCTGATGTTTAAAGATTGGAAACAATGGAAGCTTCACAGTAGATTGCACATCTTGGGTAAGAATGTCAAAAAGGTTCACATAGCTCATCTAAATCCCCAGAGTGTCACATTTACTGTTTACACCAAAAGATAATGTACTCTTTACCTACAATCTTCTACTACACCTGCTGTACTACAAATATTTCAATAATTGGTGGTTTCACCACATATTCCAGATTAAGCCCCTTTCACACTGGCATGCTCTACCTGAGTCGGAACCTACCCAGGTCAGGACCTGGTGTCATGCGGGTCGGGCACGTGATTTCACACAGCTTTTGATAAATCAGGGTTGACGTGGGTGAAGCAGCTTGTTACAGACACTTCCATCCAAGCTTCTCTGGATTGAACCCTCGGCCCAAATGTTGATTAGAGCAAATGTTTCTTCATCCCTGCTGCAATCTGGCTCATGGTGTGTCTCAATCAGTACAAATATGTCTAAACAGAATAAACAGAAATATTCCTTGCAGAAGTGAAACCTTCACACAGGCGTGGCTGTTTATTATTCTGTCATCTTACGAACGGCCGTCATGCATTTTGTCACGCTCAACCCGGGTCAAAGCGTGTCGACCCACATCCTGAGGTGGGTCGCTGGCACCCAGGTCAACCCGGGTAGCCAGAACCCGGGTCGGGACCCAGGTAGGAGTGTGCCAGTGTGAAAGTGGTTTAATTTTGAGTTTGCAATGGTACGTACGTTTAGTTGTTTCTATCACTATACTATTTTGAATTTAGCTCATACAAAATGATTACTTACATCTTTACAATAACAAGTACAGTGATATATTAAAAAATATAACGTAAAGAGAAGTCTACAATTTGACTCACTAAAACAACTGGCTCTCTCATCTTAGCAAAATAGTGAGATGTTTTATTTGACAACAGAGGGATTAAATTCTGGTACAAATTGTAAATGTTTTTTTTGTTCAGGTTTGTTTTAGTATCAAGTACTTCTGATGCATTTTGTGGTTGTTTTTTCTCTTAGAGAGTTTTTGTCTCGATCAATCTGCAACAAGACAAAAAGATGCATTTGTCTTGCTCAAGACTGTCAGCTGGTTTCACGGATACTGAATAGAATGTTACGCAAGGTAGTCAAAGACGCTAATCAGGGTCAGTGAAACCAGCCATAAAATAAAAAAAATAAAAAACATGGTTATAAATATGCCACTCATTTGTTATATAGATGCCTAAATCAGAAGCAATAACAAAGCAAATGTAGATTACTATTAGATTGTATCTATATTCTGTAACATGCTACATGAAAAAAGAAAAGCTACAAATATTAAAACCAGGAATAAACAGTGATACTTGAAATGTTACACAGTTAAAAGGAAAAGCACTGCTCTGTTTGAAATATAACCTACTGTACTACTAAACCAAACTGAATACTGGAAAGGAAATGGCATAAATTTCACTTGTATTATGCATTAACTGCCAAAGGAAATAAATAGCACAGTGCAATAGAACAAATGCTTACAAACACAATTTGTTTATACAGAACAACCCTATTCCAAGAACTGAAACAGACTTATTAAAAGAATGCTGATAAAAACAATACTTCTAAAAATCTACTTTCATTTTCAGAAAGAGAGCCAACAAATATTCTCAACTGCAGATAAAATAAAATGGTGTTTACAAATTATACCACATAAAAAGAGAAGTGCAAAGTCAACGCAAAACAGCTTAAAATCTTGCTCTCAGAATAACAACGGCAAACTAAAGCCACTTACACAGGCTCAGGCTGTCAGCTTAATCAGACTGCACAAAAAGAGTAAACATGATGATGAGTTTAACGCCATGGAGACTGAAAAAAAGAAATCCTGCTGCCAAATTTCTTAGAGCGACTATCAAAACAGCACTATCAGACTATAACAACATGATTTACAA
The DNA here is from genome assembly GCA_030684275.1 of Acipenser oxyrinchus oxyrinchus. Classification (NCBI taxonomy): domain Eukaryota; kingdom Metazoa; phylum Chordata; class Actinopteri; order Acipenseriformes; family Acipenseridae; genus Acipenser; species Acipenser oxyrinchus. The sequence continues at coordinate 38,674,801 of CM060254.1, forward strand.
GCGACTGCGAGTAACCTGTTGCAGGAAATACCCAATCCAAACCAGTCTGTAACCACTAGTTTAACAGGCATTGCATAAACACCAAAGTTCCAGGTCCTGCCGACTGGGCACTACAAGTTAAAAAAAGATGGCTGGTTGCCAAGTATAATAAGCAGAAAATACTGCTGCCTGTCCCTGTTTAGAAATCGCATTATCTGCACACGCACACACCGATTGTTTAAAAGCAGACTCTCAAGTTTCTTTTAATACTGTAATAACTAAGTTATTGGCAATGGACAATAATAGCAAAGTAAGCATAACCTTAGGATTTCTGCAACTGTTTTTTTGTTTTAAATTATCTTGTCCTTTGCAGCACCTTCGTATTTTTTTATTTTTTTTAACCAGGAAATGGTACTGTCACAGAAAACAGCTATCAGACCAGAAAGAAGAGAAAACAAGAACGGAATCTCATTACATTTTTAAACATGGCCATTTAAACTGTCAAGTTTTTGCATTTTGAAATCCACACTACACAATATATATTATATATATTATTTTTAAATAAAGGCTGTACGTTTAGATTTTAATATTTAATTAAAAAAAGGACATGTTGATTTGTATTTGCATATATATGTTAATTTGGAATTTTTTTGTTTTTGTTTTGTTTGTGGTGGTGTAATATAGAAGATACTATCCATTAATTATTGAAATAACTAAATTATCAACCACATTTTGGGTTGATTTGAATGGTTTTTTTTTTTTTTGTAAACAATCAAATCCCAATATTATTTACATGAAAAAAACCTTTGCACATACAGACTTTAAGTAGGCTATGTGATCAAACACATAAATGATCAAATCAGATTATTTTATGTGCTATATTATCATGTTCATATTTTTAAATAATACATATCTCAGTGATATACAACCCCTGCCATGACTGTTAAAACAAAATTACTGGTATCAGTATCATTTACAGTAGTTAAATCATCATGACCTACCCCCACTGTATGCACATATGCAAAAGTGACATACTAGTCACCTCCACATTCCCCCAGATTATGATACTCTGAATAACTCATGCTACAGAATGTCCTTAGAAAGTTTCACAATTGAATAAGCTGTTCTCCAGATATGTCTAAAAATGAATTGTGACAAGCAGTAGACACAAACAGGGCCCCTCCATACACTGTATCTCAATCATGAATACGAATGTCATTAGCTAACTGAATCACAATTGGATAATCATTTCTCTCTCTATATATTTATATATATTTTGTGTGACCAACAAAGTTAGAGTGTCGCTATATAGCCTACCCCCAGATTCTACATTCAATAACTCAATATAATAATGTAGATAGATACATATGTAACAGATACAACATTTGACACATGCATGTCCACCATACCCCCTTTGACATTCATTTTTTAGCCACAGCTTGGGGATAACATTTTAACTGTAGCCTATAGCACAGTATTATATGTTTTACCTATAATTACATCTTTCAAATGTTTGACAGCAAGCCATGCACACAGATAATATGTTGGAATGAGAACAACAGTAAATGATTAAATGATATTCACTATATTATTTCATAATGATTAGATTTTAACTAAAAGAGAATATAGACAAATACATTTAAAAAGTTGCTGTAGGATACATGATATGGAAGAGTTTTACTTTAATTTGTGGAAAAATCTATTTGAATTGTATAGACACTATGCATGTAATGTATTTTTATTAATGCATCATTATGATAATTGCAGTTAGACAACTACAGAATACATCCTTGACTAATCAATGACTGCTGTGACGGCAAATTGCAGCAGAAGGGTTTGGTAATCCTGTGCACATACAGTAGTCGCCTGTTAGTGAAGATTGTTATTTGAAGTGTTACAGGGGGAAATCCAAGGCTGTGAGACATCTGCTGGGTTTGGCTTAATCCTAACACAAGACAGCAAATCCAAAGCATGCTTCTAAACTGAATCTGAACCACAAGGTAATGTGATAATATGCAAGCATACAGCCTACTTCTGTAAACTAATATAACATGAGAGCTGTAAATGAGAAAAGGGCAACCTGGATTACCACTTCCAGACAAGTTCTAGAAAATGTCTTTCAGAAAGTAATGAAGATACACGAAAGCTTTTAGCTGGAATAATGCGTGCAGTACACTATTTGAGTTATTACAGGTTTTCCTAATGTATGTTCAATTAAACACACCTGAGTGTTTGCCTGTGGCTAGTTATTAAAACACTATGGCTAATCAAGCTCATAGTAAAAGCTGGAATGGATCTTATTCGCATCGACAGGTTTATGCCGACATGGACTAAAAATCTAAGTTTGAAAAAAACAGACATACGTTATACTATAAGCATGCCAAGCAAGTCTCAGACTGCTCTCCAAAGAAGTTCCAAAACAAAAACTTGGTCTATATTAAAAAATACTGTGTATTTCAAGTCCACCGGTAATATTAACATGATTGACTAGTAGGCCTACTCTTAGTCTACTCAGTGATTTGCAAGAGCAAGTGAACATCTCAAGACTAAAGCAATTCCTGTTGCGATTAACAGATAGATAATAGTTATGAAAATACTTCTTATAACAAGACCTAAGAATTAAAACATAAATAAATAAATAAATATATATTTACTAAAACAAATAAATAATGTAAATAATGCATAAACCTCCTGTGAGCCGCTCTGCAGTGCCTCTTCCCGTGACTGCCTTCATTGAAAACAATCGCTTTTGCCACGCGGCACTGCCACATCGCGTCCCTTTACAGTTTATTTGATGTTGTTTAAATTACTCTAGCCCACCTTAAATTGCAGAAGCACTGTGATTATTGAGACAAAAAACTAAATGGTGGTAATGGTGAACCCTCCACGTAACACGGTACTTCAATAAATACTTACCGCAGTGTGACTGGAAAATCTGTGGTTTTAATAATTGATTGCAGATATTGCAGACAACCAGATAAAATTCGTCATGAGCCGGAGAATGGCCAAATATGAACATATCTAAAAATAAAATGGATAATGTTATTCAATTAAACATTTACATAAACATATCTACATTCCCAAAGTGTGTTATGAGAACTGGTAAAACAATTAAAACTCCTGTTTTTAGAACAATTTGCATTGTTTTCATTTATTAGTAGTCATAATCAATATTGACTGCTTTTTATTTTGTGATCTTTCTGAGAACTGCCTGACCCTAGACTAATAATCTAGGCTTCTCCAAAATGATTACAAATTACAGTAAGTGTCAAGATGAGCTTTATTGCATGAGTACAAGACTTCTGTGGAAGCACCCATCACAATTTAAATTGCAAGGGTGTGAAACTGAAATGAGGCTGCAGAGAAAATTAAACCTAGTGAAGGGAAGTTGTGAGTAATGTTAAACAAAACATGAAAGGTTGAATGCCTTAAAATTGCTAGTCTGACTGTAATCCCAGATTACACTGGAAACCACCTGTTCAGGCTATCGAATTATTTCTCAATGAACAACAGCAAGCTACTGTGATTACAACAAGATATAGAAAAGGACACGCTGTAAAACTTGTAACTCATCATTGTCATTATTCAGCACGTAATTGTGCTGCTGTATTCCAAATGTGAAGAAAATGTCTCAGAAACAATTTGTTGTATTTTCCTGTGAACTTTCACCTTAGTTTGTTGGTCCTACCTGCTCTAAGGTATAGTATAAAACGAGACAGAGTCAAATGAGTGTATAAATCAGCAGGACTGCCTTATCTGGCGATGTCATGTTTATCCCATTGGACCTCATTCTAATATGAAGTCATGGACATATTTCATGGCAGATGCAATTCTGCTTGTAAAGCATCATTTATTTTATGGGGATGTACAATATAACGCGAGGGGTGAGGGATTATAGATTGGTTTGAAAAGAACCAGTGTTCTGTCTTGTAAACATCTTGGTTACACTGCCAATTAAAAAGTAATTGCATGTGCAAATGAGTGATTAACCTAGTCCTATTACAATGCCCTGTTCCTTCAAGCACAGGAAGAAGAATGATTGGGTAACTGTGATACTGTAACAATTAAGTGTTCAGGTGCTGTCCAGAGAATGTATTGCTACCAACTGAACAGCAGTTTAAATTAAGAAACCTAACCACAGTATTTCTGAGAAAATCAATAACTTTTACAAATAATAAAGCCTGTTGCCATTACTCAAGTCAAAGCAGCCAGGGCAAAAGTATACTTGACATGTCTGCTCCAAACTAACACGCATTTGCTTTACAGATGGTACTGATTTGGTATAAATCAGTAATTTAAATGTTTTGAACCTGTAGAAAATGTATACTGTATATTCAGCACCTGTTACAAACCATGTACCTTATTTAAAAATAATCACTTAGAGCTGGTGACTCTTGTGTGTTTCTACCACTACAACATGTGAATCTTTGTCAGTGGGTAGTTACAAAGTTTTGCAGTGCAGTAGCTATAAGCTCAATTTTATCTCAGCAGATAAACCTAAGGCTGGAAAAACCTTCAGGTGACAATGTGTTCCCAAGGTCAGTTACTGAATGTTGTAAAGTTAGTGTTCAAATGATCACATTTGTGTGTGACTGTGATGACAGTCAGCCAACCAAGATTTTTTTTTTAAATCATTAGGCCAACTTACCTTCTCTATTAAGCCTCACCACCTCCCTGCCTTTTCCACACTCTTTTCCAGTCTCTTCTAAATCTACATCTGCAGATAAATGCAAAAAAGGTCAGATGTGTTACTATTAAAATTGTAACTTTTCTAGAACTGTCATATGAATAACTTACATGTACCTGGCCCACATGCTGGCGGAATGAGAGAGTCGGTACCAGGAGTATTCTATCTAATCTGTACTGTCTGAACTGTACTCAGCTGTCACGAGCAATAACAAAGAAACACTAAGACTGACACAGGAAACACAGCAATACTTGCAACAACAACAAAACAAAAAAAATAGCAAACACTGGGCCTCTCTATGTATCTCTTAAATGTAATTGTCAGTATATTTATTTAGAAAAAGAGTACAGCATGGAGGACACCAGTGGCCACTCTCAATTTCTCAGCATTTGTGCACAACTTCAATGTCTCGGCATGGAAAAGAATGTGTATGGTGTCGGGTTCTTACTGTCTGCGCAGTGTAATTTAGCTGCGTCGATAAAGGTGGACCAGGGTTTATACAGGAGCGCATCTGTAGTGGGCAGTTTGCGATCCAGTGTCGCCATTGCTCTTTCTTCTTGTTGCTTTTTTTCCCCTTTTCTTCGGCAGACAGCGACACGGGACTCGCAAAGCGCCTGACGTCATATTCGTGAAATTCCGTTGTCAGTCGCCTCAGCTTAAAGGAGGAGCACAGGGAGTAGCAAATGAAAGATCAATCTGACCCCGCTGCGGCATCAAAATTAGCCGTTCATAAAAACATAGTTAACATCATAATTCACGATGAACTGAGGAAGGTTGCAAGTCATACAGTCATCACTGTATTAGACTGTAACGTTGGGTTATGCATTTATATGAAAAGTTAACATATTGTTCATGATTATGCACCAAGGGTCTCCAACCCTGGTCCTAGACAGAGCCCCAATCCTGCAGGTTTTATACGTGTCTTTACATCATCAGTGGCTAAAGATCTAGAACACATGTTAATCTTGACTAATTAAGCCAATAATTTGTTCAATTAAGTGAATGAGAGCTCAGCTGAAATGAAAACCAGAAGACCCAGTAGCTCTCCAGGGCCAGGGCTGGAGACCCCTATGTAACAGGGATCATTGTTGTGGCGTGCTAGGGTAAAATGGATATATGATAATATAAAAAAAGAAAAGTGTTAATCAATTGTTGTAAAGGTAAAGTTGTGTATGAATGAAGTGTGTCATTAAAGATTTGGTGGGTACAATACATTTGGCAACTATTTTTTTTTTATTATTGGAGAAGGATCAATGTGGCCCATCTTTCCTCTTATCCCTCTCTAGCATGAGATTGTATTTTAATTACATATTATTGATTGTTTATATATTTGCATATCCTACCTAGATATGAGTCACCCTTATTACATAGAAACCTTTCAAATGGTGTTCTAGAGAGGTAAGTTGTGATATCAGTGTGATAAAATATCACACTGATTAGACTGGGGTGTTATATTTCTTAGTTATATTTCATTGCCAGGTCATATAATAATCACTTCTGTCTGGAACTGAACACGTCTTTCCTCATGGTGATTAATGTTGTATTATATGGTTTTGTAGGTTACTGACATCTGAAACAAAAACGCATTGGAAATGTAAATAAAACTCCAAGTTATCAAAAGAGGCCAGCCATTTAAAGTGGCGAGATCATAAACGCAAGCCAAGTTTCAAGAAACCATTGGGGCAACCTTGCGCAGCACAAAGCAAATAAGCACAACTGTAAAACCGATGGGGGCCAATTTCCTGAAAACACGTAAACTGTCCTTGCTGTAGAGAGCAGTTTTGCGCTTCGCTGATAACTTGGCACGAGGAACTACCGTTCCTCTCAAAATTGAAACGAAGTTCATGGAACTGGAGCAGAAACTTTGCAAGTTGAACAGATGGCAAATGGATGCGTGTAGTCACTGATAAACAAGCAGGGGGAAACAGTAAACAAGACTAAGAGATAAGATTCAGGAATTCAGCATGTTCAGTGACGACAGAGTTTGGGGGAATTCATTACAAGCAGACACACCCATATATCACTGAAATTAAATGTTCCCCCAGGGTGATGTACAGCTATGACCACAAGTTTTACATCACCCTATAGAATTAACTCATTTTGCTTCATAAATTTGAATGAAACGTGCTGAATAATGTTACGTGCACATATTTAAGTGAAAAAAGCATTTTGTAGTTTCTTTGATTACATGATGTTAAATAAAATATCTAAATTATGTTCATTTTTAAAAATGTATTTCATTATGTCTTAATCCCAATGCAAAAATTTAGGCCATAGCGGTAAGTTTTCAACAATTGACCTGTTTATAATAACAGGTGTGCAGTACTTCATAATATTACCACATAAAGACATCATCTGTTTGATGTGACATTTACAATATTGTTTGTGAGTTGTAAGATGCATATCAAATCTCTTCCTATAAGATACTATATAAATACCACTATAAGTCACTATTATATTCTTTCCTGTAATGGCAGTAAATAAAACAAAGCCTATGCAGCTAGTTATATCTATACTACTTTGAGAAGACAAAATACCCCCCAAAATGAATAAAACAATTGCAACTTCATAAAATTAAGAATATGGACCCCTGTTGTTTTTAAAATGTTAATCAAATAATCATGTAACTGCTCCATTTCGTCTTCTTTCATTCTCACTCCTTACATCTTTTGCAATCTTCTGAGCTTTGCTGCTACCAGCGTCACAGACATTGCTTATTGCAACTGACAAGGACATACTGTTCTTTGTATATGGTTACCAAGGTAAGAGTAAACATGCGATACAAAACAATTGTTCTGTGTGTATGTTCTTGCGAAGGATATATTTATTGAAACTGATTTATGTTTTGGGGGTTTTGTATTTTATTTTGAGCACCATAAGGTCACTATGACGATATGTTCTAACATGACGATAATTCTGACTGCATTAAAACTTGTAACAAATCAGAAACATCCAAAGTTATTACATTACCACTGACACTACACTACTTATAGACTACCTGGATTTGTTTAGATTTTTTTTTTTTTTAGCAGAATTATTATGTTGATGTGAATATCTTTCTTGGACCAAATAGTACAGATACTTTAAATATGTGTTATTATTATTATTATTATTATTATTATTATTATTATTATTATTATTATTATTATTATTATTATGATCAGAAACAACAAATGTTTGTTTCGAACAGGGTGAAAATGGCACCCTAGAAACGAAGAAGGTGCGGCTGCAGACTAAACTTTTTTACAGGTAGCAGTTGACTGCGCACGGTATTGCATAAGGGACATTTTGTTAGGAACACACGTCATGTGAGAATACCTGCAACCTTTGCAAAACAATATGGATCACGCTAAATTTAATATCATCAAATTGTTTTTATTGATCTGTTTGGGGGCAATACGTGGTAAGGTATATCAAATGTTAATCTTTTTGTATTATTTTAATTACGTTTATATGTTTTATTACAAAGTACAGTATAGAACTTTATAATATTGAATTTTGGATTCAGGATTTATAAATCCAAGAAAAGGGATTGGTTTATTTTCTTTGCATTTGTTTGTTTTCTATTGAACGTTAATATATAATATAAGCATCACATTTTGCTACCTTGTTAAAATCTGCTACCTGGTAAAAATCTGATACCTGTACCAAAATTTCATCTGTAGCGATAACTAAAATAATGTAATATAATTAACATAACTTATTTTCAAACTAATATCAACAACATGACAAATACAGTGCTCCCATCGCTATAGGCTCTCATTTACAACGCTCCTACAGCACGTCAGACAATTCCTAGTGATTCATGCAATATTTCTACAGTAAATACAGTACTGGTGTTCAAACTGTAAACAACTACTCGGTCAAACTTCTGTTTCTGTCTCTCCCTGTTCATAAATAATCTGAACTGAAGAAAAGCTGCGCTGGCACTTAATAACACAGACATCTTATTCAGCATTCGTTTTATAAGTAAATAAATATTAAGCCTGCTACGTGGTCATCTTCCCTAATGTAATTACTTTTTTTGCTGTGAGAGGAGCTGCGGCTTTCTCTGGGAGACAAGACGCTTCAGCCCCGCTCCGGCAGCTGAACCTGGGGCGAGCCCATTCCCTCTTCCTCTCTCCCGACCCGCTATCCCAGCACTTGGATTGCTTGTCTGTGTCGCTTCAAACTGAACTCCCGACCGCCGTTTAGCCTGGCTATTTATAGTTTAAAAACTGCTAATTAAATTGATCCACGGGTGAGAATGTTACCTTTTTTTTTTTTTTTTTTTTGAAAAAATATAGCGTTGATTACATGGTGCTTTATGCATTGTTAATTCACAGAACGCTACATTTTTGCTTCACTATATGTGCATTATAGAGAGGGAGTTAATTTATTTTGTATTTTTTAGTCGAATGTGTTTGTCCCCCGACACCCGGTTATAGCGAGGGAGCACTGTAGTATCAGAACTCACACCAGGCAAATAGCTGTATTAATAATAATAATAATAATAATAATAATAATAATAATAATAATAATAATAAATATGCTACTTTTGCAAAACAATTGTTTAAATGTGTACTAGAGCTTACTTATATTATAGTTGTGAGGGTTACACTATGCTTCAATGTTAAAACAAATGCTATCAGCGTATAGGTGCATTTTTTATTTAGCTTTTTTATTTTAAAAAATATAACTTCCTTTGTAGTACACTTTAAAGTTTGTAACATCAGCTGTCTGTTTTCGACATAAAACACAGTAGTTACATGTTGAATGAAATGTAAGTTTACAAAACACGTATTTCATACATAAAGTATTTGTTTGGATAAGCGTCCTTGGTCTTCACGGAAAACCGAATCTGCGCATGCGGTGTGCAAGGGGGAACTAGTCTGGCCACGCGCAGTATGCAAAGTAGGAACATTTGCTCGGTAGCATAAATTGACGTGACACCTGTAATTGCTAATTTTTTTTTTTTTAATTGACCATATGAGAGTTATTTCTTTGTTTACTCAAAATGAAGTCTTCACAAACCAGGGGAAATAAATAAACTGTTTAATATATATATATATATATATATATATATATATATATATATATATATATATATATATATATATATATATATATATATGTTATATTGTTTTTGGTGTTCTTGAGGCATCTGAACAAAATTAACTTTATTATCCAGTTCAAATTGTAATTTATATATATATATATATATATATATATATATATATATATATATATATATATATATATATATATATATATATGTATTGCTTTATTCTTTATAAATGAAGGAAAAGAATGAGCGATAATGTTGTGATACTGTGCTTAGGGCTCATTGGCTGGGGTTATCCTCCATTCAGTTGGGCTGGTAGGCCTATTTCAATTATCTTACAGTTTTAATCCAGTAACAACCCCTCTCTATACCAAAAACAAATGACCATGAACTTTTCTGTTTTTTGTTCATTTTTTAGGCACGAGTGGCGCTGTTACATTAAGCAGTTTGCCAAACACAGTACGTGTGCCAGAAAACAGCCCTGCTACGGTGGTGGCCAGTTTTACAGTCAGTGCTACAGGGGGAGCCACAGTTCCAAGTGGTTTGCCCATCATTATAAACTCAAATCCTCTCAGCTCAGCCTTTACCATCAGCAACATAAATTTAAATTGTGAGGTACGTTAAAAGAAAATTAATGTTTAAATTAAAAAACAATTTCCGTTGTTGTTGTTCAATTGTGTTAAGTGAAAGAACCCCTCATATTTAACATTTCAAAGAGCTTTCGGAATTGTTTGGGGGGAAAAAATCTCTTTCATTCCCCATACCTCCTAATATTAGAATCACATGATACAGGGAATTTCCAAGCCATTTAAAAATTGAAGCAGTCTATTTGAAAACAATAAGATATTTATTTCAGCAGCAATAAAGCCTCTCTCTCTCTCTCTCTCTCTCTCTCTCTCTCTCTCTCTCTCTCTCTCTCTCTCTCTCTCTCTCTCTCTCTCATTATTATTATTATTATTATTATTATTATTTTTTTTTTTTTTTTTTTTATTAACACATGCTTCAATATTACAGAAGTAATGTGTTTGTTTAGATATTATTTTAATGTAAACCTGCATTTATACGGTGTGTTTGCAAAGTAATTAATGCATAAAGTTACTGAATTTGGAGGACATACAATATGACATCCATATTTAAATTATGATCCTTGTTATGCTTAACGTGACTATAAATTGTCAGTTTAACATCTATTATTTCTTGGACCTCTATAAGCATTTAAAGTTTATAAACCATGCAGATAAAGTGTGCTAATGCTGATCTAATTTCTGAGTGCATTTAATATATGGCTTATAATAATATTGTTTGTCTGAACAGTATGTATATGAGCAATATATGCAATTTCAGGTTTTAAAAAGTTAAAATAATCAAAAGAAAATGTTGATTACTAAAAACAAAGTTAATGTTGACACAAAGGTTTCACAAGGTTGTGTGCATGGCTTGCCGTTCTATTGGATGTCGGGATGTTTGATAAGTGGTAGATAAAAAATATTGTAAGTCGTTGAAACTTTCATATCTTTTCAGTTTTCTCAATAATATCAAAAGAAAAACAAGAAAGAATTCAAACTAATTTGGACTGGTTTTCTTATATTTCAGATTCTGTTCACTGGGAATCCTATACTGGATTTTGAAACAGCACCAAATACATTTAATTTGCAGATATATGTGAACGACTCAAAGGGAGACACTGACCTCCAAATACTTACTATAGTGATAACAGATGTGGATGAGCCCCCTGTGTTTCTGGACAATTTGAAATATCAAGGTAAACAGTTAGGATGCAGAAGCACAATGGACTGAATTGCATAGTAAGCGACCGGAATGTCTTAATCCCTTTTCTTACCAATAGGTCACTGAAACAGAAGAGTTAAAATACATTTTCCTTTATCCTTAATAAGTGGACATTTTCCTTGCTCAGGGTTTAATTCATTGTCTTGCTTTATAACATATATATCGGTGCCTTGCCTAGAATACATTTTGTGTTTACCAGGCATTAGAAACTTTCATCCACGAATCAGGAAGCTCGATTCCAGGGCACTAGTTTATGGTAGTTGACCGCAGTGTTGAAATAAATCTGTACATCAGAAATGTAAAATGTTTAAAATAACAATAAAGCTACTGTTTACCAGTTTCTAATTGCAATAAAACCCAGATTATCAGGCCATACCTTGGTGGTTATCTTTGTCTGAATGGTACGACGCGGTCAACTACCAGACAGTATGGCTTTCTAATCAGGGTTCAATTGCTTAATAACGGATTGATTGGGTAGAAATTATTAATGATAATGCAGTATTATTCTTGACAGTCACTAAAACAGAAACCCTTCTCTGGCAGCGCCATGTCAATACTATATAATGGCTATGGTGATAATGCTGATGTAATCCAGGCCCCAGTCATTTCTATGCAGATTCAGTGTTTTGGCAGAAACCATTTTTTGAAATGCAAATGTTCCAGTTGGCAAATAAATAGTATAACGGGTACCTCCTCAGATTGCTTTTTAAAACTATTTTTGCATATATGAGAAAATGATGTACTCTGGTATGACCACATGTTTAGTATTCTTGGAAAACAGATAACGATTTGGGATACTAAATGATGCTTTTGTTTTTAGCTGTGTCAGTTTACATCACTGAGAATTCACCACCAGGTACCATTTATACAGTTCTAGCATACGACCCTGAAAAGAAACCACTCCAGGTAACTATATGTTTCAAAATATTATTGGATATTCAGAAATAGCTTTATTTATCTATGTTTAAATGTTTTGAAAACCCTTTTTAAATCATAAAAAAAGATTTTAGTTTAACAATCAGACCAGTGTTATGTAAAAGCTGATAGTCCAGAAATGTTAAACTGCATGCTGCTATTGATATTGTGATGTGAAAAACAGCCTGTGTCAACCTGTGACCCTGGTGAATCCACACAATACAAAAAAGGGCTTATAACCAAGAGATCCCCGGTTCAAATCCCCCCTCAGCCACTGACTCATTGTGTGACCCTGAGCAAGTCACTTAACCTCCTTGTGCTCCGTCTTTCGGGTGAGACGTAATTGTAAGTGACTCTGCAGCTGATGCATAGTTCACACACCCTAGTCTCTGTAAGTCGGCTTAGATAAAGGCATCTGCTAAATTAACAAATAAATAATAATACTCTATAAACATTGCAATAATGCCAATTAACGCTATGAGTTTGCTGTTTTGTACATTAATAAATATACTATGTTAAAATGATCATAATAAGTTATGATCTCACCAACATTATGACAATTATTAAGTTGTCAAATATATGTTTTGTTTCAGTATTCACTGCAACCAACAAGTTACCCATTTATTATTAGTGACGAAACGGGATCCATTATCTCAACCAAAGTTTTTGATTATGAGAAAGACCTCAAAAGGCAAGATTGACAACTATTATTCAGCATCTTTTTGCATATGTTTTAAACTTAACTAGGTACAAATAATGGATTAATAAATTGTTGTTTGCTTGGTTTTACAGTTACAATTTACTGGTCAAAGTAGGAGATGGAACAAACCCAGAAATTAATGGAACTGTAATTGTTAACATTGTAAATACAAACGACAATGCGCCTATTTTTACCATGTAAGTTTCTTTTATTATTATATTGATTCTGTTAATTCTAGCAAGATTTTTTTAAATGTATTTATTATAAAATGCCTGATTAACTTAATTGGAGTTCTGCATTTAATTATCATGTCTGATTAAGTCTATAGTCCCATACAGGGAACACGTGGATTTTAACTATAACTATAATAAGTCCTACATGAACAGCCATCCAGTATCCTCTATTTATCAGCATTATATTTTGAATTCATCTCATTATTTTGTTACAGGAAGCAGACGACATTTACCATTCCAGAAGAGCAGGCACCAGGAACAATTGTTGCTAACATAACAGCTCAAGATGCAGATGACTTTAGTTATGCAGGCAACCTCACCTTCAGTATAAACCCCACAGATTACTTTATCATTAACCCATGTAAGTACAGCTCATATGTCAGAATTGTTTGAGATCAGACATCATATCTTCAGTGTTATGTTTGTTTAATGACTTTTGGTGATGACCTTTGTTTCAGTGATGGGTACAATTCAAGTGGCAGAGAGGATAGATAGAGATGCCAAGCCCCTTCGAGACAATCCACTGATAACTGTAGAAGTGAGTGTTATAGACAGTCCAAAAGGAGGTCAATCAAGCTCCATGTCAATAACATTCAACGTTACTGATATCAACGACAATCCCCCTGTTTGTATTCCAGATACCTACAGGTACGTTTCAATAATCCGCAATGGATTAAGTTTAAGTTTATATATATATATATATATATATATATATATATATATATATATATATATATATATATATTACGGAAACCAGCACCATATATCCAAAGTGTATCCCATTAGAATACAAGCCAATCATAAAAAAAAAACATTTCAAATTAGAAGAAATTAATAAACAGATAACCTGTTAAAAAACAGTGAAAAACTACAATGTTTTATCTTCAGGTAGCTTAGATTGATAGTTCGAAGGATGTAGTTGTTTGAAGAATGCACTTTTTTATCTACACTGATGATATATACATATGGAGGATACTAATAACTAATAACTAATTATTTCTAGAGCTCCTAGTCTCTTTAACACTTCTGCCTCTGTTATGCTAAAGTTATTCAAAACTGGATAGGAACAGGTCGACATGTGGGGCATGTTGCCCGTATCCTCCTTTGTAAAAACTTGTGAAAAGTAGTAATTTAATATATTTGCTATTTTTTTCTCCTCGTCTATGATTTTGCCATTTGTATCTCTTAGACATTTTACCTCCTCTTTGAATGTTCTCTTGCTGTTATAATATATAAGACTGTAAACATAACTCAGGGATAGATTCAATCTAAAACTAAGGCGAATGTGCGTTCTGAAAGGTGCAGGAATTGTGCCATTTCCCAGTTTGCCCTTTCTCTTATGCAGCATCAAATCAAACAATCTTTGAAATTTAAGTCCTTGCAAAATTGGAGGAGAGATATGATGCTAACATATTTTACCTTTTGGTAGGGAACTGAAGTTACAATTGCCATGAATCAGACCCACTTTTACTGAAATAAAAGGGTCTAGAGCCGCACAAACCCCCACGTACAGTAGGAGCACGAAAACAACAGAAGAGAACATGTTTTTTCCCCATTTATTAATTGAAGCATAATGCCCATATATTTATGTATTTAGTATACTAGCCCTTTATTATTGTTGTGGCCTGCTTTACGCTAGATTGCCTTTACATTTTGGTAAGGGGGGGATATAAACATGATTTTAATTAAACAAAATTATATTTGCAAAGAAATGACCTTACAGGCCTACAGCAGGTTGTAATGTGAAAAAAAAGAACAAGAACTGTATAAGAGAAGCTGACCAGGTGTGTGACCACACGCAGTTAGGGTAGGCACACGGTGTCTGGTGCTCGGTGCACCCAGCGCACGTGGCACTCAACGCACACAGTGCTAGTGCCTCAGTGTGCATAGCCCTCGGCCGGTACACCAGTGCACGCGGTGCTTTGTACAACTGGTGCATGCAGTGCTAGGTGCACTCGGTGCACGTTATTCGGTGCAAGTGGTGCACACGGTACATGGTGCAAACAGTGCCTGGTGCACTCAATGCTCAGTGCACGAGACGCTCGGTGCACACGACACTCACTGCACCCATGGTACACACTTGGTGCATGTGGTGTTTATTGCACTAAACGCGCACGGTGTTCAATGGTAACGCGGCACTCAGTGCATGCGATACCCCATCGTAATGATGGGCAAGGCTGGGTTCCATGCTTGCACGTCCTGCAGGGCTAATATCCCCTAGGAAGATAGGCATACCCTGTGTGCGCGATGCTTGGGCATCCAACACGCCACCTTGGCCCTTGGAAGTGAGGTGGCCTGCGACATCTGTGCGGCTTTTCAGCGCCGGGTGCACTAGAAGGGGCTGTAAAGGGCCACAGAGACAAGACGAGCCCCAGAGCCTCTCTTCCTCAGGCTGTCCCAGAGCCACTCGCAAGGCATCCCCTGCGCGTAGGCTCCGGTGGCAACCCCTCTTAGCCGCTCCCCATCTTCGCAAGCAAGAGGGGTTAAGCACTGTAGACAAGCCAGGGGCATAATAGACCTTAAAGGTCAGATGGCCAAGGTCCTGGAGCAGCCTTGGTCAAGGCTCCACCGGTGGGGGGATTGCCCAAAGACCCTGTGTGCCCGAACCCGCAATGCAGGGTTACGGAGACACACCTGAGAAGGGCATATGCAGCGGAGGCACAGGTAACCCGCCTGTCAACCACGGCGGGTATACTGGTGGCCTACCTGGATGGCATACTGCGGGTGGCTACCGAATTGCGCCTCCTCTCAGACACGCTGCTCCAGGTCTCCGGTCTTCAAGGGCAATCCCTGGACCGGAGCATGGCAAGTCTTATAGTGGCTCGCAGACAACTGTGGCTGTTGCAAGCAAGGGTCCCCGACACGGATAAGGCTGCGCTGCTAGACACGATGATATCCCTGGGGCATACTTTTGGGCCAGCCGTGGAGGAGATCCTGCAGCGATCCCATCGAGAGCGTGAGGCGTCTCGGCAAGTGGCAGTGCTTGCACCTTGGAAACCTGGGTACTCGACACCGTGCACAACGGTTATGCTCTTCAGTTCTGCTTGGGACCTCCTTCCTTCCGAGGAGTCACGAATACTTTTGTGACAGACCCTCTCCAGGTTTCGGCACTTCAGAAGGAAGTGGCCGCCTTGCTGTGTAAGCGAGCCATCATCTCATAGACCCCACCTCCCACGGAGAGGGGTTCTACTCGAGGTATTATTTTCTGGTGCCCAAGAAGGATGACGGCCTTCGCCCCATCCTAGACCTGAGGTTCTTCACCGTAGATTCGGTATCTCCGAATGGAGCCTTGATATTGTACTGGAGGCTCTTACGAAGGCCCCGTTTGAGCTCATACACTCCATAGAGTTGAAGTATCTGTCTATGAAGTCAGCCTTCCTCGTGGTTATCACCTCTGCCAAGCATATTTCATAAAAGGACAGGCAAGTCAGTAATTTTACAACACCCCTGATAAGCATCCTTCCTGCCTTTTTTATTATTATTTCTGTAGTTCACTACTATTTTTACTAAATAACTGGCTGTTAAAGGATATATTTTCTAACACTTTAGTAGTAGGCTACTTGCTGTCGGCAACGTATTGTGTGTTTCTTTGCTAAGCTCATATCACTCATTACATACACCTGCATAGAGAGGACAGAAAACAACGTTGAAAAACAAACCAGTGTTTTTATTTAGTAGATTTTATGAGGGGCATTACAGTTATGGCCAAAGGTTTTGCATCACTCCCTATAGAATTAATAATGTTATGTTGACATATTGAAATTACATATCGTTTTGTAGTTTTCCAAAAAATTGAAAAATGACATTTCGAAATCTAACATGAAATACTGTACTACAATTGTAGTTTCCAGTAGACCATTGAGATACCATTTTGTAGTTTCTTAGATTGCATGATGTTAAATAAAATATTGAATTTATGTTCCTATAGTTTAGTTTTTTTTTTTAAATGACATCTACATTCTAATATTCAACTAGGTGATGCAAAACTTTTGGCCATATATGTAAATTATATTGGAGTACATACAGTGTGGTACTAACAACTACTGTACCGCGCAGTGCATACCGCACCTGTGTGTCCGGGTGCAGACTAGCGGTACCACACCATGAAAATGCCCAGCAGTGCCGCGCCACGCCTGACTGTCTCAGGCTTTAGAGAAGCCGAAAAATACAATTTATGTGACGCCTTCAATTTTTGTTTTCACACAAAGCAATTGGGCCGAATTGTAATTTTTATTTAAATACAGACATTTATCCGGCCTTAGCTAAGGCGGCACACAGGATTTGAATTTAATTTAGCCCTAAAATGTCATTCCCTATACTCTCAGTATCAATAGTATTGAATCAGCAGCAAAATAAATGTACATCTAGTAAACGGCAAATACTTATTAAAGTTTCATCATGTGTTTATGCACGTTTATTTAACCTAATAAGAGAATTACTGTGCCTAGGTACTAGATAAATTAATCTTTGAAACAGAACCAAGTTTTTACACCCTGTAATAATTTGAAAATCACAAATTATACTATTCCAGTGAATTTTTGTTTCAAACTGTAATGCTTCCAAACTTATTCCATATTCAATCCAATGACCAGTTTGAGCTTCAATAAATAGTAAGCACGCATAATGGGTTCAGACTGGCTGGAAAGGTTGGTGTAGTGCTCTCATGTGATTGAAAATTTGATATGTTGAATTAGATGTAGAACAAACACATTATTTAATTTTGATGCAACCTTGATCTGGTATTAACGTAGAAAAATTCATAAATATAATTTTCCTTTTCTTGTCTTACATAGACCTCAAGTTGAAGAGACAGCAATTATTAATACAAGGATTACAACAATAACATGCACTGATATTGATGTCGACCCGCCAAATAATCAGTTCAAATTTACTAACCTATCTTGTAACGGGTGTAATCGGATGTTTGACCTGAACCCAGCATTTTCTGGAAATATTGTGGTAATAAAATTTCTAACGTTTAACTGTTATATCAGGCTAACAATTCAATATGTTCAAAACGGTATAGTGTTTTGTTACTTTACAGATCATTTACTACTGTATGCCTTATTCTAGAGCTGTTTCCAGAGCTGTTCTGACCCATAGACTTCCAGAATGCAATGGCTGCTTTTAATCTTGTCCACTGTAACATTTGCATGAGGTAAAAGCAGTTATGTTATTATTGGCTGAGGTAGGCTCTGAAAATAGTCTAACTGATGGAGTAACATCGCGAGCTGCTCTGGGAATAGGCCCTGTTTAGCAACCTCCGCAATCCACTAATGCGGAGGCAGTCCATTTGCACTCGCTTTGCACACCTTAATCAGGAGGACAATGGCAGCAGACTTTGCACCAGTATTTGATTAAGCAAGCATGCTTTAGCACTCTTGGGATGTGCACGACCGTACTAGTTGTAGACAGAACTATTAGCCTCATTAACATATGAAACTGGTTACAAGTGTTGTGTTGCCCTATAGTTCAGGTCCTATATTTGATACACATTCAGACCGGGTCTACAGAGGTGCAACAAATAATAATTCAGTCACTATGAAAAGGTATCACAGAAGGAAAGAGCAAGTGCAACAATGCAATATTTGGATGATTCCTTTTTAAAATGAAAACAAGTATTAATGATAGGTGTGTATTTCTTAAAACATATGGGGCTAATTTAAGTGTTTATTTATATATGTTTGTATACTAGTACAAAGAACACATTTCATGATTTTGAAATTCTTTCCCAATGATTGTGTACCAGATTTTGAAAGTAATACTAATTTTTTATTCAAAAGTTCAAGAATGGGAAGTATGAGACAAAAAATGATACCGGTATTATGAAATTAAAAACGTCAGGATTATGCAGCTCTGCACTGCTTACAGTAAATGGCAGGTAGCTGCATTATGTGAAATCTACATACTATATATGTATGTAAAACCTCAAGGATATTTGTAAAAATGTCTATTTAAAAATAAAACCAATTACACTGACAGGGCATTTAATATTAAGTGATATTTTCCAACAGTTAACAGGAAGTCTAGACCTTGAGCAACCTAATAACCCACTTGAATACACCTTAACTGTAGTGGCTGAAGATATAACGGCTCCGTTTTATAAAGGTAAGGTATATCATGGTCATTTAAGCATCTCCATGGGGGAACCAAACACTGCTTCTCAAAAGACACCTCAGAGCTAACTGTGAGGTGGGGAAGAATATTAACGTTTCACTATGCATTGAAGCCCATAGTGAAGCATTGTGGGCTGAAGCTGATGCAATGCTAATATGCTGCCCCACCTCACTTTCTTAAAATCTGTGTTGTGTAGTAAAAATGTACCTTTTCACTGTCACTCTTTTAACTTATGACAATATCAATTATACAAACCAAACACTTTGAGACAATGTCTTAGAATTGGTGCGCAGCTGTATTATATAATTCTCTCAGTGGTGGTGGTGGTGTTGTCCAATATAAATTTACTGTTTTACTGCCACCTTGTTTTAACTTAAGGGCATATCAGTGATGGAGATCTAATACTTTTTCACATATACATTTACTCCCATTTTTATAAACCACTTGTTCACAGAGGTGCCATTCCTGTCAGTGATTCTTTATTTTTGTTCAAAAGCACCAATTTCTAGTTTTAATCTGGCTTTAGTTTGTTTAAGAGTAAAGTGTAAAGTACATTTGTCTTCTTTTTAGATACAGCTTACGTTTATGTGATAGTCCTTCCAGTAAATGAAAATCCTCCTGTGTTCAACCCAGCAACTTATAATTTCAGTCTTTCTGAACTTAATGGACGTAAGTGTTGGTGTATTTAGCATTGTATTTTATTTTATTTTAAGTGCCAGTGAAAACTATGCAGTTTAACTTTATAAAACAATTGAGTTAAAATATACAAATATGAATCCCACTGTTTGCTTTCATACACACTTTCTTATGAGAGAGGTAAAACTATACTTTTAAAATTAAAATGGGAAGAAGAACAAATTGTTTCTGTCTCTACTATTACATTTTGTTATTTATTTAAATCATTACAAAAATGTTCTAAATATGGGTTTGTCTTCTGTTTAAAGAGGGGACATTAGTTGGAGTTGTGACTGCGAGTGACAAAGATATTCCCTTTACTGGAATAACCTACTCAATAGTAGCAGGTGGAAGCACTCTTGGTTACAGCAACATATTTTGGATCGATCCAAATACAGGAGCAATACAGCTTATGACAGAACCAGACTATGAAACTACGTCAAAGTATGTTCTCAACATAGAGGCTGTGGACAACGATCCTAAAGATCCCAAAACAGCAAATGCTGTAGTAAGTATACAAAATGACATATATGTTGTATTTCTTAGCATTGAAATACTTGATTTTCAAAGCTTGATAACTTATTATACGTATATCTCACATAATAATACATGCAAATCACACTTTATTTGCATATTTACATAAACAACAACAGGAACTTCACCTGAGCAAAACACAACTTTACAGAAGTTTAAAAACTACATTTATTTTAATCTGAATTTACTCAAAACATGCACTTTTTAAATTTAAAGTAATCCATGGATCTTCAGTAAGACGTGTTTTTTTTTTATCTGCATTCATTTTGTTTTGTTAAAATGGATTAATCTACCACCTTAAAAGGGAGTCTACGGGGGAAAAAGGTACATTAACGTAACAACCACAATTCACATTTTAAACCATCTAAAAAATTGTATTAAAATTAAAATGTCCTGTTCGACATAACTAATATCAATGAACATGTTTTGCCTCAAAACGTTCTATTAATTATACCTGTATAGCACAAGTGCAGAACAATGAGCAAAACATATTCACCAGAGCGAGTGAGTTACATTTAGACACACAGACACACTGACACAGTGCCGTGCCAAGGGTGCTCCGGACCCCGTTCAAAGACTCAAATCTGGGCAACCTGCCCGCCACCCTCCAACAAATAACAATCAACACAAGTACTTTTAAAAAGGGACCTTCCTAGCTTTCTCTGAATAATGTTAGTGACCCACGGTGGATGAAAAGAGCGAGAAGGAAATGAAACACAAAAAAGGCTTCTTACAGGCTCCTGATAGGCCCGGTTCCACTGGAACCGTTGGAACCCCCCTTTGCATGGCACTGAGCACATACACACACAGACACAAATCAGCTTTCTGGTAACATCACACAACTTTTCAAAAATGTTTTCTGTTTCAGTAACCATATGTTTCTTGTTTTCTTTTTATTTGTAGATGACAGTAAATATTCTTGAAGCAAACAATGAAAAACCAATGTGTAAACCAAATGATTATACACTGACTATTCCAACTGACCTCAGCCCAGGCACTAACATTCAGAGGTTCCAACTCACCTGCACCGATCGAGACTCCCCACCTACAGCCTTCCGTTATACCATTAATTCAGGTACAACGATTTCCTAAAATAAATACTGCCAAAAACTTGTTAATGAAATATAATGACAATATAGTTTCATGAATTTACTTTTGTGTATTTTACAGGAGAGGTCAAACTGATTTAGCCACTAGACGACACGTTTGTCTACCTGACTTAGTGCCTTATAAATTGTACCTGATGTTTACCTTGCATTTTACAGGTAACATAAACAACCACTTTGATTTTTCACCACCGGAGGGTTCAAACATCACAAGACTTATTCTGGCAGAACCGTTTCATTACTCTGACGGCCTGGACAAACAATGGAATTATAAACTTATTGTATTTATAACAGATGATAACCTTTTATCTAAAGGCATTGTAGAGACTGGAACAGTTACAATAAATGTAAAAGTAGTGAATACAGGCCTGACTACAGTTTCAACCACTACACCTGTAAGTATCCGTCAAACTTGACTGTGTAAAATAACTACACATGGGGGTAGATTAAGTGAAATGCTAAGGCTGGTGTGCGTTCTGAGAAGCTGTGAAAATTGCGCGGCTTTCCAATTGGCAGTTTCTCATAAGCAGCATCAAATCAAACAATTCCTGAAATTTAAGGCATCGCAAAATGGGAGGATATAGCATGAGGATGTTTTAACTTTGGGGAGGGAACTGAAGTTACAGTTTCCATAAATCAGACCAGCTTTTACTGAAATAGAAGAAGAGGCTGCAACTGTACGAACACCCCCGTTAGGAGCATGAAAGCAACAAAACATGTACGTTGTAATTTATTAATTGAAGCATCTCGTCCAGATATTTATGTATGTTTAGGCTATTTAAAAATAATAATAGGTAGTCAGTCACAAGAACATAAAAAAAGATGAATAACAAATGCTGGAGGGAGTGGGAGGCTGAGAAAATGTACAATGTGAGTTTAATAAAAAAATATGAATGTCAGTGAAGTAATCTTACTATAATATGTGCTGTACTATAGTTTTCAAAGTGTTCAGATAGTTTGTAATATATACCTTTTTTAGGCACAGTATTAGATTTGCAGTAAATCTGTAAACTAGCACACTATTATCTAGCAAAATTGCATAAAGCTCTTCTTTATATTTGAAACATATATATCCCTTTTTAATGAAATGTATAAATGTGCATTAACCTATTATTATTGATTTTCAGCCTAGTATCACATATATCCATATTGCTAAAAATGTGTATGCTACAATGTCATGGTATGTCCCATTCATAATTACCCTGGGTGCAATGCTTCTCCTTGGATTTCTGGTGTACCTACTCTATCACCTGGCAAAATATCTGTCAACAAAAGACCTCAGCTGCTGCACACCAAAACCTGATAAATACAAGGAGCCTCTGTAAGTATTTATTTGTATGTTTTTTTTTGTTTTAATAAATTGAACATGTCTCAATAGTTTTTACTGATTATAAAACAAACCAAACAATGACTAGGTCTGTCTGTCTGGGTAATGAACTGATGTTCCAGGGCAAACCTCTGCTTCAAGGTTTGCTGTTTTTTTGTTAGAAAATTGAACATATAGTTGCACAGCGTTTCTAATTTAAAAAGTAATTTGCTTTACATTACATTTTCTAACTTTAATTTCTTACTTTCATGGTGTTTGCGGTAATTCTCAATTTTTCTTATTGCAATTACTCAGATATTGTTTTTTAAGACCGTGTATTCTTCAACTCTACTTACCCACCATAGACATATGTAAGGTAGTCCGGAGTAGTGTAGTTTATAGTGATAAGCTCCAGCAACATGTAGAGCACAGTTGTGTACAAAAGGAAACTTAATTCAAAGTAGATGTTCATAAGATCACGCTGGGTCTTAAATCAATAAAAACACCTTTGCTGACCTACACAATGCTAATTTTGTCTATGGCAGGCAACAAGAACAGGCACATAGCTCCTGAACTCAAGTGAACACACTCTTAATACAGACTTACCTACAGATTATAATATTTTAATAAAATAGTTATTTTGCGTAATTGCAATAATAACCACTCAGAATGATTGCAAACAAAAAGGTGAGGGTTAATAAAACAGAAAACATAGTTTGAAGCAACTTCCTCCTTAATACTCTTGAGTTGGGAGTTCTCTTTGTGAACATGTTTGTAAATTTTGATATTGCTGTTTGATAAAGACTTTCCTTTATTGTTTTCATTTAACAGGATTCAAAATACAAGTACGTTTTTTTTAAAGATAGAATCTTTAAACTTTTGTATTTTTCAAATTAAAAAATATAATGTTTTGTACACTGTCTAATTTTGTATCTCAATCCCATTTTCTTTGCAGATAATGCCATGAAAGAAGTCGTTCTGGTACGTATTTTTTTTGTTTTTTTTTTGTTATGTTTTGTTACTATGAAAAGTCATAATTGTTTTTCCCTCAAACATGGTGCCGTTACTGTGATCTTTTTTTTTGTCTCCTAGGAGTTGACAAACGTTAACACTGTCTTTGATGGAGAAGCAGTAGATCCAGGTAAGAAATGCAGAATTTAGAGGGTTCTTTTCGAAAGCTTTCTGTATTCAACGTGATTGCCTTGTGTAATATGTAATATTCAAGTGCCTGCAACAGTTCGATTTTTTTTTCAGGAAATGAGAAAAGTGAGAATGCTATGCTTTCCCCTTTTTCTGAAGCATACACTCTGTGAAAATGAATGAAAGGGAATGATACGTCTGGCATCTTAGAAAATCTCATATGTCTACACTTTTGATGTATCTTTTGGGATGAAATATAATGTTATTGGGACAGTGTATGGGGCTCTAATTTTTCAAAAGAAGAAAGTACTCAAGTGATAGTGATCATAAAATGTATAAATTACAGACTGGATTCAAAAGCTTGGACACTAGGCTTCAATTTTGTTGGTATATTTTTAGACAACGCATAGACCACAGAAAAATGAGTTTCATCTGTCAGTTTCACAAAGGTTAAGAATGAATTAATAGCAAAAGTAAGTTAAACTCCAGCAGCTGTTTTCATATACTCTATATGCTTATTTATTTATTTCTAGTCACGGGGAAAGTTTATGAGTTCAACACAAAGTCTGGAGCTCGCCGGTGGAAAGACACCCATATAGTCAACGACACTCAGCCAATCAAAATGGAGAGCAGTGAGCTTGTGATTCCAGTGTTGCCCTCCACTATTAACAAAGGCAAAGGGAGGATCGGGACAGCAAACGGACAGAAAACCAATTGTAACGATGTCAAGGCAGAACAGAAGAGAGCTGAAAAGAAGAATGTATTTGGACCTGACCCCAAGAGCTTGTTTGAGAACCCAGCAGGGCAGCCCACAGAGGGGTTGTCACCATTACCAACGCCAAAGACGAAACAGGAAGGAGAACCAAAACCCATTCTGAAAAAGGGGGATCTGTCAGAAGTCTGAAATTCTTTATAAAAAAATCTCTGTGCTAAAATCACAGTAGAAAAATTATTTTTGTGTGTTTTTATAATTTTGCACGGTACTGTTGCTTGATCTACATATGGTTTTGTTAACTTGTTAACCAATTTGTTTGGATGTAATATTCAAAGATCACTTATGTTTTGATACTGAACTATGCTAGCTAATCTAATTTAAACATTGGCTAAAAAAAACATTTAAACGTTGGCTGTAAAAATATAATAAAAGCCAAATTAGGTCAAATTTAATTAATTCATTGTATTAGTATATTTACTTTAAATGCATTTTGGAACAATAAGATATTACAAAAAATGGAATCAGTCACAAATATAAATTTACTTGTGACTTGCATTTGTCTTCCTCTGAAATGGCTGACGTGAGCACCACTTATTTTAGTATAGCTTTCTGTTTGTGTGTAATATCTTGGATGTCTGTTTAAGTTTACCTACCTATTAAAAAAAAAAAAATGGAATCGATTCAAGGATCGGACTTACACTTGATACACCATAGTACAGACTGAATGCAGAGGCCAGCTATCCATCTTTAATGTTTGTTAAGGTTTTGATCAGGATTGTCTGGTGTTCCAATGTTTTGTTTTTTATCCTGATTGTTGCTGAGGTATAGGATTTACCTCGTATCTTAATCCCAACTAACAGCTGTGCTGTGAAAGCAATCAATTGAAGGCAACCAATGTATTTATTCACACGGAAGACTCTCACACCTCACAGTTGGTACTTATCATGCTGTTTTTCTTTATTTAAAAAAAAAAGTTTTCTTGGAGTTTAGTTAAAAGTGAGACAATTAAGAGCACAGCAATTCCTCTGATTGAGTTGTGTTGGTGTTAATGTTTTTTTGCATTCCTCTCATTTGTTTACCTCATAAAAGAACACTAATTCCTGTTATCGATGTCTTTGTTTGACAGCTGCCATGGGTTGCGCTAAGGCTCAGATAGTAACTACGTGAAACCTTGTACAATTTAGACACGGTGTGTACTTAGTTAAAACAATCACACAAGCAATGATGTATGGAAAGTTCCGAACATCATCATGTATAGAGGGAAGCACTGAAAGGTATTAAACCTGTTTTGTTCTATGCCAGTGGTTCTCGTTAAACATTTGTCAAGGGCCACATTAGTGACTACAAAATCATCAGGTGCCATAATATTATACTCCAGTATAATCACACATCCCACATTAAAAATCACGGTTTTCACACTTATAGTTCCTATTACAAAAATGTCTTAACCCAATCCAGTTCTTAAGCAGTCATATGGGTGAGTTAGAGTACTCAGATACTGGAGTACTCAAAATAAGATCTATTCAAATACTTAAAAAAAAAAAAATCATTACTATAAATATTGTGATATTCATAATATTATCCATAATTAATAATAATATAGATATAGGGCCTTACTATATTGTGTATTTGTTAAAAGCTTAACTCAGTAGTCAGTGTTACTAAAGCGCTTAATGTTAATGTATTACTATTAATGTTCTGTAAAAAACTCAAGCAATCAAATTATTTTTATATAGAGCCTTTCATGACGAGCCATCCTAAAGCGCCTCACAAATCAAATAAGCAAAAAGGCCTATGAAAACAAGATTTTATAGAATTGGAAAAATGTGCACAAACCAATTTACACACCCAGACCCTATTAAATGTCCAGTGATGTTTATTAAAGGCAATTATTGTTTCATTTAGTGACGTTAAAGTTATCAGTTTTGTTGAGAGAAATCCTCAGTTAACTTGTTTCAGTCAAATGTAAAAATACATTTTACTCACAAAAGTAAAGAATGATTTTATAGCATACCTTGAATATTACTGTCCTATACCCTTTAATTCTTGTTTGTTCACTGCTCGTGGCTCCAATTACAAGTGCTACATGACTGTGTATAATCATCACTGACTATGAACAGTGCCTCTCTCTGTGGGTTTGTTCCACTGCACACCAAGGCATACTAATACTGCAGAGGTTTGAAGTACAATGAAGTACAGAAGCAAACAAAATATCTTCAACATTAGTATCCACAAGAGGTTGTTGTGCACCTTTACTAGGACGCATATGTTTTAGTGGGCCCGGTGTGAGTAAATGATAAAGCATGCCTGGACAGGATTAACTCTTCATTGCTTTGCTTCTAATCCCAGTGTAACAAACTGCCAGACATGTCTGTAATACAACTACAATGTAGAATGTAGCAGCTAAGGATTGCATGCGTTGTCGGGTACTGTTTTAACATGGCAGACACTGCTTTCAAATTACAGCAATTAGCATTAAAAAATACAGTTCATTCAAAATTAAGAATTATATTGAAATATCTATCATTGGGAAATGGCAGTATATACTGAACCTAAATTCCTTGCTGAAATCAAAAATATAGGAACAGTACAACTCCAGTTCCAAAATGTCACTTTCCTTCATGCAAGAAACGATTAGGTTATTTTATTTTATTATTTATTAGCAGATGCCCTTATCCAGGGAAACTTACAATTGTTACAAGATATCACATTATTTTTACATACAATTACCCATTTAGACAGTTGGGTTTTTACTGGAGCAATCGAGGTAAAGCACCTTGCTCAAGAGTACAGCAGCAGTGTCCCCCACCTGGGATTGAACCCACAACCCTCCGGTCAAGAGTCCAGAGCCCTAACCACTACTCCACACTGCTGCCCTATTCCACCATTATGTCAGGTGACTCCATACTGATCTTTGTTTTATATCTTGGCAGTGCTAAAATCTTACACAACCACGGTGCTTACATGTTAAAATGAATTGAACTCCACCCACTCAAGGCTGCATTTTCCTGTTCTAAAGCAATCAGGTTATAAAAACATCCAGTTCCTGTTTATGAAATCAAAGTTAATAATATTTGCATCATAATACGTCCTTTAACCCTGTCACATGGTCTAGTGGGTAATGCTTACGGTGCTTGCTGAGCAGCAGTCCCGTTTTAGAAAGTGTGTATTGGTTTTTGGATTCTATTCAAAGTAGTAAATTAATGCATGTGACCTTCAACACATGTATGTGAAGGGCAAGATGAGAAGCCAATGCCCCCCAGAAAGACAGACAAGAAAACAAGCCAAGCGATCAAAATAGCTTGACCATTATCTCTCTTTCTCAAGGCAGATGAGCACATACAGTCAGCATAGGTCATGTTCATGTACTATTTCATGATAGTAATATCATTAATTCAGCATTCACAGCCTTAAGAACTGCAAAGTTATAACCAAGGGTCTGTAGATCGCAACGAGGAAGATATAATGATGAAGGTGTTAAACTAACATAGGACCATCACTTCTGAAACAATGCACCATTTGTTAGTAGTGAGCACTGGGAAGACAACCAGAGATGGGGCAAGCCACAAGATTAATAAAAAAAACAAAAGCCACATTATGCAAATACAATACAAATTCGAGGCATTGGAGACATCAAGGCTTTATTTGGAGTTCTAGTGGGATGCTGGCAATGCTTCAGTGTCCTTTCATTCCTTCACAACAAGCTTTATTAACAGAAATGAAGTCAACGGGTTACTGTAAAGCATGTTGACAAAATGCTCCAAAATCAGTTTTTTTATTTTTTATTTTAATGATAAAGTCAGCTATAGCTCGTTCAAGAATAGGCAACATTCAAAATGAATAAAGCCAAGAACATGATACGCTGTTTACGTTTTATATTGCATTATTTTTATCAGCCTGAATTCCTCAAATATTAAGAATTTATGGTGAAGACAAAATCAGTATTACTGGTAAACGTGAAGTGATGGCTCCTCAAGCCATATTAACGAGCTCTATATGAGGCAGTGTGTTTATTTCTGCAGTTCGTGCAGTCTATTAAATTGACATCATGCACACAAAACCGGAAATTTAAATCTTGTTTATGTTAACGCTCAAAAAGAGCTACAATTGTAATTTGTGTAGTTACATTGTGTTTAAATACATTTCTTGTTATGGTTTACTACATCAATAATGAAAGGCATGTAAAATATAAAAACTATCAAGTACTATTTTTATAACCAAGTGTATAACGTATTTGTATAAATGTGCTAAACGGTGCAGAAAGCACTCACATTTAAAGAGCAGCGAGACATTAACCACCTCCTTTATGGTAAAAAGCATGGTAGCATATATGATTCATAAGAAATGTCTCTATTAACAAGGTGTAAACAATAGTATACCCTGACATTAAGCACTAGTAAAACATGTACTAATGTGCTAAGGCACGTGCAATCTATCATGCGACAAAAAAAACATTCATCAGAAATAAAAGGGACTACAAATGTTGTGCATCACATGACATTTTTCCAGCCTCATGTATAAATGTGAGGTTTTCAGTATGTTCCCTAAAAGGTTAACTTTCTTATTCATATTTGTTTGGAGGCTGTGTGGTCCAGTGGTTAAAGAAAAGGGCTTGTAACCAGGAGGTCCCCAGTTCAAATCCCACCTCAGCCACTGACTCATTGTGTGACCCTGAGCAAGTCACTTAACCTCCTTGTGCTCCGTCTATCGGGTGAGATGTAATTGTAAGTGATGCATAGTTCACACACCCTATCTCTGTAAGTCGCCTTGGATAAAGGTGTCTGCTAAATAAACAAATAATAATTGTTTAAATGTTACTTGAAATTAG
Organism: Acipenser oxyrinchus oxyrinchus; assembly: GCA_030684275.1. Taxonomy (NCBI): domain Eukaryota; kingdom Metazoa; phylum Chordata; class Actinopteri; order Acipenseriformes; family Acipenseridae; genus Acipenser; species Acipenser oxyrinchus. The sequence goes on from CM060254.1 coordinate 38,704,568, forward strand.
AACTAATTCTGAAAGCGGAACAAAGTGTGTACTATCAAGGCTACCAAATATTAAACAAGAGCAAACAAGTGATAATTGCTTTAATACAGAACAGATTTATATGTATTTTGACAACCTCTGCATACACTTTTTCCCCCCCAAGTGCAATAGGCAATAAACCAGAAAGTGACATGAGTAAATATAAAGAAATCAAATAGGTGCACATGAACCCAAAAACTGCTCATCGGCTTTTTACAGAACAAATTCAGCACAGCCTAGTGGAACCAAAAAACACAGTACGCCAAGATTCACAATATTTAATTTTACATTTTTGGTGCATCTATTTCTTTAATATACTGCTGAATACAAGATTTGTTTTCTTCTTCTTAGAACATATAACAATTCTGCAAAGCTGTTTTATGAAATACTCACAAACAAATGTGTGCAGCACTTATTAAGCAAGAGTATATTAAATTACTATGCAAAACACCTGCTTTCATTCATGAAAATACATGCATGTTCTTCACAAACTTCAAAGGCAACGAAAAACAGTCAAGTAAATCTGAATGATGCAATGAGAAAATTGCTCATATAGCACAACAACAATAATAATAATAATGTAGTGAACGTTATCTTCAAACATTCCGCAGAAAGACTTGTTACAATGGTGAGTATATTGAAACTTGCATCAGTTATGTTTCCCAATATATTCATAAGAAACTGTTATTTTTAAAGAGAAACTCTTTCAGAAATGTACACCTGATGTATATTTATTTGTTTCTTCCCCTTCTCTGCCTCAAAATGTTGGAAGAGTTAAACAGCACAGCAGACGACACAACTCTTAACACACTACATTGTGACGTGTTGCATAGTATCACACAGACTGCATCAGGTTGTTTTTTTAAACAATAATTTGGAGGTCTCTCTCTTCACTTCCCCAATGTGACCTACATCCGTGGCGGTGCAGACACACTTTCTGAGCCCTGCTGAGTGGTGGAGCCTGTCTGTGGGGGGGTGTGCCAGCTGGTTTCCTTGAATGCAAACCATGCATTTCCTACCCAAAGAATCAAGTTCAGAAAGCCAAACACCTAGATGCAAGTAAAAATACATCCATATTAAAGCAGCGTCTCAAATCGAGAAACTGAGTTCAGGGGCTAGTTTCACAGCTAGCAGTGTTTTGTGAACATGGCCCCAGATTGGTTGTTAGCGATCACATGACTGAGCAGAATGTTTGCACAAGTGCACACTTTGGTTCTATTCAGTAATGACAGGGAACACAATGTTATGCTTTTTTAAATGCCCATTTTATAAATACATTAACACACTCCAGGGTGTTTAGTAGTAGGATGAAATTACTGCACTTCCTGGGTGGTTGAAGGCACTTAGCTTCACAGCAAAACAGCAAAACAGGTTTAAAAGGCACTGCATTTCAAAAGGACACTCAGTACTGTTTCTCCAGCCCTGCCCCACTGCTTGTTCGCTGTATTTATCACATATCTCTTCATAATAGTGCATACTGATAAATCATCTCCTGATCACTCGATTTATCACCAAACTCCTCAATAATGCTATCCAAGTCATTATTTTATTACTATAACATCTCAAAAAGCTGGAAAGGAAAAATTGTAATGTCGGATCTGGTCCGACTAAAGGACTGCAAAGGGTTAAAGAACATGTGGTGATTTTTCAATTAGTTGATTTGTTTTCTGTTAATCAATAAAAAGCAGTGTTTGTATTTTACAAACTCCACTATTTGCCAAATGTAATCTTTAAAAACTTTTTTTTAAAAACTTATATTTTAGTCATTAAAAAAAAAAAAATTCACATTACACATTTCATAAAAATGAAGTTTGGTACCTACCACGGAAACATTCAGGCCTCCCATATTAGCAAATGATGCAACCTCACAAGTGATACCATCTTCTTTACAAGCTGACAACGTCTCCCGGAGTTCCGCAGTACCTATAGAAGTCTTAACGTTTCCAAGGCCTTGGGCCCAGGCTGAAGAGCTGACCAGCCAAAAGAAGGCAAAAAGACACGTCACGACGAAGTCCTAGAGTAGTACCAAATCACAGGGAAAAAAAAACAAAAACTAAAATTAACAACAAACCATGACTTCTGTGTAACAAAAAGACGTCATGATGAAGTACTAGAGAAGTTCCAATCACAGAAAAAAAACAAAAAAAAAGAACCTGAATTAACAAACCATGACTCCTGTGTAACAAAAGGTTCAGACCATGTTAGCTGCTGCTTATTGGTAGTAAAAATAAAAAAGGGTCACTATTTTGCTTCAAACTTCAAAATGGTGCAATAAAAGAATAAGACTGGAAACCGAATCTCCTGTTATTATTATTATTATTATTTATTTCTTAGCAGACGCCCTTATCCAGGGCGACTTACAATTGTTACAAGATATCACATTATTTTTACATACAATTACCCATTTATACAGTTGGGTTTTTACTGGAGCAATCTAGGTAAAGTACCTTGCTCAAGGGTACAGCAGCAGTGTCCCCCACCTGGGATTGAACCCACGACCCTCCGGTCAAGAATCCAGAGCCCTAACCGCTACTCCATAGATGTAGTTTACATTGGTTTTTATATTTTACTTGCACAGAAATGTATCTCTAGATTTTAAAACAGCGAGCAAAACTTACCAATACTCAGTCCTTGCAGCAGGTAAAAAAATAAATAAGTATTACAACATTATGAATGAGATTTTATTTTTTTAAAAGCAGACTATTTCTGGCTGCTTTTAAGTACGGAACAAATGTGCTGACTGGCCTCATATAAAGCTAGGGCATAGACATTTACAAATAGGGTTCTTATATTATGTACTTACAGTATATTTGTGTTGATCCAGGACTGTGATGTAGTGACATAACTTATCAGTCTAGATCAAAATAACTTGGATCCTAGCATTACAAATAAAAGATCAAGATCCAAGTGCAATGATTTCCTATTTTGTTTCACCAATGATTTCTTCACCAATAATTTCACCCAGTTCAAATAATATGTTCCTATTTCTAACTACCACTTAACTTTAAAAGCACACAAAATAGAAAATATTTTTAAAATCACTTACTATCATTGGCCCACGGTTTGAGTCATTGTAAACATGCAAATATCCAACATACAACACCAGGGCAGCAATACAGTAAAGAAATGCAAAGACAGCCACGGAAACAAAGAACTCAGCAGATGAGGAGGAATCTCCAATGAGGTGTGTTTCCTGTAGAGTTCTATTGCATACATCCATTTTACCAGGAACAAGCAGAACTTGGTTTAACCTGGAAAAAAAAACAAAAACATGCCAGTAAGAAACATATCAGCCATATTCATTTTCCATAACTACAAAAACAGTCAATCATAGATAATGTTTGTTGCCTTGGTTTTGCTCAGCCAATCAAAAAAGTAGCTCAATGTAAGATACTTCAGCAATGAGACTAGCCAAAGGTAACAACAATGCTAGTATTATAAAACTGATTTTATCAAACAATTTATATATACAAATGAAAAACATCCATAAATTACGAATCTAGTAACTTATACTATGAATGTTTTACAGTTGCCACATATTTAATTTACTGCAACCAATCCACGACTGTAATTTTTTAATTAATAGTAAAAACTAAAATATTTTAAGAGAATAACTAAATAAAATCAGTAGTTTATGGATAATGTACTATGCAATGGAGAACAGACAGGTATGAATTCAGTTTCTCAGTTTTCACAAAATGCGTTTTTTTAGTTAAGAATGAAATCTGTAAAATACAGAGCTTTCTTGTGTGGAAGTCTATGTGCTGTGTGCTGGTGTTTGCGCATGTATCAGAGGTCAGGGTTTCCCAGTCCTGGTCCTGGGGGGACCCCTGTGTCTGCTGGTTTTTATTCCAACTGAGTTCTCAATTACTTAATTGAACCCTTAATTGAACTACTAATGTGTTTAATTAGACCTTTTTAATTGTTCTAAGCACCTAAAAAGGTGCAGATTTCAAGTTACTTATGAAATTTTATAGTTAACTTAATCTCCAACTGTTTAAAAGCTGAAAACAATTATAAAGGTCAAATTAAGCTAATGAATAGCTCAATTAAGGGTTCAATTAAGTAATTGAGAACTCAGCTGAAATGAAAACCAGCAGACACAGGGGGCCCCCCAGGACCAGGATTGGGAAACCCTGCCCCAGGTGACCTTATGGTTCAGACTTGTATGTGTTCCACTATACTATAGGTTAAATAAATAACAACGCCCATTTTAGATTTCAACAAAGCTGAAAGCATACTTCACGTTAAACAATGTACCTCAAACTTACTTGAATGGGTAACTGAAAGTGGCATTCAAGGTGGCATTTGGGCCGTCTCTGCAGAAAACTGATATTACACTTTTACCGCTATACCCGCCACAAGTTGCAAATGCAAAAATTGCAAAAATCTGGAAAAAACAAAATAAAAAACCAGTCAGGCAGACAAAATACTGCCCAGTGCCCATAGAAGATGAAACACAATAAAACCTGTATTTCAGAGTTACCTGAACTAAAAGGTAATCTGCTCTTACTCCTGACACCGACCCCCAAAAAAAAAAAACACTGTGGGAGTAGCAGTCAAATCTGTTTTTAAGACCATTCCACGACTGTCCAAATAGTTATCTTAGACAGATGGTCTTTTTACAGATGGTTCTAGAAACAGGATGTACAGATTTCAATATAAATGCTGGACTAAATCACGTTTCAGCATTTCCAGTGTGCACTGTAAATGTGTTTGATAAAATAACAAGTGTACGTTTGACTTTTGCAAAGTTGAATATTAAAGTAATTGCATGGGTGTGTTTTACAGTACCACGAGCTTTACGACCGATTTCAACTTTTTTTTAAAAAGGTATAATCTTCAGAACATTTTGTGGCAGCTAAACTTAGAAGAACATTATTTATCGCACACAAGGCTGTGCAAATTGAGTTTCAATTTCTCTGGCTGCTGCTAACCCCAAAACAGAACTCTCATTACTCATGTTTTATAACTAGAAAAGAAAATACAAATGTTTATTGCAAAAATGTGGCAATTATCTGCCCGTTATAAATTACATTTGTCCTTACATTTTTACTTTTTTCAATATATTTGTATATGCGATCCTTTCCTATACAGACAGTACCTCGTGGAGAGTAACAGACGTGGAGAGTAAGCAATAATTTTGTATGCTTAATTTGATCTTTTCCAGTTGCAGGCCTACGATCCGCAAAGCTAAAGTTCGTCACAATCCATTTTTTCGTGCACTTAATCGGATTTGAATTGCAGGGTAAGGCCCTTGTGGATGAGTTCTCAAGAAACGTCATATACTCACCCATTCCAGTACTTTGATGAAACCCAGCGGCTCCATGATGGGCCGAAAGTTTAATTGGAGACCCGTCATCTTCTGCAAAACAAACAAACAAAAACACCGTTATATGTGCACACTGTGCAATCATAGAACTGCAACTACAGAGACAGTATGTTAAAACGTGTCCCTTGAACTTGCGAGTCAGCCAGTTGATTAAGATTGCCCCTCCTTTTTTTTGTTACCTGAGCCACGCTATCCATTTCCTGTATACGGTTTGTGGAAGGAAATTGCCTTTTTTTTTACCCAAAACTTTTCTTTCGTATTAAAACAAATTAGAAAGATCAAATGGTGAAAAAAAAGTGACGGTTGTTGAATTCCTACGGTCACAGCTGCTGACAAATCATGTGCTTCCTTCTAAAAATAACTTTACTTTTGCTCCGTAGCTGCCGCATATGTTTTGTTGGTCACTCACTTTCTCATTCAGCAAACCACATTTTGCCTACTGAGATAAATTGATATGTTTTAATCTACAAACCTAAAACTTCTCCTTTACTGCTGGTGTTCAAAATCTTCCCATCCGTTTGACACAGATTTCGCTGGCCTTGTTAACCGTATTGGATTTTGCAGCGGATTTGTATTTTCGCTTTCTGTCCCTGCCTGAGTGAAGAACCCTGATCATATGACCTCATTAACAAACAAAAATACCCACAGAAAGCCGCGAGCCCCATATGATGTTTAATACTTTCAGTCATAGATGTCAAATACAGTTTCTGGGGTGTGGATCTGGGATTATTTGTAAAACTAAAATTAATTACTCACACTGTATTTAAAGTTGAAGTGTACAGTTCATGCAATCTTACTCCAAGAGAGAATGTGTTACTTTATTTCCTAACAGTTTATATTTCTTTGTTATTATTATTATTTGTTTATTTAGCAGATGCCTATATCCAAGGCGACTTACAGAGACTAAGGTGTGTGAGCTATGCATCAGCTGTAGAGTCTCTTACAATTACGTCTCACCCGAAAGACGGAGCACAAGGAGGTTAAATGACTTGCTCAGGGTCACACAATGAGTCAGTGGCTGAGGTGGGATTTGAACAGGGGACCTCCTGGTTACAAGCCCTTTTCTTTAGTCAAGTAGTCAAGAAAGTAGTCTTGTCAGACTTTTTTCTATTCTCCAAAGGTAGTTTTAACTAAGGGACACATTCCCTTTAAACTAAAGCCTGCTTGCAACTACATCACTCTGCGTTGTTGGCAAATACAGCATTGACCAGCACTGCTCTATCTGCTGGTTCAATAAACAATGTTGGTTAAGCTGGTTAAAAAAAACAACAAAAAAAACACCCAATTTAAAGCCTTTTACACTTTAATTTACCTGCTGGCTATCCAGTAGAAAACCAGACACCAGCAGTTTCTGGAATTTTAAGTAGTGAGTCAAATTTTCAAATATCTGCTGCCACACATCTAAGCTCTATTTATCCAAAATGGTGTTTATCACACCTGAAGGGGTTGAATGAATTATAATGAAATCTTTCTCTAAGAATATGTACATTTAACACAAGGTGGAAGTAGGATAGGTGAGTCAGCGTTTTGTTAAATGCAACAGAGACAGCTTGTGATTTTTGGTTCCCTTGGGACACAAGTAAATGTTCTACTGCACGATCAAGATAACAGGTCTGCTTCTTTGATCATTCTTCTCCTTTGATCGTTTTCTTATACGTACATAAAAAAAGTCTGCTTCTTTTATCATCCTCTTGTCTGTGCACTGGTATAAAAGGTTGTAACTTGTGATTATGTGTCACAAAACTAACTGCAGAACGCCTGCTTTACTTCTCCCCAGAGTTTTGCTTAATAAAACTGTGTTGCTTCTCATCGTCACTCAGAGAATCTTTATTTAAAATTTGATCCCACTGGTTTTTAACATGGGCTTATTAAGGAACAACCTTCTTAAACTGCTCTGCACATTTAACTAGGTATCCTGCATATTGCATTTAATAGTTCTGCCTTTTTAGTACAAATACTGAAAAGTGCATTCTTCTGTCAATGGTTTAACTTCTGTATGTCCCCTAAACTGAACTAAACAGTGCTCTCACAGTTCTTGAAAGAGGGAACATAATTTTACCTACCTACCATAATTTGGTTACGTAATTTTTTAGTGTGCAATTGCAAGAAGCTTAGGACACCTGTGCAGGTGGTTCCCATTAGATGAATTCCAGATGTCCGGACAGTTAATTAGAAGTAGACAGAAGGGACAAAGTTATCAGATAGGGTAACTTGCTTCTGATAAAATATGTAGATAAAACCCGGGAGCATAATAATGTGAAAACTCTGGTCAATATCTATTTTATTAAACCTTCAAAAAATACTTTCCCCCAAAAACCTCTAACTCTACAGTCCATGTTTGTTTTATGAAACATTGTTTGAAGATATGCAAAAAAAGCAGCTCTACTGAGAAAAGGTAGACATTGCACATTTTCTTTTCTCAATATCGCTGTTTCCTTTATAAAATCATTTATTTAAATAACAAGAAACCTACTTTTTCTTGCAGAACTGGGCTGAGCTTGAGATAAACTTTAGTCTGGTTTAATGGCCAACAGCACAAACTCTTTTGTCCATCAGATCCTGTGTTAGCCATTAGGGGTCTACACTCGTAGCTGTATATAACTAAATGTAACAGAGATAATCCCCTAGTCTGAAATGTATTCACATTGGACTGTGGTGCCTTTGAAGGTGGAAAGGAGCTGAATGACACAGGGAACAGCTAGAGGCTATTATTGAGCTTCTGTTAGAAACATGACCACCAATTACTGTGGCAGAGCGAAAGCCCTTAATGCATATAGTGTGTGTGAGAATGTAGGAATGCAAGGTTGGCAGGGATGGGGTTAAATCTATCCCTGCCAGCAATCACAGGTGTGGCCATCACCAAATTAGGTCATTGGTGCTAATTGGGGAGTGGCAGCATGTGTAAAAGGAAGGAGAACAGCTTTGTCTGGTGAAGGTGAGTGTTTGCATAGTGAATGCCAATACCCAGCCTATAGTAGGGGTGTAAATTGTTTAGAGTTTAAACATTAGTAAAGTGTTTTTAATTTTGGTTAATCATTTAAAAACTTTGTCAAAAATGTGCAGGTCAAATATTAAGCGGGTGTCTGCAAATAATGGCTACTTAAGTTTATTTTTTTTTTTCCTTTTTTACTTCCTACCTGTCACGTGGTATCATTGTCATTGGATATTCACCTCCCAATGTCTAGCATGCTTTTGGTCACGTGACTAGTCTGCTTCTACTGAAGCTGGATCTAGCGTGGAAGAGGTGGGTCCCAGGCATGCAAGCGAAATGTTAGGAAATGCGATAAAATTATGTTTTCAGCCAGAACACATTGATTGGCATGCAACCAATTTCAATTGTAGAGGATACCCAAGCGATGTTAATGGTTTTTTTTGTTGTTTTTAAAACAGAAGATTGCTTCCATTTTATGTTTATTTTTTGGTCTTTTTTCTACTGCTGCCAGTCAGATAAGTACAAACTATTGCTATTCCTAAATTATTTAACAGAATATTGATTCTTTGAATTAATGTAATACTGTACTTGGAATAAAGTCGGTTTGTAGTGAACATAACTAGTTCTTGGCTCAAAATAAGTATTTAGATTTTAGCACTGTTTGAATAATTAGACTGCATAACATTTCTATAATAATGCATTTAATGCTTGCCCTCTAATTAAAAGCCCATTATTGTACCACCAAAGCTAGTTTTTCTAAGAGATTTTCTATTACAACCACCTTTTCCCTTTTTCCAGGTAACTATCTCTGAATCCAGAAAAAAAGGTAAATGCAGCTTAAAACACAAAATACTATTGTATGGATGCTGCTTTTTATTTCAGCACACACAGGTCTGGTCAAATGTTAGAACAATTGTATTCAAACAACAAAATAGTTTTATCACAAAGGTGGCAGTAGATACAACTATAAATCTGCTGGCTATCCAGTAGAAAACCAGACACCAGCAGTTTCTGGAATTTTAAGTAGTGAGTCAAATTTTCAAATATCTGCTGCTACACATCTAAGCTCTATTTATTCAAAATGGTGTTTATCACACCTGAAGGGGTTGAATGAATTATAATGAAATCTTTCTCTAAGAATATGTACATTTAACACAAGGTGGAAGTAGGATAGGTGAGTCAGCGTTTTGTTAAATGCAACAGAGACAGCTTGTGATTTTTGGTTCCCTTGGGACACAAGTAAATGTTCTACTGCATGATCAAGATAACAGGTCTGCTTCTTTGATCATTCTTCTCCTTTGATTGTTTTCTTGTACGTACATAAAAAAAGTCTGCTTCTTTTATCATCCTCTTGTCTGTGCACTGGTATAAAAGGTTGTAACTTGTGATTATGTGTCACAAAACTAACTGCAGAACGCCTGCTTTACTTCTCCCCAGAGTTTTGCTTAATAAAACTGTGTTGCTTCTCATCTTCGCTCAGAGAATCTTTATTTAAAATTTGATCCTACTGGTTTTTAACATAGGCTTATTACGGAACAACCTTCTTAAACTGCTCTGCACATTTAACTAGGTATCCTGCATTTTGCATTTAATATTTTTGCCTTTTTAGTACAAATACTGAAAAGTGCATTCTTCTGTCAATGGTTTAACTTCTGTATGTCCCCTAAACTGAACTAAACCGTGCTCTCACAGTTCTTGAAAGAGGGAACATAATTTTACCTACCTACCATAATTTGGTTACGTAATTTTTTAGTGTGCAATTGCAAGAAGCTTAGGACACCTGTGCAGGTGGTTCCCATTAGATGAATTCCAGATGTCCGGACAGTTAATTAGAAGTAGACAGAAGGGACAAAGTTATCAGAGCTTCTGTTAGAAACATGGCCACCAATTACTATGGCAGAGCGAAAGCCCTTAATGCATATAGTGTGTGTGAGAATGTAGGAATGCAAGGTTGGCAGGGATGGGGTTAAATCTATCCCTGCCAGCAATCACAGGTGTGGCCATCCCCAAATTAGGTCATTGGTGCTAATTGGGGAGTGGCAGCATGTGTAAAAGGAAGGAGAACAGCTTTGTCTGGTGAAGGTGAGTGTTTGCATAGTGAATGCCAATACCCAGCCTATAGTAGGGGTGTAAATTGTTTAGAGTTTAAACATTAGTAAAGTGTTTTTAATTTTGGTTAATCATTTAAAAACTTTGTCAAAAATGTGCAGGTCAAATATTAAGAAGCGGGTGTCTGCAAATAATGGCTACTTAAGTTTTTTTGTTTTTTTTCCTTTTTTACTTCCTACCTGTCACGTGGTATCATTGTCATTGGATATTCACCTCCCAATGTCTAGCATGCTTTTGGTCACGTGACTAGTCTGCTTCTACTGAAGCTGGATCTAGCGTGGAAGAGGTGGGTCCCAGGCATGCAAGCGAAATGTTAGGAAATGCGATAAAATTATGTTTTCAGCCAGAACACATTGATTGGCATGCAACCAATTTCAATTGTAGAGGATACCGGCGATGTTAATGGTTTTTTTGTTGTTTTAAAACAGAAGATTGCTTCCATTTTATGTTTATTTTTTGGTCTTTTTTCTACTGCTGCCAGTCAGATAAGTACAAACTATTGCTATTCCTAAATTATTTAACAGAATATTGATTCTTTGAATTAATGTAATACTGTACTTGGAATAAAGTCGGTTTGTAGTGAACATAACTAGTTCTTGGCTCAAAATAAGTATTTAGATTTTAGCACTGTTTGAATAATTAGACTGCACAACATTTCTATAATAATGCATTTAATGCTTGCCCTCTAATTAAAAGCCCATTATTGTACCACCAAAGCTAGTTTTTCTAAGAGATTTTCTATTACAACCACCTTTTCCTTTTTTCCAGGTAACTATCTCTGAATCCAGAAAAAAAGGTAAATGCAGCTTAAAACACAAAATACTGTTGTATGGATGCTGCTTTTTATTTCAGCACACACAGGTCTGGTCAAATGTTAGAACAATTGTATTCAAACAACGAAATAGTTTTATCACAAAGGTGGCAGTAGATACAACTATAAATCTAGAATAAATAAAAGTCTCTTCTGATGTGTTGTAATTGTAAATTGTGCCAACAGCAGCAATAAACGGTGTTACAGTCCCCTTAATGTTACAGTTGCAAGAAAAACAAACATTTATGTAACAGTTAGGGTGGTCACTTTAATATTATTGACAACATCGCTGCAGCAGGTTATACAAAAAATCTGAAAAACCAATTCTGGAAACATTAAATCAGCACATAAAACAACACAAGCAACTTAAATCAACAGACTTTTACAGCATTCACTCTGCACCGCACCCACACTGAACTTGAAGTGGATTAGATATAAAAACAGTTGTAGGGAACTCATGACTTAACTGGTATAAAACTGAATAAATTGTAATTGTGGATTAAAATAATAATAATGTCTGTCTTCCTATATAGCATGTATCCCCATGTAGGTAATGCTATCAAGTAGTAATATAATTTGGCCACAATGACATCTATAATAGATATATACAGTTACTGCAACACATTTCAAACACAATTTACCTTCAAGTCATAAAGATACAAGTTTGAACCGAATAGTTAAATATAAAATGCTAAAATCAGCTTCTTGTAAATTGATTCTTATTTGATTAAAAAGGTGGCATACAGTACTTTATTTTTGAAATTACAGTCTGTTCCACAAATGTCCTAACAAATTTTTTGTTGTAGTACAAAACAGAAAATAACTGATTGTGAAGCGTAATTTGATTCTTTCTTTAGCAAGATAGTGATTAGACGCCTAGCATTGTGTGTTATTACTACAGAAGTGGCCATACTGTCATTTGGCTTTCACAGAGTCGTTTTAAAACACAAGGCAAAAACATCTGAAAACATAAAAAAGGCAACAAATAAAAAGTGCATTTTCCAATCAAACACCTATTTGTTTAAAACAAATCTAGTTCTGAACAACAAGTGAACTGTCAGCATACACTACTTTCATATTCAGGAATATTTATCGATTATGCTACAGCTGAACAAAGTGCTGACTCTGAGAAACTTGCATAAGTCTACATTTACCAGTCATTTTAAAATTAGTATTGCCGGTGCAACCTTTGGAACTATATACAATATAAACTGCATTAGTTTAAAGCATGGCAATATGCTCTTGGTCTTTACTTTTCCCATCTTTAACAGTACAAAACATTACAGACCTGTACAAAAAAAGCCAATTACACTCTACCCTCATTGTTAGGCCTTTTGTGCCACTTCCACCCCAAAGGATGGTGCTCAATGGAGGGCAGGTGTATTTGGACACTATTTCACAGGCTTTGTTACATATACGCCACCTCGAATTAGTGAAGCAGTTCTTCCAGTTCGGTCTCCTTCAATTTGGCATTTTCTCTCACTTCATCAAAGGTGTACGTCTTAATTATCGTGCCATTTTTGAAAACCGTGTGAAGCAGATCCTGTTAAGAAAACAAAGATTGTTCTCAAAGCAAATTTTAACTGGATGAGCTACTGCAAATATAACTAAATGGGGTGGGGGACACACAACTATACATACCACACCGTATTCTTCCAAATCTCCCTTGCCCTCTTCAAGAGTAACATACTCCCCACTGGGTGTTTTGTGCAAGGACAGGCGACCTTTCTTTGACCTTTTATTTGGATCTGCAACTGGATCCTTGAACACGTTTACCTACAAAAGGCAAAAGAACTTCAAGCTCACAATTTCTTTGGTACAGATTCAAAATCCTATAATGAAATAAAACACTTTCAGTCAATACATGGCCTACATAAAGAAATCATTCAGGTAAAATACAAATATCAAGTTAAGAGTGCAAACTATTTCTTTATAATTGTTTTTTTATACCACTCATTAGATTACTAATGGTTCCCCTTTTAGCATGTGGGCAACCACTGTCTTCTGTTAATATAGGATATGCAAATTAATATACTATGCTGCTGCATCATGGTACCTTTGAAGTACGGCACAGGAAAGGATGAGGTGCTGGGAAGCAGAAAATGGGGGCCAGTGATAATAAGAGGAAAAATTACAGTATTCCTTCAAATTTAGACACTCTCCAATTAAAGACACAGATCAAATATCCTACCCTGAGTTACAAATAAACCTCAGGGGGCTACCGAGGGGCGCATCCGGTAAATGCACTCCGCGTGGAGTGCAGGATGCGCCCTATAGCCTGGACGTCGCTGGTTCGAGTACAGGCTATTCCACTGCTGACCGTGGACAGGAGCTCCCAGGGGGAGATTCACAATTGGCCGAGTGCCGCCCGGGGGGGTGGAGGTTTAGGTCGGCCAGGGTGTCCTCGGCTCACCGCAACCCGGGCGCCTGCGGTCTTGTCTGTAAGCTTAGATGCATTTACAAAGATACAACCTCAATTGCGCATATAAGAAAATGCATATAAGAAAATGACGTATGGAGACAGTTTGCAGCCGCCTGCTGTCATGCAGTGCATTAGTTATGCACTGCATCTCATTTCCAGTCATGATTAAGGCCCTGTGTAAATTAGCCCAATACCACCATTTTTTACAATATTCTTAAGAACATAAATAAATTTCATAATTTGTATTTCATAAAAAAAAAAAATAAATAAAAAAAAAAAATCACATTAACAGAACTGTACAGCTCTGCTGTGTGCACTATTCGCCAAGCACATAGTGCTGTGCAGTGATTGTCTTGTGACTATGTGATCTAGGCAGGAAATTAAAATACTACACACTGTAAACAAGAAAATGGATGTCTCTAAAAAGGCTAAAAATGTGTCTGCAGCAGATCACGTAAAGCAGTATCCAGCAGGAGTTTACACAGCGATGAAGGGAAGCTCTTCTGTACGTCCTGCAATGTTACTATAGATGACAACCGAGAATTGGCTGTTGACAGGTATTTAGATAAAATATTCAACGAAAGAGAGGCGGAAATCCAGCGCAGTACTGTGACTGCTTTACTTGCAAAGAAACAAAAAAAGGTGACTTCCATGTTCCAAAAGTCCTCTGAAAACCATGAAGCACGAAACACATTACATTTTGACCTGACAGAGGCGTTTGTTTGCGCAAATATTCCTCTTGAAAAACTGGACAACCAAAAGTTAAGTAAATTCTTCAGACTGAGTGTAGCAAATGGTGGAGCGATTCCTTCAGCAGCCCAGTTGAGATACTTAATACTAAATACTTACCTAAAAGTTGCAGAGTATCACAAGCAGGAGATTATGGAATTGGTAAAACGAACAAACAAACAGACAAACAAACAAACAAACAAACAAACAAACAAACAAACAAAGTCTGGTTGCTTGTCAGTGGTTACACTGACGAGTCGACTGATGCACAAGATCAGTATGGGTTACACATTGTATTTGTTTTGCAAGACCTAAATAGTGAACATGCATCGGACGTGCTAGAACTGAAAGCTGTCCTTGCAGATAAACTTTACCTACAGGCTGTTAATTACAGCACCGTTTCACAAGCTATTGTAATAGCTTGAATAACTTTGACGATGTCAGTGCAGTTCTCTCTATATTTGAGGTTTTAAAAAATAATAATATTCTGTACACACAATTTATAAAATAGTCTGTGCACATTCCGCAAAATACGATACTTTACCCGTTACACTGCCATGAATTTTAAAGAATTTCTGCTATTTTCACAGGACCTTAGTCATGATTACTCGCACCTTTTTTTGTGAACTGTGTTATTGCTTGGTATGTTGAAAAATACAGGGGTCTGATCAGCATTTCCGATCTGTCCAAGCTGGTACTGTAAGTTAGAACAGAGCCTAATAACGAAACACTGAAATTGTAAAAGTTTCTCTTCGAATTCCTCAGGAAGCTGATGACGCTGCTTTGAAAATGAGTGCCTGTATGTCACGGATGATTAGAGATTGGGCAGTAATGTTTTTGTTCGTCTTTCTCGGACAGTCAGGGACGTTCCTGTTTGTGTACGCGGGCAGTCATGTCTTTTGTTGCTGATTTTAATACACTCATTGCTATACTTGAATTTAAGATGCAGGACATTTTTGAGAAGAAAAAAATTGTTTAAAAAGTGCTTCTTTAATTATGGTTTAAAAATTAGGAAGGAATATAACTGGCTAGACAATATGTAAACCACTTCTAGAATTTGATTTAAAAAAATTGTATTTTAAGGATAGCATCTTGGATTTAGCTGGGAGTCTCAACTTGGACACAACATACATCATTATCACATGTCCACCCAATATTTGACTTTAAATGACATATCTAAGCCAAACTGATACACAACCAGTGAATCCAGCCCTCTCCTCTTTCAACACGATAGGCGGCATGATACATTTATATGATTAGAAAGGTTTGGTTTTCACACATTGTATGGTAAAAAGTGAGCCACATGCCACATGAGAAAGGCATTTAGATCAACTGTACAGACACCCCTTGTCTATGTAGTCCCATGGGTGACACTCAGGACACAGAGGAGTGTGCCGTCTATTGAAACCCCATCATATATATTAATATGCCATGCAGTAACATATCTAATCAAATTAATCTGGAAGATAAATTCAATGTAACTGTATATGACATACCCCCAGGCCATTGGTTACCACGTAACTGCACTTGAAAGAGCAGTTTAGGAGATCTCTGGTTAATTTCTGCAGTAAAGCTCCACCCGAACCAAAGGAAATGTTTTCAATACTCCATTTGTGTTCCTTCATGCCTTCTACAATCTGAAAACAAACAGCAACACATTCAATATTCACCCACCCCCTCAACATATTATTTTCAACACATGAGAAGTCTGGAAGCTGGTTTTAGAGACAAAATAAAGATGTTGTTTTTAACAAGCACAGCTCATTCATTTGGTATTATACAACAGTGATTTTAACACTCAGATAATGAACCATCCGATATCTGCACTGAATCATTGTGTAAACACACAACTTGTTCAGTTTGAACATTCAGCACTCTACTATACACAGGTTATATACTGTAAGCCACAGCAGGTGTGGATACACCCAAAGCGACTTTGTCAGCCTTCTTTATAAAAACAGCACTTTGCATTTTTTTGCTGGTATAGTGTTTTACAAAATAAAAGGCTGCCAAGCCTGACAGACAACTGAACAATTCCACACACAGTGACATTTTGCTGTCACGTATCAGTATCTTGATTGTACTGCTGCTCAGGAGATCATTCCAGACACCATTTTGCCACACAAAGGAATAGAACAGGAATTAATGTACCAAGTCCTGAATGAGCAAAAGTGGAGAAAACTGCTTTACTGTGGAATAGAACTGGACGAGAGAAGTATGAAGCCAACCTCCAGAAGCGTTAGGCCTTTATTGAGCGGAAACCAAAGAATTACATGACTAATACAGTAGCCATCTTAGGTGAAGGGTGCCGTTAAGATTTCCCCGAGGAGTTTCCATACCATTGAAAATATAAAGTTGCAAGAAATGGTCTACGAGAGATTAGCAGCTGTAATAAAAACCATTTAGGTATTTAAAACTATACTAATATTAATAATAATCAATTGACAGTACAATGTTGTGCACGGAAATTGAATTACAGTACTCCAAACAATGCAGATATTTCATGAATTTATACATAAATAGCATCCTCCTTTTGCAGTGTTGTTGCAGTTTTTTATCTTAAGAACATACAATTATTACATTTTTTATTAGTTCTTCTCAACATTATTTATTCATGAAAGCCATTATCATTAAGTAAAACATTCCAGTTCCAACCAAAACCGATTTGACTGAGGCATGTCCTTCATATATACACTGGTTCAAAATGATAAAGTATCTGTATTTGTCTTCTAAATTATGCCCCAGTTGATATAATACAAATCTGCAGCTTTGGTGCTATTATGTTAAATGGAAAAGTGCTCATACATGGGCAGGTAGACTATATTTCACCTTGCACTTCCAGCAATTTCACTTTAAGAGCAATGTTGAATCTTGATAAAACTAGTTCTGTCCCCAAGCATGTTCTTGACTGTTGCATAATTTCAATTGGACATCAAGGTCATGGACAAATGTAGCCTGTAGAGTTTACATAACTACAAATATGAACCTGTACATTTACAAATTTGAATTCTGCACACGCTTACCAAGTACTGCCAAAGGGCTCGTGTTATTTTGCAATGAGACGTTTAATCTAGAACACCTATGACTAGTACACTGGAGGTGTCTCGATACAACTTGTGACCCAATTGGCCTGGTTATTAAGAGAGGACTTAAGGTCTACAAACCTCACGTTTAATCTAGAACACCTATGACTAGTACACTGGAGGTGTCTCGATACAACTTGTGACCCAATTGGCCTGGTTATTAAGAGAGGACTTAAGGTCTACAAACCTCCTGCAAAGTATTGATGTCCACACCATCTCCCTGGATAACTCTGATGTAAGGTGGTAGCACCTTAAACCCCTTACTGTTTTCTGTGGGAGTAAACTTCTTTCCCAAGATCTCCAGGACCTAGATGACATATATAAAACAGTTAAGACAAATGCAAAACCTATGAACAAACCAAAAACAAGTATAATTGCATGCAACAAATCTGATTTGCCAAAGCATAATGTGACTATGTAGTTTTTATTCTTGGCTGCAGAAACAAAAATTCATCATTTTTAAATTTTATTTTAAGTCGATTAACTTTGGCAGCAATCTGGAAATTATAGTGCTGGGACAAACATAGTACTTTCATGGCCGGATATCAGTTCAGAATTCAGACAAGTATTAGAATATTCAAAAGGATTATAAAATATAAAAGTAATCAAAGCCATGATACGCAACACTATTACAGTAATAAAAAAATAAAATAAAAAAACAACAACAAAAGCATCAATAGGTGGAAGGCCTTACTTTAACCCACTGAACTACAAAACAAAGGATGTTATATAGTAGTTTATATTTAATCAAAAAACAGTACATAAAAAGTAGACATTGTGTTTTTTTGCTTGTATTCCCTGCTATTGCCATTTCTTTGCAATAAACAGTGGCCATAGACACATTCATAAAGTAATAACAACATTACTGAGGCTTACTTATGCCTTTTTTGGTTTAGCTGAACAAGCAAACAAAAACTGTTGAGGCCTTTCTGAGTGGCATACCGGTTTCTGACTCGCTTCCCAAATCTGAAGCAGGGCCTGTGGCTTTCAGTCGAGATGTGAGCACATCCTAATCTGGTCTGTTTACTATTTGCCGGGTGCCATTTTTAAATAGAGGGTGAAGAGCAGATGTGCTGACCCTCTGTTTTTAAAATATATTAATCCCAAACATCAGAAGGAGCTCTTTTTTCACTAGCCATTTTAGAAAGTAATCACACAAATTCTGGCAAGGTGGTAATAGGTGCAAGTCAACACATGTTGTATACATGTTTCTAATGGCTAGAAATTATGTTATTTCTGGCAGACACGGACATGGATTTTTGCTTTCAAATATGTCAAGAAACGTTTGTTCAATATGTGTCCCAACACATGGAAAGGATCTGTTTTAACCGTGTAAATGTGCAACATTGCCAGAATCTGGCAAAAAGTAAATTTTCATATGCAATTGCCATCCATATGGATTTTGGTCTTGTGAGAAGGCGGGGGAAACGTACACGATTTTATGCCGGAAGTGAAATTTAAATAAAATATCTATTGTGATATACACTCAAATTAGAAAATCTATAAAATGTATGCTTATTTATGTGTTATGCAATGTACCAAATAATCCACCTGACCTGTGTAAGCAGGGTCTAGTGGATAACTTGTCACGTCACATGATTGTTTCTGAATATATGCAACTTCAGAAACAATCATTGGAAAGCAGAAAAGGGTGTCTGTGCAACCAGCTTATCCCCCAACACAGTTGCTGCATTGACCAAATGTGTCCATTAAATGGTTCTGGAATGGCAAAACCTGCAGGAAACCACTACCAGAAAGAACAACTAAAGCAAGCAAGTCTTGACAGATTGAGCCGCAGACGTGTGCACTGAATAGTGACCCAAAATCACAGAAACCTTAGGAGCTACATGGTCCTTACCACTGTTAAGACAAATCTGTAATTTTTTGGCAAGTCCGTGTAGTCTCTCCCACTCCTTTGAACAAATTCTGAAGAAATGTGACCAGTTCAGCACTGATGAATGATCACTGTTAAACTATAGGACACCAATGCAATTTCATAGCGGTTTTAATGCTGTCAAGATAAAAATTGATAATATTTTAGGAGAGAAGGCAACACATGCACAACCCCAGTCACCTGTTCTATTACTTGAGTTGTTTAAGGGTAGTGTGTGTTTAAATGAGTGAAATAAACAGAAATTAAAGTATTAGGCTACTTTAGGTATGTTACCTTCAGTACTGTATCCAGTGGATTTCCTGAGTCTGGTCTGACAATAAGAGGAGCATCAGCACTGCGGGTCTCGATTAAGCTCCTCAAGTCTTCACCCCATATCTTTTCACAGGCATTGTAAATGTCATAGCTGTCACTGACTATTGACACCGGCACTGAAGGGAACTGCTTTACAATGTGCTCAAATGCATCTTTTTCATAATCCTTTCCCCAGGCTGTAATAGTACTGTAAATAAAGAGTCAGGGAATGAATTACTTCAAGGAACATGTAGCCAAACTACAAAAGCTGTTAAAGTTTAACACCCACTTTTGACTTCAGTACTAATTAGATTAGCGATAGTTTAAATTTAATTAATGGACTGTACTACAACATACAGGGTTATTTCGGGCAGCTGTTTATATCGGACAAATAGTGTTTGCCATTCCCATTGATTTCAATAACAAAGGCATTGTTTATACTGCGTTAAGCAAGCTGCATATTTGGGGTAAACTCAGCTGTTTGGATCTCGTTATGTGCCATTCACATAGATTTAAATAACAAAACACACTGCTTATACTGTAGTAATCTCTTACTAATCCACAAATCAGCTGTTTTCATCTCATTATCTTGCCATTCACATAGATTTCAATATAAACGGCAGCACTTTACTGTACTAAAAGCTTGACATGTCGATCAATCAGCTGTGTGCACCTCGTTATTGAGCGATTACACCTGTGCTGTACCTTGGCTATTTAATCCCTGCACACAGTGTTGGGTTTACAGTTTGAAAAAACAGCACTGACTGCAAAAGCAAGTATGGCTGGAAAAAGAAAAGCAATGCACATCAGCACGAAAATTCAGTGTAAATAAAATGTATGTTAGATACTGTGTCCCTGCTAAAGCATGCTTGGAACTCTGTCAGTCTGCAAACAATGCAACATTGCTTCAAAAAAGCTGGGGGTTCTGTAGTTGAGGAGGAGTGCTGACGAAAATACAACCAAAACTGAAATTCTAACACCAGAGGGAAAAAAAATAAATATTCAGCTGTATCACCTTAGCGACCAGGACACTGTCTGAAACAGACACTGATGACCTAAGCGTGCGTGCTGCGCTTGTAACACTGCGGCATGCTAAGGAGCAGCAGCCGGATACAGGAGACTAATTGGGATTTTTTGGAAAACGCTGAAAGTTTGCCGTCCATACTTGCAAAAAAAGATCACAGAGTTCTTCGCTGGAAACAATTTGCAGTAACGTAGCCTACCTGTACTGTACATTTCTGTGAATGCGTTACTTTTTTGCACTTTATTACATTCATAGGTTTTATTAATTCTTTTTTTATTAGTGTAATGAGTGTCTTAATAAAGATTTAACCACATACATGCTTCTATGTTTTGATTACTGTACTGGTGATGGGGGGACATTTTGAATGTCAGTTTATTGTGTGGGAGTTTATACCGGCCATCGCTTAATGCGGGTGAATCACGTTAACACAAGTGTGCCCGTTCTAAACAGTGGCAACTGTACCAGGTTTTATTGGGGTGTCACTATTATTATTATTATTATTATTATTTATTTCTTAGCAGATGCCCTTATCCAGGGCGACTTACAGTCGTAAACAAAAATACATTTCAAGAATCACAGTACAAGTATTAATACAATTAAGAGCAAGATCAAATACAATCACTTCGGTTCTAGGTTCAATCACTAACATTCATACAGTTACCTGTGTTCTGCTGCAGGAACAGAATACCCTGGCACTGGGTCCTTGGTCCCGTAGTATTTCTTAATAACACCAATCCCTGCTACAGTGTCTGTTCCTTTGAAGTTAACCAAGTGAGCCGATGCACCTATACCAGCGGTCTAAATGTAATGTTTAGTGTTAGTGACAACCAGACAATGGACTATAGCAAAAAGTCAGACTAATTCATCAAATGTATTCCACTTTATTTTTTAAACTGGAGCTTTACTACCTCTTGTGAGGAGACCCCTCTGTATCCAAAGTCATGCAGTTTGTATTCTAGACGTTCCAGGTTCCCAGATGTTTCCATCAAATACTGGGCCAAAATTTTTTTCTGCTCCCTGGAGTTGGTAGCAACAGTGACTGGATACCAGACTTGGACAAGGATAGTCTGCATTAGAATGACAGGAATGAACAGAATTTAATACCCCTAACGTACCCTTGTGTTCGAATGTTATTTTAATGTATAACAATCGTTTGGAGGTAGGCATACAAGCTGCACTGTAAATTCAGGATAGATGGATCGAATGATATAACTGTTGGTCATGTCCCACCTCCTTCAGCCTATCCCTCAATTTACCAGCAGAGTTTTAAACAGTAGCACTTTGTAAAAAGAAACCAAATAAAATGAGCATATCAGCTGACAATAACAAACGCCAAAAGCATGCAAACACATTATACTGACTAAAACTACAGTGCCAGCAGTTTCTTTGCACCAAATATTTTTACATATAAAACAATTTATATAAAACTTTTTCAATTTTCAAACAACTATACATGTTTTGTATTCTTTAATAAACATTACAGTAACTAATTTTACTCTAACATGCAGGAGCTTACATTCTTCACAGGGACCCCTCTCTTGCTGATGAATATTTATCGTCTCGTCCCCAATCAACGTTTACATATTGCAGTAAATTGTCTAATAAAAGCTTCAGTCTGCAGTCTGGTTTTCCCCACGCATTTGCAGCCATGCAACTCATCTGTGCATACAGTATGCAGCTTTGGTCCCTTCATGGATGGATGACTTGCTGAATTCTCGGTAACACTGCATACAAACATTTTTTGGTCACAATTTTTTGTACCTTCTATGTGTCAATTCTTACTTAATTTGTATGTTTAAATAGGGTTCTATTCATGAAGCTTTAACTTGTGTTATTTAAATAAATAATAATTATTATTTTTTAAAGACGTGTTTGTAGTAAGAGTTTGATATTCATGAAACTGAACAATCTACAAAATGCTGGAGAATATCAAACCTTATTTTGTTTGTAAAAACAGATCTTTCTATACATCTA
Organism: Acipenser oxyrinchus oxyrinchus; assembly: GCA_030684275.1. Classification (NCBI taxonomy): domain Eukaryota; kingdom Metazoa; phylum Chordata; class Actinopteri; order Acipenseriformes; family Acipenseridae; genus Acipenser; species Acipenser oxyrinchus. The sequence continues at coordinate 38,727,187 of CM060254.1, forward strand.
GTACCCATACCGATCATTATTCATTTCCATGCATTTGGAAAAGAGGGCGGAGATAGCCTGCGAAATATTTAACCAGTGAAATGTATAAATGTGTCACACAGACCTCGACCCAGTTGGTCAGCCAGTAGCATTCAGGATCAGTGCTCTCAACAGTGAAGAGCACGTTTCCTCTTGGAATAACACTGCCCTCAGGGACAGCCTTTATTTCGATGGGGAGATGTCCATCATATTTCTGCAAATGAAATTCAGATTCATCAGACGTGGGTTTTGGCCTTGCGGCTTTGTTAGAAATAGCAATGTGTATGCTACAATGAACTGCAATCTGTATTCCAACTCACAAGCTAGAATCCCAGTTTCCTCAGAAACCATGTTGTTTTTAGCCTACCCAGTTACCCATAAAAGTAACCCCCCAACTGTGGCATGTATTTCATTTCCAGGCCTTGCATGAACTTGCATTCTTTAAAATTAGCCCCTCTGAATATATGTGATCATGATACATCTTACCTCCAGAATGTAGTTCCATCCTTTTGTATTAAAAACATCATCTTGAAAATGTTCTCTATAAACCTCCTTGGCTTCCTGTATTTTTTCCGGAGTCACCACCTTGCCTTTTAAAATAAGGCAAAAATATTAAATGACTTCCTGATTACTACATCTCAATGCTTCTCTTGAGCCAACAGAAGCCCTTCAAGCTTTTAAAGATTAGGCCGTATATCTCCAGTTTGGCTTATTCAAACAAAACTATGTTAGGGCAGCAGTGTGGAGTAGTGGTTAGGGCTCTGGACTCTTGACCGTAGGTGGGGGACACTGCTGCTGTACCCTTGAGCAAGGTACTATACCTAGGTTGCTCCAGTAAAAACCCAACTGTCTAAATGGGTAATTGTATGTAAAATAATGTGATATCTTGTAACAATTGTAAGTCGCCCTGGATAAGGGCGTCTGCTAATAAATAAATAAATAAATAAATAAATAAATAATAATAATGCCATCCAAGTGGGCAGTATACAGTTTCATACAGATACATTTATCAAGCTTCTGGGAACATAGCTTACAACTGACCAATTATTGTGTGGTAACATTTCTTTTTGAATGTTAGGCAATGATTTCATTTTATAGAATTACTTCACCCTTCAACAGAGGGCGCTGAATAGACTTACAATAAACAATAAACTTTGGTAAAACACTCCAAAATCTGCAGCAATTGTGTCTTCTTTAAAATATATACATATATATTGCTAACCTTTTTTTTTCCACTTTTCACACAGACACACACAAGGATACTGTAAAAATGTAAAATAAAAAGGTATAATAATTTTTTTTTTTTTAAGAAATACCTTTTAAGTATTTATTCAGAATATACTGCAAGCCATAAAATACTGTTTTCTCATATTTCACCTTCCTGGCCTTGGAGTTCTCAGTCTTTGTTTCACGGCACTCGAAGTAGGAATATACTTTGCTTGTGTTGGGAGGGTACTGCTTATAGTGAGTCACCTGCGTACAAGAAAGAATACAAAGATCAGAACAGAAGGTTTTACTGTCCCTCAGAGGATTATTAGCACTGTCCTCCGTAACCACAGGAGCATCCCCAGCTAGTACACTACTTTCAGTTTGTTGTAATTCACCCTTCATGTTTTGCAAGGTTTAAGGTTGGTATGTCAAAGTTTTTTTTTTGTTGTAGTTTTTGATGTTTGTCTGCCTCACTTTAGGTAATTGAAGTAAGATGGCCAGCTAACAAAAAAAGCAGAAAGATGAAAGAATGGAGTAAACATTCACCCAGGAATATCATTTTAGTGTAAAAATGAATAACAGTGTGGAACACTGCAGCTTTAAATGTAGGAACATATTTGGTATTTCCCCTTGAAACATGCTTGGCTTTATTTCACTCTGTGATACAAACAGACATGACCTTGCCATTTTATTCCTCCTCCCAATTGCCTTATTCCTCAAATCATATGGTAACAATCTTCTGTATGCACAAACTTTTTATTAAACCATAAAAAACGACTCCTTTACACTATTTTCCCACTAGGCATGTCCTCAGCCTTACTGCATTAGGTCCTCCCCTAACCCCATCCATTGTCAGTTTCTTCTAGGGTAAATACGCCTTAAATCAAAACTGTGTATAATAACAGTCCTGATGTCAACTAAGTGGTTGACTCATCAAATTCTTGCTAAACACAAACACCAAATCACATGAAAACGAGTTTACTGTAAAGCCTCATCATAACTAAAAACAAAAATAAATATTTACATGTTTTTATTTTTATTGAATTCATTACATGTTAGTGCTGATTCAGCATGCCAAACTGCAATATACTTCAAAAGCACTTTCTGGAACTTCACTGAAGTAGACAAAGTAGCCTTATCCCTATAGTCTTCTTGGATGTTGCAACCCATCAGTCTTGATTTGCCCAACCCTATGCCGTATCGGAGCCAAAAGAGAAGTGGAGAACGAGGTGGCTAAATGTCACGTCTCTAAATGTAACTTCTTTAGTTACATTAGACCTTTCCCTACTACCTCCCTCTCCCACTGCAATAACATGCAACATGTCTCAAATATACAGACACATACTCGGTCACCGTTGTTCTAAACAGTTATCCTTCTGCAGTGGCAGCAGCTACTTGCCAGTAGTGTTATTCACAGACCCATTTATCTTTCATTTCTACATATATTAGACCACTTAAAGTTTACTTGCAGCGATTTAAAAAGGTAGAAAGTGGAGAAATGTTTCAAATACCATAATGCCGTCTTCAGTGGGTTTTAAAGATGCAAAGTGTGTTGCCTCAGCACAGTAAACAAAAAAGTTAGTTTGAAACATTTTTCCTATCACGGGCAGTGTGCAGCAATACTACACAAGCCCAGGAGGCAACATGCAAATTAAATCACAACTTGTTGAAATGGAAACAAATTGCAGACAGGTAATTTCCATTAACCATTTGTGAATTTGTTTTTTTCTTAAGCTACCTTTTTTTTATTAATTACAATATAAAGTATTTCAGAATCACTTGCAATTAATATTTTTGGCATGGTAAAAGTGACTATTCAAATAATACTGAAGTCACAGTCGCAGTCACAGACTTTAGTGCTGTAAACCCGTGACCTTCACACATTGTTTGTTTTTAAAAAAAAAAAAAGAATACATGCATGCAAGGCCATAGAAACAATTTGCTTTTTAGTGCACACATCTCTTATATTAAAAAAAGCAAGCCCCCTGTGAATAGAATAGAACTATTTTTTTTTTTTTAAATGGCACATTGAAAATCCTTTCAGTACAGTTTCAGTTTTCAGAAAATGGGATACAATTTTTCCTGATGTGAAATATTTATGAAGCAAACCTCAATTAAGTTGTGCCATCATAATGCATTAGTTCTCCTTCCTCAAAATACTCTACACTATCATTTTTAAAAACTGTATCTTAAGTATGTATTAAATTGTTTTAGCTAAGCTTTACATTTTGTTACTTATAATGCCAGATCTTCCACAAAGCCTTACTTAGGTGTAACCCTCTCCTCTAAATCCACAGATGGTAACTTTGCTGTTCATCATTCAATGAACATTTCTCAATGATTATTTATCAACCTACAAAACACTTCAATGACTATTTATACAAGAATGCAAGGATAGCATCTTCACCTGATATGAAGCTATCATGCTGCACATTTGGATACACCGTTCCACAACAAAATCACCAGTCAACCACTTTTGTGTGATACAATTAAAGGATAATGTGCCACACCATACACATTAAAAAAAACAACAAAATAAAGATGGGTCAGTATGTTAAATATTCTTATATTGGGCTCACTGAAAGACTACTGACTATTCCCGTTCACATTTAAAAAAAAAAAAAAAAACGCTGCTTAACTGTTTCCAGCTCTCATCTTTTCATATTTTTGTTGAAATTGGCTGCTGTCCACAATGTTTAACAGTTGAATCCTTGGGCCATTCTTTGTTTAACTTTCATAAGACAACAATATCAGGCTACTGGTGGCAAGCCCAAGACTTACTAATGATCACATTTTGATTTAAAAGTACAACCCATCACCAAAAAACATAGTGTGCAATAGTATGATATTGACAACTTATCAATGAAACAAATGTACCATTCCCTTGGAATTGCCCCCATGTAAATCTGAAGGAATGCAGACTGATAATGAGTGTCAACAGTGAGAACGGGGGAATAATTTGTTCCAGATGAACAGTATATTCTAGATAGTAAAGCTCTTAATAGGAATTTGACAATATCTCTTTTACTGTAAGATTAATGTGCATGTTACTTAGAAGCCACATCCTGTCTAAATAAATGACAAAACATGATCAAGAACAACATGTTTTGGAGATTGGGTTTGTATCTAAAGAAGTATTCTGTTTCTTTTTTGTCGACACTTGTGGATATACACAGGAGTTATTTTTTTTTAATTATTATTATTGTGTAGGCTACAGCCTAGTAGTAGCATTATACTCATCTTTTTAGGGCTATTTAAATTAGTGTTCTGCGGTATATCATGATACCAAAATCCTACGGTACAAAATAGTGATAAAATAAAAATATCTAAGTAAAAAAACAAAGGAGGAAACGCCACCAATTTATTGAAACATCTTTCAGATCGCCACCCTGATCTCTTTTAGCCGAAGTTTACTGTGACTGTAGTTGAAGTGAATCCCAGTGCATATTTCTTATAAAAAAGTCACAGCAAAGATAACACATAAAACAGGAATATGCTAGAAGCTGATCAAAAGGGAGTTATTGATGCTTGTTTTTTCAATTACAGTGCATTTGCTAGAAAGTGCAAAAATATAAATTTGCCGACGCGTCATTAAAACCGTACTGCATGTCAAAAATGTTAGCGATGTTTTAATGGGCCGAACGGCCTCCTCTCGCTCGTAAAATGTCTTATGTTCTTATTTAAGGTGCACTGGGGTGTTGTTTTGACGGAGACATTTGGCTTGAATACACTTAAAAAGAATTCTGTTCTAATAGCACGTAAGAAGGCGGCATCAACATTAGTGGCCCATTTGTTTTTAGAAATGTAGCATTAAATATAATGCTTAACTTTGAATTTTTCACTATTGAATTCGTATGTTATCAGCGTTTTTAGTAAAGCAGTTTTTTGCCAGAAATATGTGTTTTTTTTTATCCACTGAACTAATTTTATTAATTTTCTGTAAGTGGTGATTTTCAAAATACCTAACACTATAACATTGTAAAATGAATGCATAGTGTTTAAAATTAAGGAATACAACGTTTGTGTGTATTACCTAATGTAACACATTAATGTGTACATAAATCAATCAGGCTAGTCTAGGTTTAGCATTAACTGTGTTTGCTTGTTTTACTTTCTAAAGGATTTGAACAGTATAGATTCTTGAAGGTGTTATACTCATTTTTGTGTGTTGGGGATTTCCCCTGTGCTGCAGCCAATGTGAGGGGGTGGGGATTCCAACATTTTAGGGGGGAACGGCAAAAAAGGCACTTTTACATATAAAAAACTTTATATATTTTACTGCATCATCATTCACATTGGTGTTGCTTTAAAATAAGCTTTAAAATAACCTAACAGCTGTTCATCACTGTGAGACAGATCACGCTCTATTGCTTTTGCCTGATATGAAGTTTTTGCATGCAGCAGAAGAAAAAAGTGCTTTTCTTTTTAACCAGCACTCCATTTCTTTTTTTGAACTCTTTACACTCAGCCCTATTTCCACCTGTTTTTCACTGTTTTCATTTATGTAGGTTTAACTACTGGATAGTTTGTACTGCATGCATGTAACATATCAAATGTCTATTTAAAAAACAAACAAAAAAAAAACAACACACACACCACTGAACTTCAATATGAAATGCTGAGCTGAGCTTCTAAGCTTTCCAACGATACCACCCCTTTCAGTCTAGCTGCTTCAATGATGGAGCAATAGACTCAAAACGAAACCTAAGCTGTTAACTCTGTCACACGATGAGAGGCTTAGCTTCAGGCGATCGTAGTTTCGGCTAGGAGTACCACCTACACACACTGCGTACGTCTTTGGAAAGCCCTGAACCTGTACTTTTAAACAAGCCAGGTAGGTGGTTTTTACAGTGCCTGAGTAATATGTGCGTAACCTTTGGTGCGCTGGCGCCCCAAAATGAATGGGACTGAATTTTCAGTTAAAGCGCAAGTCACTGCTTGCAAAGCAACACCTAGATAGACTTAATATCGTCTTTTTTTCAAAACTGTTTACTTACTGCAGTGTACTGAGTTTCTATAATGCTTAAAGACAGCGTCTGAGAATTACCTACGAGAGAATAAAGTCTTGCGGCACTTAAATTATCTAGCACTACTTTTATTTATTTATTTATTTTAACCAGAACTACTCAGAATTCGGCTCATAGGGCTTTCATCACGGACACCCTCTTCCTTCGAGATTGTTGTAGCGTTTCAGGCATTCTAAATTGGGTGAAAAATACAGAAGCTTGGTGTCTTAAAATATCTCTGCGGGATTTTCCCCGCACTGAAAGTTGCAGATATGCGGAAGCAACTTGGAAAATGCGTGCTTCCCACAATCCCCCGCTGAAATTCAAGCCCTGTAATCTGGATGTGACTTTAAGAACATAAGAAATGTTACAAACAAGAGGAGGTCCATTTGGCCCATCTTGCTCATTGGTTGTTTATTGATCCAAGCAAGAACCTCATCAAGCCAGTTCTTGAAGTACCCGTGTGAATCAGCTTCCACAACAGTGTTTCATTTTTTTCATTGCTTGCTCACATTTTTAGGGCACTTCTAAGATACCCCTGTATGTAAAACATCTGGCCCAGCTATAAAAAGTCTGCTTCAAGGAAAGCATTTCTGTGTTGTTTTGTTATATATAAGAATTAAGAGATCCCTTGTAATTGGAGTATTTGAAGCTGGCCGAAATGCCAGAGTTCTCTTTTTATATGCAAGAAATAAATATGGTGTATTTTACGCTAAGTGTTGCTCTTTCTTACCAGTTTTATTTTAATTTTATAGTCTGTGGCAATGACTTGTGAAATACACTGGAACTTGTTTTCAGCAGAAATATATATAAACAGCAAGCAACCTACAGCTTGTAGTAAATAAATACAAGAAACAGCAGTGACAAGTTGTACTGAAATATTGGCTACCACTGAAATTCGCAAGCCATTTTATTTACAGTACTAGGTTACATTTAAGCATTTGTTTATATGTATGGCTGAATAAAATGTACATCACTGAGCATATGTCAACATGGATAGCACCATGTATTTTTCAAATACATGTTTTTTAACATAGGTTATACTGTATTTCAGTAGAACTGCTGTTTCTTGTATTTATTCAATCACAAAAGGAAGGGAGAGAGAGAGTTTTTAGTCACCATGCTCCCAGACTGTGGAATGCTCTGCCACCTTCTATCAGAAGTGCTATGTCAGCTGATGACCAAGTCAAAATTGAAAACTTACTGTTTTAGATTAGCTTTTTTAAAAATCAATTTTAAACCGAGTTTCTCTTGAATCAATATACACATGTATTATATTTAGATTCTTTTTTTTATTAGCCTTTTTAAAATGAATTCTAAATTATGTTATTCTTTCATTTCTATCCAAATGTATTGCACTTTGATGTTATTCTGTTTTGTCCTGTACAGCGCTTTGATATACGTATTGTATGAAAGGCTGTATATAAATAAAGTACTGATTGATTGGTATTGTCTTTGCGAGGATTCAAAGAGCAAAAACAACTGTCTTACCCTATCTATACAGTAGTTTCAATGTAAACAGGATTACAAATATTATAATGCATTCCAATGTTTGTTAAAAGTCTTCAGTCGTTCGTTATTAACCTAATGTAAACGACGCTTGCGTACGTGAACTAGTATGTGAACAAATGTGAACAGGCCTAATCTATAAAATAATGACAAAATCATTTGAACATTCTAGATTAAAATGATCACAATTACATCACTGTGGCACATGAAGATGTGTCCTGTCCCTTTTCAGAACACATTCAGTTTCAGTTTTGTTTATTTCAGAATAGGTGGACCCGTGGAAACAACTTGCACTAAAACATAAATAATCTGAAGGAATTAGGAAGACAGAGAGAGAAAAAAAGAAAACAATTCGCCATCAGGTATTGTCTTTGAGGTCAGTCCTGTGACCTGCCTGCTTGCCTTTATTCTGAAATCCCCCAACCCTTATTCAGTTAATAATCTGCACATCATCGTAGGGACTTACACAATTCGATCAGTAAAAAAAATAAAGGACACGTGGAATATGCTATCCCACACTTACGAAGCATATAAACCATTACAATGTCTATCTGCCGATATCAAAATGTACCATTTGGTGCCATGATTTAGTGCCGCTACCCGCTGTACTACCTACCACTTGGCCTACAGAAAGTAGCACACAAGCGAACCAAGGAAAGCGTGATGGCCTTGGGAAGCAACACCACCTTGTCTTTCTATCCCCATTCTACTTATATATATATATAAAAAAAAACCTGATATCTGACCAAACCTCGTCGTTACCTTGTAGGAATCCGTAGCTAGCAATATATTGAAGTCTGTGCCGCTGTGCTCCATCTTCCCTTTGACTCGTCCTGCTGCTATATCAGTATCTATTGTATTCTGCACTGCATGGACTCACAACCAAGCCTCGTCGCTGGGGTAGTGCTGATGAACAAATTAGTGGAGGCGGGCCTAATATAACCTTCCCGTTAGATACACAGGCAGTGGGCGGGCATTGACGAATTATTGGAGACAGGGTTTGTAACAATTCTGCGATTGCTGCTTGTGGTTCTGATGTCATTATCAGGTGCTTGAATGAGTGCGTGCTAAAGTGAGCGTGGAGTTCAGTGGGAAAATGCCATCAATACTGTTTTAATGTTAATAATAATAATAATAATAATAATAATAATATCCCAGGACCTTTACAAATGTCTGTTTGAAAGTACACATCTCTGTACTGAATCTGTACTGCGACGTAATATAAAGATCTCCACTTGCAGTTGCAACTCGTAACAAAATGTGAGCCATTCTGCTTCACGATATTTTATGCCAAAATGAAAAATAAATACATTTCGAAGTAAATGTCAAAATAAAGAAATAAATACATGTATATATGATGAACATAAGAACATAAGAAAGTTTACAAACGAGAGGAGGCCATTCGGCCCATCTTGCTCGTTTGGTTGTTAGTAGCTAATAGATCCCAGGATCTCATCAAGCAGCTTCTTGAAGGATCCCAGGGTGTCAGCTTCAACAACATTATTGGGGAGTTGGTTCCAGACCCTCACAATTCTCTGTGTAAAAAAGTGCCTCCTATTTTCTGTTCTGAATGCCCCTTTATCTAATCTCCATTGTTTCTTTTTTCAGGTCGAAAAAGTCCAATAGGTCGACATTGTCAATAACTTTTAGAATTTTGAATGCTTGAATCAGATCACTGCGTAGTCTTCTTTGTTCAAGACTGAATAGATTCAGTTATTTTAGCCTGTCTGCATATGACATGCCTTTTAAACCCAGGATAATTCTGGTTGCTCTTCTTTGCACTCTTTCTAGAGCAGCAATATCATTTTTGTAACAAGGTGACCAGAACTGAGCACAATATTCTAGGTGAGGTCTTACTAATGCATTGTAATGTTTTAAAATGACGTCCCTTGATTTAAATTCAACACTTTTCACAATGTATCCAAGCATCTTGTTGGCCTTTTTTATAGCTTCCCCACATTGTCTAGATGAAGACATTTCCGAGTCAACATAAACTCCTAGGTCTTTTTCATAGATTCCTTCTTCAATTTCAATATCTCCCATATGATATTTATAATGCACATTTTTATTGCCTGCGTGCAGTACCTTACACTTTTCTCTATTAAATGTCATTTGCCATGTGTCTGCCCAGTTCTGAATGCTGTCTAGACCATTTTGAATGACCTTTGCTGCTGCAAAAGTGTTTGCCACTCCTCCTATTTTTGTGTCGTCTGCAAATTTAACAAGTTTGCTTACTATACCAGAATCTAAGTCATTAATATAGATTAGGAATAGCAGAGGACCTAATAATGAACCCTGTGGTACACCACTGGTTACCTCGCTCCATTTTGAGGTTTCTCCTCTAATCAGTACTTTCTGTTTTCTACATGTTAACCACTCCCTAATCCATGTGCATGTATTTCCTTGAATCTCTACTGCGTTCAGTTTGAGAATTAATCTTTTATACAGGACTTTGTCAAAAGCTTTCTGGAAACCTAAATAAACCATTTTGTATGCTTTGCAATTATCCATTGTTGATGTTGCATCCTCAAAAAAATCAAGCAGATTAGTTAGACACGATCTCCCTTTCCTAAAACCATGCTGACTGTCTCCCAGGATACTATTACCAAATTGGTCATTTTTCATTTTGGATCTTATTATAGTTTCCATAAGTTTACATATAATAGAAGTCAGGCTTATTGGTCTGTAGTTACCTGGTTCGGCTTTGTCTCCCGTTTTGTGGATCGGTATTACGTTTGCAATTTTCCAGTCTGTCGGTACAACCCCTGTGTCAAGAGACTGTTCCATGATCTTGGTTAGCATTTTGTAAATAACTTCTTTCATTTCTTTGAGTACTATTGGGAGGATCTCATCCGGCCCAGGGGATTTGTTTATTTTAAGAGCTCCTAGTCCCTTTAACAATTCTGCTAAAGTTATTTAAAACTGGATAGGAACAAGTCGACATGTGGGGCATGTTGTCCATATCCTCCTTTGTAAAAACCTGTGAAAAGTAATCATTTAATATATTTGCTATTTTTTTCTTCTTTTATGATTTTGCCATTTGTATCTCTTAGACATTTAACCTCCTCTTTGAATGTTCTCTTGCTGTTATAATATTGGAAAAACATTTTGGAATTGGTTTTAGCCCCCTTAGCAATGTTCATTTCTATCTCTCTTTTGGCCTTTCTAACTTCCTTTTTGACTAGCGTTTGCAGTTTCTGTGTACTTTGTTTTTGGTCCCTTTTAAACATTCTGTCAAGTGCCTTTTTCGCTGAACATTTTTTTAATTGATCTATTAAACCATTTAGGCCATTTTGTTTTAGATTTAGATTTGTCTACTTTTGGGATGTAATTGTTTAGCGCCTCTAGAATTCCTTTTTTTAAAAAACAGCCATCCTTTTTCTGTGGGTGTTTTCTCTATTTTACTCCAATTTACTTCTGTTAGTCTCTGTTTCATACCTTCATAGTTTGCTTTTCTAAAATTGTAAACCTTAGCTTTACTCATAATTTTTTGGGTTTTAAAAATCACTTCAAATGAGACCATGTTGTGGTCTGAGTTTGCCAATGGCTCTCTGACCTTTGTTTTAGTTATTCTGTCTTCGTTATTTGAAAAGACTAAATCAAGGCATGCCTCCCCTCTAGTCGGTGCCTTGACAAGGAAGCAGTCAGTTGTCATTTCCACCATTTCAATTTCATCCGTTGTGCTCCCCACCGGGTTTTCCCATTTTATATGGGGGAAGTTGAAATCCCCCATTAGTATGGCTTCTCCTTTGCTACACGCATTTCGAATGTCATTGTATAACAGATTATTTTGCTCAGCGTCTGAATTTGGCGGTCTATAGCATGCTCCTATTATTATGCCCTTTGAATTTTTGCCCATTATTCTGACCCATATTGATTCAGCGTTGTTTTCTTTGTCCAGATTTAACACCTGGGCTTTAAGACTATTTCTTATGTATAGCGCTACCCCTCCGCCTCTTCTGTCCTGTCTGTCTTTCCGATACAATGTGTTCCCACTAATATTCGTCTCCATCGCTCTCAGACAACCAAGTTTCTGTAACACCTATCACATCATAGTTACTTGTTAGTGCAGTAGCTTCAGGTTCTAACATTTTGCTTCTGAGACTTCTAGCATTTCGATAAATACATTTAATGGCTGTCTTACCTGAGTTGTTGTCCTTGTTTTGATGTGGTCTGTTTTTTTGTTTTCTCCCCCTTTCCTTTCTAGTTTAAATGCTTCTGGACCTCCTCAAGGATCCTTTCTCCGAGTAGATTGGTTCCCTTTTTGTTTAAGTGCAGTCCGTCCTGCCTATATAGATAGTCCTTGTTGTAGAATGTGCTCCAATGTTCAAGAAAGTTGAAGCCTTCCTGTGTGCACCACGATTTCAACCATGTATTTTGAGTTTGTATTTCCAGCTGTCCATATGGTCCTTTGCATGGTGCTGGCAGACGAAGACTTAATCCCGATATACACTTTTTGCAAGGGAGCCAGCTCGTTTGTACAGTGGTATCGGCACTATGCTTTAGTGCAAGAGGTCCCGAGTTCGCGCCCGACCTCCGCCTGTGTGTGGATTGCCTCGCCCTGTGTGATGCACCTGCCTGCGTTAACGAGGCGCTACATTGGTGTCAGAGTGGGTGCAGGTACCCCGGCACGCACTCGTTGGACTGCAGCCTGGTGAGCAAGTCCGGGGCGGACTTGAGGCTGGCAGGGGAGAGTGAAGAGTGCACAGGGGGAAGGCAGCAGCAGGGCTGGTAGGTGACATAATCACACACAAAGACAAAAGTCTTTCAACTATAGCTTGGGCAGGGTTTGATACTTTAGCACCAGTAGGCATTGTGGTGCTAAACATTCAAAACAGTTTAGCACCCAATTTTCAAAACGATTTGCACCCCTGCATTAGTGGCGCTGCTAATATTTCTTACATGTGTCGCCTAGCTTAAAATTCAAAAGGACTGTTCCCTCCCTCTCATCTTTTGTTTCGTCTGCTATATGAGTCACTTGAGTCATTAATACTGATCCTTAAACAAACGTGTGATTCGTTAGAACTCTTATCATATCATCTGACATTTGAAACTGTGAGGTGTGACCTGTTTAACCTAAATCTACTACTAAAATCAAACATTTATTATAAATAATAAATGTTTTGTCACAACAATTCAAATAATTCAAGACATACCAAAAATGTGCAAGATGACTAAAATGTGTGGCTCCTGGTGTAAACTATAGTAATTAGCAAGTATGTGCTAACTGGCTTCACAAAACTGTTGGTCCAAAATATGTTTCCAATTGGCTATTTGTTTGTAATAGCTATTCAACTAAAAGGTCAAATGTATTCATTTATGGTTTAAAACGTTATCTAACTGCTTTACAGAAAGCTGTTATTACGTTTCAGCAGATGCTAATTTATGCATACATGTTAATTAAAATGTATTTATATTCCCTTTACTGCGGGAAAATCTAAAGTACAATGGCTAAATGAACAAAACACTCCCCGCACATATCTATTTATTTCCCATCCACTGTTGAAGTTAAACATCACAGTGGGAGGAGCTTCGGTGATGACGTAATTCAAATTTAGTTTAAAATCTTGACGCCGCTGAATCAGCCATCTTGTGTTTTGGGTAAGGGGGGTTTTGGTAAGTGTTTGGGACTGAAGGCACCTCTAGTACCATAAGACGATAGTGAGCAAACAGGATAGTGCCTACGTCATTGGAAAAAAGCTAACTTTTTGAAAATGAGCGAATCCGTTATGGAGAGAGAAAAAGTTGTATTTTCAAGATCCAAAGTTTATTTAGAAGGGACACAGGCTTTGGAAGAAGCTTTTAAGCTTTTTGTGCCTCGGCCCAAAGACTTAATCACCAATTCGGGTGGCAAAATATGGGATTTTCTATGTAGTTTTAAGCAAGAAGGGTTTTCCCCTGTCATTTTGAGAAGCAAAGATGTTTACGGGTATACGTCTTGCAGATCAGTTGTGCCAGATAAGAATGTTATTGGTGTTAAAAAGGTCAAGGGCTTGGCAGATACCAAAAAGAAGGTGTCTGGCTTACGAAGAGAAAGAAAAAAGAAAAGGGGAAGAAAACCCAAGAAGCCGAACACAAAGGGTCTCGGACCTGTATCTAACCTAAAGGAAACTGTAACAAACTCGCCCTGCGAGGTATCAAATTCACTGAGCAGTGTAGTGTCGGATTCCCCGAAACCTGTGTCAAGACCAAACGCACCGGAAATTGTATCAAACTCGATGTGCATTGCATCAAATCCACGGGTCGTTGACTCACCGGAGATTGTATCAAACTCGCCGTTTACTGTACAAGCAGAGAAGCTGGAGACTCTGCCAATCTCTTCGGACAGTACATTATCCGAGTCGCTGGAGACTATAGACTCGCCGGACACTGGTATTGTGTATTGTCAAATGACTTTGGAGAAAATCTGGAGGGCAGCAACTCCTAAGATAATTACTGTTAGAACGGTGGTGGTGAAAGACGTGTCTTGTGAAAAAAACACAGCTGATGCCCGCAGTAGAGCAGAAAAACTAATGCATTTAAATCTGACACCTGTCTTAAAATTACGGCGTTTAAATATGTCGAGGTAACTGAGTTCTGAACCAACGTTATGCTGCTATGTTAAACTTTACTACTGACTTATAACTCGACATTGTTACTACTTTACTCAACGCACACATAATTGCAACACTGGCTGGCATCTGTTGCTATTGTAAACTCAAACTAAACGAACATTAATAGGCAATGTTTTGTGTGTGTTGCAGTTGATATTATTATTTATTATTATTATTATTATTATTATTATTATTATTATTATTATTATTAGTAGTAGTAGTAGTAGTCGTAGTATATGGCTGTGACATACATGTCCCTATATATTGTATATGTAACATTTACATTTCACAACAATTATATGTGATATACTGTATATTACGTGGTAACTGGTGGCATTTCCTTTAATTCAGTTTAACCGAATTACTTCGCGTTTCTGTTCTGTGGTTTGCAGGGAAGTAGATTACAAGCACAACAAATGATTTATTCAAGAGAACGACAAAAACGGTTATGGATGAATTACATTTAATTTTTAATAATGATCCAGCAACAGGTTGGAATTTGGGTTTTGAAAGCTCTTGGAAATATTATTAACCTTAAATTGTGAACAATGCACCTTGTGTTTTTTTTTATTTTTATTATTATTATTGTATGCCGGAAATAAGAAGTAATTTGTATTTTGTCATGGGGGGGGGGAGAGTAATGTATTGGCATACTGATTCTTAAATACCTCAATTGATAATTGTCTACAGAAAATTGTTGAACACATTAATGTATTTTGCCAAAGAGTAGCAGGTTTTGACTATATTGTGCAGTATTTTATATAAATGACCATTTGTAAAATACAATCTATAATTTAATGCACTAACTTCAGTTATTTATTCTGTAATGGAAGAAAGGATAGTATTTGGTGAACTAAGTTTGAAACCAAATTACAGTGGTCTACTTTGCACATATTGGTTCCTTTTTGAAGCCATTGTTTTCTATAATTTCATAAATGTGACACTTTACAAGTTGTGTGCTTTTGTAATGTATATTGATTCAACTTGATTTGTATTCATTTAATTGCACTCTGAAGCTACAGAATAAAACATTAATATACAAAAACGTCTGCAGTACTTCTATGAAATGTATACTTTTGGTAATAGATTTGTACAAACAGTACTCCAAAATAAAATACTATTATCATCAATAACATTTAAAACAAGTTTATTGCAAAAAAAAAAAGTCATGGAGCATTTGGTGTGGGGGCTTCTCATTGGATAGTGTACATTTTTGCCAATGAAAACCCCATCCGCTCTTCACACATTGGCTCTGCATATCAAAAGTGCCTTAAGACAGTCTGAAACTCTCTGTCTCATTCTGTTTTAACCCGATACTTATCCTAATTGTTTCCATCATAAAATGAAACACTTTTCTGCTGTTTTTTGACAGGTGGAATGGGTGCAAATTATATGAAGGTGGCGGAATAACTAGCCAATATTTAAATGACAAATCTATATGTTAATGACTTAAATGACATTTCAGGATTTCAGTCACTGGACAGGTGAGCTTGATTGCTAGGTAGTCAAGGCAGAGAAAAACAAAACAGGATACGTTTTAATAGAACATAATAATAAAGCAAGTACATCAGGACAAAGAAAAAAGTAAAGCTAGATAGCTAATTTTAATGTCATTTTGTAAATGTATGTAGTGTCATGAACTGGGTTGCACTTTATGAAAATGAATAACACAAGTGTATAATGGGATATCATATAAACAACTGGTGGCAAAGAATGACAAGGCTGTGAGTGATATTGACAATGCATTACCTAAATCTTCTTTAACTTTGTCACATAAATACAATATCATAGCCTTATCTGTTTGATATCTTGCACATGCTCTTCTGCAAGGTCCAAACAGGTGGTGGCCCTTTGACGATACACCCTCGTGGTATACCTTCAGTGTAATCTGTGATTCCTTACTGGGTGTAGCTGCATTAGCCCTTTCGTCCTCTAAAATCACAGCGCATTTGTCTCCATCACCATAGTAGTCAGTCACTGCACCCACATCAGACCCTTTTTATTTGAGCACGGGGCCTGTTTGAAATAGGTTCCCATCCCCATTAGGACACTGAAACAGATTTTTTCCATTTTAGATGGAAAATACTATTCAGTCCGACCACATCAACCCTTTTGATTTTTGCACAGGGGTATGTTAATTAGGTACCTACTTAATTTGCATAACATTCCACGTACTGTCAGAATTGGGGTTTTGCAACTGTTATCATCTTTCTTGGCAATTTTTGATTTTTTGAAACACAGTCATAAAGTTCAAACACCACCACAAAATCCCTCCCCGACAGCCAGAAAAGCTTTGATATTCAGGGACGTTATGCCTAACTTGCATGTGGCTCTACAAAACTGATTTTAACAATTATTATTATTTGTTTATTTAGGGGACGCCTCTATCCAAGGCGACTTACAGAGGCAATCAGAGTAGGGGGGAGTGGATATGTTTTTGGTATGATTTGAGGAGGGTGAGTGTCACAGACCCAAATTCGTATTGTCACAGATGATAAGCTTTCAAGTTAGCAGCAGTCTAAATATCAGTGTTCTGGTTTTTGATCGACCAGATATGAAGAGTAGCTTCTTTAGAAACAATAGACTGCTTTCATGGACCCCTTACTTGTTTCCATATTTAGCCCTACTTGCTACAAAGTAAGGTATGATTCTACTATATATATACACTAAGTGTACAAAACATTAGGAACACCTTCCTAATATTGAGTTGCACCCACTTTTGCCCTCAGAACAGCCTCAATTCGTCGGGGCATGGACTCTACAAGGTGTTGAAAGCGTTCCACAGGGATGCTGGCCCATGTTGACTCCAGTGCTTCCCACAGTTGTGTCAAGTTGGCTGGTAGTGGATCTCTACTCTGAATAGCTTGTTCCACCTCATCCCACAGATGCTCAATTGGATTGAGATTTGGTGACTGGGCAGGTCACTGCAGTAAGCTGTATTCACTGTCATGTTTGTGGAACCATTACTGGACAATCCTGGCCTTGTGGCATGGGGCATTATCCTGCTGAAAAAAATTAGCAGATGGATACACTGCTGCCATGAAGGGACGCACCTGATTGGCAATGATGTTCAGATATCCTGTGGCATTCAAACGTTGCTCCACTTTTATCAAGGGGCCCAATGTGTGCCATGAAAACACACCCCACACCATCACACCACCACCACCAGCCTGCAATGTTGACACGCAGCATGATGGATGCATGTACTCGTGGTTTTCTCCATACCCTAGTCCTCCCATCAGCGTGAAACAGCAGGAACCGGGATTCATCAGACCAGGCAATGTTTTCCAATCCTCCAGTATCCAGTGTTTTCGTTCCTTAGCACACTGCAACCGCAGTTTCTTGTGTTTTGCTGAAAGAAGTGGAACTCTCTTAGGTCGTCGGCTGCCATACCCCATTCGTGTCAAGGTACGACGAGTTGTGCATTCTTTTATGGGTCTTTCGGCACCAATGTTGTACTGGACTGTCAGTTCACTAACTGTAGCCCGTCTGTTGCTCTGCACAATTTGTGTCAGCCTCCTTTGGCCTCTTTCATCAATGAGCCGTTTTCGACCACTGGCCTGCCGTTGGCTGGATGTCCTTTGGGTGGTGGACCATCCTTGATACACATGGTAAACTGTGAAAAACCCAGCAGCGTTGCAGTTCTTGACACACTCAAACTGGCGCGCCTGGCACCTACTACCATACCCTGTTCAAAGGCACTTACTGTAAATCTTTTGTCTTGCCCATTTACCCTCTGAATGGCACACATACACAATCCATGTCTCAATTGTGTCAAGGCTTAAAAATCCTTCTTTAACCTGTCTCCCCTTCATCTACACTGATTGAAGTGGATTTAACAGGTTACATCAATAAGGATCATAGCTTTCACCTGGATTCACCTCGTCAGTCTATTTCATAGAAAGAGCAGGTGTTCCAAATGTTTTGTACACAGTGTATATACAGTGCCTTGCGAAAGTATTCGGCCCCCTTGAACTTTGCGACCTTTTGCCACATTTCAGGCTTCAAACATAAAGATATGAAACTGTAATTTTTTGTGAAGAATCAACAACAAGTGGGACACAATCATGAAGTGGAACGAAATTTATTGGATATTTCAAACTTTTTTAACAAATAAAAAACTGAAAAATTGGGCGTGCAAAATTATTCAGCCCCTTTACTTTCAGTGCAGCAAACTCTCTCCAGAAGTTCAGTGAGGATCTCTGAATGATCCAATGTTGACCTAAATGACTAATGATGATAAATAGAATCCACCTGTGTGTAATCAAGTCTCCGTATAAATGCACCTGCACTGTGATAGTCTCAGAGGTCCGTTTAAAGCGCAGAGAGCATCATGAAGAACAAGGAACACACCAGGCAGGTCCGAGATACTGTTGTGGAGAAGTTTAAAGCGGATTTGGATACAAAAGATTTCCCAAGCTTTAAACATCCCAAGGAGCACTGTGCAAGCGATAATATTGAAATGGAAGGAGTATCAGACCACTGCAAATCTACCAAGACCTGGCCGTCCCTCTAAACTTTCAGCTCATACAAGGAGAAGACTGATCAGAGATGCAGCCAAGAGGCCCATGATCACTCTGGATGAACTGCAGAGATCTACAGCTGAGGTGGGAGACTCTGTCCATAGGACAACAATCAGTCGTATACTGCACAAATCTGGCCTTTATGGAAGAGTGGCAAGAAGAAAGCCATTTCTTAAAGATATCCATAAAAGTGTCGTTTACAGTTTGCCACAAGCCACCTGGGAGACACACCAAACATGTGGAAGAAGGTGCTCTGGTCAGATGAAACCAAAATCGAACTTTTGGCAACAATGCAAAACGTTATGTTTGGCGTAAAAGCAACACAGCTCATCACCCTGAACACACCATCCCCACTGTCAAACATGGTGGTGGCAGCATCATGGTTTGGGCCTGCTTTTCTTCAGCAGGGACAGGGAAGATGGTTAAAATTGATGGGAAGATGGATGGAGCCAAATACAGGACCATTCTGGAAGAAAACCTGATGTAGTCTGCAAAAGACCTGAGACTGGGACGGAGATTTGTCTTCCAACAAGACAATGATCCAAAACATAAAGCAAAATCTACAATGGAATGGTTCACAAATAAACATATCCAGGTGTTAGAATGGCCAAGTCAAAGTCCAGACCTGAATCAATCGAGAATCTGTGGAAAGAACTGAAAACTGCTGTTCACAAATGCTCTCCATCCAACCTCACTGAGCTCGAGCTGTTTTGCAAGGAGGAATGGGCAAAAATTTCAGTCTCTCGATGTGCAAAACTGATAGAGACATACCCCAAGCGACTTACAGCTGTAATCGCAGCAAAAGGTGGAGCTACAAAGTATTAACTTAAGGGGCTGAATAATTTTGCCTCCAATTTTTCAGTTTTTATTTGTTAAAAAGTTTGAAATATCCAATAAATTTCGTTCCACTTCATGATTGTGTCCCACTTGTTGTTGATTCTTCACAAAAATTACAGTTTCATATCTTTATGTTTGAAGCCTGAAATGTGGCAAAAGGTCATAAAGTTCAAGGGGGCGAATACTTTCAAGAAGGCACTGTATATATATATATATATATATATATATATATATATATATATATATATATATATATATATATATATAGACACACACAAAGGGGTGCAAAAAAGAAGAGGAAGGAGAACTGTATGGGGGTGGGAGGGGTATTCAATATTTAATGTTTGTAGAGGTTGCAGGAGGTATATTGTAATACAATTCTGGTTTTCCTTTGTTTTCTTGAGTCTGTTTCTCCTTTAATACCTGTGTGATTTTAAATGAATGTCATCTAGAATTTAGGTCGCATCAGTTATGAAAAATCCAGTATTATACAGAACATGGACTGATGAGGACAGAAGCCATGAGGTCAAATTAGACTGACTTGTGTCTGTCTAAGCAGTAAAATACTGCAGCATTCTTTAGCTTCTGGACAACAGGTGGCAGCATTGTCCTTATACTGTACAGCAGGCTTCTTTAGCTGTAGTTGATAAAAAAAAAAGAAACCTGTGTAACAGTTATCACAGTAACCTGTAGCCCTTTAAACAGCATTTGAAAATAACAATTTAGTGTGTTATACATTAATATGTCACTTGCTTTTATTATCGACATAGCAATAGGGATAATCACTAAGGTTACAATTCTGTCTAAAAGTCTACAAAACAGCATCACGTTAAGTCACTACAATACCTAAATTAACATGACCCCAGGTAAATACTGGTAGTTTTAAGCAACACAGGAAAAGCAATTCATTCTGTTATGTTTCTTCGATTTATTTTATAGTGTTTTTTTTTAATAAAGTGGAATAACATAACCATGTTGCTATAGTTAAATTAAAAGCTGGTTTCCTTCCGCACTCGTATTACCCGAAAGTATTTACCTAACTTTTAGATCACACGGGTTTCCGGTATTTAGTAGTCTATATCAGACATAACCCGTTTTAAGGATTGAGCTGGCTGTTTGCCTACAATGCATTAATTTGATTTTCTTCAGAAATTTGAGTGTTTGACGTTATAGGTGTATCATCATTCGTCGTGCAGATGCAGTTGCATATATGGGAGAATCTGTAGGGATATTTTTAAATGCACAGTAAAAAAAAACAAAAAAAAAACAAAACATTCACTAAATTATAGAGATACTTTTGTTTGCTACATGAGTGTGTAGAAATAGGATGGAAATTGTAAAATAAATAAATAAATAAATAAATAAATAAATAAAAATTCCAATTAATGTCTGAAAAAGAAGTAACAAACAGATCAATATCTCAGTCAGAAACATCAGCCTTGCATATGTACGTGGGAGGTGGGAAAACATATTTGAGTTTCTGTTTTCAAAAAGGTGCAGACTGAATAAAGGAATACGCAACTTTTGTTCAGAACATACACACACTCTTTCTCTCTTTTTACACGTATGTTTTGCTTGATCCTAGCATCCATGTGATTTGTGTGCGTGCAGTGTGTACAAGTGTGTGTGGTTCATCTGAACCAGTTTTCACATGTTCGAAAATTATACCTAAATTAAGTCTCAGCATACCACACACCTCATCTGTCTGACTTTTGTGCCTCAAATTTAATCTTTAAAAAAGTACAACATCCAGGCCCTTTTAAAACCGAAAGTACACCTAATGCAACCAATAGGAGCTTAACATGTCGCAAACGTTTCATATAGAGAACCGATACACGAATCATTAAGGGAGGGGTGAAAAGACACCCAGAGCCAGCTCCGGAAAAAAAAAAATTCACTTGTCAACGGTGCCAACACAGCCAGCATAAATGTCGAACACAAGCTTGTCAGCAATACTGTAAGTGGCAGTCTTTATTTTCACTAGATATCTGGTATGACGTAATCAACTTATAACTTGTAATACCGTTAACCTTTTGAATAGCTATAGTTAATTTAATGGCAGCCGTATTTTTGTGCGGCTTCAATTGTTGTGTTTGCCTTGTTTATGCGATAACTGATTTGTGCGTGTATTTTGAAAGATCGGCTTTTGAGATACCATTTTTTTTAATTTAAGTTTTTTTTTAAATATAGCTTGCCCATAAAATATTAGTAATTCGTGGTAAAGTTAGTATTAATAGTTTTACCATTCATTTTTTTATATTTACTGTCGTGCATCACTATCAACAAAACCATAATATATATATTTTTTTCTTAAGCAACTGCATTTTTTTTATAAACAGGAACTGTCTGTTATGATTTCTATATTCAGACGTTTTGCTCGCTTCCTGAGTTGCAAGACTTCCTTTTGCAGAAGCTGGCTAGCAGAAGGAGAACTAATACCTAAGACTTTAATTTAATAGAGCACGTACGTACATTCACATACAGGAGGTTGCAAATGGTAGGAACAACATTACAAAATAATGTTGTAAAATGTAGGCTTACTGTGTATCATATGGAACCGAATAATTATGCACTGTTAAATACTGTTTTTCTTATGCACTGATGAATACTGTTTTTCTTTTTACCAATTAAACTGTTTATTATCAGGTTTGGTATTCTGTTTTGGACAGTTTTCGTTGTATAATATTACGTCTAATCACATTTAATTTGTTAAATGTTTCCATGTTTGCAAACGTTTTACTTAAAACATTTGCAAATGTTTCAGTTTGAACATAACAAATTTAGATGGAATCCATTGAAACTAGGAGGAATAAAAAGCTTATTGAAAAACGGTACCATTTTTAAAAAAATGGAATAATTCTGAATATAAATTTGAAATCAAGTGAGCATTTAAGACAAGGGAGGTTAATTAGATTTTTACTTGGAAGAAGTTGGAAATTATGGATCACTTCACCGACTAGCCAAAAATAGCATAGGAGTATAATAAAGTTGAGCCCAATAGGGGTCCCAGAAGGCAATTTCAACCCAGGTTCAGTAGGTACAATTAAATAAATCAACTGCTGTAGGGACTGGATGGAGGTTTAATTGGTACAGTTAAACAATTTAAAACATGTTTGGAGCAAAGAGTGGGACTGGAGTGGACAACTTTACCCACCCCTAGCATAAATGATACTGTGCATTTTACACACGATCACACACCCGCCTCCCCTTTCCAGAGGTGCAAGGGTACCACTAAGGACACATGTTGCCTTGGTTTTTTAGTAATGTGCTGTGCATTTATTCTGTGATGATTTTTTTGTGTGTTCATAGTTTCCATTGGGTATGGAACAGCACGGTGACGATGAACAACCTGTAATATTCAGAGATGAGAACAGGAGAAGAAGGAGAAAGATGAAAGCATTTATATCATCAAACACTTTGGTTACAATGGATCAAATAGTGATTGAATTTATGTTGCCTACGTACAATAAGTTTAATAAAATACAAGAAGCCCTAATGCTTGATGTTGCTGGAAACTGCACAGTCGAACAAGTTAAAACCCAATTGTGGATGAAAGCAGTTGAAAGAAGTGTATGCCCTGAGTTCTACCAAAAGTATACCCCAGATCAGTGCATACTGCTTTACCAGAAGAAAGGGCACTGGTATGAAATATATGACAAACATCAGGTGTTTCAGACACTGGACTGCATACGCTATTGGAAAGCATTGAAAAAAGATTTAGGAAGAATTCAATTGGTTCCCAGACCCCAACCAACTGAGGAATCAGAGCAATATCAGAGGTATCTGAATTATCTTATTGGTTATGATGTAACAGATGTCAGCAACGTTCATGATGATGAACTTGAATTCACTAGACGGAAATTGCTGACACCTCGGTTAATCGAGTTAGCAAACCGGGATCCAAAACTTTATTCCATGGATCCTTGGATAACCCCTAAGCCTCTTCCAGAATACATCCTAAATAAGATAAGCAATAATAATATTTTAGTTGTCATCCACCGAGGAAACGCTAGTCAAACCATAAAAGTATCAATCGAGGACAAACCTGATCAGATTCTCCAGAACTTTTTCACCAAGATTGCTAAGAAAAAGCCTTTGCTTGGCATTTCTGAAGAAGACAGTGAATTAGACTTTGTTCTCAGAGTTTGCGGCAGAGATGAATACATTTTTGGGGACAACCCTGTTAAGAACTTCTACTGGGTGAGACAGTGTCTGAAAAACGCGGAGGAGATCCACCTTGTTTTGGAGTCTGCACCTGATCCGGACCAGGATGTTGTTCACAAGGAGGACTGGTCGCTGGTTGATGATTGCACTGGAGTTGCGGGGTCTCATGAGCAGCTGACAATAGAAGAAAAGGACCATGAGAAAGTGTTTACCATTTCTCTGTGGGATTGTAACAGAAAATTCAGAGTCAAGGTCCTTGGTATCGATATCCCCATGCTGCCCCGAAATTCAGAGCTCATTGTTTTTGTTGAAGCCAGTATTTTTCATGGACAACAGCTGCTGGCTCAGCAGAGAACCTCCTCCAAACCATTTACTGAAGAGGTCCTGTGGAACACATGGCTCGAGTTGGATATCAAGATAAAGGATCTGCCAAAAGGTGCCCGATTTAGCCTACAGGTTTTCTGTGGAAAAACTCAAACTCAGAGCACTAAGGCTGGGTTTCAAGAAAGCGTCAACTTTGACTCCAAATGTAAGAACCGCTTGCTTTATTATGTTAACCTCCTACTGATAGACCACCGCTCACTGCTGCGGCAAGGGGAATACGTCCTCCACATGTGGAAGATGCCAGAGAAGAGCGAGGATCATAGCAGTGTCAACGCCGACAAGCTCACCTCAGCTACCAACCCTGATAAGGAAACATCCATGGCCATTACTGTGATGCTGGATAAATACTGCTACCCCATTGCTTTGCCAAAAGGCCGGGAATCAGTTGAGGTTGAAGGTGAAAGGTCAAGACGAGAGATGCCTAATCACCTGCGCAAACAGTTTGAGAAAATTGTTGCCACTGATCCACTGCATCCTCTGACACCAGAAGACAAAGAGTTACTGTGGCATTTCAAGCAGGAATGCATGAAGTGTCCAAAAGCATATCCCAAGTTTCTCAGCTCAGTTAAATGGGGGAAACAAGAAGCGGTTTTAGCAACACATCAGCTGCTGGAGAAACATGATGCCTGGGATCGTAGCACACTGGACGTTGGACTTGCAATGCAGCTGTTAGACTGCCACTTCTCAGATGAGAATGTGCGCACCGTGGCAGTGAGAAAGCTGGAGACTCTAGGAGATGACGATGTTCTGCGGTACCTGTTGCAGCTTGTACAGGTAGGGTACTGTTTAATCTATTCACACTATTTGCATACAGCCCATGTGTTTTCGATTTTAAGTAAATGATCTCTACAGAATGAAACAATGAACTGTCAGTTACATTTAAATCCTCTGTGAACTATTTTGCATAATGTGTGTATGTAATGTGAATATCTTTGTTTAGTATGTTTGTAGAACTACTGTCTACTGTATATATATATATAACAGTTACAGGTGTTCAATTATTTCAGCTTTAGTCCCAGTGTGAAGAAAAACTAAAACAAAACTCTTAACATAATTTAGTTTCTGATATTGGAAATTGCTTTGTTGTCAAACTGTTGACCAAATCTTTTATAATTTAATGATCTTTTAAATTAATATGTTTTTATCCAATTGTTGCATTTCTCACTAATTTCTACAGGCTGTGAAATTTGAGCCTTACCATGACAGTGCCCTGGCTCGTTTTCTGCTGAAACGTGCTTTAAGGGTAAGTATAAAAGAATAATGTCATGAATATATTTGTGTGCTTTGTTTTTGTATTTTTGAAAGTTGATCTACTGTTTCTTCCAGAGGAAAAGAATTGGCCATTTCTTGTTCTGGTTTCTAAGAAGTGAAATAGCGCAGTCCATGCATTACCAGCAGAGATATGCAGTGATCTTAGAGGCGTACCTTCGGGGCTGTGGTGAAGCCATGCTGCATGACTTCAAGAAGCAAGTTGAAATTACTGAAGCATTGCAGAAGGTCACCAAGGAAATAAAAGCAATGTCTGCTGACAAATATGATGTTTCAGTACAAGGTATCTGCCCAGTGAAATATGTTGTATTACAAACCTCGTTCACACAACCAAAAGATGAAATCGAATCTTTGAAGGCTTTAACCAAACCTTCATGTATTTATTTTCTGGTCTTCTTTGAATGAATACTACATTCTGTAATATATTTGATGAGTAGTTACTTGTACTATTTTATCTACCTGTTGGGGAATGTAATAGTACTCAGTTGTCTTCAATAACAAAACTGTAGGAATCATTGAATATTTTATTATTATTTGTGAAGGCTGTGTTAAGTTTGAAAACATGCCTATTAACTCTCAAGGGGTATCTATGTTAACTTTTTCACGTCCAACCCATTTACCTCCAGCCACCCCTTTCCTTTTCTATAAATAACACATTTCCAATCTGTAATGCATATTGTTATTTATTATATAATTGCCTTTTTATTTCCCGTTGTCGGCTGTATGTATTCCTTATTTCCAGTATCAAGGATCATATATACTGTAATGGATAACTGAGTGTCAGACACACAATAGTAATACACTTGTTGACCTTTAGAAATGATCTTCACTTGTCTCCCTGGTTTGTGATGTCAGAAGTTTAATATTGATCTCGCATGCTCTCGGGCATGTGTAATGTAATAAGATTCACCAATTCACCAAAGAAAATCATTTTCTTGTCCACAGGATTTTGAGAAGAGTAGATTTCTAAGTTATTTGTAGAAATTACTAAATGAATAATATTAAAAAAAAAAATCTCAAAAAAGTTTATTGTTGGCTACTGTAAAGGTTGCTTGCTTTGCCGAATGGAGAATGAAAATGCTGTGTCAGGCAGAATCATTAAACAGTAAAGTAAGTTATTATTAGATGAATCAGTGTAAAATACTGTTGTTACATTTTCAGCATTATCTTCTAATATACCCAAATAGATTATACAGTAGCACAAAAAGTATTACAGTAGCAATATGTTCTGTTGCGTAAAAACAAAGTTCCCCTTAAAGTAATTACAGTAATTCCTTTATAAAAACATTTGCCCATTATTGAAAATGAGAAATACAAATAAAAATCTAATTTGTACATGGTTTTAGAGAAAACTTTTTTTTTTTTAGATAATATAACTAAACAGGTGTAAAAGGTAAATCATTATTTCCCACTCAACACAATGGTCCCACAGTATATCACAAGGTTTTCATGTCAATTTCAGTTGTTTTACAGCTCAGACAGAAACTTGAAAAACTTCAAACATCAGGGCTACCAAGAAGTTTCAAAGTCCCTTACGACCCTGGCCTCAGAGCAGGTTCACTTGTGGTAAATATAACCCGATACTCTACATACAGAACGATATCAGTGGTATTCGTGTAACATTGAACTTGCTAAAGCAATGCCCTATCCTTACTGCAGATTGAGCAGTGTAAAGTGATGGCATCAAAGAAGAAACCACTGTGGCTTGAGTTCAAACCTGCCGACCCCACAACACGATCCAGTGACACTATTGGAATAATCTTTAAGGACGGAGATGACCTTCGTCAGGACATGCTTATTTTACAGGTATTTTCTTTTGTGAAAAATATAAACGTTTTAAACTCTAAACATTAGAAATCAATGGAGAAATTAAATGTTAAACCCAAATGGAATCAGAAACCCAATAATGTGCTTTATAACCATAACATTTTTAATAGGGTGCATCTATATAGCAATAAAAAAAAAAAGTATCAGATAACAAAAAATATGATAACCGCAATTATAGACTGATGCCAGTCAGAGCGCACGTTTCACTTAATGTATGCCAGTGACCCAATATATGACGTAAATGCTGAGTTTTTACCATGCTTTATTCTCAGTTTTGTTTGACGTTATAGCTAAGTCAAATCAAAACAATGACATCAGTCGTCACTTGGCTAAATAAAGGTTGGTCATGAATAGAAAACAAATATAGTTGGTACATTCAAAATAATGGACTGCAAGCTTCTTGTGTATGGGTTATATTGACTCATGCAGCGCTTAAACAGACCTCGGTATTCAGCCGCGGTCCATTCACTTCTACTGCCCATATTCCCCTCACAGGTTGTCATTGCAAAAGTCCCAAACCATCAGTTATCTTCATCACAGTTGTTGTCTGTTTAGTTTGTTTATACTGATAGCGGAGTCATAAGTGCATTTTGTAAATTGCATGCAGTAGTTAACTTTATTTCAATAAAAACGTGAATATGTTATGATATGTGATATTTGATGTGTGTTATTAGATTCTTCTCATTATGGAATCGATCTGGGAGACAGAATCCTTGGATCTATCGTTGTTACCATATGGCTGCATTTCTACTGGAAACAAGATAGGTACGTTTTTTATAAATTAATTGTGAATCTGTTTGTATGTATGCAGGTTTGTGGGGTTACTTACAATGTGCATTATAACCACTAACATTTGTGTCTTTTCAGGGATGATTGAAATAGTGAAAGATGCCACCACCATAGCTAACATCCAGCAGAGCACCGTTGGCAACACTGGAGCTTTTAAAGACGAAGTATTAAACCAGTGGCTTGGAGATAAATGCGTAATGGAAGACAAGGTAGTATTTTACTGTAAGATTGTAAAAGTGTGTGTAACCTTCTCCAGATACAATAGCACTCAGACTGAGACCTCAAACATGTTTATAGAGAAGAGTGTGTGTGTGTTTTGGGTATTCAGGAGCATTGTATTGCGTTTTGTTTTTCTAAAACTATGCTAGGCTTTTCTGCTTTTCAGACAGGGATCTATTTGCTCTTGAAATTTAGACCGACAGTGAGGCTTATTCGACATAGGTCCTTGATTCAAGTCATTACCTCACAATGCTAAGGCCCCATGTCACACACAATCTGAAACCCTCACTATGGCTGACAATTTAAGCAGAATAACTTCCACTTTGGGATGTACCAGAGATTACAGACTGTTTTTTGGCTGTAATGATCTTGAGCTGTAATCTCTATGAATTTCTGACGTGGGGTGTATTAATGTGAATATATATCAAAGATCTAGAACGTACATTATATATACAGTGCCTTGCAAAAGTATTCAGACCCCCGACCAATTCTCTCATATTACTGAATTACAAATGGTACATTGAAATTTTTTTCTGTTTGATATTTTATTTTAAAACACTGAAACTCAAAATCAATTATTGTAAGGTGACATTGGTTTTATGTTGGGAAATATTTTTAAGAAAAATAAAAAACTGAAATATCTTGCATAAGTATTCAACCCCTGTGCTGTGGAAGCTCCCAGTTTACACCGATGAAAGAAATTGCCCTAACGAGGACACAATTACCTTACCATTGGCCTCCACCTGTGAACCATTAAAGTTGCTGTCACATTTTCTGGATAAAAACCCCACTGTTGAAGGATCATTGGTCAGGCTGTGAATCTGAAGGAAAATGAAGACCAAAGAGCATTCTACAGAAGTTAGAGATAAAGTAATACAAATGCATAGATTAGGGAAAGGGTACAAAATAATATCCAGGTGTTTGGATATCCCAGTGAGCACAGTTGGATCAATAATCAGGAAGTGGAAGCTGCATCACACCACCCAGGCACTGCCAAGAAAAGGCTGTCTCTAAAAACTCAGCGCTTAAACAAGAAGGAGACTTGTGAGAGAAGCCACAGAGAGGCCAACAATCACTTTGAAGGAGCTACAGACTTCAGTGGCTGGGAGTGGAGTAATGGTGCACCAGTCAACCATATCAAGAGCTCTGCATAACACTGGCCTGTATGGGAGGATGGCAAGAAATAAGCCGTTACTCAAAAAGTAACATCTGAAAGCACATCTGGAGTTTGCCAAAAAGCATGAGAGTGACCCAGCTGCGATGTGGGAAAAGGTTTTGTGGTCAGATGAGACCAAGATAGAGCTTTTTGGCCAAAACTCAAAGCGCTATGTGTGGCGCAAACCTAACACTGCCCATGCCTGAAGACACACCATCCCTACAGTGAAGTATGGTGGTGGCAGAATCATGCTGTGGGGATGCTTCTCATCAACAGGGACTGGGCATCTTGTTAAAATTGAAGGAAGAATGGATGGAGCAAAATACAGGAAATACTGCAAGAGAACCTGCTTCAGTCCGCTAAAAACTGAAGCTTGGGAGGAAATTCACCTTTCAGCAGGACAATGATCCCAAGCACAAGGCCAAAGCAACATTGGAGTGGCTCAAGAACAAAAAGGTGAATGTCCTACAGTGGCCCAGTCAAAGTCCTGATCTCAATTCCATTGAGAATCTGTGGCACTATTTGAAAATTGCGGTCCACAAGCGTCATCCAACCAACCTGAACAACCTGGAGCAAATCTGCCAAAAAGAATGGGCCAAAATCACTCTGACACTGTGTGTGTGCAAAGCTGGTACATACTTACCCCAAAAGACTTAAAGCTGTTATTCCAGCGAAAGGTGGCTCTACCAAATATTAATGTGTGGGGGTTGAATACTTATGCAAGCAAGATATTTCAGTTTTTTATTTTTCTTAAAAATATTTCCCAACATAAAACCAATGTCACCTTACAATAATTGATTTTGAGTTTCAGTGTTTTAAAATAAAATATCAAACAGAACAAAATTATTTGTATATACAGTACTGTGCAAAAGTTTTAGGCAGGTGTGAAAAAATGCTGGAAAGTAAGAATGCTTTCAAAAATAGACATGTTAATAGATTATATTTATCAATTAACTAAATGCAAAGTGAGTGAACAGAAGAAAAATCTAAATCAAATCCATATTTGGTGTGACAACCCTTTGCCTTCAAAACAGCATCAGTTCTTCTAGGTACACTTGCACAAAGTCAGGGATTTTGTAGGCATATAGTCAGGTGTATGATTAAACAATTATACCAAACAGGTGCTAATGATCATCAATTCAATATGTAGGTTGAAACACAATCATTAACTGAAACAGAAACAGCTGTGTAGGAGGAATAAAACTGGGTGAGGAACAGCCAAACTCAGCTAACAAGGTGAGGTTGCTGAAGACAGTTTACTGTCAAAACTCATACACCATGGCAAGACTGAGCACAGCAACAAGACACAAGGTAGTTATACTGCATCAGCAAGGTCTCTCCCAGGCAGAAATTTCAAGGCAGACAGGGGTTTCCAGTTGTGCTGTCCAAGCTCTTTTGAAGAAGCACAAAGAAACGGGCAACGTTGAGGACCGTAGACGCGAGTGGTCGGTCAAGGAAACTTACTGCAGCAGATGAAAGACACATCATGCTTACTTCCCTTCGCCAATCGGAAGATGTCCAGCAGTGCCATCAGCTCAGAACTGGCAGAAAACAGTGGGACCCTGGTACACCCATCTACTGTCCGGAGAAGTCTGGTCAGAAGTGGCCTTCATGGAAGACTTGCGGCCAAAAAGCCATACCTCCGACGTGGAAACAAGACCAAGCGACTCAACTATGCACGAAAACACAGGAACTGGGGTGCAGAAAAATGGCAGCAGGTGCTCTGGACCGATGAGTCAAAATTTGAAATATTTGGCTGTAGCAGAAGGCAGTTTGTTCGCAGAAGGACTGGAGAGCGGTACACGAATGAGTGTCTGCAGGCAACAGTGAAGCACGGTGGAGGTTCCTTGCAAGTTTGGGGCTGCATTTCCGCAAATGGAGTTGGGGATTTGGTCAGAATTAATGGTCTCCTCAATGCTGAGAAGTACAGGCAGATACTTATCCATCATGCAATACCATCAGGGAGGCATCTGATTGGCCCCAAATTTATTCTGCAGCATGACAACGACCCCAAACATACAGCGAAAGTCATTAAGAACTATCTTCAGCGTAAAGAAGAACAAGGAGTCCTGGAAGTGATGGTATGGCCCCACAGAGCCCTGATCTCAACATCATCGAGTCTGTCTGGGATTACATGAAGAGAGAGAAGCAACTGAGGCTGCCTAAATCCACAGAAGAACTGTGGTTAGTTCTCCAAGATGTTTGGGCCAACCTACCTGCCGAGTTCCTTCAAAAACTGTGTGCAAGTGTACCTAGAAGAATTGATGCTTGATGCTGTTTTGAAGGCAAAGGGTGGTCACACCAAATATGGATTTGATGTAGATTTTTCTTCTGTTCACTCACTTTGCATTTAGTTAATTGATAAATATAATCTATTAGCATGTCTATTTTTGAAAGCATTCTTACTTTACAGCATTTTTTCACACCTGCCTAAAACTTTTGCACAGTACTGTATATATATATTTTATTTTAGTTGCATTTTTGATTTTGTATTATTGTGCCTGGGAGAAGTAGTTCCTTAAAAATAAGTTATTTTCCCCTTTGATTTCCTGGTGAGGTGTAGGGATATCACCAACTTCTGGTAATGAGGTCTCAGGCAGGTTAGAAAGGAGTTATCCAGCCATTGACATTCAATTGGTTATTTAACTTACGTTTTGAACCTCACTGACAATATTTATTTTTGGATAATTGCATCGTCTCTAGACATATCTGTAGATACTTAGGGTGAATTTAAAAGCTTTTTATTCTAAAGTGTAAACCGATCTTTTTTTCAAAATTAGAAAAAAAAAGTTGGATTTTTTTTTCATATTCAATGACTCTTCTGTACTGTAATGGAATATTTTGCCTCTTGGAGTTAAAATCTTTGAATATCTCCCCTGTTATGCACTCATTCTAAATAATGATTTGTTTATAATATTTTGATGGTTTATTGCGTTTTTTGCCCACAACCCTGGTTAACACTGTACTGTAATCTTCAGTTTCAGCAGGCTGTGGAGAGGTTTGTGTATTCTTGTGCTGGTTATTGTGTTGCCACATATGTTTTGGGGATAGGAGACAGGCATAACGACAACATTATGATCACAGAATCAGGTAAGTGAAACTGGTTTCAGCTAATCTTCTATGTCACAATACTATTATGCAGAAAATGATCATGGGTTGATTACCTATACATGTACCTTACCAGCCACAGCTAAAAAAAAAAATAGCATTTTACACTACTGCTGAATCGCCCTGGATTGCATCAACCACCAATCCCAGGATTAGCCCTAAAAATAAATGGTCGATGCATCTAGGTGGATTCCCTGGTGTACTGTAAAACACTAGAAATCACAGCTGTAGTTATCCCATCAGGGTACATGGCATGTATATTTTGTCATGATGAAACTTCAACACTGAATGCTTGTATTAGGATCTGTCACCTTATTTTACAATTTTCCTTTCTTTAGGTAATCTGTTTCACATAGATTTTGGACACATCCTTGGAAATTACAAAAGTTTCCTTGGGATTAGCAAGGAAAGAGTGCCATTTGTTTTAACTCCCGATTTTCTGTATGTTATGGGAACGTTTGGAAAGAAAACAAGCCCTCAATTCCAAAACTTCCAGGTATGATCGGAGTAATAAAGATCGGATGTAACGTTTTGTTTCTTCATTTGTTAGGATTTTCAAACGCTGTGGAGCGAGTGTTGTTGTGTTTTTTTTATTTTTTATAAAGGGAAATCATACTCATTAAAGTACATGTAAGACCTATTTTTAGTAGGTAATACCAAAAATAAGGGAACGATTTCTTTAGTTGAAAAATATAGATTTGCAGGGCTGTCATTTGTATATACATCTGGTATTATAATGATATAAAAGCTATTGTTTGTTCTGTAAATATACTGTGCTGCCTTTTGTTCTCAGGATGTCTGCATCAAAGCATACTTGGCTCTGCGGCACCATACCAACCTTCTGATTATCTTGTTCTCGATGATGCTGATGACAGGAATGCCACAGCTAACCAGTACAGAGGATATTGAGTATATCCGGGAGGCCCTTACCGTGGGGAAGACTGAGGAAGATGCAGAGAAGCATTTTCTTGACCAGATTGAAATTTGCAGGGATAAAGGCTGGACTGTTCAGTTTAACTGGTTTTTGCACCTTGTCCTTGGAATCAAGCAAGGGGTGGAAAAGCGTTCAGCGTAAATCTTTCTGACACATCCAGATGAGGGAGGTTTCTTCTTCTAGTTCTGTTGAAGCTTAACAGATACTGGTTTTCAGAAAAAAAGAAAATAATGTATGCTCCATATTTCCAGTATATTTTCATCCCTGACCAGCTTCAGTAACCAGATAGTTAAGAATGTAGTGCTAGATTCTCATCAATTAACCATACTCTTACATAAATATAGATATCACAGCAAACAAGATTTAAATATATTGCATAGTGCCAGCATACTTTGTCATTCTTCAGCATTTTTTGTTAAACATAAGCTCATATATATTTGTTTATATTTTTAGTATATATTTCAAGTTTTACATTGTACTTTAATGCTTATCACGTGTACCAACAAGTGGCTGATGCCCTCTCAGAAAGAGGAATAGAGCACACAGTCCCACAAGCTGGGAAAAATTAAAAAACTGAAACAGTCCTACCTGCAAGAACGAGCAAGGAGGTGCCGTTCGGGAGAAGAGGGACGGTCCCACAGAGCAATGCTTTTTGCTTCAGTTACATCTGACATAGCTATGTATCTGTTGCAGTGCCTCTGAACAAGGGAGTTGACAAACTTGTAAATACAGCGATGAACTGTCGTTTTATGCACCCCAAACACATTGCCAACTATCCTGTACTCAGCTGAGGATGCCAGCCTATACAGAGCAATCGCCACTCTTTTTTCCACTGGCACAAGAGGCAGTAGGTAATTCCTTTTTGGCTGCATATCTTCCTTTACCAGCTCCGCTATAATGCAGAATGTTGCCCTGGTGACACGAAATGACTCTATGCACAGCAGATCTGTGAAAGAGTGATGCAGCACAACCTCTTCACACCAGCAAGATGGACGAGTATGTGTCTGAACCGTCCTTCCATTAGCCATTGGCATTAGATAACAAGGCATAAGGATTTGCTGGTAGAGGATGTTTGGAGGTTCAAGCTCCCGAAACAAAGGGAAAACATCCACTGTTCCCAATCCAGACAGCCTTGGGTCACAAGTCAAAGTGAAGGAGTTATTAGGGTTTGCCCGTTGAAAGGTTTAGAAGATATTAGCAGTAGTATGTGGGGTGGCGGACATGCAAACTCATACAAGCTATGTTGTACAGTATGTCCTAACAATACCCATCTCTTAATTATGCAAACCAATAGATCTCATTTGGTTATTGAATCTGCACAATGGTGTGGAAGCTGCTGCAGCTGAGCTTGGAGCCCAGCTGCAAATGAATAACATGACAGCTCCAGATATCTCTGATGTTTGCCAGTCTGTCGTTACTTGCTTGGAAAAGGGGCTTGTTTTGCTTGAGTGATAATATTAACCTTATAAAAGTTTACCATGGCGAACTTCTACTTCTACTTTTCTATGCTTTTAGTGTATTGTACTACCTGTTTGCAATGCTTTTACGATGATACATGATATCAGCACAAGGGTGTTTTTACACAATATGTGCTGTTACAGTATAAGGATATCAATGAAGTCCTATCAAATATTTTTGATTCAGTCTGCTTCTAACGTAACTCTGCTGTTAACAAACTCTTCTGGGGAAAGATGTACCAAGAGCTATTTCAGTGCACACCCATTAAAATCTGAATGTATTACTGTATATTGTGGGACTTCTTTTTCAAATTGTTGTTATGTGTGTGTGTGGGTGTGTGTGTGCGTGTGTGTGTGGGGGGAATAATTATTATTATTATTATTATTATTATTATTATTATTTATTTCTTAGCAGACGCCCTTATCCAGGGCGACTTACAATCGTAAGCAAATACATTTTAAGTGTTAACAGTACAAGTAATAATACAATAGGAGCAAGATAAATACAATGACTAATTACAATTAAACTGATAAACAAAAGAGGTAATTTCTCTTTTGTGGTTCATTGAGATTTCCAACCAAAGCTAAATAAATTGGGATCTTTGTTCTGAGTTCCACTCAAACACACCTGATCCCGGGAACAGACAGAGAAGATAACTGGAAGTAAAGAATAGCCCCAATTAGCCAGCTACCCTTTGCACAGTGCTTTGAAAGGGGATTTCGGCTATACCAGTATCTATCTAGTATAGTGTTTCACATACTTCTTTTTATTCTCTAACACACTCATAAACTCGGGAGACATTTAGGAGGGACATAAAGGTGTTTTAAACTCCTGTAAGTGGATAGTTTGTGTACTGGCTTACAGATATTAACATATCCAGACAACCGTTAATTCATCAAGTATAATTACACAGACTTGGTTTATTCGATGTTTAACAAATCAGAGTATATGTGATAGAAGTAAAACTGATGTCACAATATATGGAACAGCATTACATCATGTAAGAATAAATCATGGATTTGAATGTAAACAATAACAAGTAGTTGTCATGCCGTCAAAAACCTATAAATACCTCCAATGT
Source organism: Acipenser oxyrinchus oxyrinchus (assembly GCA_030684275.1). NCBI lineage: Eukaryota > Metazoa > Chordata > Actinopteri > Acipenseriformes > Acipenseridae > Acipenser > Acipenser oxyrinchus. The sequence goes on from CM060254.1 coordinate 38,763,271, forward strand.
TTTGATTCAAACACAGGCTCCCTTGAGAAGGATATGTACAACATATAGAAACGTTGGGCAGCTGGCTCTTTGAGCTAATATATATATATATATATATATATATATATATATATATATATATATATATATATATATATCGTATTCCAGTGTCTTCACAAACTAACAGCATCAATTTTAAATAAAACAAACATCAGTTATACTTCTTCACTCTGGTTTGATGATTGGTGAGTGGCACCAAGAAACAAAGAAAGCACATGAAAGATGGGGACCAAAAAACAGGAAAAGGTTATATTATAATGAAGGAAAATACACAAAAAGCTCTCATAATCTAACACAAAAGCTTAAGTTATTACTTATTATTGAGTGCTTGAAGTGTAGTAGACTATCCAACACTGCCAAGGAATGCAAGTATTTCTAAAGACTGACCTGTTTGCCACTCAGTCTCTGGAAGTATTTAGCAAATGAAGTTTTCAAGTGGGGCCCTCTTTTGTGTCTCTGTGCCTCCCTCTCTCTGCAACTACATTCATTTTTATTGAGTGCTAGTCCTAGAACAGCTAGAGATGAAGTTAAAGAAGAACGTTTCTGAGCTTCCACAGATTCATACCTGGACTGACTGAAAATGTACATCGTCATTGTACATTTGGATTAAACTATCATAGTTAAGCTTTAAGATCAGAAAAATCCTCTGCTCTAAAGCTCTCTTTTAAGCTGTATGATTACTTTACTCCTTATTCTCCTCACAGCGCCTTTTCACACACTCTTTTTCCACTTCACTGCTTTCTATCCTAACTCCACAAAGGCTCTCGTTGATGGCACTGCACAGTAGCCTGTAGCAGATTCAGACTTTTATTTATCGGTAACGTGTCATAATCTAATAGACAAATCACGTGTTTTTGTAGACAGCTTTCTCTCTTGCTAAAATAATGACATATTGTCGGATTATATACAGTATATATATTTTTTATCTTGGCTAGAGCTGTATTCTTTAGGTTAACGTTAAATAAAAACATAGCATAGTTTTATGTCCAGCTGCCAACATGCAGATGGCAGATCTTGTTATTTTGCTGTAGCCGAAAGGAAAATACTGACAATGTCAATACTGGTGACGCTTCCATCCTAGGCAGCTTGGAGAATTGATCTTACAACTTTTGATGCAGGAGATCAGCATTCTAGTATACTACAGTACAAACATGTATACAGGGTTACTTTTCTAATAACTAGTAACAAAAAAATAATAATTATTTGGTTTTAAGATGTAGGCCAAAATATCTAATATGGTAACTGCCTTACAGTAATATAGCTTTTTTATTTTTACATATTGGTCACCCTACTTCCTTTCTCCTTAAATAAAATTGAAAAAAAAAACTGGGGTAAGTTACTACATTTAGATACCACATCTATTTAGATCATACACCTTGTGAAACTGAAGCAAGGTTTCTAAGGCGTTCCAAATATTCCAATATAGCGCTCTACAGAATACTGAAACCACCAGCAAACAATGATAAACTCCTCAAAAATCACACATTGTATCGTTATTTAGAAATGTTAAAATAGTTTATGCTAACTTTAAAATAATGAATGAAGTAGCTATGCATTTCTTGCATCGCTTATTTAAATTAATAGCAAAAATAACCTCTTTATTATAATGAAAAAAGTTTCAAAAATGTAATGAGTAAAAAGATGTTATTGATCCCAGACAGGCCAAACAACAAGAACACATTAATTCTGTTTAATAAAGTTGCTCTTTAATGTTCAGGTCCACTTTACCCTACAACTTCACAAACATTATCACATCAATATCACTGATCAATTATAGTATATAATTGTGAGCCTGGCAGGGTTCCCCTCTATTTAAAACCACTATAGAGAGAGAGAGAGAGAGAAAACTCATCAAATTACTATTTAAGATATTTGGATCATTGACCTGCTGTATTTTAGTAATGAAAAATATGTATTGTTGTATCTGCATGGCAGCTATCTGTAACTGTAGAGTATTGACATCTGCTCATTAAGAATTGTATGCTTTTCATGGTCATAACTTCCTCCATAATTGACACAGAAAGGTAGTTTTGGTGTCGTTTTAAAGCTCTTGGATAGCACTCTCTTCTCAGTATATGGAAGGTTCTGTGAAGTGCAAGATAAAAAGTTGTGTGATTCTGTGACCTTTGACCTCACCCAGGTCAAATCAAGTAACCATGGATTTTTGTCAGTTTTTGATAGATTGTAGCCTAGACCCTTATCTGCATTTCCTGCAAGTTTCATTTTGTTCCTGCCATTGGTTGAGGCACAACACAGAGTTCAGCGCAGAGTGTCAGGTGAATCTTCTAAGTGAAGCAATTAAACAAAAATATTTAGTTGTAAACTAGTATACTCACCTGTTATATTGAAGCTGCAGTGATCTGGTGCAGCTGTAACTGATGCATGTTAATTAATTAACCAATTTGGCCTATTAACACATGTGACTAAAGAGTAGCACAGGTGAATTAAATACAGGTCAATACTGAAATGTGCCCTTTATAAAGTGAAAAACAAGAAAACCCAACTATAACTCAACTAAGTTGTGTCCTTAAACCTGGTACTCTTCCAAAAAACATTTAGATATTATACTCATCAGTTTAACATTCTTGACATTAAATGTTTGTAGCTAAAATTCTTGCAGTTTTGCAGTGTTTGCTATTGAAGACAATTTGTTGCATAAATGGCAAGTACTTCCAATTACTTTCTTGGCTTTAACGACATCAAAGCATGCTGTGACCCATTTATAAAGCATTGTGGAGTGCGCTGCACTAAAGGTCGAACCTTAACAAAGAAGCAGATCAAGGACCACCAGAAGCTGAACTTTGTGTATTGGCATGCAGTAGCGGTACACATGCTGTGTGTGTCTGCACAACACACCAGAATGCAAAGCTGATCATTTGTTCTAAACTTCCAAAACTGAGTGCCAGTACAGAAGTGCCTTTGAATCACAATCGACATTGCTTATCTTATCTCATGTGTTCCCCAACTAACGTCGATTGCCACTTCGGAAAGTGTGAAAATTGTCCATCACTTGAAGATTTCAAGAGCCATCTACAAATGCTCTTTCAAGATAGCCTGGTGGACGCAGTGGAGTATCAGAAGTGGACTACAACAGACAGATCCACCCTTCAGACAATCAATGAACCTGTTGATCAGTGAGACTTTCACAAGCCACCTCCAATGTCTTCGTCGACATGATTTCATCGCAAAGGTGCAGACTGCCTATTATCAACAGCTGAGGGATGAACTCCTTCAAGAAAATGAATTCCTAGTTGTGTTGATTTTGCAGAAAACTTCACTTTTGTCATGCAAGATGAAACACAATCACACCATTGGAACAAATCTCAGGCAACCATACATTCTTTTGTTTGCCATTGGCAAGACAATGATAGAATGCATGACTCATGACACAGTCACTGTTTATCTTTTCAAAAGCATCTTTTGAGCTTATTGAAGAACAAATTTGGGAGGCGCCCAAGAAAAATCTATTACTTCTCTGATGGGTGTACAGGGCAATATAAGAACTGTAAAAATGTCCTCAACATTTGCCACCACTTGGAAGATTTTGGCATGGAAGCAGAGGTGAACTTCTTTGCAACATCTCATGGCAAAGTACCCTGTGATGGTGTAGGAGGAACCATTAAACGAATGGCAACAAAAGCCAGTTTGCAGCGTCGATACCATGACCAGATCCAGACTCCACACCAATTGTACAGGTTTGCGTAAGACAACATTCCTGCTCTTGAAGTAGAATAGTTCACGATAGCACAATGGCAAGCTGAGCAAGATTTTCTGGAGCAACGATTCCTCAAGGTAAGAACTATGCCTGGCACACGACATCTCTACTTCTTTCAATCAGTTTCCAAAGCAAAAGTCCTTGTATGAGAGTTCTCCCAGTCAACAAAACAAAGAGAAGAATCAATCACAGTCGAAGAGGATGTACTACCATTTGACCAAGTGAAAGGACATGTTACTGTTCAGTATGACAGTCACTGGTGGTTCGGGTTGGTGGTGTCTGCTGATCAGAAGAAACGGGAGGCTGAAATTAACTTCCTGCACCCGAATGGACCAGCACGATCATTCTGTTTCCCATGCCATCCACATCAATTTATTGTAGACATGGGGGATGTGCTGACATCAGTGGAGCCAACAACTGCAACAGGAAGGACATACACCCTGAGACACAAGGAGATGCCAAAGCATCAAAAGCCTTGACTGTGGCTACGAAGGAAAAGGGCGACTTAAGCATAGGTGAGGGGTAAATTGTGTTGCAAGCAGAAATATAAGGACAGAGACCTGAAAATGAAATATATGTTTTCTTTTCCAGGCTCAGTGATTCATTGGATTTGAACAGTGGTAATTACAGCTCCTGGAGCAGCATCACTTAAAATACCAAACATGCGCTGACAGTCCAGGCCCACCGAGAGGGCGGGGAGGACGGGGAAATTTCCCCGGGGCCCAACGTTACGAAGGGGGCCCAACGCCTGAAGGGGGCCCTGATGAAGGGGAACTTTTTTTAAAATATATATATATATATATATATAAAATATTTTAAAACAACTAGCCCTGAACAAGACCCTTTGCTTTCCCACCACCACATTAAAAAGAAAAACTCCAGTACTGCACACCGAGCCGATGTGCTTCTGTTGCATAATGATTGTGTATCCAGGCGCTGTCAAACACTTCCTTTCACACAATGATTTGAACTTTCGCATTTCATATTTTACTACACCAAAAAGCCGAAAAAAAGCCATAGCAATTTTATGTATTTTTTTAAAAGACTTTTAAAATCTTTAAAAGAACCCTAAAGTTGCACAATATATACCACAGTATGAATTATTCTATTATTAAGATCTATAATTTGCTCAAAACAACGTGGTGCAGCAGTTTGTTAGAAAAATTGTATAGTGTAAAATAAATAAAGTACTTTCTTCAGCTGGTGGTAAACACAATTAGAGAATGATTGGTTATATTGCTTAAAATACAAATATATTTACCAATACAGGGTATTAGTTTAGAGCAGAGATGAGTGGTTTATTTTTGGCACAGGATAAATAAAATAGTGTATAGCAACACCATTAAAATGTAGTTTATGCTAAAAACATATGTTATTTGATGTTAAGTAAGCTTCCAATTAATGACTACTACACAAGGAGTTTGTACAAAAAAATATATTTATTCGGCAGCGGGACATACCAATCCTTCCCCGGGGCCCATGACGGCTCTCGGCGGCCCTGATGAGGTGCAGCACAATCCATTATTATATGATTGCAATCATGACCCCTTGGTTAACTAGTGCAACCACTTCTCCAATTCGCGGCTGCCACGTTGTTTCCCTTCCGGGTCGATGATTTAGTGTATCGTATCTCCGCCTCCTTTCTAAATGACCGACTTCCTTCTAACCTGGGAATTAATTGTCTGGCCATCCAGTCCAGGGCACTCTGTTCTCTTTACACAGCGCCCTCACAGGTCGGGAGAGAGATTTATCACCAAGAATCATTCTGTCTCTGTCACAGGCACAAATCCGTGACAAGAAGGTCTTTACATACGCATAAAGTGAAGTTTTGTGGAGATTCACCAAAACAAACACAAATATTATCGAGGTCCTACTATTCTATACATTGTAAAACAAAGCCAGCAATATGTTTGTATTCTATGTGACACATCCCAACATGACCAAGCTCATACATAGTTTATGATCCATATTTGATCCATATTTGATCCATATGATCATAAGATTATGATCCATATTTATAAAGCATTTTCTGTCAAGTTCACCAGACTGTTTTAAAAGGAAAAACTAAATAAAAGAAAACTTAAAAAAACTTAAAAATATAACCAAAAATGCATTAATTAAAAAAGTATTATTATTATTATTATTATTATTATTATTATTATTATTATTATTATTATTATTTAATAAACATTGAACTGATTAAAAACAAGAAGCACTATTTATAGATGTTAAATTGAACTCTGCCTGAAATTGCTGCTTTGAAGATTTACAGGCCCTTTTTTTAGATGTTCATTCTGAACAGTAGGTGGAGCTGCAGCAAGCGATTTCGAGCAACATGGTGTTTGATTCATTGTTGTCCTTGTCGTTGTCTGAGGAAGTGCAGCAGAACAATCACGCTGACCTTCTTTGCAACGTCTGGCTATTCTTAGTTGCACATCAAAACAAACCTTTCTCACAAGACCTGCCGTAGTGTCAGGTGACAGTTTTGGGGAAGATTATTATTATTATTATTTTGAATCGTCCTTTGTGATCCAGGGGTAGTGACAGGAGGTATCCATGCCAGATTTGCGGTACCGTTTCACAGTGGCAAAAAAGATGTTGTTTGCATTTTGAAGTACTCGGGGACAGTGGCATAAAAAGGACACCCGATGCCCAGGCAGTGGACTTCTGTGTATTTTTTTTTCCTTTTCTTTTTCTATGTCCAGAAGCTGTGCTTCGGTAAGTTCGATGCCTAGCAGTGTTACTTTTTTTTCACCACTTGAATAAGTGTTGGTGTCTGATAAAGACTCATCCAAAATCTCATCTAAAGTTTGGTTTCCCAAAAGATCAAAATTGATATACCTCGTCAGTCATCTTTATCACAAATGTAAATATGGCTACTGTTTTTTTTCAAAATTATATTTTAAATATTGTTAGTCATGTTTATTAATATAAATTTAAATATGGCTACCGTTTTTTTTGGTGCAAAATTCTAGTGGCGTGATTTGCCCCTTTGAAAAAAGTTTCATCCCGTATGCTGTAATATCCCCCCATGTGACCTATTTTGACCAATCAGGATAGAGTATTTAAAAGACCCCTTTTTAATTAGGTATGTTCAATAACTCTGATCTATAGATTTGACAAGTCCAACCTTTATTCTACAACAGAGTTGCTGGAGGTCAGGGTGGTGACCTTTTATCAAAACAAGACCTGTTCTGTAATGGGATAGCCCATTTCTAGAATGTCTGAAGGAGGCTGCCTGGTCCAGTGGTTAAAGAAAAGGACTTGTAACCAGGAGGTCCCCGATTCAAATCCTACCTCAGCCACTGACTCATTGTGTGACCCTGAGCAAGTCACTTGTGCTCCGTCTTTCGGGTGAGATGTAATTGTAAGTGACTTTGCAGCTGATGCATAGTTCACACACCCTAGACTCTGTAAGTCGCCTTGGATAAAGATGTCTGCAAAATAAATTAATAATAATGTCCAGTAGGAATGCATGGGCGGGGTCATGTATTTGCTTCCAGTGTTTTGGATCGTTTCCAAGTCGTGTCTGGTGTGGATTGACATTCGGTGACCACCTCGCTCGCGTCGCCCTTTTCAGTGTTGATGCAGCTTGGGGTTGCTATTTTTTGAGCGCGTGATGATCTTTGGTACCAACATGACGTTGTTATTACGCACGTGCCAAACGGGTTTCTTCATTAATAAAAGCTAGGCGCGGTGTCTGTTTGCGACACTGTTGGTAGACCTGGTTTGACAGAAGGCCTGAATTTAAAATATCACTACTGTTAAATATATTAACATTTAGAAATTCAGTAATAAACCATAAACTACTCGGAAATTGTACACTGCCGTTTTGAATATGAACAAGTTACTTCAGTAAATCAGTAACATTTTAAAACTTAAGCCAAGGCCAGACCGGTAAGTGATGACAATACTATGATTATTTTATAATATATCGCAACATTGTTTCTAACTTTAAAAACAAATAAATGTCACATACAGTCACCAAAATATTGTTGGGTGTAAAATGAAGAGAGAAAATATCCCACCCAGTCGGTCTACACTGTGCGGATTACTTAGTTTCATACTGTAGTAATATACAGGTTTGCCTGTACTGTATTGGTACCGGTGCTGATACAGTATCTAACTAAAGTGTGTCCCAGTGTTTTGTAAGTTAAGAAGACCAACGTATTGTAATGTGACAAGAATAAGCAATCGTTGTTTTATGAGTAAGACGAAGCTTTAAAATTAAAATAACAACTGGTAGTTTTGCGTAGTGATCTATGTCATCTAACTTGTCGCCTTTTTTTATCGTGCTCAAGTGACAACCTTTCACCCAATAAAATGAACATCGCTGATAGGGGTAACAGCACAAATCAACTTACCAAAGTACCAAACCATACTAGGTATCCTTAGACCCATACCCACAGCAATTTTGCAGCGGTTCGCTTACGCAATCCCTGGATGGGTGGTTGCCATGGTTTCCTAGGTCACATGCGTGGGTTTCCTGTAGCTAGCCAACAGCAAAATATTCTACAATGGTACAATTCCTACTGCCATTTTCATTCAGATGACAGCGAAGGCAGGATTCAACATGAAAAGGCATATTTGGGAAAGAAATCAGTAAGGCTGCACATTTTGAATTAATCGGTTTTCAGAAACGTTTTCATATCATTGCTACGAAGGACTTGCACTATTGTTACAAAATAGGGTGCTCTGGTTTATTTATTTCATAATATTATTTTGTACGGATTTCTCCAGAGATTGATTATAGGAATGAGTATAGAAATCCCTGCAGGGCTGACGGAGCTGTTGCAGAGCTTTACCGTGGAGGTTTTGAGGAACCAGCCGGGAGATCTAGTCGAGTTTGCCCTGCAGTATTTCACCAAGCTGAAGGAAAGTCAAAGCAAAGAGGCAGCTGTTGGCTATGAGCAAAACTCGGCGTTTAGACATGGCAAGGGAGTCAACTTTGTCGAGGAGCCCATGCAAACCGATTCAGAAAACGGAGAAGATGAGGAAGATGATGAGGAATTCATAGGTAACAGAAATTATTATTATTACTAGTATTTTTATTATTTTTAAGGTTTCAGCTTGCGCCAAGTTATTACATACAGTCGAGAGCTGCAGTGTTTACATGCCTCAAAACAAACAAAAAACAAAACATGGGCACATATTTGCATATTACTCAGGCTGAAAAAAGTATTTTTTTAAAATAAAGGTTTAGTTAACATGGTAGAAGAGTATGCATTTTAAAAAACGAATAATTCACATTTCCCAGTGTAACCACATAATGCATGAATAGAATGAATAAGCCAAAAAGCAGCCTCCAGCTCGCTGAAAGATACTCCCAAATTTGCATTCATATACTGTACGTCTTAACGAAATTGGGTACACATTTTGGTAAGACACATTTCAAGTGGTACTGCAATGGAGTTATGGCAGCCTGTTTGTTGTTCATAGTACCAATCTTCAAAAAATGTAAAGGCCAAAGCTAGAATAGAATCACTTTAAAATAAAATAATGTTGTAAGGGCCTAACACATTTGTGAGGCCCCTCCTGATTTTCTGAGGCAACCTCAAATGTGCCAAATTGTGCATTTTATAGTAGATATAATAAAGAAATCAACAGAACGTGGAGTAATTTTAACAGTTTCAGTCTTTATTGTTTGAGGAATTTGATTACTCATGCATGTTATGTTTAAGACATAATTTGTTAATATGTACTCTATAATATTAAATTATTGTCTGTATTATGTTAAGAGGTTGAGCATAATTGAGCTTTCTTAATGTTACAGTATAATATTGATGAATAGGGACACATGCTTTTCATGACCTACAGCCAAAATATTTTCCTTAAAGAAGGGTTGAGTATTCCTTAAGGCTACTGTAATGTATTAATAGTGTATAAAATATTTATTAGCTGGGGTTTCCTGTAAAATAACAACATTTTGGGAAAAAGCTATCCATTTTAAATGTCTGCTTTGACATTTGTAAATTTGCAGACACCGCTAATGAAAGTAATAAAAAAAATAAAATAAATGCCAAACACATGGCCTACTGATTGCAAGGTAGGACATGTGCTGTGTTGGTAACCTCACCAGAAAGCTTCTCCTTTTGTTGTAGCCTACCTAATTATGCTTAAAAGTCTAGAGTTTGTGTTTGGAGAAGTGCCTGCATACCATTTAAGAAATCAAGTAAGCACAACACATAATATTGTGGCTTCTCAAACATAATTGTTTTTATAAACATAAAGCTGACGCTGCTGCACCTGCCACTACTTCAAATGCTACTATCTAAAAATACCACTTCACATGCTGATTTCATATTTTTACGGAATATCCTTGGGTGTAGATAACGATACAAGCAAAAGAAAATTGCAGTAATACTATTGGAATAAATGGTTTCTTGGAACTGGAACAGATATTTTTTAGATCAGTTTAAATTAAAGGAATAGTTGGAAAAGTAGTACAGATTACATGTCCAGACAGTAATCGTACACAAACACTAAATGGTACTTTAATGGAGTGATGTTACTGTCTGCAAGATAAGAGTCACAACTGGGATACAGCAGATACAAATATAATGAGTGCTTTACTGCAGGTAAAAACCTGTTGTGTAGGTGTCATATTAAATTAAATGTTGAACGTTTTGACATTTTAAAATAATTAACTTGGCCATAACACATATATACCATAATGTATGAGATTTTCATATGTATTTGAAACAGTCTAATGTAGTACAAAGTACATAGGCTGACATTAAACTGACTAAACACCAGATGCACCAAAGGAACACACTGAAAACTGCTTTGAGTTACTGAAGCCTGCATAATGTGTTCATGTTTTATTCTTTAAATACATTTCGTGCAAGTTTATTTACCAGACATTATGATAAAATAAATAAATATGATCATAGCTATATTTACTATTAGGCCTACGTTATAGCTGTATATTTTTGTTTAAATCTGATGGAGCTTAATGCTTGCCAACAAAGTGTTGTAGAATGAAAAACAACATTAGTGTTTATTTTTCTTGTGATAATGCTGTTTACAGTAGTTATGCTCCATAGACATCCAATAACAGAAAGAACATGTACAATAAGTAATTGAGACTACTCTGAGTAAGCTATCTTGATAAGCATATATAGTAAACAAAACAGAACCCTGATAACTTTATTTGCAAACACTGCTGCAATCCTAATAACTCTGTCACTTTGACTGAAGTTGGTTTCTGTAATGGGGTAGATGTGTCTTTTTGGTTTCTAAATGATAGACGTAAAGCTTTGAAATACTGTCTTCATACTCAGTACACTACTGTATTCTATGATTCTCAAAATCTGATTGAGGGAATCCTAAAAGAAATATAAACCCATTTGTGGCAGTAATTTGACAAAACTGCCACACAGTGTCAAACCTTCATATCTCTGCTCCATTTGAGGTAGTGACTTCATATGCAGGGTTATATACTTTATTCTAAAAATATTGGTGACCTTGACATTGACCCTAATCTGATAAAGGTGTTATTGACCTTGGCAATAATTTCTGACCCTGTATGGCTGCCATATTGAGGTCAGATGAGCCACTTGGGCACCCCCACTGCCACTGTATTAACATCAAATCTTAGACTTTTTCACATGCATATTACATCAGGTTTAAAAAACATTGTATCAGGTATGCTATTCCCCTTACATTATGCCCCTTGAATTGCTTTGTTTTCGTTCACATAAATCCACATTTGAATAGTCAGTGTATTAAGTGTCAACATATTCATCACATGTTCTTAAACAATTCCACTATATGCCCAAACTTTGAGGTTAAATATATTTCTAAAGATTTATTTTTTAATATCGTCCCTTTGTGTTTTCATGTAGCTCAGAGTATATATATCATTCAGACCCTGGGGCTAGAATTGTGGTCGTGTCACACATAGGGTTTCTCTACATAGGCAAATAAAACAGGACCAAAGGGATATAGGCAAACCAAGATCGAATTTGTGTCTTGTTGCCTGAACACACATTTTCAAAGGGTTTTTTCACAATTATATTCAACTTGTGATGTGCAGATTATTGAGGTAGTGTGAATAGGGTGTAAGAGACCTTGAATTCTGTAATTAACAATAGAAGTAATTACAGACTGGAGTTAACACTTGGAAAACTAGTATCTGCTGTAAAATTATAAATCTTAACATATCAGATCCCAGCTCCTTGTAACGAAGTTCGATGTCCATGTATTATGTATTAGTATCAGGTATTTTTTAATATTTTATTTTGTACTGTCCTTTATTGTTAAAAACAAGAAGGTTTATACATATGTATCCTACATTGATGTTGCTAACAGTAACCACAAGAATATTATGTCCGTTTAATTTAAATATTGTATTCCGAATATGCATATCAGTTATGCAAAGTGTTTCAAATGCTTTTTTATATATTTGAATTGCAGAAATCATTCTCATATTTTATGGGAGCTATACCAGGCAAATTATCTTTAAACTACTGTAATGTTTTGTTCCATGTCTCACAAAAAGCTACTTCCATATTTATTTAAAAAACCTTTTACAATTTTTTTCAGCCCCGGTTATCAACAGATTTACAAGAAGAGCATCAGGTATGTTTCAAATAGTTACTTAAAAGATTATTTTCATACAGATAATAATTAATATCACTTGCTTGCCATTATATTATTTGTACAGTATTTTGACATAGAGATTTAAATTCAGAATAAGTAATTCACTGTGGGCCCTTGAGACCCCTCAAAATAAAGCTAATACTGTCTACAAAATAGTTTTTTTTTGGTTTATGGGGTTGGTTTGCTTCAGTTATTTTAAATAATACTGTATTGTCTTCCAGTGTCGGGCCTCAATAACACAGAGTTTTTGTAAGAATCTTCTGATGAGATGTAAATGGTTTAATAAAACAATCTTCCTTACTCATATTTTGTAGTTAGTAACTTTTTTTTGTTACTTTGGGGAAAATATAGCCTTATTCTAAGCTATAGAAGGATATCTATCTTGGAAATATACCTTTGAAAACCTGTATCAGCCAATACTTGTCCCTGTATTGAACATTTATCAGTTTGCTTCATCTTTATAGAAAGTGTTAACAAATTATAGGTTGTTTGGCAGCAATGCACTCAAACTTGAAAACGTATATATTCTGCATTGCTTCTGTTCTATATAATCTGAAACCGTGTTGTTGTATTACTGTAGTTATTAAATGAAAGCTTTTTACACCACAACTAACAATATAACAACATATGCAACTTTGTATTAAAAAAAATGAAAGCAGTCCCAAATTTTCCAATCCAGTTGCATTTGTATCAACAGTGCACTGTAAATGCAATGTTAAAAACGTTGTGCTCGAATATGTTTGAAAAAGGCCAGTCCTTCAGGTGTCCAGTTGGGTTTACCAGGTGCCTGGCCAGTAGGGTCTGCTGTAGCATGATGAGGTTTTGCCCCCCAATAAGGTCTACTGGACGCGATGCGATTTTTCACTGCGACACTACCTTTCACACCAGTGGCGACAGGCGCGTGTATGCGATGTGATAGGCGACTCTCCTCTGACTGTATCATTAGCTGGAAAAAATCACACATGATAGTCCTGTTATACAGCTAATAAAAATGCAGAATACATAATAGCTTTTCAGAATACTTATTTCAGTAAAGGTAAGCAACTCATACACACCAGCTATATCCAGTTCCCTGGAAATGGACAGCTCGATGTTCTCCCTCATTGCTGTGTCTTTCTAATCTTTGTGTCCTTTATTGTACAGCTCTGGGAATTCTGATACTGCAAAAATTATCTTTTCTTCCACCATTGTTTACTGAAGCTGTTCCTCATTGATCAGTTCCCTAGCTGCTGCGCAACAAAATCGCAAAAATAGTGTTTCTCGTCGCATCGCAGGCAGTGTGAACGTCTTGTATCAGAAATGCATGTTTTCTTTTTTTGTGGGTAGTGCGGTGTGCAGAGGCCTTTACTTGCAGGAGCACCAGAGCCAGTCAACACTCCTTTTGGAATCCCCAGCGAAGACGCACAGCCAGGTGACAGACCTGTGGTCCCTTGACTGTGAGCCACTTGGAGAATCAGTTATTGATTGCTGTGTTTTTGGCGTAAAACAAGCCTTGTTGGTGACAAAATATTAATACAGTAGAATAGGCTATTGGAAGTATTAGACTTGTCAAAGGGAAATTGGATTATAAAATGAAAACTTTATACATTTCTGTTTTTACTTTAAATGTATTTATCTTAGTGCCAACCTTAAAGTAAATATTCTATGAAACAGCTTACTCTTGCAAATCCCAGGAAGTACATTTATATTAGTGCACCCAGTGACGTAAAATTGCGTCAAACTAATATCCTGTTTCAAATACTGGTAAAAGGGGAATCATTATCTGCATGTGTGGTTTTCATTATTGATCCAAACTTCATAAATAGCATTGTCATTTAGGATGCTGCTGTCATCAAAAAGGCAGATATTAATAGGATGCCTTCTCTTGCTATTTGTAGCACTTAATGTAAAGACACATAAAATGATTTACATGCTTCATTTTTGTACATACTGTAGGTATGTATGTCACAATTTAGAGTGTGGCATATATCTTCAGAGCCATTTAGTTTTTTGTGGGACTTTCACTTTTTGAATACTGACACAGCCACTGCACGTTGCTAACCTGCAGCAGGACACCTATTTTTTAATCGCCTGTTTATTTTTGTTTTGATTGGGATTAAGTTTAATATTTCAAATAATTTTCAGCTATTCAACTACTCAACACATTAAAATGCACATGTTTCAAGGTAGCTGATGCACATGAGAATCAGACTTCTTCACAGATGCGAACAGTTGGGAAAATAGAATATAAGTAAAACCTACATTATCATAACTGCTGCTGTGGTTGCTCTAGCAATTGTAAAGATTCATTACACAAAAAAAATAAGTAAATAAATTAAATATAATAATTGCTTACACAGTTGGTAGCATACAGTAGGACACCTTTTTAAAATTATATTCCCGATCTTCTGATGTATTCCAGATTTCCGTTTTTTTCACTTTCATTTCGCTATAACTGAAAACAATTACATGTACATGTCAAAAACTGTAAAAACAACAACATACCAAACTGATCGATATTGACTGGCATCCAATATTTTAGGCATGTTACTAACAAAGTTCAGTTATTAAGCCTTCAATGCTTTTAAGGAAGTAACCATGAAATATAGTTTGCTTAGCATTTACTGAGTAGGAAATGATCATGACTGCAGACTTGCCTTCAAAACAGGAGCGATGTTCCTTCATCTCATAGTCTTTGTCATTGGTCTATGACCTTTTCTTTTCTGAACACCTGAGGTACCATTATCTCATCTGACAGTTGGAAATAAGCTTGTGTCTGACATCAAGCAGCTAAGAATAAATAGAACTTCTGAATTAATGGCAGAGTCCCAGCTGTGTTAAGGTTTAATCCCAAAAACAAAGCATAGCAGGTATCAGAAAATAAAAGGTGTTATTTACAGGGACTCACGTTTGCTTGGAAGGTAATATTTTATTAAAATATTATTGTCTAATTTGATTCACATTTTTATTTTCATATTATTAAATACCAACAACCATTGAACTCAATACATAAACACCTCACCTCACAAAGCCAGTCACTTAATTATTTTTTTTAAATATGCATTTTTTAATTTAAATTATAAAGTGGTATTTGTGGATTGTGATTTACAGTAATGACCCAAAGCAATGGGTACGTTTTGCACTGCACTGTACGCTATTTAAAATTACATTGCGTGCCTGTATTTCAACAAGAGTGTGCACATCCACACTGCAGGTTTAGCAAAAGGCTAAGTTTCATTTTTTTAAATGTACACTGTATATAATACAGAACACCTTATGGTGAAGTACTTTGTTACCATACTACTGCAACGTACTATTTGTATGAATGAATTTATATACCAATTGTAAACTTAAAATTGAAGTACATTAATAATATGCAGAGCATCTTTTTATCATGTTGTGATTTCCAATCCTATTGGTAATAGGGAATCAGTAAGGATCATGTTTTTTAATCAAATGTGCAAATGAGAAACCAATGCATCACATTTTTCTTTTAAAAACTACAGTTAAAGTAGTGTATGTTGGTTGTATTAGTGAGACAATTTAACAGGGTTTCAATTGTTTGGGAATGCAGATGGTGGCTGTTGTCTGTAATAGTGGGGTGGCCTTATTGAAGTTCACTTTCCATTGGCCAGTGGGTGCTCATTATTAAAGGTTTTACTGTATTGACTGAACCATACATCTTGCAATGTTTCATACCGACTTAATATATTGTATGCTGTAGTATGACTATATCGTCAGATTTAGTACTGTGCTGTCGTTTGTAGATTTAGAATCTGTTATTGGTGCAAAATGGGCAACTCCACTTTTTTATTTAATTAAAAAAAAAAAAAATACTACATGAAGGCATTTGAAGAAGTCTACGCAAGACTTTTACTTCAGTGCCATGAGCAAAACTTTTCAGAAAGGTGGAAAACACATACTGTGTGTTGTTAAAAAATGTGAAATAAGCAACTGGGAAATCAATTTCAAGGGCTATTGGGGATTGTTGTGTTTATTGCTAGTTTTTTTCTTTTTTTATGCTGTTGACAATTTGGTGTAAAAGGCTTGGGCATTTTTTAGCTACATCAAAAATTCTAGAATAATTTACCAGACAACGAGGCAGTAGCCAGGGAATACCTTCAGACAGTAAAATGACAGTGTTAATGTTCTTAAGCAAGGGTATCTTTCAACAATTCAATGAGGACATTATGTCCCATTTAATTTGTGAATTATACATCAAAGCATGGTGAGGCACACCTACTTTTAGATGAGAATCCCTTATTCCCTGCAAGAACTGCGTAATACAAACGTGATTGTGTGGCATACACTGGATTAGACTAAGTTACATTTAATGAGAACAGTTGTAGAAATCAACAGTGGAAGCCAAATAGAAGTAATA